>CM051835.1:28008302-29235202 GCA_028451465.1 Erethizon dorsatum | reverse complement strand
CCACCGTCTTTCTCATGCTACACCGTTCTAATCCTTTCACCCTCCTCCCATCTTCCCTTTTCATCACTGAAACATACACGGAAAGCAGATACCAAAAAGGGAAGGGAAAGCGTTGCCATGAGTGACTGCAGGTACACAGAGGATGAAAATGATTACTTGGAGACCAGGCTTAGTTCAATCCACTGAGAGGCCCAGAGGGGCTATTTCTCAACCAAGAGTACCCAGCCCTGAATGATACTCTGAGAGAAGAAAAAAGCCCTGATGCTGAGAACTCTCTGGCTTTTATTCAGAATATCAGTGTAAGAGAAAAAAGTAGGAGAGAAAGTACTTTGGGCTAGGAGCTGTCTCAAGGCTAAACAGTTTTCCTTGGGGAAGGGGAAGGATAATGGCAGACACAATATACATTACTCATCCAAACTTCTTATTTAATCTTCCAATTCTCACACGGCCTGTGTGCTTTTGTCCAGCAGTGTAATCATTCCGTTCACTCCTGGCCAGGTCCCCCACAGGACAGAAGATAAGAAAAATAATTTAGGAGACATACATAGGAAATTTCAGTCTCAAGTGGAAAGTGAACAATTCACTAAGACAGAAAAACCAGAGGAATTTGTCTTTTACCACAGGAGCAAAGAGTATTAAACACATTTTCAAATATGATTTCTTTACTACAACTTTTAACCAAAATGTTTGATACTGATTTTCAATCCAACATTTAGAATTGAAAGAGTTTTGGGGAACTCCTTCTACATAACTTATTCTTTTCCATTAAGCTCTCATAGTCTCTTGAAATCCCATTATCTTAGATCTTGATGCTGACTAACTCTATTCAGTTGATGTCAAGAACTGCCCAAAAATGATAATCAGGTTTGCTGTTTTAATACAATTAGGCCTTTAAGTAACATAAAGGTCATCTTAATTTGCAAAATGTGGAGGCGCCTTAGCAAAGCACCATCCAAAAGGGGAGTCAACTCCTAGGATAATCACCATGCTGGGTTGACACATTGACACTGTCTGGGTAAATCTTAACATATCGTGAACAACAGATATTTCTAAGTTTCCCAGCAATCCTTGAATTAAGAAAAACCTGGGACAGTAAAGCGATCACAAACTTCCTGTTGTTATCTGACACTTGCATGATAAAGTCAGAAGTAAACAAAGGAAATAGACCTTTTTTTAGCCTGTTTCCCTTTCTACATCTTCATAAGTGTGATCGTGATGATACTTCTGGCTATGATTAAATCTGGTGTAATTTTGGTAAGCATGTATAGACTGCATATAAATTAAGGAATATATTTTTATAACCGATATTGCAATGGCTGAGTGGAGTTTGAAAACAGGATCATCAATACAAGACTGAAAAAGGACCCAAATTTAATTAGAAGTATTTGAATGATGAGTGACAGAGAATGCAAAACAGCAGCTATGAAGATTAACATAAATTATGTCTTATGATAAAAGGCCTATAATAAAGAAGGCTAACATAAAAGAAATAATACTGTAAAATTTAAATCTTATTACAAAATGAAGATTGCTATAATAACAAAAAGAGATGTGTATCTTCTTGCTAATATCAGAAGCACGTGTATATAATAATACACATTAAATCACCTCAGTGATTCTATCGAGATTGCAAATGGAAACAGGTGAATTTTTGAGGGATATTTTAAAAATTGTACAAGACTAAATAATACTACTAGTTTTTTATATATTAATGTATATTATTCATTATACTTCTCTAAATTCACATCATCTGAATTTAGAAATATACCTTTCTCTGTTACGATTTTCCTCTTAATGGCATAGTGATGCATGTATAGATGGATATAGATATATTGATATACACAGAACTGGATAAGTCACTTAAAATATGCATGAATGTTTTACCCTTAGGTATTAAACTGGACAAATGTTGTGATATTGTCTTCTAAATAGTAAGATTCAATTTATTAGGAACCTGAACTGCACATTAGTATGACTATATTTATGAGGGTTGGCCCAACACAGTTTGAGAAATAAGAAGATTTCATCAGGTCATTTGAAAAAACAAACAAACAAAAATATAAAAGCAAGATAAAAACGTCAAAGACTAAAAAACTTTCCCATAATGCCCACTTTTATGTGAAATTTTCCTTAAAAAGTCAAGTGGATATTGACTTAGCTTTGAATACTCATCACAGTCCCAAGATGTTTAGATGGAAATACAGTGGGTGAGATTTTATGTTGGTTTAAGAAATCAGGAAAAAGGAATTCTCATCCTCTTCGTCTTCACCATCTGAGCTTGCTTCTGGCATCTCTGTGAACTTGTTTGTTCTAATACTGAGATTATAAGTCCAATTTCACTTACTGTAGAGCTCTTTAGAATCACCAAATAAATTATTTCATTGATGTGGCTCTATTAATTTCTATATAACTGACATTATTATGTGCCCAGTTTATAGCTTTCCAGCTGTCATAGCCTCAGTTATGTCCCCCCATCAACTTGTATACTGAAGTCTTAACTCCAGCACCTCTGAATGTGGCTGTATTTGGAGGTAATATCTTTAAAGAGATAACTAACTTAAAATGAGTTTATTAGGATGGGCGCTATTTCACACAGAAATAACTGGACAGGAGAAGACATGTGGACAAAAACCTACACAGAAGGAAGACCATATAAAGACCCAGGTAGAAGGCAGCCATCAACAAGTTTCCAGAGCCATTCTCTTCCTCATCCTTCCCCTCTTCTTCCTACTTCCTTTCTTCTTTCTTCTCCTACTTCCTTTTTGGGAGGGTGGGGATTTAGGTCACTTAATCTATGGTACTTTGTATAGCAGCCCTGGAAAACTAAATATACCAACTCAGAAATATTTTCAGGCTTCCTCTGAGAATGCAGAAGCACAAGAGAAAGTTATTCTTCAATCTGTCACAAATACTTAGATAAATCACAAGTCTCCAACATAAATAATTTTTAATTTTCTCTAAAGGATATAGATATATTCTAGCTAGAAATAAGACAATGTCACTTTACAACACGAGAAACAACTATAGTAAAGGATTTTTTAAAAGCCCTTAAGAATTCAGCAATGAATTTTGAGTATGGTAAGCCCAACAAAAAGCTTCTAAATATGATGATGTTACTTATAATATAGAAACCTAAATCAATTCTCCTTTAGAAAGAGAGCAGTGTTATTGTCCTTTTAAATGGTGATATTGGGCTGCCCAGTTATATATGATTTAAGGTTACTGAAAATGATAATTGCAATAAGTATTTATATAATGATTAATATGTGCCATATACTAAACTGGAAACTTACATGGTTTATTATCTTTAACACTCACAGTAATATTTAAGTTAATATTGGGAATCAGGTTCAGAGATGCTACTGAAATCCCAAAGATTCAGGACTCTGCTCTACTCTAAACTGTAGCCATTGGGCTAATGTTGTAAAATGAGGTTTGTAAAAGGCAGCCCAGGGCTGGTGAGATGGCTCAGCGGTGTAAGCACCTGCCTGGCAAGCACAAGGTCCTGAGTTCGACTCCCCGTACCCACATAAAAAGGAAAAAAGGGCCAGTGAGATCGCTCAGCAGCACAAGCGCCTGCTGGCAAGCCTCAGGTCCTGAGTTCAACCCCCGGTACCCCCATTAAAAAAAAAAAAAAAAAAAGGCAGCCCGAATTCCTGGCCATCACTGTCTGTCCTGACTGAAAACCTTACCTGATGGCATTTCTAGATTGAATGCATCCATGAGTTTTGACAGCAGTTCTTGTAGTTCCTCTTCCTTCAGCTCCTCCTTTCTCTCTTCAGCATTAATTATCTCTTTCCTTCCCGCGGATGCCAGAGCAGTGCTGGTCATTTCATGGGGGGAGCTCTGGGGCTTGTCCTGCAGCAGGCCCTGATGAGAACTGGGCAGGGAGCTGAGGCTTTTCTTTGGTATCTTTCGTGTGTAGCTTTGCGCCCTGGTGGTTTGCACCATGGTTGCTGGTGATTCTGAATCTGGTGGAGCACGGTCTGCATTTGCTTGGCTTCTGTCAACCAGGGCAGGGTTAGGAGGAGGTTTCCATCCTGGGCCACCCTCAGGGGTATTCTTGATTTGAGAAGAATCTCCTCCCTTCCAAAACCTATCAGCTGAAGAATGATCAAACTTGGACACCATATGTTGGCAGGAAGATGAAGGCTGGAATGGCTGCAACATTGCCTGGTAAAGAAAATCTTATTAATGAAAAATTAATATTTACCTTTTTCACAAATGCATTAAATTTTAATATTCCAACAGGAGATACTAATGTGATATGTTTCCTTTTCTTCTAAATATATTATTCATTTTTTTTACAGTGTTAATTCAACACAGATCTAAAATTCTCTAAAAGATGGGATCACCTCAGGTTGTAAAAAATCACAGGGTATAATCACAAGAAAATTGGGGAAAAAAATCTCAGTTCTAAAAAGCTCAGGTTCTAAAAATGTTCTAAGGAATTTCTGAAGACATAAGCATATGTTGGATGATAAACAAAACTTATCACAATAACATGTTAGTAATAATCGGTTTTACAATAAGCCAGAGGTATAAAATCTAGGGAGTGGTCCATGTTAAGCACAGTTCTCAAAGTTTGATCCCCAGCCCTGGGAATTCCTGAGACTGCTTTAGGATTTGGTGAAATAAAATTATTTGCATAATGACTCTTTGATATATTTGACTGTTCACTGCATTGACACTTGCAATGCTGCTATAAAATCAACAAAAAGTGTGGCTAAGGGTGCCTTAGCAGGGACCCAGGCAGCATCAGCACACCATCATACACTACCAAGTTAGAAAAAGAGGCAGTTCCACTTAAGGGTATCTTTGATGGAATAGCAAAAGTTCTTAGTTTTCTTAAGAATCAGCCATGACTTTTAAATACTCTGTGTGAGGGGAAGGGATGCGTGCATAAAACACTTCGAATGCATACTGCAGCGCAAACACTGCCTCCTGTGCCAAAGGAAGACTGCCAGACTATGGCTATTCAGACGTGGGCATCTGACAAATATTTTCTCAAAACTGAACAAATCAAGAATGTCACTTCAAGGAAAACAATGAACTGCATTTGTTGTCAATTACAACACTTAAGCTTTCAAGCAAAAATTGGAGGGCCGGTGAGATGGCTCAGCGGCGTGAGCGCCTACCTGGCAAGCGCGAGGGCCCGAGTTTGACTCCCAGAACCCACATACGGAAAAAGGGCCGGTGATATCGCTCAGCGGCATGGGCGCCTGCTGGCGCACAAGGTCCTGAGGTCAACCTCCGATACCCACAAAAAAAAAAAAAAAAAAAATTGGAATTTTGGAAAACTTGAATCTACCACCAGGAGCTTGATAGCTTTCCAATTCTTGGACACTTTTCTGATGGAATTACTGGTGACGTTAATGAATGTGAATTTCTTTTGATTCTATGTAATGAAATGAGAGCCCTAGAATGTCCCACCTAGCTCAGTGAGCCAATATTTTCCAAATGACTAATATATGTTGTTTAATAAAAATCATGCATAGGTAGATCTATTTAAAGAGCATACTAGAAAACTGTATTTTAATGAAACAATGAAATAGATAAGGCTTCTATTCTACATCACAACTATCCTGTAAGAAATTATTTTTTATTATGTGTTGATGTAGTATCAAAGAAAAGTATCCTCAGTCATCTGAATGGCTATGAAAATACACTTATTTTTTTCAACTGCAAATCTACATGGGCCCCTATTTCATACACTTCAACCAAAAAATCTTATAACATATTGATTATGAAAGCAATTTGTAAATTTAGTGATCTTTTAGTAAGCCACATAAAAATAGTTATTGTTTTAAAATATTACATGTACAATGAGCTTATTTTTATTTTTCAGTTAGTTAATGAATATATTTTAAATACTTTGCAGTTCTAATTTTGAGTATGGTAAATAGCAACAGATATAACTCATAGAAACAAAAGCTCCTTGGGGTCCCCCCCAATTTTTTTTTTTTGTGGGTACCGGGGGTTGACCTCAGGACCTTGCACACCAGCAGGCACCCGTGCTGCTGAGCGATATCACCGGCTCTTTTTCCATATGTGGGTACTGGGAGTCGAACTCAGGACCTCGCACTTGCCAGGCAGGTGCTTATGCCACTGAGCCATCTCACCGGCCCCAGTCCCCCCCAAATTTTTAAGAGTGTATAAGGGATCCTGAGACCAAGAGGTTTAAGAACCACTGCTGTACAGAACTGCTTTGCCCCCGGTCTGTTGCTTCTAAATGGTACCAATCCTGTTGTCTTTCAGTAGTGCTGCTTTCAGGAAGGGGAAAGACGTAGCGTGGAGAGTAGAGGTGGAAGAAGATCTAGCGTCGGTGTGGAGAGGAAGGGGCATGGGAAGAGGCCAATTAAGTGAGGCATGAGGCTTTGGACTGCAGCCCACGTTGGCTGGAGGACTTGAGCTTAGACTTCCAAGCAGTCCACAGACCCAGTGTCTGCCACATTTTATACCTGTACATCCTGCTGCATCTGCTGTAGCTTGGACCATAGACTATCCTGGTTGCTTGTGAGTTCCTGAATCTTTGTCTCAAATCTGCAACTTTTTTCTTCCTGCAAGGTGTATATATCTCTCAACTTGTCTTTGCATCGGTTTAACTGCTTTTTAAGGAGCCTGTAAAGAGAAGAGGTTTGAGTGATGTGGAAGGGCAAGAAGCCAGCACTCTGCCTGGAGCCCTAGCAAGATGTCGGCAGGTCCTTGACTACTGTCTAACATGGATCAGTTCTGTTCTGCTTCTTCACCAGGTCCAGTTGCCCTTTGGGTCCATTATGTATGCAATTTCCCTACAGATTTCATTGGCACATTTTGGATTACTTTTGACAACGTACTTTCACCAGTATTGACTTTATCCATCATTCTTTTGTCTAGAAGACTCCACTCAGAAGGCGACTCAGACTGCACGGCTAAACACCAAACCCTGGCCCAGACCACAGGGAAGGAGCAAGGATACCGTTCATGAGTTGTGGGTCTGCTTTGGTTTCTCTTCTTGTCTTGGTGTTCACTGGTTTAAGAATGAACCAAGCAATCACGTTCCTCCTCTGCTCAAAACCTTCTGTGGCCTCTTCTCCTCTTTTAGAGCAAACTCAAGCCCTTCCAGAGGCAGGCGAGCTCAACAAGGTAGCCAAGCCTTCTTCCCTATCTGATCTCATTTGCTTTTTCTTGCTTACTCACTGCCCTTCAGCCATGAGAGCTCTTGGTTTCTCCCCAATTCTCCCTTGACCCACTTCCGCATGTCTTCAAGTCCTTGCTAACATATTTACATTCCAGTGAGGTCTTCCTGACCCCTTACAAAATATTCTGAACCAGAGCCCCAGCCTTACTCTGACACGCCTGTCCCCTTCCTTTCTTGCTTTCTCTCCATGGCTCATCATGTCTAATTGCTAGGAGCTTAAAGGGATCTTAGATTTTGTCCTGGGCTCCAGCCTTTAATCTTCTGGACAGTCACCCTGTTTGACATACTGCATGTTTTACTCATCATTTTACTTATATATTACTCAATTTCTTTTTTGCTTACTGTCTCTTAATTCTAGCAGATTTTTCCTATTTTCTTTATTATCATGTCCTCAGGGCTTGGCCTAAAATAGTCCCTGTCACATAGTTGGTATACAGCTTAAATTGTCTGAATATAGTCTCTATTCTTTTTTTTTTTTTTTTTGTGGGTACCAGGGGGTCAACCTCAGGACCTCGCGCGCCAGCAGGCGCCCGTGCCGCTGAGCGATATCACCGGCCCCTTTTTCGTATGTGGGTTCCGGGAGTCGAACTCGGGCCCTTGCGCTTGCCGGGCAGGCGCTTAAGCCGCTGAGCCATCTCACCAGCCCTAGTCTCTATTCTTTAATCCATGCTGATGGCATTTTTGTAGAATTTGTGTATTTTGGCTTTCTGATGTGAAATGCAACATTTCTCAATGTTAACAGCTTTGAATTTCCCAATTGTTATAATGCTTGGAGAGGTCTTGGAATGCAGCTGGGACTCCCATTCAGACCAGCGTCTCTGAAAGAGAGCCCTCAGACTTCCAGTCACTCAGGTGAAGCAGGAATCTGACTCTAACATATTGAGTTGTAATTGCAGTGTTGAATATGTGCATATGATGGGTTTACAGGAAGGAGTCAGCCCAAGGGTTTTATGTAACTGACAACAAAGAAATGTTCTCAAGTGCCTCTACGGACACTTAAAGTGTCTACAGACGCTCTATTGTACCTAAAGTGTTGTGCTTGCTTTGACTACTAAGAATGACAGTCTCTCTGTCTCCCATGTTGTCTACCACCCATGTCTTTTCCTCTTTGGCCAATCCGCCATGCTGGAACAGCTAAGAAGGCGCCCCAATCTTCTACATTCCAGGATAAACTAGATAGAGGCCTGTCAGAAATCTGATTCTTTCTCACTCTGATTTTTAAAAACACATTCCAATAACTTCAACAGTCCTCACAGCCCTTTAAACCATTGCTGTTGGACTCCTCCACGGAAGACCTTTGTCAGTTACCAATATATTCAAGTCATCATTAACCAAATATAGCAGACACAAGAAAAACAGGAAAGCAAGCAACTGAAGAGGAAAACAATACAAAACAATTTATTATTAAACCCTAACAGCAGCTTTCTCCAAGTCCTTATAATTGTATAGTGTAGTCCACTTTTGCATTGTGCTACACTGAAGACCTCATGAAAGATGGCAAACCAAAAGTCCAAAATATAGAAGTTTTGTTTGTAAACTTTTAGACAAGACTTTATCCTGGTAACATCCCACCATTGGATAGTAAAATTTGGCATTAGTGTTCAGTATATGAGCCCATAAAATAAACTACAGGGCCCCAACATCCTACAGCCTTCAGACCTGAGGACTAAAGTTTGGCACCAGTACCTGGGCCATCAGTATTGTTTCAGGTCAATACCATGTGGCTTAATCCTTTCTTTACAAGAAGGCTCTTTTTTTTTTTTTTTTTTTTTTTTTTTAAAGAGAGATTCTCATGCAGTGTTTCTAGTAAACACAATTCATTTGATACAAATATTTCCAGCAGCTGAGAGCCTACTACATTCCAGGCAAATATCTACTATTAATAAACAGCTCAGATTATCTGAGAAATAATTCCTCCCAAATGACCTGAAATCTACTTTCCAAATTTTTAGATCTTTACATGTATTTCAGCTTTCTGGAGCTAAGCAACTTGAATCATCCTAGGCTTTTAAAAGGAACGCAGATATCCCCAAGGCAAGCTTATTAAGCACAGAGCAGTGAAACATGCCTTCCCTTGGTGAGTCCCGAGCACAGTACGGAATCATAAACAGGCAACCAGCAATCGAATGATATGCTTTCTGTCATATTGTCTAAGACAGTGTTGTTTTTTTAAATAATCAGTGATACAATGCTGGCTGTTACTGAACTTGGCAGTTAACTACATATCTTAGGGCTTTTTCACACTACTCATTCACCTTGACCTACAACTGTAGGACTTTTCTCTAATGTCTTAAAATTTGGTCTTTATTAATCATTCCTCTGTATGAATTCTTACTGATTCCAAATTGTTATTTGGCTTATCTATACCTTTTTGTATTATGTCACACACAGATTTGAGAGGCTGTGCCATCTACAAATTTATTCAAGATTGATAAAAATGATGGTGTAGCCATGTATAAGGACGGCCCCTTTATTTGTGTGTCATTTATTAATCTGCCCCACACTTTGGTAAACTTTGTAGTGATAAATACTTTCTTAGGATACCAATGGTATATGTGGGAGATATGGATTATATGAAAGGGAATAATTTAATGTGAGGAAATCAGTTTTAAACAGGTATTTAAAAAATTAAGTTTTAAACAGTACATTTCAAATTTTCCTTTTTATTTCTACACTTTAAGTTTCAAAATGGCCTTTTAATACCACTTTAACGTTAGCTTTAATTTCTTTTCCTTACTCCATGAAAATGATCAGAATTTTTTTTTTTTTTTGTGGGTACTGGGGTTCGACCTCAGGACCTCGCGCGCCAGCAGGCGCCCGTGCCGCTGAGCGATATCACTGGCCCTTTTATCGTATGTGGGTTCCAGGAGTTGAACTCGGGCCCTTGCGCTTGCCAGGCAGGCGCTTATGCTGCTGAGCCATCTCACTGGCCCCAGAATTATTTTAAAATGTAAATTATTTGGGTACTTTAAAAGTGTTTATTGAGCAGCTTTTCATGAGTTATCACAGAATTTTAAAAATACTTTCTTTCATTCATTCAGATTATGAAGTGTACCTCATCCTATGTACACATACAGAATCATTACTTTATTGAGCCTCTACTGTGCCTGAAAACACAGGTCTTCTCAGAGAAGAAACTTCCAATTGAGAGCCAGGAATTCTGTTTTCTAAAGGAATGACAAGAGGAGACAAGGGCTCAAGGTTTGTTCCCCAAGACACAAAAAGAAGATGGTAGAGTTTCCAATCAACCAAATAAATCTGGTAAAAGTTAAATGTTTTTAAAGAAAGTATACTGATTTTTGTAGAAATAGGCAAAATATATACAAGCCTGTTTATATGGTTAAATCAATATATAGAAGAATCAAAAAAGTGCTTAGCCAGCTTTCAAAGAATAAGTTCAGGTAATCAAAAGTAAATCTTACTATACCTAGTGACATGGTTTTTATTATGCCTACCTACTCACGTAGAGTCACCTTTCTCTTTTACCTTAATAATGGCAACACAAGACTTCTCTGTTTGAAGAATTTCATCCAAAATTAAAAAAGTGAAACCTTTGTAGAAAATTTTTCTGTATAACTAAGGGAAGTGCTCCTGATTTGTTTCTTTTTTTTTTTTTTTTTTTGTGGGTACCGGGGCGTCGACCTCAGGACCTCGCGTGCTAACAGGCACCCGTGCCTGTTGTTTCTGCTGACAGTATTTGTGTATGTGTCCACTCATGATTCTCACCTTCTTTCTCTCCAGAGAGCATGAATGGATTCACGAGTCCTCCTCAGTTCATTCCTAAGGCTGACCATGCTCTAGAGAAGCAAGAAATAGGGAAAATGAGTTTTTGGTTTGAGCATAACTCACATTCCTAAAAATCTACCATTAGAACATGATAATGATGTTTCTTGTAAAAACGGTGTATTTCAAAAAAGCAGCTGATGTTTTGGTTTATGTCCATGAACGATGATGCAGGTATGTATACAATTTATTTACACCAAAGAAATGAACATACAGAAAACAGTCTCATGTTTAAAAAACACGTCAAAACAATCTTTTGCCCAAGTTAAGTTGCTGCCCTGAAGATCTCCTTCCCTAAAAGCATCTACGAAAACCAACTGGGTCACTTTCTTTCCCTTGGTTTAAGAAGTCTTTCACTTATTTTCTTCCACCTTCTAATTTAATTTTATTTTCTTGGCATTGCTTCCTACTTAGATGAATATGTAGGCTCTTTCCTTCTCTTTGAATTTGCCAAGTGTGTGGAGTTAATGGTGGTTGGCATGCCTCTCATTTAGGATTTCCCCACCAAACCTCTCACATGGAAGTCAGCTCCCTGAACGGCCCCCGAGGGCTTGTACCAGCCTGACCCAGCCAGACCCAGGCTTTTTGGGGAACAATGTCCCAGCTATTGGCTCCCACGTTTCTGGATGGGAGACTGGGTCTCATTACTCCACATTGGCAAGCAGCTGCGACTGTCCTCTGCAGCCTCCTTCCCCACTTACAAGTGCAGCGACACTGGACCTCCGAAGCACTGTTTCACAGGAAAGGCCTCAAAGAGGAGGAAGAATGGCAGGAAGAAGAAACTCAGCAGTACACAAACTAAAAGTCACATTTTCTAGTTGGCATGTGCCCTCTGTGGCCTCTCTGAGTGAACTGTCCCTGTCTGCCTCTTCGTGTAAGTAGTACTCAGACAGCTTCTACGTGCTCCGCATAGCCTTCAAATCAATGAGTTTGTACTAATATAAAAATCCGCAATTTTTTTTACATCAATATTATCATATTGGGCCGGTGAGATGGCTCAGCGGCGTAAGCGCCTGCCTTGCAAGCGCGAGGGCCCGAGTTCAACTCCCGGATCCCACATACAAAAAAGGGGCCGGTGATATCGCTCTGCGGCACGGGTGCCTGTTGGTGCGCGAGGTCCTGAGGTCGACCCCCCAGGTTCCCACAAAAAAAAAAAAAAAAAATATTATCATATGGCACATTTTCCTGTAAACAAGAAGCATATTATGTTTGTGCATATGGATTTACCTTGATACATTCATAGAATAGATATCACATAGTTTATCGAGTTATTCTCAGTATTAGGCTGTTTACAATTTTTCAAAATTAAAAGCACTGATGCGATGAATAGAATACCATAGTGTTTTTTATACATGTGCAAGGTTCTCAAGTTTTCAGCTTAATAGATAATACTCATTTGTCCCCTCTGTCTCAAACAGATTACCTCTAGGGAACTAAGGACGGGATCTGGGTTAGGATTTATGGCTGAAAAGGATTTAGCTGAATAGATTTTAACTTCTTGTAAGACAGATTCAACTCTTATTTGTATAATTTATTTTAAATAAAAAAGAAATTACTACATATAGGGTATGGTAAAAATATGGTGCATGCTTAAATAAAAAGTTTAAAACTATTTCTGTAAAAGACACATTACCATTAAACTCCCTGAGATTACTCCCCCTCACTTCAGACGCATGCGTCCCATCATGCTTGCCACTTTCTGAAGCAGTTCTGAAAGTCCTTCTTTCATGAATGCCCTTTCATGGCTGCCCTGATGTCTTGAATCCATTCAAAAAGTTTACAGCAATTTCTGTCAAATAAAGAATGTATAGTTGGGGCCAGTGAGATAGCTCAGCGGTATAAGCACCTGCCTGGCAAGCACGAGGTCCTGAGTTCAACTCCCAGAACCCACATACGAAAAAAGGGCCGGTGATAATGCTCAGCGGCACGGGCACCTGCTGGCGCACGAGATCCTGAGTTTGACCCCCGGTACCCACATAAAAAAAAAAGAATGTATAGCATGTCCCTCCCATCTTATTCACTGGATCTGGCACCAGGCAATTTCTGCCCCTTCCCCAAAGTCAAAATTACCATGAAAGGTAAGTATTTTGAATCAAATTAGGATATCAAGGCAGTAGGGACGGTGCAACTAAAGACACTCATGAAACAAGACTTCCAGAACTACTTCAGAAAGTGGCAAGAATGCTGGGATAAGTGTGTTCAAAGTGAAGGGCAGTATTTTGAAGAGGGATTAATGGCAGTGTCTTTCACTGTAATAGATTTTATTTATTTATTTATTTATTTATTTGTTTTTTTGAGACAGGGTCTCATTATTAGTTCAGGCTGGCCCTGAACTCACTATGTAGCCCGGACTGGCCTCAAACTCACAGCAATCCTCCTGCCTCAGCCTCCCAAGTGCTGGGATTACAGGTGTGTGCCACCATGCCCAGCTTGTAATAGACTTTTAAAAGATAAACATTCACTGCATTTTTGATCACACCTCATATTTTAAAATATTAATAGTGCATATATGATGGACTCTATATTTTTAAATTTATTCTTTATTTTTTCCTGTCTTTTTCAAATTTTCTGTAATAAATAAAGCCCTTCATAACTGATGATAATCTTATTTAAAAATATGTTTCTAGATTTTCCATTGATCATATTAACATCTTGTAAACTGTAAACTAGACAACTATTTACCAAACCTGACTATGCTTGTACAAAATCGTCCAGATGAATTGTGTGTCAGCACTGATTCCTTCCCTCTGGGACTCACTTGGTGACATGGGCTGGTGTGGCTCACTTGCTGAGAGTGAGATAATCCTTGATGAACACAGCTGGCGGCTTTGGTGGCTGCTGCCTCCATGGGTCTCGTCGGCCTTACACACACAGGTTTTTTAGAGCTGTTGTACTGAATGGAGAGCCTGTCAGAAAGTAGAGATTCAGTGGAAGTTGTAGGCGTGACATTGAGGAAAGCCTTTTCCAAAACTCTCAGATCAGATATGGAAGGCAAGAGCCAACCTCTGAAGAGTAATCTAGTCGTCCAACTTCTTTGTGCTTATTTCCCCTCAGACTATTTAGCTGATAGATAATTATCCAATAATAGGAATGAAAATTCCATTTTCCCTTCTTCATGACAATCTAGACATGCCAATACAAAGAATTTCAGGGGAGACTGCACAAATATCTCTTAGGTCAGTGTGTTCCAGTCAGATAGTAGGGGTTCTAAATACAGGTATGTGCATAGCATGTCGTATCTGAAAGAACATGGAACACACTGGTTTAAGGTGGGGAATATTCAATTTTATACAATCGCATTTAGTTTTATCCCTATATGCAAAATCATTTTAACAAACTAGCCATCTTGAGTTCTAAAAAAAAAATGACAGTGAAAAAGCAGAGAACTCCCTGTTCACAGATGGTCCACCTCTAACAAACAGATGAATACACAATTCCTTCTGACATACCGTGATAACTTCTATAGGACACACGAGAGCACTAGGGAAGAAACGATTATTTGGTGGTATACTTAGTGATGTTATTAAGACATAAGCATTTGGGTAGAAAAAAGGGTAACCCATCACTTTTTGTAACACATTTTCTGAGTGGTACACTCTGCTCCTACCCTATCTGAAATAATTCTATTACCTTGAGTTTGTTCCATTTCATCTTAGTCCATTTGGGCTGCTATTACACAAGGTCATATCCTGGGTGGTTTAAACAACAGACATTTATTTTCTCACGGTCTTAGAGGATGGAAGTCTCAGATCAGGATGCCAGCACGGTCACACACACCACGTTTCGCACTCATAGAAACATTCACAAGTATCTAAACACATACTGAATTTGTTTTTGAAACAAAAACAAAACAATAAAAAAGAATCACCCCCTGGACATTATTCTCTTGCTTGCTTTTTTTCTCATTGTGTTTGATGTTGAATGCCCTTTAATATAAGAGATAAGAACTAAAACTTTTTCCTTTAAGCACATTCCCTAGATTCTGTTGTATTCTGTATCATATGTGTTTCATTTTTCCACCAAAGGACCTGAGGTTGTTTCTGTTTTATTGCCCTGACCCTCGATGCTACAATAGGCATTTTCATTCACTGCCTAGTGCTGCTTCCATTTCTATGGGGCAGAGTTCCAAGAATGGATCATGGACCAAATCTTGTGGTTGTTTTACAGCTTAGCAGAACTTAGTCTTTTGAAGCCAAACCTCACATCTCTCCCTGCTCATTACAACCATTCTCTCCTCTCACCAAATCATCAATGTTTTCTCCCACTCATTTCTTTTAATAAATACACATGCAATTATTTTCTCCATCATCACAAAATACTCTCAACTCTAGTCACTCTGCTACCTACACTGTCTTTATGCTTCCTCAACAGTAAGATATCCTGGGATTTTCTTATTGGGTATCTTCAATTTCTCAGCCCCAATTCTTTCATCAGTCGCCATGAGTGACTTTTTCTACTATCACTGTCCTACGGTGTTCTTTTTGGAAGTCATCAATGATCTGCTTACTCAAGGCAATTCTTCCTTGACATAGCAGCGCCATTTGACATGGTAGGACAACCATACTCTCTTCCTTCAACACTTTCCTCACCCATCTTCCAGGATTCCTCACTTTCTTGAGTTTCTTTCCACCTCATTCTTCAATCTTTCTCAGTCTCCTTTGCTGGTTTTTCCTCCTTTCCCCAACTCTGTAAAGTGGGATGCTGCAGGGCTCAGTTTGTGATAGCCCTGTCTTCTCTATGGTGGTCTCTTACAATCTCGTACAGATGTGTTGGCATATCTGTGGCTCTCAAAAATAGATACGCCAAAGCCCCCACATCCGTGTCTCTAGTGCATACATTTTCCCCAAATTCCAGACTCGAATAGCCAATAGCCTTTTCAACATCTCCACGTGGATGTCTAGGGGCCTCCTCAGCCTTCGTGTCCCAACCCAAACTCCTGATTTTCCCACAGAAAATTTCTGCACCCACTGCCTCTGCTTCTACGTGGTGCTACTTTATCCTTCTACTTTAGGACCACCATGACCATAGTGTTTAGGACAAATACAAGAATAGGCACATAGATCTGAGGATGAGAATAGAAATTCTATTGATTGATCCAAGTCCATAAGAGAAGCTGATATGTGACAAAGTTGAAATTTTAATTTGGCAGGAAACATATATCATAATTGACTGCCTCTCTGATGAAACAGGCAAGGTAAACTACATTCTATATGGATTAAATTTTTAAATTAATTCCAAATAGAAACATTAGGAGAAAATTTAGGAAATTGTTTATATGACCTTGTTTCTAACTCTCCACCCCTTAGTTTATTCTCAACAGAGCAGTCAGAATGACAATTTTTAGTTTTTGTAAGTGCTAGGAACAAGAAGCCAGGCCTTGCACAGGTTAGGCAAGGACTCTACTGCCAAGACGGACAGTTTTAAAACATAAATTAGATCCTCTAGTCAGATTCTGCCAGTTTTTCCCAAAGCAAAAGCCCAAGTCCTTGCACTGGCCTACTTATCAGCCCCTGCGACACTTGCCCTGCTTCCTTACTCTTCTCTCCTGTTCTCATCTTACTCTCCTTCTGCACTGTGCTCAGTCACCCTGGCCGCCTCGCCTCCTTTGGACCTGCCAAGCGCACCCCACTTTGCGCAGGCTGGCTCTCACCGGACAGCACGCTTTCCTCAGGCATCTGTGTGACGTCCTCCCCACTTCCGAGGCTTTTTCAAACGTCACCACTCACTGAGGCCCTCGATGATCACCTCTTTTAAATTTGCCACCAAATCCCTGCAAGTCTTGATTTCTCTTGGTTCTCCTTTTTCCTTCCACTTTCGCAATTCACGGTTTCTAATGTACGACGTATTTCACTTATAAACTTACTTTTCTTTGGCCTCTCTGTGAGAAAGAAAGTTCCGTGAAAGCAGAGATCTTTGCCTCTGTCCACTGATGTATTCCAAGGGCTCAGAAAAGTGTTAGGTATTTACTGAATATTTAAATAGTATAAAAACTTTTAATTAATCATATTTTATGGAATAAATAAATGAATGCTTTTCAGATATTTTGTCAAAGGTCTACAGCCACTTGTACTTCTACCAAATTTCAGGAGTGCCTGTTTTTTTCTGTCCTTACTGCGTAGAATGCTGTTTCGTCCTTCCTTTGCTGTCCTAATAATCATTTCTCTAACTACTCCTGGGCCTGGACATCTTTGTGTGTAACAGCCAATTGTAATTCTTCTTCCAGGATAACCTACTTATATATTTGGTGCATTTTCCTCCTCCCCCTTTTTCCTCCTCTCCTCCATTTTCTTCTTGAGTTTTTGTTATCAATTTGCAGGGAGCTTTTGAATAACCTAATATGTCTTATTGGTGAAAATGTCTGTCTGACTCTAAGGCTCATCTTTGGATTTTATTTGTGATATTGTTTATCGTAGGGAAATATTTAAGCTTGCATGCTGTTACACACATCTGCTTGCCTATTCCTTCATGATTTCTTGTTGGTTTTTCTTTCATTTGTTTGTTTTTGTCTTGCTTAGAAAAGTATTTTTCCACCACAGGTTTCCTATTTTTTTCCTAGTATTGTAAAAAATAATTTTCATATTTAAATTTCATTCGATTTGGAATTTATTTTAGCACAGCAGGCAAAATAAGAGCCAGTTTTTTCCTTCAGATGGATTATGAATTACTTCATGAATTTCAGAATTGTAAGTTCTTTCCTACTGAGTTGAAATAGCACCTTTGTCACATGTCACGTTTCCACATGCTCTTGGATGCATTATTAAGTTACACATCACCATCCTAAGATCTATATATCAATTCCTTTTTCTACTGCACTGTTTGATCACAGTGTTTCTATAGTAAGCTTGTATATTTGCTGAAGAATATCTCTGCCCACTTATAAGTCTGACTATTTTTGTACATTTATTCTTTCAACATATCTTTAACATTCTTTTGTCCTATTTAAAAAGCATTGTGATTTTACTTGGAAGCTCATTGTTTATATATAGTTGATTCTTATTACTCACAGCAGTTATGTTCTATAAAGTCACTTTGAACAGTGACTTTACAATTACCGAACCATTGGTCCTGGGGAGAGTGTGGGGTAAGTTCCTGTGACCTCTGGTCACAACATTTTCATCAGGCAATCAATACATAAGCTTGTTTTATGTCTTTGTTTACAGGCTGTTTATTTAACATGTGCTGTGGATTCATTGACATTGAACTCAATAGTAAACAGTATGGTATCACATGCTTGAATAAAGCTCGTCTAACACACATTTTCTCATTAACACACATCATAGCTTTCTTGTTCTTAGGAATGCACCAGTGATCACCTACAAAAACCACATAAACGTGAAGAACATGGCCCCAAGTAGACTGTGTGAAGGACCCTTGTTTACAGCATGAGAGCTGAAGCAGGAAGGTGGCCCACCCAGTTGGACCTCACCTGGGGATGTACGCATCAGCCAGCACCAGCATTTTGCCTTCCACACATCTGTAAACATTGCAACAGCACCCTGTTATTTGGGGGTACAGATACATTTTCCAAGCAGCCAAATTTGTAAATACTGAATCTGTGAGTAATGATGATAAATTATATGAATTTTTGGAGCATGAACATTCTTATGCTAATGTCTTCTTTGTTAGGTATTTGGTATCTTTCTGTCTTTGTTCAGGTTTTGTTTTTTTGTACTCAGTGAATATAATTTTCTTTGTATGAATCTTATTTTTGTTAAACTTTTTTTTCTAGTTTCTTTTAAAGTAATTTTTACAGTCATTGCACCTGGGACTCATAAAATGCGTAGCTGGTTATTGCTAACATAGTGACTATGAATTTGTCATATTTATTTTATATTCCGTTTTCACTCAAAGCCTATTAATTTTAGTTTTTGCTGGAGTTATGTGGGCTTTCTTAGGGATTCACAATCATATTAGCTGCAAATGGAAGTGGTGTTGTCTTTTCTTTTTCAGTATTTCAATTTTATTTTTTGTTATATTCGCAAGAACTTCCCAACATATTTAATAACTGTGGTGATATTTGATACCCAGCTTTCAATTATGTTTTTATAAGTAAAAGTATTCTATTTTCAGTGTGAATAATTATATGTAAAGTAAGTAAATTCATATCAAAAGGGAGGAAGCTTTTTATCATGCATTTTCTTTGCTGAATCACTGAATAAATTCATTGTTATCACTTACAAATAACCATTAACTTCTTAGAAGATGGTCGGTGCTAATGTACCAACTTAGCAGATGTCAAGAATGTGTTTTTGTCTATTATCACATTGTAAAATAGTAATATTCCACATTCATTTCTCTAATAAGAATTTATGAACTCATCAATACCCAGGCTAAACTGAAAATGATTAATAATATTATTTGGGAGAAACAAACCCATTGTACTCGGGGCAGACAGAATAGAATACACTGAAATTTTTAAAAACCTTCATTTTTTGCAGTATCCTTGTCATGCCCTTTCTTTATCTTTTTTTTTTTTTTTGTGGGTACAGGGGGGTCGACCTCAGGACCTCGCGCGCCAGCAGGCGCCCGTGCCGCTGAGCGATATCACTGGCCCTTTTTCGTATGTGGGATCCGGGAGTCGAACTCGGGCCCTCAGGCAGACACTTAAGCTGCTGAGCCATCTCACCGGCCCCCCTCTCTTTATCTTATTTCCACAGATACCACTTTGAGACTGCAAAGGACAGGGCATCCTCAATATTAGGTGAAGAAAGCGAATCTTGGAAAAATTAAGTGACTTCCCTGAGGTCATACACGCAGCTAACCAAAGACGAGGCCGTGTCTCTGTTCCAGGCCTGCTCACACTCACCACCTTGACCCAACACGGTGTCCCTGCACTCTTTCTGAATTTCTTTCATAGTTTATTCTAAAAAAGCTCACAATCAACTTTATACATCCATCCATCCATCCATCCATCCATCCGTTTTATTATTCATTCATCCATCAGTCAGTCCATCATTCATCCAGCAAACATTTATGGGACATTTATCACATGTAGATATTGTTATAAACTCTAGCAGTACAACTGGAGACAACAGGAGGCCCCTCCCCTCACAGACCTTATATTTTCATGAAGCGGGATGGCGGAGGGATGGAGAGACAATGATAAATAAATACATTAAACAAATCAAATATATGGAATGCCAGGCAGTGAAGAAGTGCTTCGAAGAAAAATAAAGCAAGGGAGGATGATTGGGAGTGCCGGAGTGGGGACAGTGGCTGAAGAGGTCGAGGTCATCAGGCAAAGCCTTTAAGGATGAGAAGACATTTGAATGAAGACCTCTGGGGGTTAAGCCATGCTGAGAGGTGGTCTGGAGGTACTGGGGCCCCTCGGTGGCAGCGCACCTGGCGTGTTTACGCGAAGGCATGTGGCTGAAGTAGAACAAGTCGGAGGAGAGCCACACGATGGCTCAACAGGGTTGTTCCCTACCACTGGGAGGACTTCGGCTCTCTTCGAAGCCCTTAGAAGGTCTGTGTAGAGAAATGGCACGATCTGACCCAACCCAGAAAAGATCACCCTGCCTGTGGCACTAGAAGCAAACTGTGGAGTGGCGAGCGAGGTATCTTAATAAAATAATTTTAAAAACACAGAAAAATGCATGTACAGGGAAGCTGACTGTAGAATTATGGGGGAGGCAAAATTTGAATATAACCAAAATATTCAAAGATAGGAGATTCTTTACTAATTAAGGCACCTCCTTATAAGGAAGAAAGTAAGGCTAATGAAAATGATATTTTAGAAACTAACAGCATGGCCATGCTCTCCAGTTAATGCAGTTGAAGAGAAGAAGGAGAAACTGCATCCTTAGCGTAACCCTGCTTTAGTAACATTACAATAGGAATGGTGCGCATCTGTGAGCCGTGGAATGCTGAGTGTCTTTCTTTTTCCTTTTTAAGAAAATGAACTATCAACTTTGAATTAGGCTTCCAAAGGCAAACCATCAAAAAGTAGGAATATAGAGAAAAGTTATGTAAACAGCCCGAGAATCTTCTGTGTCTCTCTGATACCTCTCCTTGCTACCTGTCAACTGTACTTTTTAAGTTCAAGGCCATTTCTGGAGGGAAAAGGAATATTCATCCCTCCCTCCCCGCTACTACCTGTCTTCTTTAGGATTTACAGCAGTACAAAGCCATGCAGTGTCCGGTCCCCTGGGCCGCCACATCGCGACTGTCCCTTGTGGACACTCACTTGGCCTGTGCGTGGTGAGCTGGGTCCTCCGGTTTCCCCTCATTCAGCAGCCACGGCCTTCTCAGATCTCCTTTTCTCTGACCGCGCCCCTGGAGCAGGTGGTTTCTGAGCGTCCTGAGGAGAAGTTTTCTGTTCTCCTTCGCTGACATCTGCTGAAACGGCCAACATTGAAAGAGTCATCGGATCTCTCTACACACGGTCTTCTTTCATGCTTTGGTGACAGGACATGATAGGTTTCGGAATTATTTCTTTTACTTTTATGTCCTTGGGAAAATCTCATTTCCTTACTTCTGGAATTTCTTTACCTTCTCTCTGCCTAAATATCCATGTAGCCTCCAAGTTAAATGCCCTAATTCCCTCAGTAACTTCTCTTCTTCAGAGGAACCTAGTAATTAGGGATTCTAAAGCTCGAAGAGACAATGAAAGCACAGTAGTGTATGGTTGCTAACATCCGGGGTTGGGAATTCCTTTGAGAATTGGACAGTAACTTGTGGATTTATCTCCAGAAAAATACCGGTAGATCTAATCTTGTATATAATTTCAGTGGATGTGTGGACAACGTGATGCCCACCCATCAGTCTCACCTTAAGAACTTCTGTGAGAAGGATTATTAGGGGATGGCAAGAGAGCTAAGAGGCAGAGGGAATTAGTAGAAGGGTAGGTGGATACGATCAACACAGGACGTATGCCTGTCTGGAAATATCACGGTGAATCCCATTAATTTCTACAATTAATAGGCATTAATAATTATAATGAAAATGAAATTTTAGAAAGACAAGATCGGAGCACTAAAAAGAAACAAGGAATGCGATGTTTGATCAGGAGGTCTTCAGCACTTGAAATTTATAGTGTAATAAAAAAGTGACCACATGGTGCCGCTGTAACATCATTAAGCCCCTGGCTTTCAGAAACAGGAAACTAGGTGACAGGCCAATGAAACTGAAGGACTGGGTTAATCCAGCTTCCCAAGGCCCTATCCACGGCGAAGTATTTGGCAAGACCCAGACACCTGACTTTTGCGGACCATTCAGGTTAAAAAGAAAAAGGCAAAGCTGTCATCGACAGACTACTGATCAACATCCTTCACTACCGTGGTGTTTGAAGGGGGTGTCCTCCGCATGGAGAAACTGACTCACAGCAAATTAGTGATGAAAGATGAATTTCTTAAAAAATTAGACGACTTTTTGCTTAAAATGTGCTGTTCTAGTTTTCTTTGGTCTTGAAAAGAACTGAATTTACTTATTGGATACTAATCATTTTCTTAAAAATATTGAAAGGTAGCTGTAAAGCCTGTTACTCTTTCAGTCAAAACTGACATCATAATCTTTCTTTTTTCCTAAAGAAAAAATACTTATGGTTCCAGGAAAGTTATGTTACAAAGAAAATTTTCCAAAAATATGCTGTCAACTAGAAGCTTTGTTGCATGATTTTTACCAAATCAGAGCCCTTTTCGTTTTCATCTGTGCAACTTTCACAGATATTTTCTAGTGCACAGTATGGGATCAATGGTCAGTTGCACCCCGCTCAGCTTTTCTTCTCCCCAAAAACTTTTTAGTAAAATCTGCAATGTAAAGAAAACATTTTTATATTGAGAGATATTTAATGTTAAGCTTTCTCAGTCTCAAATAGGACAGAAACAGAATCTATAGATTTACAGATTTACTGAAAGGAAGGCTTTTTTGTTGCTCACAAAGACTTGATGAATGAATACTTTAGCAGGTCGTGTTAGACATTACCTGAACCCAGTGTTCAATGTCAGGATGTGACTTCCGGTGAGACTCGCTGTGGAGACCAGATAAGAAACACACCTGGCAGATGTCAAAGTTGAGACACTTCAGACAGCGGTATCTGCCAATTAAAATGCAAAGGCAGCTTATATCATTACCTGGAGAGCAAAGAAATAACACTTAGGTGGAGGGTGAGTCCCCCAAAACTTACAGCTGTGTGAGCTATGCAGTGAGTATAAGGTTTCTTTCAAAGTTGATAAGGATATTAAATAACCTTGAGGTGTTTATTTCATCAAAGAAATATTCTTTTGATAGTATTTCTTATGGCTTATAGCTAGATGTACCCCCAAAGCCTCTTGTGCTCATAGGTGAGGTTTTTGGGAGGTGGCTGGATCGCGTGTGTGTGACACTGGATTAAGGGTGTGTAAAAGCTGGATTAGTCTATTGGTTGGTTTAGCATGGTTCTGGGTGTAGATAATGGGAAGGCCCACCCTGGGTGTGGATGGCACCAACCAATAGGCTTGTAGCCTGGATGGAATATACAGCGAAAGGAAGGCTTGCTACTGGCTGCCTCCTGCCTGCCCTGATGGACTGTTTCCCCGCTGCCACGCCCCTCAGACATGCCACCTTGTCTTGGAGCCAGCCGCCTATGGACTGAAACCTCTACAAACTGTGAGCTGAAATAAACGTTTCCTCCTTTAACATGTGGGTGTCGAGTATTTTGTCCCAGCAACAGGAGAGCAACTAAGACGGTATCTTTATAAGGCATATTAATATAGTTTTATCCCTCAGGGCATGGTACATAGGTCTGATTCCCTATGAGTAGTCTCCCACTACTCTGATACCATGTGCCTTCTATGTGCAGGGTCCTGTGCTAAACCCTTAGGAGAAACCCTTAAATCTGCACAGATCAGGAGGGACAATCTCTGGTTTTTGTACCTTTTGTACTTTCTTCAGAAGAACAAAGTTTTGTCCTCTTCCTGCTACCTTCAGACCTGTGAATCCTGCTCTAAAATGATGTTATTAATCTCCCTAAAGTCAAAGCTATTGCTTGAGGTTTCTGAGAGCCAAGAACAAGTTTATGAGTAGCACTGTAATAAATCCAAACAATTTTTAATAGACTCAGAAGGTTAGAGCTAAAAGAAACCTCACGCATCATTTAATCAGTCCCTCCTTGTTTTACTTTGCCCTGAATGTCTAGGAAAAAAAGATAGTTCACATGGAAGCATTTTGAGGAGGAAGCTTAATCTCATTCTTCCCAGAGAAGAAAATGTAAGTATGGCACTCATCCTCTGCTTTGCTTCGCTGTTTTCTTGAGTGACCTGAGCAAGTCACTTAAACTCTAAGACACTCAATTTGTGCCATCTATAAAATAGGAATACCCGATTTATGTTATGCATAATGATTTTGAAACAATATTTCAATGTAAAAGTTATGTTTTATGTAATTGCAAAGTTAATTCTGTCCCTGGCCTAGTGCAGAACATATAGCAATTATATAAAACACAACTTTTACATTGTTTATTGGCTAAATGATTATAACATGCATGCAACGAGGTAAGTAATATTTCTGTTCCTCTACTGTCAGATATCAGAAGAGCTTATTATTCCTTGTACTATGGCGATTTCTGTGGTCTTGCTGGCTTGGTTTCTAACAGTCCTTTCTGTTCATATGTTTTATTGTTTGATGGTCAGTTAGTTGCAGAGTGTTTTTAGGAAAGAAATTTTGTAGCGCACTCTAAATTCCCTGCAGAACCAACTTATTTTCTCAACAAAATCAAAACTTAATTTTTATGTTTTGAGTGGGCCCCGCGGACCTGTTTTATATCTGTGGGGAGTATTTCTAAGGTGTAATTATTTAAGGTCAGGAACTATGGGAAAGGAAGTAGAACAAAGTGAGCAAGAGCCAAGCCCCGGGGCCTCTTTCCCCTCCTTTCTGGGTGCCCCATCGTGACTTGTTCTTCAGCCCCTGAGTGTGCCAGGGTTTCTGTGCACTTCCCCCCAGGCCTGTGCCCACTCCCCATGAATCACTGGGTTGCCCACGCTTGGCCCAAAGCTAGTTTTCCTTCTCTTTTCCCCAATCCATAATAAAAACCATAATATTTTTACTTCCTCATTGTTTTATGTGTGGCAGACCTACATCACCTTTTCTCTAAGATGGAATTTTGCCTGTCATCCTCAAGGCTGTACAGAGGTCTGAGTCTCTAAGTCCTAAACCCAGCTTTTAAATCTGCCCTGTCTCTAGGCGGAGAGAAGATCTGGCTCGTGCTGCTCTTACAAAAGCAGACCGTTCCTTCGAGTCCCATGCCTTGCTCTCCACTGCCGACCCAGAAAAGGAGCAGAGCATCAAGATTGCAGAGCAGCGGCTGTGTTCAGACCACCAACCTCTGCTGCTTATTAGCTGTGTGAATGTGAGCATGTTATTTAACCACTCACCAGGCTAATAACACCACCTTTGTAAACGCAGCGTATTTTAAATAAAATGGTCTATGTGAATTGTTCAGCCTAAGATTTAACACTCAACAAATATAAACTATTATTGTTGTTGTCGTTATGGATGACTCCAAAGTATTTAAAAGGTTTTATTGTTGTGCTTGTTGTTGTTAAACAAAAGATAATTTTTTCCCTTAGAGTAATAAAAATATTTACTGATCATAGCATGAGTCAGTGGAAAATTTATGGAAGATAAATTTATTTGCAACCAGGGTGCCTCAAGCGGGGAATTGTGCTGAAAATGTCAGCTGAGTTCCAGAAGCAGAAGAACCTCAGAAAGAATGGAGAGAAATGCTGCCCCAACTCTAGACCCATTTGGAGAGTGATACCCACGAAATGGCAATGATCGTACCTCAGTCCCGTGCTCGGAAAGGTCCTGCAGATGCTGCACCGAACGGGCTGAGTGACCATTTCTGTGGCTGACAGTCGGCAGCAGGTCGGGAGCCACCGGAGGATGACAGGCTCGGACTGCACCCAAGACAGGAATTTCTCCTCCTTGATTCCTGGGCTCAACACCTGAAAAACAATGGCATGCTAAAAGACATTCTTGGTCATGACTTTGTATTTTTACCTTCTTTTTTTGGCTCTATTTCTGTCTGTTCTGCCAAAGAAGTTTATCATGTGAAAAGTTGGAGGCAAATCTACTGCCTAAGTAAGGTTGTCTGCCCCATTGCGTGGAGTCTGGCTTGAATCAGGCAGCAAACTCCTCGAGTCTGTCTGTCCCAGATCCCAGCAATGTCTCCATGGCACTCACCCCTTGGAAACAGCAGTGGACAGCACTGTCCACAGAGCTCAGCGTGCGACTCTCGCCCACGACAGTTGGGATCTGCAAAAGGGAACCTCAGGTCAGCAGCTAGAAAGTCCAGAAATATGTGGCCACCTGAATCGGCACACTCAAATGACAGTACTGAGCCCTGGGGCCATGGTATTGGTTTTCCAAGACTGGATGAGCGGCACCAGTCCAAGCAAGAAGAAATTTGCAGGTTTTGTGCAATGTTTGAGTTGAAGTGATGAATGAACAAGGGAGAGAAGAGGAGGAAGGAAAACGAGAGAAGTCTGGCAATTGGGGCAATAAAGGATGGCTTCTGTTGATTCGCTTCTTGTGATCTATTTTTAGTTTTGCTTCACCCTGTTTACCTATGAAATGTAAATCACAATAACACTGCATTACAGTTCACAATGGTTTTAAGGAAAAGCTTTGCCAATGTTTCCACCTCATATCATTTTAACAAATATTATCCTTTGAGATGTTAATCTCCATCCTTGTTAAAACCAAGGGGGTGACAGGAAACCAAATCACTACGTCAAAGTGTGATCTGCGTATCTGTGTTCATTGCTGCATTATTCACAATAGCCAAGATATGCAAATGACCTAAGCATCCATGGACACTGAGGAATGGAGGAAATACGGCATCTATAAACTGGAATACTATGCAGGCTTTAAAAAGAAGAAAATAGATGGAGACCACTATGAAGTGGCTCTGAGCAGGATTTAAAATGAACCAACTGGCTTTCTACGTTTACCTGTGAGTCTGTCCAAGGCCTAGGCCCCTTGTCTGGAGATGGGCAGTGGATTCATAGTAAGTGAACCTCTATGGATCACTGGTGCCAGCTGAGGTAGTGGCCTGTGATGCCCTGATGCCTCAAAGGACAAGAGAAGGTTACAGCTAAGGATGCCTGGCTCTGACCCCAACTAACTTGATAGAGACTGTAGCTGCAGGCATCTGACTCCTGCTGTGAAGGTCAAACTGGAGATAAGATAGCTCTCCTAAATTAACATAATTTATTACTTGGAGAAGTCCTTGAGCTGACTCCCAAGGTTCTGCTCAGTTTCCCATTTTCCACTCTATCCCCTTCCTTTATTTGAAAACCAAATAAATATGGGCTGCCCAGAGAAGCTGTCTCAGCCCCCAGAGAATCTCGAATTTTGCTAGAGGGTTTTGATCCTCCTGGAGCCCTAAAATCATACCACTTGTCTCTTTTATTTAAGCTTTTGCCATCCACTTGTTTAGGAGATTGGGGCTAGGCCAAGAACAGAATAGAAAATCCTCTCACTTGCTACAACATAGGTAAACCTGGAAAACAATATGCTAAATGAAATCAGCCAGACACTGGAAGATAAATACTGCATGATATTCCTTATATGGGGAATCTAAAAAGCTGAATTCATAGAAGCTGAGAGTAGAATGGGAGGTGTCACAGAGTTAGAGATCAGTAGGGGAAAGAAGACATGTTGGTCAAGAGTGCAAAATTCCAGTTACAGTATACAATGAATAAATTCTGGGGATCTGTGATTGTGACAGTTAACCGATTGTGTCAACTTGAGTAAGAAATGCCCAACTACATTGGATCAGCATAGTTCTGAGTATGGCTGAAGGGATTTACTGAAGACAGAAAACCCATCCTGGGTGTGATTGGCACCAACTAATAGGCTTGAGCCTGAATAGGCTAGAAGGGAAACAAAGAAGGAAGGCTCATTTCTGTTTTTTTGGAGGAGCTCCAGTCCTCACCTTCACCTTGAACATCGTCTCCTGGCTTACAGTGCAGACCCTCTGGCCTCCTGATATGGTTCTGGCACGGGTACTACATGAGCCCCAGGCCTTCAACCTTTGACTGATCCTTCAGATCTCCAGTGTGCAGATGGCCCTTTTGCACTTTTCCACACCTGACTCTGTGGGTGGCCATTGTAAGCCAATCTTGTATATTCTTATATATTCATATATCTTGCATTAAATCTGTTTCTCTACTAATCACTGACTGATACAGTGATGTTTAATTGTGTCAACTTGATCGGAATGAGACACTGATGAAATTAGTAAAGTACACTTCTGGGTGTGTCTGAGAGCTGTTTCTGGAGATGACTGGCATGTGGGAGAGCAAGATTCGGGAGGAGACCCACTCTGAATGTGGGAGGGACCATCTACCAGGCTGGGGCCCCAGATGGAGGAAACCTGAAAAGCAGAGGAGGAAACATGAAAGCACAGGCGCTCTTGGCTCTTCCTTCTCTCTGTCTGTGCCTCCGTGCACTATGAGCTGAGCAGTCTCCCTCCACCACATCTGCCCACCAGAGCGTTTCTACCTTGGCACCAGCCGACCATGGCTGAAGCTTCTGAAACCGTGATCCAAAATAAATCTCTCCTTCTTTAATTGTTTTTGTCATGTATTTTGTTGCAGTGATGAAAAGCCAGTGCAGGATCTAAAGAACACGGTGATTATTGTTCCTAATACTCTATTGTCCATTTGACATTTGATATGAGAGCAGATTTCAGGTGTCCTCGCCACCCCTCCACTCATACACACAAACAGCGACTGTGGGAGTGACGGATGGGGTTTAGTAATTTGACTGTGGTGATCATTGCACAGTGCATAGTTATGTCTTTTTTTCCTTTTTCAGTTAGGGACTTGCCATGTTGTCCAGTCTGGCCTCAAACTCCTGGGCTCACATCATTCTCCTCCCTCAGGTTCCCAAGTAGCTGGGATGATAGGTGTGCACCACCACACACTGCTTACATCTTGACTATGTATAGTTTTCATTTTGTTAATTAAATCTTTTTTAAAAAATCAATAAACCATGGAATTATTCAGACTTGACATTTCCCTCAAGGTCAAAAAAAGCAAATTAACTACAGAATTGGGGTTTCACTCCAGAACTCCTTACTCTTTGTTGAGAGATTTTCATGAAGCTTTATATCATCCAGCTTTATAGATATTCTAATGCCTTACTCAGTCATGTTCATCTTTCAACCCAGTCACCAGAAGGAATTTAACTAAGGGAGAAAGAAGCTTTCGTGACTGCCAAGACGGGCAGGGTGGGTTGGTTCTGAGGTCATCTGTATGCACAGACATGCGTCTTGTCACCTCCATTTGTTCCCATTTGGCCAGGAGTCCTAATTCACATCTGACATTTCTACAGCACAGACGTCAGCAGGCATTGCCTGCAAGTGCAGGAGCGCTCTCAAAGACTCCCCTGCTGAGTTCATCAACTCCAATAAACACTCTTCTAATCAGGAAAGTGGTACTTAGAACCTCTTTGCTGACAATTAGCCAGGCAGAAGTCAACAAACATGTGCGTAATAGTAACAAGATGGTTTCGTTTGTACTTTAAATTGATAAGAACCCTGTCATCAGTCAAATGTCCTCAACTACACCATATATTATTGGGTCTTTGTCTGAAAAAATAACTCCTTTACTCATTTTTTGGCTTCCCAGTGTCGATGAACTAACTAGACCATTTATTGAGACTGAGTTGCTGATTCAACATTCATGCTTCTTTGTTGTCCTTGAGCCCTGGAAAAGGAGTTTCACTTCATTAGTAAAATAAGGGAGGTGGATAATATGAGATCAGCTTGCCAGCTCTGTGATTCTAGCACTAGTGAAAAGAAAATTCACTCTGTAGTGGGTTTTAATGTACATTTTTGCTTTTAAGTGTCTGCACAAAGATTTCACAGATTAAAGGCCCATTTGACTAATTTCTCTCAGGTGTTATGTGGAAGAATTAAATGTGACTAGATGCCATGCTGACACAGACAGAATGGCACTTGAAAGGATAATTAGGATTCTTAGGGTAGGGTTTGAATCACATAGTGTAGTCTGGAATTTTTTTTACTGGAGTTCATCTCTGTGTCCATGGTGGAAGTTCATGGAGTGACAATTTGTTATGCAAATCTCCATCTCCCTAATAGCTTTCTCAGGAGCATACTAATATGTGTAGGATGGTGGGGACATGCTACAGGAGCTGTCACTGCAGTAGCTCAATGACCTTAGTTGGAATTTGGAACAAGGGAAGACTTTGGGGGCCTATTAGAGTGGTGCTAGTCTGGAGATACTGGTAGTAATCGGGGGAGCAGCATGAGGAATTCTAGAAGAAGAGGGAAATGGCCCTTAGCTCATCGTCCTAGTCTTACTGGCCTAGTTGCGTAGATGGGTGGACAGATTCTCATACCCTCTCTGGCTCTCCACCTGCTAGAGTTCTGAGATAGCTGGAGAAGAACATCTGCTATGATGGCATTCTGAGACATACGCTGTCACAACCACAAGAACAGCTTGGAAGTATCTTGATATTTTAGCATTGTAAAAAATTTAAAAGTCATCGTGCTATTTGTGTAATATGATCATCTTGAAGAGAGGAGGAGAGTGGAGCAAGATGGCAGAATAGGACTTTCAGCAATTGCCCCCTGCAGAATCATCAATTAGAACCACTATGCATGCATACAAGTGCTTTCTCAAGAGCTAAAGAAACCAGGGGAAGATCATAGTATATGATTATAGCTTAACAATAAGAAAAGAACTACTGAAGAAGGTAGGAAGAGCAGTTTTATATTACTTGTGTTATCCCTTCCTCAACCCAAGGTGGAACAGTGCTAAGAGAATTACTAGTTGCTTGGGGATAAGAGAAGAAAGCAAATGTAGTACTTTGCATAGAACCCCAATGCTAAGCTCACCACAATAAAATCCAGCATCAGGCAGAACTCCACAGTCCATAACTCTAGGCTGATATCTGTCAACTGAGCCTTAAGACCCTTAAGACCCATTCCAGTGTGGATGAGAGTCCATGAGCCCTGAAAGATGAACTCAAGGTGGCCTGTATCACTGCTGGCCAACTACGGTGGCCTTGAGCTCCAAATAAAGCAGCAACAGGCAGGCCTCCACAGATGGTGGATTGGATTCCACCTGGTTGTGATCCTGGGCTTAGGGATCACAACAGATGACTTGTCTTGAATTTCCAGATGGGCTTATAGTTAAAGAACATTTCCAGACAAAGGTAGACAGCAAAGACTTGAGTAACTACTGCCCGCCCACTTCTTCAGTGTGCAGACAACAGCATATGACCACAGGATCAAGAATAACCATAGAAACACGACACCATTAACAGACAACATAGGGTGCCAGTGTCCGACTCTAACAAGACGGACATATGTGAATTGCCTGACAAAGAATACAAAAAATTCATTTTGGGGAAACTCAGGAAACTTCAAGAAAATATAAAGAAACTTCATAAATTTATCAGAGGAATTGAAATAATAAAAAACAATTAGAAATGCTAGAGAGTACAAATACAATGAACAAAATGTATGAACTCAAAGACAAGTTGCTTAAAATATACTGTCAGAAGAGAAAAAAAGAAAACAATGAAAAGGACTGAAGAAAGCTTATAGGATTTATGGGACAGCAATAAAAAATGCATAAGTCATTGATACTGATTTTCGAGAAGGAGTAGAAAGAGACTAAGGGATAGAAAGATTACTTAAAGAAATAACAGAAAACTTTCCAAACCTGGAGGAAGATATAAATACACAGAAATAACAAAGTAGAAGGTCTCTATTCAGTTTCAATCCACATAAGATTACCCCATGACATACAGTTGGTCTTCTATATCTGCAGCGTCCACATTCATATTCAACCAACCATGGATCAAAATATTTGAAAAAATATTTCATTTCTACTGAACATGCATGGACTTTTTTCTTGTAATTATCCACTAAATGATACAACATAAAAATGACAATTATTCACATAGAATTCATAATTTAGTATATAAAATAAGTAATCTAGAGGTAATTTAAATATATGGAAGGATATGTGTAGGTTATACGAAAACACTTGCTATTTAAACAAAGGACTTGAGCACCCGTGGATTTTGTTATCTGCAGTGGGCACATACACCAATTCTGTGTGGATATTGAGAGACAGCTGTATTTTAATTAAACTACCAAAAACAAAGACAAACAGTGTGTCCTGAAAGCAGCTGAAGACAAGAAGGAAATAACATACAAAAGAATTCTAATATGCCTAGTGGCAGATTTCTCAGCAGAATCCTTACAATGAGGAGAGGATGGGATGTTGTATTCAAAGTACTGAAAGGAAAGAGTTTTTTTAAAAATGTATCAACCAAGGGTAGTGTACCTAGCAAACTGTCCCTCAGAAATGAAGAGGAGATAAAAAATTTCCCCAAACAAAATGGAGGGAGTTCATTACCACCAAACTTGTCTTATATGAAACAGTAAAAGGAATTTTTAAACCGAAAGAAAAGAATGTTAATGAGTAAAATAAAAACATCTGAAAGTATAAAACTAACTGGTAAAATACGAACAAAGTCAAATTCAGAATACTCAAATATTGTAATGGTGGTACATAAATTACATATATCTTTAGTAGGCGGGTTAAGAGGCAAGACTAATAAAATAATAATCATTACAATAATTTACCAAGGGATCTAAAATATAAAAAGATGTAAATTGTGATCTCAAAATTCAGAATGTGAGGAGAAGGAATGGAGTTAACATATGGAGACTTTATTTACTTTTTCAATCAAAGTTAAATGATTATCATCTTAAAATAACCTATTATAAGTATATATTTAAAAAAATTTTTGTTGCTCTTTTTGAGACAGGATTTTGCTATGCAGTTCAGGTTGGCCTTATACTCACTTTGTAGCCCAGGCTGGCCTCAAACTTGCAGTGATCCTCCTGCCTCAGCCTCCCAAGTGCTGGGATTACAGGCGTGCACCATCACACCTGGCTATATTTTTGTAAGCCTCAAATTAACCATAAGCACAAACCTATAATAGATACACTAAAAATGTAAAAAAAAAAAAAACAAGGAATCAAAACATACTACTAAAGAAAATTACTTAATCAGAAAGAAGAGAATAGAAAAGGAAAAAAGGATCTACTCAAAAAAAAGTTAGCAAAATGAGAGTAACAAGCCCTTGTCTATCAGTAATCACTTTGAATGTTAATAGATTAAATTCTCCATTTAAAAAACAGAGTGGCAGAATGGGTAAAACAAGACTCAACTCTATGCCATCCAGCAGAGTTTCACTATTCCTGTAAGGACACACATAGCCTGAAAGTGAAGGGCTGTTAAGAAAAAATTCCATGCAAATAGAAACTAAAAGGAAGGAGGAGTAACTGTACTTACATTAGGTAAAAAAAGACTGTAAGTCAAACACTGTAAAAGACGAAGAAGGTCATTACGTAAGATAAGACGTCAATTTGGTAAGAGGGTGCACAATTGTAAATATATAGGCACCCAGCCCTGACTACCAAATATACGAAGCTAGTACAACAGGCTTACGGGAAGAGATGGGCTGCAATGGAACAGTGTTAAAGGACTGCCATACCGGACTTCCAGCAATGTCTGAATGTCAGCTCATTCAGAAAAAAATCAACAACAACAAAAAAGAATCGGATTTACTTTCCCCTTTAATTTGTTTTGTTTTGTGGCACTGAGGATGAAACCCTGGGTCTAGTATGCTAAACACATGTTCCACTCCTGAGCTACACCTCCAGGCTTGAACACTGGGTTAAAATTGCCTTCTAGACCCGTGGACATGGTAGACATTTCCAGTACTGTCAATCGAACAATTGTACTCTGTTCATGAGAATGTAAACTAGTACAGCCGTTACGGAAGCAGTTGGGATATCTCTCAAGATATCAAAAATGGAACCACCATATGACCCAGCAATCCCAATCTGGTGTAGATCCAAAGGAAAGAAGACAATGTGTTGAAGAGATAGCTACACCTCTGTTTATTGCAACATTCTTCACAATCGCGAAGACATGGAAGCAGCCTGTCTGTCCACAGGTGAGTTGTTAGGAGAGTCTGGAACGCACACATCAGAGCGCTGTTTGGCCTCAACCAAGAAGGAAATCTCATCGTTTCTAACAACATGGATAAGCCTAAGTGAATAAGCCAGGCACAGAAAGACGAGCGCTGCATGACTTCACTCCTACGTGGGATCTACGAAAGCTGTGGATGTCATAGGAGTCGACATCAGAACGGTGGTTATCAGAGACTGGCATAATTAAGGGGAGGGAAAATGGTGGGGCTGCCGGTCAAAAGTTTTATAATTATTTTTAGGTAGAAGAAATAATTTCAAGAATTTTACCATGTCGCATAGTGACTAGAGTTAATGATGATATATTGTATTTTTGAAAAATTGTAGGGGGTATTCAGCACTGTTCCACAAAAAGAAAATAAGTAGGTGAGATAATGAATTTGCTTACTAACTGGATTTAACTATTTCACAATGCGTATATATGTCAAACATTCTGTTGTTCATGATAAATATATATCATGCTTACCTGTCATTTAAGAATATAAGAAATACGAACATCTTAAATTTTGTTTGGAATATCCAGAATAAGTTACATATCAATTACTGTGATAAACACAACACAAAATATTAAACTTATAAAATAATAAAAGCAAAGGTAAATTAGATATATTTTCCTCCTGTAACCCTATCTTGACTATTTTCAGTTGAAAAAAGTTGGCTCAGACCCAGGGGAAAAATGACAAAGAGTTTCCATGGTTTCACAGTACAGAAAATGAACTATGAGGATTTTACAAAGGCTGGAAGAAAAATAGAGATATCTTTCAGACAAAGCTGAAGGCATAACGGGGCAGTAACCACTTACATACAAGGTGGTCTGGAATTTGCAGTGGCTCTTGCTTGAATGTATCATTTTGCACAAGCTTAACACTGAAAATAACTTTAAGGGGGTCAAGTCCTTTTCCTGATAAGTATAAAAACAATACCCAATTTGTACATTCCTAAAACATAGGAAATGATGGGAAATCTTTATTTTGGTACTCTGTGCTGGGCTTTATGCATTTATTACGCATTTGTTGAAGGGCTTCTAAAGGCAATGGATATGAACATGAATGAGGTAAACCCTTGGCCTTGGGAAATAAGGCCCTTCAGCCTGGTGGGGAAGCAGCCAGTAAAACCTGACAAAGTCTGTAGCAAAGTTATACTCAAAGCTAGGCTTTGAGTGAGGTGGTGACTAATGTTTGAATGATCTTGAAAGCTGAACAGCGTTTTTTTAGTGAAAGGATGGGCAGTTATGGTGCAGTGGATGGAACTGCGGAAGCCAGGGATGGAGAACGGCACACATCAGGCACATTAGGGATTTCGTTAAAAGGGCATGCAGAGTGCGAGGAAAAATCGAACATTTGGAATAAGTAAAAGAGACTCCTGGTTATCTTTCCAGTGCTGCTTATCTGAACCTACAGAGATAGCACATCATGGTCCTTAACTAGGTATTTTACAACTCTGTAGAGGTTAAAGATGACTTACAGAAAACTGATAGCAATGCAAATAATTCTTGTCTGTGGACATGTAAATAAATTAAGTTCTGGTTGAGGGACAATATTCTCCTCTCCCCGAAAAGTAGGCTTTGCATCCATCTGCAAATTCATTTTAATATTCCCAGTCCTGTGGTTTGTCTATTCTTTGCTCCCCTCCTTTTAACTAGTTGTGGCATTTTACAGGTGCTTGCTTTTAATTAATGAATAAAAAAGATTTTTTTTGACACATGTTCTCTTTATATTTGTATGAATCATGAGATCGCCTCTTTTTAAAAGGAGAAGGATTCAGTCAAACTGCAAAAGCTTTTCTGGTGATGCTAAGGAGTTGAGGCTTTCTCCTAAAGACATAAATAGCCAGTGAAGAATTTTAGGGACATGGTATGCTGTAGTTTGGACCTACGTGTCCTTCAAATGTCACATGTTAAATGCTTAGTGCCCTGTGTGGCGTTACTGGGAAGTTATGGCAATGTTAAGAGACAGATCAGTGGGAGGTTTTAGGTCTTTTGGGGCGTGCCCTTGAAGGGGACTGTGGAACCCTGGTCTCTTCCTTTTTTCCTTTGCCTTCTGGTCACCATAAAGTAGTCACCAGTTTCCTCTACCATATATTTCCACCATGATTTTCTGCTTTGCCACAGTCCAAAAACAGTAGGGCCAACTGAGCATGAACAGCGACTTCCAACACCATGGGCTAAAATAAACGTTTCCTTTTTAAGTCAATTATCTCCGTTATTTTCTTACAGTAATGGAAATCTCACTAATACGGGCTGACATTTACATTTTGAAAAGGTCACTGACTCAGTGCAGAGGGAGGGATAGATACGGGAAGGCTTAAGCTGAAGAAACCAGTTAGGATGAAATTGTAGTAGATCATGCTAAAGTAAATGCCCTCTGTCCTCAGAAAATAGCTGTGGTTACAAGGTCGCATGGAGAGTTATATAAGGGTAGAACTGACACTGTAGACACTGACACAGATTCTTTAAGTATTAAGAATTTACGTGCTAGGGGGGCCAGTGAGATGGCTCAGCGGCATAAGCGCCTGCCTTGCAAGCGCGAGGGCCCGAGTTCGACTCCCGGATCCCACATACGAAAAAGGGGCCGGTGATATCCCTCAGAGGCACGGGCGCCTGCTGGCGCATGATGTCCTGAGGTCGACCCCCGGTACCCACCAAAAAAAAAAAAAAAAAGAATTTACCTGTTGTAGATCCATTAGTAAGTTTCTCAAAACCCTTCGAGTGATGCGTGCCCCACATCCATAACCTCCGTTGTTATTTTCTGCATAGAGCTGAAAAAGAGCTAGACACATAACAGGGGAAAGACATATTTAAATTGAATACTCAAATCTTTGAGGGGCATGTGCTTTGAATTAAATTTTTGTGGGTATGAAGAGAAGGGAAGACAGCTTTATATTCTTGATTATTTGCTTACTCTTTTGAAGGTCTCCCAATCTAGATCACTGGATAACTACCAAAAACCCATTCACATTTCAACCTCTTGATAATTTAAGATCACGAGGTTGGTGAGCAGCAATGTGAGGAACATCCTAGTTCTTAGTGAACAACAAAAAAGTAATCAGCAGTGTCTGCATAACCCCTAAACAATCAAGTGCCAATTGCAACCGGAGAATGAGTACAAGATCTCAACAAATTCCACATTATCTCACTCCTAACCGACCATTTTCCTTAAATAAAACAAGCCTGTCATGCTGAGTGTGTGCTAAAGAACAAGAGTCACGTGACAAGGATATAGGCGTGGGCGGAAAAGGTAATGCCTTGGAGAGGGCAGGGGGGCGGGTCCCCACACTTCAGAACACACTAAACTCCCGTCCTTTACCTCTGTACTTTCTCTGAGGGCTGTCCCCTGACAGCGCAATCAGGGCGGCAGCCAAGGGCAGAAGCTCGAGGACACCCGTTCCTGCGCTGCAGGGGAACAAATCACAGACACAAGAGAGGGAAGTGCAGGGTTATTCTACAGGAAATTGTTTATAAAAACCATAGCTATTAATGGACACTTCTTACACAGTGTTACGTGTTCTAGCTTTTCATGGCTTCTTTTCCTATAGGTAGATTTGACTGAACGAACCATTGAATTAAAATATTTCATATTAATTAATTAATTAATTAATTCATCCATTCAACAAATATTTATGGGTGTCTCTCTGTGCTCTGCACTGTGCTGGGGACTATGGGTGTAGGCTTCATCCTGTCCCCATGGAACAGGCAGTCCCAGGACTCAGCCAAACGACAAAGAAATGAGCAAACGTGACAATGACATAAATAAACAAAACCTCTGCTAGTTCACAGGCTCTAGCCCAGAACCTAATCTTCCTTCGCCCACTTGCTATGCAGTTTACAAACCTGCAGAACATTTTATCAAATACAGGAGGGTTGTTATAGAAAGGTACAATAGTTGAAATGATACATAAAAGCCTAATGTTGAAAGAGGCAAAAATCAAGAAAGAAATCACCTGACGTCTGTTTCTATATTATTCATGCAGTTAAAAAGTGAATCATAAACTAGAAAAGAAAACAACGATAAGAAATTTGCTGTGATTCAAACAGTGCTTGCCTCTGGGAGGCGGGCTTATGGGTAACATTTCTTATTTATTCTTTTGCTCTACTTTCCAAATACTTCATATTGATTACAATTTTTTAAAAGCTCACTCTAAAAAATGAGATTGATCAAATCAAGATTACATAAGGTAAACCAAACTGAGGCAAGGCAGAAAAGTATAAAAGCTATAGCTCAGCAAAACATAACCTACCCACCCCCACATACACACCCATGCGTGTGTGCACACTGATTGGCAAATCCATTTACTCAGGAGCACATGAAATTAACCCTTTGCCACGGTCTACACTCATTTGTAGGTTGGTCGTCTATGCACTGGCTATTCAACCTTATTGCAGCTAAAAACCAAACCAAAACAGTGATTGATAATGAGTTACAAACAAATATACTACTAAGGAGTCAAAACAAAATGTAATTTTAAACATATATATAGATGTATAATTGCCCTTGCAAAAGGTGTGCATACTTCTCCGGAGGGGAAGTGAGTTTATATAATAAAAAAGAGTAATGTGGAGGGTTTTTTTTCCCCCTTTTTGCTACCACAGGTCATTTATATTAGTGACACTGACAAGCATGCACTTCTCTGTTCTTGTCTTGAATGAGTAATACATTTGTGGAAAACAAGCAAATAAACATGGCTTCTTGTAGACCAAACCTCAGGCAAACATTAGCACTAAGTGGCCAGGGACCAGTGGCGATTAAACATTGGACTCCAGGTCACCGTGTGACACGTCCTTCTCACCTGTCAAACATGGCCATGAGGAGGCTCAAAGTGAGTTCCGAAGCTCTGGGAGGCGCCTGTCCTGGTGTTTCCACCCTGGCTCTCTGAAACAGCTCTTGGAGGGCCTGAAAAAGCTGCGGCACAGAAAGGGACCCTGCGCTGGCCTTCCAGACACATGGACGAAGTAGGACCTCCTGAACCATGGTGCTGCTGACCAAGTCCACTGTAAGAAGCAGATGGAGAATTGATTTAAGTAAGAATACCTGCTATGTCTGCTATGTTCCTTAAAGGAAATTAAATGTGACCACTATATGGACACAAAATTGTTGCATGTAATTCAGACATTACTATTCTCATGGTCAATTTTATTTTGGAAAACTATGCTTTGACATAATAAAGCACAGTCAGAAGCTTATTACCAGTATAATCTCTAGGATGTCATTTTGTAGAATGAAGTTAAAAAGGATGAGAAGTGAGAAGCTTGAAAAATAAATCTTATAACCAAGGTAAGACACTGTGGTGATAAGTTGGGAAAAAATCTTTTATCTTCTGCATTAAGTGGACTGAACAAATTAACCTTTCATGTTCAAATCAGTTATCTTTTCTGTCTGCAACCTGGCTTCAGAAGAGGATAGCGTGTTAGGATGTTAATTGCCATAGTTAAAATCCCAAGTGATGTTTGTAATAAGTAATTGCTGAATTATCAGACTATTTAGGTACCACTCTTGCCTTAGAAATATCATTTTTAAAAATCTTGGTTCCATCAATATTATGATCTAGAGAAGGCAGTTAATAAAAACTAGAGCTGATTACAAAAATAATAGTTTATTTCATATATAATAGTTTAATATTATAATAATATTAATAATTAATAATATTAATTATATTATTATAATAGTAATATAATATAAATAATAGTTTATTTCATATATATGAAATAAACATCTTATAGAAAATTGTACAAGGCAGTGAATAGAAAGAAGAATGACATGGAGCCTACCCTATAGTTTCTCATGGGCAGAGGATGACAGATAAAATTAATAAACACCCCAAATCATCTGAAAGGTAAAGATGTCAAGAAACGGAGAGTGGCTGGCATTTAAAATGCCTCAGCCTGTGAAATGATAAAACCCCATGCTTCTCTCTACTTCGTAAATCACCCTCGCAGATAACGAAGCTAGCAAGCGTAATAAAATTTTTATTTGTTCTCTGATACTGCTTTTAAGGGGAGAGCCTACGGAACAGAGGGGAGGTTTTAGGAATGGAGCTTAAATAAAACCTGGCCGCAGGTGGCCAAAGCTGTAAACTCTTTTATCATTATTGGATCTCAAACCCTATCACCTGGGCTTGGACTTCTGCGTGCAGGCGTTTTCGTCTTCTGCTGAGATTCCGTATTACAGGAAGCCAGATAATGGCGCTGTCCATTAATCTCACCACCAGATTTCCTCAGCGATGTTCTCCAGGTCGCGCTACTTGGAGCTTATGTGACATCGTGTTTGGGACTTTTTGTTTTGTTTTAAAGTGTTTGGATATTTTTTCTAGGTAGAATTTTCAACCACTGATTTATGTGTTGTTAATATTTCTCATGATTATTATTTATATTCACTGTTTCTGATGCCAGGGATAACAAAATTATAAAAATTTAAAACTTTACATTCTCCAACTACGTCATTTTATATTTCTGGGCATTAATGATGGAGACTTTTGTGAACTTTTGCTCTTAACTTTCTTTATGGGAGGACATCTTCATGAAAATAGCATGATTGAGGGTAATTTTGTGTGTGCGTTTTACTAGGAATTGAACCTAGGGTCTTTACACTAAGCTCTATCCCAGCCCTTATTTTTTATTTTGAGACAGAGTCTGGCTAAGTTGCAAAGGTGCCCAGGCTGGGCTCAAACTTGCAATCCTCCTGCCTCTGCTGGGAATAGTTTCTTTTTTTTTTTTCCTTTATGTGGGTAGCGGGAGTTGAACTCAGAATCTCACGCTTGCCAGGCAGGCGCTTATGCCGCTGAGCTATCTCACCGGCCCCTGGGAATAGATTTTTAATGAGCATGTTCTGTGTTTTATTTATCCCCAGAATAAAAATAATTAGTTGTAGGCGAGTTAATTTTTCTAGAGTGGTGACTTAAAAAATTTTTTGTATAGCTCCAAATTCCTTCTTCAGAGGAACCTGGTATAGAAGCGTGGTACAGGAAATGGAGAAATACAGAGGTGTGCTTGTGGAGGATGTGGAATCTGAGTATTCTGCCTGCCTCCACCCCTTCTTCCACCTTGCCGACCTGTTGTTCTCTACCTCACATCATGTACACTTTGTGCAGCACAATTTGAAAACCACCTATCTTTATAACTTACTAGGTAGAAGGAAAAATGTAAAAATTACAAAAGTCAGAAATTATGTATATATACATACTACTTCTTTTAAGTCTGATAAAAATGTCAGAAAGTATTTCACATGAAGTGATTTCAATGCAATAAAAAACGTGAATGATTAATAACTTTAGATATGTTGAGTACCTGAATTTATTTCATTTTGGAGAATTTTTACAGGGAGTTTTTCTAGGTACTATATTTTACCTAGAAAACAGTATAAGAAAAGAAAACCATAGTGTTCAGTCAGACATAAATTTAATTCAGAAGGGCAGTTCTCAGGAAATTCTCTAGATGATTTTAAAATTTATGGCCTAAATATCTTTCATTTGAAACTACCTTTGCTTGGTCGGTTATAGACAGGAAGTACAATTTGAACATTCAATTTGAAATTTAAATTTTGAATTTTTTTTTTTTTTGTGTGAGTACTGGGAATCGACCTCAGGACCTCGTGCTTGCCAGCAGTTGCTTGTGCCTGCTGATCAATAGCACCGGCCCTTTTGGCTGTTTTATAACAGAGTTATTTTTTGTCTAAGACTGAAATGATGGGTCTTCATATCTTGCAAAACTGAAAACTACAGAATTGACCACCCCATTCATTCATATCATCTTTAGTGTCACCAGTAAAGCTTTGTAAGGTGTTAACGTTAGTTTTTTAGTTAACTTTAGGCACTTAGAACTGCCCATTCTAACTCATTGTTGGTATAAAGCAGTGGTCTTCAAAATATTACTACTGGGCCAGGGCATCAGTACCACCTGGGCATTTGTTAGAAATGCAGATTCTAACAAGACTGCACCAAGTCTTCAGCTCCATGCTCTGGGGGGACATCCACCAACATTTGTTTCAACAGTAAAGTAAATATTATGTAAGCTAAGGTTTGAAAACTACCTGTGCAGAGGGAGTTTATTGATTCTGAAGCAATTGTCTTGGATCCAGCCAACTTGCAAAAGATTCTTAGGGATTATTTATATAAATAATCAGATAATCTGCAAATCCTGATAACATCTGTGAATGTCTTCCTTTCCAATATTTCTACCTTGTGTGTATGTGTGTGCATAGATTAAAATTCCCAAGTAGGAACAGCAAGTAAGTTTCAACCTATTACTCTGTTCCAAATCAAACCAGCTGATACTGATTTACTGGAGAGCTCTCTTCACAAGGTCTGTCAAGGACAGCCTGCTTTGTTTGCAACAGTGTCGAGGGGGTAGTGGAGGCTCTGTTGCTCTATATTTTATTTTTTTGCTCTGGACTAGTGATATATCATAGTGGTGATATAGAGTATTCTTGTTTTTCCTCTACATTTAATAGGGACATCAAAAATATCATTTAACATGTAATCAAAGTAAAAGTTATTAATGAGTATTTTAAGTTCTTAAAGTTTGATATCTCTTTTACATTTGCAACACGTCTGAATTCAGTCTAACTGTATTCCAAGTGCTCAATAACCACATGTGTTTAGAGGCTATGGACTGACAGTTCATATTAATGAAGACCTTTGGGAGGGGAGCTGTTCCAGGTGCTGAACTGACCCTAGACTTTTTATTATGTGTCTAGAGTCAGGGCTGCTGGGTGGGTTGAGCTGGAGATTTAAGAGTCATTGGTAGGGCCGGTGAGATGGCTCAGCGGCACAAGCGCCTGCCTGGCAAGTGCGAGGTCCTGAGTTCGACTCCCGGTACCCACATACGAAAAAAGGGCCGGTGATACAGCTGGAGTGCAAGGTCCTGAGTTCGACCCCTGGTACCCACGGGAAAAAAAAGTCATTGGTGGTAGATGTGCACAATACCATGTCCATCCGTTAGATTGGCTAAGTAGAGTGCATTTAATGAAGAGAAAATTAGGCTAAGCAACAGCAATCTGAGCACAAGATCATTTAAATAACAGAGGAGGAAGAGAAACCTAAGAGGAACAATGAGAGGGGAAAGACAAAGAAAACAGGAGAAAGCAATAGATGAAGGCCAATTAAGGTGTGTTTCAGAAAGTAGAGACAAGCTAATGCTTCAATACCTGAAAGACACAAGAAGATCTTCTTGGGCTAAAAAGCGGCCTCTGTTTTTAATGATTAACTTGATTATTGAAAGTCTTTGCAAGAGCAGATTCAATGGAGACACGGACACATTACAGATGATTAATCAATGAATGTAAGACTATTAGTTTCTTTTCCATTGCTGGGACGAAATATACAACATTCACAATTTAAAAGAGGAGAGGTTTATTTGGGCTTAGGGTTTCAGAAGGTTCAGTCCATAATTGGCTGCCTCCAAGGCAGAAATGGCATGGTGGAAGGGCATGGTGAAGGAAAGCTGCTTAACCCATTGTGGCCAGGAATCAGAGAAAAGAGGAGCCAGGAACAAGAATACTCCCTATCAGGTTATGCCCTTAGTGACTCACTTCCTATGACCAGACTCCCCTTCCTAGCAGCACACGAACTCATCAATGGACTAATCTACTCATGAGTATAGTGGCTCTATGATTCAAGCACCTTTCAAAAGCCCCACCTCCAAACACATGAGACTTTTGGATGGCATTTTACATCTAAACCATAACAAAAGTGAAAAGAAAACCTAAAAATAGATAACTTTTTCAAGACCTTTCATCTGATGGGAAGATGAGAGTGCTATCACTATAACACATAAAATGAAAATTGGTTTTCAAAGGCAAGAGAGATTCTAGAATATATGTAGGAATCAGGCACAAGGAGCCTTGAGAGAAGAACTTGTGAATACAGGAAGCGAGGGATCCAGGTGGTATTTGATATAGCAAAATCCCTCTCAGAAGGCACATTTTCTCTTTGCCACCTGGCATACATTTGTCTTTCTTCTGAATAACTTTCCCCTAATCTGACCTCATGAACTGTAATGTAATTCCAGCTTTTCCTTCTCCATGGGGGGCGTGGAGCCCAGGTGTAGCCCATCAGTGAGTGCTTCATCCTGGGAACATAACGTGCCAAGGAAACGTGGCTCAAGGACTCTTTCTTCAAGTTATCTGACAAGCAGACTATTTTTTTCCTGCTAAACTTAAACTTGGAATAGTGGATTGGGTCAGTGTGCTTTGAGAAAGGAACAAACACAAAAAGGAGAACAGAGGTGGACTTGGGGATGGAGAAACCATTATCTGGTGACAATGTCTGACCCTAGCACAAGCTAGTTAGTCTTATCAGTTAGCCCTTCCTTTATTATTCCATCTTATTTACTTTAATTAACAAGTAAAAATTATATGTATTTATTTATCATGTATAACTTTTTACTGGTGCTGAGCATTGAACCCAGGATTTATGCAAAACACAACACCACCACTGAGCTCTACCCCCAGCTTATCGTGTATTCCATATTGTTTTCAAATATTCACACACTGGACAGCCTGAATTAACTTAATGAACATATACAGCTCACATACCTATAACTTTTTTTGTTGAGAACACTCAAAATCTACTCCCTTAGCAAATTTCAAGAATAGAACATATTGTTATTAGCTATATTCACCGTGCTGTTTAATAGAGTTCCTGATTACTAGCGATAGAAGTTAATGCCTCTTTAATTTTCTATCACAAGCAACCAAAATATTGCTAATAAATATAATCCCGAAGGGAGAGACTCTGGATGAGGAAAGATGCACAGATAACAGAACTAGCTTTGTCAAGAACCCCATCCCTCGTTTCCTGAGAAGAATAAAAGGATAAGATGATGGCGCGCGGAAGACAGTGCGTGTCTGAGAGCTTCTGTTTGCTTTAGGAAGTTGGAGACATGTTTACCAACTTAGTGATAGGAGGTAGTGATGGGGTATAAAACTTCAGAAATAGTGAAGGTTTGGACTAGTTAGAGTAGTGACAGAGAGAGAGGAAACCAATTGCAAACTTTGGAAAGAACTGCCAAGCAACTCTATCTGCAATATCTCCAGTGATAACAAATTCCAGTTCATAGAGTTTATATCCCTGATGCTCACTGTAAGGCAAGAGTTCCACAGATAGCAAGCTCTGAACCCAAGACTGATCTGTGTCTGTTAAGCTGAGGGGAAAAAGCCTTGCACAAGATAAGGCTGCTTACGTGACATCAGCTGATTACCTCAGACCTCAGGCAGCTGGGAATAAATGGCATGTGTGCTGGGGAAGTTTTGTGATTAGAAACACAGCCAGTCCTTTAGCCTTTGCTAAGTGGGCCCCAAAAATGAAACAAGAGATTTTTTCAGTGGATTTCATTGATTCAGACATATATGACTAGATAATTTTTTTCTTGTTATTGCAGCAGTGGGAGAATTTAAAGAATGAAAAGCGAGTTTTTCTGTGTTCATTCCTGGGTGTGTTCCAAGGTCTAAGCTCTTCTAACTTCTTGGGGAAATCTAATGGCTTCTTTGAATTTAAGCAGCTGTCCTTGAGTTATTTACTCAGGGCTTAGCATGAAAGGACAGAGAGGCCCACCAAAGAACTGATCTGGAGTTTTCCTGGAAGGGGAGAGAGGTTGATGCCTGGACAGGAAGTTAGGGTTGGGGCCCAAGGGATATTTCTAGGGCTGCATGGCATAGCCAGGGAGACTGGGGATGAGGGGTGGCAAGGAGTTCTGTGTGGACTCCAAAATCAAAGGCAAAGGTATGTGATAACCACAACGGTACATCAGATCAGGTGCTCTGATGAGACATTAAGGGTAAAAGCCTCCGAGGTTCCTGTCTGTCTCCAAGGAGTGGCTCCTTCTCAAACTTGACTCAGTCTCCATTTCATACTGAAGCACGGTGGCTTCATTCTGGCTTGGAAGATGATATTTCTTGCTTTTGAGCACACGTGGACAGGGAGCACCAGAGATGTCAAAAAACCACAGGGGTTTCCGCACTGGTGAATTCAACAACCGAAGATCATAAATACTAGAAAAAAGTCACATCTGCACTGAATGTGGACAGACTTTTTTCTTGTCATTCTTTCCTAAACAATACAGTATGACAACTATTTACGTCATATTTACATTTCATTAGGTATTACCCGTAATGTAGAGATGATTTTCAGTATCCAGGAGGATGTGCGTAGGTTATCCTACGAATACGATTTTTACATTTTATATAAGGGACTGGAGCATCTGCAGATTGGCCTGTCTGAAGGAGCCCTGGGACCAATTCCTTGTGGATACCAAGCAGCATCTGATCAATATACAATCATGACTCAAAGACACCTACACGTGGTGAATGTGGGCTGTGCCTAAAAATTGTCACCTAAACAGGAGATCTGGTTCAAGAACCCTGCATAGCTGCTCTTTTCTTCTTCAATGCATTCAAAGATATGAAAGAACTCAGTTTGCTCTAATTCCTTTGTCATTCAATGTTTCCTTAAGTTTTAGCAGTGCTTAGTTTTCAGAGAAGAGTCCAACATTAGAGAACAGAACAGAAACATGCTTGGCTCTGTGAGGAGAAAGAAAAATAAGAGTAGGCATAATTACGTGGAAATAGTTTGCAAAAGTGTGATGTCTACCATTTTTGTTTGTCTGGAAATTGGCCAGTTTTGTGCCCTGGTTCCTCTCAGATGCACTAACTGGATACAGAGAATCAGCAAACCAGGGGCTCTACGGGTTCCCAGATGTCACTCTCGGTGGTGGAGTAGCTCTGCGGCTGCCTGACCAGCTGGCCATCGCTCCTGTCAAATGATGCTTTGTGGAGTCATCTGGTGAAGCTGTGCAGCGTAACATGGCAAGCTGGGTTAGAATGTAACAGGGAAAAGGAACAAACATCCCAGGTGATCTCCTCTGGCCCTGCACCCTCAAATCTCCATTTATTCTTTTTTCCCCTTGATGATGGGAGAAAACTCAAGAAAAGAAGCAATTGCTGGATGTTTCAGACCTCAAGCTGTGAATAAAGTAGCTTCATTGCTTGAAGACATTAATATAAATGACGTGTGTTCATGTTCATAGGCACAATTTGGGAAATGTCATTTGCTTTCAACAGTCCTTAGTTTTGCTTAGCTATATTACATTCATTTTCCACAGATACTGTGATGAGTGTAATAAGACTTCTTTCAACTGCCCAGCATCTAATTTGATGATCTACAAATACATAATTTAGGCCTGTGGTTCCCAAAGCATGGCCCCAGGCAAGCAGCATTGGTACTGCCCTGGAACTTGTCAAAAATGAATGTTCCTAATAACATAAGTAACGTATGGGAGGAGGTGGGGGAAACATCAGAGACCACCAGGCTTGTGTAAAGGCAACATGGCATGGAATTTATTGTGCCTGGGTGCAGGCAGGCAGACAGCAATAAGACCATCTGCCGGGAACAAAGGGAAGCGTGTCCCTTTTATACGGGTGGAGAGAAGGCAGGGGACATTAGGTGGGAAGATCTTAGTAAACATCTGTGGTCAAAGTTCTCCGACTGTCTTGCACCTCAGTGGGCAGAGTCCTTGAAGGTCCGGTGTAAATTCTTGGGTGTCTCCCAATGTCCTCAGATGTCCCAGGACCTGCAAAATTCCTTGTCCTATTTTATCTCCTTCACGACATCCTGTGCTTGCTGATGACAACTTCAGTACAGAGCTGAGTTCCCTACAGAGAGCAGACCTCTGCTGGCAGGCAGGTGGGGGCTGGGAGAATCAGGTCCGATTCGAGCCTCACACCTACTCTCTGTCCCAAGCCTACAGAAACATAGATATCACAGCACAGCCCAACATTTTACCAAATGCTCCAGATGATCTGGATGCGTACTGAATTTGAGAAACACTGCTTTGATTACCTGTGCTTTGAGTTAAGCTTATTGAACATAGAGCTCCAATTTGGGATACTCAAATATAATTTGAATCATTTGTAATGTTGTTTTCAATAAATAATGAGATCATACAGAATTTTATACACAACAACTAAAGTTAACAATCTAGATTAACTATGTGAGAATGGTTGCAAATAGATCCAGTAACAAATATCCAGTAACAATAGATCCAGGAACTGCTGCGGACCAGTCCTGGGTGTAATTTGGCATCTAGAGATGTTACAAGAATGAGTCGGTTTTCCCTAGCCGTTTATCAAATATTTATATAGTGGCAGCTGTGGGACCTTTCTCCCAGTTTCGGGCCTACACTGTACTGTGAACTTAGCCCTGACATTAAAATATCTGTAGTGATGTTCATCTTAATACCAAACTGTGAAGATAACAAAAAATAAGACACTTTTTGTGTATTTGAATAACAATTTAAAATGTAATCATGTTGATATCAAGTTTTTGTTCAATTATTTTTTGTGCTCTTGAGACAGGGGGTGAAATACTCTTCAACACATTATAGATCCCTGTTTAGAAGAGAAACACACTTTAATCACCTAATAGATTCTTTTTTCAGCCAGAAATTTGCCTACTGCCTTTATTTGTGCCTGAAGTTTTGTTTACGAACTATGTTCAGGAATATCACAATATTACTATCCTGAGATGACAGATGGCAGGAGGGTCGTTGTAGCTAAAGATGAACCAGTATTTTATGCAGAAGGTTTTTTCCCATGGAGGAGTGAATGCGGGGGGGGGGGCCAAATCAAGAGTAAACCATTTTACCTGGGAGCCAGCGATCACAAGGCGTGCAGGAGGTCATGAAATCTCTCGAGAGGATAAAAAGGATGACTCTTCAGAAAACTGAGAACAGCTCCTAAAACTAATATCATCCATACTTAGAACTGTTGAGGCATTATCATTCTTAAAGTAGATTCTATTTTCAAGAAAATGTAAATTTACAGACAAAATTAGAAGCTCTCAATCGCTGAAATTTCCAATAGTACTATGCTAAATAATTCTAGATATGAAATTTCTAACAAATAACATCCATTTATCAAATATATATGCATATATATACATATCTGCATGTGACTATACAAAATTCAGTCAGTATTTCATTTTAGAAAGAGCAGTCAATTAACTACCTCATTAACAGTTCAGCATTACAACTATTGTTCAAACTATGTTCTTTCAACAAAAATAATGAGTTATGTTGTAAGAAAGCCTTAAGCATTTCTAAGAAAAATACATCCTATTTGTTAACATGGGCAGTTGAAAACTGTTTTTAAACGTTACATGGGTAATTAAATTTAAATAACATTTCCCCCTTTTAATGAATGGATGAATTAAAATACACCTCACCCGTGCTGATAAATATCACTAGGTAGAGAGAAACTAAAGCAAAACCGTATGACATTAGTTCTATAAAAATATGATAGTGACAACAAGAATCTGAGCCTTGCCTAAATCTAGGAAGTTTCCAAGTGTATTCAGGTGAGATCTGTTTTGAAAAGCTGCAGCATGGGAAACCAGGCCAGCGCTGTCCTTGTTGCCGAAGTGCTTCACAGGCTACCCCGAAGGTCCCTAGCTGGGAAGAAAGTCGCCTCCCGTCCAGCCAGGGCAGCTGGAGATTCTCTCTGCCAGGTCCTTACCTGTCCTAGCTGCCTCGAAGAAGTATTCTAGTCCAACAGTGTGCGTGAATGACTCAGGAGTGCTGGGAGAGAGACAGCTGGGTGGTGCCAGGTTTCTAGATACGTCCTCCCCTGCACTGTTGATTTGTTGTTTTCACTGCCCAGCAGCTGCATGCAAAACAGTGGTATTTGTGGCTGCGCCTTTTGTAAAGTCTCCCCAAAGGGCATTCATTAGTAATAAAGAGCTTGAATAATTGAAAGCCATGTGTACATCTCTGTTTCAAAGGGCCATTAGTTTCGTGCGCAGTAGAGAAATGTAAAACATTTTCTGGGTGCCAGGAGAGCAGGGTTTACCGTAGAGATCGGGAAACAGTGAGAAGCACTCCATTCCCCAGGTAACACCCACCTTACAAAACAACCCGGAAAAGGGTTGCAGAGAAATGAAATCTAATTCATTTTATGAATTCTTGTATAAACACAGAGATATGTTTACATATTCTTAAAAGGCACTAAATGCAAATCTTCAAGTGGATAATTATGTGTGATGCAAATACGTTTCCTCTTAAGTTTTAAATATAACTTAAAAATGTCTTATTCCTAAGATAGTTTAGTTTAGAAATTAACCCGTTCTACTTCTACTGGGATTTTTTAGAAGGCTGTATAGCATTGACCAGATATGTTAGAACTTTACCATTAAGGTCTTTGGGCTGCTGAAGAGGTAAGAAATAGATTTTAACATGTGTCTCAAAAACGTCTGAACCTGCAGCATAGGCGTGTTACAGTATTATGCACAGTACATACCTGGTGTTGTAGTCAGGGTTTGCAAGAAAAAGGAATTAACGCAGGACACATAATTTATAGGATTATTTTATAATATTCACCCCAAGAGTCAAATGCAAAAGAGTGCAGGAGACCTGTCCACACACTAGAGATGCAAAGAATCCAGGTGAAGGCCTGGATCCCACAGCAATGTCCTGCATGAGTCCAGCTGAAGACCTAGAGCCCATGGCAGTGTCCTCCACACGTCCAACTTGAGGCCTAGAGCCCATGACAATGTCTCATACAAGTCTCTATCAAGGATCTGCGCTGGGAAGGTCAGTGGTGGAAGCTAGAAAGTCTGTGCCAGAGGGACGAAGGATCTGTGCCAGCAGGCGGAGGGATCTGCACTGGAGCCAGGAAGCGATGCTCAAGGTAAGGACCAGAGCTCCCCTGAAGAGAACCACAGCCATCCTCAGTGACAGCGAGGACCCAAGGTCCTCCGATGAGAACAGCCGGCTGCATATCAGGAAAGCCAGTGCGACATGCTTCTCCAGGAGAACCAACAGCACTCCATCTTCCTGTCCAGTTCTCCTTTTTATGTTGTTGGCAACAACCCTCAGGTGGGCCCCCCACACCCAGCACCATGCTGATTCAATTCAGCTGGGTGTTACAAGCTGCCCACCAGTTATCAAGCCACCACACCTGGAAAGCCAAAACATCCAGGAGTCCGTGGTCCCAACTGACACACTTAAAACAACCACGAATATCCCATAAACAAAAGCAAATTGAAAATTGAGTATAAAGTCCAAGACTAGCCAATTTACTCTTTTCTTTTTGAAAAGTTAGTGTCACGCTATTGGCCTCTTAAAAGACTGAAACCGGGAACATTTTAAAAAATGAAAATTGAGGGGCGGAGGATGTAGCTCAGCAGCACAGCACCTGAGTTCAATTCCCAGTACAAAAAAAAAAAAAAAATCGATAAATGGGACAAGAATGGGGTCAAATAGAGGACGAAAAACTGATGATTTTTCTATAACCAAATAAGGCAAAACTCTAGGAAGAAAGGAAATCTATTTCACAGGAATTCTAGTTGAATGCTGCAGACTCGAAGTTGAAATCATATGTAGAAGTTCTGTATTACATTATAACTGCATCAAGATATGTCACAGTGTCCGAGGAGTTAGCAATAGGAGGTGTGAATGTTTTTCTGAATGCTGCCAAGTTCGGATTTGAGCCAATCAGTACCATAGATTAATTCTGTGGATCAACAATATTGTGTCAGGAAAAGAAAGAAAGAAAGAAAGAAAGAAAGAAAGAAAGAAAGAAAGAAAGAAAGAAAGAAAGAAAGAAAGAAAGAAAGAAAGAGAGGGAGAGAGAAGGAGGAAGACACGGAGGGAGAGAACAAAGAAAATAAAGTTGTTCAAAGTTCCAGTCAAAATAAAACAAATTAAATAGGTGTTAAAAGCACATAAGAGCGTATTAGGGTATCCTGAAAAGTAACTTAAGCAAACGGACAGCTGATAGTCCTGAGCTGTTAGCTTACTTGGAGTTTGGACAAGGTTAGAGAAAAGATGTGAAAACTTTTGGTTTCAGTAACTTTTGTTAAGTGGACTCTGTAGCTGGTGTCGCGAGCCCTGGTTCAAGCTCAGCCAGACAGCCTCCTCTCCCCTCCCTTCACCTGCTCTCTCTTCTTCTCTCTTTTCTTTTTGTATGCGGTTTTAAATCATACCCAGTTATTGCAATTTTACATCGTAAAGGACTGAGGAGGTGGCATCTTTTGCTAAATGGTAGCAGTTTGTGTAAATCTTCCTTGGTAATGGTCTTTAGCTTCCGAAAGAGCTCCCCCTTGAGGAAGAAAGCAGTAAGACGGTTCAATCTTCGTACAATCACAACTTGCCCAGGTTGAGAAACACACATTTCATGTCAGCCGGAAACCGGGCGCAGCGACTGTGGTTTGAGGCAGCCAGCGTTACGTTCACTCTCTAGCTGGTGGCTTCTTACACATAAACATGTGACGACTACAACTCCCAAGAGAGAAAGAGGAGCCTCGATACATTATTCTTAAAAATAAGTGAGAAGTCCCTTAGGGAAGTTACAGGATAATTTTACACACACATTTACGCACGTGATGGACAATTTCAGAGGAACAGTTAAATTGCTAAAATTGACTCCGGAAAATAACAGAAAGCCAGTACCAAGGAATATGCAGCAAATGAGTTAAAAATAGAATATTCTAAGCCCAGATAATTGGATGTGTCAGGAATTTGCAGCTCTAAAAATGAGATATTCTCATACTGTGGATGTGGTTCGAAGACGCATGGAACTACCAGGTTCATTTTAAGAAACCAGCAAAACCCTGCATGCTGAAATGGAACAGTCATAACACCTCTCTTCTAGCTCTTTATTCCACACATATGCTATACAGACCAATGTTATGTATAAATATGCATGAGAAAAACTCAATGAAGAACTTAGAAGCTGCATATTAAAAGACTAATTTACTACATGAACTTACTACAACTGAGTAAGTTTTATTCTGGGGATGAAAGCTAGAATACTTGACGTTTGAGAATTGATAGCATAATATAATCTAGCATGTATGATCAAAATATACGGTGAATGTTTAAATTTTTTAAAACTTTATTATAGCAAAAGACATATTGCCATTAATCCTCCTCAAAATACTTCCACTTGCTTCAAACACAATTATCTCGTTGTTCTTGCCACTTTCTGATGCAGTTCTAGAAGTCCTCTTTCATGACGTCTTTACCAGGCGTTTGCAAGTGCCATCCAGTGGAAAGGCAGCCTTGTAAAAACCTTATTCATGGGATCTGGCACTGTGTGACTTCTGGCTCTTCCAAAAGTCAAGATGACCACGGAAAGTAAACATTTTGAGTCAGGACACCAAGGCAGCCATGACAGCATAACCAAACACAAAAGAGGACTTCCAGAACTGTTCCAGAGTGGTCAGAACAATGGGGTACATGTGTTTGAAGTGAGGGTATTTTGAGGGGGATTAATGGCATTGTGTCTTTTACTGTAATAAATTTACAAAATTGCTTAAAATATCATATTTTTGATCACATCATGTGTCATAGGTACCACAGGAGAAAATTTATATACACACATGCACATATAAAATCACTTGAGGATTAAATAAACTGCTCCATAAATAAAACTCCTAAAGTCTCTGTGTTAAAAAAAAAGAGATAAGTCAAGTGATAATTTAAGTAAATACAAAGGCATTTTTTACCACTATTATTTCTGAAAATTGATTAGCTAATTTTAATTGGCCAAACTGTACACTCCTAGGCACTTCATGGTGTTTTAAGGTGTGTATATGCTGCGGAATGCCTAAACTGAGCTAAGTGGCACAGGCATCGCCTCACGTGCCCATTTTTGTAGTGGAAACACAAAATCCATTTTCTTAGTGATGTACAAAAATATAATACACTATTGTAGTGTTTTTGAAAACAATGAAGGCATTTAGTACCATGTCCCTGAAACCTGCTCTGTGTGTTTTTAAGACTTTCAATAAGTCATAGGAACATTATAAATTTGTCTGGACCGGATTTAAAGGACACCCAGAACTGGGCAAACCAGGTTTTATTTGTGGACGCTGTCTTTTCGAATGTACGTAAGCCAGCTGCTGCTTAAAATGCTGGTCACACAACAGAACAAGCTAATGCGTGGCACTGCTATGTTGTCTAATTTATAAAATACTTCTCCTGCTGGTTAGCACCTAAGTGCTAACATTGCAGCCGCTGCTCCTGAACACTTGGATTACTTCCTGACAAGTGCCGTGTTTCTCCAAAAGTAAGACCTAACTGCAAAATAAGCCCTAGCATGATTTTTCAGGGTGCTCTTAATATAAGCCCTGCCTCCAAAATAGGCTCCAGTTAAGATCGTCAGCCAGACAGATACGTTTAGTATACACATCACAACACACCATGGACACATTGAATTATGAAATAATAATATTAATATATAATTAAATAGAAATAAACGATATTATTGATGGTAATACTTAAAATAAATAGTATAAATTTATTAAGTATTTGTAAATCCCCAAGTGGGTGCCTTTGGAGTTGAACTTGAGACTTACTGCCGGATACTCTGACCAATCGGAGTACAAATAATGTGTGCACATGGTAACAAATGGATGTGGATCTAATGTGAATCTTTGTAATTTAACACCTCTTAATGGATGTACTGAATGCGCCCACGTGAAGCACAGAGACATCTTCTTCATTTTGGCACCTGCAATAGTTCACACCTTTTGTGTGGACCGTCATTCTTAACTGCGATCATTTTTGTTGCCACGCCTATCTCGTAAGTCTTCAATGAACACTTGATTTAATGGAAACTTCGTGAAGTCCGGCCTGCAAGAGGTTGTGGTGTGGGTGAAGGATTCATGGATGAGATCACTGACAGCTGTGTCGCCAATGCACTGTGAGCAGGCTGCGTGGACAGAAGTGCCCACTTAAGGAGAAACTGGGGCAATGGTTCTACAGGAAATGGAGCTGCAAGACACTCAGGCCAGAATTCGGGGTCTGGAGAGTTATGACGATGTTCCAGAGGAAGATGCCAAGACTGTATTTGAATAAATGTAGATTTTTATACATGAATAAATGAATGAATGTAGATTGTTGTACATAAGCACATGTAGATTGTTGTACATGCAAAAATAAGACATCCCCTGAAAATAAGCCCTATTGCATGTTTTAATTAATGTAAGACTTGGTCTTAGTTCGGGGAAATACAGCTGCGTGTCCAGCTCATCACCACTGTACCTCCCGAAGGTGCCGTTGGTGAATGGTGACTCTTAAGGGCTCGCTGAGTCATGCCGTTGTAGAGTATGCACCCCTCATGGGCCACCCTTCATGCTTTTTGACCTGTCCGTGCTTCCCGGTGGGTATTGATGAAGCCTATCTTCCTCTGTTTGTTCTTGTAGTAAATCTTAATAAATGTTATCTCAGACAAACCATCCATGGGTATTTTCTTCACGCTCTCATCAGCTGACACCACTGCCCCAGCATAGCCAGGCTATGAACAAGACAGTTGTTAGCAGCTAGAATCACCTCATGCTCAAAATCGTCTGTTGTACAATAGATTCCTTGGACTAACTCCTCCTATCTAGCGGGAATCGTGTATCATTTCACCAGGATCTTCCCAAACTCAACTATGCCAGACTCTGGTAACCCACGTTCTACTTTTTGCTTCTATGAGTTCAATATTTTTTTAATTCCACATATAAATGAGATCATGCAATATTTGTTTTTCTGTGATTCTTATTTTACTTAACATATCACCCAGGTTCATCCGTGTTGTTGAAAATGACAGTATTTTCTTATTTTTTAAAAAGCCAAATAATACTCCATTGTGTACATATGCCACATTTTCTTTATCCATTCACCATCGATTGGCATTTGGCTACCATGAATAAAGCTGCAATGAAAAGCAGAAGGGCAGCATCTCTTGGACATACCTATTTCATTTCGTTTTGCAATATAAAAAGCGGGATTGCCAGCTTATATGGTCATTCTAAACTTTTGGAGAAAACTGTCTACTGTTTTTCACAATGGCTGTGCTAATTTACACTCTCATAAGAGTGTGGAGCAGTTCTCTTTTTTCCATATCCTCACCAGCACTTGTTATCTTTCATCTTTTGTATAATCATCATATCACCATTCTAACAGGTGTGAGGTAATGTCTCTATCTTCTTTTTTTTTTTTTTTTTTTTTTTTTTGAAACAGGGTCTTGCCGTGTAGTTCAGGTTGGTCTGGAACTCACTGTGTAGCCCAGGCTGGCCTTGAACTCACAGCAATCCTCCTGCCTCAGCCTCCCAACTACTGGGATTACAGGTGTGTGCCACTGCTCCCAGCAAGGTAATATCTCTTGGTCCCTTTGACTTTCATGCCTCTGATAATTAGTGGTGATGAACATGTTTTTCACAAACCTGGCCATTTGTAGGCCTTCTTCTGGGATTTGCCTATTTTTAAATTAGGTTGTTTTCCTGCTACTGAGTTGTATTCCTATATATTTTGGAATTAACTCCTTATTAGATATTTTGTTTGCAAATATTTTCCTCCATTCTGTAGGTTATGTTTTTACTCTGTTAATTGGGTCATTTGATGTAATACCATTTGTCTAGTTTTGCTTTCGTTACCTTGTTTCTGAGGTCACATTAAAGAAAAAACATGGCTGACCAATGTCACAAAGATTTACCCTCTATGTTTCCTTCAAGTAGTTTCAGGTCTTTTGTTTAAGACTTTATTTTGAGTTAATTTTTGTTACGGTTAGGGAAAACTGTTTAATTTTATTCTTCACATGAATATCTAGTTGTCTCAATAGCATTGTGGAAGAAACTGTCCTTTCTCTTCATGCATTTGTAGAAGTTTTGTCAAAAACCAACTGACCACAAATGTGTGGATTTACTTCTGGACTCTTAATTTTGTTCCAAATGTGTCTATTTTGTGCCAGTACCATGCTGTTTTGATTGCTACAGCTTTGTAGTATATTTTGGAATTAGGTAGTGTGATGCCTCTGGCTTTGTTCATTTTGTTTAAAATTGCTTTGGCTGGGGCGGGGATATAGCTCAGTGGCACAGCGCCTGCCTGGCAAGTGCAAGGTCCTGAGTTTGATTCCCAGTACCAAAAAAAAAAAAAAAAAAAATTGCTTTGGCTGTTTGGGCTTTTTTGTTGTTTCACACGTATTTTAGGTTTTTTTTTTTTTTTTTTAAGGAAAATGCCATTGGAAAAATAATTTGGATTGTAATGAATCTGTACATTACTTTGTGTAGTATGTACATCTTAGAAATATTAAATCTTCTAATTCATAAGCACCTAATATTTTTCCATTTGTTTGTGTCTTTTTAAATTCTTTCATCAATTTTTTATTTTTCAGTGTAAAGGTTTTTCACTTCTTTAGTAAAATGTCACTATTATTATCACTATTTTCCTCCATGTCACTGCAGCCTCGTTTGTCCTAACCTATATCAGTGCACTTCTGAGGATTTCCTAGGTGTGAATGATTACAGCTGTGTCTTTTTCCTGTTGCTTTGCATCTAGTTTCTTATTTCATATCATTGGCATCAGTTTGTAGAACAAGTTAAGCATATTAAGAGCATGCCAACAATCCAGTTAGAACACAGAATAGGAAGATTTAACTCACAATGAGACAAGGATTATAAAATATTTAGGTAGGAAGCTGGCACACATCATGTATTTGTGGCTGAGGCTTCTAAAACAATATATAAAAATCATCAGTGACCTCTGTACTGCTAAATCTGAACTGTATTTCTCTACCTTTATCTAGCTTTCTTATATTAAACTTTTGATTTTCAATTTTGAAATACACAAAAGCCAAGAGAACATTACAAATAGCCCCATATATCCTTCATCAAGTTTCATAAATTGTTATTGTATTAATTCACCACACACACACACAACACACAACACAGTGCTTTTTCTGCACCATTTGAAAGTTGCAGATATTTCCCCCTTTCCTCTTAAATGGTGACTAAGGATGAGCAGATTCCCCTACATAGCCATGGTGCAATTTCTAAAATCAGGAAGTTTAACACTGGTATAACACTATTATCCAGTGGGTATTATTCAAAATTTGCAAATAATGTCCTTTATAGTATTTTTTCCTGACCCAGGATCAAATCCAGCATCACATACTACCTTTGGCTTTTATATTTCTTTAGTGTCCTGTAATTTTGAACAGTTCCCTAGCCTTTTCTTATTTATCATAACATTGACTTATTTTTTTTTTAATGTGGGTACCAGGGGTCGAACTCAGGACCTTGCGTGCCAGCGAGGCACCTGTGCCACTGAGCGATATCACCGGCCCTTTTTTCGTATCTGGGTATCTGGAGTCGAACTCAGGACCTCGCGCTTGCCAGGCAGGTGCTTATGCCACTGAGCTATCTCACCGGCCCAACATTTTTTAATTGTGTGGGCCAGCTATTTTGAAGAAGATATCTCAAACTGTGCTTGTGTGTTGCCTCTTTGTGACTATTTTCAATTCATATATATGAGGGGGGTGGGATACGTGATGGTTAATCCTGATTGACAATTTGATTAGCTTGGGAGCCGCCTAGGGGATTGGTAAAGTACACTTCTGAGTGTATCTGGGTGTTATTACCTTCGTTGCCATGTCTGGTCTCTGGCCTTCCACTCCGGCACTCTTCCCCTGTGCACTGTTTCCCAGCTGTCATGAAGTGAGCACTTTTACTTTGATATGCCCTTTCACTATGATTTTTCTGCCTTGGAACCAGCCAACCATGGACTGAAACTTCTGAAACCATGAGCCAAAATAAACCTCAACTCCTTTAAGTTGTGGGTATTGAGTATTTTGTCAAAGCCAGAGGAAAACTTACCAATAAGGTATGCCATAAGAAATTCTTTATCCTTACTACACCACATTAGGAGGAACATGATATCAGTTTAATTACTGGGTGACATTAACTTTGTGTACTTGGTTTCTGTGTTATCTCTTCAAGCTAATGTCTGTGTTCTTTAGGTGTGTACCATTCCATTATTTTTTGTTTTAGCATTTTCTTTTTCAACAAGATATTCCAGACTTAGAAATTTATCATGTCTCTGTCCAAGAGTCAATCATTTTTCCAAAATGCCTGGGTTTCTTTTGGTGGGGAATGGTTTTAGAACCCAAAATCTGGGTGCTAAATGTGTTCATTGCTATGAGGACTACAGAGTTTCTGGGGATCCCTTGTAAATTCATTGTGATACCTTTGGCTCCAATCCCACAACCCAAACCAGGTGTTCTTCCTTTCCTGTCTCTCTTCTTTGTTTGTTTCACCCTAGTCCAGCACTGGTTACCTGGCTTCTAAAAACATTGACCTTGCCTGCTAAAATACTCATTATACTCTGTTATATCACGCTTTACAGATTCTCCCCAATCTGAAACCTGTTTCTTCTTTCACTGACTCCTCCTTCTCAATCTGGCCTTTAAATACTGGAGTGCCATCCGAATAAGTCTTTGGCTCTCCTACGTATGTTGTCCAATATGTGGGTCCCTTACTCACCTTTAAGCAGGCAATTCACAAATTAATAACTCTAATCCTAACCTCTTCTCTAAACTGTAGACTCGTTGATAATTTGGCACCTCAAGTTAGGTGTTAAATTTGATACGCTCTTGATTTTCTATTCTATTCACACATCTGTTCCATTCTCCTTCCATGTTTCAGGAAAAGGCACCACTGTCTACCCAGCTGTTGAAACGAAAGTAAGTATTTCTCCTTTTTATTTGCTGTCCTCACTACTTTCACTCCCCTTCAAATACCATGAATGTTTCCTCCAGAATGTATCTCAGCTTTTCCTCTTCTTCCCATCTCCACTGATATCTCCCTAGTCTGAGTCACCAGCCTCCTTGCCTAGATTCACACATTAGTTTCCCCTGTGGCTAGTGGCTTGAAAATTTAAATCACTAATCTGGGCATGGTGGTGCACATCTATAATCCCAGCACTTTAGGAGGCTGACGTAAGAGAACTGGCAAATTCAAGCCCAGCCTGGGCAACTTAGCAATTTGTCAAGACCCTGTCTCAAATTTTAAAAAATAATAAAAAGGCCTGGGTATGTAATTCAGTGTGTAAGGCCTGGATTCAATCCGTAGTATTGAAAAAGAAAATCCAAATCACTAAGGCTTAATGAAACCTTCCTTGATCTGCCTCTTCCTCCAAACCTACCCCATACCTGTCTTGTTCTTATGCTGGCTAGCTTCGACGTCTTTAAAAGCTTACTATTCCCCCCTGTTCCTCTTCATACTGGACCTTTGCACTTGCTCTTTCCCTGCTAGCAATCTTCCTCCAGCTCATCTCATCTTGTAAATGACCCACTCTCATTTTTCAGGCTTCATCGACTCCTCCATGGCCACCCTTTCTGAAGTTGCTTCCACACATCATTCCATTTTATTCACAGCTCTTAGCTCACTCTGAGCTCATTGTACTTCTTTGTGCGTTTACTACTTGTCTTCTTCACTCAAAAGTAAACTCCTTAAAGGCAGGAACAAGAACCCTCTTTTCCTGTTTGTCCTTGTGTCCTCAGTGCCTGCTTCCCACACTGCATGACCCATCATGAGCACTCAAAAAACGTGTGGAATAAATGAATCAGGAGAGATTGGTTAGCACTGTGCAGGATCACACTGTGATCTCAACCAGTCAATACCAGATGTGGCTGTATCATGGATATGGAAGTTAATTAGCATCTGACACCATCAGCTATCTAAACCATCTAACTAGTTTTCCATAATTCTGACTCTAAGATTTATGATCATAGTTTGTTTTCCATGTAGCTTGTACAGGAAATGAATGCATTGTTAGGGTCATAGGCATTGATGCCTCTGGTGTTTTTACTTTACGTCTAAGGTCTATAAGTTGGCATTCTTATTCTATCATTAAACTTGTTTTCCTGGTTATGTAAGAAACATTAATGGGACAGATCATACCAGGATTTTGAGGTCACTTTAAAGACCTTATAATGGAAAGCCCCCACACTATAGGCTTTTGAATATAGCTGAGATGTAATCTGATTCACATTCGGAAAGAAAATATTATTTTGGCTCTTGTCCTAAGAATGCTCTCTAAGCAGCCACATATAAAAGAAATAATCCCAGCACTTGGAAGGCTAAGGTGAGATGATCATAAGTTGAAGGCCAGCCTGGGTTACACAGCAATTTCAAGGTTGGCCTTGGCTCCATAGAGAGACCCTGCCTCAAAAACCAAATTAATCAAACCAAACCAAACCAAACCAAAGCAAACCAACAAGGGAGACCAATTAGGAGGCTCTGCAGTAATCTAGAAGAGAGGTAGGAGAGGCTTAGCCACAGTGGTCATTGTGCAGACTGGCTTCTGGTAAATACAGAATCATGTTTTGAAGGTAGAGCCAACAGGATATTCTGCAAGTGGGTGTTCAGTGTGAGAGAAAGAGAAGTCAAAGATGACTCCAAGGGTTTTGGTTTGAGCAAATGGAATGATGAAGTTCCTCTCTATTGCGATCCTGTGAGAGGAGCAGGTTTGGAGTGAGAGGTGACAGAATTAATAGACAGGCTTGAAACCTAATCATTGACATGAAGGCTTCAGGAGGTGGGGCCTTTGAGAGGGGTGAGTGAGCTTATAAAGGGGCCTCAGAGAGTTGCCTCGCTCATTCCCGCATGTGAGGACATAATAAGAAGGGATTATTTATAAACTGAGAGATGGGGCCTTGCCATCACTGAATTTGTTGGCGCCTTGATCTTGGACTTCCTGGCCTCCAGAACTGTGAGGAAAAAAATTGATTTTTTTTTTTGAGACAGGGTCAGGCTGGCCTTGAGTTCACTATGTAGCCCAGCCGGGCCTCGAACTCGTGGCGATCCTCCTGAGTCAGTCTCCTGAGTGCTGGGATTACAGGCATGCGCCACCACACCTGGCCTTCTGTGGTTTTAAAGCCACCTAATTTAAGGTATTTTGTTATAGAGGCCTGAAAAGACCAAGATGTATCTCAAATGCTGCTGGTAAGTTAAGAAAGCACGAAAACTGAATTAGTCCACTTTCTGTAGTATAACGATACCTGAGGATTGGTAGTTTATAAGGAAAAGAGGTTTATTTAATGCACAGTTTTGGAGGCTGAAAGTCCAAATAACACAGTGCCAACTCTGGCTCGATCTCCTCTGGCTGCATCACATCCTGGCAGATAGCATCGTGGCAGGAGCCTGTGCGGGAGGGAGAGGTTACATGGCAAGACAGGAAGCCAGAGTGGAAGACCAGTTTTGCTCTTTTTATAACAGCTCTCTGGAGAGAATTAACTCAGAGTTCCATGAGAACTACCTCTAGCCTTTCTGGGGACAGCATCCCCAACCAACCTCCCAATGGTCTCCACCTATTAAAAAAATCTCACCACCTCTGCACATTGCCACTCTGGGGACACAGCCTCTGACCCATGAATCTTTGAGGAAAAAGCTGCATCCAAACTACAGCAAAGACTCAGAGCTCTGCATAAGATTTTGTAAACATGAAGGTAATTCTGGGTGTGGAAGAAAAATCTATTTGGCATTGCTTGAATGTGACTCTTGCATGTTGTTCTTGAGCGAGACGCAGCAGGATGTGTGACCTCTTTCCTGGAGACAGGAAGAACACCTACAAGAAGGGAGGAGGAGACAGTGTGCACTCTGCAAAGCCCTTGATTGTGGTCTCTGTACAAAAATCACATTCTTCGTACCACAGAAATGAGAGATCTGTGATTAGATATCTCTGTGGGCTCAAAATTTCTGCCCAGAAAACATTAATATGTAAGGCAGAGCAGCTGCTCACTGTTGTGAGGTTTAGCAGTTGCTTCCAGAAGCTCAGCTGCAGGTCTGGATAACCTTTCTGTGTCCTCTGCATTCAGCTCTGGGCCAGGAGCATCTCAACATTAAAGAGGCTCACTTTAAGGCCAGCGAAAGAGCAAATCGAAGTTATATATAACATTACTTCACGCTTGCACCTGTAGGGAGTAGAGAGAAGAAAAAAGTTTTTATCTTCTGTTTCTTGGAGTCTCATAATTTCCATTTCCGTGAACTAAAAGGAAAGAAATAATGATTTGGCCAAGAGAGAAAAGACAGCTCCACTGTGTCAGACCTGACAAGGCTTTTGTGTGACGAGGTTTGTGGGCACTCCAGGCAGGGCAAATGGTACCTGCAAAAGCAAGGAAGCGGCAGACCCGGAACTTACAAGACGTGGGTGCACTAGTCGGACTGCTGTTAGAATTCTTAAAATAAAATGATTTACTGGTAAGCTGCGAAAAAAAATCCTGTGGTCAGAAAGTAGAATCCAGATGAAAAGTATCTGGAGTGTGAATGTGGGGAAAATGAATTAGGCGTGGCTGACTTAGGAGGTGACTGCCCATCGCCCAGGGCAGGGGTTGCCAAAGCGCGGCCCCCAGCCCAGCAGGAGAAGCATTACCTGGCAACACTTCAGAAATGCAAATTCTGCCTATTGAGAATTTGCATGCAACCTATTGAGTCATAGATTCCAGATATTTTAAACTTTGCAATCTGTTTAAACAGGTGATTGTGAGTCACACTAGTGTCAAAAAGACGCTGGGGGCTGGTGAGATGGCTCAGCGGCATAAATCCCTGCCTGGCAAGCGCGAGGTCCTGAGTTCGACTCCCAGTACCCACATACGGAAAAAGGGCCGGTGATATCGCTCAGCGGCACGGGTGCCTGCTGGCGTGCGAGGTCCTGAGGTTGACCCCCCGGTACCCACAAAAAAAAAAAAAAAAAAAAGCCGCTGGTCTGGGCCTGAAGGAGGTTGATGGTATTCACTAGCTAGAAATAATAGGAATATTCAAATATCAGCCAATGCAGGTTTTGAAACTGACTGAGTGGAAAAAGTAAGTTGTTTAAATGACCTAAATATATTTATTAATTCCCCTAAAACAAATAACTGAAAATATTTCTTTATCAAGTTACGTAGATATTGGCTATACATATATGTATGTGCAGTAAAACTTCGAATTGCAAGTAACTTGCTCCAGGAGCATTCTGCAAGATGAGCAAACATTTCTAATAAATTTTAACTGGATAAATGAGCGATGTCTTGAGTAGTACATGATGCTGAGCAATATGAGTGGTACATGACACCGAACATCACGTGATCACAACTGAGCCGGTGATTCATTCCCTCTCTCTTTTTCCCTTCCTCCCTCCCTCTCTTTCTCTCTCTCTTTCTCTCTCTCTCTCTCCCTCCCTCTCTCTCTCTCACTGTGGGATTGCCGGTGATCATCTCAACAGCAAGAGGTTATGGAGGAGATCTGCAGAGGAGGAGGAAAAAAGGCAGAGGAATCCCTACTTCAAATGAGATTCGGGAGGTTTGTAAAATGTGGGAAGCTGCAAAATTTTGTAGAAAAGCACCACCTGAATAAGGCTGTAGCAGCATGAATGATGAATCTGTTTAACAATGATGCAATGTCACATTTCTGTGAAATCCTCAAAAGGAGGCAAAAGCAAATGTCATGGGGTAGGTTCCTTGCTAAAGTTGCACAAAGAGGAACCCAATTCCACTGAGCCAATAGACACCAGTGATTCTGTTAGTGATCGTGAAAGTCGTGAAGATCATCCTATGTAATAACACTCCTCTCTCTACACCAGCCACGAAGGTTTTCAACGGGAAATGCAGGTTTATTTATTTTTCTTTATATTTTGTATTTTCTTTATTACTTTGTATTATATTGCAGTATTGCAATCATTTTTATATGAAAATTTTGAATATTTTTGGGTTGTAGAATGAATCATCTGAGTTTCCATTATTTCCTATAGGGAAATTCACTTTAATATACAAGTGCTTTGGATTACAAGCACGTTTCTCGAATGAATTATGCTCACAAACCAAGGTTTACTGTCTTTCATCTATCTATCATCTATCATCTATCTATCATCTATTTATCGATCATCTATCACCTATCTATCATTTATCATCTATCTATTGTCTATCATCTATCATCTATCTATCATCTATGTATCTATCATCAATCTCTCTCTCCCCATTGTCTGTAAGTAACAGAAACCATAACTAACAGGAGCTTTAACTACGGAGTTGTTATTTGACAGGAATTCTGGAATTGGTCCTGGGTTGATTGAGAGTGTTTTGAAGTCATCAAGTCCTCAAGGGGCACCAGGCTTTTTCTATCTTTTCCACTTTATCTATTTCCGCTTTACTATGTCAGTGGTGTCTTTCTTCATGGCCACAAAATGGTAAGGACGCTGGTAAGACAGTGTTTGAAGCAGGAAGGAAGTAGGGAGGAGCCATAGCCTGTCTGTCTCTGTCTCTGTCTCTGTCTCTGTCTCGTCTCTCCCTTGCTCTCGTTTTCCACTCTGTTACAGGTCTGCAGAAGATTTCTCTTTATGTATCATTTCCCCAAACACTGGGTCACATGCTTGCCCCGGACCAACCCTTGTCAAATGGGATTAGATCACATATATCAATATTCACGCCCTAGTCAACCATCCTGACAAAATTAGAGTTCTATTAGTGAAGAAAAAAGGGGCCGGCCATGGTGGTGTACACCTGTAATCCCAGCACTCATTTGGGAGGCTGAGGCAGGAGGATCAAAACAAGTTCAAGGCCAGCCTTGGCCACATAGTGAGTTCAAAGTCAGCCTGAACTGCATAGTGAGACCCTGTCTCAAAAACAAACAAACAAAAAAAAAAAAAAAAGAGAGAGAGAGAGAGAGAATAGGGATAAGAGTATAGAGAAAGTATCTGACAGTGCCTGCTAAAGTTAACACTTAACTCATATTTCAGTGATCAATAAAGTAATTATTCACATAATGTATTTTCCCAAATCACGCTCTCAGTTTTCTACTACATATCCCTACCTTGTGCTTTTACCATGGCAGTTTTAACAACATTGAGAAATTATTTTTAATAATGTCATGTTAAAGTTACTTCCGACAGAGAAAACTAGATGTGAGATATCCCAGGTCAGGCTGTTACCCAAAACAAGATACTATGAGAACTAGTGCATGAACTGAACAAAAAACATCACCCTGAAAATTGTTTTTGAAATGGCACCACCATTATTTTTAAATTAATAGCAAACGTGGGTATTTTCCTTCCAGTGAAATTTCATATCTTAATTTGGGAAAATGTATGGCGGTGGATATAGCGATTAATATCAAGTTGTTTGCTTGCCTATGGGAGTCTATTCCACAGCATGCTGTACTGGTGTCAACTACACGGCAGTTCATATTCATCCTGGAAATCATGGGCTGATGGGGATGGGGCTGAACATGTCCCTAAGGGCATAAAACTCTGCCTATATTTCTCTCTAGCCGCTTCCTAGGTGTCCATCAATTGCAGAAGAAATTGATATTCAACTGGCCAGAGCTTAACACCCCCCAGATGATGAAAAGGTAAAGTGTGTTGATGGTTGTATTCTCTGTTCTGCCTTTTCCACCTTGTTCTGCATAATCAGTGGTTCACATATCTGATTCAAGGGGTATGGAGCAGGGAGCTTTGCTTTGACTTCTTGGTCTGAATCACAATTTCCAATCTAGTTCTATTTTACCAGGAAGCCAGGTTAGGTGAAGCACAACTGCCCTGTGCCTAGAGCAGCCACCCATGTATTGCTCTTTGCGGTCACAGCCCTTTGGTTTGGGACCCTACAGAGAGGTAGGGACAGAGGTTAAGATTAGGGAATGAGCCAATGCCCGTAACACAAACATTACACTTTCTTCATGATAAAATCCATTGAAGTCCGGACTTTGGAAATAAGCAAAAGCCTATTGTTACGGTTGATATCTTGATGTCTCCCAAGAGTCTCCAGTGCTCATAGGTGGGGCTATTGGGAGGAGACTGGATTATGGGGGCTCATAGCTGACTTGCTGTTAGGTGGAGTCTGGTCAGAAGAGGTGGGTCAGTCGGAGCAAGGCTCCAAAGGGTTGATCTCCTCCCTTGACCTTCTCTTTCCTTCTTGGATGCCATGCCACGAGCAGCCATCCTCTGTCATGTCCCTGTGTCATGCCATTGTGCCTTGGAGCCAGCCAACCGTGGACCGAGACCTCTACAAATTGTGAGCCAAAATAAACCTCTCCTCCTTTAAGTTGCAGGTGTCAGGTATTGTGTCTCAGTGACAAGAAAGTGACTAAGCACCAGTCAGGGTTTGAAATTATCCATTTTATTATGAAAATATAGAAGCAACAAATAAGCATTTCAAACTCTTCTAAATTTCCAGGAAGTAATTTGTACCTCAAGAGTTATTTAAAAATATAGAGAAAGCACAGAGAGCTGCAGTTTTTAATGAGACTCCTGAGTTTTTAAAAGTTCCTAATTGCTGGGGATACAGCCCAGCGGCATAGTGCCTGCCTGGCAAGCTCAAGGTCCTGAGTTCGATTCCTGGTACCGAAAAAGAAAAAATCCCTGATTGTTGTCCTTGTTTTGTGATAGGCTTTAATACATTAGATTCTGTGTGTGCTGACGTAACAGGCAGGATGAAATTATAAAAAAAATTACAAAATTAAAAGATAAATAAAAGTTCCTAACTGGCACTTTTGTAGGGTCCCATTAAACTTGAAAATATATGAATATATTGGTTTGACTAGTTCTGCTTTAATAAAAGACTAATTCTTAGTTAAGGAATGCAATTTTATGGTAAAAATATTGTGTTTTTCTTTAAAAGTAAGTATACTCAGGCCATCTCTGGTATCAAGATATAGAAACCTATTCAACTGAAGTTAATGAAAAAGTTCAACTTGTTGCAAAGATGCTTAAATGAAACGCAGTGCACAGCCGGGTCTTCTGAAGACGAGGAACCTGACCAGCCCTGAAAATCTCACAGCAGAAACCAGTGGTCTTCTTTAGTTCATTACCATTAACCTGACTCAGACACCAACTTACTCTACCATTTAAATTCAAGTGTGTGTGTGTGTGTGTGTGTGTGTGGGCATGTGAGAGAGAGAGAGAGAGAGAGAGAGAGAAAGGAGAAAAAAAGATTGTTTCTCCATCATTGTAGCCCAATCAGTTGAGGCCAAGGTGGTTAGGACACGTGGGCAAATGTGCGGAATGGCTGTTGGAAGGGAACAGGTCTCTCATAAAAAGAGGCAATGACTGACAACTCTTTCTTAGTGTAATTTTTAAAATAGCAATTGAGGGCTGGTGAGATGGCTCAGCGGCATAAGCGCCTGCCTGGCAAGCGTGAGGGCCCGAGTTCGACTCATGGTAAACACATACAAAAAAAGGGCTGGTGATATTGCTCAGCGGCACGGATGCCTGCTGGCGTGTGAGGTCCTGAGGTCGACCCCTGGTACCCACAAAAAAATAAATAAATAAAATAAAAAATAAAATAGCAATTGACACCATATTATTGCTGAGAAAATAAAGAAACACAGGAGTGAACATGACACAAAATGATTGAACTCTGACTTTTTGTGCTGTCACAAAAATATTTAATTGTTCAGCATAATGTTATCTGAGGCTGCAGTAAATCTTCAAAGTTATTCTTCCCTAAATGCAACCATTTGTAGAACTTTCTGTATTTATTGCAGTGCCAAATAACTTTAGATTTGGTCTAACTGCATCTGTTAGTGTCTTGCAGTTTTGCTTTCAGAGTCTGTAAAAAGGAAGAAAAATGAAAAGATGTAACTATTAACATATGGTATGTATTAGTAATTTCTGTTTTTACTAGCTTTCCTTTTGCTCCCTTCTTCCTTTGTTTACTGGGTTCCTGTACTTGTTCTGACTCAATGGCTGAGGAAGTGAACATGTAAGATTCTATGAGGAAATAAAAGCATGAGACCATCTTTAGATATTTTCACATAGCAAATGTAATTCTGGCCTCTCCTGACCTAATGACATTGTTATGTGCAGTACATTCTCGCTCCTTTGCGTGTTGTTCTGAATTCTGTAGGCAGCTATATTCTCAGCTGTATTTTGTCTCTGGGTCCTGCTGTTCCTCAGTGCAGTAATTCTAATTCTCTATGGTTAGCCCCAGTCCAAAGCCCATCATTAAACTCACTTTCAGAATGAAAAGTCCACTGAACTGTGTTCATTTTATTGGACATTTAAATAAGTGTGTATAATGATGGGAACTTGGGTGACTATCTTGGTTGGTCAACCACAAAAATCTACACCAGCTTTGTTTTCATAAAATATTGGGAAAACCTACTTTGGTAATCTGGACTTGCAAAGTATTTTGTTCATTGCCTTACTTATGTAGTTATTCATTCTGATGGAAGGATTAGGTTCTCAGTGTCAGACACTTGGTTATAAAAGTGGGACGCTAGGTTCCAGGGGAGTGCTCAAGCCAGCCTGAGGCCTCTGGATGTGGTGGCGGAGTTATACTGCAAGGGCACTTGATCTCCAACTATGCAGTTTTGTTCAGAGAACAAGAAAAACCTCATTAATATCTTGTCTAGCACCTACCTACTATTTATGGATTCTTGAATCTGTAACTTCTTAAGAGATGGTTTCAGGAACTGAATCTAAAAAATTCATTGTAGCAAGCAGAGAATTAAAAGACTGGTTTTTAGTATTTAAAGCACATCAATGTTTGCCATTATTCTTATTTTCTTCTACCATTATGACTTGGATTGAGAATATCCCCCAGCGGCTTCATGCACTCTTAGGCAGGGCTTTGGAAGGTAAATGGATCATGGGGACAATATAGCTGATTTGCTATTAGGAGGTGGGGTCAGAAGAGATGGGTCACTGGGACATAACCTGGAAGTGTGTATCTGCCTTCCTGACTCCTCCCTTCTCTGTTTCCTGACCACCATCATGTGAGCACCTTTCCTCCACTATGTCTTTTTGCCATGCTGCTTTCTGCCTTGGAGCCAGATGACTATTCAAGGACAGACTTCTGAGACTGGGAGCCAAAATTAACTCTCCTCCTTTAAGCTGTGGGTGTTGGATATTTTGTCCCAGTGATGAGGAAATAGACTAATTGGTACCAGGAGTGGGATCATAACTGTGACTGTATTTGACCATGTGGTTTAGAAGCCTTTGGAACTGGTTTGCAGGAGGAGTCTGGAAAGCCCAGCTAGAGCAGGCCTAGAATTCTGTAAGCTGAGCTTGACTGGAGATTCTGGTCAGAGCTCAGAAGACCAAAATACTGATAGAAAAGCAGAGAATAAAGACCAAGCTCAGAAGGTTTCACTTGGGAACAAGGACTCCATTGGCAGTTGGACTCCAGCCCATGTATATTATGCTTTGGCAGAAAATTTGTCTACATTTTATTCATGTCTGGAGATATTACAGGGGACTGACATTAAGCACTTAACAGCTCACCCTGAACATCACTTGGGCAGCATATTTGTTTATGTATCAACTATCCTGAGCATTGCTCAGCCAGGTATCATTGCTCAGGCAGAAAGGAAGTTCCTATAAATTTGGGGCCTGTGAAGTTTTGGCCAAGGACAGCTTGTTTGATAAAAAGATTAGTATTAAAAAGAAGCCAAATACGTTGTATCAGGACAATTGGCAGGATGCCTTGAGAGCATCCTGGAAATCAGCAAGACCCAACCCTTTGAAAGCCCAAGGATCCAAATTGAAAGACTTTGCTTTGAGAAGAGGCTCCCAGAACACCCTGCCCATAAATTTGTTTGCTAGGATTTGTTTCACAGTGCTCAGCTGTGCAGGCACTCAGAGGCTACTGCAGCCATGCCTAGCTCAAACTAGAAGCCGACCTTGGTGTCATCCACATGGTCCTGGTCTTACCAGCAGACAGAGCACGAGAGTTGTGGGGTCAAGAAGACTTTCACACGAATTTCAAAAGAAGACTTGGGAGGCCAGGCAGTGTGGCTCTGAGAGAGTGGTGTATGAGGCGAGGCCTCCCAAGTCCTTTGGAACTCACATTTCTTATATTCTGAAGCTTCTCAGAAAGCCTTGTTCTCTTAGAAGTTGCAAGATCTTAAACCACTTTTGTCACGGAGCCTCAATCCTAGTCTCTGCATAAATATTCACAAGTACAGACATTCCTCATCTAACAACTGAGTTCCACTCCTGTGACTAGGTTGTTAAATGAGCTGGTTGCTGAATGAGGAACTGTATATAGCAGTGGTGGTGAACCTATGGCGTGCCTGCTGCAGCAGGAACACACAGCTCTCTCTGTCGGCACGCAAGCCCCTGCCCCAGCCAAGGTTTGACAAATTATCAACATGCATACAACAGCAAAGATCACATTAATTGTGCAAAAGCACGCCAAATGCAACTTTTACCTTTCAGTAAAAAGCTGTTTGTATCATTGAAAGCTCTGTTATTGTGTTTTTCTCTTAAGATAAAATATGTCAATATATGAGTTTTTTTTTCTAAACTAAAACCTCAGTATTCAGACTTAACTGCAGTGTTGGCACTTGGCAATAAATAAGTGGGTTTTGGGTTGCAGTTTGTGCACTCACTTTCTAAAAGATTCTCCATCACTGGTATATAGTGTGTACATTACAATATTCAGAATGAAGAAATGCTCAAAGGAAACTCCAACTGATGCCTTTGCTTTTATTTGCATAACTCTTACATGCAGTACTGTTATGTATAACAGAACATAAAACTATGGTACTATACAATCAGCAAAAATTACAGTACACTGTAAACAAGGTGTACTGTACAAAAAAAAAAAGACATTGAGGCTCTATCAACAAGATGTATAGAACTGTGCCAAAAGAAAAAAAAAGAAGGTCATAAGTCTGAACAGTGGGCCTTGGTCATAAGTTCGAACACTTGTTAAAATGGGTAGGTTGTTAAATGAGGAATATCTGTATTCCGTGGGTGTGACACACACACACGTGGACACACACACAGAAAATCTCCAGATTTCCTTGTTCAGGAGAATTCCACTTTAGTTTTCTGTCTTTTCCTCTCATGCACCTTCTGAGAAGGTTCTTCTCTTGTGACAATGACAATTTTGGGCTTTGTGATGAAGAATTAAGTAGAAAAAGAGAAGGGCTAAGGGTGAGGTTAAAGCATTTTGGAAGAGTTTGAAGTAAGACATGGAAGCAATTTCAGTATTAAAAATAATTACTGTATTTACCATTTTTATCCCTCTTTCAAAGAGTTTATGAAGTGTAAGAAAGTAGTCAGTCAGGCTTGGTGGCTCATTCCTATAATTTCAGCACTCTGAGAGAGGCTGAGGCAGGAGGATAACACATTTGAGACCCGTCCTGGCAATTTAGCCACTTAGCAAGACCCTGTTGCAAAACAAAAAATTAAGAAAAAGGCTGGGGATGTAGCTCAGTATGAAGGCCTTGGGTTCAGAGTACTGCAAAGAAAGGAAATAACATGGAGAGGGAAAAGAAAAAAGAAAAAGGTCAGAGTTATTTAAAACTCATTTCCATTTCTATTTCTTCTGACCACATCATTCTCTACAAGCAGACAACATGAACAAGTGTGAGCTCTCTGAAGAACCCTGTAGCCCCACTGAGTTACCTTATATGATTACTTCATCTGAGGTGACGCTGGAATATATGCCATCTTCATATTCTGAAACCAAAATTAAACAAAGCGTGTTCAGTTTAGAATACAACCAGCAGAGTGTGAGATGTCCTACATCAGTGTTTTTCAAACATTGTGGACCAGGATCTACAATAAAAAATGCATTTTATGTTATAGCCCAGTATGTGCACTTGTGTACATACAAATGAAATGAAAAGTACATTAAATAATACACCCTTTCTAATCTATTTTTGCTTTCATTTTCTTGAAAATTTTTTATTACTTATCTCTTTTTTCTATTCTATTCTAGTTCATTGGGGGAAAAAAAAACTCTGGTACTCTTTTCTTTTCTTCTTCTTTTTCTTTTCTTTTTTTTTTTTTTTTTTAAAGAAAAAAAGGTGGCCAGGTGTGGCGGCACATGCCTGTAATCCCATCACTTGGGAGGCTGAGGCAGGAGGATTACTGTGAGTTCGAGGCCAGCCTGGGCTACAAAGTGTGTTCAAGGCCAGGCTGAACTGCATAGTGAGACCCTGTCTCAAAAAAAAAAAAAAAAAAAAAAAAAAAGAAAAAGAAAAAGAAAGAAAGGAAGGGTCTTTTTTGTCTCATTGTTTCAGAGATTTCAGTCTGCGACTGTCTCCAGTGCAGAAACATCATGGTGGACAGAAATGAAGAAAGCTGTAAGTATTTTATGAGAGCTGAGAAGCAGAGAGCAGAGAAAGAGCCCGAGAGGAAGGAACTAGAGGCCGGACATGTCCCCTCCGGTAACACTCCTATATCTCCACCAAATACACTTAGATGTGGGCTTTACTAATATCATATACATCTTTCAAGCCAAACAAATTACTATTAATCAAGAGACTCACATGACTCCAGACAATATTTTCCTCTTAGGAATATTAAAGAGATGAAAGAGGGAGAGTTTCAATCACTGACAAGGGAACTGCAGGGCACAGGGAGCTTACAGTCTGAAGTCCTTAGCTGTCCCTACCTCCTCGCCAGGAAACGACCCAGTGGACTGAGTCTGGCATGTCATTTCAGCAGTCGTTCCAGCCCTTGTGCCTGACAATACGTTTATCTTCAGAATTCAGGTTTCCTTTATGACCCTGGATGAAATATGTTGTCTGTCTGAAGGAGTTGAGATGTTGGCTTTTCTTCGATCTTGCCTCATTTGCAGACCACTACTATCATTTAATTCTCATTTCTTCATTTTGTCAATATTTGTATACCGTTGGGGGCATATATTCATTTTATTTTTTTAAATTCATTTTATTGGTACATTTTAGGTATACCTAATGATAACAATTCATCATTACATATTTGTACCTCTACATGATATCTTGATTTTCCTTTTTTTCCTTCTTTTTCCCCATTCCCCTTCCCTCACCTTCAAGTCCTCTTCCCCTCCTTATTTACAAAAGTTTTGTTTCCATTTTTTCCTTCTATTCTCTCTTTTTTTCTTTTCCCTTCCTTCTTTTCCCCTCTCCCTACCTTGTTCCCCCTCCCATTTGAACATTTTCTTCCCATTTCCCAACCTATTATACATTTTGGTCCTTATTTACACTCTCGGCTTCTCACAACAGAGAAAAAGGTGATATTTAAACGTGTGTGTCTGATTTATTTCACTTAAGAGTACGGTCTCAAGGTGCATCCATTTACCTGTAAATGCCTCAAGTATACCCTTCTTTATAGCATAGTACTCCATTGTATAAAAATACCACATCTTATTCATTCATTGGTTGATGGGCATTTGGGCTGTTTCCAAGATTTAGCTATTACTAATTGTTCTGCTATAAACATGGGCGTGCATATATTGCTGTAGTATGATGTTTTTAATTCTTTCAGGAAGATACCAAGAAGGGGAATAGCTGGGTCAAATGGAGCCCCTAGTCTTAGTTTTTTGAGGAATCTCCACACTGATTTCAACAGTTGTTGCACCAGTCTACACTATCACCAACAGTGGAAAAGGGTTCCCTTTTCCCCCCAGACCCTGTAACATTTGTTATTGGTTGATTTTTTGATAATAGCAATTCTTCCTGGGGTGAGATGAAGTCTCAGTGTTGTTTTAATTTGTATCTCTCGGATGACCAGTGATGTTGAACATATTTTCATATATTTATTTGTCATTTGTATTTCTTCATCTGAGAAGTGTCTATTCATTTCAGATGCCCAATTTTGGATTGGGTCTTTAAATTTGGGGGGTCTTTTTTTTGAGTTCTTTATATATTCTAGATGTTATCACTTTGTCTGCGGAACAGATGGCAAAAATTTTTTCCTACTCTGTGGGTTGTTTCTTTACTCTGTTGGTGGTTTCTTTTGCTGTGCAGAAATTAATGCAATTGAGACTAAGAAAACAATACAAAGAATCAATGAATTGAAGAGTTGTTTCTTTGAAAGATTAAATAAAACTGACAAACCTTTAACCAACCCGATCAAAACAAGGAAGGAAAAGACTTGAATCCATGCAATTAAGAATGAAAAGGGTGAAATCACAACAGATCCTGCAGAAATCCAGAAGATTGCCAATACCTACTTGGAGAAACTATATTCAAATAAGATGAAAACAGAGAAGAAACAGACAGATTCCTAGACACATATGAATTACCAAAGCTGAATCAAGAAAATATAATGGTTCTAAATAACTCAATATCTGTCAATGAAATAGAAGATGAAATTAAAAACTTACCAACAAAGAAAAGTCCAGGTCCTGATGGATTCACTGCTGAATTCTACAAGAAATTTAGAGATGATCTAATGCCACTACTCCTCATACTCTTTAATAAAATTGAAAGGAGAGCAACTCCCAAATGCATTCTTGGAAGCAAGCATTACCCTGATACCAAAACCACAGAAGGACTCAACAAAAAAGAAAACTATAGGGCAACCTCCCTAATGAACATAGATGCAAAAATCCTCAATAAGATACTGGCAAACAGAATGCAGCAAATCATCAAGAAGATTATACACCATGACCAAGTAGGATTCATCCCAGGGCTGCAGCGTGGTTCATCATACACAAATCAATAAATGCAATACACCATATCAACAGAACCAAGGACAAAAACTACACGATCATCTCAATAGACACAGAAAAAGCATTTGACAAAGTCCAACACTCCATTCATGATAAAAACCCAATAAGAAACTGGGATAGATAGACTTTACCTCAACCTGATAAAATCCATCTATGACAAACCAACAACCAACATCATACTAAATGGACAAAAAACTGAAAGCTTTCACTCTAAAATCAGGAACAAGACAAGGATGTCCACTATCACCACTCCTATTCAATATAGTTCTGGAAACATTAGCCAGAGCATTCAGACAAGAGAAAGAAATAAAAGGAATAAGGACAGGAAAAGAAGAAGTTAAATTTTCACTATTGGAGGATGACATAATACTCTACATAGAAGAGCCCCAAAACTCCACCAAAAGATTTCTAGATTTAATAACCAAATTCAGTAGCGTAGCTGGATACAAAGTCAACACTCAAAAATCAATAGCAGTCCTGTACACAAACAACGAACTCACTGAGGGAGAAATTAAGGAAAACACACTCTTCAGAATAGCATTGAAAAAATGAAATACTTAGGAATAAATCTAACAAAGGAAGTAAAAGACCTTTACATTGAAAACTACAGTACTCTGAAAAAAGAGATCGAAGAGGATATCAGAAAAAGGAAAGATATGCTTGTTCTTGGGTAGTGAAAATGGCCATACTTCCAAAATTGTTATACAGATTTAATGCAATCCTGATCAAAATACCAATAGCATACCTCACAGCATTAGAGAAAACAATCCTAAAATTCATTTGGAATCAGAAGAGACCTAGAATAGCAAAGGCAATTCTGGGCAACAAAGGCAAGGCAGGCAGCATCACAATCCCTGTGGTGCATTAACTAATTGTCAATTTGTAACACCCAGCTGAACTGAATCAGCGTGGTTCTGCGTGTGGAAGGACCACCTAAAGATTGTTGCCAGCAACATAAAAGGAGAACTGGAGGGGTAGATGGAGTGCTGTTGATTTTCCTGGAGAAGCGTGTCACACTGGCTTTCCTGATATGAACTCGGCTGTTCTCATCAGAGGAGCTCAGGTCCTCGCTGTCACCAAGTATGGCTGTGGTTCTCTTCGACAGAGCTCTGGTCCTTACCTTGAGCATCACTTCCTGGCTCCAGTGCAGATCCCTCCGCCTGCTGGCACAGATCCTTCACCCCGCTGGCACAGACTTTCTAGCTTCCACCACTGACCTCTGGGCCCTCCCAGTGCAGATCCTTGATACGGACTTGCATGAGACATTGCCATGGGCTCTGGGCCTCCAGCTGGACTCGTGCAGGACATCGTCATGGGATCCCAGCCCTCAGCGGGAGGCTTTGGGTCTCTAGTGCATGGACAAATCTCCTGCATGCTTCTGCATTTGACTCTTTGGGTGACTATTACAAAATAATCCTATAAATTATGTGTCCTATATTAAATCTATTCCCCTGTAAACCCTGACTACAACAATCCCTGATGTGAAATTATACTACAAAGTTACCATGATAAAAACAGCATTTTACTGGCAAAAAAAACAGACCTGAGGATCAATGGAACAGATTAGAAGATGCAGAAACAACTCCAAACACACTTAGCCACCTTATCTTTGACAAAGGGGCCAAACACATTCACTGAAAGAAAGACGGCCTCTTTAATAGATGGTGCTGGAAAAACTGGCTTTCCACATGCCAAAGGTTAAACCTAGACCCATGTCTCTCACAGTGCACTAAATTAAAATTGAAATGGATCAAAGACCTCAATATTAAAACAGAAACCCTAAATCTATTGGAAGATAGAATAGGTAGCACTCTTGAAGATACAGGTGTAGGCAAAAACTTTATGAAAAAATCCCGATCCCACAGGAAATAATACAAAAAATCAACAGATGGGATCTCATCTTACTCTTTTTGTATCAATTTAATAATATTTCAGTGAGCAAAATGCTAGTGACTGAATCAATTGCATTAATCACTGACGTTTTTACAATGCATGTAAGGTTATGGACATTGTTTTCACAGTATGGAAAGCATTGTAATAAATTATATTTGACTGCAATACTCATTCAACAAACGGTTGCCATAACAGCCTGAAATCAATGCCTTTTGTCTACCTTATCATGATTGACATACTTTAGTCTGCACAAGAATATGACTTAGGAGGTTTAAGTGTCTGTAATTTTAATTAACAACTTAAGTTTTAAGTATTCTAGGGAATATATGCTCTGCACCTTGGCTTCTCTTCATCCATCCAGTCAAGTTCCTCGTGAAAGTCATCTTACGGCTTTTCTCAGTTCTCTTACAAGGTCCTCAGTGCCTCAGTAGGAATGACGAGTCAGAAATGCTGCTAGTCACAAACCTAGAGATGCAGTAGCTGCCTGGGCCTCTTAAGAGATCAGTTCTGGCTGGGACCGAGTTCACCATGATTCTCTGGGCAATGATCTGGGGTGTGCGACAGTCCTCTGTAGGTTAATGTTCCAGCCCCATCAGTTCTGTAACCCTGAGCCCATCTATTTCAGCTTTGCCCGCCATCCACCAGCCACAATGATAACCACACAGCCAGACACAACCACACAGAGCCCCCAGCTCCCTCCCCCGTTCTACTCCTTGTTGTGTCCTAGCTACACTGCTTACCGTCTTCTGAAAACAAGTTTATGCCTACCCCAGATTTGCACATCTGGACATGCCTTGATTTCCTTTGCCATGTTCTTTTCCCTATAATGGGTTTCCTTTCACAATCTCCTTCGGGCCTGCCCCTCCATTTGCATACTTTTTTTCTCTAAATTAAGAGTCATCCCTCATCCTTCTGGACCCAACTTCCATGTCCTCTCTTCCGGAAAGCCTATGTCAGGAGGTCTCTATGTGCTCCCATCATAGCCTGGACCTCTGAGATAGCACCTACCTCTTGCGAGAGTCCGGGAGTTTGTGACACCCCTCTACTTGAGTTCATATGCTGAAGCCTATACCCCAGCATCACTACACTAAGAGCACAGGCTGTGGGTGTAGTTAGATGATGAAGGCTCTGCTCTTAAGAGTGGGATTATACCGTTATAAAACAAATGCAGGGGGCCGGTAAGATGGCTCAGCCGCATAAGCGCCTGCCTGGCAAGCGCGAGGGCCCGAGTTCGACACCCAGAACCCACATACGAAAAAAGGGCCGGTGATATCGCTCAGCGGCATGGGCACCTGCTGGCGCGCGAGGTCCTGAGGTCGACCCCTGGTACCCACAAAAAAAAAAAAAAAATGCAAAGGAGCTCATTTGTCCTTGTCTACCATGTGGACAACCATGAACCTGGAAATGGGTCCTGACTACACTGATTCTACCAATGCCTTGATCTTGCACTTCCTAGTTCTAGAACTGTAAGAAATAAGTTTCTGTGATTTATAAGCCACCTAGTTTATGGTATTTTATTATAGCAGCCTGAACAAACTAAGACATCTCTTTAACAGAGCAATTTTATCCTTGTTTTGCTATTTCCCATGCTAGATGCAAGTACTTTTGAGGGAAGGGGCCATCTTGATATATTTTATGCCACTAGCATCTTGCAGGGTTTTGATGGTAAGATATCTATAACATGAAATCTACCTTCTTACTTTTTTTTTTTTGGTACTGGGGGTCCAACTCAGGAGCTCACGCTTGTGAGCAGGCGCTTGTGCCGCTGAGCTATCTCACTGGCCCCTTCTTACATTTTTAAGGAGAGAATCTTGTCAATTATGCACACATTGCTGTACAGATCTCTAGAACTTTTTCTTCTTGCCTAACTGAATGAGCACAGTTTCTGAATAAATATACACTTATTTATCTTTCACCATTTTAAGTTCCAGGAGGATTTGAAGGAATGATTGTTTTCTCCTTCCTACATTGAAGGATCCTTCCTTCCCTTGTGAGTTTTCAGATTGCTTATTGTGTACTTTTTTGCCTTTTGATGTACCTTGTCCTACTTCATTATGCTTTTTAATTCATTGTGTATTTTGGCATTTCCTAGTCTCTTGGTTGCTTTCTCATAGAAAGTTTGTGTGGCCATTCTCCCCTTATTGTGTCCCCCAAGATCTCTCGCAGAAACCAGGACACCGAATATACTCAACAAATATCTGTCATTTCCTTCAAAGATTTAAAGATATTTTAAATATGATGTTTTTGAGTACAAGATAAGGGTGATAATGACTTACCTCACATTTTACGGTTAAGGAATGATCATATTCCTTTCTTTGAAATGTAATGTTAATCTTTTGATTAAAAAAGCAGTTTATTTTTTTTTTTTCACTTGAGTGTACCTACCATCTGAAAGCCTGCGTTCTTCCTTATCGTCTTCAGTGATGGATAAAATTTCTTCATCTCTTTCGGGTACTTCAGTTTCTAAAAGCCAGGAAATTATGTATTATATTAATTGAAGGGATTAAACAAAACTCATCCATGAATCATCTCATTGATAAGTTATTAAACAAAGATCTCCAAACTGTGAGAGTGTGCAATGCTCTGATTATTTTCAATGCTCTGAGTTTGGAATCCTTAGCACAGTGGTTTTTTCTTATGGGGTGGGGGGCAGAATCTAAAAGTAACAGGGTCAAGTTCAGTAGTATATATGGTGACCTTTGTTAACTAGAATATAATGTATAGGTCAGGTCAATTTACTCACAAATCTCTATAATGTAGATGTAGATGGAAGACTTAGGGCTACCTACCACTCAATGGAGTCAAATTTAAGATAACAGTTTTGTAACTCATTATGATGAAAGGATGTAGCTCTAGCCTACCAAATGCAGAAAACTACCCAGGAGGCCTCTAAATTATGAGAATAAGAGTTCAAGTTAAAAGCAACTTCCCATTGGACTTCTGAATAGCCTTCTCCGCCTGCACTTATGGGACACCACCAAGCTGCGCTCTCCTGAGAAACGAAGCCCCTTGCCTTGATCTTCACCTGACCTTTACTTCAACCCTATTCACTGAGATATACAGAGCTGGCTATATAGAAGCAGATGTTCCCTCAATCGGCCAAAAGAATGTGATCAAGTCCAGCCGAGATGCACTGTCTCATTGCAGCACGAGGGTGAGAATTGCTCTCCCTGCTGATGGCTAGAGTGGGGTCTTGAGCAAGACCCTGTGAAATTCCAGGGCTAAGACATACGATAACATCTCAGCTGAGACCATGAGACTTAAAAAGAATTGTATCGTCCTGGCAGTAAGGGTGGCAGCCTTGCATACATCAAACTATCTGTTGCACTGCTAATTGGAGGGCCTCTGTGCCTGGTGCAAGAGTGCTGTTTCTCCTTGCAGCCATGCCTGCAGTTTCTCTTCCCTAGCACTCTGCTGCAACCCCACCCACCTCCCTGATTGATACCAATAAAAGCATGAGCTCTTGGATTCGTGGCCTTTTGTTTCACAGAGAGCACTGGGTCATCCCAGAGCTCCTCAATTGCAGAATATTCTTTGTGTTTATTTTTCATCCATGTGCCGTAGTGCCATGTAGGAGAGTCACTCTCCAAGGGGGTTCGGTATGCACCTCTACCTTCTTCCTACCCTTGGGCTTTGTTTGGTTTGGCCCACTCCTGGTGACCTGACCATCAGCCAGAATAGCCTCTAAATTCCTAGAGCCCACTCTCTTCTCACAGCCTCTTTATCTCAAGGTCTCTTTGCCCTTCCTCCTTCTGCCTGTACTTTGGCCTCACTGAATCCTCTCTGGTCAGCACCTGTGTCCCTCCATGGTCTTCTGCCAGGTCATTTTTACCAGTCAGTTCCGAAAGACAGCAACTATTTCTGTTGGTTGGAATCTGCACCACTCTGGTTGTTAGATATTTTCTGTATCAGTGCTGGCTGGGCTCTTTTATTTCTCTGGATTTTTCCTTCTTTATGTAATGTAAACCCTAAAAGCCCATCACATAATCTGCTTCTTGTACTACTCTCAACTTCTTTGCTTCCATTTCTTCATCCCCAAATGCTAAGTAAAATAACAAAGCAGGGCTCATTTGTCATTCCCATATTTGGTGCTGATGACCTATTTAAGGCACCAGTAAAGGAAGGACACAAATATGAGAAAAATATGTTTTTTGGAAGTAATTTGATATTCTGAATAAAGTCAGTATAGAAAACCTCAGCTTTTTGTTGGAATAGAGTGCAGTGTTACTCTTATTTTAATTGAATTTATTCTAATTGCATGAGTGGCAGTGTCCTCTAACACTGGGGAGTTTACTACAAATTGGGCAATTCGCATTCCACTCCTACATCCACAAAGCTGAGTATCTACGAGTTCACAGTGTGACTGCCACGGAGCTATCATCTTTGAAACACAATTCTATGCTTTTTCCAGGTCATTTCTCTCCCATCCCCATAGCAGTTATTTCAAACTTTCGCCTCCATCCTTTAAACCTCAGGCTTTCACCTGGACTTCGATGCTCCGGATCTGGTCTTCTGTTTTTATTTTGCACCCTTCCATCCCACATGCCTATGTGCCTCTGCATGCATCACCTCTTCTGCTTCCCTTCAGCCTCAGCAGCAGAGGTGCTTCTAGTCTGAAGCTCATCCTGTGCCCTGGAGCTCAGGTTTTGCTCCTGGCTTGAGGATCTTTCTCATTCCCCTCTACCTGCCCCCTCTCTCTAATAGTGGTTAAACACTAACATCCATTCAGATATCTCTCCACTTATTTTATTTTGAGATATATAAATCATACACATAGAACCAAATCCAAAAGGCCTGAGAGACCAAGTAGTGAAAGCTTCCATCCCTAGCCACTCGGCATCTCCTCCAGAAGGTCACCATGGTGATCAGGACACTCCCTGCCCTGCGATCACTCTCCTAGGCTCCAGAGATATGTCCAGAGATACGAAGGACCCCTGAAAATCTGCTCCTTCACTTTTATTTCTTACCTTAACCACCCTTTCTCAGTCATTTTCATGGCTTAGCACATGGAGAAAATAAGAAGGACCACAGAGGCAACCAGCCTGGGGAGTCCAGCTGCTCTCGACTCCTCACCCCCAGAGCTGAGGAGATCACTAGCTCCATACACCCAACCCTTTTATGGCCCACTGTTGCCAAAGTTCTGCCTCAGGGGATGACCCATGTTATGTTCTGATGCAACAAACACTGGGCACATGCATGACTCCCTGAGCTCTCTTGCTTTCTGTCCCAGACTGGTCAAGTTCTCCAAAGGTATCTCTTTAAAATCCAGCCCTTTACCATATCCCCAAGGGCACAGCTTGGTCAGGCTCTCATTTATCTACCTGCAGCAGAACTGGTCTTCCTGCTTCTTGTCTCTCTTTCTTCAACTCATTCTACCCATTATAAACATAGTTCTAAGCTTAGAATTTGCTCCTATTCCTCTCCTGCATAAAACCCCTCCTAGAAGGTTCTAAGAAGGCTCCCGGTTGTATCATGGCCCAGTCTCTCCTGTTTCATCCAGCACGTTCTTTTGGCTCACAGCACTAAGTGTATGAGCTCCACAGTGAGACTGTGGCTCCTAAGGAAAGGGTCCCTCTTCCACTGGGGTCTCTTCTACCCTCTCCACTGCATGGAACTGCTCTCATCAAAGTCACAAACGACCTCTTTGTCATTGAGTCCATTGGATACCTTTCAGACTTCATCTTATCTGATCTGCCAGTAGCATCTGCCAGGACAGACCAGCTTTCATTTTTTTTTTTTAATTTTAAAGAGAAAAAAATATAGAACAAAATTTCAAAACAACATAATAGGAGGGTAACAATGGTTAATACATTATGTAGTGTTATCTTTAAATTAGTTACTCAGGGTACAAGATATCAGCATTCAATTGTCCAAACAATATTAGTACAAAACTTTTTTTCAATGAACTAAGCAAAATTAGTAGTGTATCTATCTTAACTATCTTATATAAATATATAATTTTTTTCCTTCTTTCTTTTCCCCATTCCTCCATCCCAGTTTCTCTTTCCTTTTGAACACTTTCTTCCTGTTTTACCATATCTATTGTACATTTTGGAACTTATTTACTCTTTCAGTTTCTCACACTAGGGAGACAATACGATGTTTACATATGTGCCTCAGGTTTATTTCACTTATGAATATTTTCTCGAGTTGCATCCATTTTCCTATAAAAGTCTCCAGTTTATCCTTCTTTATGGCTGAGTAGTACTCCACTGTATAAAAAGACTACATCTTTTTTATCCATTACTCAGTTGATGGGCATTTGGGTTGTTTCCAAGGTCTGGCTATTACAAATTGTGCTGCTATAAACATGGGTGCACATATATCGCTGTGGTATGATGTTTTTAATTCTTCTGGGAAGATACCCAGAAGGGGAATAGCTGGGTCAAATGGGATTTCCAATCCTAGTTTTTTGAGGAATCTCCACACTGATTTCCACAGTGCCTGTACCAGTTGACACTCCCACCAACAGTGTAGAAGTGTTCCTTTTTCCTCACAGCCCCTCCAGCATTTGTTATTAGTTGATTTCTTGGTGATAGCTATTCTTTCTGGGGTGAGGTTTTAATTTGCATCTCCTCAATGACCAATGATGTTGCACATTTTTTCGTATATTTATTTGCCATTTGTATTTCTTCATCTGAGAAGTGTGTATTCATCTCAGATGCCCATTTTTGGATTGGGTCTTTAAATTTGGGAGGTCTGATTTTCTTGAGTTCTTTGTATGTTCTCGATAGTAATCCTTTGTCTGAGGAATAGCTGGCAAACATTTTTTCCCACATTGTGGGATGTCTCTTCACTCTGTTGGTTTCTCTTACTGTGCAAAAACTTTTTAATAAGATGAGATCCCAGTTGTTGATTCTTGGTGATATTCTTGTGCAATTGGGGTTTTGTTCATAAAGTCTTTGCCTACACCAATGTCTTCAAGAGTGTTACCTATCCTACCTTCCAGCAGATTTAATGTTTCTGTTTTAATATTTAGATCTTTGATCCATTTTGAATTTAGTTTAGTGCATGGTGAAAGATATGGGTCTAGTTTTAATCTTCGGCATGTGCAGAGCCAGTTTTTCCAGCACCATTTATTAAAGAGGCTATCTTCCTTCCAGTGAATGTGTTTGGCACCTTTGTCAAAGATAAGGTGGCTTAGTATGTCTGGAGTTGTTTCAGCATCTTCTAATCTGTTCCACTGATTTTCAGGTCTGTTTTTTTTTTTTTTTTGCCAATACCACACTGTTTTTATCACAGTAGCTTTATAGTGTAATTTCAAATCAGGGATTGTGATGCCCCCTGCCCTGCTTTTGTTCCCCAGAACTGCCTTTGCTATTCTAGGTCTCTTCTGATTCCAAATGAATTTTAGGATTGTTTTCTCTAATTCTGTGAAATATGCTGTTGGAATTTTGATTGGAATTGCATTAAATCTGTATAACAATTTTGGAAGTATGGCCATTTTCACTATATTGGTTCTTCCTATCCAGGAGCAAGGGATATCTTTCCATTTTCTGATATCCTCTTCAATCTCCTTTTTCAGAGTACTATAGTTTTCAGTGTAGAGGTCTTTTAAATCCTTTGTGAGATTGATTTCTAGGTATTTCATTTTTTTGGATGTTATTGTGAAAAGTGTTGTTTCCCCAATTTCTCTTTCAGTAAGTTTGTTATTCATGTACAGGAAGGCTATTGATTTTTGAGTGTTGACGTTGTATCCAGCTACACTACTGAATTTGCTTATTAAATAGAGCAATTTTTTAGTGGAGTTTTTGGGGTCTTCCATGTAGAGTATCATGTCATCTGCAAATAATGATAATTTAACTTCTTCCTTTCCAATCATTATTCCTTTTATTTCTTTCTCTTGTCTAATTGCTCTGGCTAACGTTTCCAGGATTATGTTGAATAAGAGTGGGGACAGTGGACATCCTTGTCTTGTTCCTGATTTTAGAGAGAGAGCTTTCAGTTTTTGTCCATTTAGTATGATATTGGCTGTTGGTTTGTCATAGATAGCTTTTATCAGATTGAGGTAAAGACCATCTATTCCAATTTTCTGTAGGGTTTTTATCATGAATAGGTGCTGGATTTTGTCAAAAGCTTTTTCCGCATCTATTGAGATGATCATATGATTTTTGTTTTTGGTTTTGTTAATATGGTGTATTACGTTTATTGATTTACATATATTGAACCATCCCTGCATCCCTGGGATGAATCCAACTTGGTCATGGTGTATAATCTTCTTGATGCTTTGCTGCATTCTGTTTGCCAGTATCTTATTGAGGATTTTTGCATCTATGTTCATTAGGGAGATTGACCTGTAGTTCTCTTTCTTAGTTGGGTCCTTCTCTGGTTTTGGTATCAGGGCAATGCTTGCTTCCAGGAATGAATTTGTGAGTATTGCTTCCCTTTGAATTTCATTAAAAAGTTTGAGAAGTAGTGGTGTTAGGTCTTCTCTAAAATTCTTGTAGAATTCGGCAGTGAATTCATCAGGGCCTGGGCTTTTCTTTGTTGGGAGATATTTAATTACATCTTTGATTTCATTGGATGATATTGGTTTATTTAGGATTTTTGTATCTTCTTGATTCAGCTTTGGTAATTAATACATATCTAGGAATCTGTCCATTTCTTCTGCATTTTCCATCTTATTGTAATACAAATTTTCAAAATAAGTATAGATGATCTTCTGGATTTCTGCAGGGTCCATTGTGATATCATCCTTTTCATTCTTTTTTTTTTTTTTTTTTAATATGCGGGTACCGGGAGTCGAACTAAGGACATTGTGCTTGCCAGGCAGGTGCTTATGCCGCTGAGTTATATCACCGGCCCACCCTTTTCATTCTTAATTGCATGGATTTGAGTCTTTTCTTTCCTTTTTAAAATAAGGTTGGATAAAGGTTTGTCGATTTTATTTAGTCTTTCAAAGAACCAACTCTTTGATTCATTGATTCTTTGTATTGTTTTTTTAGTCTCCAATATGTTAATTTCTGCTCTGATCTTTATAATTTCCTCCCTCGTACGAGCTTTTGGCTTAGCCTGCTCTTCTTTTTCTAGAAGTTTGAGCTTCACCATTAAATTGCTTATTTGTGCTTGCTCTGTTTTCCTGATATAGGTATTTAATGCTATAAATTTCCCTCTTAGGACTGCTTTCATTGTATCCCATAAGTTCCGGTATGGTGTACTGTCATTATCATTCAGTTGTAGAAACTGTCTAATTTCTTCTTTAATTTTGTCTGTCACCCATTGGTTGTTCAGGAGGGTGCTGTTTAATTTCCATGTGTTTAGGAAGTTCTTGTGGTTTCTTTTGCCATTGATTTCCAATTTCATTGCACTATGGTCTGATAATATGCATGGGATAATTTCGGTTCCTTTGCATTTACTTAAGCAGGTTCTATGAGCTGGTATGTGGTCTATTTGGAGAATGTTCCATGTGCAGCTGAGAAGAACGTGTATTCTGATATTGTGGGGTGGAACACTCTGTAGACATCTACTAAGTCCATTTGTTCAAAAGTTTGGTTCAGTTCTATTATTTCATTGTTGATTTTTTGTCTAGTTGATCTGTCTTTTTGTGACAGTGGAGTATTGAGATCCCCCAATACAACTGTATTAGTGCTTATTTGATTTTTCATGTCCTTTAATATTTGTTTTATATAGTTGGGTGCACTGGTATTTGTTGCATACACATTTATGATCATTATCTCTTCCTCTTGGATTTTTACTCTTTACAAGGATGTAGTGACCTTCTTTATCTCTCTGAATCATTCTTGGATTGAAATTCACTTCGTCTGCAAAAAGAATAGCTACCTCTGCTTTTGTCTGGGTTCCTGTCACATGGAGTATTTTTTTCCATCCTTTGAATGGAATTCAGTCTATGAATTTCTTTTTGAATTAAATGTGTTTCTTGCATTCAGCATATGGTTGGATCTTGCTTCTTGATCCATTTTGCCAGTCTGTGCCTTTTGATTGTTGAATTGAGACCATTAACATTGATGGTTAAAACTGATATATATTGACTTATACTTGTCATGTTATTTTCCTGTTGTTAGTTCCCCTTCTTTTTTTTTTCCTTCCCCCTGTTTAATTGTTTGCCCTGCCTGGTGGATTCCTTCAGTTGGGGTTCCTGGAGTTGTAGTCCTTGTTATCTCTTTTTAGAATGTCCTTCAAAACATTTTGAAGTGTTGGTTTGGTGGTAATGAATTTTCTCAGATGTTCTTTGTGCAGCTCTCATTCTTAAAACTCTCTCTGCCTTCACAACTCCCGAGACCTCAGCTCTCAGGTCTCACCTATCTGGGCTCATGCTCCTCTGCCAGCCGCTCCTATCTACATAACCACTGCATCCTAGCTCCCTCCAGGCCCTCTAGGCCTCCTTCTCTCATTTTCTCTTACATAATTTTAATCACGCTCATAGCTTCTTTTCTATTTATAAAACAATAACTTACTTCTAATTTGATACCCACTGTCCAGATCTTTCTGAGCTCCAGGAAGTATGCAGCTTTTGGTCTGATATTTTAGACATCACATGGGTATTCAGAATCAGAACATAAGAACTAAACTCATTCTTCCTGTAGTCTAGTACCAGCCTCCTCCTGTCCCACCCAACACACACACACACACACACACGCACACATGCACTTTCTCTTTTTCACACACTTCTCCATCACCTGCTCTGGATCTGTCATCCTCAGTCCAGAGATCTTCCACAGCTCTCCCACCTAGTCCTCATGGCTCCACCTCAGCTCCATCTCTTTAGGCTTCAGATGCACGAGTTTTTCCAAACAAGCTGATCTGCGCTTTTCTGCCTCAAGTTCCTCCCTTTACTTCCCTAGGCCTAAGGTCTCACAGCACAGCTCCCTTTACTTCGCATTCCTAAGATGCACCCCAATGAGGTCACTTTCATAATGTGCGGCTCTGTGCCATACTGCCATCTCCAAGAGAGCAAAATCGGGTCTATCTTATTCACCCCTGCATTTCCAGCTCCTAGCACCAGCTTAAGGTTTGTACTACATAAATATTAGTGGAAAGAAGGAAGGTTGGACTCAAAAAGATATTTGATTAAAGTTCTTTACATAAGTGGGTTTATTTCTCCATGTCTATTTCCGTATGGATACTGGGATTTTCTTCAGGTCAAAAGAAGGAAAGAAACAAAAATGGCAGCACTTCCCTATGCACGTAAATTAGAGAAAATGATCGTGAGAAAAATAAGCTTATTGAAATGTATTGGTGTTTAAATAAAGTTATCGAAAAGTAAGTATGATATTGTGGACTGAACTGTGTTCCCAAAAAGACCTAGTGCAGTCTTAAGCCCTGGCACCTGTGAACATGGCCTTCTCTGGAAATTGGCTCTCAGCAGATATTTAAGACCCAATTAAGACAGGGTCATATTGGGTTGGAGAGGAAATGCAACGCTTGGTGTCCTTATATGGAGAGAGAAAGAGAGAGATCTGGAGACACAGATGCAGAAGGAAGATAGATGTGAAGGAAGCAGAGACTGGAGTAACACAGCTCTAAGCCAAGAAGGCTGAAAGAGGGAAGGATGGAGTCCTCTCCAGAGCCTTCAGAGGGAACGTGGTCCTGCTGACACCAAAACCTAGGTCTTTTATTCTCCTGAGAGGAAAGGAAGTAATTCTGTTGATTTAAGCAATCCAGTTTTGTGGTAATCTGTTATAGCAGCTGTAGAAAACTAATACGTATGATATATACAAACTTTGTAAGGCCATAGTGTTTTTATGATGTGATTTCCTTAGTATTTTTATGTTTTATTTCAAAAGACACACTGAACTTGACAGTTTATTTTGTCAATAATTTAGTTTAAAAATGATAAAATATGGATTAGTATTATCTACATTATTAGCAGTTAAGTTATAGCAAGTACTTAATTCTTTCTTAATAGCAGCCCAATGAAACATCACATCTAAGAAATTATTACCTGATAGGTGTGGCTGAAACGTCATCGGTTCTCCAAGTGCAACAAGCTTTTCCTGTTGAAAAATTTTATAAGCAGTTAAATGACCGCAATTACTAACTTAATCATTCTTTAATAGAAAAATACTTTAATTCTAGATTTTAAATAAACAACAAATATTTTTAGCATCCCAGAAATTATATAGCCAAATGAGAAGTGTTCTTCTGCTGATTTCTTTAAACCTTTATTGCCTCATTATTTTTAGGAATAAGATACAAATTGAACCCAGGGAATACCAATGTATGCCTTGGTCGAGGGGAATCATTTTCCAGTCATTAACAAAGTCAGTTCCCTTGTGTGTACTCTTGAGATTACCTGAATTAGATCACTTGTCATTTCTGTCATTATTTCTTTACTTATTTCAGTATCTTCGAGATCTGTAAGAACTGCCCAAGTTCCATTCTCAAATTTCACAGGCATAGAAAAGACAATTCCTTCAGGAATACCAAACTGGCCTGCAGTAAGCAAACACAAGGCAAAGTAAAACAAAAGAACTCAAAAAATAAACGCTTCCTACTATGGGTCATAGGAAAGGACACATGCGATACCCGATTTTTAATGGTAATAATGGAACTGAATTTCCGGGAATTCTTCTCCACAAAGGCCGGAAGCACTCATTCTATGAGGATTGGCTGAGCACTTATCCAAGTACTGGCACTGCTCCCTTCTCTGTTTCTCTCGTATCTGGAAGTTAAGGCTGCCTTTCCTTGCCACATCTTGATTGTTTCTTGTGTCTGCTTCCCACAGTTTTTCCATGGATCCCTGTGTTGTCCCTGAGCCTGTCATCTGTCAATCGTGCCTTGCATCCTTCCGAACAATTACAGCAATCACACTGTGAGGGTCAGAAGGATTCCGAAGCGGAAGCAGAGGCCTGGAGTGCTGCTTATTTCCTTGTAGCATCCAGGTCCCCATCTGAATGTGCTCTAAATAAAACAGGTTGACACTATTTATTACTAACTGAGTACCATTCAGGTAAAATTGCTCTCCTTTTTGATGCCTCCATCAAGTAAGAGAATTACTTTTGCCATTCTAGGCACTAAAAATGTTGTTTGTAGAGAAAAAAGACCCTGAGGATGGTCAAGAAACCTGGATCTAAAACACTTCTCTATAGGGGGCTTCTCAGGTCCTCTATTAATTCTCTTACTTGCTTTATCTGTGAAGAGCTAGCATTATGGACAGAGAATGTATAAGGGCTTCCCTAAAACAGATAATAATCATCCATCTCCCTCCCCACATGTTGTATTCTTCATTTTTGAATGTAATTTCTACTTAGATTTAACTTTCTTTCTACAAGTCAAGGTAGGGTTTAAAAACGCCTATTTTCCTACAAAGGTAACACATTGATCTTAGCTCACAGTGTGCAAACTTTACACACCTTAACTTCAACCGAACAAGCTTCACTAAGTGTCTATATGAAATGCTCGTTTCACGAAGGTGTAGAGAGAGGACACAGTGTCCTTGCCCTCAGAGTGCAGACAGCCTGATAAGGAAGCGGACACATGCAACTAAAAAGGCAGACTGTAACATGCTCTCTGCTAGAGGAACGAAATGCTGTGCAAGTAGAGAGGGGAGACAGAGGTAATTATTACACCAGGGATTTGGAGCGTGTCCTTGAGCTGCACCAAAGTCACTACAACAAAGGAGAAGATAGCGGTTCTGCTGACTCACAAGGAATGAAAGACATGGATCAGACTGGGGAGGAAGACAGTAGTTGGTCTGGTTGGTCTACATCGGGGGTGAGCAACAACACGACTTCCTGGTGCCCAAATTTCACAGACTGGAGCTCAGTGGAGAGGTCCAGGCCCAAAGCTCCCAGAGCAAAGAAGCTTGCTGAGGGAGACAGCAAAACGCGAAGGAAAGACAAGCTTGAGGTAGAATCTACAGAGGACAGAACATCATTCATTCTTTTTCCTGTTTTATAAAAATGGTGGAAGACTTCCAAATAGTTCTTAGCAGAAAAGCATTAAGGCTCTAAAAATTCCAGTGTTGTATTTGTTGGTGGAGAGCAACCTTTCCACGTCCCCAGGGCTGCCTGGTCCACCTAAGTTCTGGTCCCCTGTGCCCCTTCACCTCCTGCTCTGCATCTTCGTTCCCGGGGCTCTGTGCCTGCCGTTCTTCCTACACCAGTCTTCTAGACGCTGTGGCTTCCTGCAGTGTCAGCTCCACGAAACCTGTTCTACCTCCTCCAGCTCCTGGACCTTGCTTTCCCTTTCTCAGCTGGGTACTGTAAGAAAAACTTCTTGGGACAATTTTCTTTATGTGTCTGGCTCTCCTTTAGTTTATATTTGGTTTTCTGAAAGCAGAGGCCGGTTCTGATTTGTGTGTGTGTTCCTACTGCATTCATACAAAATATTATTAAATTTTTTCAACAATAATTGAATGAATAAATGACTTAATAAATGTATTATAATGTGTATAAGTCCAGCTTACAGACCATGTTGAGACCTGGACGGGAGGTTTTAAAACATTAGAAGAAATGAAAAACCCAGATTTACCTTCACTCAGTACTCCTAGAGACACAGTCTCCCCAGGGGGCGAGCCGTGGTACCAATACTTCAGCGTGGTGCCTATGCTGTGTGCAGCCAATATGCCACCGACATGTTTTCCTGTGGCGGTCAAAGTTTTAAGAGTCGTCACAAATTCATTTTTTACCCACTCTCTGCAAGGAGAGGAAGAAACAATTTCACAGTAGATAGAGAAAGGGAAATTAAAAAAAGATGTTCCATGGCTCGATGGAACTAAACATGAGGAACTGCACCCATGGTAAAGACAGAAATACAACTCCGTGTGATGCTCCAAGCGTCTTCATTGAAAAGTCGATGGACTTTTCAAAGTACCAAAGGGAGCAGGAAGCAATCCCCAAATTTCCAACTAAAAACAGAATAATATAAATACGGGACACAGAAAAGCGGCCACAGACTGCAGGCATAGTTACTTTCATTACAAAGAATTTATTCTCTATAGATGCTATCTTGGAACCAGTAAAGTGGGATCCTTTGTTTAAAATCAAAGAATTTCACAAAGCAACTGTGTTTTCACGGCCTGGTGTCTAAACTCAGGGAACAGCTGGACTGGACCATGCGCTAAAGAGCTGCCCCGTTAATGGGTCAGCACAGGACATGGTTCTGTGTGACACGGGCCCTGCCCAGGCAGCAGACACGGGGAGGCCAGGCCCCAGGAGGGAGCCCCGGGCACGTCACTCCTGGACACAGCTGGGGTTTCTGTGGCCTGGGGTTGGAAAGTGTGGGCAATGGAGTGGAAATGCTACAACTAGGAGAATGCTGCAGATTTAGACAAGAGCTTGAAAGGCTACCCTCTGCCTCATCGTAATGCTAGTGTTCACAACGCCTTATCTAGATGAATCCATCTCATCCTCACAGTGACCCTACATAGGCCATATTGTGCTGCCATTTCCAGTGCAGATGGAGAAACCAAGGCGTAGAGAAGTTAAGTAACTTCTCTAGAGCTACACAAGTAATAAGTAGCACAGTGCGAATTCTGACCCAGGTAGGTTTTCTCTGCACATCTCAATTCTGCCTCTCCTGGGACAAAACTCCCAGCCTCGCCTGGCCTATTCATCATCTTAATTCCTCTTTCTCAAAATATCTCAACTTGGCTCTATTTCTCTGTCTTTATACTAGGTAAGCCTTCCTTTACATATTTTACTTATTTTAGAGCTAACGTTAATGGAATGTATAGACTACTTCAGCAATAATCTGAAATATAAAAACTCACAATTTCAAAATCAAACTTGGATTGATATTGACTTGTGGATATTTTGTGAAATTGTCCAAGTTCTTTAATAGAAAACATGAAGAAATCTGAGTAGACAATGCATGGTATTTTTGTACAAAGATATGCAAGATGATCCTATAGATAGTAACAATTATTATGCACTTATATAACATTGTTAATACACTTCATTAAAAAAATATACAGTACCTATCAAAAATCAAGTCTAAAACAGGGCGGGAATATTGAGGAGGTCCCCAGATGGCACTCTCCTGTTTGTAAACTCTTGCTTTCCTCAGATCAACATAGTGATTTCCAGTGATGTTACCCCAGATAATCACATTCTTGATGCCTAAGAAGAACAGAAAAAAAATGGCCATAATAAAGTACATTAATATATAAATTACCTGAAGCCTATTTTTTGTTTATGTTTATTTTGGTCCACTTGCTCTAAAATGAATCGAAGCTTATGGTCCCTAAAGCTGTATAAAAGGTGTGGATCAACTCCTTAATCATCAGGGTTTGGCGGTCCCTAATAATGCATTGTTAACGGTACGGGTATGTGAGCAAACCCAAGGAATACTGAAATGTTTCCTGAAAGAAATTGCTACTGAAAATTGTACTGCTGGGGTTGGTCCTAATCTCATTACAGAGAGGGAGAGGGAGAGGGAAGGGGAGAGAGAGCAAGACAGACAGACAGACAGAGAGGAGGCAGAGAGGAAGGGAGAGAGGGCACACTTTTAATCTCCTTTGCTTGGGACAATGTGTCTTTGATTCTATGCTGAAATAGAAATTTGGAAAAATAACATCACTCTTGGCTTTCATCTCCTGTGAAATGCAGGTGCTATAACAATAGGACCCTGGGAAACATTTTCAGTCCATAAATAGTTAAAAATTATATTCCATGTATGAGGCACTTCTTCCTGGGTACTAGGTTTAGAAGATAAATCAGACCCGAACTCAGAATGCACACCGTTCTGTGGGGAAGGGGAGTTGGTGAGGACACAGCTACTCTACAGTGATACAGTAGTTATCTAAGAAAAGGAATCAGAGGACATAGGACAAAGGGTCCTAGGTCCTGCTATTTAATGGGACTTTACAGCTGTGGATTTTCCAGGACTATTGTATGCAAAATACAATTAAGTAATTTTACTTATTTGTGTGCCTTGGTTGACAAACTTAAATCATTCCATGATCTGGTTGCGAACTGAATTGGACAAGAACCGAATCAAATCCAATGGTTAGGTTCAATGTTGACCTTATGGGGAAATCTGATTCGGTTCTTGTTCAGTTTGGTTTATGACCAGAGTAGTGGAAAGAATTAAGTTCATGAACCAAAGGACCCATTGTATTTAGTTACTTGTTAACTTATTTATTTGCTTAAACATTTAGTTCTACATTATGGATAATAAATGTTTTCTTGTTTTCTTGTAGACAGTAAGATTATTTTTGGTTTGAAGTAGCAGAGCTTGGCTACTAACTTGGCTTAAGTGAAGGAGTTTACTTTTCTTAGATATCAAGTCAAAGGAGGCAGTGACATATGTTGGTTCAACAGCTTAAAGATGTGATTCTCTTGGCCTTTCTCTCATGGTCCTAAAATGGCTGCAGCAGCTCCAGGTATCACATCTCACAGTTGTGAGACTACATTGTTAAGTCATTCCTAGGTGCAAGAGCAGCTAAGAAAAGGAGTACGATTCTTTGAACTTCCATAGCAAGGGACAGGCTGGAGGGGAGAAGGAAGAGAACGGATTTTGGGTAGATAACCACTCTCTCCACTACCCAGCTCTCAGGAGAGCTAGTGATGTGCATTTGGGACCCTCCCTTAGCTATACACTGTAGGAGGAAAGAGAAAAGAATCATCAGGGTTTGAAATTCATGGGATCCACATGGGCAGAATAATTCTCCAGCATAGGGTAGATTTCTTGCCTACGGTCTAAAGAGGCTTACTCTCTCCGGGTCACACACACCACACACGCCCTACACACATACACCTTGTTTTAAGTTTGTATCACTTCTTCTTCTTCTTGACACTTTTAATTGGAGTACTACATACCTTCGGTGATAAGTCAGTATCTACATATATAAATATAAGGCTGATCACAAAGATAAAATGGTTAGACAAGGATTCACTTCCAATGATTTTCACATTAATTTAGCTGAGTATTATCTTGACCCTAGGGGTGAGACACTAAAGATGTATAAACAGGAAAACCAGGGATTGTGCTTTGTAGGATTTCCATGTAAAGACAGGGATGATACAGCACTGAGTATCGTGCTAGGGGCTCGCTGACATTCTTCCCCACCTGCCTTACAGCCTTCTGGGCTTGCATTTCAGTCGTGCTGATGCACTGCTCCATCCAAGGGCACAGAGAACTAACATATGTCAAATGTGATTTCCCCTTTTACATAGCCCATTTTGTGATGCAGTCCCATGGTTACATGATTTTCATGTCTATCCATTCAAATATTAGCGGGGAAGACTCTGAGCAGATAGCATAAACCAGTCAACAAAGTTAACATTCTTGCAGAATTTTACCATGTGCCAGCTACTCTTTGAAGCTCTTTAGAACTATATCTCACTGAATTCCCACACCAATTCTAGGACGAAGGAGCTGTTAACATCCTCGTTTTACAGATGAGAAAACTGAGGCGCAGCAAGTTTGACTGCTCAAGGTCTCATGGTGGGAAGTGGGGCAAAGCCACTTTAAAAGAGCCCTAGCTGGGCTTGGCGGTGCACGCCTGTAATCCCAGCACCCGGGAGGCTGAAGCAGGAGGATCGCTGTGAGTTTGAGGCCAGCTTGCACTACATAGTGAGTTCAAGACCAGCCTGAACTACATTGTGAAACCCTGACCCAAAAAGCCAAAAAAAAAAAAAAAAAAAAAAAAAAAAAGAGCCCTAATTTTTTAAACACTAAAGTACCTTCATTAACTATTATTTTGGAAAAATGGAGTATTAAGTTTCAAATAACTACTTGACTAATATAGATCTTATCATATTAAACATTATTAATTTCTATAAAGCTAGACATCCTTTTTATAAGTAAAAAGCCTGTAGAAAAAACCTGCGCAATCCAGTAGTCCCTTATATGCAAGCTTACACTTTCCACGGTTTCAGTTAACTTTAGTCTGAAAATATTAGATGGGAAATTCCAGAAATAAACAATTCATACGCTTTAGGTAAGTTTTATTATAGTATACCATCATAATTTTTCTAGTTTATTCTTAGCGTTGTTAATCTCTTGCTGTTCCTAATTTATAAATTAGCCTATGGACGTACCACCCTGAATGAGCTCGATATTGTCTGACCTTGGAACCTAACTTATAAATTCAGCTTCATCCTGGCATGCACATACAGGGAAAAAGAGTCTGATACACTCTGTGCTTTCATCAGTACAGGTCTTGGACCGTGTCTCCTAAACAGTGGAGGACTACCGTAGTTAAATAAGACGTTCTTCGTGTCTGCTTCCAATGTCTATGTGGTATGATCAAAAAGTATGGTGAGTGTATAATTTTTTTTTTAATTTATTGAACCACATTGTCATTAATCCCTCTCAGAATAGTCCCCTCTGCTTTGAACACATCCTTTCCTTCTTGCCACTTTCTGAAGCAGTTCTGGAAGTCTTCCTCAGTGACTGTCTTTAATTGTGCTGTTGTGGCTGCCTTGATGTCCTGAACTGATGCAAAACATTTACCTTTCCTGGTCATCTGAGTTTGGGCAAGAGCCAGAAGTCACATGGTGCCAGATCCCGTGAGTAAGGTACATATGGACACCCCGCAATGTTTTTACGAGCCTGCTTGTCCATTCTATGGCACTGGGCACCAGCATTTGCCATATCTATGATGATACCTGGTAAAAATAGGCAGGAGGACTTTAAGAAGGGCTTCAGAAAGTGGCAAGAAGGATGGCACAAGTGTGTTCGAAGCTTGAAGGCGCATTTTGACGGGGATTCATGGCAATATGTCTTTTACTGTGATAGATTTTTAAAATTTAAACCTTCACCGTAGTTTTCGATCACTCCTTGTACTCCAGATATCCAGAATGATCCTAGAAGATGCAGCTCCTAGCTGCTTTAAATCTTATTTCAAAACCCAAACCCACACCCAAACCCCGACGGGGCTTCGTTCACTCACAGGAGGGAGCAGTTTTCAATTTTCTGGCTAAGACAGCTTTTGCTTGTCCTTCTACTCCGAGGGCCACAGCGATGATATTGTGCGCGATGCTCGGGGCGAATCTCTTCAGCAGGACTGTCCTCAGGTTCACAAAAGTCTTTCCCCCCACGATCACCCGCACCGACTCCTGCGCGTTCTTCTCCATCAGCTGCCCGTAGAGGCGGCACAGGCTCGCCCTCCCCCGCAGGTAGTCCTCCAGGCTGTGCACCTCTTGCGCGGTGCGGTCGTCCAGCAGGATGACCACGTGCGCCTGGTGGAAGGCCTCCTCCACGCGGGTGCAGACGGCCACGCTGCGCAGCAGGGGCGAGACCAGGTCTTGCGCCTCCGTCACCAGGTGTCGGAGATACTCTTCTGCCTGCTGCTGGTCGAACAGGGTCAGGCTAATCACCGTGTGTCTCCCGAACACGTCTCCGCTTACCAGGATGGGAATCAGGTTGCAGCCCGCGGGAGTGGATGCGCTGGGGAAAAAAACGCAAAGCCAGATCTCGAAAGCTTAGATCCTTTGCCTTGGCTTAAGCATTTATTCTTTAATAGATATTTCTGATGTGTGTTAATAACTAATGCTGATGGAATATTTTAAATAAGCATTCACGCGGCTGCGTGGACATTTTGAAGAATCAGAAGTAGAACAAAAAAATTTGTCACAACTAATCACTTGTTCCGGGCATCAGAAAACAACCTAAGAAATGAAATGATTAAAAAAAGTTATGTTTTGGACTTTTTCAAAGAAAATAGAATTCCTCCTGTGCAGAAAGCAAAATGTCAAAGAACTGAGTCCTATTATTCTAATTACATGTTTGTATTTTCTCTTGAAAAGATAAAGACATAAGTTTCAGTTAGCCATACACTTATCTACAAAGTAGTACTTTTTTGGGAAAGGACTATCTTTTCCAAAATCTCTTAAAGAAAAGTCCTTATAGATGGCCAGAGTCAGCACAGGGCGTGCGTGGTGCATCTGGAGTCACAGTCAGCAAGAAGCGGGGCCTTTGGTTTCTCTGACCATCAGTCGAGGAGCTGGGAAATCTGGCTGAGGATTTCTAGTAGTCGTGGGGGGTTTGGGAGGGCTCCAGTGGGGATTTCAACAGAACCTATACTATATTAATCCTTCCACGATGTGGCATTTATTTAATATAGGTAATAGGGTCATAGATATTTATTGTATGTCTCAATTCTTTTCTAGATCTGTAATTTTTCATAGTAAAAACTGTTTTAGAAATAAGTCTCTATATTACATTACCCATTGGTAGTTGGAAAGGACAGACTGAGAGACAGACTGAGGGAGGGGAAAGGGAAAGAGGTGAGAGTGAAAAGAAGAAACACAGAGAGGTCGAGAGCAGAGACAGGGGAGAGAAGGAAAACATGGACAGTGTGTGCCCCAGACTGAGTAGAACTTTGGAAGAGAAAAGGAAGAAGGAGAGCGGGGAAGGAGAGATAGGGAGTGAGGGGCTAAGTGCGTAAGCGCCGGGGGAAGGAGCAAGTGAGAAAGAGGAGGAAGCCATAGGCAGGGAGGGCAAGGGCCAGAGATGGAATCTGGCAAAGGAGCCACGCTCTAAAGTTACTTTCAGATTAAGAGCACGTGCATGCACGCGCATGTGTGAAACTTAGAACTCATGCATGGGGTTATATAGGAGGACATATACACAACCACACACCTTTGCAAGTACACACACACACACACTCAAATGTCAAATTCGACATTCAGGTATTCTTTCACCACGGAACAAACTCCATCATAAATCCTGGGCTCTCACTGTCCTACCTGGTAATCCAGACTTGTAAGGGGCTGACAAGATCTTCTATGGATTCTTTCTGCAGCACGTTTTCTGTGTGTGCCTCCAGGTTCTCTTGAGCAATTATCATCATCATCTCCGTAGTCATGCTAGAGGTGACACCGTAGTAAAGCTAAATATTGGGGAAGAAAAAGTCACCTCAGAGGACCTGACAATGACCATTATGGAAAGATTTTGTTAGAAGTCAAAAGAGAGGAGAGAGAGAGGAGAGAGGATGCCTCAGAAAGCAAGATCTGAAGCATAAAATAATGTAAGAGAACAATTTTTGAGCAGATAAATGAACTTAATTCATGTACCTGGGCATGCTCCAGGAACTCGTTATATCCTCCCAAGAGCAAGCCCTTTCCTCCGCGATCCAGCAGTTCTCTCCAGATGATGGGGGAATTTTTGTGACTCCACTTATTCTTTTCACACACATTTTTCAGCCACTCCTATTGAATGATACTCCAAGAAAAATCAGATATTTAATCTGCCTGAGAATTCAATTCAATATCTTAGAACTCCAACTCCAAATATCAGCTTGCTTTTAATGTCACTATGTATACAAAATACCATTTAGATACATTTAAGCAGGAAAATGTAAATGTAGAAAATAGTGATGATTTCGCTAATGATTTAAGAATACGAAAGAATATTCTTCAAATTCACTGGCAACAAAGGTACTAAAAGTTGTTTTTTTCTTTTTAGGACACCTGGAGTGCAATCGTCCAACTTAAAGAAAGGTCAGGTGTTGTTCTAATTTGACCAATTAAAAAAAGTGACTGGTTTTTCCCCTTATTCTTCTTACCATGTAAATTTTGATATCACTTTTCCAACAGGTAAGCAGGGTTTAGGCAGTTCAGACTGGAATAATGAGCTACAGGTCATCTGGAGATTTCTGATAATATTTATGAGGAAAACTTTAAACGATCATTATCTGGTTTGTGTAGAATGAGACTAAGCAGAGACAGGTCCTTCCCTGTCAAGTACAGGGGCCAGTCTTAAAACCATGAGGCTGCCTTACAAATAAAATCCTGGCAGCTAATTCTTCTTGCTGGTCTCAAAGATCTCCCTTCCTTTTTCACATCTGAAAACAAAAAGCCTGACTGAGGGTCCCATCACGGTCCCTCCACTCACAGCACAGCCTGGCCTATGGGTGCTGGGCCTAAGGAGGAGGAGGACTCTACTCGAAAGGACCTTTGGCGCGGAGCAGAACATGCTGATGTCCCTGCAGGAGCTGGCAGAATGCACACTGGACCCAGCCCTCAGAGTGCCAAATCCAAAGTGGAACATAAAGCTGGACTAGAGAGACTTTACTAATAGAAAGCACTCTTGTGCAACTCAGGAGGGCACACCCTGGCAGGGACTCGGGAGATAGTGATAACGTTGCTAGGCTGGCCCTCGGAAGCCTGGAGAACATGATGGCCCAAGTAAAACAGAAATGTCAAAATTGCCATGCAAGACAGTGGAAGATGGGATCAAAAGCTAGTGAATCCAGCACTACAGAGGCCGGGAAACCCACCAGGCAGCTGCGTTCTCTGAAAGCGTTCAGATGACAATACATTCACCAAGGGCATATGGAATGCACGGGGCAAGATGGGCCCCAGCATCACTGAGAACCCCAGTGTGACCTCCTATTCCAGGCCAGGGCTATTATAGGATGAAGTGCTACGGAGTTGTGCTCCCTGGAAATTCGGATGATAGATTTTTGAAATAACAGAGCCCAGGGGCAGTTCCCACCACCAAACATCTGTTGTGAAAGAAGTACTAAACAGCCAGGGGATGGGATGACTTACACAGCTGCAGCCACAAAGGCTCACCAAAAGACCGAGCCATGCAACAGCTCCAGGGAACGGGCCACCACTCACCAAAGCCTACCTAGTTATTGCTGCTGCTTAACAGTTATTGTACCTGCGCCAACGCTGGCCCCCAACAATGTCAGTACTTTTTGAAGGCGCTGACCAGCCTCTTCCTGGCAGGTTGGTCATACTGGACTCTTTCCACTCTATAAAGGCCAATGATTTATTTAGATTTGAATCCACATATATTCTGGGTAAAAAACTGCCTTTCCTGCTTGTGGAACTTTGATCAGCACCCTTAAGAGCTTACAAAATGACTAACCTACCAAAATTAGATCCTGCTTAATGTCACTTCAAAACCAAGGAATCCAATCTTAGCAAAAGAGGTGCAGTATTGAACATAAAACCATGGGATCTACTGCCCCTATCGTGTATCACATCACTCACACAGCCCAAGAGAGGGGCAGCGTAGGCCACCAAAGGTGCTTCACTAGCTTGAAGATACCATGTAAGGGTGGGGTATCTCTTTCAGAATGTAATACATACTGTCAACCAATATAAGGTTTTGCTAAATAGGTAAAAATACGTGAATCCAGGAACTAAGGAGTAGAATGAAGAGTGATCCTGTTTACCATTACTTCCAAAAACTCCCTTACTCTTGACTGTGGGTCTGGTGATTCTAAATCCCCAAGGGGGAGTGCTTCTACCAGGGGACACAGGAGGAGTCCTGCTCACCCTTAAGCTATGGCTGCCATTAATTACATTGAGCTCCTGTCCCAAGAGACTAGCAGGCAGGGAAAGCAGGTGCCATGCTGGAGGCCTTGCTGGTCAGGAGCATGCAGGCCAGCTACTCCCCGGCATGGACAGTGATACTTAGCATCTAGGTCAGCGATGGCGAACCTTTTAGAGACGAGTGCCCAAACTGCAACTCAAAACCCACTTATTTATCACAAAGTGCCAACACTACAATTAAACCTGAATACTGAGGTTTTAGTTTAGAAAAAACAACTGTTATCTGATGGCAGGCTACTGGGGTGACTCGACTCTTGGGCTGACAGAGAGGGCTCTGCATGCCTGCTGCGCCATGCGTGCCATAGGTTCGCCATCACTGATCTGGGTTATTCACTGGGGCATCTTTGGTATTGCCTGCTCAATTTGGACAGTAACTGGACACATGCAACAGTTATATCCTGAAAGGACACTACAGCTCAGAGCTCTTAAGGACACAGATCTAGGTCACCACACCTAGTAAGTCACCTAGACCAGCAGGTGAGGGGAATCCATAGAAGACAATAGAGCGGTGATGAGTGTCTATTTGGTTCTGAATCTACGTACAGCAGAGAATAGAGTTCACTTGCCTAACCTTCCTCCCGTGAGGGAAAGAGGCCGTCAGGAATCCTGGAGAAGCTATTACCAGATGGTGCGAACTTATTGTACAGGGCATGTGGATCCAAAGGAAAAAGGGTGGACCAAGGCGGATGCCATCATGTATGGTTCAGGTTCCCCCTTTATAGCCAAGGCACTCATGACCTCAGTCACCAGGCATCCTGGAGGTGGATGGCTTATGCCAGGTCTCTCTCCAAGACTGACCGCGGCCAAAGGGAGCTCCCTGGCCTAAGGAAAGTGTCTTCCTCAGGGCAGTGCACACTGGGTGACACACTAGTGTGAAAGCTCAGCTAGCTTGCCTCTCTTTGGGTTATCTCTGAAAGGCCGTCCCAAGCATGAGCTCCCTGAAGGATAGGCTGGACTCTCTGATGCCTCTGCACAGCAGTTCACCTTCTCCCTCTGCACAGCCCTGTTCCCCTCTCCTCACTCCCTCTCAGGATGTTATTTCCAAGAGCTTTCCTGTAAATTCCCTTCACTAAAATCTCCATCTTCAAATTCTGTTTCTTGGGCAACACAGTCACAAAGATGGAAATTTCAAATCAGTAAGTCTCAGTATGGAGGAGAATGAAAGTTACTAAGTGCAGCATAAGCTACTTGGATTCTCAGTGGAGGTGGTGCTAGAACAGCCAAACTTAGTCTACCTATTCGTTAGGGTCTCATCTGTTCTAAAAGGTCTTGGGAAGAAACACAAATGGTGTTTTGAAACTGGTAAGTATGAACTTATTTTTACTAGTATTAAAACATCATTAGTATTTGAACATTCACTGCTGGAAGCCAATATGATATACTAGCCAATATTTCATTAAATAAGAGCACATTTTTTGTGCCTGTGTGAGTTTAACAAAACGCAAAAAGCCTTCTTACCTCCCAAACATCAGGATGTTGTGTAATTTTAAATATCTGAAAATCAGGTAGATTCTTCTGTAAGTAGTCTGCCAGAAGTTCTGCTTTAGCGTAATACGGGCAATCTGCTTTACCTAAGAGAGTTCAAATTAGCCATGTTTTCTTTCATCACATAGCAATTATTATGTAGTTACAATTATGTGCTGCAAAATTATGGACTTAATCATAGTTATGAGATAATTTTATATATAACATAAAACTATAGTACAAACTGCCATGACATAATCTCCTGATTTTTATTATGTTAATAAAAATAAAACAAATTTCATTGGAGGTCAGAATCTTAAGTAGTAAAGTGTGGAAAGGAAAACAATCCATTGAATATTTACTTTCTTCCAGTACTGTGCCATGTCTCACTTCCTTTAAGAGGCTGCCAAATACTACTAGTTAAGCTTGAAGTGCTAACAATGAAAGCTACTCACTAGAAGCCGCGCAAAGGTAAAGTGTGAAGTGAGTATGTTGGGAGTCACTTTTCAATTTGATATGTAGCCCAGAGTTGTGGCAGAGGGAGAAGCTGAGGGAGAGAGAAGAGTCTAGGACAATTTCTGTTTTCTAGATTGGGTAGATATTCCTGACCCCATGTTATGGAAAATAGGCCGACACGGGAAGAAACAGCACCGAGGAGGTATAGGAGGCAGTTTATTCCACCGCTGGGCATGACTGGGATCTCTCCCAAAGAGTCAGCCCTGCCCAGCGGGGTTTCGGGGCTTTTATGGGGAAAGCAAGGGGGGAGGTACAGAGGCAGATTTAGTGCATTATGATTGGAAGGCTGGGTGACGTCTTGGGTTCCTAAGGGAGTTTAAACATTTTAGGTTACATTGTAAGGCCATCAGCTATACAAAGCATGGGTTACAGAGAGGAAGAAATGTCCTGTTACATTTTAAGTTACACTGCAAGGCCATGGGTTAGACAAGCTTACACAAAGGAAGGAATGTTTTATTATCAGGTTGGTCCAGACATGTCCACTTGGTCTTGGCAGGCTTTCTTGGCGGGCTTTTATTTAAGATTTTAATTTCCCTTTCACTCATAAGGGAGAAATAAATTTCAGACAAGTGCCGTTGGGGGTGTCTGCAGTATAAGTAAGTGGATAGGACCAGCGGGCAGGCAGGATGAGAGTCTGAAGTGGAGATGCCATGGGAGGGGGCCACACATTTTTGCAGCCTGAACACACAGGAAGCTGAATCTGCCAATGGGAATGGGACTGAGTGTCACACAGGGTAGGGGGGACAGGGGCTTCACTGTAACATTATTCCTCCGTTGTTCCCAATCACTAGTTCCACAACCCTCATGGGAACTCCTAAGTCACCGACCCTTCTCAGCCTCCCACTATTAGCCTCTCTGTTTAGTTCAGATTCATTGTCCATCACTTCAAGTCACTCTGCGGCTCGTGTCCTAAATGATTCTTCCCAACTGTCCTGCTGGAAGGTAAGTATGGCAGAAGCCCTTCATCCTGGATGAACTCAATCACATCCCTTCTCTGAGCATGGGTCCTTTCTGCTTAGTACCACTGGAAAAACATCGCAGAACCAAGCACAGGAGGACATTACAAATCGGTCTCCAGAATCAGTTGTTTCTCAGGCCAGGCATGGTAGCGTATGCCTGTAATTTCAGCACTCGGGAGGTTGAGGCAAGAGGATCGCTGCAAGTTCGAGGCCAGCCTGAACTACAAAGCGAGTTCAAGGCCAGCCTGAACTGCATAGTGAAAACCTGTCTCAAAAAGACAAAAAAAAAAAAAAGCCAGAATCAGTTTTTCCTCAATTCTGGAGATCCCTCTGTTTCCCATACTAGAACTCTCTGCTGTTCGCCACAGTGGCTACTCCAAATTTTGTCCACTTCCTCCAAACCTCTTCTCTCTTTGAACATTTCTCTGCACTACCACAAGAAAATAGACCACCTCGTTTTCTACTTCACAAAAATTAAAACAAACCAAACTGCAGACATCAGTTGGGAAATCCCTGAACCTCCCGCCACCTCGCTACAAGTCTGTCTGCACTCGGACTCATCCTTTCCTTTCTTCTTTTACTGCTGCCTTGGTCTAACCCTACCACTTGATTTCAGAATCCCACCCTCTTCTGCCTTCTTAGGAACCTTGTTCAACTTATCACCCTCTCTTTCTAGAATCTTACCTCTGTTTCTAATGCCCTCTTTCCAACCTATTTAAATATATTCAAGTTACATATAAGCTTTTCGTATCCAAAAAACCCATTTCCCATGTTTTCTATATGCTGTTTCCTATTTAAACTTCTTTTACAAATCCCACACTTGCCTTTCTCAATTATCCACTTCCATTTATTTCTCATCCCATTGCAATCTGCCTTATCCCACAATTTTCTAGGAGGTTATAAAAAAGTTCCATGCCACTAAATTCAATGGACATATTTTGATTCCTTTCTTTTTGAACCATGGCATCATTTATTACTGCTCTGCTCTTCTACCCTTATGAAACACCCACTACCGTGGGGCATTCTGCAGGTCTTCCTTCTACTTCTCTGGCTCCTCCTCTGTGTACTTTGCAGATACCTATTGCCTTTTCAACCCATTAAAAGGTATCATTCTGCATGCCATCTTCTCTTCCTACCCTTTGTATTTGTACTGGCCAATCCCTACTCCCTTGATTTCAAAGAGCAATGAGTATCCCATCTCAGATACCCCTCTCCATATCTGGGTGCCTACACTGTCTTGTATTCTCCCGTCTCCTTCTAAGTGTCCCATAGGCACTCAGTGTGCCTATGATGGATTTTTGCCATCAGTCCCCTGCCAAATACGCTCGTTCAACTATGTCCTTTACAACCACCTCCTAAGTCACTTAAGAATATTAAGGGTAACCACAGTATTAAGCTTATTCTTCTTGCTTAAGTTTTTTTTTCAATGACCCCTAATCTACCCAGTTATCCAAACCACTGCCTGGAAATAATTTTTAGCTTTTCTCTCTTACTTGCCTTCCTCCACCCAATTAGATATCCAGTTCTATAGATTCTACCTCCCGAATAGCTCTCTAATCCACAAATCTCTCCACTTCCATTGTTCATTGTGTTTTTATTTTATTAATCTCTCCTTTTCCAAAAGCCTTCCAGGCATTTTGGGTAAAGTCTAAACTACCTAATATGACTCAAAAACTACATTACTTTAGTATAGCATCATCCTATAACATTCTTCCTTGTACTCTTCGCTCCAGTCCTACTAAGCTTATTTCAATTTTATACTTATTATACACTTTCAATTATTACCAAGCTAGCTATTTTCACTTGAATCCCATCCTTAAACAAATGTTTAATTTTTCTGCTTCTCCATACCTGTTCTCAGCTAGGTAACTCTCATCTTTCAGGTCTCTCCTTAAAAATCTCTCCCTCTGGGGAAGCTCTTATCAGACTAAGTAAGGTTCCTTGCCACTGTCGCTCTAGAATACTGTTCTGCTACTGCCATACACACAATATTTTCTGCAAGTTTCCCACTGTCATCCTAGCACACAGTTAGTTGGTGCTCAAAAATATTCCTTGGAATGGATAAAGAAGCAAAAGTAGGCAAATGGTAAATGTAAATTGTGTTCAATGTATCAAAGAGGTCAAGTAAGATAAGGACAGCCCAGCTTTTGTTAAACTCATTGGTGACTTTTGTGAGGTTAGTTTCCACAAGGAAGAAGACGTACAAACTATATCCAGTGGAACAGAGGCGAGATGGAAGAGCAGTGGTTTCCTTCCTGCCAGGTCCTTCTCCTCCATTTGCTGCCAAGACAGGCGTCCCAAAATGTAAAGCTCTTAAGGACACTTTCTTCTCTAGGTTTTTCAGTCACTCTTTATTGCTTTTACAGTGCAAACACCTTGGGTAGCTGTATGTGAGGTGCAAGGATCTGGCTCCTGCTTGTGTAAATTTAGCCCCAGGTCTTGTTGTTCTCCCTGTATCCGGATTCTACGTTAGACGACGAGGTTCTAGCCTCTGCCTTTGCCTGGAATGGCCCTCCACCCCCAAACCTTCACAACTCAGCTCCCGTAACAGTTCCCCCCCGTGAACCTCTTGTGCATGCCTTTCCCCCACTTCCACTTCCAGAGTAAGGATGTGGGAACCGCATTCTCCCAGAGACCCGCGCGCCTCTCCCTCATCGCATTAATCGCACCGTATCAAAAGCACTTCTTTTTACACTTTACCCCACGAAAACGGAAACTCTCCGAGGGCAGGAATGCATTTTCCCCTCCCTGTATCCGCAAGCTTTAGCAGTGCTTAGCACACTGTGACCGTCCAGTAAATACCCTGGACTACATAAGAAAGCTCACGTGGTCCGTCTATGGGCTGGAGTTACATTTTGAGCGATCTGCAGGAGGACGCGCAACACTCACCCGCAATCACGAATTTGGCCATGATCAAGCGAGACTCTGATGCAGGGACCACAGCGTCGCTGTTTCCCAGCAACCACACTGCGGAGAGTGGCGCAGGCGCACTATGGAGCTGGAGCCCTGAATTCTCACACCCAGCCGGAAAGGTTAGGACTTCAAAGTTATGATTTTAATAGGTTGCGTTGCAGTACACGATTACACATCGCTTTGATAACCTCTGCGGTCTCCCTCGACCCTAGTCTGTATTTCAGTATTCAAGAAAATTAGCCAATCTTTTAGACTTTTTTCTCTCTAAACATATCTTTCTACGACTATCGCGAACGTACACTTTTTGGCCTTTAAAGGAATCCATAACCTCTCGCGATACGTGTAACTCTCGGGGAAGCTGTCATGGCCGCGCCCGTAGGTGGCCATAGGGTTTCCTTCTAAGGTGAGCGGAGCATAAGCATGGGCGGAAAGACTGCAGCATCTCCCAGACTTTTTGTCCTGCAGAAAAAAGTGTGAGGAGTGGTTCCGACATTGAGGGAGGAGGTATTACGGTGGGTGGCCCAGCTGCGGAAGGACGTTGACAGTGGTTTGGGGGGTAAGACTGGCTGCTTACCTTTCAAGCATGGTTCACATCACTTTAGTTTTCTCTCCTGAGTTAAGTCCAACCTGTCTAAATCCGTATTATTAACCCACAGCTACTACTGACTTATTTTAGTTTCATACGTACTATTCATGGGTGCTCAGGACCCGTAAATTTAATTTTATATAAAAGTAAAAAAAAATGCTAAATTTTATTTGTAAACACATTACGTAAATGTTTGTAACATAAAAATTAATTTTCATAACTCTTAGGATTAAAGTTTCTTACAGCACTGATTACAAATTTTACAAGCGTCACTTTTAAAAATGCCTCGAGTTCTCCGGACCTGTTTGTAGTACCTGCGCGTTACTCCAGGTTCCCCCTTCGCAAAATAATAATGTTGAAGAGAATCCATTAATGTTCTACCCTTTGATTTCATTGAAGATATCTCGAAGGCAATGCTAATAAAAATCCTTCTGCAGAGGATGTTTTATGGAACACTTATCTCCCAGAGATTTCTTTTTTGTTGTCGTTCCTTTTTAGCTATAACGGTTGCTTCTAAAGTGGTTAACTTGGGTACTTTAAAGCAGTGTACATATTGGAAAAAGCGGAAGTCCATACTGGTGAAATAGTTTTGCCATTTTAATGTAAATCTTCAGTGACTTGATAGATTCCCATTTAGCCTCTGTATTTCACTAAGTAAAAGTTTTGCTTTAACTGTTTTCATGATTTGTTTTTATTGAAAATACAAAGTAATAATAAAGAAAAATAAATTAAAAATTATTCCATATCCCCACAACGAATTTGTTTTGTATATTAACTCCCAGATGCAAGATGGTAGCAAGGGCCATAAAAATGAACATATCCTTTGTTTGCCCCATAAATTCTGCTCATGTATTTTTATTTATTTATTTTTATTTTAAAGAGAAAAAACAACAAAAATAATGATATGAAATTTCAAAACAAGATAGTAACAATGGTTAGTACCTTGCTTATTGTTATCTTCAAAGTAGTTGCTCAGATTACAAGATATAGGCATGAAAAATTGATCAAACGATATAAGCACAAACCTTTCAATGAATAGAAATTAGTATACCTATCTTAACTATCTTGTGTATATATATATGTATGTATATATATATTTACATATGTGTATATGTATTTACATATGTGTATATGTATGTATATATATACTTACATATGTGAATATATATGTATATACTTTTCCTTTTCCCTTCCTTCTTTTCTCCTTTCCCCCATCCCAGTTTCTCTTTCCTTTTGAACAGTTTCTTACCATTTCCTAATATCTGTTGTACATTTTGGATCTTATTTCCTCTTTCAGCTTTTTACACTAGGGAGACAATACAATGTTTACACATGCAAGACATTTGTTTCACTTATGAGTATGGTCTGAAGTAGCATCCATTTACCTATAAAAGTTTCAAGTTTATCCTTCTTTATGGCTGAGTAGTACTCCATTGTATAAAAAGACCACATCTTTTTTATCCATTCCTTGGCTGATGGGCATTTGGATTGTTTCCAAGATCTGGCTATTACAAATTGTGTTGCTATAAACACGGGTGCACATATATCGCTGTGGTATGATGTTTTTAATTTTCTAGGAAGGTATCCAGTAGGGGAATAGCTGGGTCAAATGGGAACTCTAATCCTTGTTTTTTGAGGAATCTCCACGCTGATTTCCACAGTGGTTGTACCAGTCTACACTCCCACCAACAGTGGAGAAGGGTCCCATTTTCCCCACAGCCCCTCTAGCATTTGTTATTGGTTGATTTCTTGATGACAGCCATTCTTTCTGGGGTGAGATGGAATCTCAGTGTTGTTTTAATTTGCATTTCTCGAATGGCCAATGATGTTGAACATTTTTTCATATATTTATTTGCTATCTGTATTTCTTCATCTAAGAAGTGTATATTCATCTCAGATGACCATTTTTGGATTGGGTCTTTAAATTTGGGGGTCTGATTTTTTTCAGTTCCTTGTATGTTCCAAATGTAAGTCCTTTGTCTGAGGGACTGTTGGCTAAATTTTTTTCCCACTCTGTGGGTTGTCTTTTCACTCTGTTGGTGATTTCTTTTGATGTGCAAAAGCTTTTTAAAAAGATGAGATCCCAGTTGTTGATTTTTTGGAGTATTTCCCATGCAGTTTAGGTTTTGTTCATAAAGTCTCTGCCTACCCCTATATCTTCAAGATTTCTACCTACTTTCTCTTCCAGTAGATTCAGTGTTTCTGTTTTAATATTTAGATCTTTGATCCATTTTGACTTTAGTGCATGGTGATAGACATGGGTCTAGGTTTAGTCTTTGACGTGTAGACAGCCAGTTTTTCCAGCACCATTTATTAAAAAGGCTATCTTTCTTCCAGTGAATATGTTTGGCCCCTTTCTCAAAGATAAGATGGCTGAGTGTGCTTGTGGATGTGTCTGCATCTTCTAATCTGTTCCACTGATCCTCAGGTCTGGTTTTTTTTTTTGTTTTTTTTTTTTTTTTTTTTTTTTTTTTGCCAGTACCATGCTGATTTTATCACAGAAGCTTTGTAGTATAATTTCAAGTCAGGGATTGTGATGCCTCCTGCCTTGTGTTTGTTACCCAGAATTGCTTTTGCTATTCTAGGGTTCTTCTGTTCCAAATGAATTTTAGGAATGTTTTCTATAGTTCTGTGAGATATACTGATGGTATTTTGGTTTGGATTGCATTAAATCTGTACAATAATTTTGGGAGTGTGGCCATTTTCACTGTGTTCTTCCTATCCATGAGCAAGGGATATCTTTCCATTTTCTGATATCTTCCTCAATCTCCTTTTTCAGAGTACTGTAATTTTCAGTGTATAGGTCTTTTACTTCTTTTGTTAGATTGATTCTTAAGTGTTTCTTTTTTTGGCTGCTATTGTAAAGGGTGTGTTTTCCCTAATTTCTCTCTGTGAATTTGTTGCTTGTGTACAGAAACGCTATTGATTTTTGAGTGTTGACTTTGTATCCAGCTACGCTACTGAATTTCATTATTAAATCTAGAAGTCTTTTGGTGGAGTTTTGGGATCTTCTACGTAGAGTATCATGTCATCCTCCAATAGCGATAATTTAACTTCTTCCTTTCCTATCATTATTCCTTTATTTCTTTCTCTTGTCTAATTGCTATGGCTAATGTTTCCAAAACTATATTGAATAGGAGTGATGATAGTGTACATCCTTGCCTTGTTCCTGATTTTAGAGTGAAAGCTTTCAGTTTTTGTCCATTTGGTATGATGTTCATTGTTGGTTTGTCCTAGATGCCTTTTATCAAGCTGAGATAAAGACCATCTATTCTGATTTTCTGTAGGGTTTTTATCATGAATGAGTGTTGGATTTTGTCATAAGCTTTTTCTGCATCTATTGAAATGATCAGGTGATTTTTGTCTTTGGCTCAGTTGATATGGTGTATTACATTTACTGATTTGCATATGTTGAACTATCCCTGAATTCCTGGGATGAATCCCACTTCGTCATAGTGTATAATCTTGATGATTTGCTGCATTCTGTTTGCTAGCATCTTATTGAGGATTTTTGCATCTATGTTCATTAGGGAGATTGGTCTGTAGTTCTGTTTTTTGGTTGGGTCTTTCTCTGGTTTTTGTATCAGGGTAATACTTGCCTCTAGGAATGAGTTAGGGAGTATTGCTACCCTTTTATTTCATTAAAGAGTTTGAGGAGTGTTGGCATTAAATCTTTAAATTTCTTGTAGAATTCAGCCAAGAATCCATCAGGACCTGGGCTTTTCTTTGTTGGTAAGTTTTTAATTACATTTTCAATCTCATGAACTGATATTGGGTTATTCAGAATTTTTATATCTTCTTGATTCAGCTTTGGTAATTCATATGTATCTAGGAATCTGTCCATTTCTTCTGTGTTTTCCATCTATGAGAGTAAAGATTTTCAAAGTAGGTATTGATGATCTTCTGAATTTCCACAGGATCTGTAGTGACTTCACCCTTTTCATTCCTCATTGCATGAATTTGAGTCTTTTCTTTCCTTTTTTTGATAAGGTTGGTAAGGGTTTATCAATTTTATTTATTCTTTCAAAGAATCAACTCTTCGATTCATTAATTCTTTGTATTGTTTTCTTAATCTCCATTGCGTTAATTTCTGCTCTGATCTTTATAATCTCCTCCTTTCTGTGGGCTTTGGGCTTGTCTTGCTCTTCTTTTTCTAGAAGCTTGAGTTGCCACATTAGGTTGTTATTTGTGTTTGTTCTATTTTCCTGATGTGAGAATTCACCGCTGTAAATTTCCCTCTTAGAACTGTTTTCACTGCATCCCACAGGTTCCGGTGTGTTGTATCTGCATTTGCGTTTGATTGTAGATATTGTTTAATTTCATCTGTGATCCACTGGTTGTTTAGGAGGGTGTTATTTAATTTCCATGTGTTTATGGAGTTTTTACAGTTTCTTTTGCCATTAATTTCCAATTTCATTGCACTGTGGTCTCTTAATATGCATGGGATAATTTCAGTTCCTTTGCATTTACTTAAGCATGTTCTGTGGGCTAGTATATGGTCTATTTTAGAGAATGTCCTGTGTGCAGCTGAGAAGAATGTGTATTCTGATGATGTTGGGTGGAACACTCTGGAAACATCTACTAAGTCCATTTGTTCACAGGTTTGGTTCAGTTCTGATGTTTCTTTGCTGATTTTTTGTCTAGTTGATCTATCTCTTTGTGACAATGGGGTATTAAGGTCTCCCATTATAATTGTGTTATTGCTTATTTGATTTTTCATGTCTATTAATAATTGTCTTATATACTTGGGTACTCCCATATTTGGTGCATACTTATTTATGATTGTTATCTCTTCCTCTTGAAGTTTTCCCCTAACAAGTATGTAGTGACCTTCTTTATCTCTTTTGATCATTCTTGGTTTGAAGTTCACATTGTCTGCAAACAGAATAGCTACCCCTGCTTTTTTCTGGGTTCCTATTGCATTGAAGATTTTTTTCCATCCTTTGATTTTCAGTCTATGAATTTCTTTTTGAGTTAAATATGTTTTTTGTATACAGCATATTGTTGGATCTTGTTTCTTGATCCATTCTGCCAGTCTTGTTTCTTTTGATTGGTGAATTGAGGCCATTTACATTGATGGTTATAACTGATATGTATTTGCTTATCTTTGTCATGATATTTTCCCGCTGTTGGTTCCCTGCTTTGTTTAATTGCTTGCCCTGCCTGGTGATTTCTTTCCATTGTTCCTGGAATTGTAATCATCTTTATCTCTGTCTAGAATATCTTTCAGTACTCTTTGTAGGGTTGATTTGGTGGTCATGTATTTCTTCAATTGTTGTTTGTCATGGAAGTATCTTATTTCTCCATTAATTTTGAAAGATAGTTTTGCAGTGTACATCAGTCTGGGTTGGAAGTTGTTTTCTTTCAGGGCTTGAAATACTTCACTCAATCTCTTCTTGACTTGAGGGTTTGTGTTGAGAAGTCTACCATGATTCTAATGGGCTTTCCTTTGTAGGTGATCTGTTTCTTTTCTCTAATAGCTTTTAATATTCTGTTCTTGTGCTGAATTTCTGGAATCTTGATTATTATATGTCTTGGTGTAGTTTTATTTTGGTCATGGCTGTTTGGAGTTTTATATGCTGCATTTATTTGTATGTCAAATTCTTTATCCACGCTTGGGAAGTTTTCTGTCATTATTTCTGTGAATAGTTTTGTTTTTTTTAATGGCATTTGTACTGTCTCCAGCTTTCTCATTGACCCCAGTCAATCTTATGTTATTCTTCTTTGCATCATCTTGTAGCTGTTGGATTGATTTTTCATGGTCTCTTGCTATTTTTAAGATATCTGTCTTTTCGTGATCACTTGCTGCAGTTCTGTCTTCAAGATCTGATATTCTGTCCTCTCCTTCATTCGATCTGTTGCATATACTTCCAGTGGAGGTTTTAATCTCTTGAATTTCTGTTTGGATCTGTTTCATGGATTCCATTTCTTTCCTATGTTGGGCATTTTTTGTTTCCATCATTTTTCTAAGCTCATCTATTCTTTTATCTGTGTCTTCTCTAATCTCTTTGATTTTAAGCATCATTTCTTTTTGTATATGAGAGATTATTTTCTCTGTAGCCTTTTCCACTTGTTTTTTCACTTCTGTTGCTATCCTTACAGAAAGTTCCAGTGTTTGACTTCCAATTTCATCTATCTCATTGTGTTCTGGGCTTGTCCTGGGTGGGCTGGGGGTCTGGGGTTGCATTTTGCTTCTGCAACTTGTCATTTTCTATTTTCTCTTTTTTATTTTGTTTTATTTTCTATGTTGATGCTTGCCGATTTCTTGTGATAGCTTTATCACAGTACTGAGGCTTCCCTAGGAGATGTTTGTTCTTTGGGGATGTCCTCCAGATGTAGGTGGTTCTTTATAGCTATCCCAAGAACTTACCTTCCCAATTTGTAAAGGATGCAAAGTTACTGTTTGGCTCAGCACCCACTCCTTTGGTACTGGGTTGTTGTGGTGATTAAGACCCCATAAAATCACAGCATTATCATACAAGGAAGAAAAACTGATTATAACATGTATGATATCCTGGTTAAAGTAGTGTAGTTAGTAATAATAATAGTTTCAAGTACATCTTAACTACTGACAAATTATGGTAACCATTAACCTGCTACCTCCAACCACAGGAGCAAACTGTAAAGTTATATAACAAAATCAAACATATACCATGTACTTGTATGCAGTGATTTTCCCCTTAGTGGAGTAATTTTACTCTTTTGTGGGGGTTCGGAGGATTCAGATGGGTAGCGGTCAGGATAAAGTGATGAATCAGGTCAAATATAGTAGAGTCAAGGTCTGGCTGCCAAGGGCTTGTGTGCACCCATGCACCCTGGGGCCTGGCCTCTGCTCATTTTGGTATTATTTTTAAAGAATAATACCAAAAAAAGGTAAGTGCACTAAGATGTTTATGTCTATATTATTTATAATAGCAAAAAATTGGAAAAAGTCTACATATCAAAGAAGAAAGTAGGCTAATAAAAATATTGAAGTATACTGCTATGAAAATAACTATTTGGAAGTCTGTAGAAACATGGATGTGTATATGATATGGTAAGTAAAATAAGCACAGTACAAGTAATACGCACACTATGATTGTGACTGTAAAGTCTGTGCTTTAGCGTTAATTCTTTTCATTACCCTGTTCCCTGCAGGAAAACGGCAGCATGTGTTCTCTTTCACAATGGAAGTGACTTTTGTTTCCTATTGACATCTGAAAGGCATTTGAAAGTGTTTCAGTGGATAACAAAATGAGTAGCAAAGCAGGTTCCGTTGTATGGAACCTCAGACAATTCAGTACTTCAGTTCCAGCTAGCAGAACTTTGAGTATATATTCTTTGGGACTTTGCAGACCAAAATTTGCTCACTCAAAGTGGAGCCTAAGAAACCTTCCATTTAATGACTTCGATAGTAGAATGCGGTCGTCTATTAGATACCTTTTTCAGGATGCATTCATTTTAAAGTCAAGAAATTGTGGCTTTCAGCCAGAAAGCTTAAATACTGTAACAGTCTTCAGAGTTAACAGACTACTTTGTCCTAGAAGACTGTCCTTTGACTCAAAACATTCTTTTGTTTCTGTTGGTACTTCTCATAATGGATTGAAGAAAGTAAACTTTCATCATGAGGTCTCCAGTGAAGATGTGCTCTCCCAGGAAGTGAAACCAACCCCTATCAACTATACAAAACTATCGGAGGAGTCTAATTCTCTAAGTGACGTATTAGATACATTTTCGAAAGCACCTACATTTCCTAGTAGTAAATACTTCTTAGCAATGTGGACAATTGCCAAAAGGATGTCTGATGATCAGAGGCGCTGTGAAAAACAATTGATGTTTAAGCACCCTGCGTTTAACCAGCTGTGTGAACAAATGATGAGAGAAACCAAGATCATGCGCTATGACCACCTGCTGTTCAGTCTTCATGCGATAGTGAAGCTTGGAGTCTTTCAGAATACGCTTCTGGTACAGACTTTGTTGAGAGTTATCCAGGTAAACTAAGAAAGAGGCTTAAATGTGTTCTTACCTGGTTTAGCACGTTTTAAAAGAATGGGGGGAAACAGATATGTAGCCTCCTTAAGAGGGACTATCAGTGGAATATATGTATCTCTCTCTCTCTCTCTGGAGACTTTAAATAGGTTATTTGCTACGGAAATTTATGAAAGCCTGCCCCCATTTACCTTCTGCAGGGTTGAGCAGTAGTGAAGAGGCTAAGATGGAGAGAGGCAAGATATACAAGGAAAGTTTAGGTGGTTGAAGGAAGGAGAGAAGGGAAGAGATGAAAAGGGAACTGGTATTTATTATCTGTGCCTTTTGCTATATAATCTTATTTAATCCTTTCAACAACCTGCACTGTCAGTGTCACCTCAGTTTGCAGAAGAGGAGGTAGACTTCGTGACATTAAACAACTTGGTTAAGCTCGTAGAGCTAATAGATTCTCTTATATGTGCAATGAACATACATGGCTTCGTTACTTTTCTCGTTGCTGAGACAAAATTCGCAACACCTACAGTTAAAGGAGAAATGGTTTATTGTGGCTCACAGTCTGTAGAGGTTCAGTTCATAGCTGGCTGGCTCCAGGGCAGGGTGGCATGGCAGAGGACAGGTAATTCATGGCAGGCAGAAGGCAGAGGGTAACAAGGGAGCAAGCAGTACAGTAGTGATGCAGCAAGCTACAAGCAAAGCAGCAGCCCTCTTTCTGTCCCTTATATTCTATCCAGGCTACACACCCTTAGGGCAGCAAGCACTCACACCCAGGGTGGGCCTCCCTGTTATCCACTCCTAGAACCATGGCAAACCAATCAGTGGACTAATTGAGTAATCATACACTCTTAATTTCCAGCATCATACACTTAATCTCAGCATCACTCACTTCATCTGAGCACCACACACTCTAGTTCCAGCCACCTCTGAAGAGCCCCACCTGTGACCACATGAGGCTTTGGGGGACATCTAGACACAAACCATGACAATATATTTGGTGTCCAGTACTTGTAAGTTGCTGTGTTTGTCAATAGAGATATACAAGACATGGTTCCTTATAATCATGAAGCTTTTACAAAAATAGTAACAAACATTCCTTTAATGAATCATGCCAGGTATTAGGCATTGGGCTGAATACTAGGGAATATAATTGTAAACAAAATGCTGATGTCGTAGATGTATTTTAGTGTTACGAGGGTGTGTAACAGGCTTCCAACTTAGTGTGGCTTCGTGATGGGAAGTTGAGATGGGGAGGAATATACAAGGTCAGTGTTTGAAGCAGAGATATTTACAGAATAATTCTCATTTTAGCCCTTTTAAATGGATATTGTTACTCTCATCTTGCTGATTAAGCAGCTAAAGCTTAGTTCAGTTACTCGCCCAAGGTCATATACCTGTTGGTATTCCTATATGTAGATACAGATCGAGCATCCCTTATCTGAAATAGTTTGGACCAGAGGTCACTGTGCCCAGTTTAGTTTTCAGAGGTTTTGATTAAGAATGCTCAACCTCTACTTGATAAATATTTCCTGATGAAATGAATACCCAGTCGATTATGTGCAAGTTGACTCAAACAGGTGACCAGCAGTTTGTGAGAGGATTGGTAATGAAGGGGACAGTGTGAGATTATGTGCACAACATCCTAAAGGAGAAGTTTGGCTGGTTCAGGGGGCTGAGAGTATCTTGGCACGGCTGGAGCACTGAACAGTGTGTGTGTGTTTGAATGGATGGCAAGTAAGCTGTGTCCACAGAGGTCAGTGGGAGAGGAAGTGGCAAAGGCTTAGTGGTAGGACATAAGCTTGGAGAATTCGAAGCCAAATCATAAAACCTTGTATACCAGGTTATGGAATTTGCATTTATCCTGGAGGCAACCTGGAGCCATGAAGGATTTTAAGCAAAAGGTTCATTAACATGCTCAAATTTGTAATTTAGGTCAGTATATAAGTGAAGCTGCATTGGATAAGGGTGAAGTTACAGGAGAGTAAATTTTAGTTCCATACAAGGTTCTCCACATCCTATTTGATGTCATCAAAATGGCACCAGATGGGAGGAAGGAAGGATTCACTCCTTAATTGTTTACTTTTTTAGGAGTGGACACCTCAGACTTCTAAAATAGATGACAACATTTTTAAAAGCAAAGAACGTCCTGGGGATAATAAGACACATCTGCTGTCTAGATGTAGGGTACAAGAATTGGGTTTGTAGGTATAATATATGGAGTTTTTAACTTTAACTTTCTGCATTACTGTGATTTCTATATGTCCTCCATCAAGAACTAGTTCTTACTTTGAATATATTTGTTTACACCACAGAATATTCATGCTTATTCGGTAGACTGTATATTAGTTCCATATAGAGTTATTTAAAAGTGATTACAATAAGTCACCCACCTTACCTTACGCTTCTACTGTACTAGATTTGCACAGGTGTTATGGTATTGGTGTAGCGTCTGCCCTGATGACCGGGAGCAGTGGGCATTTGGAGTCAGAATGACCTGTGTGGATGACTCTGTCGCACTGACTGGTTGGGATGTTGTAAAGACATTTTAGCTGGAGGTAAAACGATGGTGTGCCACTGATAAATTTGCCCCTCGAGCATTGAGCCCCATAGTCTTTCCTTTCACAGAATCTGTCGATGGGAATGCCATAGATCGTTAGGAAGACCTTTTCAGGGAAGTGCAACCTTTCTTTTTCCTTTTAGCCTTATCTATTTTTAATCACTATATGGTTCTTACTCAAGATTTTGTGACTGGTCAGTCATGTAACTTTAGCAGTGAGCATACCTCTTTCAGCCTGAGTTTCCTCAGTGTGGTCATACCTGCTCCTATGAGGTGTACGGACTAGTAGGATTCAGTTGTAGAGTGCTGCGGTAGATAAGCTATACTGTTACTGTTTACTTTCCAAGTTATGCCTACTGCCAATTCTGGGATCTAAACTAGTACCCTAAGTAAACAGACCTGAAGGAGAGATCTGTGAGGCCTGGCTGCCCTCAGACCCAGATTGTGGCGGTAAAATTTAATAGGAGATGGGCATAAGAAAATTCACAATGGAAATTATGACTTGATACCCAGGAAAGGATATGAAATTGTAAGAGCACAGCTGTCTAAGGGACTTTCATAATGATAAATGTAAAAAAGTGTTGCATAAAATAATATAAATCCTTGGAATTCACTTACATGTGACATTTTCTTTTTCAGAGAAGTTACTTATCATGGGCTGACTCTATGAATCCCCAGCTTGATACTTAGTCTGTTAATCGAAAGCAGCAGTTCAGTGGTTTTGCTTGGGTGACACGGTCCGTCTTGCTCATCACCTATCGTATTTTTGCGATTATATTTCAATAGGAACGTATCAACGAGTGTGATGAGAGAGGTCTCTCAATTTTGTCAACTGTTTTAGAGGCAATGGAGCCATGCAAGAATGTACACACTCTTCGGACAGGATTGTGGTGAGAACTTTTTCTTAAATGTGGGTTTCTCTGTTCTTACACCAGGAACTGAAAATTGAGATGAGCTCCTTTCCTGGAGAACAGAGGGAAGGAAGGCGTTGTGGGCAGTTAAAATCTGGAATACTTTATTGAATTTAAAATCGTGGCTTTAGATGAAAAATAACTGAAAATAATTTTTTTAGGGTCTACTATATGAAAAAGTATGGGTGACATTAAAAATCTACATTTACATTAAATCTAAATTTATCTTAAAACATAGTATTCATGTGGGGTCAGAAGATGTATATTCAATTCAAAATAGTTATTTAAGCACATTGTAGGGATTACATGAAACTGGCTCAGCTTGAAAAGGAATTTATAAAATTGATGCAACTGATCTAATGCCATAGATATTGAGAATGATACTTAATTTCCCTTTTTTGTTGGCCGTGCATGGAATATCTTACTATAATCTCCTAGTGTGATGTATTCATTAGTAAAGACAGCACAATAATGTGAGAGGAAATAGTGCTAGACTGGTTCTGAGTCTTTCACTGACATTTATTGTGTTTAATGACAGGTTGCTAGTTGATCAGCAAGTTTGGAAAATAAAACACGTCTTCACATTACAAACCGTGATGAAATATATTGGAAAAGATGCACCAGTTGCTCTTAAAAGGAAATTGGAGGTAAATACTTGAGTTTTGTCTAGTGAACGAGATTTGAAAAAAATATTTCTTATGACTTGCTGTTATTTTCTGAAGTCAGTTTTTTAGGAGGACATCACTGTGCTTTTGAGTTTAGACCTGCTAAAGTGTATTAAGACATATTTATTTGTATATGTAAATACAGATCTATATTTACTTACCTATTTTTTCAAGTCATTCTCAAATTTCATTCTTTATATTTAAAAATAAAAATTTATTTTTTCACAAACATTAAATATAAGCATGTTTTTCTTTAGATGAAAGCCTTGAAGGAATTAGATAGCTTTTCAGTTTTGAATAGCCAGCATATGTTTGAGGTACTGTCCACCATGAATCACCGTTCTGTCATACTCCTGAATGAATGCAGCAAGATGGTCTTAGGTAAGAATGTTTCCTTCATGATTAGAAGAGTCTGAACTAATGTGTTGGAAAATATTTGTTTCATTTTTAAAACTTTGCTTTTTTTATAAAAAAAATTTATGATATAGTTATATCTAAATTTTATTTTTGCCTATAGTTTTTTAAAAAACAAAATACAGTACTTGTTTCCCTTAAACAAAAGTATTGAGCATTGCAAAACTTGCATTCAAAACCATCTGATGATTTTTGTTTGTTTACTTAACTCATTCTTCAAGATAATATCCATGGATGTCCTATTAAAATATTCATCAACATACTGCAGTCCTGCAAAGGCCTTCGATACCATAATTCAGAGCTCTTCAAGGGAGTAGCAGATTATGTGGCTGCAACTTTTGATATCTGGAAGTTGAAACAAGTGAGTATGTTATTAATTGAGACAGCCTCAGAAATTTCAAGAAGCATATTAATTCACTTAGTATTTTCAGTATTTCTTTCTGCTCTATAGCAGGTAAGTTAGCAAAATATTCCAATTCTAACTTTATTTTTGAAACATCAGCTCCTTGTTATTTTTGTCTGGGAGATTATTTCTGTCCTTATTAATACATTGTTCGACCTTTTGATCTATCTGCAACAAAAATTACATTGTACAAACTTCGCTCTTCTATTTGGCTTTCAAAAGGTTGTGTGGTACTTTGGTTAGGTATTTAGTATTCTTTATACTTTTTCCCTGTTAGATTTTGAATAGTAAAGATGAGTGATGTGACAGAATAAAATATTACTACTAAATGATCATGTCCACTATTTTCTCCAGAATAAAAGCCTTTAAATTCAGGAGTGGTATTTAATAATAAAAACAATTAAAATGAAGAAGCTTATAAGAACCTTTTTTCCAATGAAGTAGATGATAACCATGGTAGATCAGTGGCATCAGTTTACTTTGAAGAGTAAGATGAATGTGGGTTTTTAATGAAAATTTATTTTTGGGGAAAAAAAGTAAGCAGTGTGATAAAAACCTGGAAGGAAATCAGAGGTGAACTGGAAAGCTTATTTTAATCATAATATTTCAGCTCTCTCCTCACTTTCAGAAATTAATATTAAATAGAGAAATTTTGATTATCTCAAATGTTAGAATGTAGAAAGTGACACTGCAGGAAGTGAACTGGGAGCAGCCAGGATTTAAGATGGGAAAAACTTCAGAAAAGATAGATTTTAAAAGTAATTTCCACAGCAGTAGTATGAACAGCATGTAGGAAAAGATGTTTTTTAGGTAAAAGTAGAAATATGGAGATCATTGTATGACCTAATACTATCAGCTTATAAAAAAGATTGCTTATTCACTTGATAGAGTAGATTTTGTTCCTTTCAGGGAATAGTCTGTTATCGGGACAGTTTGTATTGCTATTTAGACTTTTTGAGATCTAAAAAATTACTGTTAGCATACTGTCACTAAAAAGATTTTCCTGAATTCTCTCTTTTTAAGGTTCTTTTTCTCCTTGTTTTATTTGAAAAACTTGGCTTTCGACCTATTGATTTGATGAACTTGTTTATGAAGAAAATTGTTGAGGAGCCTGAATTTCTAAACAAGAAAAACATTGTCCCTATTCTTCACGTATATTCTTCTCTTAATCACACCAACCAATGCCAGAACGAAGAGTATGTACTTTTTTTACTTTTCTATTGCCATATACCATATATATAGAAAAAATTACAAATCATAAACTTAATGACTTATTACCAATGAACATATCCATAACTATCACTCATGTCAAGAAATAAAGCAGTGTTTCTTTCTCATTTGTAAAGTTAAACAGAATTTTATTTTTGCTGTTCTTTATCTTTTTTTTTTTTTTTTTTTATTCAGTATAGGAGTTTCATTTCAAACTCTCTTGGCTTATCCCCTCAAATCCTGTGTTTGTAGTTCATTCTTTTAAATTTTGTTAAAATGTTGAGAAATATACTGAAATTTTTTGTTTTTTACTTTTCATTTCTTTATTTTTTGTTGCGGTAAGAACTTAACATGAAATCCACCCTCTTATCAGATTTTAAGTATGCAATACAGCATTGTTTACTATATGCACAGTGATACACAGCAGATCTCTAGAACTTAATTATCTTCCGTAAGTGAAACCTGATACCCAGGAACTCCTGCACTTTCCCTTTCTTCTCCTTTCCACCTGCAGTCACCAGTTTAGGAATTTCTAGGAGTTTGATTTTTTTTTAGGTGGCTCATATAAGTAGTATGATGTAGTATTTGACCTCCTGCGACTACCATATTTTACTTGTAAGGTCCTCTAGGTTTGTTTATGTTGTAGCATATGGTGGAATTTCCTTTTTTAGGGGCTAAATAATATTCCATGACATATATGCACCACATTTTCTTTATTCATCTGTTTATGGACATTTAGGTTGTTTGCATATCTTGACTTTTGTGAATAATGTTGCAGTGAACATTAGAGTACAGATATCTTTTTGAGAGCCTGATTTTAATTCTCATAAATACAGAGTAGGATTGCTAGATCATATAGTAGTTCTACTTTAAAATTGTTTGAGGAGTATTCACACTATTTTCCTTGCTAACTATGCCATTTTGCATTCCTACCAGCAGTATGCAAGGTTTCCAGTTTTTCCCCACCTTGCCAACACTTCTCTTTTGTTCTTTTTGGATAATAATCAGGTGTTAGGTGATATGTCATTATTGTTTTGATTTGCATTTCCTTGATGATCACTGATGTTGAGCACCTTTCCCTTTGCCTATCAACCATTTATATGTCTGTTTTGGAGAAATGTCTATTTAGGTCCTTTACCCTTTTTCCAATCATGTTTCTTGCTTTTTTTGCTATTGAGTTATAGGAGTTCCTTACATATTTTGGTTATTAACCCCCAGCAGATATGTCGTTTGCCAGTGTTTCTCCCATTCCCTAGGTTGCCTTTTGATTGTGTTGATTCTTTGCTGTGTAGAAGCTTTTTAGTGTGACATAGACCCTTTTGTCTGTTTTTGCTCTTGTTGCTTGTATTTTGGTGTCACGTTTAAAAAATCATTGCACAGACCAAGATCATAAAACTTTCCCCATGTTTTCCTTCTAGAAGGTTTAGAGGCTCAGGTCACATCTAATGTTTAAATCTTTAATCTGTTTTGAGTTTATTTTTGTGCATGGTATAAGATATGGGCCTGATTTTATTATTTTGTGTGTGGACATTCAGTTTTCCCAGTGCCTTTTATTGAAGAGACCATCCTTTTCCCATTAGGCATTCTTGGCATTCTTCTTTGTTCTTATGCCAGTACCATGCCATTTTAATTACTATAGCTTTGTAATATATTTTGAAAAGGGAAAATGTTATCCTTCCAGCTTAGTTCTTCCAGGGATTACTTTGTCAATTCAGGCAATTTTGTGCTTCCCATATGAATTGTAGGATTGTATTTTTCTATTTCTGTAAAAAATACCACTGGGATTTTGACAGAGATTGCACCAAATCTGGATGATTTTCAGTAATACAGACATTTTAACAATATTGTCTTCCTGTTCATGAACATGAGATATCTTTCCTTTTATTTGTGTTGTTAATTTCTTTCATCTGTGTTGTATGGTTTTTGGTGTTACAGGTCATCTTTGGTTAGGTTTATTCCTAAGTTTTTTACTCTTTTTGATACTACTATAAATAGGATTATTTTCCTAATTTCCTTTTTGGATAGTTTGTTGTTAGCGTGTAGGGCTAAAGCAAATAATTCTGTTCTGATTTGCACGCTTTTTGTTTCTTTTCCTTTATTTGTATTTATTTTTTTGCCTGGTTGCACCTGGCTATCCATTTCTTCTTGATTGTGCGATTTGTTGGCATATAATCTTTCATAGTAGCTTGTTATACTGTTCTTATTTCTGTACTATTAGTTATAATGTCTCTTCTTTCAGTTCTGATTTTATATAAGTCTTCTCTTTTTCTGTTGGTCTACCTAGGATTTGTCAACTTTGTTAATCTCTTTTAAAAATCAAGTCTTGGGCCGGTGAGCTATCTTGAGATAGCTCAGCGGCATAAGTGCCTGCCTGGCAAGTGTGAGGTCCTGAGTTCGACTCCCGGTACCCACATATGAAAAAAGGGCTGGTGATATCGCTCAGTGGCATGGGCGCCTGCTGGCTCGCGAGGTCCTGAGGTCGACCCCCGGTACCCACAAAAAAAAATAAATAAATAAAATAAAATAAAAATCAAGTCTTAGTTTTCATGTTTTTTTCTCTGTTTTTTGTTTCATTTATTTCTTCTCTAATATTTTTCTTCCCTTTGCCAGCTTTGAGCTCAGTTTATTTTTCCTTTTTCTAGTTTCTTGAGGTGTAAATTTAGGTGGAGATCTTTTTTAGGTAGACATATAGTGCTATAAATTTCCTGACTGGAGAATTTTTAGCACTGTTGTGTTTTTGTGGAGATATTTTCTAATTTCCTTTTTCTTTTTTGTCTAATTACTTGTTCAAGCATCTATGTTGTAATTTTCACATATTTGTGAGTTTTCCAGTTTCCCTTCTGTTGTTGATTTCTAGTTTTATTCCTTTATGGTCTGAAAGGATACTTGGTATGCTTTCGATTTTCTTGTTTGTTAAGACTTTTTGTGACCAACATCTGGATTTTCCTCAAGAGTGTTCTGTGTGGCGCTATGGAGTGAATGGTCTGTATGTTTCTGCGATGTTCATTTATAGTGTTATACAAGCTCTTTGTTTCTTCATTGATTTTCTTTCTGGATTTTCTATCCAGTATTGAAAATAGGGTATTGAAGTTTCCTATGGTTATGGTATTGCTGTCTATTTCTCCTTTCAGATCGATCAGTTTTTGCTTTATAATGTAGGTACTCTGATGTTGAGTTCATATACAATATATTTATAATTTGTTTACCTTGGTGATGATTTGAACATATTGTCATTGTATAATGATCTTTGTTCTTGTGACAGTTTGTCACAAGAGTCTATTTGTCTGATTTGGCCTGGCCACCACCACTCTTCCTCATTACCATTTGTGTGGAGTATCACCCCATTTCTTCACTTCCGAACTCCACGTGTCCTTAAGTCCAAAGTGAATCTCTTATACATGGCATATACTTGGGTCTTATTTTTTTAATGCATGGAGCTACTTTGAGTTTAATACATTTACATTTAAACTAAGAGAACATAATGCAGTATTGCCATTTTGTTATTTTCTGTTTTATACTTTATTTTCTGTTTCTCCCTGTCTTGCTGTCTTCTTTTATAATTTGATATGTGCTACTATATCTTTTTCTTCTGTGTCCTTTATTTGCTTAACATAAAATATCATTGTCGTAGCCTTTTAAAGCATACTTCATGTTATCGATATCAACAATGTATATATTTTTATATTGCGTATCTATTAACACATTTTTTATAATTATAGTGTTCTTAAAACTTTTGTCTCTTTTAACTTTTATACTGGAATTAAAGTGTTTTATATCCACTTTCATTTCCCTTCTTCTCCCTTCCCTCCTTATCTTGATCCCCTTCCTATTTGAAAAAGATCTGTCTCTCTGCTTCCTATTATCTTTTATTTTGCTCTTTATTTATACTTTGATTTCTCATATAAGAGAAACCATGTGATATTTAAGCTTGTGTATCTAATTTATTTCACTTAACATTATGGCCTCAAGGTGCAGCCACTTTCCTACGAATGACTCAAGTTTATCCTTTTTTATGGCAGAGAAGTACCCCATGGTGTGTAAATACGTACCACATTTTTTTTTTATTCATTCATCTGTTCATGGATATACAGGCTGCTTCCAAGATTTAGCTCTTATGAATTGTACTGCCATAAACGTTACGTACGAGTACCAACTCCACACAGGAATGTAAACATTATGTACTACAAATGTCCTAATAAAAAAAAGCCCCAAATGTAGAAATTATTCATGCCAAAAAAGTGGCTTACATACCATTACATTATTATAGTGTCATGGATTTGTCTATATATTTATCTTTACCAGTGAGGTTTCTGCTTCCACATGCTATTGCTGCTGTTTTGTGTCCTTCCATTTCAACTGGAAGAACTCACTGTAGTATTTTTTAGAAGGCAAGGCTGGTGGTGATAACTTCCTTCAGCTTTCGTTGGTGTAAAGTCTTTATCTTTCCTTCATTTTTGAGGACTCTTATCTCAGGGCTGGTATGCCTGGTCGGCAGTTTTTCTTTCAGCATGTTGAATACATTTTCCTACTCCTTTTTAGCCTGCAGGATAGTCTTCTGGGTGAGTGGCGAGTTGCTTTTTTCTATCAAAATTCTCTTTGGGTTTGACTTTTAACAGTTTGATTACAGGGTCTTGAGGAAGATTTCTTTTGGTTCATCTTATTTGGGAACATTTTGGCTTTATGAGTGTGAATGTCTATTACCCTTCCAAAATTTGCAAGATTTTTGGCCGTATTTCTTTAAATGAGTTTTCTGCTCCTTTCCTTCTCTGTATTCTCCTTCTGAAACTCTCATTATATGTATTGGTTTGTTTGATGGTTTCTCGTAAGTCCTTCGGGCTTTCTTAATACTTTTTCGTTCTTTTTTCCTTCTGCTCCTTCGAGTACAATCAGTTTGCTGAGTCTTCTGCTTCATTAAGTCTGTCATCATATCCCTCCAGTGACTTTGCAGTTTATTCTTCAGGGCCAGAGCTTCTGTTTGGCTCTTTTTTGTAGTTTCGTATCTCTTTATTGATGTTGTTATTTTGTTTCATTGTCATTTTCCTGATTCCATTTGTCTGTGTTCTCTTGCAACTCAGTGCGGTTTCTCCGAAATGATTACAGTACTTTCTTTGTATTCTTTGTGAGGCATTTAATAAATTTCCACTTCTTTGGGTTTGATTGCTGGAGATTTATTTTGTTCCTTTGATTGTGTCATGTTTCCCTGATTCCGTGGGTCCCTTGTAGCTTACTGTTGCCATTTGCTGCATCCCCGTCTTTACAGACGAGCTGAAACAAGGCGAGGTCCTCACCAGTCAGCCCAGCCGGCGAGTGTAGGAGCTGATCAAGCCTCTCCTGTGGATGTGCCTTCTGTTGAAGTGTGCGTGTGGATTCCTAACTGTAGGAATTCGCGGCTTTCTATTTTTCAGGTGCCCGTGATCGCTTGCTCCCTCTGCTGTCTGACTGCTGCACTGCAGGAGGGGACATTGGCGTCCACCTCACTCTTTCCTGTGAAGGAGCCCTGAGTTCAGCCCTCTCCCAGTCCTACAGAGCTGTGCTGGCTGAGTCACCAATCCCTTTTCCTTTCCTCTTATTTTCTCCTAAGCATCTGAGTTATGCTGGTTGTGTTGGCACGTGCTGTGAGGCTAGGTAGAACCAGGCCCCTCAGGCGGCACCCTGAAAGGCTACGGTGTTGAAGGCACACTCCGCTTCTCTCCCCTGCTCCCGGACTGAAGCCGCGAGGTCTTCACTGTCTCAGTTTTGCAGGAAGTCATCTCTCTTCCTTTGTTTTAACTGCTCTCAGGCATCCCAACTGTGCCGGTTCCGTCAGTACTTCACGTGAGGTGAGATGTGAGCCTCCATCAGCTCATGGAAGGCTGGGACGCTGGGTGCCGGCTCCACTCCTTTTTCCCAGGGGAAAATAGGGACAGTGAGGCGGCGGTTGCTAGATCAAGGCTGAGTGGTCATCCTGAGCACCCGTGAAGGTGCCGTGGGTGCCAGGGGAGGGTGCAGGCCAGTGGACCCTCTCTTGGTGCTCAGCTGTGTCAGCTTGAGGGAGGCCAACATGTGGAAGGTAAAATTGCTCTCCCTGTCTGTTTCTACACAGCCGGTCTTGGTTTTGTGCTTGTCTTGAGCACTGTGCTGCAGCCTCTTGACTGGATCATGGGCTCCACAGAAAGGCCTTCGGTCTGTATATTTTTGTTAAATCATTGTTTCTGTGGGGCAGTGAGAGCTGGATCTCCCTCTTGGACACCTTGCTGGCATCACTTCCCTGTGGTTCAGTTGTGACCCTAACCGTTCCTTTGGTCCCACACAGGTGCCTTCTGTTGTTTTTATTTTAATCCCCACTGTGCAGCTGCTTCTTAGATTGCCAGGTTGTTTCATATCTTTGCTTTCCACCCAGAGCATCTTTTCTTGGTTTCTGGATGAATTAAGGTTCGTTAGATACCAGAAGTGCATATGAGAGGCCATTTGTTAGGGGACTGATTAGAAGCCCAGACTGGAGACAGCTTTCTTGGGTTTGAATCCCACCCTGCAAGTCACTGGCTGCTTGACTTTTGGCAGGTTCTTTACCTGTGCCTTGACTTACTCATTACTAAAATGGGGTGAATTGTTTCTAGTTGGCCTTGGGTCGTTTTGAGGATTAAGTGAGTTAACCTATGCTAGGCTCTTCAAACAGTATTTACATAAAGTAATTGTTAGATTTTTAAAATGTTAGCGTGTAGGACACCGAGGTCCCGAGGAGTAAACGAAGGCAGCTCTGAGGGTCTTAGTGGCAGGATTCACAGGCCATCTCTTTAGGTCAAAGAACGTGACTCCAGCTGCGTAGAGTCCTGTAGGTTTTTCTTTAAATTCAATTTCAGAGAAGTCTGATTGACTGAGTTTGGTTGGAACGTCCACCCCCGGGGCAGTTCGTAAACACAGCGGTGATGGCCGCCATAGAGCAGCCGCCCACCCTGCTGTCCACGGAGCAGCCCGGCGCTTCTTGTGCCTTCGCCGCTTGTTTTCCTCGGAACCCCGTGCTTGTGTCTTGCCCAGGCTCGGATGGTGCCTTGACCACGCAGTGGTAGTTTGTCATTAAGTCTTTCTCTGCTCCTCAGTTGGCAAGCTCTTCACAGAGTCAAACCCAGGTTCCTGTTATCTTGAACAGAGCACAGGGTCTGGCACGGAGGGCACAGTTAATGAAGATTGAAAAATGCCCCCAAGTTTGTGCTTTCTCTGCCGCCCAAATGTCAGTAGTGCTGAGATTAAGAAACCTAAAGTAGCCCTCATTGTCCTTTGGGAAAATAGGGACAGTGAGGTGGCGGTTGCTAGATCAAGGCTGAGCGGTCCTCCTGAGCACCCGTGAAGGTGCCGTGGGTGCCGTGGCCGCCGTGGCCTGCGTTTGCTACCCTGGAGAAGGACCCCCCCAGAGAAGCTTGTGTTCCCCTCCTTCGTAGTCCAGAGAAGAGGATACATCTGGTTCCTCCAGAAGAAGGCGGTAATTGTTAGGTACCAAATTAGTGAAGGAAGGAGGAAAGGGGACGGTGTCTCAGGCAGGAGTGATAGAGGTTTTGGCAGCAGGATAATTCCAGACATTTGGGAAGAGAGTTGACTGGAAGAGATGAGCAGGTCTATTAGTAGGAAATGTGTCTTAGCACACTGTATGTCTGAAAGCTGTACATTAGTTGTTTTATTAATATGATGGCGGTGAGGGAGCGGGCACATTAAATCCAGGATGTTTTTCTGGGATTGAAAGCCAGGAAGAAATCATCATTTAAACTCTGTCACTTTGGTCCTTTGGTTTCTTCCCTCAGTTAGCCCCCTCAGGTTAACCGCAGACGTGCATCTCTGCTCGTCAGCCTTCTCCTGAGCTGCAGGCCCGTCCGCGGGTTGCCGGTGCTCGCTGAGTGGCCTGGAAGAGTGCAGTTTCAGGGATTCTGAAGGGAGCTCATAACTTGACTCACCGCACTCCACTAACACACTCCTCCCCTGTCTTCTCCGTGTAAGTCGTTCATTTAGCCTGCAAGTGTTTACCAAGCATCTGGGCAGTTGGCAAAAAGATGAATAAGACACAATCCTTTATGCCAAAAAATTTGGTATAACAGGTAAGGTAGACACAAAACTTAGCAATTAAATAAAGCATGAAAGCCAGAGTGATGGAGTTGTGTGTGGGATATGTGGAAGTGGAGGGGAGGGATGTGCCAGGATGCGTCTAGTGAAGAAGAGGGAGGAGTAGATGTATTCACTGCCGCCTGGGCGAGAGGGTACCTGAGCTGGTCTTAAAAGACGGATGGATAGCAGGTCGCCGTGGGAAGATGAGCAGGAAGGCACAGGTCAAGTAGAAGGCACTCTGCCTGCTCGTAGGGCATTTGAAAGGACAGGCACGCTGTTCGGGGCTGTGGAAGCATGAGGCACAGTGTGAGGAGTGAATGAGAGGGCTCCACAGGCCTTCATCTGTGACCCCACCCCGTCCTGCTGTGTAATCCAGATGCAGTCAACTGTCAGTTTAATAACGCTGCTCACTCTTCTCTGTCTGGTGTGGTCTTCCCCTCCCATGCAATGCATGCAGTGCGCCTAACCCACCAGATCTCCCTCCATTCCGGATCCCAACTGCCCTAGCCTGTGGGACCTCCCAGTGGATGGCAGACACGGGCCTTACAGGTTCATTGTTACAGGACTTTCTTCCGGGCATGTTTGCCTCGCTGTAAGAATCCCTGCTTGTTCCTTCATCTCACTAGTTACTATCACTGGAATCATGGGTACTTTCAAAGGTCCATTCAAAGGATGTGCCCTCATCCATCTCTTTCACCTGTTCAAATTCTCTGTCTCCCAAAGGCTGCTCTGTCTGCTTTCCTTCCTCTGCACTGTCACATTACTTTTTATGTATTTCACTTTTGTCTTGTGTGGCATAGAGAATGTGCCCTGGGAGTCAGACTGACCTCACTGGGCATGGGACCTGGCCAGACTTCAATCTTTCCAATCTCACCTGTGCTTAACTGTTCTGTTGTAGCATTAGCTCTGGATTGTAGCACTAGGTTTGCAGTTCTTTTAACCTAGAATTTTGAGAGCTAGGGAGTTTTAATTGGTTGAAACTACGGTAGTGGGTCAGGCCTTCCAGAAAATCTAGAGCCTCTGAAGCCTGACAATTTAGGTTCTAATACTGTTGCTACTGCTGCCTGGCTGAGTGTTCAGGGACTCGTTACTCAACTTCTCTGAGCCTAGTTACTCATCTTTATTCTGAAAATAGTAATAATAATAATGCCTGATAGTGTTTTAATTGGAATTAAATGGGTGAAAGCCTGTAAAATACACAGCAGTAGCCAATCATTTATTGGATATGTATACTTTACTGTGAGGTAGCTTTCCGTCCTGAACTGTGTGTGGACATTGACTTACAAGCCTGGTTTTCTTAATGCTATTCTTTGGATCCTTAACGGCATTTGTTGGTAGCACCTAACCCCTCTTCCGTGGTCTCGTTTTGTGTTTACATTTGAAATCTGACTTCTCTCTGCTCCCCTGAAGGTTCCTGGAAGTTCTGGCTGGCACTCTGACTGATTGTCTTCACTGCATCTCCACTGAAAACCTGCTGGATGCTGTGTGTTCATTTTGCATAATGAATTATTTCCCCTTGGCTCCTATTGATCGGCTTCTCCAAAAGGATGTCATCGATGATCTGCTGACATCAGGTAGCTGTCAGTGCACCCAGTGACTGAAAGAAGGCACTGCCATGAGCTACATTATGATTCCAAATGAGAGCTTTGCCAGAACAGAAATAGTTGGAATGTACAGAACTGACATTGCTGAGGAAAGGATCAGTCCTTCCTAATGGTGAAGTTACAGGTCAGTGCTTCAAACCAGAGCGTCTATGGAACCTCCTCTGGTGACAGGTGCAGTATACAGAAGAGAGTGAAGACTGTGTCACTCTCATAGCTTTCCACTGCTCTGACAAATACAGTACCTGAGAAAGTTAACTTACAAGGAGGAAAGATTGACTTGGCTTACGGTTTGGGAGGTTTCCATCCATGGTCACTTGGCCCCAACACTTCGGGCCTATGGCAGCACAGCATATCATAGTGAAAGTGCGTGGCAGAGGACATTGCTCACTCGTGGCATCTGGGAAGCATAAACATAGACAGGAAGGGGTTGGAATCCCAGTGTCCCCTTCAAGGGCACCCAGTGGCCTAGCTTCCTTTCAGTAGGTCCTACCACCTCCCAGCACACCTCCGGCTGGCAGCCAGGCCTTTAACATTTGGGTCTTTGGGGAGCATTTAAGATCCGACCCATAACAGTAGCCACTGTGTGCACCTGTACACATGCTAAATGTGTGGGTGGTTCTTTTCGCCTTGATTAGAGATGTTCATGTCTCCTAATCTTTACATATCACATTGGAAGCCAATTTAAGTCAACTTTTGCAGCTGTAAACATTTGGTCACGCATGGCCTATAATAAGGACATAACTATATAGGTACCAAATTAGTGAATTTATTCACTTTTGGACCAAAATTATTGACTTTTAAATTTAAAACATCTGAGAACAAAGTAGTTAAATTATTTTAAAAAGAATGTTGCAATGAATGCAATCCTAAATTTGAGTTGTAAAGGGTCAATACATATGCTGGTTTTTCAAATAGTATAATGTTAGAGAACCAGCCTTAAGCCCAGGAGACCTGGATTCTAGTCTCCGCTTTGCCTTTAATTAATCATCATTAATATTGTTGGGCATTTCTGCTCCTGTAAAATGAGGCATTTACACTAAATCGTCTCCTCAGATATTTTAAGCCTGAAACATTGACAAGTGCCGGGCATCGCTCCAGATACAAGAAACTAGGGTGACATCAAGAGGATCCTTGTGACAAGAAAGGGACTGCTAGAAATACAGATGTATTCAAGTGGTTTTTTAAAATGCGGCAATAATATTTTTCTTAATGACGTATACCCTTTCTTTGTTTCCTTTTTTAGGTGACGTGGGCAGGAATGTTCACAAGCTTCATGTTTTGGATGCTTGTCTAAAACTCGATCATACTTCTTATCACAAGGCCATAGACACAGCTCTGCCACCGCTGCCGTCTTCCCCATCGTATCCAAATGCAAAAGTTGCTGAAGGATTGAGCAGGCTTCTGGGAGGCGGCAAAGGGTTCTTCTCGAAAGACGTGCAGTTGCCACATAATTATCACGTTGGTATGGGACTGCCTTCATTTTATTTGTTTCCCTTTGTGGCAGAAGATTACTAGTTCACTGCAGCAGTTCAGTGCAGCGTGGCATCGCCCTTGGGCCCAGACTGCCTGGCTTTGGATTCTTGCTTTGCGACTTCCTAGCGCTGGGGCTTACCAACCTCGGTTTCCTCATCTATACAATGGTAATAATGATAATGTCCACCTCACAGGATTCTTGTGAACAGTAAAGGCAAATGTAAAATCCTCAGGCTAGTGTCTGGCACAGGGGAAGCTTTCCATAAGTTTAGCTACCACCATTAGTACTGGTGGTGGTATTAGACATTTGGACACAGAAAGTCACTTTGAGCAATGTTTGAAAAACTAATATCAATTTTTTCTTGCAGATTTTGAAGTCAGAATGGAGGCCAACAGGAGGCAAGTACTTTGGTTTTCTGATGTATATGTACCTTCTGCTATGAATATATGCTATATATACTCATTTTCTGGGCTGTCAATTTAAATCTTCATTTGGAAAGACTACATATTAAATAGCAATGATACTAATACTAATGTTTGTTTGGAGCTTGGAATACATCGAAGGAGTTTGCTTGCATGAAGTTACTGCTTGGGGCATTATATGTACGATGGTTGAATTCACTGGGCTGGAGTTGGGTCACTTACTGAAATACACATTTTTTAAAACTTAGATTTTGAAGCTAAACAATTCAATAAAACAGTGTTAACATAATTGAAGCTATCAAGGCAGTATTCACTTATGACAATATAATAGGAGCATAAAGACTTGAGAATTCCACGAAATTCAAATACACAATAAATATGCCGTATCACCAAGACCTGTGAAAAAGTAGAGGAACCTCAGCTTTTTAATTAAGTTGTGTTATGTATGGGTTAGAGTACAGTGACACTAATCATAAATTGTTTCTTTGATTGAACATTGCATGCATGTACTTCTGGGTAAAAATCAGGACTTCCAGGAGCCTCTGGGGGAAATGCAATTCCACAGTGTGGGAGCGTGTCCTGCCTGCTCAGCACATGCCCAAGCTCATGGAATCTTTGCGCACCCAGCCTGTGCAGTCAGCCTCTGTGGGGCCTGTGGGGCACGCAAAGATGAGTCAGATGTGGACACTGGCCCCAAGGAAGTTACAGCTCTGATCGTTCTGTTAGATACGCACATACAGTGCAGTTCTGTGACTTTTACCCTTGTTGAGTCCCCTTGGCTCATCCCTTGGCCATCGTTTTCAAGTGCTGTGTCCCTTACCCATATTCCCTACCTGCCCTCGGGGGAGACTTTCTGACCTTGTTGAAGTATTTTTCTCTTTTAAGGTACTCCACTATTCTGACATAATAAAACTTAATAAAAAAAAAGTAGTTTTCAAAGCACTAAGAAATGAATCTGAGTATTTCTTTAAAAATATAAAATTTCTCTTATAACAGCCAGGGTAGAGAAGACAGTAAAGAACTAAATGTCTTTTTTTTCCTTCTTTTTTTTTCCCCCTCCCAATACACATATTTCCAAATGGAAGGAAGAATGAAAGAACAAATGACACCTTCCACATTTTTGTTACATTTTCAAATTTTACGTTTTTAACATTTGCCTTTCTATTAGTGTTTTCTCTTATTTGGTCTCCCAATTCTGGTTTTTAAATATTGCTCTCTAGAATATGTGCAGTGTATACAAGAAAAGCATTTGCCATTTGGTGTTACCTACACCAGTACTTCTACTAAATAATTGTACTCGGGTCAGAGGTTAGCACTGGCCAGGAAATCCTTAAGATGGGTCTTTTCATATCTGAAGATTTTCCTTCTCAAAAATATAGCCATCCTTAAAGATGGCTGAGGGATAGCTATTTGTATAAAATATTGTTAGAAGGTTTGGGGATATAAAGTAGTCTTTATATTCTGCAGTGTGGGAATGTAATACAATTTCGCTTTGTATTCTACAAAAGCCAAATAACAGGAAGAAGTAAAGGACTGAGACCATTGGGAGTGGTGAGGATTGTGGCTAGGGAAGAGTTGACTTTGGCCCTCCACGGAGCAGGAGTGCAGCAAGGTTGCAAATGACATTCTTTTTTTTTTTCATGTGGGTACCGGGAATCGACCTCAGGACCTCACGCTTGCCAGGCAGGCGCCCATGCCGTTGAGCCGTCTCACCGACATCATAGCTATCTCATTGGCCCCGCAAATGGCATTCTTAATAATGTCTCATATTGTTTATCTTTGTTTTCAGAGTAGCTGTGCTGTGTGTTCCTAGATCTGTTTACTGTTTGGATTCAAGCCACCCCAGAGGATTCTTCGCTGTGAAACTGAGACATTTGAATATAATGGGTTTTCATGTAGTCCTGGTAAGAAAAAGTGCAAAGGAAATATTTAATGACCAGTGTACATTCTGGTGGCTACCGAGAACAGTGTGGCTGAAGTTGGTAATCAGGCTCTAGAAAAACAGTCAGTGCCATTGGAATAAATACTTCAGTTATTGTTTTCTTTGCGAAAGAACATTTCTAGTACATGATTTGGCTTTCACTCTGATTGCTGTTATTTACTAGGGAGATTTAAAGATGTTATTCTAGTCAGCTTTAATCCATTTTTGATAAAAAATGCATATTTTATCTTAATTCAAGACATATGAAACCATTTTCAGTTTTCAGATGATCTCAAACAAAGGATAAAAGATGTCGAAGCTTGTTTTCACGGGCAGTGTGAGGCCGTCGTAGGAGGCTGGTCACCTAGAAGCCGGGACAGCAGGGCTTTCCCTTCCTCTCACGCTCGTTGGGCCCCAGCACCACACCTGTTCTTGCATACCCTCTTTAGATGTCTGTCTGTAGCGAGAACTCACAGTACATTTGTGAGAATGTTGGAGTCTATCTCAGTGCTACTCGGTTGGTCCTGTACATACTATGAAGTATAAACATTCTCATCTTCTTCTGTCATACTTTAGTATCCAGAAGTGAATTGTGCATGTCCCCGTTCTCTTAATGCATACTATATGAGATTTTGTTTTTCATACTAGTGGTAATATATATTCTAGGGAAGATTTTCCCAAGAAAGTAGCTTTTGCACCACTTAGAGGGCCTTTAAGGTTTTTATAAGCCTCGCTGTGACAGCTTTCCTCAGTCTTACCAAATAGTCTCATTAGACTTTTAAAATATAAGTAATTACAAGGTAATGTTTGCTTTTAGAAAGCAGTTCACTTGATGCTACTTTGTATTTTGGATCTCTAAACTAGCTTTTATTTTATGTATGTGTCTTCTCACAAACTGTTTTCCTCTTTCTCTGATAAGGTCAAAAACTGGGAGATGGAAAAACTAAAGACGGAGGATGCAGTCACATTTTTGAAGACTAAGATCTATTCATTTGAAGTCCTTCCTACTACTGATGTAAATTTGCAAAGCCCATATTAAAGTAAAAATCAACCTTTTCATATTAGAATACATAGATTTGTAAAAATAACTTTAATAAAGTCTGTAGTTCAATTATCAATGGAATTAACTTGGCTGTTTACTATATCAGAAAATTTTATTTCAGTTCACTGTTAATTTTAAGAATGGAAGAAGCATTATTACTGGCATTTTAGAATATGCTGAGAAAATTTCCGAAAGGGTCATTTTTCTGACCACACACCTACTCCTTCCACTGCCCACATATCTGACAAATCATTAGCCATAGGTTTCACTTTTGCTTATTAGCTTTGATGTGTTAAAAAACTATTTTTTTTTTTGTTTAGTTGAATTGTGATAGGTCACAGGCAATGTGATATGGACAGTCGTCTTTGGAATCCACATATTCCTGCTATAAGGTGTTTTAAGACTTAGGATTATGCATCCAAATCATTTCAAGCACTGATCAGGTAGCAGTTGGGTCCTGATCTCCTGTTGTAGAGCGTGCAAGAAGCAGTGAGCTGGCATTTTAAAGAATGGATGAGGACAGCGTTTACCTTTGTCATAAGCAGAGTAGGTGGAGGTGTTTCATGGGCCGTAATAGAAACAGATGAGATAATAAATGGATGGTAAGGAGTCCGTATTTATGTAAACTGATGAGCTACAAGTTGCTAATACTATAATTATTACCATTTTGACTTTATTCCTACGCTTCCCACCACTTTGTGAGATATTCTAAATTAAATAATGTAACCACACTTTGTTATAAATTAGACCTGACAACTATTTTTCAATTGTGTTTGTTCATTCTTTTGTTTAATTATTTGTTCAGGTTCACATATTTTGTTCACTATACCTATCCACCCAATATTTGACAGGGAAAACAGTGATGAGTAGGTGTGGTCACTTGTGGCACATACATGGGTTCCATGCAGGTTGGTGTTATTCTACCCCGGGTACCCAGGGCGTGCAAATACTGGGCCTCTCACTGTGTGTGTGCCAGGGACTGCAAAGTGTTCATGTGCATTCTCTCTTCATTATCTTACCAACTTTGAAGTGCAGCTACTCTCATGATTATCTTCAGGTCTTCACTCCCTCATGTCTATTATGAAGATAAATTATTTGGTAAAGCTACATGGCCTTTTGACAAACCCTGTACAGCCAGGCTTTGAATGTGAGCTGATGTGGGCTTATGAGGAAAGTAGTCGAGGATTCCCTAGGTTGGCAGTAAAAATGCAGCAATTTGACTACAGCTGTCAGCTCTTATCAACTTACCCATCCTACTTAGAAAAGAGCTGAAAGGAAATATAGTGATCATTCAGTGCACCTCCCTCATTTGATGGATGAGAAAGTTAAGGCTCCAAGAATTTTATTTTTCTGAAGTCTAGGTCATAACACTGATTTACACCTGTGTCCAAAGAGATTAGGATTCTAGTTCCAGATTGAACATCTGGGTTTGTGTGCTTATCAAGTGATTTAACCTTTAGAAGCTTCAGAGTGATATGAAAATATTGTTATTGGTGAAACCAAGATTCATTCTTTAAATGTTAAATGTAGACTAGTTTCTTCTTGTGGCTAATTGTAACTCATAGCCAAAAGACTGGCCACATTTATGCATATGTAAAACTGCCATTTGGGGTAGTAATTTTCTCGAGTTTGAACTGTTTGACATGGCAGGCAAGATGTTCCTCTTACTAGCGTTACAAACACTAGCATCCCTCATTGCTTTGCGGCAATGAAAGAAAAATGGGCAAACAGCTGATCAACATGAGAAAATTTCAGTCTCCTGGTGAAGACATGCATATTCAAACAACAGATATTTTTGCCTTTGAGATTAGCAGTGTTTATTCTTCAAGAATTACAGTGCTGACGAAGGTGTAATGAGGCAAGCACTTGCGTTTGCTGCTGGTGGAATGTAAATTAATTCAAACTTTCTGGAATGTACTTTTTCTCTCGTATTTTAAGAAGTTTTGTTGAAGTATAACTGACATACAGTGAACTGCATACAGTATATTTAAGGTGCACAATTTGGTAAATTTTGACATGTAAGTACATACATACCTCAAAAATCACTCACCACAACCGAGGTCCATCACCTCTAAAAGGATTTGTTTCCCTCTGGCCCTGGAAAGTACAGATCTGTGGTGCACAGTGTGAATGATGTCTCCGTAACACTAGCTGCAGAGTGTGGAGTACTCAGAGTTTGGTAGAAAAAAGTATTTTCCCTATACCACATAATAATAAATCAGTAAAACCTAGTGTTAGCAAATTCTATATATTAAATATGGCCTTTGTGTGAAATTTCCAAGTATTTTTCAGAATCCTTAATGAAGGCTTGATCTTGCTTTCTAGACATAAGAATTAAATACCCACTCGTGTACTTGAAATGGCTATGAGTAATTCTTGACCAAGACACTTGGAGAGGGTCTTTAGATTCTTTAGTTACCATTGACAGGAAATTTTGTTTATAAAAGTAGCCGATGAAACAATTTAAAACTTTAAAAAACCATTCAAAAATTGAGAATTATGTTTACAGCCTAACAAGTCTTTTTCAGTCATTCACAGAAGGTGGTGTTGGTGTTTTTTGTATGTGATTATACAAGTGGATCTCAGACGCAATTGAATTTTTTTTTTTTTTTTTTGTGGGTACCGGGGGGTCGACCTCAGGACCTCGCGCGCCAATAGGCACCCGTGCCGCTGAGCGATATCACCGGCCCCTTTTTCGTATGTGGGTTCCGGGAGTCGAACTCGGGCCCTCGCGCTTGCAAGGCAGGCGCTTACGCCGCTGAGCCATCTCACCGGCCCGCAATTGAATTTTTTAATTCCAAATATTTCCAAAGAGTGATGACACTGATAGAATAAAGCTAGAAGAAGCTGGCATTGCTCAACCCCAACTCTGCTTTACTGATCTTACCCAAAAGCTGGAGGGTCCTTTGTCCATGTGGCCAAGCTGCTAAGGTAGAGGTCCAGGTGACCGGATACCCCGTTGGCTTCATGTAAACCTCACAGCAGAGTGAAGGCCAGTGGCTGTCATGCTCTTGTTAACCATGGGGCCTGAGAGACGCATCAGCAGAGCCCGCCCTGAGCGAGCAGGTTACTGGCCAAGAGGGCTTCGGCTGTGTTGCCCTTTGTGGCCACCCAGCAAGCTAAGGAGTCAGGTATCTCTTGATATATTTGTGACCCATCTGTGCACATGTGCATGCTCTGGCTTAACAGTGGGCCCAGAAAAAGCAGAAGTGTACGTTTTCCAGGCCTTTCCACCTTGAATTCCAAATGAGATGTAGCTGTCTCCATGCAGCTACGCCTGCACAAAACCAGGTAGGTCAAATGAGAGGGAGATCCTGCTTTTGTTTCTACCAACAGTCACAGAGCATTTGACCTGTCTGGACTCACAGTGGCAAGTCTGTGGGATAGCGTGGCAGGGTGTGGGGCATCCGTTCCGCTGCTTAAGGATTGTGGCTGAGAATGTGATTCTGGAACCTGCACCTTTGCGATATTCCCACTTCTGGACTATGAACAGCAGCTTTTCCAGACAGCCAGTTCTGGGATGGTGTTCTGAGAGTCATCATGGGGTCAGACCAAAGGCTATTTCTTTAGCCCTTCCAGTCAGCACATTAGCAGAGGAGGCTTCTGCAAATGCCGGAAGTTAGCCTACATGCACACTGTGTTTGCACTAGCGTGGCTTCAGTTACTAACAACTGAGTGCTGATTGATAAAGATGCTATGGGTATACGCTGATATATGTTGTAAATTTTAAAAATAGAATGCATTTCTCTAAAGTTTTGTGAATTTTGTTCAGGATTAGTGACACATGTTAAAACCCACTGAATACCTTGCACATGGCTTGCTGGTTTACGTCCTTAGGCTTCGCCAGGCTGCACTGGAGCTTTCCTAGTGGGTGCATGGAGAAGGCAAGCCTGTGCATTCTGCTATTCTTTGTGCTCAGTTGTCACTTTCCTGCCCCTCACTTTCACTGCAACTTGCCAGTTTCCTCAGGCAATGTAGTTAGGCTAGGACCCACAACATCCTGAAGAGGAGAAGGAGAGCGTCAACCCTGTACCCAGTGGTTTTAGGAATTCCATTCCTTCATTTTGCTAGAAAAAAAAATGCAGAATAGAAGAAAGATAGGGAATTTGCTAAACATATAAGGCATGTCTTGTCATAATTTTTAAGTAAATTAGACAAAGAGTTAATGCTATCATATTTGGAAACCTTTGAGGTGCTTGAATATTGCTTATACTCATCAGAAAATACTGCTCTATTTTTTTAAATGGCAGACTTGAAGAATACTTAGTCTTAAAATTAATTAAAAGGGTAATTCACTTTTCACCAGTTTGAGGTTCAAATAAGGTTCCATCTGCTGTGGTTATAGGCTATTGTGGGAATGGGGATGCATGGGGTCCAGTCCACAGGCCACTGAGCTCTGCACAGGCCACTGTGTTTAGAGGGGAAGATGTCTCCTTCACTGTTTTCCAACAGGTGCTCCGTGCATGGCAGCCACTTACAAAGCATCTCCCTGTACTGAAAGCCCTTCTCGGACCTCATCACTGTCCAGGAAGTTTATATTTGTAATTCCATGGAAAAATTACTGGAATTCCAACAAGTTAATTCCAATCTACCACTTCCAGTGCAACCCATGGCGAGAATAGACACTAAGGCATATTTGTAGTTGTGGGGAGACAAGGGGGTACTAAGTCCAGTTAGGGTGGTGGCTAACCAGAACCAAGGCCTCTACCCAAGGCTGAACCAGGCTTATTAATTCATGAAGAGGGGAGTGGCTCGGGGATGAGTGACTGTGAGAGTGGTGGGAAGTACGTGAGTGCAGTGAGCTGGGCTAGGTAGGTGGTCTGAGATCACCTCTATAGTATGCAGAGAGAAGGATGCAGAAAGAGTAATCTGCATAACATAATTCGAGATAGTATCTAATGTTTTGGGGTCAGTGCTTCAGCTCTGATGTATAATTTTTTATGCCCTGGGAAGTCAGAGCCTCTTATCTCGAGGCTCAGATCCCAGCCGACAGCGTGGAACATGGATCTCTGTCCCGCTCAGCTCACACATGCTTCTCGGGAGCTATGGGGTGGGACAACACTGATCTGTCACCTTGCTTCAAAGACTACACATCAGCACCTTGGCTGGACCAATTTGCATTGCTTAAAGCCAATTGAAGGGATAAGGAAAAGTCCTAGCCAGCTCTGTATACATCAATACATGGGAATAGAGCCGGGTTTAGCCAAAATGGAGATAATTGCTCTTCTTTCAAGGAGAGTCATCCAGGTGGTCCTCCACATCCCTGGGCCAGGGTATTGAGGCAGAACACGTTGTTCAGTCACTGCCTCCTCTTCTGCCCAGTATTTCTTGAGTCATCTTGGATAAACACGTAGTTGGAAAGAAAACAGGCAACCAAGGCAATGCTGGTCATTTACATGTGAATTTATTTGCTTATTAATAAAAAGTATTATATGTATTTATAAGTCACAGTGTCTCACTCATATGGTGCTGTTGGTCCCAGCAACACAAACCAAAGAAAACCCCAGGCTCACATTTTCCTGTGATTCTGATGGCATTGCAGTTTTTTTTTGTTTGTTTGTTTTTTGTTTTAAATTGTGGCCAGGCATGACAGCACATGCCTCTAATTCTAGTTATTAGGGCGCTGAGGCAGGACCATCATAAGTGGGAGTCCAGCCTGGGCAACTTAATGAGATCCAGTCCCAAAATAAATAGATAAAACTGGCTGGGAATGCAGCTTAATGGCAATGCACTTGCCTAGCATACACAGGCCCCTAGGCTCAGTCTCCAGGACTGCCAGAAAATAATTAAATCCTGGTAAGATAAACATAACAAAATTTACCATCTTAACCATTTTAAGCACACAGTTCAATGGCATTAAGTACATTTACACTGTTGCATAACAAATACCACTATCCATCTCCAGAATCTTCTAAACTTACGAAATGGAAACTCAGTACCTGTTAATCACGAAGTCCCCATATCTGCCACTCCCAGGGCCTAGCAACCGACCATCATTTGTTGTCTTTTTTTCCTTCCCTGCCAGTGATTGAACTAGGACCTGTGTGTACCAGGTGAATTCTCTCTGCCTAGAGATGCCCCTCCCCCTCAATAAACACGATTCCTCTCAGTACTCCACGGAAGTAGACTCACACAATATGTACCCTTTTCTAACTGCTTATTTCACTTAGCATAATGTTCTCCCGGTTTGTCCATGTAGTAGGATATGTCAGAATGTCCTTTTTTGAGGCTGAATAGTATCCTTTAGCATGAATACTATTCATTTTATTCATGCATTTATCTGTTGATGGACACTTGGGTGGCTTCCACATTTTATAACAATATGCGAGTGTGTTTTCAGGAGCTTCTTCTCCATCAAACTAGTTTAGTGTCTGGTTTCTAATATCTAGAATATTTTCTTATCCTAAAGATTATCCAGCCCTACCTATTATCTATCTATCATCTATCATCTATCTATCTATATCTATCCATCTAATCTCATCTCTTTTCCTAAGGATTATTAGTTGTTTAGTTTTTAAATGAAGTATATGTTACTATAGTATATTTTATGTACCCTCCTGTTGTTTTACTGTGAACGTAGTCGGAAATAGTCAAAGTCAGGGCAAATCTGGTGAGCTGAGTGGTGATTTGAGTGAGTAACAGATAGTGACAATTTATTAAGTGCCTATTATGTGCCACATGCTAGCATTTCACTCTCATTATCTCACTCAGTCCTTACCACAACCCTGTTTGGTGGTTATTAATAAATATCAATAGTCATGTTATAGATGAAGAAAGCTGATGCTCCAGGGTTTTAAATGGTTTTCTTAGGAGTAAATAATTAGAAAAAAGGCAGAGCCAGATCTTCAGCTCAAGTCCTCTGACCCCAAAGCTAGTATTACACTAGCTCCTTAAGCTTTCCTGGTGATTACACTCACTTGCACACTTGACAAAGATATTAATTGCTGCGTTTACCCAGATGCACCGAATCCAAATCTACAGAGGAGGGGCTTGGCCAATTACACTGCTCAGCATCGTGGCATCCTCGCCGTATTTTGATTTAACCTGTAACATGTTTCTAAAGCAATGACATTATGTCGTATAGTTCACAGACAGCTCTGAGGACAGTTCCCAGGGTATCTGAGACCCAGGTCATCTTGCGCACTAGGTATTGGAATGACAGAACAGGCTTCTAAGTGACTTCTTTGAAGGACAGTATTTTTTTTAATGTTGTGCTTCAGAGTCATCAAAATGACTGCTATGAAGGATCAGCACGCAGCAGGTTAAAAAGACACCATTTTACTGTGAAATGGGGACACTGGTTTCGGATCCTGGGAAAGTCTCCAACTTCTCTGAGCCTTCATTTCTTCATCTGTAAAATGGGGATACTAATGTCCAATTTGAAGGACTATTGTATATATTAGAAATAAATATATATGCTTTACTATATAGTAGATGTTTAATAATTGGTAGTCCTTATAATAATAATAAAGCAAATTCCCTATTAAGTGTGGACCACGACCCTCGGCAGTGCTCATGGTGTGGTGAGAGTCCGGCTGAAAGTAAGGCTAGAGCTGAATCTTGTTAAACATACGCAGAGAATCTTCCATAGCTCTCTCCTGGGATGGGGGCTGCAATATTTTTAAAAGGATTTAAAATGAAAATAGAAATGAGTATCAGTGTCCCCTAGATGGTGCTGAATCATCATGAAAGTACAAGTGGGACGCGTGGTATTTTTGGGGGTGACTTCCTTCTGGTTTGGATTTCAAATAAGAGCAGAACAGCTCCTGCGATGTCTGGGGAAAATGACCAGGCAGAAAGAGCCTTTTTGGTAGGACTGAGTGCCTGTGAGGCTCCGCTGGGTCTTGGGTTTGCTTTAGTTGGAAACAGGAAGCAGGGTCAGGCTAACTTTTGATTCATTCACTGAGAGCTGTTGGAGCTGTGACTGATTTTGACAGGTGAAACCCCATTTATAGCACCACTGTGGGGGAGATTTTAGCCTGGGATGCTCACGCTAGCCCCTCCAGGGACACAGGATGGGGTGGAAGCAATGCAAGGACCCTGGAATATGGTGCTAATGATTGTAACAGGAATAGCCCATTATTGAGTGTGTAACACTGTGCATTTCTCAGCTCTACCCTCCTTCCCATCCTCAATTCCTGGGCACCCTATTTTTCTTTCAGCATCAGAAGTGATAGCATCTGGGAAGTGAATCTGATGAATTCTCTCTGGCAACCAACAGCTTTCTGACTGCCAGATCCTGGGAGAGGAAACTGAGATGCTCCAGAGTTTTTCAGGGCCAGATATACCTGCCCTTGAGGTCTCAGTTATGGGAGAAGGAGACTGGCCAAATGTAGAACTTCTGAGACTCCACTTCCTGAGTTCATTTCCATTTTGGCAAAATGCAACTTTAGTTTCCAGGGGAAAGAATTCATATGCATTAAAATGTCTCTGTTGCTGAAGGTTTTTTGTGTCCTCCACTAATTCCTTCTGCCATCAATCCCGTCTTCCAGCACATTATCAAACATGGTGTCATTGGGAGGTAACCATAGCAACTAAACTTATTCAGAAATTACTGAACCTAGTCAGTAAAGGGGGATGTAACCCTGTGGAATTTTTCACTGGAAACCCACAAGAAACTAATGAGTGTAACTCTTGTATAGGCAGAGTACTGCTACTTATATACCAGGCACCGTACTATCTATGGCATTTGATTCTCACAAAAACCTTATGAAGCAGTCATCCTCCTTCTCCTCAAAGGTTGAGGGAACTAGCACAGAGATTTTGATGACTTGTTCATGATTGTACAGCTGGGTGGATCTGCTGAGCCCTGAAATTGAAGTTCTTTCTCATATTTGGCTACCTTGTAAGGCAAAGTAGAGAGGAGTCAGCCAACATCTGGTTTTCAGGCAGTGAAAGTGAGTCACAGAAATGTGGAAATCATTCAAGGCGACAGCAGAGCTGCAGATCCTCTGGCCCACCCCACTAACACATTCCTGGTGTGTGGAGTCCTAGAGTTCCCAAGATGACATCATCTGTTACAGTGGGTCCTGTGATTATCATGTCCATTTAGAGATGAAGAAATTGAGACACTAAGAGGTTAAATGTCATTTCCCAAGGTCATCACATTATTTTGAAGAATAGGACATCAAACGCATCTCTAACTCTGTTAGCTTTCTAGATGCAATGCTTATAAAATGCCATCTATCTATATCTATCATCTATCTACTCATTCATCAATTGCCCTTTTCCCCCTTCTCCATCCTGACCCTGAAGGAGTCAGCAGCTGCATCGTGGTAGAACAGGAGGAACAGAAGAAAGCACAAGGCGGAAGAACTGGAAAAGGAGGTTCCGCAGCCTTCTCCCCCACTATTCATTCTGGAGGAACCCTTAACTGGGTGAGAGATGACTATTTGCAGAATAGATCAATAGAACGGCTTTATGGAGATCTCCTTGCTGGGTGGGAAGGGAGAGTTGGCAGAGGTTTGAAGAAATCCAAGCTATTTACAGCTCAACCACTGCGCTGGCCCATTCTCTAAGCTGGTCTCCCCTAGTGTCATCCTTCCTGGTATGTGATGCATTTTCAGATGAACCCCTGGATTTCTTCTTGCCCCAGCACTCCAGCAGCTCACCTATACCCTATGTGCCTTTGCTTTAACATCAGGTAGGATAGCATCATTCAGCCCCTTCTTCTTGGTTCCACATTTTCACTTTAAGGTTATCACCAAGGAGAAAGGCTACGTTCCCCATAAACTGCAGGGAGGAGCTGCAAAATCCCTTTAGGTGGCTCTGTTGGGCTTCAGGTTGAGGTTGGAACCTGAGAAGAATAAACATTACAATTAGAAAAAATTATCTCAGACTGTAAGACATCCTCTAATACTATTTATAATAGCATATAACATTACATGGTGTGGGACCCAAACAAGATGTATTTGTTGGTAATTATCTATGCTCACCAGGGAAAGAGTTTTCCCTTTGTTTATTGTTTTAATCATGATTAACCAGCAGTGTAATGGTAGGGCTATAATGCTAACAATGTGAAGAATGAGATGTCCAAGGTACAAGTTGTAGGCATGATGCTAACCCTCAACTCCCATAGTGTCCGGTAGAGCACAGAGCCAGGGGTCTATTGTTTAATGGTATGCATACCTTGGGGCAAGGGGACAGGGTAGGGGTAAGTTCATCCTGAACGAGGGCATGATAGTGCCCAGGGGCCCCTCTTCCTTCCACAGCCTTCCTTGCATTCAAGGTCAGGAGTGCTCTGGTCTCCCCAAAACTTCCCTTCCTTTCTGTCCTTAATTAATGAGAATTAATCACTACCAGGGCTCCAGTGATCTTTTCTACTTGTGAAAATTCACACATCTGTTTTGGAGAGGCAATCTTTCTCTCTCAAAGATTCCAGAGAACACCACCTTCCCCAGGGCCTACGTGGAGTCATTATCCCCCATCTCCCACCTGGACTCTGCCGCAAGGTTGGGTCCTATGGCTTATGACTTTCTCAAGGCTTCTGGGCCTGATCCAAGCAATAGGAAATGTATCCTCTCCATTTAAAGAAGTTTTTTGAGTATTCTTGTTTGTGGCCAATCTTCATCTTTTGTATGTGGCTTTGGTGTAAACAAATGGTTAAAAGACCCCACAGGTAACACGGGTGAATGAAATTACTAACGTTGAGTTATACTCTTTCATTACATGTAGTTGTGTTAGCTTTCTGTTGCTGTGACAAAATACCTGAGATAATCAATGTGAAAAGAGGCAAGGTGTATTTTAGCAGAGGTTTCAGTCCATGGTCCCTTGGACCTGTAATAACGCAGTACATCATGGTGGGAGCAGGTAGCAGAGAAGGCCCGTTCACCTCACAGTAGCCAGGCCCACACAAGGGCCTTTGGAGGACACTTCTAAACTGTAGCAGTAGAGATACAGACATAATTTTCTCTGAAGACTCTAACTCTGAAGGCACATCCAAAAAAAGTGCACACAATATTTGAATAATGACAGTGTCGTGGATATGAGTGCTTGGTGAGTCTCCATGCCGATTATTTGAAGCCCAAACCCATATGGATAACATAAGTATAATAACAGCCGCCATCTTTTAAACATTTTTCTCGAAGTTTCATTAAATGAAGTAATTCAGCTCTGAAGTCAGTATTAACTTACCTGTTGCCAAAAGAAATCTAGACTTAGACTTAGCAATGCCACGTGACTTTGAGCAAGCTATTTAAATTTCTAGATTTGATTCCATAGCCATGCGCTCTATATTACACAACTTTGTAACAAACAGAAAACAAGATATTTGCAAACAAATATCTTAATAATTTTCTCTACGTTTTACGCTAGGACATGAAGGTGCTAGTACGTTACATGTTAGTAACGCTTTTTCACTTGGAAGTGAATTACATCATGGATAAGAAAGGTTTCCATTTACCTTCTTTCTTGTATTTTGAGCAGCACAAAGGCAAGAGAGGGATGAAAGGCCACTGGACTAAGGAACAGAAGACCTGGGCTCCAACCACTGTCTCTGTCATTTAAATTATCTGGGTCTTGGTTTCCTCAGCTGTAGAAAAATGAAGTCGGGATAGATTTCCCCAGATGTAAAGCTTTCTCTTCTTTACAGATGCTTAGCATAAGCCCAGATTTCCAATTCCAACCCCATCTCCCCAAACCACTATTCAAACTCCTAGAACAGGCTATCATCTCTGGACTAAGAGTATGTAGTGCTTCGTAAATCAAATTCAACATTAAATTGCCTTGCAAACAAAAGTTTCACACAGTTTGAATGTTACTGTATGGAATTTAATGAGCTCCATATGCCTGACCTCTGGAAAGAAATGGTTTCGGAAACTGTAGCTGGGGAAGAGACTAAGGGCATCAGCATCTGGTGTGAGTTACTTGGAGGGAAGGGAACCGACCGCATTTTTGTATTATTGCCAAGCTTGGAAAGGTAGAAATACTCTGCAATCTGTGAGCTCACCTTCTGAGGTCCTGCTGACAGTTTTCCAGCATTTTCCTCCCTCATCAGGAAGTTACGGAGGACGGTGGATTCTGGCTTCCTTCCTGCAGCTCTCCAGGGCTTCTCATGCCCTTGAGAACATTGGGTCTTAGGTCTGCTCCAGGAGAGAGGTTAGTGATTTCTGATGAAACATCTGTCCTTGCTTTGATGCACTCTGCCTCAAACCCAGAAGGGCAATATTATTCTTTCCCTTTATTTAAAAAGTCCAGGGGGTGCCGGTGAGATAGCACTTCCCTGAGACGTGGCTCTCACTCCTTCCTGCCCGCTTTGTGGTTAGGCTTTGCCATCCCTGTCTTCTCGTAACTTCTAGATACAGACAAGGACTAGAAAGAGGGCTGCGCAGTCATCTGTGAATACACGGGAGAGCTTTTCATGAGGGAGAATATGTCTGACTCTTCCTTCAGTTACTGAAGCAGAGTATACTAGCCTCTCGGTATTTGTTGAATGAAGAAAGTGAAAGAAGGAAAGAAGGAGGGAAGGAAGAAAGTAAAGAAGAAAGGGAAGGAAGCAGGGAAATTCTTCAGAAGTCAAGCCGGAAGGGCCTCAGTCTTTTGAGGATTGCTCACCACATTCCTCATCAGAGGTTCATGCTGTACAGGATTTACATCCTTTTTGAAGCGGAATGTTCTAGAGTAGGAGACAACAAGGTTCCTCTCACCATAGGCATTTGCTATGAAACAGGGCAGAAAGAAATGTCCCAGTAGACCTGTGTGTCTACGAAATGCTCCTGAACTCATTAAGCCTTATGGATGGACTCTCGTGTTAGAGATATGCTTTGAATGTAGTCATTTTTTGTGTTACTGTTTTGCAAAAAAAAAAAAAAAAAAAAGCAGGGGCCGGTGAAATGGCTCAGCGGCTTAAGCGCCTGCCCGGCAAGTGCGAGGACCCGAGTTCGACTCCCGGAACCCACATACGAAAAAGGGGCCGGTGATATCGCTCAGCGGCACGGGCGCCTGCTGGCGCGCGAGGTCCTGAGGTCGACCCCCCGGTACCCACAAAAACAAAACAAACAAACCAAGTAGGAAAAGCAGTAACTTAGTTCTTTCTTTACAGATAGGACTTTCTTCTGATCCTTTTGTTCCTAGCTTTATATCAATTTATTTCCTCAACACTGAAACATGCAATTCATAAATCAGAACCTTTCCCTTGATACCAGATTCTGAAAATAAAGGATACAGGTACTTACATTTTGGTGATACTTTGGCTTTTTGAAATAAAATTCAGAATATTCGAGTTAGGACACAGCAGTTTTCGAACACATTATCTCTTGATTAACAGGTAAGCTGTGATTCAAGTCTAACACAGCTGTGAAATGGAGCAGACAAAAATTAAAACCCATGTTTCATAGATGAGGAGGCTGATACGCACAGGTGACCAAGTCACAGAGCTAGAACAGGGCAATACTGAGATCAGAACCAACTGTGATCATGTGGGTCCCCTTCCCCTCAATTCCAAGGACTTATAAACAAAAAAGCACATATATGCTGCAGCACATTTGGCTACTTTTGCAAGAACCTGAGCTCCCAAGACAGTCCGTATTGGGATCCACACACCTCCCCCGGTCCTCAGGGAGCTCCTCAAGGTCATTTTCATACTACTCAGCATCTATGAGAGAGGATGGGATTGAGATAGGAAAACAATGGAAATTGACCATTTGTTTGATTAAAGTTTTGATGTAGAATTCAACTGAAATTACTTGAAGGGACAGGTGGATTGTGAGATTATAAATTTTTTGTCTTAATTTGGTTTTTGAACTTGGATTATCCACTTACTACCTTCTCAGAGAGATTCAAGAGCAGAGATTCAACATTTTGATGCTGAAAAATATCATGATTCCATTTATGACTACTTGGATTCTCTTTAGAAAAGGTGAGGGTGATCAAATGTGTTAACAACTCAGTTAAAAACCATGGAAAATTTAAAATTCAGTAAATTGAGTCCTCCTTGGTTAGCTTGCTCTTGTGGGAATAATGGAATTGAGGGCTTAAAACATAGCTTGTTTTGAAGTGATGCATGAGTTCCCAAAAATCTTGTTTAACATATTGCTGGAATAATGCATATGAGATGGTTAAAAATGGAAGTAGAAAAAAAGCTCCCCAACACCCTTAGAGGAATTTGCAATTCATAAAGTTACTGCCAATTTTGCATTATAGTTGCCATGGTAACCATGCTAGGCTTCTGCTCAAATGTTTCTCAGAAGGGGAAGGAATAGAATATAATAAGCTCTTAAAGTGTAATTTTTTTTTATTGTGGTTGAATTAGTGTGTAATTCTTATGTGAGCATTTCAGTAATCCATGAATGTGCACTCCGGTTATGATTCTGATTTCTTATCTCTGTATGTTTAAGCAATGTATGAAAAGTTGTTGCCTCCTATCAGTGCTTGCTAATTAATTATAAAAATGATAACAACAGTAATTAATTATAAAAGCAAAACCAAAAAAGCATTTAAAACCCGACTGTTGTAAATTTCCCAGACCCAAGCATTGGCTTGCTTATTGATTCGAATGCTTTCAGCCAAGCTTTTAGACTCGTTCATGAGTCACCCTTTCCCCCTTCTATGTTTTTCCTCAGAAAAGCCCTATGTATTGAATAAACGAGGTATCAGACAGAGTCAGTTAGACCAATTAGGCCAAAATAATACTTTCATTCGGCCATGTAGATAGGGAGCTATTTTAAAACAGTAATTGACTTTTTTTTTTTTTTTACTTTATGCAGCTTCTGTGGAGCCAGTCTAGCTGCTGAGGTAGAGTGTTGCATATCCGAACAGAGCGAAGGCTGCTTAGGGTTTGGTACTACATGAGTTCATTTGGGGTAGAGATGAGAGGTAGGCTTTGGAGTCAGATCTGAATTTACACTCCCACATTTAACTAACTGAGGTCTTGGACAAATCACTTGTATTCTTTGTTTTCCATTGTTGTAACAAAATAGCAGAGGCTGGTACTTTATAAAGAAAAGAGGTTTATTTAGCTCGCAGTTTTGAAGGCTGAAATTCTAAACACCGTGGTGTCATGTGTGGAGAGGGCACTGCTGGCTGCACCACCTCATGGCAGGTAGTGCCATGGTGGACATGCACGAGAGGGGAGAGCTCACAACAAACAGGAAGACAGGGGAGGGCGCAGGCTGACTCTAATGAGGATCCCGTAAAAACTACATTAATTATGTAATCACCTTTCACTAGGCTCCTCTCATAGTGAAGGTTTCACGGCACCTTCCAACGTCGCCATACCGAGGAGCACGCTTCCAACACACAAATGCTTGGGGAAGACATTCAGACCGTATGTAAGCCACGGTATCACTAACACCTTGGGCCTGAGAGTCTTCATTTGTCTTAACCAGGTAATCACACCTTTGTTGCAGTGTTTGTAAGAATTAGGGATTATTGGAAATGAAACACTTAGTCCAAAATTTGCCAGAGTTTTTCAGTTTCCTATTACTGCATTAACAAACTAAGTGGTTCAAAATAATGTGTATTTATTATCTTACAGTGCTAGGGTCACAAGTCCAAAATGGGTCTCACTGTACTAAAATTAAGGTGTGGGCAGGGCTCCCTGCCTTTTTGGATCCCTGAGAAACCCAGTTTTATTTTTCTTCTTCAGCTCTTGCTTGCATTCCTTGGCTTGTGGCACCCTTCTTCTGTCTTCAAAGCCAGCAGTGGCCAGTCAAATCCTCTTCTTTCTCTTTTCTTCCTTCTTTCTTTCTCTATGTGTCACTTAGACACTGACTTTTCTGCCTCCCTTTTCTACTTTTAAGGGTATTTGTGATTAAACTGTGTCTTGTCTGTCAAGTCAGAATAATTTCCCTGATTTAAGGTCAGTTAACAACCTCAATTCTACCTGCAATCTTGTGGGTATTTACCTTTCCACATAAACTTTACAATAAGTTTGTTAATATCTATGAAATAACTCACTGAGACTTTTATTGGGCCTCTGTTAAATTTAGAGATCAAGTTGGGAAGAACTCACATCTTGACCATATTGTCCTCCTGTGCAAGAATATAGAGTATCTCATTATTTATTTCGCTGCTAGTTGATATCGTTATCAAAATTCTGTAGTTTTCCTCACAAAGATATAAAATTTTTATTGGATTTATTCCAAAATACTTCATTTTGGAAAGGAAATATTTATGTAAGTGGTAACATATTTTTAATTTCAAATATCATTTGTTCATTGCTGGTATACAGGAAAGCTATTGACTTTTATATCATAACTCTGTGCTACAACCTCGCTGTAATAGCTTATTAGTTGCAATATTTTGTTGTTGTTGATTCTTTCACATTTTCTACATGGATGATTATGCCATCTACAAACAAAGACAGTTTTACTTCTTCCTTTCCAATCAGTATGCCTTTCCTTTCTTTTTTGGTGCTTTACTTAGGACTAAAATTTGATGTTGAAAAGCACTAGTGAGAAGGTATATCCTTGCTTTATTCCTTATCTTAGCGGAGATGTTTTGAGTTAATTAGCAACCAAATTCCATTTGCTACCTCAGTTCTCCCTTACCATGAAGTATAATACATTCATGGCCCTTGAGGATTGGGATATCTTTGGGAGTGAAAGAGATCATTGTGCTGACACCATACGCAGTACAGACAAACAAAATAACTGTGATTTTTTGTCATCACCGTCACATCATCATTATTTGTATTATTAATAATAGTATCCTAGCCCCACCTAAAAAAGAGTTGATAGAATAGAGAGAGCTGTTGAATCCTGAGCTGTCTTAGCACGTGTTGGCTTGCCTGGAGTTCTTTGTTGCCTCCGTTGTTGGACAATTACCTTTTAATGGTTGAGGTGGGTCCGTAGTTGGAACCTATATCTGGAGAGCCGCAACTGAGATGAAGTTTCCTTTCCTAAGTGTTTTTAATTATGAGAATCTTTATTTCGTTAACATTAAATTTTAAAAATTGTTTCCCAAAATGCACTCATTTCTGAAGGCTAAGAATTCCCTTCCAGAGGGAAAGCTTAGAGGATACGATGATGGGTCTGGGGAGGACACTGGGTATTGGTAGGGCTCTTCCAGGAGATGGTGTCTCTACAGCATAGGGTGAGGCTAGTGCCTGTCAGCCTGAGGATAAAAGAAGCCAGAGGTGCTGGCCTGCTGTGGATCTCTAAGCAGAAGGAGCGAGAATAATCTCACGGCAGGGGTGCTGGTTAGTAAGAAGGAAACACTCTGACCAGTGTTCTGCCCTGGAACACTGTGTACAGGGGACCATGAGAGCTGCTGGCTGGAGGTCTTACCGTTGGGATGGTTCAAGCGTGGCTCTGGATAATGTCAGGCAGACAGTCCAGAGGGGCCACCCACGTCCTCTCTTTCCTTATGAGTCAGTGAATATCCTCTCTCTCTCTCCTGTCTTCTTCATCTCCCCCTCTCCCCTTGGAGTCAGAATTTCCTCCTAGGTGTGGTGTGGATCACTGCACTCCTAGACCATCAGAGCAGTCAGGCAACTGGAAACCCCTGTTTCCCCTGTGTTTTGTTCCCTGAGTTAGACTCTGTCTTGCTCCCCTTAGTAAGTTGTACTTTTGGGGCACAACTTCTCAATGACACCGTCACACGTTCTGATCATGTTGTAGGAAGGCTTTCTTCCTACTTTTCTGTCACGTGTACATGTGTTTACTCTAATTGCTTTTGTTTCTTCTCTGGATCTTTTTAAACCTTTGTTTCTGTAATTTAGACTGACTTCTACTGTTCTCATTTTTCTGGACTAGTTATTTCCCCTCTTTGATTGAGTCAATATATTTTACCAAAGAATTTAATGGCGACTCTTTCAGAAGCACAATTCCTCTTCCAAGTTAATTTTTCTAAGTTGGTTTGCATGAGGAGAATGTGTGTGAATTCCCGATTTGTGCATTAGCGAAGAACAGTGTGACCTGAAAGGGGTGACTGTCTCTTCTTTAAAGAAATTTATTCACAATGAATAAATACACGGCATGCACTTATTTGCAGTTCCCTTCCATCTCACTACCACTGATGTATGTATTTCCTACTCCTGGAGAAGGAAGACAGTGAAAGAAAGAATTCGTAATTGTGTTGATTTCCATTTTACCCAAATCAACCCTCTTGGAGATAGAAGTTATCCTTCCTGTTACATGAAAAGAGATAAATGTTATTATGTACTGGTAGCAAGATAAATAGCAAAGAGGAAGGATATTTCAACTGTATTATCCCATTTTCTTGAGAGTAGGGATAGAATGTGGGACTCTTCAATATGCATTTTCAATAATAAAATAGCAGTTTAATGAATAAGATGATATTTAAGTATAGATAAAATAATTATTTTAAGTTCTATCTAAAGGATTAATGTCAGGGACTTTGATTTGGATAGTATCTATATCTCCCCTTTTTCCAGCTTTTTGGGCGATTTAACTATTTCCAGTCTTCCTGGTATGCAACTAGAATTTGCTGGAATTCCACTTTGTAGTCTTAATGCCCTTGAGCATCTCTATAGTCTCGGCTCCCAGACTAAAGCTGTTAGGTACTAGAGGAGTAAATTAAGTCAGTCATCATTACGATCGGTTGGTAAGACAGCGAGGCTTTCCATGTGGTGAAATTACTTGTGCTGGTATTAGACTGACCTAGTTTCTAGTCCTAGTTCTGCATTTACTAGCTATATGGGTGAGTTTCTTAACCATGGTGACCATCATTATTCAAATCAGGACTGTTGAGAGTGATGGTTGATGTTGTCAATAATTATGCCAGGGTAGCAAATATAAATATCAGAATAGTGTTGGTCAAACTAAGACTCATGGTTATCACGCTCTTAGCAGAATAAACTCTTTCCTCTGTAAAATATGTAAGATAATGTAAAGATATGAAAAATACTCATCTTATAGAGATTAAATGAGATAATGAATAAAGAATGCTTATCTCAGAGCTTGGCATATATTATGAGTCACTGAATGTCAGTTATTGCTATGAATACATATCCAAATTTTCATGTGCCTCAGGGCAATCTAGAATGTTCAATAGCATCAGTAATTAATATCTACCACTTGCTTACCATAAAGAACTCACCAAAAGACCTTGGGTTTATTAGTTGAAGTGTGGACCTGTTTTCCACTATTTCCTTTAAGTATTGTATGGAAGTCTCACTCTTCCAACCATCCCACCTGGACAAATTAATTTTTTATTAAATCTATTTCACTATAATTCTAACTGTTCTTGGATTTAGAGGAAAGGAGTGAAGAAAAGGGTACAACAGTCCTGAGTTCCAGCTTATAATTTTCTGTTACAATCTGATCACCAATGGAAAATTTTGCCTTCCACTAAAGTTCCCTGAGTAGAGATCTGCCTAACAGCTGCAGAACATTTTCCATGGCCTTGTCAAAGGTTAGCACGGATCAGGGGGCTTCTGATATTGCTGCTGTTGAAATAAGGAACCTGCATTGAAGATCAAAGATACTCCTCTGCTGTCCTAACTTTGTTTTGTAAGGAAGTAAGAATTGGAAATATTAGCATGTTCTTAGAACAACTGTGAGGAAAACTTAGGTCAGTTGCAAAGGAAGACTTGTTAGAACTGAAGAAGAGTTGACCCTTTAGAAAATTCTTCATGTTTATCGTAGAAGGATTTTGAAGAACTCCTGAAAGCAGCTTGGTGGACCCTGTGAACTTGGGCCTGTTTCTGTTTTTATAAGATATTGCACTAGATCTTGTGGAAATCTGTGGACAAATGTTTTCTTGCTGTTATCATCAAGATAAGAGTTGAATTACTAGTGACTTTTCTCCACTAAGAATTCCACAAACTAGCTTCATCAATCCATTCATCCATCCATCCTTCATCCATCCATCATCCATTCATCCATCCATCCATCCATTCATCCATCCATCCTTCATCCATCCATCATCCATTCATCCATCCATCCATCCATTCATCCATCCATCCATCATCCATTCATCCATCCATCATCCATTCATCCATCCACCCATCCATCCATCCATTGATCAGTGCATTAGTTCAACAAATACTTATGAGTCTACTATTATATGCTAGGGGCAAAAGATTTACGTCAGCAAGAGTTAGCCTTTATCTTTGTGGTAGGTTTGTAAAAACTGCTCCAATTTTCCACTTCTCCTAGCTCTTTGCTGGATAAATCCATAGTGCTTTTCAATTTTGAAATCTGGTCAATCTGGTCTCAGATGCAAGACTTATTTGGCCAATGTGCTCTTGCTGAGCATGACATAAGCAAAAGCTTGACAGCACTGGTAAAAAACAGTCTTGTTTTCATTCTTAACCAAAAAAGTATCTGTGATAGCCTGTTGGATGATTAGACTCTTGGAACAGAGCTGAGTTAGTCCAGTTATTCCAGCCAAGAACATCCTATATTAGCTGAAAACCAGCTGACCCCCCCACAACATCAACACATATCCTTATACCATAAGGTTGTCCACTTGATAAGAAGAACCACTCAGCTAAGAGTAGCCCAATCAACTGCTCCAAAAGGAGTATGGGTTACTTTTCGTCTTATGCCATTGGCTGTTGTGCTGGTTTGTTGCCAGCATTATTGTAGGAACAGTGATACAGCTTCAAAATCTCTTGTCTTCATCTTTTTCCTTGACAACCACACCTCCATTTTTCTTAAGATGTGTTTGTGTATCTGCCAACTTAATGTTCTCACACATCCCACAATTATTTCTTTGGAAGAATGAAATGGCTGTTTTGAGTGTTTGCCTCTGGTGGGTGCTTCTTCATTCTTCTGGAAGACTTGGATTGAAACTGAAAGTATTTTATGAGTGTCTGGAGAAGAGGATTTACTTACTTATTTGCCACTTATTTGGTGCTTGGGTGCTGACTGTATGAATCACAGTGTTGGTCATTAGGGAGAGGGACCCTGAAGATCTCACATTTTTCTGGAGGACACTTTCAAAGGCAGACAAAAAAATAGAAGATTGTACAACATAGAAAGTAGTAATATAGAACAATGAGCAATGTTTTTATCTTCACATCTAGAGAGACAGATGTCTTTTAATGCACTTTTTTTTTTTTTTTTTTTGAGGCGAGGTCTCACTATGTAGTTCAGGTTAGCTTTGAACTCACTTGGTAGCCCAGGCTGGTGTCGAACTCATGGCAATCCTCCTGCCTCAACCTCCCGACTGCTGGGATTACAGGTGTGCACCACCGTGCTCAGCTTAATGCACTTTTAAGAAATGCTAAAATACTACTGGTTCATTTAACCGTTCAATAAATACACATTGAACACCCCGTATGGACAAAACACTGAACTAGATGCTTGAGATTGTAAAAATCAAATTCTTAAAGGATTTATAATCTAGAAGGAGACACTGGTATACAAAATTAATATAGAATGGAATGAATGAACTATTAAAATAGAGGTTCAAAATATAATTTAAGCTCAGAGCAAATAATTCTTATTAGGAAAATCATGGAAAGACTTAACAGAGCAATAGAAGTTAAGCTGGAATTTCTTTTGGGAAAGAGAAAGCTGCAGGTACTCCCCCGCCCAAGGAAGAATGCCAGAAATAATGAGGCCTGAGGTCTGGGGTCTCCTCTCAGCAGTACAACCCACTGTTGTGACCTTGGCCATTCTCCGGGCCACTTTCAATGTACTCACCTCCAAATTGAGTAGAGCGATTCTAAATGATCTATACAGACCCTTCCACTTTTAAGACCCCAAGTAATCTAATTAAATTACCCATCCTGTGCTTAAACTCAATAAGTGGCCGATAACTTCTACTACACATAGGCTACCTCGGGCACAGTCACTGAGGGGCACCGTGGAAATTCTGTTGTTGGAGCGACAGAACTGATAGTCCGTGTTGAGAAGAGTGTGGGGTGGGCTTTGCAGAGAATTCTGTTGCAGAGTAGAGTGGGCCATAGGTAGACCTGGATTTGGATCCAGCAGCGTGATTCCGCATGAGTTACTTAACTTCACTCTCCCTCGGCATCCTCATCTACGTGCCACCTCGTGAGGTGAGGAGCAAATAAGGAGGTGCATTCAGTGTGGCCCACTCTTTTAGTTACTTTTCTCATTGCTGAGACAAAACACTGACAATCAAAGTTAAAGGAGGAAAGGTTTATTTAGATCACAGTGTGTAGAGGTTTCAGTCCATATGTGGCTGGTTCCAAGGCAGGGTAGCACATGGCAGAGGGGCAACAGTTCATGGCAGCGGAAGACAGCAAAAGCAACAAGAGCAAAAGGGGGAGACAACCTTCTTTCTGCCCTTTTTTTCTTATCCAGACTTCTGGGATTAGGGCAGTGCCAGTCCAATCAGTGGACTGATCCAGCAATCACCCACCCTTAATTGCAGCAACCTTAATCCTAGCATTGAACCATGAATCAATCACAAACTCTAGATTCAGCCACCTCTGGAAAGAGGCCCATCTAAAAGTGATGAGGCTTTGGGGGGAACATCTAGACACAAACCACAGCACCAACTAATAGTTCCATGTAGATAACATGATTTTGGAAAGAAGTTAGATTGTAGGGCCACTGTACTCATCAGTGGATTAGTACAGGGGTGAATTCACAGTTGATTGTGCTATTAGGAGGTAGAGCCCCCTCAGACAAGGTGGTCGCTGTGGGTGTGACCTGGAAGGGTATATGGGCATATGTATTCTTGTCTCAGGCTCCTTCCTTCTCTCTCTGCTTCCTGGGGTAAGCAGCTTTCCTCCACAATGCACTTTCACCATGTCATTTCTACCTTGAAGCCGCCAACCATGGACTGAACTCATTGGAACCTGTGAGCCAAAATAAAGCTCTCCTCCTCTAAGTTTTGGGTGTTAGGTATTTTTTCCAGTGATGGAAAAGCTGACTAATACACTCGCTGATGCCCAGCAATATTAATGACATCAACTTCAATAGGATATCAGAAAATAGTCATGCCTGAGCACACCTTCCCTCCTAATCATTTGTGCAAGACCCCATGTGACTAGTTAACGTTGACAATGATGTTTTGTCAGTAAAGTTTATCAAACATTCATTTAGATGTTGTAGAAATATCTAGAAAGGGTTTTTTGTCCAGTCTTGAAGTACTAGGAAATCTTCACTGAGAAAGCCATGTGCATTCTGAAATTAAAAGAAAGTAGCTATTAGCTAGGCTGAGGTTAATGATAGAAGAGAGTGGAGAAGACAGAGAGAAAAGTATTACAGATAAAAGTAACAGTGTTTACAAAGGCATAGAGGCAAAGCAAAATGAGTCTATTGGGAGAGATGCAAGTTCTTACATAAATGGGATATGGTATCAGAGGTAGCAAATGAAGCTGGAAGACTAGTCAGGGAAGCAGACTATGCAAGATTTTAAAACCACACTTAGGTATTTCATTCTTCCATTTTTGAAAGACCATTGGGATAGTAAAGAGGAGAAAGGATGGGCATTTATGTGTGAGCTGGTTGGTTCAAAGGACCAGTTACAAGATGCTAGTGACTGCGTTAAGATTGCAGCATTGGAAATACAAAGAGTACGCAGATTGAGGAGACAACACAAGGCAGAACTGACGCGTGATAGATTGGCTTCATACACAGGAAGGTGCCCAGATTTTTGGCTTGGGGTCCAGGCTAAAGAAGAAAGAGTCATTAATAACTAGATCTGCATTTAGGCAAATTCGGAATGCTCATAAATCACGTACTTGTTTCTCTTTATAAGAACCCCCAGTGTCTGTTTCCCATTTTAAAATTAGCTCAATAGCGATTAGCTTATTGAAAATTAAATTTTACTGATAAGAAGGGTAAGCCATCTGGCTGTCCTCTGACTAGTTAGTATCTATTTCCCTGGGTATAATAAAGATGTAACCTCTGCCATAGGAAGCTATTACCTGATATTATTTATTTCCTGATAAAAAGGAGCAAATCATGGCTGGACATCTGTGGAAAATGAGTTTCTAATAAAGCTGAGGTAGTTAATGTCTAAATGGGGTTTCCCCTGTGATGATAAATGTCTACTCTGTTGAAATAGTTTCCATAAAACTCAGTAAGTAAGAGGGTAGAAATATTGTGTGATTGTCAATGAGGCAATAAAGGGATGTTTGTTTATTGGGTTTAAAACCAATGATGAACCCTAACTCTTATGAAAAATGAAAATGTTTCAGCATACCAGTTTGGCAAATTAGAAGCTTCTGTTTCAGAAAAAAATTATATTCTAATATGCATTTAGTATAACATTCAGTGGATAATAGAAAAAATGTGAAGGATGCTACTGGAAAAAGTAGCATGTGTGGGAATGTAGTGTTAATCACAAATAAAAGCATAAGGCTGACCATTCAGTGTACACAAAAGGCTGTTTTTAAAATCATGTTCTGTGTAATTTTGCTTATTAAATCCTTCTTGCCTGATCGTTGTCTGTATTGATGGGCTGCCAGGATAGAGCACCAAGAAGGGAAGTCTAATTTTGCTTTAACTATGTGATTCTTTTTCTCCTTTAAACACCTTTTAAAAGAAATAATTAATTGTTTTTCTGACATCGAGTATAACAAAACCCCACCAGATCAGTATGCTATGAATGAGTATGTCACACTCTAGCCTGTGTCGTGGGTGCTGTCTCTAGACTCAGGTTGAGGAAATCAAGGGAGATGTGACCATTTCCAGGGTGTTGGTGGTTCTCTGTAAGTTCTAGCAGTCATTGGGCTCCAGTAGAGCATGTGGTTATCTTTCGCTGGCTGTGGGAGATACCAGCAAGAGGTCACCTTCTTGCACCCAGTTATCTAGAAAGATGGGGGAAAATATATTGGAAGGTATATAGCAATTTCTGCCACACACTTCCTTCGTTAATCTTCAGCCATGTCTCTCTTTCTTTGGAGTGAGTTTCAGTTTATGAGTGTTTCGGGAAGGGTCCTTGTATTTTATTGATGATGCCCAGATCATCTGGGCACCTCCAATAACTGAGAAAGAGTTATTTGAAACCACATATAGCAAAGGTCATGTTTAAACTGATGCAATTTGAATATTTCATACATTTCAGTTATTCATACAAGAATATACACTTCAAGCGTAGTGTAGTGAACCCAACAGGGTGGTAATTACATTGTCCGTCATACTTACTTCTTACCGTAAACCATATTCAGGGGAAGCCTTAGTGTTTGTTAAGGATTTTCCTGTATTGTTCAACAACCCTGTCCTTGGAAAATGGTAATTAAGATTTGCTACCAAGAAATAGAATAATGACAACACTTGAGATTCAATGGGATGCCTTGCATATTTAACACAGAAAGAAAATAAATTAAGAATATATTTCAAAATAGAAAGTTTTATTTTCTTCAGTCAAATACACTTAGAAGAATTTATCTTTTTGATTCTTTTGCCAAATTAAAGTGCATTTTCCAGGACTACTGTAATATTCTGTGATGGGTTGGAGCTGGTGAACTGAAATGGCCTCATCCTTGGAAGTTTAAGAGACACCAGGATTTCTTCTCTGAGAGCCCAAAGGAACATTGTGGGTGCTTTGGGATTCTTTTCATACGCTTACCAAAGCCCCACAATATTTATTTCAGTTACCTATTTTACAGCATGGTTACCTATCTTTTTCTCCAACAGACCCTGAACACTCTGAGGGGCTCACCGGGGCTCACCCAGCATAAAGTAGAGGCTGCCTGAACCCTCGAGTGAGTGGATGAGGCAGAAGGGAGCGGGGCCATCGCCGCAGACAGGAGCTGGAAATTTCCTCTGCTGTATCTGAATGGAAGGAGGAAAAGATGAGCAGGGATACCTGAAGCTCGGGGCTCCCGTCTGCAGTTTCAGTCTATCTGGAGAGGTCCGAGCGGCTCTCTTCAGGTGACAATGAATGGAAGCCGGAGATAAGAGCATGAGAGAGTAGACAAATTTGGAAGTTACTGTGCGAAATATGGGGGACAGTTAATGTGGAAATAAAGGGGTTTCCTGACTGTATTTAGATTTCATAGTACTTTCTGCCCCATCTTAACTTTATTCACCTTCTTTTTCCCTCTAGCTTGCCTTCCTTCCACTATTTAAAGACACTTACATGCTTGCATCTTAAGCACGCTGACCTCTCTCCACAAGCCCAAACCCTTTCTCAGCAATCTCCTCCTCCCTCCTTCCCTTCAAAGGCAAACTACTAAGAGCTGATGCCCCCACTCCTCAAACTTCTCCTGATCCTTTCATCCTCCCACCCCCCCATCCTTCTGCCACCGAGTCCCTTTGCTCCCTCAATTGCAATCATTCTCAACAAGTCCCAGTGCGTCCTTGTTGCCAATACAATGCCAACCTGATGTTCTTATTTCACGTGGCTTCAGAGCAGCCTTGGATGGCTTTTTCTGTCTTGGAATAAGTCTCCCTCTGTCTCGCTCTCTTAACTTGCAGACATTCCTGTTCACGCGATCTCTTTAGCTGCTCCAGTCCTCTCCCTATCTCCAGTCCAGGACAGGTTCTTTCTTCTGTCTTTCATGCAAGTGTTCCTCAGCTTTTCTTCTCAAGCTGCATTGCTTTGCAGCATAATCTCATTTCCTTCCATGTCTTCTTTTTTTTTTTTTTTGGTACCAGGAGTCGAACTCAGAACCTTGTGCTTGCCAGGCAGGTGCTTATGCTCTGAGCTATATCCCTGGTCCTTCTGCTATATCTTTATGGCTATAAGCACTGACTCTACATCTGTAGCTCACGCTTCTCTCCTTAGCTCCAGACCCATATCCTTGGATGCTTCTTTGGTTTCTACATCTGCATGTTCTAAAATCATCATATTTAGTGCTCAACTCATCACTAGTCCATGATGCCTGCTCCCTTCCAACTGCTTCCTAGTCTAGTGAATGGCATCTCTATCCATTCATCAGACACAGCACATCAGACCTATCTATCAGCTCCCCATTACCATGCTGTTACTTCATAAAAATCCTTCTCAGAAAACTGCTGCACATTACTGCTGCCCTGGGCTGGCCACCGCACCTCTTAGCTTTACTGCAACAGACTTGGAACTGGTTTCCTTTGCTCCAGGCCATGTCTGGTCCGAACCCAAATCTCCACATTGTAGCCACAGGGTGCTTTCTGAGTCTGAATTTTATCATTTTCCCCCCACTTAAAAATCTAAAATAGGGGCCGGTGATATAGCTCAGTGGCATAAGCACCTGCCTGGCAAGCACGAGGTCCTGAGCTCGACTCCCAGTACCCACATTAAAAAAAAAAAAAAAAAATCTAAAATAATGTTCCCCTTTCTCCAAGCACGAAGTTCTCCAAGAAGTTTAAACTTTTACCTGGATTATAATTGTTCACTATGTGACCACTGATTATTTCTCCTGCCTTATCTTTAACCACCTGTCCTAAACCTCTAAGCCAATTCACCTCCTTTTTGTTTCTTAAACATGTATACTATCTCTCATCTCAACATGATATCTTTTCTGTTTGGAATTCTCTTTCTTCCTTGCCTGGATAACATTCATTTATTCATTCATTTAAAAAAATTTTTTTTGTTAATATATTATAGTATTGGTTAAGTGCTATTCCAGGCACTAAGGATGTATTGAATAAAATAAAAAATTCCCTGTCCACAAACATCATGACTGGTACTGTTCTAATTTAAGTTTTTTTGTCATCACGGCGGAGGGGGGGCATGCATACAATTAGGGCTTATTTGTAGATTTAAGGGAAACTTTTCACTATACACTTCCTTAGGGAGAGACATTGAGTGGCTCACCAAATCAAAGGAAATACTGAATTATGAGCCCTTGGTATCCATGAAATCAGTCATTGGACATGAATTCAGGTCAGGAAATTTGGATCAACTTGTGGTATTAACACTCCGTGTGGAGTGCCAACGCACTTCCTAAAATGGGGATATGATGGAGTGGGACTTCTATGTGTCCCTCTGATTAAGATTTAAATTCTTCTAGTCAAGGGGTACAAACTGAAACTTTGCATTTCACCTATTCAGCATTAACAGGCCCTACAGCTCTATTGTATAGCATAGTGTGTACGGTTATCCAAAAAATTTGCTAAGTGGAAGTGTTTTTTAAGTGTTTTTATCACAAAAGAAAAAAGAAGCTTAAATTCCTGAAGGAAAGAATTAGATTGACCTACTTATGGTCAAATGTTTACACCTACAGTTGAATACTGTGTCTAGCAAACAGAGGTACTGTGACTGTTAGAGGGGTACCCATGGGAGATGATGATAATTTGGACTATGGTGGCAACAGAGATGGAGAAAAGTGGATATATTTGGGATATATTAATGGGTAGAGACTGGTAGGATTTATAGAATAATGTGGTGTCAATATGGAGGGCAAAATGCAAAAGGATTATGAATAAATGCCTAGATTTTGGGTCCAAGTTACTAATGGAAGAAGGTGTCGTTTACTGAATTTGGAAGACCGGAAGAGGAAAAAGATTCAGTTGGTTGAGTTTGGGGTAAAGAGGACATCATGGGTCTGTTTTGGTCATAGTGAGTTTGAGATGCTTAACTGATCATTTATATGAATCTGAACGTCAGTGGAGCAGTCGGGTCTAAAGATAAATACAGGGACCTTCAGCATATAGATTTTATTTAAAATCATGAGTCCAGATGATATGACCTAAGAATAAATGGAAAGTAGAGAATAAAAAAGGCCCTAGGACTGTGCCCTTGGGTACAACTGTAAAGGTAGTAACAGAAGAGGAAGAGCCACCAAAAGTATGGAGAAAAGAGGCTAGTTAGGTCATTGGAAAAATGAGATTTTCCACCATTGCGACAAAAGCCAGATCTTACGATCATTACAGATCTTCTCCTGCATGGAAGTCGGTTCCATCTTGAAAAGCAGAATCTGTCCCAGTCATCCTGCAATTGAATTTACTCATGTCCTTCATGTATATTTCTCCTAATATCCCTGATTTAACCCATCATTTTTTGAGATTTGTGGGTAAAATCAACCAAACCTTGTGGTATGTGCAGCCTCGCTGAAGTCTAAGCCATGCACTGCCTCTGTTCTCCATAGTACTTATTTTCTTGCGCAGAATGTGACCCGGCCAGTGAATCCTGCTCTTCTGTGTTTATGAGGAAATCCCAGCACCTATGCCTGCTCAGGTCCTGTGCTTTCCACTCTAGGTGTTTTTGTTTTTTTGTTTTTTTTTTTGTACTGGGAATCAAACCCAAGGCTTTCACACTACACTGGCTATATGTCCAGACCTTTTAAAATATTATTTTGAGACAGGGTCTTGCTAAGTTGCTAAATTGCCCAGACTGGACTTGAACTTGCAATCTGCCTCGCCTGCCTCAACCGTAGTGTGGGATTATAGGCATATGCCACCATGCCTGCCTGGTTAGGCATTTTTATAGGCCAATATAGTATTAGAGCTGGGTTAATGCTGATTATTCCTACAATCCCAACCCTTATCTTTTCCAGTTTTATTGTATATAATTGAGAAATTAAAATTATATATATTTAAAATGTACTTGATATTTTGATATCTACATTGTGAAATAATCACCACAATCTAGCTGACATGTCTTTCTGTCAACAAAATCATTATCTGGAGGAGATATCTGCATTGCCGGGTTGACTCAGGATTATTCGCAATAGCTATGATGTAGAAACAACCAACCCTCTATTTTTCTTATTAATTGACACACACTATTAGCACATATTTATGATGTGCTGTACTATAATTCATATATACCCTATGTAATGGTCAAATCAGGGTAATTAGTATTTCTTTCTTCTCAAACACCATTTCTATGTGTTGAGAAACTTCAGATTCCTTTAGTTATTTTGACATATATCATAAATTATTTAGACTATAGTTACGCTACTGTGCTGTAGAACATAGAACTATTTACTCTTATTTAAGTATTTTGGTATCGATTACCTAACCTGTCTGTGTTACCCTTACCCCTACATTCCCCAGTTGCTACCAACTACTGTTCTGCTTGTTTCTTCCATGGATCAACTCTTGGCTTCCACAAATGAGTGAGAACACACAATATGTCTTTCTGTGCTTGACCTATTCCATTTAACAAAATATCTTCTACTTCCAACCATGTTGCTACAAATGACAGTGTTTTATTCTTTTTTAATAGCTGAAAATATTTTATTTTGTATGTGTACCACATTTGCTCTATCCATTCATTTGTGAATGGACACTTGATCAATTCCATATCTTGGCCACCATGACTAGGGCTGCAATAAATATGGGACTGTGGCATCTCTTTGATATCACTGCCTCATTTCCTTTGGATATATGCCTAATAGCTGGGTTGTTGAATCATATGGTAGTTCCATTTTTAGTGTTTTGAGGAAACTCCATACCGTTCTTGATATCGGCTGTACTATTTTACACTCCCAGCAACAGTGTATAGGAGTTCATCTTTTCTCCATCTCTTCACCAACTTTTTTTTTTTCTTTTAGTTATAGCCATTCTAACTGGGGTGAGATTATATCTCATCATAGTTTTCAACTTCTCTCATGATTAGCAATATTTAGCATTTTTTCATATGGTCAGTCATTTGTATATCTTCTTTTATGAAGTATCTTTTCAGATTATTTCTCATTTTTAAATTGGATGTTTTTGCTGTTAAGTTCTAACTTATTCTTACATATTCTGGATATTAATTTCTTGTTGGATGAATAGTTGGAAATTTGTTTTTTTCATTCTGTGGGTTATCTCTTCACTCTGTTGGTTATTTCCATTGCTGTAAAGAAGCTTCTCAGTTTGACACAATCCCCTTTGCCTAGTGTCACCTTGGTTATCTGTGTCTTATCAAAAGAATCTTTGCCCTGTACCAATGTGTTGAAGTGTTTACCTTATGCTTTCTTCTAGTAGTTTTCTGTATAGCATCTAGGTTTTTGATCCATTTTGAATTGATTTTTGTATGTGGTAAGAGAAAGAGAGAAATCTAGCTGTATTCTTCTGCATATTTGTATCCAATTTTCCTAGCACTATTTCCTGAAGGGACTATCCTTTCATCAATGTATGTTTTGGGGAACTTTGTTGAAAATCAGTTGTCTATAGGTACATGGATTACTTTTAGGTTTTCTACTTTGTTCCATTAGTCTATGTTAATTTTAATGCCAATACCATACTGTTTTGCCACTACAGCTTTGCATATGTTTGGAAGTTAGTTATTGTCATCCTTCCAGCTTGTTCTTTATGGTAAGCATTGGTTTGGCTTTTGGGGGGTCTTTGTGAAATCCCTATGAATCTTATGATCATTTGTTTCTATTTCTTTGATGAATGTCATTAGTACTTTGATAAAGATTACATTGAATCCATAGATTGCTTTGAATATTATGGACAGTTTAACAATCTTAATTCTTCCAATCCATGAACATGGAATGTCTTTCCATTTTTTCATGTCCTCTTTAATTTCTTTTCTCAGTGTTTGATAATTTTCATTTTGTAGACCTTTGACTTCCCTAGTTAATGTGATCCCTAGATACTTTATTTTATTTTTATTAGCTATTAGCTTGATTTATTCATCAGCAAGTTTATTATGACCACCTCCTTGTTTCTAAGAGGACTAGAAATACTCATATTGTGCAAAAGGACGTGATATTTTAGCCAACCCATGAAATTGGTCAATTCTTTTGAATCTTTTAAATGTAAATCCACAAATATCGTAGAGCAGGCATCTATGTGACACAATGAAGGTGGCTTTTTAAAGAAAACAATAACACAAGCTCTGCTTCCTTCACAGTTTTATCATTACATTTCATAAATAAATTGTGAAAGTTCATGATAAATGATAAAGTTTTATACAAAGGTGAGAACTTGTTTTGGTTTCCAGATAAGACAGACAAATACTAGGCTTTTTTTTCTTGAGGGTGTGGGTGGATACTAGAACTGAACCCAGGGTCTTCACCTTGAGCTACATCCCCAGGCTTTCTTTTATTTATTTATCTATTTATTTCTTTATGAAAAGGCACTCTTAGTAAGTTGTTAAATTGCTCAATCTGGGCTTGAACTTCTGATCCTCCTGCCTCAGCTTTCCAGAGTGCTGGGATTACAGGTGTGTGTCAATAGCTTTTAAACAATTTTCTAACACAATCCCAGTTGCACAGGAAATATTACAAAGAACCAACAAATGGGATCACATGAAATTAAAAAGCTTTTGCACAGCAAAATAAACCACCAACAGAGTGAAGAGACAAGTCACAGAATGGGAAAAATTTTTGCCAGCTACTCCTCAGAGAACTAATCTCTATAATATATAATGAACTCAAAAAAAATTAGATCCCCCAAATGTAAAGATCCAATACAAAAATGGTCATCTAAAATGACCAGACACTTCTCAGATGAAGAGGTACAAACAGCAAATAAATATATGAAAAACATTCAACATCACTGATCATTTGAGAAATGCAAATTATAACAGCACTGAGATTCCATCTAACTCCAGAAAGAATGGCCATCATTAATAAATCAACCAATAACAAATGCTGGCAAGGCTGTGGGGAAAAAGGAACACTTCTCCATTATTAGTGGGAGTGTAAATTGGTACAACTACTATGGAAATCAATATGGAGATTCCTTAAAATCTAAAACTAGAGGTACTGTTTGACCCAGCTATTCCCTTTCTAGGCAGCTTCCCAAGAGAGCTAAAAGCAACATACCGCAGTGATACATGCATACCTATGTTTACAGAAGCACAATTTATAATAGCTAAATCTTGGAAACAGCCCATATGCTCATCAACAGATGAATGGATAAAGAATTTGTGGCTTTTATATACAATGGAGTACTACTCGGCCATAACAAAGGAAATATTTAAGATATTTTTAGGTAAATGGATGCATCTTGAGACTATACTCTTAAGTGAGATAAATCAGACACACAGTTTAAATATTGCATTGTTTCTCTTGTGTGAGAAGCTCAAAGAGTAAATAAGGACCAAAATGGAGGATAGATATTGAGAAGCAAGAAGAATTTGTTCAAATGAGAAGGGGAGCAAGAGATGGGGAGGGGGAAGGACAGGAAGGGAAAAGTGATTTTAAAAAAAGAGAGAAAGGAAGGCAAAAAATGGAAACAGAGCTTTTGTAAATGTGGGGGAGAGAAGGGTTGAAGAGAGTGGAGGGGAATGGGAAAAAAAGAATTAAGATTTATGCACAGGCTCACATTCCCCATGATGAATGTGATCATTATGTGTAGCAAACATACTAATAAAAATAAAGATAAAAATATCATTTGCACTCAAGGGAGGAGCTTATTCCCTTACCTATTAGCTCTTTTGTTTCAGATTTCTGAGCTCTCACAAGCATTTCTGGAATTCCAGCACTAGATCAGGCTAAGTCTTGTCAAGGGTCTGTATGGGTTTAATAAAAAACCACAGAGTTTCACCCCACATTTTGGTACAAACCAAAGCACACACACCATCTTCTCCCTCTGAAGCGGATGTCTCTAAAGGACCAGAGGGCACCTCAGGATGGGAAGCAAAGCTGGGTGACAAGTGTGTTCCAGAGGTGAGCCCAGGAATATAGCTGGGCCATTGTAAATCTGGGAGGTACAGAATGTTTGGTAATGCTAGTCAAAGATTGCTAGAGCACCCTATTAAATAAATAGAGGCAAATAAATACTCTTGAAATGAAGACAAATGTATTTTAGCTTGATTTTATGTTTTCATTTTTCCTTAGGGAGTCAAGTGGCCCAGGAGTCCCACAAGTGGAATTGCTATTAATCACAATAATTTACCTTCCAGTGAGGAAAAAATAAAGTTCTACACGTACAAATTGTATTTCTAAATTTCTGATATATTTGGAAACCGTAGCTTTATTCTTCCAAGTTATTACCAACTACGCAAGAAGAGGAAAAGCTCGTAACCAGGGACATAGTATCAGACTCTGTTGGCACTTTCATTTAGGACATTTATCCAGTCTGAAAAAAACATTATTAGGATTCCATTCTGGCTTGGTTTTGGAGAAACTTTTCACTTACCCTCCCAGGATACGGAACCTTAATACAAAACATGCAGGGACAACCAAGTAGGAAAAAGGACAAAATGAGATGAGAATCTGGAGATCTCTGACTCTAATAAATATCACTCCATGGGCAAAGTCACCCCCACCTCCTCTCCTTGCTACCTTCTGTGCAGATGTTGGAAGTGCTCTGGGTCAGAAGAGCCAACACCAGGCAGGGAGACTTGGCTATACCCAAGGACAAATACTGAAACCACAACCTTCAGTTAGGGTAACAAGGCTTTTAGACCACCATGGCCAAATTCGTCCACCTACTCTTTCTCACCGTTTCACCTTAGTGCAATGGCAAGCAGAAACACCGAAACGACACCCAGGATTTGGAGGCAAATTTAGTTTACATCGATGGGCACTGATCGGGATCATTCCCAAAATATCAGGCCCTGATATCTGGTGGTCTAGGGCTTGTATGGGATAAGCAAGCAGGAAATATAGAGACAGAATGGCTTGTTAACTGGGGATTGGTTCATACAGTGTGCATCATAGTGACCAGCTAAGCATCACAGTGACCAGCCGTTTCTGAGACAGGAGCAACCAGAACTGGAACAGGAACTATTACCTGGGCAACTAAGAAACTGAGGTATACCGGATTGCGGGGACGGCATATTCTCCTACATTAGTATGTATCTTACAAACTTAACTGTCTAGTGTTGAACAAAATGTGTTCAGTGGTGAGTTCTTGCTCCAAAATTATGGCCTGGTAAAAGCAGCTCACGATAAGCGATAACGTGAATAATTCAAGTCCTGAATGCCCACTCTTGCCTCCACATCTAGAACTAGCAGTGTTTTCCTTCCTTTTCTCCCCTTCTTTATTTAATTGATTCTCCACTTGTTCCCCACAATTACAAAAAATGGATTTGAAGTTGCTTGGAGAAATACGTGAAATATAAAATATAGCAAGAAATAGAAAAAGAAATTGAGGTTAAGGTGAAATTGGATTGCAAAAATGAGAGACAGCCAGGGGTGAGGTTAATGTTTGGCGGAGGAAATGATGATAAAGTTTTATTTGAAAACCAAGTGTTGGCCACAAGCCCTGTTTTGAGCTTCTCAAGAAAGGAGGAAATAGGATTAGTTGCCAATAGCCAAAAATATACTAGTTGCTCATGGGAACTAGTTGTTCACATTTTATTTACCTGGTACTAAGCTTCAGGCTTTTACTGCTCTTTCATTCTGTAATAAGCTGACAGGAAGACTGGAGTCTTAAACTCTTGATGTAGCAGTTGTTCCTACGTAAAGTCGCCCACCAGAATCATCTAAGAAAGGATATGGCAGAGGAAGTAAGTTTGTGAAACAGTTATAAAGAAGGCCTGGGTTAACTTAAGGAGAGTTTTGGATCTAGGATAGTTCTGCACTGGGGTCAGGGAGATAGACATTTATATTTGCTGATTGACCCATCACTGGATGTGGGCTACTCCCGGCAGGGAAGCCTGATCTTGGTGGAGGAAGCTTTCCTCAGTGGAAAGCCGTCTCTAGAGAGGGACTCAGGTTCAAGCTGAGTTATGAGTCGCCAAAATTCGTAGCTGAAAAGGAGGATCTGAATCACACAGCACAGCTTTCCCTTCAGTTCCCCCTTTAACACACTCAGGTCTCCTTGCTTTACATATGTCCTGGGGGTCACTCATTTGAGATTCTAGTGGCCCTCTTTTCCTGGGAGGAACTTATAAGTGGAAGTTTAATGGGATGAGCTACAGCCTTCACTATCATTTGTCATCTCTAGGGATGCCTTATTATTACTTTTTTCATGGATCTCCTTAGGTTTCTAAGGATCAGTCCTACTTGGCAGCCACAGTGCCCTTGCTATTTATTGCAATAATTGTACTCCCCTTGCTTCTAAGGCTAAGTGCCACTCCTTTATTATTTGGGGATCCAGTGATCCAAATTACTACCAAAAGGACTCAATTCTATACTAACATCTACTGGCAGATCTACAGAAGCTGGCCAACACTGAGCTGCCTGGTGATACTGCTGCACATGAGGTGCCTAATTGATATATTGTGTTGTTTAGGGAACAATGATAAAAAAAGGTCTGTCAGTGATTGCATGGTCAGTACAGATGCAATCATTTTCATATTTTCTATCTGTGGTTGATTCAATTCATGGAAGTAGAACCCAAAAATATGGAGGGTCAACTGCATAACACATACGCCTTAGGGTGCATCTCAGCTTCAGAAATGTGTGCCTCCTAAGAGGACAAAATTCTATGAGACAGTAGTGAATGCTATTATAGAAATACATAATATTTTTAAGGCCAGAGGAGAGACCATTCCAGAAATAACAGAAGAAAATTTATGGGAGAGGTACAATTTGAATAGGGGCTTGAAGGGAGGAAAAAAAGTAACACATTTAACAGATGTGTGTGATTCTATAGTTACTGACCTTTAACCCATTTTCCATTTAGAAAAAAATAAGTGCAGTTCCTTGCCAGTGTTCCTTTAATTTTACATAAATGCATTGAAACTCATATGACTGCTTTCAGTGTGAAAATAAAAAATAAAAACCATTCTTGGAGTGATGTTTTTTGTTCCCGAAGACTATTGACTCACTCGAGTGATGCGAAGAGAATAATAAAAGGGAAATATTTCATGGAAAACTTTAGGGGAAAGGTTAGGACTGTAATCAGCAAGTTGTCTTGCAAGCCCCACCAGAGAGAATTCTTGAGATAAATGGGAAGTGGGTTAAAGCATGTACATTTTCAGCCTAGTCTAATCTAGTAGATCAAAATCACTTTTACTCTTATGTTCTTTATTTTACCTGAGTCTCACAGTACATTGAATTTGTGGAGATCTAACAATTGATCTTGCATTATGCTATCATTTAACTAGTTGAGCAATATTTACATGTCAATCGTATTATGGTGTCAAGAGACCATATCTCAAAGGCAGCCCATTAAAATATCAGTAGAACAAGCGGTGTTTATATTTGCTCTGCTACTTGTTAACATTTGCCAATTGAATGTTGTCTCTTAGGGACAAAATAATGTATTTGTAGCTAATATGGTACAGTTACCTCAAATTTGCAGAAAAGCAAATCCTGGTTACTACTGCATTTTATATCTGTGAGTAGTAGAACCAGATAAAGTAAAAATAAAGTTATATGATGAAATCACAATATTTTGGCAAACTCTAAAGCATTTTTGAATAAAAAAAGCTTTTTCTTCTTATAGATTTAATATGAGCTCATTTTTAAAATGTCAGAAAATTCAGACAAGTGAAAATTGGGATGGATTATTCACCCATAATTCTTACTAAGGTACGAACAGTAATATGGCAATTGAAAATGTAGGGCCGGTGAGATGGCTCAGCGGCATAAGCGCCTGCCTGGCAAGCGTGAGGTCCTGAGTTTGACTCCCGGTACCCACATACGAAAAAAGGGCCGGTGATGTCGCTCAGCGGCACGGGCGCCAGCTGGTGCACGAGGTCCTGGGTTCGACCCCCAGGACACACACACACAAAAAAAAAAAAAAAAAAAAGAAAAAAGAAAATGTAAATAATTCCACCACAAAGTGATTTTTGAATATTATGGTGGAAAGTCAAATTTTAAATTCATGAGCACACACAATACATTTTATAGCTCAAATCTTCTAAAACATGATGAGACTTCCTCTCTACCTCTCCCTCCTCTCCCTTTCTCTTTTTAAATAGTTACCCCTTGTGAATAATATAAAAATCTACTTTTGCAAAGCTTAGAGAATAAGGAGCCAGAAAGCTGCTATACTAGCATATGTGAGGTGGTTTTGAACATAAAAAAGAAATTCAAAATGATTTCAAAACTGGTGTCACTACACTATCCTGAAAACTATTGTTCTTTCTGAAAAGAAATGCCAAATATTGGCTATGACACTTCAGAATTGTTTCAGAACGGCACTTTCAGGTGTCATAGTTAAGGTGATATATAATGTAAAATAAGATCTGTTGATTTAAGAAAACTACATCACATATAAAAACATCCATTTGTAACCATTTGGTCAGGCTATCTTTAAAGGGATTTGATCACATCTACTACATCTCTCTAAAATGAAGTCTCCTTTGTGTTAGTTATGTCTGCTCTGCAAATCTTGTTGGAAAGAGTTCAGACACAAGTGATCAGTGAGTAGAAGTGGAACTTTTAGCAATATACCCAGGTGATGAATATTGATGGGAGGGCATAGAACAAGAGCCATTCCTCAAAGTGAACTATATCAAGGAGGCAGATGGTCAACTGAGTATATGCTATTTACCATAACTTGGTCTGAACTAATTACCTAATGCAAGAAACAGATGTCCAGGGAGCCTCATAAACAGAAATGATGTATAGGTGGCTCTACATTATAGCCAAAATGATGGCAGCTATTAAAATGCCATTGGTGTCTCAAAATAAGCCAAAAAGTATGTTAAATACCACGTTATAATTATTTTTTTCCTTTAGAACTCAAAGCAGCTTAATATCAGTAACGTGGCCCATGCATATTATTGGCTATAAAATATAGCTATTTGTGAGATTGCTTCTTCTGCTTAGGTCATCTGGTGCCTTTATTTAAATTATTGCCCCTGTGAATTAAATTGTATCCCTGGGACCTGTGAACATAAAGGAAGCTCTGAAAATTCCCAGTGCCCAGTGAGAAAAATAAGATGTGGTCAGAGAGGAATGAAGTCAGGCTTCTTAACTCCGGCTGAGTTTGGGAGATCCGTCTCTGATAGGTGATGTTACCTGTGAATGTGGTATCTGTGCACCAGTTCTAATTTGAGAACTCTGATTTGATCAGAATACATTTATACATTTTAATAAACCAGATCTTCTAATGTTTCCTGCTTCCTTTCACTTCCCCTTATTAATAAATATTTCTAACCTATAGAAAAGTGCAGAGCACAATATAACAAACAATTATCAGCTACTAAGTTTTCATATTTTGCCATGTTTTGCTTCAATCTTTGGTGAGAAATTGGGTGGGGAAAAGAACATATTCTAGGTATTGTAAACTTGGGCACTACTTTTAGAAATCTATCCCTCTCCCTCCTCAAGGGCAAGTCCTATCTTGAAGTTGATGAATATCATTCCTTTCCATGATTTTTAATTTGGTTTTATGCATGTGTATGCATAAACAATATATGAAATAGTGGCGTACATAAATGGCATCATTACCATATATATTCTATGACCTGTGTTTTTATTCGACATTCTGTTTTCCAATTCCTATCCATATTGATACGAGTTGATCTCAGTCTCATTTCAACTCTCGTTCAGAGTTCCACTGTTTGAGATACATCATGGTGTATTTTTCTTGAACATTTCTAATATTTCTGTCATGCTAACAATGCTCCAATAAACATTTTCATTCCTAAAAGTGGAATTGCCTAGTCATATAATTCATCATTTTCATGATTTTTCCATTTTCTCTTTCTTAGTCATTGAAGGAGTGATTTAAATTTCTGAATAAAATTTGTTGTTATTGATATTTATAATACAAATACCTTCTTCATCTATGGCTTATTTTTAAACGTTGTGCTGTCTTTTGTTCCTAGCTGGATTTATAATTCATCCTTTATAGTCGCTGCTTTTTATCTTGTAAAGGAAACTGTTATTAGACTTAGTAAAGATAGTAGACTTTAATTTTTATTAAAACATTTTAGAGTTTTTTACATTTAAACCTTTAATCTGTTTGAAAGGTAGGGATTGACTTAATATTTTTTCTAAATGGAAAATAATTTATGTGTTACCATTTTTTGAACATTTTCTTTTTCTTAATGATTCATAATGTCACCTCTTTTATGTCTCAAGTTCTCATCTACAATAGATATTACTGGTGTTCACCAATATCTGATCTTCCTGGATGTCCCAAAGACTACTACCCAGCTTTTCTCCAGTTTAGCAGTAGTGGCCAATGGCCCATGAACATCCATTCCGCGATGAGAAATTCTGAGAAATCCTTGTTCTTTCTTTCAGCTCCCCTCCTCCTTTGTCGGAAGCAAAAGGGATGTGTGTTGAGATGCAGGGTATAAGACAGAGCTGCTAGACTGTTATATCGCCCCCTATTTTTCTGTAGTAACATCACATTTTATGTGAGCAAGAAGCAAGTAAGTGCCAAACCACCAAGATTTCAGGACTAATGTGTCACTGAAGCTTTTCTTGATGAATACTTTATGGTTCTGATTCTGAGCTCTCTTTCCTTCCATTAGTTCATCTATACAAACATCATTACCACACTATCTTAATTATTTTGCCTTCATGCGAACTCTTATTTTTAATAGGGCAAGTCTCCATCACCCTTTTCTTTCTTATCTTTTTTGACTTTTTGTCTTTCCAAATTAATTTTGGAATCATTATCAAGGTTAATGAAATTGTTGCTGAGGCTACGATTACAATGTTATTAAATTCGTGCTTTGGTTAGGAAGAAATGACATCTTAATTATCCGAGTGTCCTAGCCAAAAGCTTGATAAATCTTCTCCATTTATTAGTTATAATCATATTAAAATGCCATTTTTATAGATCAAAAAAGCCATAGGGCCAGCCTGAGGTGTCATTTAGAGACAAGAAAAAAAATCAACTTCGTAGAGGGAGTTTGAAGGAACAATGGAGAAAGAAGAAAATATTTCTGCTTGCTCAATCACATTTAATTTACTCAATAAACTAGTTATATGAGTTAAAGGTTATAGATTTTTAAATAATTAATAATATTTCATACATTGAAAAAGAATATATGTGACGGCATATACGTAGGGCAGTGGTTCTCAATGGAGGGTGGCTTTTGTCTCCCAGGGGAACATTTGGCAATGTTGGCAGGTTTTTTGGTTGTCACAGTTGGGAGGGTGGTGCTGCTGTCACCTAGTCAGGAGAGGCCAGGAGTTCTGCTAACCAGCTTACAGTTGCATGTGGTAGCCAACCAAAGAAATTATCCAAGGTTGAGAAATCTTCATGTAAAATGATAAAGAACAACACCATGATAAAATGATAAAAAACAGACACCATGTCTCACCATCTACCTTTAAAAATTAAATTAAATATCCATTTCAACCCAAAAGCTGCCACCATAATATTTGAATTTTGAGTTCTTCATTCCTTTGCTTTTCTTTATATTTCATTCTAAATGCACACATCCCTAAAAATATATTGTTGAGTCTTGGATATTTTTAACTCCATAAAAATGGAATCTTACAACATTTTGCCTTTTCATATTGTATTTATTGGATCCATCTATGTTGCTCTAGTTCATTTGGTTCATTCTGTTTTACTCTTGAATAGTATTCCTTTGTGATTTAAGACAATTTTTAAAATTTGCTGTCTTTATTATTTAAATTATTTCCAGTTTTCCTTTTTTATGAAAAGATTACTGTCTTAGTTACTTTCTCTCATTGCTGAGACAAAATACCCAACACCCAAAGTTAAAGGAGGAAAGGTTTATTTTGGCTCACAGTTTGTAGAGGTTTCAGTCCATAGTTGGCTGGCTCCAAGGCAGGGTGGCATGGGAGAAGGGAATCACAGAGGAGAAACAGTCCATGGCAGAACAGGCAGGAAGCAGCAGTAGGAAGAAGTGAGTCTCCCTTCTTTCTGTCCCTTTATATTGCACCCAGGCTACAAGTCTATTGATTGGTGCCACCCACACCCAGAGTGGAGCTTCCATTATCCACACTCAGAACTATGTTAAACCCATTTAGTTACCACACACTCTTACTCCCAGTATTACACAACCTAATCCAGCATCACAGACCCATGATCCTAGCTCCCGAAATCCCTACCTATCGTGCACAAAGATCTGGGGTGGGGATCCATATACAAGCCATAACAATTACTATGTATGTTCTTGCATGTGTTTTTTGGTACACATGTGAAAACTTTTCTTTACAATGTAGACTTGGATTTAAGTTGCTGGGATCTAGGACGCATGTGTTTCTTATGTTATTGGAATTGTGCATGAGCCACTGTATATTTCCATCACTTTTGTATAAGTGCTCCTGGTGTTCCACATCCTTGCTAATAGGTAGAAGCCCATGACTTTACAGTTTGTATGCACCTGGTAGGTATAAATGGAATCTCTTATGGTTTCAATTTGCATCTCCTCAATGTCTAATAAGTGGGAACACTTCAAACATTTATGGACTCTGTGTTTCTTCTTCAGTGAAGTGCTTGTTTATACCTTTGGTTCATTGTCTTTTATAAGAGCTTCAAAATATTCTGCATAGTAAATTTTCTCATTATTTTATTAATTGCAAATACCATCCCCCAATTAGTGGATTCCTTTCACCTGTTAAATAATGTTCTTTAAAATTTAGAAGTTTTTACTTTAAGGTAGTGTAAGATATTAATTTTTTCATTTTTAAAGTCATTGAAAAATTTTTATACTGTCTATAAAGAAAAGTTTTGTTTAATATTTTAACCTTAATGAAATAAATTTTCAGTTCTATCATAGGTATCCGATTCTATTCTTCAATATACCTATAATTGTTCAAAGAACATTTATTTTTAAAAATCTCCTCTTTGCTTACTTATATACAAAGTCCTTTCTATCATATATTAATTTCCCACATATCTATGTATCAGTGTTATGATTTGTGTCCCCCCAAAGACTCATGCAGTGATAGGGCTGTTCAGAGGTGGCTGAATCTAGAGTGTGTGATGCTGGGATTACTGGCGTGTGATTAGTAAATCAGTCCATTGATTGGTTGGGCATAGTTCTGGCTAGGATTAAGGGTATGAGTACTATACCTGCCCTTGGGCAGGTAGCCTGCATACAATATAAGGGACAGAAAGAGTTTTGTCTTTCTCCCTTGTTGGTTTTGCTACCTTCTGCCCGCCATGAACTGTTCTCCTCTGCGATGCCTGTCTGCTACACCACCCTGCCTTGGAGCCGGCCAATTATGGACTGAAACCTCTACAAACTGTGAACCAAGTAAACTTTTCCTCCTTTAACTTTGGGTGTCTGGTATTTTTTCTCAGCAAAGAAACAAAAGTAACTAAGACAATCAGTTTCCAGGCTCTATTTCATTTTATTTATTTGTTTATCTCACGCCAATATCATGGATTGTTTTTGTAACCAGAGGAAAGTATCTGCTAGGACAAGTCATTCAATCATTTCCTTCTTTTTACAAGGAAGTTTTACTTTCTAATCTTGACAATCTTAGACTTCAATGCAAATTTCATAATCAGCTTATTCTGACTCATGGAAAATCTGCTTATGATTTTGATTAGAATCATATTGAATCTATACATTAATTTCACAAGAGTTAATACCTTTATGACATTTACTATTTCCATTGAAGAATGTCCTACATTTCTTCATGCATTCAGTTTTTCTTTTATATCATAGCAATACATTAAAATTGTTGTTATCCAGTGATTCAGTGTTTGTAGTAGGAGGGCCTTGTTGACATAAGTTCCACCTGCCTTCACTGGTAGCATTCTTACATCTGATAAGCTATAAAGCAGATCAATGTTAATAGATCTCTCAAGAAATTTATAATCCAGGGATCAAAGTTTGTAGTTAGGATTCCATGTAATGAATGTATTGTTTGTTTTCGATGTAAACATTAGTGCTGCTTCTAACTGTAATATGCAGATTAGGAACAAATTTATTATACTTTGTTTAATGAGTTATATTTATAAAATATAACGTCATCATTACATCACACATACATACAGCTACACATACAAAAGATTAAATAAACTGAGCTGCAAAAAAATGTCAGTTTGCTTGAATTAAGATAGATTGAGATAGGGCCGGTGAGATGGCTCAGCGGCGTAAGCGCCTGCCTGGCAAGCACGAGGGCCCGAGTTCGACTCCCGGAACCCACATACTAAAAAAGGGGCCGGTGATATCGCTCAGCGGCACGGGTGCCTGCTGGTGTACGAGGTCCTGAGGTCGCCCCTGGTACCCACAAAAAAAAAGAAAAAAAGAAAAAAGATAGATTGAGATAATTTATGATCCTAACTTGACACATTCCTTTTTTACTTATCTGTTCTATAATGTTATTTCTATAATAAATTTGAAAAAATTCCAATGGAATCTTCTTGTACCAGTGTCTCATTTAGAATATCCATGAAAACTCTACTTTTCCCCCTCTATCTAATACCCAAATGTTCAAAAAACTAAGATCTTTTCTTTCACAGCTACTTTAAAAAATTTTTTTGAACAGTGAGAAAATTTACAAGATCAGTAAAAGAGAAACCACCTAGTTTTTATAGTTGTTAATATTCCCCCATATCACTTCATGTATTTGTCTATCTATCATCTATCAATATATATCTATCAACCATATATTTTGTTGAACCTTTTAAATGTAACTTGTATCATCACAACCATGCATCCCTAAATACCTTAACATTTATCTCCTTAAAATAAGAGCATTCTCCTACATACCACGACGTTATTATGTTGCCTAAGAAAATAACAACAATATGCTAAAGCCATTTAAAATCAGATGTATGTTAAAAGTTTCCCAGTGGTAGATTTCCTGCTTCTAGCCTTTCTTCTCTACATATTAGCTAACATTCTTCTTTAAAGAAGGGCTAAACTTCAGTGGAGTCTAAATACTGTAGTTAATTTAAATTAAAGCACAAATTCTTGACCTGAATTTCCTTGTGATCAGAAAATATATTTTAGGAGCTCTGTGAACCTCTTAAAATTGTATACACATATAAATATATGCATGTTTTTCTTGAGAGGAGATCCATAGCATGCTTAGACTTGTAAAGGTGTCTGTCATTCCCCCAAAAGATTCAAAACCACTCTTCTAAATGTTCCTAGTTATCCAACATCAGTTCTTTGTGTTGACTTAGACATGATAACTATGTTACATTAGAAACATTGCTACACTCCATTTTAGAATGTTGATTACTGATTAAGGCCAAATAGGAGTTATAATATTTGGGACAGTGAAGAAAAATAAATGCAATGATTAATTAGGATCTAGCTTATGGTCGTATTGTGAAAGATAGTAATTTTTAGCTTGAGTAATATTCAATATCTTGATCATGTGCATCATTAAGAGAAGATAAGCTGGATTCTTTGTTAGTCTGTAAAACTAAAACATATCCTAAAGATTAAAACATCACCATTTGCTGATTGACATTAATGACTGTGGTGCCTCTGGGTTAGCTTGGTTCAAGCATTTCATAGACGATTAAAGTTAATGAGTGAAATGTAAGCAGGACTCTACTTAATGAATGTGCTAATTGTTTTTCATGCTGCAAATATTAGTGCTTCTTTTAACCACAATATACAGAAGATTAGGAACCAATTCATTATACTTTGCTTAATGAGTTATATTTATATGATATTATGGCATTGTCAAATTCACACAGTACCCTTCTTAACATTCAAAGCACTTTACCGGAGCAGACTATTTTAAGCTCAAAGCAGTCCTTTGTCAGTTGGGAAGGCAGGAGTAGCGGGCCTATTTTAATATGGTAGTTATGAGCCCAGACTCTGAACTCATGCTGCCTGGGTTTGAGGCCAGGATCTGTCACATACTAGCTATGTGACCTCAGAAAATGTACTGACCTCTCTGCCTCAGCTTTCTCGCTCACAAAGCAGGCGAAGGCACTATCTCACCGGGTATTATGGCGTTTGGTGAGTTAATGCTCGTCAAGGGTGTGAAGTCACACTGGGAATACTGCAGACCTCACAAGTGTGTGGTCAACATTATCAGTTATAGCTCTGCCTTCATGATATATTCTCTATGCAGCACCCAAGTGGTCTTTGAAAACTAAGTATCCCTTCACATCATCTGGCTGCTTAAAATACTCCGGGCACTGCCCATGGCAAGGCAAAAGAAATCCAAACTGTTCACCACGGCCATGTATAATTGGGCTCCTGTCTAATCCTGTGTATTCATCTTTCTTTCTCCTTCTCTGGCTCTTGTACTCTAAACACAATGGCCTCTTTTCTGTTTCTCAAACATACCATGCTCTCTTCTGCTTCAAGAGCTTGGCCTTGACCTCCCTTCTCCCTGATTCTCAGGCATCGCTCATTCATATCAACTCAAGGCAAACTCAGAGACACAGGCTACATTCCCTGACTATGCTACCTCAATTATGCCATTGCCATTTTCTATTAAACAGGTAAATGAATGAATTTTAATTTTTGTGAGCTGTGCACCTTGTGGTACACTATCATTATTAGTCCTTGTTTTGTTCTGTTTTCTTTATAGCACATATTACGTAAGTCATGCATAAATGTATACATACGATGTTTATTTATCTGAGTAGCTTTGTAATGGTGCATGTTTCTTAGAACTCAGAATCTCCCTGGCTTATCCTGTAATCCTTTCCATATGCTCTTAGTCAGTGATTCTCCAAGTTCAGTGTGTGCTGGGCCTTCGTCCAGAGTTTCTGATTCACTAGGTCAGGGAAGATTTCTTTGGGGAGCTGACATTCAATTTGGAACCCAAAATGGGAAGGATTCTAATTTCATGGGAGCTGAAGGAAGAAGTCAGGTATTAGAACAGCAGGTGCAAATATTCAGAGCTAAGGGAAGAGCTGTGGTGTTTGAATAACGGAGGTGAGGCTGGAATGGCTCAGGTGCGGTGGGTGCGTGGGAAAGCATCCAGCTTGACACTGAAGCAGAAGCAGGGGGCTGCTCAGGTGGCACCTGCTGGGCCTGCAGAAAAGGGTGGATTGTGTTCGAATGCACTAGGAAAGCTTCAGGAGGCTTTGAACGGGGAGGAACATGATCTGATTCACTTTGTTTTAGATCCCTTGGGTGGAGACAGCCTTGTAAAGAGGCAAAAACATCAGAATAAAATTCATTCTCCCCTTTCCTCTGCAGCAATCATCTGTTTTATGCTGACTTCCTGTTGTACCCTTTGGACGCTACGGCTGCTGTAGAACTACGTTAAAGTGTTCTATTTAAAGAGGTTGTTGCCGCTGCAACAAACACACAATTGAACTTCTCCCTCAGTGTCCACTGGGATTTGGTTCCAGGACCCCTGCAGATGCTAAAATTGGTGCAGCTTTGGTTCACTAACTGAATTTATTTTGTGATTTTGGGGAAGATGGCTTGGTTTGTGTTTGTGTGGGGAAGATGGCCACGGTTGTGTTTGTCAACCGATGTGGAGTTTGTGAATGGAAGCAAAATTTTGTTGAATGCTTTTGTTTGAGAACCAAATTGTTTGCAGACAGGAACATTTGAGAACCAAAGAATTAGCTTGCCTGCCTATAATATATGCACCTCTACCTGTGTACTTTAAATAATCTCTAGATTATTTATATACCTAATGAAATGTAAATGTTATGTAAATATAGTAGTTGTACTTGTATTGTTAAGGAATAATGACAAGAATAAAGTCTGTATATGATCAGTACTGATGCGATTTTTAAAAATATTTTCAATTTGTGGTTGGTTGAGTCTATGGATGTGGAATCCATGGATATGGAAGGCCAACAGTGTAGTATCTCCCTCAATTCCCAAATGAGGAATTTTCCAAGATCACAGTCCCTGCTTAGGGAGGGACCCATTCTGTGCATAGAGGAATTCCATATTTTATGTCGCCTGTCCTATAGCGCTGGCCCAGCCAACTGGATGAGGAGAGATACCAGGGTGGCCAGGATGCAGGGTGGCCAGCACTTTGGGAAGCAGCCAGTGATAGCTAAAATGGGTTGTCACCTTGGTTGGCTAGGAAACCACCCAGAAGATTAGTAAAGCACACAGCTGGGTATGTCTTCATGGTTCATGGAAGTGTGACCTTGGGGTCTCTGGACCTTCCCCTCTCACACTGTTCCTATGCTCTGCTTCCTGGCTACCATGAACTGAGCAGCTTTGTTCTACCATACCCTTCTGCCATGATGTTCCTGCCTTGGAGCCAGCTTACCATGGACTAAATCCACTGCAACTGTGAGCCAAACAAACCATTTCCTCCTTTAAGTTGTGGTTTAGGGTATTTGGTCCCCACAGTAGGAAAGCTGATGAATAGCCCAGCACAGGGCTCTGTCCAGCAGCATTAAGGATGGTGAACAAACCACTCATAACAGACTGTCTTTTGTAGCAGCAGCAGTAGCAAATGGTGGCAGGATGAGAAGGTTCTGGATAGAGAAACATCATGAGGCCGTAGGGACCCTGAGAATGGAGTCATGAATCAGAGTCAGAAATAATCATAACTTATTGGAAGACATAAAAGACAGAGTAAGATGCCCAGAGCAGAGAAGTATTCCTTGGTTGAGACAAAAAAGGCAGAAGCCAAGGCGGAGAGATGCTGGATCCCCAGCTTGCAGAGAGTGGATTATCTTCTGTCACTGGAAGGAGGAATGAGCAGAAGCAAAAAAAGACTTGGTCTCCGAGGGTGCTGGGTCTTCACAGCCATTCATTCAGTCTGCTCAGGCAAGGCCTAGCCGCACGGTTCTTCCTGAGTCCTCTCCCTTGCTGTCTGGCTTCTACATGTGTCCTGAGAATATCTTCCCACCCACCTTCAACCAGGGTAAACGGAGCTCATTGCCAGAATGAAGCCCGCCCCACTTAGTGCACCATGCCCTACTTAGGAATGTCTTGCTTACTGGAATTCCTTCACATCTTCAGATGTACAATGATTTAACACTGTTTTGTCACAGTTGAGGTCAGAATATATGCCTTCATTTTTAGTTGAAACTTTAGTATAGATTTGCCTTCAGAGAAAGATATAAAAACTTATAGTACCAAAATATGAACTAGCAGCCACATGACAGCAGATACAACAGAATAGCAAAATCTCCCTGTGATGCTTTGTCTTGAGTGTCAATTTGACTGGCTTGAGAGCTGCCTAGAAGATTAGTCAAGCTCACTTCTCGGTGTGTCTGGGTGGGTCATAGAGGTTGACCTTGGGGACTCTATCCAGTCCCTGGCCCTTTTCTCTCTGGGGCTCTTTCCCCATCCCCTTGCTTCCCAGATACCAGGGGTTGAGCTGCTCTCCTCCACACCTTCCCACCGTGATGCTCATGGCCTGGAGCAGCTGACCATGCTGGACTGAAACTGTAAGCCAAATTAAACATCTCCTTCTTTAAGTCGTGTGTGTGTCAGATATTTTGTCCCAACATCAGAAAAATGACTAACACACCCTTCCTAAGATATAACTTTCCAAATAATTGAGCAGCACACTTACAATTTATATATTTTTCTGTCTATAAGAATTGAAAAACTTAAGTCTTAAATGTAATATTGGCTCACAAATACAAAAGATATATATGCATGAGTCCTGTGTTTTATTTGATTATGTGTTTTAAATTTATGACTTTTAAGAAATAATCCCAAATCCTTAGTGGAGCAGACCAGGCCCATCGCTTCAGCCTTTATGCTAAACTGTTTTTCTTCCTTATCTTCGAAGAAGCAAAAGTTCTGCTCCATTTGCAGGGGACAAGCTGCTGTGTCCCTACTGGGTGCACTGTCTTGAGCCTTGTGCTATTACTACATGTATTTCTCTGGGAAGCCTCCCTCAGTGGCCGCCTGCACCCTTATCACTGTCACACTGTCAGCTCACTTTCCCCTTCACGTAATGGTCATGGTGTTCCATTGTGTCCATAGTGTTCCACGGGACTCTTCTGCTTATTTGACTACTGTAGACCAGGACGTGAACCTCCAAAAGCAGGAACCATGTCTATTTTTTTCAGTGCCTACCACAGCGCCAGTGTGGTCCTAGCACGGGGACCCCACAGTAAGTATTCACTGAATGAATGAACAAGTCTACAAAGTGACTGTCTCCAACAGAACTATTACTGGAGGCTGTGCCTTTGGAAGACGGATTTGGCACTCTCGCTAATTTTACTACAGGAAATGCATAAGATCCTTTCTTCACCCATGATTTCTAAAACACGTTGTAACCAGGTGGCATGCTGCATGAAATTCTAGGATTCCTAACATATCCCTCTTGTCCCCAGGAAAGATCAAGCGTGTTGTGCAAACCCTTCTTCAGTGGGAGCAGGTGGAACACCTCCCCTGTGTCAGGAGCAGAGTGTCTTTCCGGTCACACTGGAGTCTGGTTTTGACTGTGTTTTATTTCTGCACTCGGAACCTACCCCCTTTCTGTGACTAATGTTTCATCCCCTTCAAGAACTAACCCTTGTCACAAGACACCTTGACCACTTCTTCACAGCACTCAGCACCATTTTTCTCACACAGCTATTCCTTCCCTGCCCCTAGGGAACTTGGTTATGCACCCCACAGGGCAGGGTGGATGCTTGTTCCATTCCTTGCCACACTACGCAGTGTAGGACTTCATAGCACGTGAGAGGATTTCAGGGGTGAATTACCCTGAGTAAGTGTCATACTACTAACTGGCACAGCCAGCTTCTGAAAGAAATCACATGATTTCATTCTCAAAGAAACACATTGGGAAACATGAAGACCTGTTACTATTTTACTGGTAAGAAAATAGTTCAAAGAGAAATCGATTTAATAAAAACAATAGCAAATAAAGGACTAAAGGCATGAACCCACATTTTCTGACAGGAAGTCAGTTATCAGTTCTATAATTATTTTTAGAGAAGATTTTACGAGTGCCGAATTATGGAAGTCTCTTTAAAAGTTCACCTCAATGGAAATTCTATTGTCCCCTGATCAGTGCACACTAGGAAAGAGGAGGAAAATCAACAGGGCAACAATGAAATCATGATAGAAATAACCCAAAAGGCCCATTGAACATGATTTATATTTTTCTTCAAGTAGTGACAGAAACCTAATTTATTGTAAAACATCAAGACATAAATCTATACTTCACAACAAAAAACAATCCCTTCGTTGTCTCCCTGGAGTGGCATTGCATCTTCACAAAGCCTTTTATTAGTTGAGTTGATAAATGTTGACACTGAGGTCTTATCAGTCCAAGAGTGAAGAGAATTCAAAGGCAGAATTCAAACTGATGAGGACTTTATTATTGGGTAGGAACCAATCGAAACGAGTTCATTAGTCTAGTTTTTGGAATGCCCTGTCAGAATAAACACTAGAAAATATTTTATTTTCAAAACATAATGTTTTATACATATTAGCATAAAACACTCCCATTCAGAAGTTGTACTTACAATATCTAAACATTATGGCAAAAATACTATAAGAATACATGGAGATAGTGCAAGCTTGCATGAGTTATGATAAGCAAATGGCGTTGATTCCTGTCTCTGTGAATTCAGCCCTTGTGGAATGTGTAAGGACCTTCCCCTTTAATGTTATATTATCTGATAGTCTTTGTAAAAGATTTCTTGCCTATTCTTGTAATAAATTCAGATGTTTTAATACAGTGATCCTCAAAAGATTTTGATAATCCACAGTGAAAGATGCATTGGAACCTGAAACACATCAGAACCCAGCATACATACATATATATACGTGGCTGAAAAAATGTCTTGAAACTATACTTTTCTTGTGTACTATGAATTCTGATATTTCCTGTTCTATCCTTTCCTATTTTATTGGTTAAAACAGATTCTAATTGTTACCCACTAAAACGACTTACTATACCATCCATGAGTTGGGTCCCTGAGGTTAAAAATACTTTCAGTGGATGGTTTGAGTATCTGTTACTTTGAAATAAAACAACTCCTATTTTGTGACTGAAAACATCACTCATTTTTATTTTATTTTCCAGTTTTATGGGTCAGGGATGTGGGCAGCTTTAGGCTGATTCTTGTGTTCTACATGGCATTAATGAACACACTTGATGGTATTTGGCTGCAGAATGACCTAAAGAGCCCTGGGTGGCTTCACACACAGGTCTAGTGCCTTCATGGGAATGGCCAGAAGGCTTGGCTCAGAGGGGACTGTGCACTGGGGAGCCGGCACAGGCCTGCTGAAACCTTAGAACGATTTAACTTACATGGTGGCCTAAGGCTCCACCAAGCAAGATGGAAACTCAGTGACTTGTATGACTTAGTGTCAAAAATTCCATTGTGTTATATTCCTGGTACCCCACTAATCAAAGCAGGCACAGAGCCCACCCAAATTTAAGGAAAGGAGGCGTAGATCACATGGCACAGTAGAAGCAATGACAGAATTCGTGGCCCTGTTTTTAAGCCATACAAACATCATCGGTTCCTGTTTCTGTGAATCCCGAGCTGAGGACTCCTCTGCGGACCATCTCCTTTGAGGTAAAGTTTACAAACAGTAACCTCATCTCTACTCTTATACTAAACTCAGGCATTGTAGTACAGTATTTTCAAATGCTTTAATGATAATCTATGGTAAGAAATACATTTGACGTTGTAATTCAGTACAGACATACACAGCAAGGCAGAGCCTGTACTGAAAATTGACGAAACACGCCGTGCACCTGGCAATCTAATATTTTCTAGTTTATTCTATTTTTCTGTGTAAAATGCATGCTATAACTCACTAAATGGATTTCACATTCATTTATCAATCATAACTGCGAGTTTGAAAAGACACTTTTTCTGTGTTAGTCCCTTTTTATCAATTTAGGCCCCAATTTGCCCTTCCTAGACCCTTAGCTACTGGAGATCAAGAAAGCAGTTTTATTATTCTTTGTTTCTGATGTCATTCTAGACACTTAGTAAATGTTCCTTGAGCTACTGAATTGAGTGAACAGAAAAACAAATGAATTAAATCTCATATCTCTCCTTCAGTTCACAATTTTACATTTATCTTCCATTCTCTTTGACCTCAGTGTCACAGTTCAGTGAAAAGTATGCAGAAGTTAACACATCATGAAATACAACAAGATTACTAGTGGCTAGAGACCTGCTATTCAGTTGGCTTTATTTTTTCCCTTTTGTCTTTCCTTAGTCCCAATATCTAGCTGGGAAGATAGAATTTTCTAAGCGGAAAACTTGAGCCCAAGGTCATGACTGAGATGTTGACATTCTGGTCAGAGGGCGCTGAGTGAGGAGTTACGACTTCTGCCTGTTGTAGGAACCAGGGAGGCGGAGCAAAGAGATAGAGAGGCATTTGGTCCAGATGGAGGAAGAGATGAAATATTTTTCTGGTGGAGGGACAGCATGAACAAAGACAGAGAGGTGAGAGCCCCCTGCAGAGGGTTTAGGAGGCTCATGGGATTCCTGGGAGTGTGGAAGACAGAGAGAAAGGGGGAAGGAAGGATGAGGAGATGAGGCTGGAAGGGAAGTAGAAGCCAGGTCAGTAAGAGCCCTAGGACACATTTAGGTTATCTAGCAAGCACTTGGGAAGTATTTTGCCCTATGAAATTATGCTGAAGATATTACAAGGAAAAGTTAGCACATAAAGATATGAACCAAAGTGATTCCCTCAAAGATCCTTCCAAAAGAAGTGTACTCTGTCCCTAGATTCCTTAGAGAAAACTAAGATATAGCCATACATTCACTGTAGTCAGTAATGCATAACTGTAGGGTAAGCTCTGGCACACACTGGGAACTCAGGGTGAATGGTTCGCAGCCACTCTTAGGTTTGTAATCTCTGGTCACACCTGACACCTCCCTGGGCCTTGATTCTGTCAAGTGTAAATGAGGAACTGAGATTAGATCAGTGATTTATATTAGCACATTTTCTCACTAAAGAGCAAGATCATCAATACTTTTTTTTTATTAGAGAGAAAAAACAATAAAAATAATGATACAGAATTTCAAAACAAGATAGTAGGAAATTAGCAATGGTTAATATATTGCATATTGTTATCTTCAAAGTAGTTGCTCAGATTACAAGATACAGGCACGCAAAATTGATCAAGCAATATAAGCGCAAACCGCTATTTTCCATGAACTAAATGAGGTTAGTAGTGTAACTATTTTAGCTATCTTGTATATATATATATTTCCTTTTTTCTTTTCCCTTCCTTCTCATCAATACTTAGTATTTAAGGGTCATATGGTTTCTTCCACAACTACTCAACTCTGCCATTGTAGCTTGAAAGCTGCTGCAGACAATGGAAATGAATGGGTGTGGCTATGTTCCAATAAAACTTTATTTATGAGTGCAGAGATTTAAATTTAGTAATTATATATGATCATACTTTTCATGCATCATAAGTATTGCTATTCTTATGCTATTCTTTTTTTTAGCTGTCAGAAGAGTATAAAACCTATTCTTAGTTTGCAGGTCACACAAAACCAGGTAAAGGGAGATTTATGAAAGGACAAATTGTTGGACCAAAGTAAAATAACTTTATTCATATTCTCACTATCATACATAGCTGTTTAAGAGAATTACTTCACTCATATTTACACAGTTCCTTAGAGAGATAAAAAGCTATTTTAAAAATACAGTACTGGGCCGATGAAATAGCTCAGCAACATAAGCACCTGCCTGGCAAGCACGAGGTCCTGAGTTCAACTCCCGGTACCCACATAAAAAAAAAACAAAAACCAGTACTAATATTTTTCAAACACTTTTAAAAAATGAGAGTCAAACACATATTTGTACACCCATATTCATATAGCATTATTCACAATAGCCAAAAGGTAGAAATATGTCCATCAGTGAATGAATGAATAAACAAAATATTACCATCAACATAGAATGGAATATTATCCAGTTACATCCAGAAGGATGAAATTCTGAACATGCTACTACAGTATGGATGAACCAGACACCAAAGAACAAATCCTGAATAAATTCACTTATGTGAGATACCCAGAATAGTCAAATTTGTAGAGACAGAAATTGGATTGGTAGAAGCCAAGGTTTACAAAAGGGAGGAATGGGGAACTGTTTAAAATGTACAGAGTTTCAGTTTGGGAGGATGAGAAATTTCTGGAGATGGATGGTGATGATGGTTGTATTTAGGTCCACTAAACTGCACACTTAGGAATGGTTAAAACAGCAAATCTCCTGTTATGTGTATTTTACCACAACAATTAAAAAATTAGGAAGAGAACAATGAAATGGTTAACCTCACATCACCAACACAAAAGACAGAATCGAGAATAAGCTGCAAGACCAGGACCCAGCATATGTAGTCATACAGAACTCTTTGCATGCAAAATAACCATGACAACTTTAACATCTATTTTTTGAGAACTCTTTGCTAAGGATGTTACAATTCATCTTCTGAGACTCCTCTTAGCTCACAGGTTGCAGAAGAAGAAAGAGGTTCAGGGGGGTTCATTTGTCAAGGACCAATGGAGCTGAGAAGGACCCATGACTGTGCTCCCGGAGTCTTATGCTAAACCAGAATTTATGCTAAATTCAAGGAGGGACATCACCTCCTTGAATTCCTGACATTGCCAGTTTTACAGCTGAAATCTTCCACTGAATATAAAGGTTTTTTTTCCTTAAACGTAACTCATGTAGCCACTGCTCCTTGGGAAGGCAAGAGGACTCGGTGTGTGCATTCCCTGTGTGTGTATCTGTGGCCAGGACCTGCCGCCGTCGCTTTGTGGTAAGGCAGGAGGAGGGCAGATGCCACGGGCGGGCTAAAATGCTGTGAGCCGGGATGATCTGTGTCTTCATCTCAGTAGCATAACTAATATAGCCTTTTAGCCCACAGATTCCCACCTCAAACGTTTACACGGCACTACTAAATAATAAATATGTGCATGTCTTATCTCCCCCACTTGACTATAAGGTAAGGGCAGGAACTGAGGCTCTTTAATATTTATACCCTCCATAAAATCACCCTGCGCTGGGTTTTGCATCAAGTAGGCACTCGGCAAATATTTGTTGATCGAATGCATAAATGAATGTTAAATCATCCAGATTTTCCTTTTGTTTCCAATTCTCCCCTCCATCTGATACAGCAAGTACTTTCCGTGTCCCACATTACAGATGCCCCCAACTATTTTTTTGTGTTCTCCTGGCCTGCTTTTTCTCATCAATGCTGAAACAGACTGGAAGCCAAAAATAGAAACCTCCTTGACAAGCCTGCAGAGGACTCATGCTCTCTCTTCCTAAGGTGGTGATGCCGACTGTTAAGAATGGGAATTTCATGACCTGCCACATATTTGATTTTTGCCTGATTTTTAAAAAGGATCAAAGTTTTCCGCACATGGTGGTTGACACAAACGGCAATCGCCTGGGAAGTTCAGACACAGGGAATGCGTAGAGAAATGTCATCAAAAGAATGTCACAGCTCGCCTTAAGGATGCTTAAAGATGCTTGTAAAGGAGACAGAATTTCTTGTCTCTTCTTTCTTTCTCACCACCTCCCTTCTCTCCTTTCTTCTTGCTAGCTTTCTTTTTCCCTCTCTTGATATCTCTGGTTTGTGGCAGGGTCGGTGACTCATATGTGTTTCAAGCCAGCACATGGTATGAGGACATAGGACAAGAATGTGCATGAACGCGTACTCTGCCGTACGCTGATTCCTCTGGATGATGCTTGGGGGAAAACACAGCAACAGTGTCTTGGTCTGGAATTATCTGTAACCCACATACGCGGGCGCGCGTTCTCCAGTATGTGCTGTGGGCAATTAGGCAGTAGGCCTGGTCTCTCCCCCCAGGGACACTACAGTATGGTGAGAAGACGGGACAGACGCGGAGTCAATAACACAAGTGAACATCTAAGTGGAGAGTGGGTAACAATAAAACCTCCGTAGACACTCTTAGTAATTGTCTCCATGAAGTGCTGACACCATGCTAAAGATTTTGTGTCATAACCTCTTCTGAATTCTAACTACAACCCACAACCTCAGCACACAGGTGCAGAGGGGGCAGCAGGGTGTCCTGGTTACTGCCTGGTTCTGGAATCAGACCACTGGGTTCTGGTCCCAGGCATGGCCTGGGCTGTTTCCACTGTAGAGAAGGAGTAGTGCTTCTCAGATTTAGTCAGAATCCTCAGCCTCTGCTCCTGGCCCTGTGACATGAGCATGGGAGCAACTCCCTTTGCTTCCATTTCTTCCTCTGTAAAATAAAAACCATGGAACTTGCCTTATAGAGTTTATCGTACATGAGATACTACGAGGATAGTGCTTCAAACAGTGCCTGACACAGAATCAAAAACATTAGGTTTTTATGACCCTGAGGCTCAGAGAGGTTAAACCAGCATTCTGCCAATAAATTTATATCAGAACAAGAATTCAGCCTCAAACCAAGGGCCTCAGATCTTAACAGCTTCATCACACCAATAGTTATGCAGAGAGCAGTAAATTGTTATGGATTAGCGTTGAAAGTGAGAAGATTTACAAAGAATGTTACAGAGTTTAAAGGATGGAGCAAAATTTATTGAAAAAGAGACTCTAGCTTCCATGTAGAAAGATTTAGAAGGAATCAAATCAAACCCCACCCCAACACCCCTCCACCCTACTACCTCTGGGTCCTATTTTTCCCCTGCCAGCCAGGGTGGCCCTCCCTGCCAATGACAAACACGCAGCAGCTAAGGTAGGCATCACCAACATGCTCTGAAAGTAAAACATGTTCCCTGTCCCTTCTCAAATCGCCTGTAGTGGTTCTCTGGGTCTTGGTGCCTTTTGTTCTATTTCAGGTTTTATTTACTTAATATGCCTGTGACTTTGAGAGAGAAAAATCTATCATTTTAGTACATATTTATGTAAATATTTTATTTTAGTTTCAAATGATATTTGTAAATGTGGCAGGAAAGGTGCACCAGCTCTTTTCCCTTTGAGAGAAATGGAACAGTCTCATAGTTAGAGAAACAGAGGGACTGCATATGTACACGCCCCTATTCCTGTCTCTGTCTCTATCTCTACTGATCTTGGAATACAACGGAAGTTTGGGAAGCAAACATCCTTGGCGTTATAAGCTACAAGAGATCAGAAGAGCAGGAATTTAATCTTTGTAGTCCGCTTAGTGTAAAATTATATTTTACATATTCTCACTATAGCCTTGGCCATAATAATGGTCTCTCCCTTCTTTTGCATTTACCCTTGGGTTGTGGAGTCTTTGACATCTGTGTGGAGGGAGGATGAGTGGTGATGTATAGGAGTGTTGGGGAAAGGGAGAGGAGGGAGCAGGCATTAGCAGAATCTAAGGACCATGGAGAGGCTGTGGTTAATCACTTAGGGCAAGTGGGGCAGGAAAGAGGAGGGCAGCATGTAGTTCACACAGGTGAACTTGGAGATGCCTTAAATAGAGTGGGTATCTCTGTTCTGTTCCACTGGTCTGTTGTTCTGTTTTATGCTAATACCATGCTGTTTTGATTACTATTGCTTTGTAATATATCTTGAAGTCAGGTAGTATGATGCTTTGCTGTTTCTGCTCAAGATTGCTTTAGCTATTTGGGATCCATGCATTAACAACAAATCTATTTTTGGCAAAGGTACCAAGAACACACAACGGGGAGAGGAAATCTCTTCAATAAATGGTGCTGGGAAAACTGAATATCTACATGCAAAAGAACGAGACCTTAGCCTCTTTATCTCAGTACACAAAACTCAGCTCAAAAAGATTAAACACTTAAATATATGACCTGGAACTATGAAACTACGAGAAGGATACTTAAGAAAAGCTACATGGCATTGGTCCAGGAAAGGATTTTTTAGATGAAACTCTCAAAAGCACAAGCAATAAAAGCAAAACTAGATAAATGGAATTACATCAAACTAAAAATTTTATGGTTCCGTTCCCTGTGTGAAGTTGGTACATGTACATGACACATCTTAATACCTTTTCCCTTGCCCTTCCTTTCCCTTTCTCTCCCCTTCCACCCCTCCCGGCATCTTAATTCCCCCTTATATTTGAAAAAGATTTATCTCCCTATTTCTTATTACCTATCTTTTATTTTGCTCTTTATTTATAATTTGGGTTTCTCATTAAGAGAAATCATGTGATATTTAAGCTTGTGTGTCTGATGTATTTCACTTGACTATATGATCTCAAGGTGCATCCATTCTCCTAGAAATGACTCAAGTTTATCTTTATTTTTGGCATAGTAGTACTCTGAGGTGTGTAAATACCCCATTTTCTTTATCCATTCATCTGTTGATGGATATATAGCCTACTTCCAAGATTTAGCTATTATGAATTTTGCTACTAGAAACATGAGTATGCATGTATCACTGTAACATGGTGTCTTTAACTCTTTAAGAAAGATACCTAGAAGTGTAATAGCTGGGTCAAATGGAATTTCTAGTTTTAGGGTTTTTTTTTTGAGGAATCTCCATACTGATCATAGTTTACATTCCCAACAAGAGTATAGAAGGGTTCCCTTTCTCCCACAATCTCCCCAGCATTTGTCATTATTTGATTTCTTGATGATGCCCAATCTTACTGGGGAAAGATAGAATCTCAGTGCTATTTTAATTTGCATTTCTCTAATGACCAGTGATGTTGAGCATTTCTTGAAGTATTTATTAGCCATTTGTTCTCTTCTGTGAAGTGTCTATTCATTTCACTTGCCCATCTTTTGATTGGGTCTTTTATTTTGGGGAGTCTAGTACATTTGAGATCTTCATATATTCTAATTACGTATATATTCCCCTATCAAAGGAATAGCTGGCAAAATTTTCCCCATTCTGTAGATTTTCTTTTCGTGTCATTTGTTGTTTATTTTGCTGTGCAGAAGATTTTTAATTTGATATGATCCCATTTGTGGATTCTTGGTCTTATTTCCTGTACAACTGGTGTTCTGTTCAGAAAGTCTTTGCCTACGCCTATGACTTCAAGAGTTTTACCTATATTGTCTTCCAGAAAGTTAAGTGTATCTGTTTCAACATTTAGTTTTTTGATCCATTTTTATTTTAGTTTAGTACATGGCGAGAGATATGGGTCTAAATGTAATTTTTTCATGTGGATAGCCAGTTTTCCCAATACCATTTATTAAAGAGGCTATCTTTCCTCCAGGGTATGTTTCGGCCCCTTTTTCAAAGATCAAATAGTAGAATGTGCTTAGGGTTGTTTCTACATCCTCTATTCTGTTCCATTGATCCACATCTATTTTTGTGCCTGCACCATGCTGTTTTTATCACTGTATCTTTGTAGTACAACTTCAAGTGCAGGATTATAATGCCTCCCACTTTGCTCTTGTACCCAGGATTGCTTTTCCTATTCTGGGTTTCTTTTGGTTCGATATGAATTTTAGGATTGTATTCTCCATTCTATGAAGAATGCTTTTGGTATTTTGATTGGAATTGTGTTAAATCTGTGTATCAATTTTGGAATATGGCCATTTTTACTTTATTGGTTCTGCCTATCCAGAAATGGGATATCTTTCCATTTTTTTAATGTCCTCTTCAATTTCCTTTTTCAGCATACTGCAGTTTTTGTTGTAGAGGTCTTTCACTTCCTTAGTTAGGTTAATTCCTAAATAATTAATTTATCTTGGTGCTATTGTAAATGGTATTTTTTCCTAATTTCTTTCTCAGTGGGTTTATTATTAGAGTGCAGGAATGTTATTGATATTTGTGTGTTGGTTTTGTATCCAGCTACAATACTGAATTTGTTAATTCTAGGAGTTATTTGGTGGATTTTGGGGGGTCTTCTACTTAGAGGATCATGTCATCTGCAAATAATAATAATAATTTGACTTTTTCCTTTTCCACACACATACCCTTTTTTTCTTTTTGTAACCTAATTGGTTCTTGCTAATGTTTTGAGTACTATGTTGTACAGGACTGGTGATAATAAAATCCTTGTCTTGTTTCTGATTTCAGAGGAAAAGCTTTCAGTTTTCCCCATTTAGTATGATGTTTGGCAGTAGGTCATCAATGGTTTTTAGTCATAAATAGTTTTTATCAGATTGAGGTAAGGTCCTTCTGTACCTATTTTCTTTAGTGTTTTTGTCATGAAAAGATGTTGGATTTTTGTCAAAGGCTTTTTCTGCATCTATTGAGATGATCATGTGATTTTTGTCCTTGCTTCTGTTTATCTGATGTATTACATTTACCAATTTGCATATGTTGAACCATCTTTGCATTCCTGGGATGATACCTACTTGGTCATGATATATGGTCTTTTTGATGATTTGTTGCATCTTGTTTGACAATATCTTTTTTTTTTTTTTTTAATGCGGGTACCAGGAGTCAAACTCAGGACCTTGTGCTTGCCAGGCAGGCGCTTATGCCGCTGAGCTATATCACTGGCCCAGCAATATCTTATTGAAGATTTTGGCATCTATATTCATTAAAGAGATTGATTTATAATTCTTTTTTTTTTTTTTTTTTTAAAGGAGGAAAGGTTTATTTAGCTCACAGTCTGTAGAGGTTTCAGTCCATAATCGGCTGGCTCCAAGGCAGGGTGGTGTGGGACAGGGGCAACAGTTCATGGTGGCAGAAGACAGCAAAAGCAATGAGAGAGAGAGAAACAGGCAGACAGAGAGACAGAGACAGAGAGAGACCATAATTCTCTTTTTTGGTCAGATCTTGTCCGGTTTTGGAATCAGGGTAATACTAGCTTCAGGAATGACGGGAGTACTCCTTCCCTTTCAGTTTCATTAAAATCTTGAAGAGAATTAGTTTTAGATCCTTCCTTGAGTTTCTGTAGAATTCAGCAATGAATCCATGGACCTGGGCTTTTCTTAGTTGATAGGTTTTTTTATTAGTACTTCACTTTCACTGTCTGCTGTGGCATTATTTCAGTGTTTTTAAATCTTCTAGGTTCAGTTTTGGTAATTCATATGTACCTAGGAATCTATCCATCTCTTCTGAATCCTTCAATTTTTTGGCATACAGGTTTGTGAAGTAGTTGTTAATAATCTTTTATTTCAGCAGTGTCAGTTGTGATTTCACTTTGTTCATTTCTAATTGCACTGTTCTGTGTCTTTTCTCTTATTTTTTTTTTTTGATTCACTAGGAATTTGTCTATTTTGTTTATTATTTTAAAGAACCAACTCTTTGATTGATTCTTTGTATTTTTTGTTTTTCTGTCTCAATTTCACCAATTTCTGCCCTGATCTTTATAGTTTCCTTCTTTGTACTAGTTTTGGGTTTGAATTGTTCATGTTCTTCTTGGACCTTAAGGTACATCATTAGGTTACTTATTTGGGACCTCTGTTTTTGTGATGTGGGCATTCACAGCTATAAACTTCTTTCTTAGGACTGATTTAATCGTGTCCCATAAGTTCTAGTATGTTGTACTGGCATTATTGTTTAGGTCTAGACATTGTTTTATTTCTTCCTTGATTTATTTTGTAACCCATTGTTTATTTAAAACTATTTTTTAGTTTCCATTCATTTGCATAATTTCTGTTTTCTTTTGTCATCAATTTCTAGTTTCATTGCGCTATGATTGGATAAATGCATAGTATAATTTCAATTCTTTTACATTTACTTACGCTTGCTTCATTGGCTAGTATGTGGTCTATCTTGGAGAAAGCACCATGTGTGGCTGAGAAGAGTGTGTATTATGTTGTTGTTGGGTGGAATATTCTGTGGATATCTGTCAAGTCCACTTGTTCAAAGGTTGTATTCAAGTCTGACTTATTTGTTGATTTTTATCAAGTTAATCTGTCTTTTTGGGATAGTGGGGTATTGAGGACCCCCACTATAATTATGCTTATGTTTATATGGTTTTTGATGTCAAGTAGTACTCGTTTCATGAAGTTGGGTTGGCCGTGGTTCGGTGCATATGTGTTAATAAAATAATCGTTATGTCTTCCTGTTGGATTGTTCCCTTAACCAAACATATAGTGACCTTCTTTGCCTCATTTGACAGTTTTGGCTTAACATCCACTTTATCTGAAATTAGGATAGCTACACCTGCCTTTTCATGAATTCCTATCACATGGAAAATTGCTTTCTAGTCTTTGATTTTTTTTTATCTATGAGGTTATTTTTGGTTAAATGTGTTTCGTGTATACATCATAGCATTTGATCATGTTTCTTGATCCATTCTGCCAGTCTGTGTCCTTTGACTGTAGAATCCAGATCATTCACATTGAGAGTTATTGATAGGTATTGATTTATTCCTGTCTTGACTTTTTTTTTTTTTACTGTTGCTGATTCCCTCTTTCCCTTCTACTTAAATGTTCACCCTACCTTGTGTATTCATTCTATTAGACCTTTTGTCATTGTTAGCTTTATTGTCTCATTCTAGGATATTCCTTTTTTGTTATTTTGAGACAGGGTCTTGCTGTGCAGTTCAGGCTGGTCTTGAACTATTTAGTCCAGGCTGGCCTCAAACTCATGGTGATCCTCCTGCCTCAGCCTCCTGAGTGCTGGGATTACAGGTGTGCACCCCCATGCCCAGCTCTTTCTGGGATATTATCAAGAATTTTTTGAAGTGTTATTTGTGGCCATGAATTTTTTAGATGCCCTTTATTATGGAAATATCTTGTTTTCCCATCAATTTTGAAAGATATCAGCCTTAGTTGGAAATTGTCTTCTCTTAGGGCTTGAAATACTTCATTCCAAGCTCTCCTGACCTTTAAAGTTTGTGTTGAAAAGGCCCGCTATAATAATAATAGGTTTACCTTTATAAGTGATTCGTTACTTTTCTCTAACTGCTTTTAAGATTTTGTTGTTTTGCTGGCCTTCTGAGATTTTGACTATGATGTGTTGTGGTGAGATTCTTTTCTGATTGTGGCTATTTGGAGCTCAATATGCCTCATTTATCTGTATGTTAAATTCTTCTCCCCTATTTGGAAATTTTTTTGCTATTTTTTTAGTAAACAGGTTTCTTCATGCCATTTGTGTTGCATTCTGCTTTTTTTCTAATTCCAATTTATCTTAGATTAGTCTTCTTTGCATCATCCAGGACCTATTGGATCCATTTTTCACAGTTTCTTGTTGTTAAGGTCTCTCTCACTCATTGGTCACTGTCTCGGTTACTTTTCTCTCGTTGCTGGGACAAAATACCCGACATCCAAAATTAAGAAAGGAAAGGTTTATTTGGATCACAGTTTGTGGAGGTTTCAATCCATAATCAGCTGGCTCCAAGGCAGAGTGGCACATGGCAGAGGGCAACAGTTCATGGCGGCGGAAGGCAGCAAAAACAGCAAGAGCAAGAGGGAGGAGCGTGCGCAAGAGCACGAGAGCAAGAGCAACCTCTTTCCCTCCCTTATACTACATGCAGGCTGCCCGCCCCAGGGTGGGCGTAGCACTCACGCCCATAATCCCAGCATTAGACCATGAATCAGTCATAAACTCGAAAAGCCCGCCTCCGTGACTGCATGAGGCTTTGGGGGGACATCTAGACACAAACCATAACAGTCACTGAAAATAACCCCTTCTTTTAGTTCTGACACTGTGCTTAGATTGGTTGCTTCTACTGCCCATGCTTTTAATAGAATTTTTAATCTCCTGAATTTCTATCTGGAGACTTTTGTGGACTCAGATTCTTTTGTATTCTGGTCATTCATGTTTCGCTTCATTTTGTTTAGCTCTATTAGCTTTTCGTTAGTGTCTTCTGTAGACTTGCTAATCACTTCATTTATTTGGCCCAATATCAGTTTACTTCTATCTTCTGTGAGCTTGCTGAATGCCTTATTGATCTGTTTTGTTATCCCCCTGGATATCATTTTGAATAATTTAGGTTTGTGGCTTTTGGTTTCTTCTCCTTCAATGCCCCGTGGATCAGCTCTGAGGGAATTGGGAGGTTCTGGAGGCGTTTTGTTGGGTTGTTTTCTCAAGTTTCTGTTTTCTGTTTGTCTGTGTGTGTTGAGACTTGCAAGTTGATTGTATTGGAAGCTTTGCTTCTAGTATGGAGGGCTCTTTAGTTAATGTCTATTTTTCAGTGTTGCCTCTGGATGTGACTAACTATTGGCATTTACCTTTGTTCCAGGATCCAAACACCTCCCTTTACTTGGGTATTTGGCCCAGTACCCTGTTCTCCAGGAATGGTCCACCGTGTTGTTAATGACCCAAGACAATCCAGGTATTGGTATCCCATGAAAACCAATTAATAGCAACAGCTATGTTGCCTTGGCTATAGTAATAACTTCAGCCTCAGTTATAGCTACAAACTGATATTGACAAACCCTAAGGACCCATAACATACCACCTTTAACCATAGAGAAGAAATATATAATTATAGTATGGACAAACCAAAAATTGACCTACTATTAACCTCCAATAAATAACTATTAAATAAAACAACTTTGGACTGGTGAGATGGCTCAGTGGTGTAAGCGCCTGCCTGGTAAGCGCGAGGGCCCGAGTTCGACTCCCGGATCCCACATACAAAAAAAGGGCCGGTGATATCACTCAGCGGCATGGGTGCCTGCTGGTGCACGAGGTCCTGAGGTCGACCCCTGGTACCCACAAAAAAAAAAAAAAAAAAAAAAAAACAACTTTACCTCTACTAAGAACAGAACAGTATTAAACTGTAATAAGGTAAAATTAATTAGCTATCTAGAGACTCTTAAAACCTAGTAGTTATTCTAGTAAGGTAGAGGGAGTGGGAAAACAGTAAAGAAAAAAGAGAAATTAGAGAAATTAATCAATGGGATCCACGAAGGAGAAAAAGTGAGATGGGGGTCCTGTTGAGGAGTAAAAGTAAATTAATAGTATTAGAATACAGTTGTAGAAAAGAACAAACAGGGAAAAGAAGGAAAAAGTTAGACAGAATAAAATACAGGAAATGAAAGATAAGGAAGAGAAAAAAGCCAAAAGGAGAGAAGATAAAAGGAGAGAAGAGTAATTAAAGAGGAGAAAAAGGGAGAAAAACCCCCAATTCCCTCAAAAGCCCAATGAAAGAGTAATAAAAATGATTTTAAAAATATAGAAAACTTAAAAAAAGAAAAAGAAAAACCAAGATAGAGTCAAAGAAAAAATTCCTGTGTTTTTGAATGTATGATTTGTTTCCAAGATCCGCAGTCTTGGGATCCTGCCAGCCACGATTTTCTCTGTCTGGCTTTAGGGCCTATGGGATTTTGAGGTGTCCTCCCTACACCAGAGGCCCCTCTGTCCATTCGCCTTAGACTGTGGTTACCATCCAAGCCGAGGTATGTCCTTGCTCCCATTGGTAGATGGGAAACTTGGTTGGCCCTCTGATCCGTGGGGTGGGGGTTCAAGCAGACTTAATGTCAACAGTCACGGGGTCTGGTTGTTCTCTTCTCTCTCTGGGCATTGTCTTCATTCAGTATCAGATTGGGTTGTTGGTCCTTGTCTGTGCTGCCCTGTGCCAAGCAGAAGCAAAATGTGGAGCCAGTTTAGGATTGGTGGATGGTCACAGCGTTGTTTTAGGGGTGCACTGCACATCTGGTACAGGCATGCTTGCTTTCATTGTAGGGGGGCACATGTCTGGCCCCACTTCTGGATATCTATCCAAAAGAAATGAAATGTGTGTGTTGAAGAGACACGTACACTCCCTTGTTTGTTGCGGCATTATTCACAACAGCTAAGAAATAGAGAAGACCTAAGTATTGATCAACTGATGAATAGATAGAGAAAATATTATATACACATATGTATGTTATATATGCAATGAAATATTACTCAGCCACTAAAAGGATGAAATGCTCTCACTGGTGACAATAGGAATGGGCACAGAGAACATTATGCTAAGTAAAATAAGCCAGGCACAGAAAGACAAATACTGCCTGATTTCACTCAGGTGTAGAATATAAAGAAGGAAACTCGTAGAAATGAGAAGTAGTGATTAGCACAGGCTGGAGAGGAAAACGGGGAGGGAGAAATGCAAAGTCAGTTAATGAGAAGTTGGGTACAAGGTCACAGCTAGATAGAAATAAGTTTTGATTCTCTTGCACAATAGGGTGACTAAGGCTAATAATAATGCAAAATATATTTCAAAAAGTTATGAGAAGACTTTAAGTGTTTTTACAATACAGAAATGATAAATCTTTAAGGTAATGGGTATGTTAATTATCTTGGCTTGACCATTTTACAATGTGTACACTTATTGAAACATCATATTGCTCCATAAATATGAAGAATCATTATGTGCCAAAAAATAAAAATAAAAAACAGAAAGGAAACCAGGACTAACATGTCCCAGAGCACATTGTCCTCTGGTTCTCCATGAGGTCTCTTGTACCTGAGGCAGAGAGCTGACTAAACGCTTCAGTATTCCAAGTCTTTGACACGTTTTTGCTGTCCCACATCCCACTCTGCCATTACCAGCTGTCAGCTGAACTCTGCCAATAAAGACGACAAGAAAATGAAGGCAGTTCTTCATGCACCCAGTTGCGTTACTGGCTGTATAACCCCTCCGTTATGGTAAGGGGCATATAACTTAGCTTTATGTACAATTCATTTCTCCCCTTTTACTGAAGATCATCTTAGATCTCTGGAACAATTTACCACCTTAACAATATCCCAAAGTACATTTGAGAACCTTATAAAGGCTGTGTTCAGTTTCTCAGCTATACCTTGCCTTCTTTCAGTTATCATCTCTTGCCTGCACCATCGTGATAAACACTATATCAGTCTCCATTGCTTCTAATCTGCTTTCTGACCAGTGCTGATGCTGTCTTTCTAAATTACAAACCTATCATTATCATTTCTTGCTTTTTATTATCATCTATGTTTTTAAGCTTCAATTTCTTTCCCAAATGAAATGGAATGTAGAATCCCAACCTGTAAAACTTCACGAAGCAGACCTGCTCTGTGGAGGGGGACTGAGTGTGGGCAGAGCCCTACTCACACAGCCGGCCTCATCACACCTTCTACCCCCATATCTTAGTGCCCATCCTTTGTGGCGTCTACAGGATCCTTTAGGCCTGTTTTGAGCATGAGCATAATCACGCTCATGGGTCCGTCCTTGGCCTCTTCTGCTTCTAGGAAGCTTAGGCTCCAACCACTGCTGTATTCCCACCTTTACACATTCTGTGCTATTTCGCCCGAGTGCTGCCCTTCTCCTTTCACCAAGGGTCTCCCACTCGTCTTCAAAGAAGGAACTCAGAAGCCTCCCCCTCTTAGAACCGTCCATAATTTCCCTGGAGAGAGCTGCTCACCATCTGTGTCCATGACTTCCCTTGCCATTTACTCCATTGTTCTGACATTTTGCTTTGCATCTATGCCATCTCTCGCTTGTCCATCAGAGGAGTCAGGCTTTGCTGTGTCTGCTCCTTCACATCTGTCCTGCCTCTCAGCACAGTGGTTGTTATTTAACAGAGTGTACGCGATCATCATTCCTTATGTAGGGGAAGTAGTGCATGAACCCAAGTCAGAGTCAAAGAGAAGCCCAAGCCCCCTTGTAAAGCAGTAAACTTAGTGGGAAAAGTGAATATTTTTCATCAACTGTGGAGTAAACCAACACTGTGGTTTTGTCCTTTATATCATTGGGAAAATGACTTTTTTGGTTATGTTTTCAGTCAAGATGTTCCAAGTGAAAAAAAGGCAAGCAAATTGTTCCTTAATATTCCTGGGAAGTGACCTTCCTCTTTCCATGCACCATTCACACAATCTTTTCCCTAGGGCCCTCTCTGGCTCCTCGGTCCCATGTTTGTCTTTTTGTTTCACTCTTCTAATGATAACCACTTCTGATGTACAAGCCCTTCCTGAACTTCCTACTTTGGACACAGCCCACATGCTGAGTTAAAACATGTGATTTATGGAAGAAAAAGCTGGGTCCTATGGTTGTTTGTACTTCGCATGCTTAGTGAAGTGAGGAAGGGCTCCCTGTTCAAAGCCTCAGCACAAAATAAAATAATTATTCAGGGGAAAACATTCTTAATGAAACATGTGCCATTTATTATTTTGACCCTTGTGGCTCTTTCTTAGAAGTGTTTCAGGAAGGGAAAGATTACTATTCCAATGAATGAATGAATGAATGAACAAACATATAGAAAATTACCTAGCAGTTGCCATATTTTAAAATGTAGTCAAATTTAATTAAGGCAAAAATTATCTTTGTTAGTAGTGCGCAGCAATGGGAATCATTAGGAACATGAAAGAAAGCAGCAGGTGAGCTGAATTTTGTGGTATATAGCAGGATATAGCAGGGTGCTCGCGCGTTCTAGGCAGGGAGGCCTGAGAGCCAGGAGGAAAGAAGAATTAGAAACTGGGAATCTGGCTAGGGACAGTGTGTCCAGCAAGAAGATGGCAGGTCAGGGCCCAAGGTAAGACAGTGGTGGTAGGAAGTTTCCCCTCGAGGGATGGCAGAGGCACAGTAAGTACAGTCCTCTCTTGTGCTGGCTTTTCAGTGCTAGTCCCACTTCATTATTCTCAAACATTCAGAAAAGTTTGCCTCGTACAATGGTTTTTTGTTGGTGGTGAATTTCAATGAGATGGCAAGAAAGAAAAATTGTTTTACTTTTATTGAAGAAATGAGGAGAAAGCTGCACATAGCAGAGAAAGAGGAGAGTGTACAGAGGGTGGGAGGAGACAAACCAAGGACTCAGAGGAAGCAAAATGCCTGGTCAAGAGGTAACTGGGAGAACAATAGGCTTCCAGGGACTCCTGGGGGGTCTTCAGGGGTGGGCTGTGCCTCTCCCAGTCATGAACTGGGGACTCTATGTTTTATTTGGATAGCAAAAGAAAGGCTGATCCCTGAAGCTGAGGGATGTGGACAGCTTCGGGGCCACGAGAGGAATGTATAGCAGAGGATGCCCCTCCCCACACTAGCAGGGCTATTTTAGGACTTCAGTAGGAACTGGACATCTTGATTTTAGAGACCTCATGTCGCATTAATGACTATCTTGATATTATTATTAATTTTCATTTTAGAACTTAGTATTTTTTGGACTCAATAAATGTTTTAAGATCAGATCTTAAAAATTTTATTATACTTTTGGAAAGCTTGTGAGCCTTTGGCCCAGTGCTCAATATAGCAAATGGATAAAATGTTCAAACACCAACGTGAGCTCTTTCTTGCAGAGTTAAAGCCAATTCCCCAAGAAGCCATACCAGCTTCTCTTGACAAACACAGATATTTCATTCTCACCCACAAATTCTTGATTTAGACCCTGATTTTTCCCATGAAATTTCAGTAGGCTAATTAAAAGAGCATAAAATTAACTTTTAGTGTGGGTCTTTTTCTATAAGCCTTTCGGTTATCAATTAGAGTCTTGTTTCTAATTAAAAAAAAAAAGCAACAATCCACTCAGTAATTAGTAAATTAAAACCTTCAAAGTAAACCTCCATGCCTGATAAGAGCTCCAATTTTTTAAAGTGTTCTCATGTCAAGAGGCTATTTAAAGTACAGGTTTTATAGATACTTTCCTCCTAAGTAGAATTCTCTTAGCTAATCAGAAGCCGAGCAGCACGGCCTTTAATTTTATCCGGCCAAGCTTCACTCCGTTTTCCCATAATGCTCTCATCTCTGCTCCAGATGTTTGGCATGGCCTCTCAACTTGATGTCTATTTCTTCTTGTTCTCCTTTACCTCATATGAACCTTCCAAGTCATAATTCTTTAGAAATAGATACAGGAGCTTTATTTCAGATTACCATCCTTTACTTAAGAGGTTCCATCTCTAAGGTCAGTACAAATGAAAAAATTTTTTTTTCCTTTGTAGAATTTCTTGCTGTGTAAATTTTAAAAAAGAAACCATAAATATAAGATCGTTGAGCAACATCCTCATGTTCATATAAGCCAGAGACTCAGAAGTAGGAATTCAACATCAAGAATTTTGCTTTCAATTCTTTTTCAGATTTGATTTACTGAAAAGTACAGCTATTCTCTCAGTCATTCTACAGCTTCAACTTTGATCAATGCCTCCTTCAATAGTGGGTCAAATACCTGAAGGGAAATAAAAGAATTCTATGGAACATGTGGCAGGAAATGATCATTCGTGTGCGCCTGCTGAAAAGACAAATGACTCGCATTCCCCGCTTTCTCACGGCGTCGGTGGTCTCTGCTGCTCAGCGGATAATAGACGATCTCGTGCTCTAACTAATCTGCTCCTTAGCAAAGCAAACTAAATGGAAACAGAGCCTTAAGTTGCTGGAAACTAAATCATGATTTTTAAAAAAATCTAGTGGCATGAAAATATGTGCCTGATAAAAGTGTAGAGCATGTTAGGAAAATTCTTTTCCAAGGCCACCTGCTGTTATTCTATTTTATATCTGGAAAGAATACTGACTTCTATCCAAAACTTAGCTAGAACTAAAGCTCTTTGATCAGGAAGAAAAAATATATACCATAAACCTCATTAAGAACTCAGGTTGTTTTTAAGGTGCAAAGGAATCTGCAAAATAGAATGCTCTCCTTTTCTGTTATTTGAAAAATAATTTATCCTTCCTAATACCTCACATCCGATCTTTATTCCTCCATCCTTTCTGCAAACATCTGAGTGAAGTCCTTGTAGGCTTGTGGTAAAAAAGGGCATTGGCCTCCAGGCTCCCACTGATCCAATCTATCTCTCCTACTGGAGGTCCTTCCAAGGAGGACCTTGCCATTCCTTAGAAGAAATAGTTCAAGGTGCTGGGGGAGAATTTGAAGTGCCAAGGATCTATCCATGAGCATGGGTGGAACAGCCCTGTAAGAGACAAAGAAGAGTAACTTCTTGTCTTTCCAGGAGGAAGAAAAATACAAAAACAAAAAGCAAGGGTAGACAACCAGGTCCAGGTGATGGGCAGAGGACATCTCTCTCCTTGGTGTAATTTCCCCCATGACTTCCATGTATCTTTAGAAAAGTTACCAAAATTATAATGTTTCTGTACCTAGTGGATTTTTTGTGGATCCCTGGGGTGGAGTTGGGCACTATGTCTGCTTAGATGTGCAAGACACAGGAGCATGGAGACGCTGCGAGATGAAGTATGGAGAATGTTGTGGCATTAGGTTTCAGTCACAGCTCTCAGGGCCTGGGTTCCCTGGCTGAATTTTAGTTTAATCATGATTCTCATTATATGTGTGGCTGACTTTGAATATATCAACTTGTCATTCCAGCCCCGCATGGTTTTGCCTCAGTGGACCACATTTCTGCCTCCTTTCCCACACCTCCATACAAACGTACTGGTCACTTTTTCCTGAACATGAATACTATTGCTACCAGTGACAACCTGAGTCATCCCTGAGAAATTGCTTAATATCTCTGAATTTTAATCTGTAATTTGCAATAAACGCATAGAGCTGTTTCAAGAATTAAATGTAGTACCACATAAAAAAATCTCTGCTATTAATACTCATGTGAGTCTCACCTCCGTCCTCCCCTTTCTCTTTGTTTCTAATAAAATTTTGCTTCTACTGGCCCTTTCACTTTGTCCCTGCTAAGTTCAAAGTCTGCCTACTTTGAATTCCTATCATCCTTAATCACATACTACTTAGCATTCTACTTATTAACAATTCTCATCTCTTCTAGTAGATTGTAAACATCCCAAGAGCATTCATTTTTATGTCATTTATAGTGTCTACCAAAAGATTTTGCAAATAGTCTATGCTGCATAAATATTTACTGAATAAATTCTCCACTATTGTTTGCCAAAATGCTCCACATTATTTTCAATTATGAACATTTAAATTTAAATTTATTCCATTAAAGTCTCAAAAATAAGGTGAAATTTCAATACTAAATATTTCTCACTCAATTCCCAAGGATTACTTTTGAATATCAAGTCACATTTCCTTGAAGATTAGCACTGCCTAGGTCACAATGAGTACCATGTTTTGACATGAATTAAGTCACTAATATGAAATGAATAGAACTTATTTTGAGCTTCACACTAATGAAGGAAAGAAAGCAAAATCATTTGGAAATGAGCTGCCAAACACTGGACAGCCTGCTAATGCGAAGAAATGGGATGTTTCTCTCCACCATCCCTAAATTATTGGGATGGCAGGTGTGCCTGCTTTATCTTGCTGCTTATGTTTTCAATTTAAGAGTGAGCTTTGCCGGTAGCCAGTTAATCATCTGAGACTTTTGGGAAACTTAATGGAGAGGTTGTTATTTGCTTTGCTTCCTTCTTCCTCCATGTCTCCTCAGTGTAGCAGCAATCATTGCGATGCACCACTCTAGCGGCAATTCATACGGCGCATCCCGAAGCACCGATCAGGGCAGTTAGACCTGCCAGATGTTCCTAGTCCCTCGCTGCAATTAAGTTCCAACACAGCCCAATTTGAAAGATCAGGAAACCACAGTTCTAATTAAAAATATTCATGAGTTTGCACCTTGGAAATCCAGCCATCACATGATGTACCAGAGTGGACATAATCCTTTGAGATGAGGAAGAAATAATGCAAGTTTAAATAAGTTACTAGGTGTACACCATGGAGCGTCCTGCAGGAAACCGGAGGTGTGGAACTGAATGAACTCTTTGACCTCTCAGACAAACCTGTCTTTGGAAAATCTTAAAGGAGTATATCAGGACTCCCAACACTGGCTACGTACTATCATCTGGAAAGCTTAAAAAATAAAATCACCCAGGCCTGGGTCCTACCTTCTACCCTCAGGCCTAGGCTAAATCAAAAAAAAGAAACAGCATTGTCGTTGGCATCCTCATCTCTACACATAAGGAGTTACCCTAGACAGTTGCTATGGCAACCATGAGTGTGTTCTTCTGAGACATTAAAAATGAGAACGCAGAGTGTCTTTCGTCTTTAGCTAGACTAGAAACAGGTGCCATGTGTGGCATGTTCAAAGTAGTCAATCAACCAAAACAGGCAATATAGAGGCCACCAGAGGTTATCAGAGGTTCCTGATGGCATCTTTAGAAAGAACAAAGGAAATGGTCTTCATTATGATAATTGCCTAAAGTGGTAAAATTCAGCTGTGAACGCTTTTTTCTTGAGTCCATTGTGACCACTGGAGTTAGAACCCTTGAAAAGATGCAGAATACAGGATCTCAAGTTAAAAGGTCAGGATTCTATTTCTGTCACTTCCTGTGACACTTGGACAAATCACCAGACCTTTTTGGCAACGATTTCCTTATTTAACAATGGAAAGGTTTTAAGAGTTAATTTTAGACATTTAGGGGTTGCCAGGAGACAATGGATTTCATCCTATAAAGGACAACAGTTGTGTTGGGGCTTCCAAAATCCACTGCCTCTTTATTCTGTAACTGATTCCTGATTTTCCCCGGAAGTCAAATATTCCTTGTTCGCAGTCTTTGTGCGACTGTGCTGTGGTTCCAGAGGGGGACATTTTATCTGGATATGGCCAAGTGCTCTGGAGAAAAAGCTCAATTAAGTGATTTTTTAAAAGTATACAGTTAAGTACATCATGGCATGTGTGCGTGCATGCGTGCGTTTGAAGGTTTAGGATATAAATCTGGAGATTCAGGGAGAAATCTTGTCATCAAGAAGGAGAATTTGCTTGAGTATGAAGCCAACACAATGAAAAGCAGACATAGATGGAGAACAAAAAGGTCCTGGTGATGTAACTTAAACTTCTAGATCCAGCTATGCCTGCAGTCGGTATACTTGTTTTCAGTTGCAGAAATCAAAATAAAATCCTCTTTTTAAAATTAAGCTACTTTGAACTGGATTTCTTTCTAGTGAACACAAATCCCTCATTTTGCAGGCTTAGGGTACTGATGATAAGGATGATGACTTTTCTAGACCTAGGAAAAATCAGGAAGACAATAATCATCTCCTGAGCTTCTTTCTCGGTTCAAGGACTTTCAAGAAACTGTACATCTAAATCTTCAATTTCTGGAAATGAAGGTATAAACATCTTTGAAATTTCTGTTTAGCTGACTCTTTCCTGTTTCCATAACATCAATCTTCTCATAATTCTTGATAAATTTATTTTCTTGTAGCCTTTTGCTGTCTCTGAATTTACTTATTTTGTAATTTGTGTACCTACAAACCAAGTTAATAAGGAACAAACACAGCAACAATTCGGTACTCAGAATAATATTTTTGGCATAGTGTAGCTTGAACAAAGGTTTGTCTGAGTTTTTAAGCTTTTCAATAGATTTATTTTTCAAATCTATTTTCCAATAGATTTTTTTTTCATGGTCTTAATGCATGAGAGCCTCAATTTCTGATCAGAGGCAGAAGAGATGGAGCTCTTAAATAAGAGGAATGTAAATTAAAAAGCTTAATATTTAGCTAAAAATTGGGCACTGTGGACTGTCTTTCTCAATCTGTAGCTAGTGAATTGAGAGCCAAATTACTGTTTTGCTACATCTGTCAATCCACGTTAATATTTCATTTTCCGTAAATGGTGTTCTCCCATAACCCATTGTCCATTTTGCTAACATTTAAATATCTGCCTCCACCATTGGACCATGAATTCCCATATCCCCGCGACTTTGCTTTGATTATCTCTGATTCTCATGAAGACTCAATCATTTTACACATTGTGCATGCATGGAGCAGAGGTTTGAATATCCATCTATTCCCAAGTTGTTGCTGACAGCATTGAACGAATGCCTCTTTTGACTACAGGCATAGTTTGGTATTGCGTTCATTTGTTTTTTTATTAGTATGTCTGAGAACAGTGCCTATTATATTCAAACTAATTTCAGGTTTTGAAAGTTTCCACATGGGTCATATTTAATCAAGCAGAATTTCATGGGGTTTTAGACCCCGAAGTGTCACATCTGATTGTTATATTTTCATGTTCGTGTCTTCAGTAGTCATCTACAAGTGATATTATGGCCTGGCACTCAGAGGCAGTGTGAAAATCTACATTCTGAAATCTCAGATCTTTTTCGCTACCCTTCCCATTTGTCTCACATCATCTGGGGCATAGAAAGTGTGAAGCTTTTTAATTTCTATACCTTGAAGAATTAAAACCAACCAGAAAGAGAGACCATATTAAGGAACTCTATAGAAGTTCATATTATTGTATTTACATGTAAATTTGCATTCAGAACAGAGAAATAGGGAGTGACCTTTAGTCTAGAATGGAGAGATATTAAATTTATCAATGCATAGCTATTAACTTCTTGAACCAGGGGAAGTATAAAAGAATCAGAGAAATACTAATTTTTAAAAATTAAAAAGTAAGAGAACACTTCCAAATGATTTTTACTAGCTATTTCAATTTTATTTTTCCATTTAAAATTAGAGGGCAACCCACTTTCAGGACCCCTTCTGTCTCTCAGAAGCTCTCTCTCAATAAACCTTTCCTACTCTGAACCTCCGTTGTTCCTTGGAATTTATTCTTTGATTTTGGGGGACACAAGCTCATGTATCTGACATCTAGCAGTTCAGGAGTTATAGTTCTCCTGTACCATTGTGGAGGCCCCGGTGAGATCTTTGGAAGGAAGTAGCAGTTTGCTCTTGTTTCATGACACCCCTAAATATTTTGACTGGATTCTGGATCATGATTCATTTAGGTAATCAAAAATTATCATCTTTTGTTTTTCAGTGGCTTATGTCTTGTGCTTCTGTTAAAATGACGATAGATTTAAGTTGAGAACATGAGAAAATTGTAATGTCTTCATATTTAGGTTTTCATGATGGGACATTTTTATTTTGCAGGCAATGCCTTGTGTTCCTGTTTTGTGTATACTGCATTTAGACATCTACACTGACTGCTGAATTTACTTGTATTCCTTTCTTGACTTGTTTGGCAGTTGGGAGATGGCTTATTGTCTTATTTTAGACAGCTGTTGGAATGGCTTTTTGCATTTCTAATTGCTTTGCAGCTCCGGCTGTTGGGTATATCTGAGGCTAAGGGACAGGTTTTGGCAGTTCACCTCTGTTAGAGATAGTTGTTATCATTGTCAGTAAATGGTAATATGCTTTTCTTACAGTCTTGAAAATCTTTTTTTCCTTCTCAATTGGAAGCTCCTGAACCCCTAGAAAATGAGTGCTCATCTACAGGCATTCCTTTATAGACTGCACGATCCCCATCGCTGTGTTAGAAGGGAATTGGAATTCATGCTCACCCAGAAAGGCACGTGTGAGGGCTTTGGCTGACCCAGTGCCTGGGCAGGGGTTTTCTCCTGTGACTGGCAGCACCAGCAGGAGAAAACACACAGTTCTTCAGGTCTCTTGATCACTGGTTTAATTTTTCACTGGCAGTGCTTCCTTTCTTAAACATGGCTGTTATAGCAGGAATCAACTGTAGCTTGTGCTTTTGGAAACTCACCCTGGAGTTCGAAATGCAAGTTTTCAGAGGAAATAGATACGTGTGTTAGTAAGGGTGGCCACTCCAGCCGGACCTGTCTTCTGGTCACTCTCCAGATAGCAGCCACCTGCTCTGGAGCAGGAAAAGCTCAGGGATGCCCTGAGGGCATATAAAAACCACGAGGGATTAAAAGGGGCACCTTCTTCTCCCCTTCTTTTTTGCAGATGGGAAATTCGAGATCCAATTTCCTTCCTCCTTCGGAGTGTATCTTTAAGCACTGGAAGTTGTTGACCTCACGCTCCTTGGAAGAGCTGTCTAATACTTCTCTGCACCCTTGCACAGTCTGCCTCTCCCCTGGAGGCAAAGCGGGATGCAGAGCGAAGTGTTTTACAGCTGGACCTGCACTGTAAGACAGGAGGAGGTTGGAGGAGCCTTGTGTTCGGACTCTCTCTGCGTCAAGAGACAATTCTGCTTGTGCTGGAGGTGTAGATGTGGCCACAGGAAAGCCGACCCCTCTGGTGCTCGGAGCACGGTCTGAGGCATCTACCACTACTGAGCCTGAGGTTCCCCTCCCTTGTCCTCTGCACCCTAAGGACAAGAGCTAAGCCCTTCAATTACTTTAAATTGTCAACTATGAATCAGGAAAAAGATGAGCACCCCCTGAAAATAAAATAGTTGAAATTACCTTTAGCAGTCTGTCTCTTTGGAGGGAACAGAACATGTGGCTGTTAAAACAGCAGTTTTGGCTATCAGCTGTGGCTATCAAACAACAATGAGAAGCCTGCATAGTTGGCTATTTCAATACGATAAACCATCAGCCTAATAGTCTTTGAGCTGGGTGGGGTGACGCATGCCTGTAATCCCAGCACTCAGGAGGCTGAGGCAGGAAGATTGCCAGGAGTTCAAGGCCAGCTTGGACTACATAGTGAGTTCAAGGCCAGCCTAAAGTATATAGTGAGACCCAGTCTCAAAAAACAAAACAAGGGTAGGTGAGATGGCTCAGCGGCTTAAGCGCCTGCCCGGCAAGCACGAGGGCCCGAGTTCGACTCCCGGAACCCACATACGAAAAAGGGGCCGGTGATATCGCTCAGCGGCACGGGCACCTGCTGGCGCGCGAGGTCCTGAGGTCGACCCCCGGTACCCACAAAACAAAACAAAACAAAACAAAACAAAACAAAACTCTTTGCTTTCATGGGAGTCAAAGGGTTTTCTTTCTGACAACAGATCTCCGTTAATTGATGGCCTATAAGAAAAATTCTGACTACTCTAGTTATAGTTACAAACCTAAAAATGGTAAAAGTATTGTTGTAGTTCAGTTTGGCCGGTAGAGCTGAGAGTGGACTATTCAATTTAAAAATAATTTTTCTTTGTGTTTATATGTTTGTCTGTCTGTTTAATGTGTGTTAATAAGCAGTTAAAACACCTGCAGCTGCTTCATTTAAGAAAAATAATTCAGGGGGCTCAAAGATTTTTTTTTTTTTTTGGTTCTTTTTGAGATTTCCATGGAAATCCATTTATATGGGTTTTCTGGATAGCCAAATTCATTTAAAACATTACCAGATAAAGACTGACAGGCTTGAGGCTTACATACAAATAAACTCATTAAAGTTTAATAACATAAAATTTACATATGATTTAGGTTAATATGTGTGTTTCTGAATGTTAAGTTTTAAGCATACATTATCCTCCAAAAGTTTTATTTAAGTTGGCTTATAGATAAATAAACTCTCAAGACATTATCTCAAATGCTTGTGGTTCATATAGCTTAACAGTAGGCTAATTTAAATCACTTGGTAAGAGTAAAGATGTCTTTAAAGTTGGTAATATATTTCCATCTGTGCTGTTAGATAGCCAAGATGATATCAAAAATCAGTCTTATAAATGCAATGTCTTCATTCTCTGTGTACGATACTTACGATGTTTTCTTGGTCAAAGATAATACATATAGCTAAAAAAGTGTTATCTGTTATGATGGGTTATCTAAAGTAACCAGTTTTGGCTGTAATTAAAAGGTTAAGTTTTCTGCATGTAAAACAATATGGTTTTCTAAAATACTGAGATGCTCTTGGTTAAACTTACAAAACTAGATTTAAAAGCAAAGATTCTATATTTTACTAATATTATCTTGTGTTCCCATCAGTAGGCTTTTGGCTAGTAAAAAGTGAGCTTTAATTGTTAAAGAGTATTTAAATGTTAACCTATAAAATGTTTTCATGATTGTTTAAATAAACAACTATTAGTTTATGATATAACATATATTTGGACATATATGTATGTATACATCTAAAAACAAGCTATGCTGTGAGTCTCAGCTCTAAAGTTAAATTTATAGTTAAGACCATGTGTAATACATACAAAATAACTAATAAGTGCACTTTTTTATACCATATGTGTTTAAACCTTAAACACATAAAATTATCAAAATTTGACATCTTTTTAAATTTGGTCCTGATGTTTAAACTTGCTCTACCTCAATTGGTTTTGATTAAACAAACATTTCTGTTATTGTATAAATTATATACACTTGTATGTTGGGTAATAAGTCTATTTGCATTTATTAACCTTGCTTCCTAAATTAATCAGAGCTGCAAAATGTCCTTAACTCTTGTCAATATAGTCACACCTTATAAAACCTGTTAAAGGAGTGTAAAAGTTGTCTTAAGAATAGAAACCTGGGGCCGGTGAGATGGCTCAGCAGCGTACATGCCTGCCTGGCAAGCGCGAGGGCCCGAGTTTGACTCCCGGAACCCACATACGAAAAAAGGGCCGGTGATATCGCTCAGCAGCACAGGTGCCTGCTGGCACTCGAGGTCCTGAGGTCGACCCCCAGTACCCACAAAAAAAAAAAAAGAATAGAAACTAAATATATGTAGAGATTTCTATATAGCTGTGAGACTATTATTGCTAACCCTGTTACAGTTGAGTGGGGTGAAAATAGTCCAGGTTCTTGTGTACAACAAAGAAGGAATTGCCAAGCATACACCTTGTAGTCAGTAGTAAGTAGCTATGTTTATTGAAGATCATGGGATGGTAGCAGGAACAGGGAGAAGGATGAAGGGGAAAAGAGGGTGAAGGAGAAAAGGGATTCAAGGGCAAAAGGAAAATGGCACTCTAGTGTGAAGGGAAAAAAGAAGGGAACTTGATAGTTCAAGCTTCCAGTACTTATATGGTCAGACACCACTGATCTAAGGTGCCTCCCACTGTCTCTCTCTGAGTCAGCAATCTGCGTGACATCCTAAGTTTAAACCTGGATAATCATTAGGGTGCTGTGCTGTTTATGGTTGAAGGGAGAGAAGGGAAGTGGCTCACACAACTTCCTTGTGTTAGGATTATGGAAGCATGGATAATTATTAGGGTGGTGTGGTGTTTACAGTGGAATGAAGGGAAGAGAGTGACTCACTCAGTTCCTTTGTTACTAACCGTCCTAACCCCATGGCATATTTGTGTTTCTCAAGTGTACAGACCTTCAAAGAAGCAAACTAAAAACATCTTATCACCCTGGTGACTTCCAGCTAAAGTTGTTTATGGTGGTAAACTTTTAGGCTGAAACATCTGACAGTCCCTTACTTGTGTTCCAGCTATTTGTGATGAAATGTGCATTCCAATCCAGTATGAGCCAGTCAGCCAGATGATGTGGATACATTTCAGGCTTGTGTTTGTGTGATTCTTGTGTAATTGTGTCATAATAGTTATAGATACCCAAACACTGCAGTCCAGGCAAAGTCACTCTGGAAATTTAGAGGGTAGATTTGTAAAGCACATCTATAAATGGGTACATTCTACTTAAATGACACTCCAGTAACAGAGAATGGTTAGAAGATAACAAATTAGGTAAAACTTTCCTTATGTCATTTAATATTTTGTAATTAGACAAAGATAACTGGACAAAAAGTTATTCTATACTAAGATGAACAGCTACATGTGTTTCAGAGATAATGACAGAACTTAATGGTTTAGTAATGTCATTATAATTGTCATGCTAAAATGCTGTGTTTCTCTTGATCTCAGACCTTTGGAAAACTTTATCTGTTAGCATTCTATAAGAATTTGACTTCTAAGATGACCATTATTAGTGAGGAAATAACAGTTCTCTGGTCATAGTTTATATTTTGAGGTGCTTGATAGGTAGATAAGATCATAAAATTAAGCCTACTGCTCGCAGTATAATACTGATGTAACTGATCTCTTCTGCGTGTTCAACAACTGAGATTTGGAGATCAAAACTAGAAAGGTAACTGGGCTAAGAGGACGGCCAATATTTTGGCCCTGGTCCTCCAAGTTCAGAAAGGAGCCAAGACATGAGAGGACCTTTTCTACAAGATCCTACAACTTTGGTGAGTCATCCAACCTCCTGAACAGGGAGATTGTTGGACCGCTAAGGACAGGAGTCAACCAAAGTACAGTGTACCAAAACGGAGGGTCATCAAAGACAGAAAAGTCTCCCATGCTTTCATAGGAAGCTACATGGTCGAGAAAGACCATGACTCATCCTGGCGGCTGACACTGACAGAGGAGCTGAGAGGCTCCATACATGGTTCCAAATGGAATGTTTGAGGAGACTTAACTGACTCAGAGACAGCAAGAGGTTAATTGTGATTAACACAGGTCTCTTTAACTTGGTCTTAAACAGTCAGCACAAAAGTATAACTAAAAGATGCATAAAAATAATACTGTAGTAATTAAGGCAAGATATAGGAAGGGGCTCTAATCACTGACCCCTGCTGTCAGTTTCCAGCCACACCTGTAGCTGACCACTGTTATGGTTCAATGAGGCTAGAAGACTACAGTGGAAGCTACAAAACTCTACAAGAGTCTTTAAATTCCTTAGCTAAAATTGTCCTTCAAAACCACCAAACTCTCCATCTTCTTACATCTAAGATTAGAGGGACTTGGGCACTAATAAATGAAATTTGTTGTCTTTAGATAAATAATTCAGATCTGGTAAAGAAAAAAATCTTAAAAGACCCATCCTCCCCAGAATTGGGGAACTAATTAAGTTCATGAACCAAGGTACCACTGTATTGACTCATGCAAAAGCTAAAGAACAAACATTAGTGGCAAAGCACTAGTTTCTCTGAAATTAGACCTTTTGCTCCTCAAAGGATCCTTTCACACTCCAGAGTCTCCTTAGAAAACTGTGAGAATTACTAAACCAAGTTTAATCTATTTGTCTTTGAACCTAGGAAGAGCATTTGCTGGGGTTGCTAAAAATCACTAGCTTCCTTTCTGTTTTGTTGGCCTCACCTCCACCAGGTCTCTTTATAGGGAAGAACTTTACTTGACCTTTTGCTATCCACCTGCCCACTTGCCCACCCAAACACTCACGTCATTATCCCACTGCCAGGCACCTCCTATGAGGGGCTTATCCTGCCTGCTTCCACTTCCAACACTGCCTCCTTCCTCCTTACATCCTGCAATCTGCCATATCCCCACTTCAAGCACAGAAAGGTCAAAGGTCACTAATGCTCTCCTGCTTACTACCATAGTCTAATTATTTTTTCTTGGTTTCCTCTACTAACTTCCAGTCACAGCATCAAGTCTAGGCTCTTTCTTGGATTGGACTTTCTATGCTCTTCATAATTGGCTTGGATGAAAATTCTGTTTTCCCCCGTGACTCTGATACAAACAGCAATGCATCACAAAACTGGTACACTCCATGTTTCCTGACAGTGCTTTACACATTTTTGTTTCAGGCAGATGTAGCAGTCTTCTCAAGAGACAGATGAAGTATGGCTAACAGTACCAGTAATGTGAGGTACCCAAGGATAGAGAAATGTCAATTATATTGTCCACTACTTTCTATTAGAAAATCTAGAAAGAAGATATTTTAATTCTAGCATACATGGATGATCTGTACTTTCCCATCCTGTGTGTTTGTGTGCATGTGTGTTTTTAATTACATAAGATATGGAGTAGAGAGTGAACTATCATCTTTTGAGTGTTTTGTACTTGAATCTCTTGAATGCTACTAATTAGATACAGTACAGTACTTTGGGATAGTTTTCTAACACAATGAGCCTCAATTACCTCATTTATAAAGTGGAGATGTCTATGTATCTACTCCATAGAATTATTCGGAAGATTAAAAGAATGAATACCTATAAAAGGCTTAGCGGGGAGAAGGCATCACTGACTGCTAGTTGTCAGAGAGACTGCCATAGCAGCTGCTTGTATCTTACCAAGCGCATGAGCTCCAGTGGGTGCAGTAACAAAACACCACAGTCCTGGTGGTTAGAACCGAGAGCAATGCGTTCTCCCTCAGCTGGAGGCCAGAAAGCTGAAGTTCAAGTGCGGGCAGGACTGCACTGCCTCTGGAGTCTCTGGGGAAGAAGCTTCCCCTTCCTTTGCTAACCTCTGGTGTCTGCTGGAATAGTTTGACATGCATTGCCTTGGGCTGCACCATTCTCACCTCTGCCTCTGTCTTCACACTGTCTTCTTCTTCTTCTTTTTTTTTTTGTGGGTACCGGGGGTTGACCTCAGGACCTCGCGCACCAGCTGGCGCCCATGCTGCTGAGCGATATCACCGGCCCTTTTTTCATATGTGGGTTCCAGGAGTCGAATTCGGGCCCTCATGCTTGCCAGGCAGGCGCTTACACCACTGAGCCATCTCGCCGGCCCCACACTGTCTTCTTCTGTATCTCCTGTCTACCTCTCACAAGGATGCTTGGGATGGCATTCTTGGTCCATCTAGATAACCTGGGATCATTTCCTCATTGCTATATCCTTAATTTGATCACATCTACAATGACTCTCTTTCTAAACAAGATCACATTCACTGGATCCAGGGACTGGGATTAGGGCATGGACTTGTCTTTGGGAGCCATTATCAGGCTATCATACCAAATTACAAGCTTCTTGAAGGTAATGACCTATTTCTTTCATCTTTGTACTTCCCGTAACATCTAGAACAGTAAGAGCTCATGGGTATTCACTGAGGTATTAATAAGTAAATAGATGATAAGTAAATTACCAAAAAGACATATGTTTGGACCACCGATGAGGGTGAGTGCCTATGATGTGATTTTATTTTATTTACATTGATTGATTGATTGATTTGGAGTGCTAGGGATTGAATCCAGGGCCTCACATAGGCTAAGTAAACACTCCACCACTGAGCCACATCTGCAACCCTATAGTCTGATTTTAAAAAAGCAAAACACAGGAAGTACCAAGCTAACATTCACTGAGAGTGATAATCCAAATATTGAGTCCATTATAATTGACTAATTGTTTAAAATATCAATAAATTATTAGGAAAAAATGTTTCATTTAAAGAATATACTGCATACCAAGTCATTACCTGTATAATCTTGTCACGTCCTGAGTGGTTTTGCACTGAAATAAGCACATCCCACAAAGATTCCAGTGTTTACCCACCTTCCTCTCAAACAGGCAAAGTTCAAGCATAAGTGCATGTACAACCCTTATTAAAATCCCATTCTTTTCTAGTCTCTAGTCTACTCTGAAACTTTCTTAAACAACTGAGTACCTCATTTTATTGACCCCAAAGACACCCCCGTTCATGGAGTCCTACTGGGTTGCTCCTGTTCTGTACTTTCCTGTACACCTTCAGCCTCCCTTTCCTTCCCTTCCCTTCCCCTCCCTCAGGGAGGCTGGGAGACGTAGGTTTTACATTAGGCCACAGTGGAGGGGCAGTATGGAGGGCTTGGAACTGATAGCTGCCAGTCGACTGAACCTGCTGGGTTTTCCTTCTTGTTTCCTTCCAGTGTTCATCAGCTATGTATCAGCTCTCTCCTGGTGTATATACACCATCTTAGACATCAGATGTTTGGCAAACTGCCCACCTGGGCCTGTCAAAATAAGATGAATAATTCTTCAATGAGCGTGAGATTAAAAAGACAGAGTCTGTTTGTGTGTACAAATCCATTTTCTTCTTTAGAATTGTAAAAATCACAAAACGTGCACCGAAGTACTCCTGGCACTTTTTCACTGCAAAGGAGAAAATTCAAAATAAAGGCCTGCTACTGAATGGATTGCTCAGTCAAAGGAGAGCCATGGCACATTAGATTCAATAAAGCATTCGAGCTTCTGATCGAATATATTATGGGAACACTGTAGGCTACAATTTAAAAGATTAGTCCAGGAAGAAACAATATACGACTGTATTGGCTTTCTTGCTGGCAGTCTCAGCTTCAGGCACAAGAGGATGATACCTGATAGTTGCCATGGTAACCATGCGAGTGTTAGGATGGAGCACTTCCAAATAGAAAAAGCAGAGCATCATCCATGAGTTGCTGTTTAAAGAGAAAGAGAATCCACAGTCCTTGGAAAACGGTAGCATGGGAGTGTGCCAGGAGAGATTCTGCAGTGTAAGGCCTGAGAGTCTTCTGATTTTTGTGAAGTCACACTACACCTATTTGTGAGGGTCCCCCATGACTGGTATAGTAGTTTTCAGGGTAATGGTAGATAAAAGCTGCATCTGCAAAGCTGTGGAGGACGCCATTGTGCTGAGATTTTTGCTGGTTATTTTCTGCAAACTCTAGCTCTCGAATGTCTTGCTGAATCCATCAGGTCTGAGTCCTCACACTGGAATAGACATCAACTCCCCTAAAACCCTGGACCCTGACTATGCTTTTATGCCCTCAACTCTGTTTTGGTTATAGCTTCTTAAAGATGAAAAGATTCAGCCAATATTTTCATGGTCCTTTCAACCTATCTGAATTTTGCCCTACAAAATGAAGTTTATGCCTCACCTCTGTCTGCGACTATGAATTTTTAGCTTCCTGGTCATAAACTACCGGCGTGGGCCAGATCTGACCTTCATTTGACATCTAACTAGTGTCTTAAAAACTGAACTGATGATGGCTCAGCAGCATAAGCACCTGCCTGGCAAGAGCGAGGGCCCGAGTTCGACTCCTGGAACCCACATACGAAAAAGGGGCCGGTGATATCACTCAGCGGCACGGGCGCCTGCTGGCACGAGAGGTCCTGAGGTCGACCCCCGGTACCCACAAAAAAAAAAAAAAAACTGAACTAACAACCAGTCAGGAAATCTCCTATGACCTTCTGGATTCTGGCAGTTTAGCTGCATGTTCTCAGTAAGGCTGGAGCTGAGGGCAATCACCGCTTTAGGTCAAGGCCAGGCTCCCTTGCCTCGCTGCTTGGCTGCCATCACCTACTTGCCTGGCTGCTGTAACATCCGAAAGGCCCGAGAGGATTCCTGACCTTGAGGATATTGACACCTACATGTGCCGCTCCTTCCTCTACATGCCTAATATAATTCCTTCTCCAGGAGCCCAGTTCCTTTGCCTGGCAGGCACACAACACAGATTTGAAATCAAAGGTCAGATCATCTATTTGACGAACACATTCCTGCTCGCTCAGACTCTTCCCCATCTAACCCTTTATCTGAGTGACCTGCATGCTTGGTGACACAACAAGAAAACCCTCGGGGTGGGAAGGGGCTCCTGAGTTCCACTAGCAGTGGAACTTTCTTTAAATAAAATGAAGGGAAGACTGGATAAACCTGGCAACTCTGCCATAGCAGTTGCTGCAGGGCTGCTCTAGGAGACCATTTGGATGTCCCCAGTTGCCGCCTACTCATTCATTCACTGAGTCAGCCAGCCCACCACGTCTACCCAGTGTGGTTCCCAGTCACGCACCATAGAGAGGAATAACACCGAGGAGCACACCCCAAGCCCTGCCCTCCAGCCAGTCTCAATAGTTTAGTGAACTGTTCTGTTTTCTTGGTCCAAAGAAGCTGCTAAATGGGCTGCTGTGACCAATTCCAGAGAGATCAAATTGTGCCAAAGATAAGTAAAGAAGAAAATCAATATAAATGGCCAAAACACAGATACAAACTCTTGACACACAGAGAAATAAAATTAAAACAATAATTATAAAATTTTTAACTATTCGGTTTAGGGAAGATTGTAGAAGAAGAATCACAATGCCACCGTGCAGGCTGAAAGTTGACGAGTGCTCCTGCTTCTTCTCAGGGATGACTGACTTGGCATAAGGATGTGTGTGTGTCTGATACTGGGGACTGAACTCAGATCCTTCATACTAGCTACACACCCAGCCCTTTTAATATTACTATTAATATTTTATTTCTTGTATTATTCTTTTCTTTTATTTCTTTTTATTTTGAGACAGTGTCTCACCAAGTTTTCCAGGTGAGACTCAATTTGAAAACTTCCTGACTCAGCCTTCCAAAGTGCCGGGATTGATTATAGGTGGGCCCCACCATGCCCAGCTTTGGCACAACCTTTTAACAAAACAATTTAGCAATAAACGTGAAAAATCCATACTTTTTTTTTTTTAATGTAGTAATGCAAGTCTTAAGATGATTCCCAGGAAATAAGAATGTGCACAAAGATGTAGCTGTGAAGTTCTTTGTGGAAGAGTTGTTAATCATAATGATACAACAAATATGTAAATAATAATGACTCAAGGAAGTAGCACGTGTTGATCATGTCCTACATGAGTAATACCCCCCCTTAAGACACCAGTGGCCCTAGGACAGAGGCATGATTGCTTGCTGAGGAAGCGGCTTAGAGAGGTTAATAGCGCCCGAGCTGACAGAACTCTAAGAAAGCACAGCTGGAAGGTGGCTGAGTCTCTTTAGTTCACATCAAGTTTCTAGCAGTGGAAAATCAAAACAATGTAGAAGTCCCATGTTAGGGAACTGGATTAGTTAATTATGGAGCAGGCATGGCATGGGATGCTAGCTGGTCATAAAGAAGTGCAGATAAAGATCCATCTGGTTGGAAAGATGTAAGAAGTATAACAAAACTGCTTACCAAACGGTGTTCCAAGGGCATCCCACATCTGTAGAAGAATCAGTTCAAAAGATACTTCAGCAGAGACACGGTCAGAGAGGTGGATGTCAAGGTTCAATTTCTCAGTCTCTCACACTGGTAAGATGATTTTTTCATTCCCCCTACTCCCTCCACTCACTGTTTTTCTTCACTATATTTCTCTACTTAAAAAATAAATCTGCATTCCATATGTCCTAACCTTTATACTTGCTTTTTAAAAATATCATGGCATTATTGCCTTGCTATTAGCATTCCAAGTTGTTATACTACACTGTAGTCTCCGGCTTCCTTGAATTAATATTATTTCCCTCAGGGTGTTATAAAAATCATCCTGGATGAAAGAAGGCCAACTTGGGGTTCAAGCTGCGCTCATCTATTAACGTGTCCAGGATGTGACCTGAGGCTTGTCACTTCCGCACTCCTATCCTTAGCATGATGGGATGGCTGGACGAGCTGAACTCCCAGGGCTCTTCCAGCTTTAACATGTGGCACACTCTTGCACATTCATTTTCTCCTTTGCAGACAGCCTGTAACCATTTCCAGTCTGCAGGAGTAGGATTTGAGAATGCAAAATCACTTTGGCCTATAAAGAAGCATGGATAAACACCTGCCTAACCCATTTTAAGAAATAATAACATGACATTTATATACCATTTCACACAGTGTTTATGAATTCTGTCCCTGGAGGCTCTAAGTTTGACTCTCATTATTGTACCTATTTACATGCCTGTATTTGAGGGAAGATTTGCCACTGTGAGTGACAGGTAATGCTTTCTCTTGCAATTATTGTGGATCCAGTGTCTCCTATTATATTCCGGGTGCAAAATATGTTAAGACCAGTTTCTCTGACACAGAAAATGACCCAGAAAAATAAAGTGGGACTTCATTTCAGCCCCATCTTTCTCTTCAGCTGTATCTGTGGATAATGATCCTTCCTGAAGGCAGTTGAACTGGGCTGAAATTGCGTATCAGAGCGGCAGTTTCCTCCCCTAAGAGCATCCTAGAGTAGCAGGATCACCATTATGCGAGATCTCTGGTAATAAAAAATTCAAATGTTGTGTGATATCTCCAGTGTCCTGCAAAAATCGTTCTAGAATTGCTGAGCATATATTCCACAGGTGGGGTTTTCACCTCTGAGTGTGCAACAGAAGTCCTACCTTGATATGTTATACTTTGTGAATGAAGAGATAAAATAATAAGCTTCCCAATGCATGGACAAGGTTGTTTAGTTACTTCTAGAATTTCTGAGTTGCTAGGTGGTCTCCTCTGTATCACATGAGAACACAAAAACATGAATCAGAACAATGATATTTCATTTCTGAGCATTTCTGCTATTTGGTTTCTGAGAAATTCTGCTTAGCTAAGGACTAATTCAGAAAAATAAAATGGAAGGACAATCCTCTTGTTGTTTCTTATTGCAAATTTGGAGCACTGAGAATCTTTACATGTTTTGGTTCCAGTTCATTTCAAATGTGCACCATCTATTTTTGCATCAAAACAACACCACTATAATGAGAATTTTGGTTGAAAGCAATGTTACAAATCCAAGCACCCAGAGTGATCTATAGAAAAACATAAACTGCCAATACACAGGGGTGCTGCCCTGCGGGTGGGGACCACTGCTTTCTTGGGGTGTGAGATTGAGTGTAAAAACTGGGGCTTGAGCTTGTGGTCTTTCATGATGGCTACACCAAGGGTAACCAACGCCGGTCACATGGCACTGAAACATTCACACTCACCTTTCAGCATTTCAGCCTCCCTGGTGCATTGAATTGTCAAGGAAATTAATAAATTTCCCTGTACATCAAGGTATGTATATCTGGAGTTGTGACGAGCAGGTCACTACACAATCACAACAGCCCTGTTAAATTTCCGGGTGGACTGGGAGCCAGAGATGTTGCACAGATAGCTTGAAAGCAGCCACGCTGGGAAGATGAGCAAGTACTACAGACTGCCTCCCCTCGAAGTGTTGGTTTATAAATAAATAAATATCGTGCCTATCTTTGTTTACAGACAATAAAGACTGCAGTCCAACTTCCCACGTAGGAACTCCATTTGGCCATTTGCTAGCTATGTGACCGTGTCCAAGTTATTAAATCTTTCTAAGCTTCAGCGTCTTTATTATCAAATGGAAGAATCAACACAGCCAGCATTGCAGGGTAGAAGTGAAAACAAAAATCAAACATCCATGTAATGTTGTTGATAGGATGCCTGTGCAATGTATTATTCAATAAAGGCCAAGTGTTATTATGATCACTGCTATTACTTCTTTTTTATTTTATGTGAAAATAAAACAAAATTTCATAAAAAGAAAATAAGAATAGTTAATACACTGTGCATCATCTTCAAGGACTCATTCAGAATACAAAACATAGATATAAATGATTTTTATAAAAAAGAAACAAACAGATAAATAGCACAAAACTTTTTTTTCAGCGAACTAATAGAGGTCAGGTAGAACAGGGAAATTTAAAAACTACAGTCTCTCATGAGTATACTTTAGTCCATATATGCTATATATACAATTTCAAAAATAGATTTATTGGGTTGGTGAGATAGCTCAGCGGCATAAGTGCCTGCCTGACAAGCGCAAGGTCCTGAGTTCGACTTCTGGAACCCATATAAAGGAAAAAAGGGCCAGTGATATTGCTCAGCGGCACAAGCGCTTGCTGGCAAGCATGAGGTCCTGAGGTCGACTCCCGGTACCCATATAAAAAAAATACATTTATTGTGCATATTTAAGGTGTGCAACATGATGTTATGGAATACATAGAGATAGTGAAAAATGTTACCACAGTGAAAATTGTAATATATTTCATCACCTTCATAGTTACTGATTTTTGTGTATGTGTGAGTATTTTGTGACAAGAGCACTTAAAATCTACTCATTAGCACAAATCCCCCAAAACTAATTAACTAAGGACTACTAATTGTCATCCTCATGCTGTATATTTCATCTCTAAACTTGTTCATGTATTTGCTACTTTATATCTGTAAATCTACATCTCCCCACTCCCCATCCCTGTAAACACTGTTCTCTATCTCTGTATATTTAATTTTTTAAAGATTCCACATATGTACAATAGATATGGTGTATTGGAAAGAAACTCATCAAAAGGAAAGAGAGACTGGGATGGGGGAATGGGGAAAAGAAAGAAGGGAAAAGAAAAAAATTGTATATATATATATATAAGATAGTTAAGATAGATACACTACTAATTATGCTTAATTCATTGAAGAGAAAGGTTTGTGCCAGTAATGTTTGCACAACTGAATGCTGATATCTTGTACCCTGAGTAACTAATTTAAAGATAACAATACGTAATGCACTAACCATTGTTACCCTCCTATTATGTTGTTTTAAAATTTTGTTCTTTTTTTTTCTTCTCTTAAAAAAAAAGTTCCACATATGAGATTGTGCAATAGTTTTCTTCCTTTGTCTGGCTTATTTCACTTAGCGTGATGTCCTCCAGACTCTTGCACATCATTGCAAATGGCAAAATATCAATACTTTTTAGGACTGAGTAGTCTTCCAGTGTACATGCTGCAGTTTCTTTTCCCATCATTCGTTGGTGGACAGTTAGTTTGTTTCCATGGCTTGGGTTTTGTGAATAATGCTGAGATGAGCAGGGATGAACTGATATCTTTGTGACATGGTGACTTCGTTTACTTTGAGTATATGCCTAGCAGATGGGACTGCTAGGTCATGTAATAATTCTATACTTAATTTCTTTAGAAATTTTCCTTCTGTTTTCAATAAGGACTGTCTCAATCTACATTACCACCGAGCATACAAGAGCCCTCTTTTCTCCCCACTCTCACCACATAAAGATCCTGAATGGGTGTGGGCGATGTCTCATAGCCTTTCTGATTTGCATTTCCTTGATGATTAATGACCTTGAGAATCTTGTCATATATCTGCTGGCACTGTTTCTGCCTTCTTCAGAGAAATGTCTTTTCAAGCTTTTGCCCATCCTATTTTTAAATCAGACTTTTAAAAACTTTGAATTGTATGAGTTCTTTGTAAATTTTGGATATTAACTCCTCATCAGATATATGATTTGTAAATATATTTCCCAATTTTAGTTTGACATAGTCTCATTTATTTATCTTTTTGCTTTTGTGCCCTGAGCTTTTGCTGTGACATTAAAAAAATCATCATCAGGGTCAACTTCAAGAGCTTTCCCTGTGTGCTCTCTTCCAGGAATTTTAGAGTTTCAGGTCTTATATCTAGATATTTTCCACTTTTTTCCAGATATATTAATAGCGCACTTAATTTTACAAATTATTTGGTTTCATTGTGGCACACAGGCATACAACATACTTTGATCATATCCACCCCCTCTCATTCTCCCTTATATCCTTTACCCTTGATTGATTTTTATAAATGGAATAAGATTGGGTCCTATTTCTTTTTTTCATGTGAAAATCCAAATTTCCCATCACCATTTATTGAAGATGCTATTCTTCCCCCTATCATGGTGCCCTTGTCAAAAATTGGTTGACCATGCATGTTTAAATTTACTCATGGCCTCTCTCTTTTGTTTTGCTGTAAAACAAATGTACCTGTTTTTATGATAGTGCCATATGGTATTAACTACTGTAGCTTTGTAATATAATTTTGAATCAGGAAATATGATGCCCCCAAATTTATCTTTCTTTTTCAGAATTGTTTTGGTGATTTGGGACTCCATATGAATTTTAGGGCTGTTTCTGTGAGAATCTGTGTACTGGTTTGGGTGGTATGAACATTTAAAAAATAGTAATTCTTTCAGTCGATGAGTATGGGGTATCTTTCCATTTATTTGTGTCTTCCTCAATTTCTTTCATCAATGTCTTATGGCTTTCAGTATAAAGATCTTTCACCTCCTCGGTAAAAATTATTCCTATATGTGTTAATTGTTGGTGCTATTGTCAATGTGTTGTTTACATTTTTTTAAGTTAGACTGTTACTTGTATATAAAAATGCTGCTGATATTTGTCTATTGATTTTGCATCCAAATGATTTTACTGAATTCATTTTTTAGTTCTGATGCTTTTTTGTGGAATCTTTGGGAGTTTTTTTTTTGTTTTTTTTTTTTGTTTTGTTTTGTTTTGTTTTTTAATGTGGGTACCGAGAATCGAACTCAGGACCTCGTGCTTTCCAGGCAAGCGCTTATGCCGCTGAGCTATATCACTGGCCCTCTTTGGGAGTTTTACATGTAGGATCATATCATCTGCAAATAGAGATAATTTCACTTCTTCCTTTCTGATTGAGTGCCTTTTTATTTCTTTTTACAGTCTTATTGCTCATGCTAGTGGTTCCAGTACCACAGGTATATTGAATAGAAATGGCAAGAGCAAGCATACTTGCCTTGTGCTGGTCTTACTAGAAAACCTTTTAGTTTTTCCCACTGATTATAGCATTAGCTACAGTCTTAGTGGCATTTTCATGAATGGCATTTATTATGTTGAAGGACTTTTCTTCTATACCTAAACTATTAAGACTTAATCAAGAAAAGATGTTGGGCTTTGTCCAATATTTTTTCCATGTTAATTGGGATGATCACGAGAAAGTGAATTTAGAATTAAATGTCCTGGAGCTTGGATATTGGATTTGCCACTTAACAGCTGTGTGAATTTGAATGAAGAAATTAAACTCTTTGATTATAAGTTTATGTGCCTTTAAGATGAAGGTAGCGATACGCATGCCATCATGAGATAAAGTATGCAAAATTAGCTGGCAAAATTTACAGCATTTAGAAGATTCTCACTGAAGTCTAGTTTCTTTCCATTCCTTTCAACAGATAGTCCTGAATATTTTGATCAGTCCTCTTCTCCATCCTTCTGCCTGCCTGACAAGCAAAGAAAGACCTATTCCAAATGATATCATTTAGAATTTCAGATATTTAAATCTTGACTAAATGATCCCTTACTGATAGTTCAGAGTTAATAAAAGTCTTTAATGGGTGCTGCTTTTATTAGCTGGGATTTAATTTGATTTTAATTTTAGATCCCAGTGACAGTTTTGAGGGTTGCTCTCAGCAAAACCCACCATCTGATTATCCAGGAATGGCGCACCTTTATCCAAGTAAGAAAAGTAGCCAGCTTAAGAACAGAGTCATCGAAAAATCACAGAAACTTTTAAATTTATATCAACAATTAATTCTCTGTAGCCATGTCAGATCTGCCGGTGGATATGCCAGATAAGGGAGAAGTGAGGCGGGGATGCAGCCTTCAGTGGGAATGAGCTATCTGGAGAGGCCAGCACCCTCCGCGGGGGGGAGGACAGAGAGGTCAAGGTGTCTAAGAAGGGCCTAATCAAGCTTTCCTTGGACTCCTATGACAAAACTCTTGAGTGTAAAAACTCCCTGGCTTCTTTCCAATGAGTCATCCCAATAGTGCCAATGTTATTATTATTTGCTCTCTGTTTAAAATGGGAAATTGAAGTTCTACAAAGTCAAGACTGGTCCGAATCTCATGCAAAGTAGTTGGTTCAGAGCTATTAGCGCAGCAGATTTCTTGGTCCATTAAGAGTCTGATGTAGTAGGTGGCATCTCCTTGTGATTCTTTCCATTTTAAGCTCCAGACAAACTGCCCTTTCCGGGTCTTTAGTCTGTTTCTCTGATTACTTTTTAAGTGTCTCTCAGGAAAGTTTCTCCTCAATTTGGTGCTCACTGTTCCAAGCCCTTTGCTTCTATCCTTCTCTCCTTGCTCCCTGACTGTTATTTTTTATATATCATCTTTGAGAAACCACATCATATGGAGACCTCTAAATTCTCTGTTCTCCACTCTTCACTCTTTTCTTGGCTGTCTATTTAGATTCCTCCTTTACATTCTTGCAGCAATATTTCATGTATTCACTCTTTTCCTCTAAATGGTTGCCAAAATGTGCAGCTGCTTCCTCCTCAATATTGCAAAGATCTGCCCTCTTTATCTATCAAAAGTTAAAAAAAGACTTTTCCAACTTCCAAATTCCAGTTAACCATAAAGGAAATGATGGAGTCCTTAGGCATCCACTGTTTGACCTCCTGGTCTTTTTCCTTTGACTCTGACTCAGCCTGGGTGTAGGCAGCACCAGGATCATTTCCACTGCCCCCATGCCACTGTTACTCTGTGTCTTGTCCCCAGCTAGCTGCAGGGGGTGGTGTTAAAGGTATCACACTGTCGGGTTGCAGCCATCTCCTTCTTACCATGGTCACTTGGAGGTCTTTCTTGGAGGGTGGGACTTAGGAAGAAAACATCTCCAGCCTCATTCCTTATTCTTCCTTCTCAATGAAATAGAAATTCTAAAAGTTTTGTCCCTTTCGCTGGTCCCTTCCCACAAAAGGAGGAATGGCATTTATGTTTGGTGTGATGGTGAGAGGCAAGTGTCCAGTGATCCACTGCTGGGTGGAGTCAATGTGCAAAGAGCTGCATGTTCTTGCAGCCCCATTTGTTTTGTCTTTGATAGTAGGGTCCCCTGCTCTCAAAGGGGATGAGGCAGCTCTGCATCCTTATGCAGTTAGTGAGGCGAGTGTCTGCTCTGAGGTTTGAGGTCTTTGGGGAGTTTGGGTAGGAGGAAGGGGAGGTAGGGGAATGCCTATATTGGCCTCAAGTCAAACCTATATTCTTCAATATAGTGCTACCAGTGCTAACCAGTGACTTTTTCTTGCTGTATCTCTTAATTGGTTTGGGAGTCAGAGCAGAGAGGAGGAATGTTTATCATTTGAAACCCCAGTAAGATCCTACTTTTTATTTTCTTATTATTAAAATTAGATATCTAAAAATGTATATAGAACAACAATCATCTCTATTTCTGTAACTTGTATTTTTTCCTCCTTTGGGTATTCTCATATCAATCCTAAGAAATAGTGGTAAAAGCCTTCTCATGGGTGAGACGATTCTATCAGCACTTCTATGAGAAGGATGGGGCTCTCAGAGTCAGCCGTATTCTGTAGATGGGGAAACCAGCATGAGGAATGAAGGCACCTTGCCAGAGATGAGACCACGCCACCAGATAGTAGAGAATCCACCATAAGAGTACTTACTATCTCATTCCTACTATAGGAGGCCAGCCTGCCTCTCTTGCTTTGTGTTATGGTTTACTAAATACAGTGACCCTCAGTCAGTATTATTATAGTCACCTCTTGGTATCTTCAGGGCACTGGTTCCAGGACACCCCGCCAGTGCCAAAAACCTCAGATGCTCAAGTTCCTTATATATAGCGGGTCAGTGTTTGCACATAACCTAGGCAGACCCTCCCACCTACTTCAAATCATCTTTAGATGACTTACAATACCTAATGCAATGTAAATGTACTTAATACAATGTAAAGACTTGCTATTCTGTATTGTTTGTGAAATAATGACAAGAAAAAGTTCTGCACATGTTCAGAGCAGATTCAATTATCTTCGAGTGCTTTTGACTGAAGATTGGTTGAATCCTGTAGACGTGGAACTTGCAGATGTGGACGGCCGACTACAGGTCATTTTTCATTGAGCGGTTTCCATAGAGTTTGGCGAAGAGTAAATTGAATAATTCTATAACTCTACAAGAAGTGGATTTAGAGGACACACTGTATGGCTCCTGAGGAAAATAGGTTATCATCATAACCTACAGACAAAAAGATAGAGAGAGAGAGATGATAGATAGATGATAGATACATAGATAAATAGATAGATAGACAGACAGGTGTCTTTTAACTTTCCAGTTCTATTTCTTTAAATTGAGCTACTTTCTCCTTAGCCTTATTATTTTTCTTTCCCAGAATCTCATTCATTTACTCATCCATGCATTTATCTGGCTTATTTAAATTCCTCTTTACAGCTCATTAGCTAATCATGCGCCTTAGGCAAATCATCTTTTGTTTCTCAACTTCGGTTTTCTCAAATTTAAAATCAAACCACTAAACGAAAGCGCTAAGATTCCCTTTAGTTCAAATCAAAAAATCATTAGAATAGGGTACCTCATTTTGGGGGGAAGCTGGGCTTTGGGGTCCAGACGCTTGGGCTAGTGAATGTGGTCAACTCTTCATTAGCAGATAGATTTACAGACTGATTTACAGTGGGGTAAAGCAGCCTCCTGGGGAGGTACTCAAACCATACTCAAGGTTTTAACCTTGGTGGCTCACTCATGTACAAACACATCTAATAAGTTGGGGGACTTCTTAGAGAATGCACTGGGGACCTCGAGGAAATTCATCACAAGGAAAGAAAATGCAAGGCAAGATGAAAGCTTTAAACATTGAGAGGGTTTTTTTTTTGTTGTTGTTGTTGGTTATTTTGGTTTTTTTCCTCCCCTAATGGTTTGGTGGCTGATACGGGAGCTTATTTCACTGAAGTTGTTCTTAGGATAAGTTTGTGCCCTGGGAGAAAATTACCATATGAGAATGGACTATAGCGCTTTGGGATTCACACAGCTTAGCTCTGGGACCTTGTCTTAAAAACAAAAATACATGCTTGGTTTTCATTTCTTTAAATTAATAATATAGATCCATGAATTTAAAGAGAAGCTCTGCTGGCATCAGGGCTTTACTGACTCCTCATTCTGCCAGCTTCACAGCATGCTGGACTCCAGCTCCAGGAATATGGCAGCGCAACTGTGGTAGCCTTAGAAGCAGAGCTGTAGCTTTTAAGTGGAACCATGGTCCAACTATTGGTGCCTGAATACCAACATTTGATCAGTCACTCCAGTGGCAATAATCAGGACCGTTGAATTAATGTATGTGAGTACACTGGGAAGATTCTAGAAGTTTCTTGATGGGAACCCTATAAGACTGGTTTTCCCATGGTCATGCAATAAGAGTAGAATTAATGTTGATAAGAGAATCTCCTGTAGATGAATCTCTTGCCCTTCTGCAGTTCAGCTCTTTATGATACCTGGTCTCCCACGAGCTGTATTTCTCAGACTTTTGTGTCAACTGGTTTCTAGGACCAAGCTAGCAGAACTCAGGATTTTTTATTGTAGCTCTCTGAAAATACAGATTAACCTCTCTTTAGAAAAGCTAATGATCTTTTTAGATGCTTGAGTAGACTGGAAAGTAGCATGGGTTAGAGAGCAAAAAGGTTAACAGCTTTCCCTCCAACATAAGAAAATAGCTTTCAATTTCTTCTCTGAGACCTCAAAATTTTAAGGTAAGCTGATTTTTTTTTTTTTTTTTTTTCTAAATGGATCCTAAACATTTCTCTGTGATACTGTCGCTACATCTTGCTGGGTTAAGGCATGATGGCCCATACAAATTCTAGACCCTCACACGTATGCCTCTATCATGAAGCATAAACTCCAGGGGAAAGGCACAGGTTTTTTATTCTAGTGTCTGGCACAGTGCCTGGCACCAAATAGGCACTGAATAAATATTTGATGGAGGTACCAATAGGATGCTAAATTTTATCTATGCGTACTACAGCTGAGCGCACATATAGCTTTGACTTGTTTATTATATAAACAAGAAGACAGAGGGAAAAAGGAGACCACACTCGTAGGTGACACAGACTCACCCACATAGGAACACAAAGATCAGTGCTTGGGACAGGGTAGGTACACAGGCATGTTTGATGGGTTCAAATCAACAAAGTCAGACCAGTCTAGCATAGTGAAGAGAAAGTACCCAAACTGCATGTGCACGGAAACTCTGTGTCAGTTTGGGTCCTCAGAGTTCTCCATGAAGCTCATTAGAGATACTTAAAAGAATACAACCTATCCCTATCCAGAGCTTGCTCACTCCTTATGAAATAATAGAAAATAAAATATTGTTAAAATGAATGCTACTCTGGCTAAAAATTGGCAAATGATTCACTCTATTAGGCAGAAATAAGTGAAGAAAAACTTAGTTTGAAAGAGCTATCAACTGTCGGCTGCTTGGAATTTAACATAGGGAGAAGTATGAATTTCTGTGCTTAATACCATGCATTCTTCACCATGAAGAAAGATTCTGTCATTTTAAAATGAAGACATGTATAGTTTCTTATTTTTTGAGAATGTCTCTTGAAGCTATTGGCGCTTCCAATAAAAGGCAGTGTGTAACACTTCTACAGATGATGTATGGTCTGCAACATGCTGTAAAGAAAACCTAATATGGAGGGTTTTGGATGTCATAATCTTCACAGAGAACTGAAAGGCTGTATTCCAGAGCATTAGTTGCATGAGGAAGGATACCCGGATGAGCCACCAAACAATGCTGATGGATTGGTAAGGCTCACGCCCTGACTCTAATGGTCCCTCAAGGTTAGACACACTGTACTGGATTTTGCTGCCTTCTTACTGGTTTTGTGTTGACTTCACTCTTTTCCCATCTTTTATACTTACCTCTGTGTAACACTTATTGATATCACTGTTGCTGAGATTGGGCATGCTTCCAGAGAAGCTCAGATTTGCTCTTACTTTTCCGTCCAATAAACTCATCTGGTAAGCATTGGAAGAAGAATTCTGGAAACTCCATCACTAGTTGGCAACTATCACATTTCTTAACAGAAGAAAAATTTTCTATGTAGTTGAAACCATATTTCTTATGCTGGAATGGATTTAAGACAAAAAATATATTGCACATTTGAGCATGGACCTCGATTTTTCAACATACATCTTTCATGTGTGGGGAACTGATAATGCACATTTTTCCCCTGGGGAACCTTCCTTTTCTTAAGGCATTAAGTTGCCTGCTCGGATGAATAAAGTATCTACCACCTTGAATGGATGTGCTAATTAGCAATGGCAAAATTTACATATGTTTCATTGAGCTAGAAGGGGGAAGTAAAATCTATTTCATTTGGATATTTTATGTTTACAAAAAGGGAAAATTTTTAAGGTAAAGCGATTTCCTTTGTCTACCTGATAAGTCAGAAATAAAAGGCATGCATGCATTGTTTGCAAGGAGGTAAGCAAAACTTTGTTATGGCTCTGTGGCAGATGGTCCGTAACAATAGTTCCTCAGCCTTGCCACCCACAAAGCCCTGAGAAAGTTGTCCTGGTTACTCTTTGTCCTTGCTTTTGCCTCTTAACATTCCTCTATCCAAGTACAGCCCAGTAGATCTTGTAGGTTGTTACCACCAAAATGTTCTTAAGCCTGGACCACTCTAATTACTGTTACCATGCGACATTACCATTCTTGACTCACTGGTTCTCACGCCAGCAGCATCAGCATCACTGGACACTTGTTGCAGATGCCCTCCCTTGGGTGCAACTCCAGACCCCCTGAACAACAAATTCTTGGAGGATGTCCAGCAATATGGGCTTTAACAGATGCTCCAGGTAATTCTGTTTCATGCCCTAACTAGAAAGGGCTTTCTTCTTAAATTAAAAATGAGGATCGGAAGACTGTTCTTTGGCCCTCGTCCAAAGCAGTAAATAAGTAATCACGAAACAAGTATGAAACCCATCCTAATCAATTAGGGATAGTTGCTTGCTCTTGAAGGTCAGCCAATCAACAACAGCTTAACTCCAGGAACTGCTTCTGAAAGGCAGCTAATCCCTAAACACTCCTGCTTGTGAGAGTCCACCAATCCCTGAACTCCATGCTCCCTGAAACCCTTTATGATATGGACTTGCTTTGTTCAGAGAGACTGTGATTTATAAAAGTAGCTCTCTATTGCTTAGGAAGCAATACATTTAGCTTCTTTGTCTCACATATGTAGATTAAATTTCATCCTTCAACAAAATGATCATCATAGATTTGGAAGAAGTTAAACTTGTTTTGAGAGAGGTTTGACCAGCATTGTTGAAACTTTGATGGTGGGGACGTTTGAGAAACATGATACGCCTCATCCAAAACAAGGACCAACTATGATTTAGAGAAAATACTTATTTCATAAGAAAAACAAAAAAAAGAAGGACTTATGTATAATTATCCATTATTATACATACACAGTTTTAACATAAACAATGAATTATCACTTTACAGAATGTTGTCACATAGTAATATAAGAATCAGGAAAAAGAAAGGAAGGTGTAAGGGTTGCATTGGTACTAAACCATAATTTTCTATAACAGGAAGCCAAGAAAGAATAGCAATACAAGGCAGAGTTGAAAGTAATAAAAATAAATGATATCACAATAGATATAAATTAAATTTTAATGCACTTACAAGGTTTGGTGGAGCTCGCCTATCATCCCAGCTACTCAGGAGGCTGGGGCAGGAGGATTGCAAGTTCAATGCCACCGGGATCCAAATAAAATGATTTTAAAAAGGGCTGGGGATATAGCTCAGCACTTCCTGGGTTCAATCTTCAGTACCTCAAAAAATTAATGCAGCATGTATTAGTCAACTTTCCTGTCACTGGCACACAATAGCTGATACCCACAATTCAAAGGAGGAGAGGTTTAGTTTGGTACATGGTTTCAAGGGATTCGGTTCATGGTTGGTTGACTCCAAAGCAGAAATATCATGGAGAAAGGGTGTGGTGAAGCAAAGATGCAGGAAACAAAGCAGGGGAAGAGTTCCAGAGAGGAAGGGGCCAAGGACCACATATGGTACCCAAGGTTAAACCTTCCTAACTCTCTCAGACACAAGATAAGTTTGCTTTACTAATCCCCTTACTACCTCCCAAGCTAATCAAGTTGACACAAGCTTAACCACCTCACAACTCAAGAAATATTTGTTGGGCACAAATATTGTACTTGTACCATTAGAAACTAAAGACATCAAACTCTGTCTAAAGAGATAGTCTGTGAGTAGTTTCATCATACTTCAACAAAGTAATTGCGGTGTGGTAGAAAAAAAGTTACAAAGGACAGATCCTGGGAGCTAAGCTTTTTAAGAGTGAGTAGGTCTGCCTCAAGCAGACTGAGAACAGCCTACACGGTATACATGGCCAAAGTCAAAGAGGTCTGAAAATGAGGATGGAATTTGGGAAATAGTGAGTGATTTGGGAGAACTTGCCAGAAGTAAGGCTGGAGAAATAACTTAGGGCCAGAATGAAAAGGATTTTGAATGCCATGATCAGGAGTTTAGACTTATCTTGGATGTCATTTTCATCCTAATGGAGTAGTTTTAATGTCTTGGTGTAACCTTAAGTTGCAAGGGACTGACCTTTGGTGTTCTTAATAGGGGTGTCTTAGGGACTGAATTGTGTCCCCCGACATTCAACATTCATATATTGACGTTACTGCCCTCATTGTTACTGTATTTAGAATAAGGAAGTAATTAAAGACCAAAGAGAAAACAAGGATGAGATCCTATAGGATTAGTGTCTTTTTTTTTTTTTTTTAAGTACTGGTGATTAAACCCAGGGCATTCACAATAAGCTACAACCCTAGTGTTTTCTATTTTTGTTTGTTGTGAGACAGGGTCTCATTAAATTGCCCAGATGGGATTCAAACTTTTTATCCTCCTTCCTCAGTCTCCCAAACGGGATTATAGGTGTGTACCGCCGCACACAGCCTGTCTCCTCTTATAAAAACACTAATCCTCCTATAATCCTCAGGTACTCAGGTAGAAGGGTCACATGTTCAAACCCAGTCTGCACAAGGTAGTGACTTAGCAAGATCCTGTCTCAAAATAAAAAATAAATAGAAACGTTGGAGATGTAGCTTAGTGTGAAGGCCCTGAGTTCAATTCCCCAGTAGCCCAAAAAGATGAAAAATGAATTAGAAGACGGAGACATCAGAGATCTCCTCCACTCTCTCTGCCCCTGAGGACATGCGAAGGCTGCCACTGCAAACCACAAAGAGCCCTCACCAGAAAATGATATCTTGCAGAGCTTTGAAATTGGACTTCCCAGCCTTCGGGACTGTGACAAATACATTTCTGTTTTTTGCATTACCCAGTCTGTGGTAGTGTGTTATGGCAACCCTAATGAATTAAAGCAGGATGCTACTAGCATTTTGTTGGAATAACACTTCATTATGCAGAACTAACCCCATATACAGTATTTTAAGATACGTTGTTGTCTGGTTTCCAAGTATGAAATACTGGTCATGTTGCTTTATCACTATGACAACCAGAAATGTTCCCCCATGTCTCCACATGTCTCTTAAGGGGTGATAGTACTTACTCAGTAGAAAACACAAACAGAAGCCCATAAAGAGACTACTACAAGTAAAACAGGATTCATCGGTTTTTTCCCTGGTCTCTTAGTGACCACATGGAGGACTTTACTTATTACAGGTGAGGTATGTGGTATATTAAGAACAAAAAAAGCAACCTTGATATTCTCAAAAATCTACAGGGTTAGGTTGCGGTCTTTTATTTGGAGAAAGCACACAGGATTCCTATCTTGCCACCAAATGTATCACAGTGAAACCCCTCCTCCCCAAAATAAGTAAAAACAAGCACTTTGCACCCTTAGATCAATAAAACAAAACCAGGAAAAAACAGTAAAGGAGCAGTGTTTAGCCCTAGTCTTCAAAAATAAATGAAGGCTTGAACTTTATTCTATTTAGGAAAATATAATCCCTGATTTTTACCTGATGAATTTGGAAATAAAATTGTTTGAGGAAATTGTTGCTTATTTTACTCTGAACATATTAAATTGAACTTTAGTAATCTTGTATTTTTCCTCAATACCTTCATACCCTCAGTGCCTTTTTCTTTTTCTTCTGTCTCTCTTTTTTCTTTTTTTTTGGTGAGCTCACGTTTTCTGAGCTCTTTTTAAAATCCTACAAATAAAAACTTTATTTTTTTTAATTTTTTTTTTCAAAAATGCTTTAACATTTCAGCCACAACAGAAATTTCTCTTTTGTAATCACAGGTCATTATTTTCTGATTGACATCACCATAGATTTCTTTTTCTCTTTTTAGAACTCATGTACTTAGAGGCAAGTACCATTATTTTTGTGTTTGGCTTTTCTGTTTCAATGGGTTTTTAAGACTCATTCATACTGATAAGTGCATTAGTGTTTATTTAATTTTACTGCTGTGTAATATTCCAGTGACTAGATATAACACAATTTCTTAAAACGTTCTACTGAGGGACGGTAGTTTCTAATGTTTGGCTAATATGAATAAAGCTGCTAGCAACTTTGTGGTAGAGCTCTTTTTATAGACACGTGCTTCCATTTTTTACCTACATGTGGACTTATTGAGTTATGGAGTAGATATATACTTAACCTTATAAGAAACTGAAAAACAGCTTTCCAAAGTTGTTATAGAATTTTACATTTCACTGAAAAATTTATGAGCATTCCAGTTGCTCCATATTCCTGCCTTATGTTGTCAACCTTAAAATTTTACTTATTCTCATTGGCTGATGAACAGCATCTCATGTGGTTTTAATTGGTATTTCTTAGATGACTAATGATGTTAAACATCTTTGCACATGCTTATTGGCTTTTCATAAACTTCTTTTTTTTTAAAGTATTTTGTGCCTTTTTACTTGGGGTGTTTGTCTTTATATTGTTTATTTGTAAAGAGTTGTTTATATTGAAAAATACGAGTTCTCATTTATCATATATATGGCTTGTAAGCCTTTCACCTGTCCCAGTCTGTTGGTTGTTGTCTTAGTTACTTTCTCAATGCTAGAACAAAATACCTGACACCTACAATTTAAGGGAGGAAAGGTTTATTTTGGCTCACAGTTTGTAGAGGTTTCAGTCCATAGTTGGCCGGCTCCAAGGCAGGGCACCATGGCAAAGAAGCATGGCGGAGGAGATACAGCCCATGGCATGACAGGCAGGAAGCAGTGAGCCTTCATTCTTTTTTCCCTTTCTATTTCATTCAGGCTACAAGCCTACAGGGTTGGTGCCACCCACAACTGGCTGGGTCTTCCTTCTTCAATAAGTCCATCATCTACACTCAGAACTATGCAAACCAATCAGTAGACTAATCCAGTATTACACACTCATAGTCCGGTATCACACATCCTATGATCTAGGCACCTCCCCAAAGTCCTGCCTATATGCAAATGAGGCTCTGGGGGAACATCTAGATATGAGCTATAGCAGTTGCCATACATTTTCTTTATGAGGTCTTTTGATAATCAGGAATTAGGCATTGTAATAAAATCCAGTTGACAAATTTTCCTTTTAACCATAATGTTTTTATGTTCTTAATCTTTGCCTAAATTTCCAGACATTCTCCCATGCATTGTTCTAGAGGTTGTATTATTTATCTTTTATATTTAGATCAGTAATTCATTTCAAATGATTTCTTTCCATATGAAGTAAGGTAGGGGTCAAATTTGTCATAAATTGAGCCCTCCAGGAAACAGACTTGCATTCAGGAGGATTGCTGGGGAGTGCTCAAAGGAAAATATTTGTGAAGGGCAAAGGAAGCAGAATTGGGCAGAGGGAGAAGTCCAACTATTTTGCAACAGGAACCTCAGCTAATCCTCTGAGGATTATGATTCTTGAAATGGCCCTGTCCCAAATGATGCAAGAGAGCTGGGTTTTGTACTTTTGTTTTTTGGCCACTTATTGGAGTCAGGCTCCAATGAGGGAGAGGTTATAACACTAGTTGGCTGGAACAATTCCTGGAGAGGAAGGGACTTCCCTGTGAGCCATCAACAGGCACCAGTATGCCAGAAGCAGAAAAAATGAGTCATGGGGCAAAGTGAGGGTGTGGTAGTGGTAGGGATGGAGTTGAAGGAGGGGAGGGATGGTGTACTGTAGAACTCATGGTAAGGCTCCTTTTTTTTTTTTTTTTTGTGGGTACCAGGGGTTGACCTCAGGACCTCGCGTGCCAGCAGGTGCCCGTGCCACTGAGCGATATCACCGACCCTTTTTTCGTATGTGGGTTCCGGGAGTCGAACTCGGGCCCTCGTGCTTGCCAGGCAGGCGTGTATGCCGCTGAGCCATCTCACCGGCCCAGGCTTCTTTTGTTTTATTTTTTCTTTTTTCCAGTTTTTCTCCCATCATTTGTTAGTGGTCGTTTTCCCCCTCCACTGAATTATCTTCGTGCTTAGATCAAGAAACAATCTATATTGTTCTCATAATCTAGTTGTCCTTATGGCAATACTAAGCTGTCTTGATGATTAAAGTTTTATAATCACTGTCAATATTGAAGGGTATAAATCCTCCAAATTATAGAATTTGTTTATCTTAAAAATTGTTATGGCTTTTCTTGATTTTGGCATTTCCAGAAAACATTTAGGACCAGCTTGAATTTTTTCAAAAAACTTCACTGAATTTGTCTGGAATTTTATTGAATCTGTAGATGAGTTTGGGGAAAAGGTATACGATAATTATTCTGAATCTTTCAGTATGTACATACTGAACACCATGTACAGCTACCAACTTATTTGTTTAATTTTTTCGCAGTAGTCTCTCACAATTTTTAGTGTGTAGGTCTCACACTTTTTTTAGTTTAATTTCTAGTTGTGTATTTTTTAGAAGCTATTGTAAATAATTTAAAAACTGATTCACTTTCCAATTGTGTATTGTTAGTATAGGGAAACACAATGAATTTGTAAATTGTTTATGTATCATGTTGCCTTGCTAAATTACTTGTTTGTTCTTACAGTTTTGGATAAATTTCAATGAGTGTTTTAATGATTGTAAATACGTAGTCTGCCAGTTATGAGAATCTTACATATTCCTCTCCAATCTTTATGATTTCTATTTCTTTTCTTATTGACCTAGATTTCAGTACAGTGTTTAGTAGACATCATTAGAGCGTACATTCTTGTCTTATTCCAAACCACAGAAGAAAAATATTCTTGATTTTACAATGTAATGTTAGCTATAGGTTTACATATATGACCTTTATGACATTATCACTTGCTGATAATCTTTATGCTAAACAGGCATTGAATTTTGTCAAATGCTTTTTTTGCAGTTATAAAGTAATCATCTTTTTAAATCTACTGTGTCTACTGTCAATCAGTGATTGAGTTTTCTAATAATAAAATAATTTTGTGTTCCTGGAATAAAACACATTTGGTCTTTCTTGTTATGTGTTAAAAAATTCAACTTGCCAGTGTTTGGTTAAATTCATTTAAATCTATATTCACACAGGATATTGGCCTAGAGGTTTCAAAAATATTTTTGTCAAGCATTATTATTTGGTTTTTGCTGGCATGATAAAGAATGGAAAATGTTTGTTCTTCTATTTTCTGAATGAATTTTCTTCTTCAAAACTTTGTTATAATAAACTCATGAAACCTGGAATAACTTTGTGGGGTATGTTTTGATTGCAAATTTAATTCATTTAATGCATACTGAGTTTTTAAATTTTCTGTGTATCATATCACATTTTGCAAATTGTATTTTTCATGGAACTTGCTCAACTGACCTGATTTGGATTGGGAGACAATTCTCCCTGGGTCTGTCACATTCCTGCATGTCTTGTGAGCAGAAATACTTACAACTTTTGTTATATACTATCTTTCCAAGCCCTTTGTACAGCGAGTACTCTGAGAAGATAGAGATGGTGGCTGTGCCTGAAGCAGAAGGCAGGTTTATTGCTGTCCAGTATAATAAAGGTGCTGTCTACCTCAGGGCAGAGGTCAGGGAGGTTTGTTTGCAGCTGCTTATTGAAGCCTTGGATTTCCTAACCTTGGGATTTCTCAGCTGTGACACAAACCAGCTGTGTGCACGACATCCCCCTGAGCTGCTCCTATTGTCCCTGACCTCGAGGGCTCAGGGGGAGCTGACTGAAACACAAGGCTCATGCAGTTTGCTGTGTCATGAGTAGGAAAGTACTTAGTTTCTGACCCAGGAGTCTCCTGTCTTCTGCCAGCACCTATGAAACTAGCAGCCAACGTGTAAGCTTACAAATAGGCTTCTTCAGAGTTCTTGACAATCTATGACTCTACACAGTTCCTGGAAATCGGCAAAAGTTGCTTATAATATATCCCTTATCTTTGAAAGCTTGTAGATCTGCCATAAAATTGCTTTGCTTTTCCTGTTGTTCTCTCTCTCTCTGTCTTTCCTTGTTATTGTCTGTTTTGTATTTCATTTATATCATTTCTAATATATATTATTTCCTTTTTTGTACTTATTTTGTGTTAAATTTTCTCTTCTTGATTTGGCTTTCTAAGAGGAAACTTAGATTATTAATGTGATTATGCCATTCTTATTTTCTAATATAGGCATTAAAGTAATAAGTTGCCCCTCTGAGTGCTTTAATGTGTCACACAAATTTTGATATGCTGCGATTTTCATTACTATTCAGTTCAGAATATTTTCTAATTTTCCTTATAATCTCTTCTTGGGCTCACCAGTGTGAACTGAAAGCTGAGATTCCCTCCAGGTCATTTTGGGCTTCTCATGCCTCTGGGTAAACAAGCTAAAACAGAGATAGCGTTGGCTGGGTGATTGACCCACACTGTCAAGGAGAAATTGGACTATTACTCCACAGTGGAAGAAAGGAAGAATATACTTGGAGTGCAGGAGATCCCTTAGGGTGTCTCCTAGTATTACCATGCCCTGTTATTAAGGTCAGTGGGAAACTGCAACAACCCAATCCAGGAAGGATAACAAATGGCTAAGAACCTTCAGGAATGAAGGTATGGGTCACCACACCAAGCAGAGAACCAAGACCTGCTGAGGTGCTTGCTAAAGACCAAGGGTATACAGAATGTGTAGTAGAAGAAGGCAGTTATAAATACCAGTTACAACTCTGTGATCAGCTACAGAAATGAGGATTGTATTGTAATAATTCTCTCCTAATATGCTTCCTATGTAATATAATGTTAATAGAGTTAATATTCGTTCTTAAGTGTTGTTAAACCTATGTTAAACATTCAAGTAATGAAGTGTTAGGAGTAAGCATAACCCAAAGAAAACTTGCCTTCTATTCTGGGGAGGGAATCAGAGTGTTTCCGTTTGTACACAGAATAGTTATAACATGTTAGGTATAATTATGAACTTGTCTTTGTATCTGGAGACTATGGTTTAAGAAATGTGTCTGGTTGTCAAGTTGACAAGGGGTGGATTGTGATAGTTAACTGACTGTGTCAATTTGAGAAACACCCAACTAAATTGGATCAGCATAGCTTTGAGTGTGGTTGAGGGGATTTACTGAAGACAGAAAACCCACCCTAGGGCAGCTTGTGGCCTGAATGGTGTAAAGGAGAAACAAAGGAAGGCTTGCTTCTATTTCTTTGGAGGAAACCCAGTCTCCACCTTCATCTTGGACTTGTCTCCTGGCTTTCAGCCTCCAGCACAGACCCTTTGGCCTCCCAATACAGACCCATGCAGGAGTCTACACTGAGCTCCATGCCTTCGACTGGATCCTTCAGATCTCCAGTGCACAGGCAGCCTTTTTGCCTCTTCCACACCTGATTCTGGATGGCCATTGTAAGCCAATCTTGTAAATTCTTATATTTATATATCTTGCATTAAATCTGTTTCTCTAGTAAGCACTGACTGATACACCTTATGACATCTTCTTGGGCCCATTGGTTTTTTAGATGTATGTAGCTAAATTTCTAAAGATTTCCTTTTTGTTTTATTATCATCAATTTCTAACTTAATATTATTGTGGGTAGAAAATATACATTGCATATCTTTCTTCAGGAATGTGTGTGCCTTTGGAAAATAATGCATCTTTTTTTATGTGAATACTGGGTATTTTTCTATAATGTCAATTAGTAATGGGACAATAGCAATTTTCACACATTCTATATTATTGCTGAGTTTGTCTGCTTGGTTTTATCAATTACTGAGAAGGGGTGATACAACATCTAACTTAATGGATTTTTAGATTTCTCCTTTTTATTCTCTAAGGTCTTGTTCCATTTAGTTTGCAACTCTTATCCGAAGCATGCCCAGTACACTGTTGCATCTTCTAGATAAATTAACCCTTTTATGATTCCGTAATGTCCCTGTTTGACTCTGGTAATGGTCTTAATCTGAAAATCTTGCTATTACTGTAGCCACACATTTTGCTTTGTGTTTGCATATTTTACCTGACAGCACATTTTTACTTTTCATCCATCTGTCTATATTTAAAGTAGGTTTCTTATGAACAGAATAAATTGGATCTTGGATTTTTAATCCAATCTGGTAAACTTCCTCTTTTAATGAGAGTGTTTAATTTACTTAAATTAATATAATTATTAGTATGGTTGAGTCTGGATCTCTCATGTTGCTGTTTATTTCTGATTCCCTCATCTGATATGTTTCTCTGTTCCTCTTTTGAGGAATATGATTATTTACTTAAATTTATCTCCTCTATTGATTTTTTAGCTGTAGTTTCATATTTGCTGTAGATATTAAATATGCATCTTTCTTAACACAGTCTACGTTCAGACAATATTTGATTATATTACACAATGACACAAGAAAGCTCCTCCTTTCCACCCACACTTGTGTCCTTGTACTTTTAAATTTTATTTCTATATATGTATAAGCCTCAAAATACACCACTATTATTTTTGGTTTTACAATCAATAATTTTACGTCTATATATAAACATGTTTACCGTTTCAGTGGCTCAACATTCCTCCCTGAGGATCCTCAAGGCGATTTCTCCCAGTTTCCCTGCCCTGCCCCTCGCCTTCCAAATGCTAGCCCCATGAGCTTAGTGAGGGACTGTGGGAAAGAGTTCCTTCCTGAACTGGTACACACTTGTTCTGTGGCTGGGGATCCTTGCATTTCAAATCCATGAAGCCAGTGTACATGTGGCCATTAAATGTTTGTTTAAATTTCGCTTGGTTTTTCCTTGTCCCTGTCTACATCAGACTTTGCTCCCACTGTTCTGCTAGGAATGAATATAGCTAATGGTCTATTTTCTTCTTGGGAAGGCCTCTCACTTTCTGAAAGTAAATTCATCCAGGTTTCTTGTGTTCTCAGCTCTCTGAAGAGTGAAAATACAAATAAAGGAGAAAAATTTTTTCAAAAACCAATTACAACTACAATTTAGTAATTTCTCTGTAGTGCTTTTGTTGCTAGGAATGAAAACACCAATCTCTTATGATTTTTTACTTCCTTGAAAGAAGTGGAAGTCCCTGCCATGTTTCCTTAGATTTATTGGTGGAAATCAGTCTCTCAATGAAATTTAATACAAGTCCTTGACATTTATGATCACTTTCAGTTTAATAAAAAGGTCTTACAGTCAGCAGCCCAAATGTTTAGTCCAATAAAGCACTAACTACTAAATGCTGCCCTTTTCCCAGTTCCAGCCTATTGCAGGCCGAACTCCAGTGGTAAGAGAAGAGGGCATCACTGGTTTTTATTTGTCCTTTTGTTTTTCTAATCCACTGCCAGATCTTTCAGGCTGGGAAGAGTTGGGAAGAGAAGCTGTGAGGAAGCAGGAAATGCGTCACTTGGCCCATGCTGATTTGATTGGCTGTGGTAGAGGTTTCCTTTTCTTTTTCAAGTTCAGCTCTTCTTTGAGATCTTTCATGGCTTCTTAGATATCTGTGCCCCCCCCCCCGCCCACCAGGGCATCTCTGACTCTCCTTCCATGAAGGAGAGTCCGCCTCTATAACAACTGACATTTTGTGCCTTCCTCAGCTCTTATCCATCAAGGGAGCCTTCAGCTAAAGCTTTGCTGAGATTTTTTTTCTTCCACACAGTTGACGTTAATGACTCAAGGTGACTAGTGGACGTGCCGGGTGGACATAGCTGGCGTGAAGATGTGAAATGTGCTGGGAAGAGGCTTGTTGACATGACCTTCTGTGAGTGCTGTCTGGATAGAATTTGAGAGGTGGCTAGATGAGGAGAACATCTGGAGTGAGGCCATGGGTGTGGGTTGGACCAGGGCTGGGCAGTAACCTTGGGAGGTCCAGATGTCTCCTGGTCACTAAGTTCTCCTTCTCAGTGAATTCCTCACAATCCAATGGGACACTCCCATCATCAAGGGCAAGGAAGGACAAAACATATAAACAAATAAGTAGATTCTACTTGAAAAATAGGTTTTTAAGTGAGAGAAGGAAACATATTAGAACTTGGCTCTTAAACCACAATACTTATTTAAATTTATAGAGCAGCTTTTCTTTAAAGTAGTTGAAATGATATTTGCACAACCATGGGTTTATATTTTGCAATTCTCATAGCTTTTGGTCACTATTACTATCTTGGTTTGGAAAGTAAGGACCGTATTCAAATCATCTTTGTTGTTCCTGGACCCAGCACTTGGTGTACTGTCCTGCAGGGTGGTGTGCAACTGAAAACATCTCCCAGTCTTCAGTTCATTATTCTAGTAATAATTGAAGCCTATTTCCACTGACATCTGAAGCAGTTAAATTTGCATGCCTATTCTAATGGCTTCACCTTGTCTGCAGGTATTTGAGGATGCCATTAGCTAAATTAATCTCATTCAAATTCCCGAGACATCGTACTTAGTTATAACACTTATATCTATCCCAACAAGAATCTTTTGATAGACCACAAAAATAATGAGTGCTGTCAGAAGAAAATTACAAAAGGCTATAGGATGGACCACAAAGATTATGGGGCATTTACTATGAAAGAAAAAGAAACAAACCTAGACATTGTCTAGGGGACTGTTGTGATTATCTCTTTCATCATCTTTGATCTATTTTATTGCTGTGCACATTGTAGAAAATGAGCAATAGTCAAAATGATTCTTTTTTTTTTTTTTTTTTTTAATGTGAGTACCAGGAGTTGACCTCAGGACCTCGTGCTTGCCAGCAAGTGCTTGTGCTGCTGAGCAATATCACCGGACCTTTTTTTTCCTTTATGTGGGTTCCGGGAGTTGAACTCAGGACCTCATGCTTGCCAGCAGGCACTTATGCTGCTGAGCCATATTACCGGCCCTCAAAATGGTTCTTTACCATAGAAATATGAGTGAATAGTGTTCAGTGGAATGCAATGAACTAATTTTGCATTTATTTGTAAATTCATTTCAACATTTCCTGTGGTCTATATATGTGGTTCTTTGAATTCTCCTTTCAAGTGGTTTTAACATGGTATTGGATTTCTCAATAATTGATGCATTAAGCAAAATCTTTGACCCTTATTTATTTTATATGAGTCTTGATTTTACATTTTTTAAAAGATGCTTTTACAGTTGCTAGTTTAGGGTACACCTACCATTAGGCTGGAGGTATAGGAGATATTGCCGAGTGGACACACAGGAAACCACTGCAAACTACACATGAAAGAATCAGTAATTTAGTAGATTTTATAAAAGAGACCTCAGACTGTCGTATTTGAGAGAGGCTCACTGCTGGAGAAACTAAAAAAGATTCTAGAGAGAAGCTATGATTTCATAGGTAAGACTTCAGAAAACTGGGAGGAGATGGAAACAGGGCATGCACTGGGGCAATGAAGGACCCGACCTGAGAAAACTATGGCGGAAATCAGCGAGGCCTGTTTAGAGAGGTTTACTCTTGGACAAGGTCTGTTTAGCTTCCTAAAAACTCAACTACTTTTATTTGCCTCCACAATAAACAATGCAGAAGGTACCAGAGGCTCTCACATCTGATTACCCATTAGAAACAGATATGGAAATAGAAAAATGCGAATTCCAGGCCCCTGCCCCCAGGATTTTTAATGTAAGGAGCCAGAAAAAACTACCCATATGATTCTAAAGTGATACCAAGTTAGTGAACTACTAAGCTACACAATTTATAAGTGTATTTTGGGTTACTGTGCCCCTCCCAATAACTCTGCAAGAGGAAATTTTTGACTTTGTTTTGCTGATGAAGAAACAAAAAGCTCAGAGAGACTAAGGCTTTGTCTAGAGGGGCTTCTGTGACAGAGAAAATAGAGGGCAAACTGGGTTGAGGTAGGTGGCGTGTAGAGAAATGTTTCACATGGCTACAACATTGTATAATTATGAAAATAGTATCACTCATGCAGCCAAAGATTACCAGGTAAAGTGAAACTCTGTTCTGGGGATTGGGAATAAAAAGGATGGTCTGAACAAAGTTTCTTTTTTTTTTTTTTTATGTGGGTACCAGGGGTCGACCTCAGGACCTCGCGCTTGCCAGGCAGACACTTATGCTGCTGAGCCATCTCACCAGCCCCCGAACAAAGTTTCTATGTCCTTCTGATGATGGGAGACAGCAGGCTCTTCTGCTTTCCCAGGAAGAGAGCTCCAGGCTGAGAGGAGAGGGTTCTGTAGAAGCCCAGCTTTGGCTACAGTGTTCAGAGAACGCTAATAGAAGCAAATAGGAGCCACAATGAGCAGATGGATACAAGGTAACGAGACGGGAATGGCCTGGGGATCTTGGGACAGGTCAGAACACGCACCTGTCTCAGTGTCTAGGTCCTGCTGATGTTGCTGGTCTTTGACTCACATTTAAATTTTAAATTTTAGGTAGTCTGTTTGAGACGCTATTACAAAATATCTTAAATTGAGTAATTTATAAATGACGGAAATGTATTGCTCACAGTTCCTGTGGCTGGGAAATCTGAGACGAGCACAGTCCGTGTCTGGCGAGGGCTGTCTGCTTCACAGAGAATGCCTGCACGCCCTCTGCCCTTTCCTGAGGCACTAATTCCATTCAGGAGGGCGCTGCCTTCATGACCATCACTGCACCCCAGTGCCTCACCTCTCATCACTGCGGCGAAGACTAAGTTTCAAAATACAAATTTGAGGGTAGGAGCACAGACATTCAGAGGATAGCAGACAGCATCAGTGCCATCAGACACAAAGGAGCTGAGTGAGTTACTCCCATCTCTCCACCGAACTCTAAACAACACCCAACAGTTATTCCTGCTTCCTTTATCCTAAGAGAGGTAGAAGATAAAATAATAAAAGCCTAGGAGATGCCCTAGACAAGAGCACAGGCGCCCTGGGAGATTCAGTAGGAGGCACCTAAAGCAGAGGTGTCTGGGCTTTAAATTCTGAAAGGCTGAGTTATCAGCCTCTTTTCCCCTCCTGTTGCTGCTGCTGCGTTTGACCTGTGTGCAGTGCTTTTCTGTTGCTCCAGCACATTTCTTGGGCTGTCTTATACCTTGTACCTTTGCTGACATGGACCAGCCCGGAGCGCAACTTCCTGTGATCTTCAGTAAACCTAATAGTTGCTAACCGCTTACTCCTGGGTGTGTGCTTGGCAATTCTTTCCTCATTGTACACAAGAATCTGGACTATTATCGGCCCATTCAGCTGTAACAGTGTGGTCAAGGAAGAGCTCTCTGTGACTCTCTCTTTCTTTTTTTTTGTAATTGGGGTCAATAATTGGTTCTACTCCATAAAAGTTGTTTGTGCACTGTTGTAGTAATAATTCTGTCAACTTTATTTATAACTCTGTCGCTTATGTTAAGCGTTAAGAGTCTTCCCAGCAGAGTCACATGACATCTTTCTAGGGAGTAAAAGAAATGGTGATAGAAACATGCATAGGAAAGTCAGGATAAAGGATGCCCATCCTCCCCTCACAATACTTATAAGAACAGAAGTTACAAGTAGAAACCTTGTGAAATCTAGGTGATCTCATTGTGTAAATGTAGAGTTGAACTTTTGGAATGTATTTGGGTTTATTAAAGCCCATAATTTTAGTAGCAGTTACTTGACTGTATATAAAATTTATTCTCAATTTGTGAAACAAAGTAGGAGTCTCATTGCTATCCTTTTGTAGAAATTATTTTAGAGATATAGAGTAAATTCACAGGAATAGGAATACATGAATTGCATTAGATTAGTGACATTTTTATAGAAAAAGTCAATTATGCTGGAAAGTGTTGCTTCTTTATAAACTGAAAGCTAGGATGAAGTAGATGATGTATAACTGATTTTAGCAGCTAAGATATAGCTCATTTGAAATATGTGTTACATTTCAGAAATCTGTTTTCCATATATATATATATATATATATATATATATATATATATATATATATGGCTAAGAAATTCCATCCCCATTTTTTGAAAATCCTCTGATGAATTTTCAATAAAATCTTTCATAGTGAAAGAGAAAACAGATCCACATCTTCTGTTTGGGGCATTTGGTTTTTCTCTTCTACAGTGTGTGGTCTCATGCTGGAGTACAGCTGTATAGAACTATAATCTAGATGTGGATCATTGTTATTAGTGCCAATGATAATGACCTCATATATTTTGATGGTTTTACAGTCTTCTGAGGGATTTCTCATACACTACTTCATTTACTATGTTGTTCCACAGACACACACACACACACACACACACACACACAGTTTAAACAAAAATAGCTGATATTTGCCCTAAACCACATGGCTGATAAACGCTGGAACCAGAATAAGAACCCAAGACATCTGAATTTTAACCCAGTACTCCTCACTAATAATATGCTGAGATTTCAACAATGAATTTCATAATTTGTAATATTGAGAACTTCCTTTATCATGTTTTCCAGGGTGATGACTTTCGGGGGTGTATCAGAAATGTTCTCTTTGAAAACTAATTGGTGGCTGATGCTGAATGAAATATTGTCCAATTGGGATAGATGGAAATTAACCCAGTGATAACTCTCGAAATGATTTTCCTGCTCCTCCAGGCCTCTGTCTCTCCTCCATGGCCAGCATGTTGCTGAGGGTTCTATGGAAAAGCCAAGCTCCCCTTAGGGCCCTCCTCGGCCTCCTGGCCATCTGTGCTGATTAATCTTGATAGGTCAACTTGACGGGAATAAGAGACTCCTGGCAAGGCGATTACATTACAAGGGCACTAACTTCATCAATGGGTTAACCTATTGATAAATGCATAGACTATTAGGCTATTGGGAGAGGGTCCTAGTCGGAGGAAGTGGGTCATGGAGGCATGACCTACTCCCTCGCCCTTTCCTCTTCTGCTTTTTGTTCTCCAAATGCCATGAACTAAACAGCTTTACTCTACCATGCTCTTACACCATGATATCTCTATCTCCATGATATCTTGAAGTCAGCTGACCATGGGCTGAAACCTCTCAAACTTCGGGTTAGATTAGATCTCACTTCTATTAAATTGCTCTATCAAGCATCGTGTCCCAGCAGTGGAAAGCTAATACACCCGCCCGCCTCCACTCCTGACTGCCCTTCCTTGCTGCTTCCTTTCTTCCCCTGATGATCTAAGTGGAAGCTACTTTAATGCTAGGGAAGAAGCAGTTTATCTTCACTAAAATGTGGAAGATGCCACTCTTGCCACGCAGCAGTGAGCAGATTAGACAGGGCAAGAAGCAATGATAAAGAAAATACCTTTACCTTTTCTCTTCTAAGCCAGCTAGTCTGGTGCGTTAGCCAGCATGTGGCTTTCGGTAGCTTGTTGTCTGTGTTTTGAAAGCTTGGTGAGGCTGGGTCACGTAGGGTTACCCCTGTTACTTCCAAATGTCAGGAATGTTTCTGCACTTAATTACGCATGAAGCCCGGGAAGATCTCTGTGACTCAGAGGAATTGCTTTAACTTATTTCCATCGGTCCTAGAGTCGGCCTGGTGTATTGGTTGGATCATTGGAGAAGCAGATAACATGACAGAGTTAAAAGTGTAAAATTCTGGGGATGTAATTCTTGTAAAAGAGAAAGGGCAGAGGAAGAATAAGAAGACAAGGAGAACCTTCCATCCATGATCCAAGTCTGACAGCTGTGAAAAGAGGAGGGAGAGAAGGGAGAATTGGGTGGGAAGGGCCTCAGCTTGCTGTACAGTTTCAAGATTTCTCGTAGAGGCATCCCCCGTCGATAGGTACGATGTTCAGCGCTTGGACCACTTCTGTGCCCATTCATTGACTGGGGATGCCCAGGTAGTACTTAGTCTTGGCTTGAATTACTGAGTCAGATTCTCCCCTGCCCAGAGATGAGCAGCAGTTTTTCTCTTAAAATAACATGAATTGCACACCTGCACAATTGCCACAGCTGGGTGGAGGGAGGTAGATGACCTCAGCAAGCTGCACATCTACCTGTATATGTGAGTGGTTAGATCCAACCAGTGGATTTATGGCTCCTAGCAAGAGCATAGACACAGTTTTATCCACCCATTCATGCATCTGTGCACCCAACCATGCATGCACGCATTCATCCCCCCATCTGTCCATCCATGCATCCATCTATCCACCCACTCATTTATTGCTTTAGACGACAGCAGAAATCTGTCGAAGCTTCTATCAGAATAAGAACCTATCCTTGGTGCAGCTTCAGAAATCAAATCTAGATTTTGCTTCCTCTTCTACTAAGGTTATAATTTGAGCATTAACCGGGATGTATCTCCACCCAATCTGCCGCTGTCCCTCCTTGTGACCATAAGTCAGTCTTCCACTTGCAACCAAGCCCTTAACTAGACCTTAATTGCTGCTGGTCTGACATACCTCTTGCTTGAAACCTACCGATACGTCGCTCCACTAGGTGGATTACAATTCATGCTCTAGTTCCTTTTATTCAGTATTCAAGGCATAAAAGGTTACTGTAATGCCCTTGTGCCCAGCGTCAGTGACAGCAACTAAGGAGCAGCAAAGGTGGTGAGCTGACTTCACTGTGAGCCTTCCAATTCTTAAGTCACTAAAGCTGTTTACCATCGGAATAACCTTGGCCTTTGGTAATAATGTTTCACAGCAGCCTTTCTCCAGCTGTGTCAACCAGCCATGTGACTTTGAGTCCAGAAAAATCATGGACATTATTCAGAGAGCACATTATTTTGGACTATGAAGGTAGTGGAAATGTGTATGCCTTGGCAGGTAGTTAAAGGAAACTTTTTAAAAAATTAACATTTCTGCAATTTGAATTTAATCCTCCTGTAAGTCAGTTATCTCTAAGATTCTTTCATTCCATTACTTAATCTATCAAAAAACACAAGTCTCTGTAAAAGGACCCAGCCCCCTCCTCTTTTCCTAGAACAATGTTTATATTTTGGCAGGCTTAAAGAACCACATGTGTTTGTAGGCATGCTATCAAGTGGTTTAAAGAGCATAAAACTTGCAGTAATATTTTTGGGAGTAAATTTTATTGTTATGGCTTTAAAACACAATCAAATAAAAACAAGAATTCCATTAGTAGTCGAATATTGTAATAATAGAGTTGAGAATAAATTTTACTGCTATAGGAACTATAAAACAGTGATAATAAGAAACACTATTATTGTGAATAAATTGTATTGCGACGACTAACTAGAAAGCTATAAAACACAACGATAAGAAATAATCTAATCAGCAGGAAAGATGTGATAATAATTCACCCTTGTTAGAGAGGAGCCCAGGGTTCCAGTTCATTGGCCCCGAGTACTCCGGGTTATTGCTCACATACCATAAGTTCACGGAAAGATAATCTTTGGCCATTGGGGTTGGCAGGCGACCACATATCACAGTGAAATTGGACACAGGGATTGAGGAAAATCCAATCACCAGCAACTGTTAGGAAAGCCCTATGTAGAAATGCCAAATGTCCTCACAACACATTTTAAAACTTATTTGCAGGTTTCTACAGACAATTTGCATGTATTATGTGATGGCATTTTTGTGTATTTTTATCTTTGTTTATGTTCTTTTGTTCCAGAATAACTGCATGGTTCACCTACTTGATGGTGGTGAGGATCCTGTTGTGGCTATTTGCTTAGTCACTGGTGCATTGTCCTGCCCTGTGACCATCTTGGAAGGAAATAAAAAGAGGACACCTCAACTCATAGTCCCACTCCCCCCTTGTGGAACTGACTGCTCCATGAAATCCCAGGCTCCAGGATCAGCACGATGGAGAGCCTGCTCTGCTCCTCTCTTAGGTGAGAGGAAGAGTGTTGTGGGCGTTGCATTTTACCCCAAGATCCAAATTCAAGATTGGTAAACTAACTACCATGCAAGGGGACGATGGAAGGTCATAACAATGCAGTTTCCTCTAGGGTGCCATTGCTTTACACAAGCTGTGCTGAGTTTCCTATACTTGCTTCCCCACTTTCTTGCTTCTCTTTCCTCCTGGAAATAGCACCAGGCAGGGTTTTGTCCCTCGGAGACTGCTCTCTTCAAGATTCCCAGGAGCCTCCATCCTGAGCGACATAGTAGGGGTTAGTTCTCAATTCTTATTGACTCAAATTCCTAACAGTAGACCCAGTGAGTAACTCCCACTTTCAAGATTCCTCCCTCACTCGGTTTCCGTGGCACAGTAGGCTCCCCAGTAACTAGAACTCTGTTTCCATTCTCTCCCAGTTCACCTGCTCAGTTACACTTTCAGGAGCAGCTCTACTTTGACTGGTAACTGCTGGAGACTCGGGCATTGAGTCTCAAGGGTTGTGGGGGGACTGTTTTGCTGTTGAGATTTGGGAGACATGGATTTAAGAATTAGGCGTTGTGCTCCAGCAAAACAGTAGAAATCGCTTGGCCCCAAACAAGCCTTGGACAACAGAGGGGAGTGGGGACTCTGAGTACTGCCCATGCATGCGCTGTGACAAGAGCGGAAGCGGCTCCACCTTTCCTGTCCCTCAGGCCAGGGTGGAAGGAAGAGCAGGAGGGGCAACTCCTGACCACAGTGACAGGGGCTCCTAGCAACGCTCCAGGGGGACTTTACCTAGGGAGGAAATTTCTTTCTCCATTTGGTGGACTCAGGGGTTGGTATAACTCGGTTTTTAGAGGAGAAATGAAATATCAAATGATAAAATGTTTTTCATCATTACAGAAGGTTTCTGAGGACCTGATGGAGTTAACGAAGCAATCGCTTAAGTCCGTTTCTGCTGAGACATCCAATGACTTATCTTATCTTGATTGTGGGGCAACGTCTCTATGCATTGTCAGGGACCTTGACTTACGGCCAGCAAGACAGGTTCAGGATTTTCTAGCTCTCTCTGAAGAAGAACGAAGCTTGTGCTGGGGACCCTTTACCTTTTGGGAATGCTGGTTCCTGGGAGGCTGGGATATGATAGGTGAGTGTGGAGTGGGAAGAGGGCTGACCATTATGATTTAGATGGTTATTCCTTTTTACAAGATCAATGCAGCTGGATTCTCCCCCTCTCTTCCTATCAGTACATACCACCCGAGAATAATAAAGATCAGCGAAGTTTTACTATTGAACATTACTTTCATAATCCTTGAATAAATAAATATCTAACAAACATTTCCTGGCACAACATATGACAGAGACCAGTAGATATGTCATGTTTTATGATCAACAAGAGGAAATTGTAATAAAACTTATGTATTTCTTTTCATAGTTTTCGATTGGTAAATCACATTATTCTAATTATTAAGCAAAATGTTTAAAATCATCAAATAATTTCATTTTGAGATAATAACTGTTAATGTTTTTGGACAGATAAATAGCTAATTATGTTTATAGTATGGTTCCTGAAATATCTCAACTAAATGGTATTGTAGAAATTTTCCTATGGCATTCATAACTCATTCAAAACCTATTGCAATTGCTAATAATATTCCATCATCTAATTATTTCCACTTTTTCATTTGTATAAATAATGTCATAGTGAACAACCAGCTACATTGTTTTTGCTAATCTTTCATTAGAAGATTTTGCTAATCTTCCCTGATATGTTATAAGAAATGAAAGTACTAGGTCAGAGGCCGAGAGAGTGTAAGGATCTGGCCACACGTTGCGGAACTGCCGCTTAGAAAGGTCTCAGTTTACACTGCCAACAATCGCAGACATAAGGATGTTCTCTGTGTTTTCCAGTTTGACACATGAAAAATATCCGCTGCTGACTTCCTGTGTATTTTATTGATAGGTGAACTATTTTGTCTTGCTTATTACTCCATTATTTTATAAATTGTTTAGCCATGTTATTTGCCCCTTTTTGTGGTCTTTGCCTATTCTTAAGGAATCATAACTTCTCTAAGCATCTATGTTAAACCATGTGTGTTTGTGTATGGCTTCCTTATAAAGTATAAGTATGTTTTCTTTTGCTCATATCTAGCTCATATATTTAGCTCCTTCAGCATATTTCATGAAGGATGGTTATAATTAGTGTTTCTTCTTTTGCTTTATGGTTAAAGTAATCTTTCAACAAACTTGTTCTCACAGAGCAGAAACCCACTCTAAACTTTGCCCCGGACTATGTGAGCTCATCTTGTCCCTTGTCCTAATAGTCTGATTTCAGATACATAAAGAAACCCCAGTATCTATTTGATGCCAAAAACATGTTTAGACATTTCTTTTTCATTTCGTCTACTGATTGACTTGGTTCCGTATAAACAGTGCATTTATCTTTTTTTCTAAGATTCTCCATCCATAAATTAGAGACAAAGACTCTTATTTCACATGGAGAAAATTAGGCTGCTTGAAAATATCAAGAAGCTTAAAACTTAAACGTCTTTTGGCCCGCTGTCATGGAGGTACAGCTTAATTTATAATATAAATATTATAATATTTGGAAATAATTAAATGTACCATATTAAGTTATATAAATGCTGATATGTTATATATGGCAATGAGATATTATTAGGTATTATTAGATTATTATTATTATTATTAGATGAATAATTATGAAAAATTTCAAAAGCATAGGAAAGTACGTGTTTTAGGCCAAGGGAAAGACGCAGAATACAAAATGTAGTAAAATACTTAAAAAAATAAAAGAACAAATATATGTCGAAAAGGTAATTGCTTCTATTATTACCTATCTTTTATTTTGCTCTTGAGGAAACAGGGATATAGATATGTTGCAAATGGGAAGGGAACCAAGAGATGGAGGCAGCAGGGAAGAGAAGGAGAAGAAGGGGGAAGTCAGAAAAAATTAAGATGCGTTTTGTACACGTACCAACTCCCCACAATGAATGTAATCAACATGTACTGCAAGCATGTACTATAAACACTTCATATAGTAGAACACAAAAACAGAAGAACCCAAAAAGGTAATTGTTATCTTTGGTTCATGAGTTTTTTCCCCTTCCCTCAAGTATTCTGGGTTTACAAACATTCTGCAATGAACATACATAACACTGTTATTTAAAGAAAAAGATTGCCATGCCCAGGTTAAATTATGGAAGTGGTTAGGCTCAGGCAGAAAGACTCAGGTAAGGCAGCATTCGTCCCAGGGCTCCTCTGGACTATAGTTGAGAAAGAAAGACATTTCGTATCTGCTTGACCATGTCCTTTGTGGGGATTTTTATTGTCATTATTATTTCCTGGAATGAAACAATGTTTACATTTGTATGACTGTTGCCAACTCAAAACATAGGTTAGCTGCAACTTTTGAAAGTCCTTGTGTACCACATGTGATGATACTCAAGAAAAATCTAAAATTAATTAAGAATACAAGCTTGTAATCTTTACCTTGAGCATTTAGGGAGATAGACATTCATAATCCTCCAAAAAGTATACGTCTATAAAATCATCTGGGATTTAGCAATATCAAACAAATGACTTAAAAATGTTCAACTCTTTGACCTCCTATTTCTTTTTCTATCTAGCTCAAGGAAATAAAAAGAAATGAGAATAAAGATTTATACAAAAATTTTTAGCTATAGAATTATTTAAAATGGCAAGACTCCCAAAAGAGAAACATTTTTATCCAGAATAGGAGAAAAAATTTGAATAAATGATGTCAACTGTTATGCAATTATTAAAATAATGTTCAGGGGGCTGGTGAGATAGCTCAGCGGCATAAGCGCCTGCCTGGCAAGCACGAGGTCCTGAGTTCAACCCCCAGTACCCACATAGGAAAAAAGGGCCAGTGATATTGCTCAGCAGCACGGGCGCCCGCTGGCGTGCGAGGTCCTGAGTTCGACCCCCGCTACCCACACACACACAAAAAAATGTTCAGAAAGAGTTTGCATTTTTTCTTTTTCTTTTTTTTTTTTTTTTTTTTTTTGAGACAGAATCTCTCTACGTGGTGTTGGCTGGCCTTGAACTCGCTTATGTAGCCCAGGCTGGCCTTGAATTCACAGGGACTCTCCTGCCTCAGCCTCCCAAGTCCTGGGATTGTGCCACCATCCGCAGCTAGTTAGCACTATTTTGAGAAAATGTCTGTGGTAAGATATAGAATGCAAAGGAATGAGTACAAAATTATACATAGATATAATCTCTGGTAAATACAGGCATCTATAAAAGACTGAAAGGAGATATGCCCCAATATCAACAGTCCCTAACTCAGGAAGATGGAAATATTGGGAATTATTCCTTACTTTTTATCCACTTTTCTGCTTCTTTTTCTCCTCTACATACTTCCTAAACTCTCCCCTTTAAGTATATGTTAATTTTGTAAGCAGAAAAATAAAAATTGAAAATACATTACTACATGAAATATTTATGTGTCTGCTTCTCCACTAAGTACTTATAATACAAAATTTGCCTTTCTATTCATTTTGTGCTTCCTTATACATTCCAGTCAAAATTTCATCAATCTTTGATCTACTGCATTTATTAATAATGTACCCCAAAGGATCATTTTCTCTGTTAAACATTTTATGAATTTCTGTTTAGAAAGAATACACAAAGTACAATAATCTTCTCATTTACTTGGCAAGATGTGTGGTGATAATTTGGGGGATTATCCAGCTTTTTCTTTCCCTGCCTACATGTATTATGCATCACCGAAGATGATGCCTAGAAATCAGAAATAGCTTTTCTAAGTACGCGGTTTAAAAATTCACTTGAACTAAGTGTTAGAATCTCTGTGGCTTAAGTATTGTGTTTTAGTTTTCTATGAAAACGACAAGCACTTTTAATATTAGAGGTTTTCATTCAAATCCCAGACCATTCTAACATGGAAACTTTTGCATATTAAATGTACCCAGTCAGTCAATGCTGGGTTTAGGGAGCAGCATACCCATTTTGTGGACTTTAGCTAGGGGAAAATCCAGATGCTGGTGCTAGGTGGTGTTCGGGTTTCTTTACTCCCCTTATGTCGTGACATTTCTAGGGGGCCCCAGCTCACCAGAATCAGAAACCCACCAGGTGCAAGCCATGCTTTTTTGAATACAGTCAGCCCGTCCTACCCAGATATCACTTCAACCAGCCTTGGGTTGAAAATGTCCCCTCCCCACCACCACTGTCTGTACTGAACGGGTCTAGACATTTTTCCTTGTTATTATTCCCAGCACAATACTGCATAAAAACTATTTACTAAGCATTTACATTGCACTGGGTTTTATAACTAATTTAGAGATGATTTAAAATAGACAGGAGGCTTGCCTCGGTTAGATGCAAATACGACAACATTTTACACTCGGGGGTTGTGGAGTTCTGGGACTTCTCCCTGCGCAGGCGCGGAGGAATGGATGCGCTCCCCTTCATACTCCACCGAACAGATAACTGCGATAAGGAAAAGCCCAAACATTTGCTAAACCACACAAAGACAGGAATAGCAGCCACCACCCTGTTCCTCGCACTGAGGAGAAAGCGTCTTCAGTGACCACCTGGCAAGACAAAGTGCAAAACAACTTGTGTGAGCAACGAGGGGAAAGAGGCTGGGAACACATCCTCTTCCTGTGTTTCCTTTCCTCTCTTCCCCGCATTCTGAAAAAGGCTGACGTTATTTTCTAGTGATTTCCTAATGCTAACACCTACTGGTGCTCACTTTGCAGTCCAAATTGAATGCAGCCAATTAAAAAATGGGCTAATGAATAGTTTAAGTTATTTTTAGGGTGTAGTAAAAATAGTTTAGCCTATGTACCCAGGTCTTCAGAGCAAAAGGAACGTAGATGAGTAGTATTTACTTTTAAGATCATTGTTGGGATTAAATGAGCAGTATATCAATAGATAGATACAGAAATAGATACATAAAGTTCTTAAAATAGTCTGACATATGTAATTGCTAATAAAATGTTGGTTGTTGTTATTGGCTATGCTTGAGTTTAGAATGTTCTCTTTCCTGACTTCAATATACATTTTTTTTTTTTTTTTTTTTTTTTTTTGAGATAGGGTCTTGCTTGGTAGTTCACACTGGCCTTGAACTTACTATGTAGCCCAGGCTGGCCTCAAGCTTAGGCAATCCTTCTGCATCAGCCTCCTGAGTGCTGGGATTACAGGTGTCCACCACCACACCTGAGTCTGACCTCAGTATGCTTTGAGCACCATTTAATTGGTATTTAATAAGGCACTAGTTTGTAATACCTCATACCTTCTTATTTAATAGCTACATTATTTTGCTTTTCATGTGCATATATCTTATTCTCTTTAGTGGACTATAAAGTGCAAGAAAGAAATTTTTATTGCTACAACTATTAATACTTTTTAAAAGTAGTAAGAATACGTGCCCATTAGGTTATTGAATGGATTAATAAGATAGTATAAAATGGTTTGACCAGTACTTAGCATATATTGCTTAGTAAGAGCTAACTAGTGTTATTATAAGATGTATTTGCTGATTTCTTAATAAAGACATGAAGTGTGCTCCTGAAAATTTATGTGTAGATTGGACTTTTATGACTTTTAAACACACTAGGGAATATGTGTATTTTTCTTTATAAAATGATAGTATCTTTTCTAAAGCAATCGGTCTCAATACATTACTTGTACCAACATATTTTTATATCAAAAATACTCACTTGGAAGCACAGTTGCTTATTTAAAAATACAATGAAAAACAAATATTAGAAATGGATCCATGAAAAACACGAATAAACATATTTTCTTAAATTATTACAACATAAATAATATTTCTTTAAACCTCCTAAAATTCATATTCAGTGTTTTAGCTATTGGCAAGTTATTTGGACAATCCTATCTCATGAGATTTCCATTTGAACAAGCTGAAGATAATAAAATTGTGCAAAATATAATAAAACATTTAAAATTTTCAGGTCAGAAAGCTTCTGTTAAATTTAAATTGTTAGTACTAGTATTACTAATAATTAACAACCATGCATGTAATTCCAAGTTTAAAGTAGTAGAATTGTGTGGAGGAACTTATTTCCATTAGAGTAGTTAGAGTGGTACATGCTGCTAGATGAACTGGGTAAAAATTAAAATATAGAGTACGTAGTGTTGGACTTGGGTAGACATGAGTGAAATTCGTGTTTCAATTAATCCTATCAAAATATTTTGTAGTTTGACATAGTTTGAGAAAAATACTAGTTGCATGGCTTAATTATTCTTTGTACAATTATTTTTCATGTTATTGCAGCTAGTAGGGATTTTGCTTTGTTTTGAACTACTGCGTTTAACATTTTTTAGAAATTGACTCTATGTAAGAAATTGTAGGGCTGGTGAGACGGCTCAGTGGCGTAAGCACCTGCCTGGCAAGCGCGAGGGCCTGAGGTCGACCCCCAGTACCCAAGGAAAAAAAAAAAAATTGTGCTCATTGTTAAATGGATTAGTTTGTTTAATCTCATAAGAATCCTTTGATCAAGGTACTACTAAGGTGAAATATCATAAAAGTTCAAAAACGTGGTAAAATAGATAAAAGCCATTGAAAATTAGCTAATTAGATCTCTTAACACATTTCCTCCTATCTAGAACCACTATTCAGAAGTCTGCACCCCAGCATCCCAGTGCCATTAGCACATTAACCACTCCGTACATATCTGCTGGATAAAGGAGTTATCAGCTATAAAATCTTACAGTGAAAATGTGACCCCATTTGTAAAACAAAGCCTTTGGGCTAGGGGACTAAACTATGCAGCAACTGCTTGTGTGCCTTAGCAATACAATATTAGTTCTATATCTCCTTGCAGTTACTTAACTCCTCCTGGTCTAGTTTTTTCATTTGTAGAACACAAATAATAATATTTTACATGGCTATAATGAGAATTAAGTTACATACTGTGTGTGAATATGATCTCTTAGGTGCTAGCACGATATCTGGTGTAGACAAGGCACTGAATGATAGTATTAAGCTGTTTGCCAAAAGATAAGTCCTAAGTAAGTAGTTGGAACAAGACTAACAAGCCTATATAACTTAATATAACTATTAAGTAAATTTGGTCAATGATTAATAACTTTCTAAAACAGAAAGCACCAGGCACAGGTGGGTTCAATGGTGAATTCTACCAAACATTTAAGGAAGAAATCATTCCAATTCTTTACAATCCCTTCTGGATGTTAGAGTAAGAATCCTCAACAAAACATCAGCAAATTCAATCAAGCAGTATATAAAAAGAAGCATACAATATGGCCAAAAGGGGTTTTTCCCACTTATAAAAGACTTGTTTAACTGTCAAAGATCACTTGATGTTATCTATCACAGAAGGAAAATCAATTCACCATATAAACAGACATAGCAAATTGACAAAATTCAACACCCATTTATGATGAAAAGAGGGATAACTACCTTAACTCAATAAGACTATCTCCACAAAACAGCTAACATCATACTTAACAGTTAGAAACTGAAAGCTTTCCCTCTAAGATCAATCAATAAAAGGATATCTGCTCTCAACACTGTTTTCAACATTGTACTAAAACCCTAGTAATGCAATAAGACAAGAAAAATAAATGAAAGATATATGGATTAGGAAGGAAGATGTCGTCTTGTTTGCAGATGACATGAGTATGTGTTTAGAAAATCAGAAAGGCTCAACAACAACAAAAATCTCCTGAAAGTAATAAGCAATTATAGCAAAGTTACAGGATACAGGGCCAACATAGAAAAGCCAATTGATTTCCTATATCTTAGCAATGAACAAGTGAAGTTCAAAATGAAAAACATGTTACCATTTATACTAGTGCCCCCTAACTGAAATGGTGAATTCTACCAAACATTTCTGGTGAATTTCTACCAAGCACCTGTGCCTGGTCTTTTTGTATTAGAAAGTTATTAATTATTGACTAGGGGCTGGTGAGATAGCTCAGCAGCATAAGCGCCTGCCTGGCAAGCACAAGGTCCTGAGTTCGACTCCTGGTACCCACATACAAAGGAAAAAAGGGCCAATGATATCACTCAGCGGCACAAGCACCTGCTCACAAGAGCAAGGTCCTGAGTTTGACCCCTGGTACCCACAAAAAAAAAAAAAAATCATTGACTAAAGTTACTTAATAGTTATAGGCTTGTTAGTCTTGTTCCAACTATTTACTTAGGATTTATCTTTTGGCAAACAGCTTAATACTATCATTCAGTGCCTTGTCTACACCAGATATTGTGCTAGCACCTATTATACACAGCAAACTGTGTACAAGATGTATATGGTAAATCCTGTTAAACTTTCATGAAGGGTATCAGAGAAAAACTAAATAAATGGAGATATACATTATGTTTATGTATAGAAAGACTTAATGTTGTCAAGATATCAATTCTTATGTATAGATTCAATGAAATCCCAATCAAAGTCCCAGCAAGTTACTTTGTCATTTTCAATAAATTCATTCTGAAGATTGTGTGGAGAAGTAAAGGCCCTCAAGTAGCCAACACAATAGTGAAGAAAAATAAAGTCAGAGGATTGACACTGAGTTCAAGACTAAATATAAAGCTGCAGTAATCAAGTCAGTGTGGTATCAGCAAAGGCACACATAGATGAAGGGAAGACCACAGGGTACCTAGAAGTAGATTTATATGAATGTAGCCTACTGATCTTTGACAAAGAAACAAAGATAATACAACAGAGCAAATAATTTCTGTTCAACAAATAATGCTAGAACAACTAGACATCCACACGTAAAAAATGTGAATCACAAACATTAATTCAAAAATATATCATAGACCTAAATGTTAAATGTAAAACTGTCATATTCTAGATGATAACTTAAGGAAAAAGCCTAGATGACTTTGAGTATGGTGATTTCCTTTTAGATACGACAGAAAAAGTACAATCCATGGAAGGAATAATTGATACTCTGAATTTCTTTAAAATTAAAACTTCTACTCTGAAAGAAAATATCAAGATAATAAGAAGACAAGCCATGAACTGGGAGAAAATGTTTCCAAGAGGCACAGCTGGAAACAGTCTGTGATCTTAAACATATAAGGAACTCCTAAAACATCTGATTAAAAAAACAACCTGATCAAAAGTGGACAAAAGACCTAAACAGATAAGCTTACCAAAGAAGGTATAGCGATGGCAAGAAAGCTTGCAGAAAGGTACCTTACATCATCTATCATTAAGGAGTTGCAAATTAAGACAATGATGATTTACCACTACTTATCTGTTAATTAAAGTACACAAATCCAAAATACCGACCGTACCAAATGCTCACGAGGAAGGGAGTAAGCAGCCCTCATTCGCTGCTGGTGGGAATGTGGAATGTCACAGCCATTTTGGAAGATAGTTTGGCAGTTTCTCACCAAACTAAGAATACTTTTACTGTTTGATTCATCAACTACACTCCTTAGTATTTACTCAAACGAGTTGAAAACATGTGCACATAAAAACTTGCACATGGGGTTTATGAAAGTTTTATTCATAATTCGAGCTTCCAAGACCAAACTTGGAAATAATCAAGATGTCCTTCAGTAGATGAATGGACAAACTGTAGTCCATTCAGACAAAGGAAAAATTACACAACACCAAGAAGGAAATGAGCTCTCAAGCCACGAAAAGACACAGAGGGAGTTTAATGCGTATTAGTAACTGAAAGAAAGCAATCTGCAAAGGCTATCTGTACACTGTATGCTTCCAACTATATGACATGAGAAAGACAAAACTACGGAGACAGAAAAGAATAAATATTTGCCAGGGTTGAGAAAGGGAGGGATAAATTAGGATTTTGAGGGCAGAGAAACTATTCCACATGACACTATAATGGTTGATATGTGTCCTCAAACATATGTCTAAAACCATAGATGTACAACACTGTGTAAAACCTGGTGTAAACCGTGGACTTTGAAGGGGATGTGTCCCCTCAGGCTCACTGATTGTAACTAATGTACCACTGCTGGGGAAGGTTTTGCATGTGTAGAGACACAGGCCATAAGGACCACCTAACTTTCCACTTGATTTTGCTAAAAGTGCTCTAAAAATAATGTTTTCTTAAATAGAAAATAAATGACTATAGAAAGATCAGTTCTCACCATGCCACTCATCATAGTAGTTAATGTTACACGCTCTTCAGTCAGTTTTTCAGGATTTAAATCCCGACAATGCACTCCCTCTGATTCAGTTTTCTCATCTCTGAAATAGATAATAAGAGTATCTATCCCAGGGTCTTAGAGAGAAGCAAATGAGATTTAAATTGCTTAGAACAGTGCACATCTCATAAAAAGTTTCAGTTCGATAAATCTTGGCTAGTTTTTCTTTTGTAAGTCTGAAACAGCTTTTTAAAAATCTACATCTTATTGAATTATCCTGTCCTCCCTGCAAGGTTGGAATGATTGTCATGATTTTGATGATGAAACTGAGACTTAAAGTGGCTAAAGGATGCCTGCCCAGCATCCTACAATTAGTAAATTACAGAGTCAAGACTCCAGTACTGGCTTTTGGGCTTCAAATCCTGTGCACAATGCTACTACTTTTCTTACCAACCTTCTAACCTTCAGGCTATCCCAGTTTCTTCACTGAGATTCGTCTTTTGTTCTTCCTTTTGCAGATCCTCAGCACCACAGAGAAAACAGGTGATGGATAGGACAGTGAGCTTGGAGACCTATTCCTATACCAAGTACCACCCCATGGCAGAGGTGAGAAAGGACACAGAGGAGGAGGCTGTAGGGAATCACAATATATATTAGGTTGCTTAACAAGGCTCAAAAGATGGGGTTAGAAACTTCTCTCGGCATGTTTTAGGAAGGGCATACACAAGTCTTGCCTAATTTTGGGACATTAGCAAAGGATATTGTTGGTGTATTAGTCTGCCTTTCTTTACTATAATTAAGGAAGGCTGGTATCATAAAGAAAAGAGGTTTATTTAGCTCAGAGTTTTGGGACTGAAAGTTCAAACAGCCTGATGCAGTCTCTGGTGAGGACCACTGGCTTTGACTGTGTCACCTCCTAGGGGATGGCAACAGCAGGATCAAAGCAGGAGCCTAGCGAGACCCAGGGGTCGGCCTCCGGCTTTAACCACATTTCACTCTGAAGAGAACACATGCCAGGAGACCAGTACTCCTTTCTGAGTGCAGGGCTCCAGACGAACCAAGGACACCCCAGTAGGCTGCACTCCTTGAAGGCTGCAGTAGCTCCCACATCATCACACAGGAGTGTGAGCTTCTAGCACCTGAGCCTTTAGGGTACAAACAACATCCAAACCATATCAGGATCCATAAAGACCCGAAGGCCTCACCCACGACGTAAACTTGACTTGAAGTTTCTGGCGTGACTATGTGCCACCCGATGACATGTGAAAGATGTGTTATTATACACTGTCTCCTAAGTTTTGTTGGCGGATTATTGACATTATTACCAATTACATATCTGTAAAGCTCTGCATGTTGTCCTAAGAACTTGGTAGCAGGGAAGATCTTTAAAGGAAAGGAAAGGTGGGAGGTAGTAAGGCCTTGGTTCAGTTTTCTGTTTTGTCTACTGCATAGCTGTTGCGATCTAGAGCAGAGTACAGAGTCCAATGTCTTAGTGCAAGAGTTATCGTAATCAATCAAGTGATCTTGCTGTTGATAGCCATGTTCTCCCGGCTGGTTCAGATCTACGAGTGGCTGATCCAGGTCAGTGAGAAGTGGTGACACAGCATTTCTTAGGAGTGATGTATGAGTCCCGGCCCATGTATTATCCGAAGGTGAGTTCAAAGGCTGAGAAGGGCCTTACTGGCAGAGGTCTGAGGATATTATTTACTATTTGGCTCTATCAGAAATGTGGGAAAAGTTAAAAGAAGCAGTGCAAAGGTTTGCCCCAAACTGGGCTTCTAAAATTCAAAATTGCAGATGCTTATGCCTCACTCATATGGGAGACACTGAGGCGGGGGGTAGGGCCTAAAAACAGCAGTGCCCGGAAGTGGACCATACACTGCTCATGCTTCAGCCAGAGCTAGCTCATTTTCCATCTGTATTTTAAGTGTTTTTTTGTTTTTTGTTTTTTTGTGGGTACCGGGAGTCAACCTCAGGACCTTGCGCGCCGGCAGGCTCCCGTGCCACTGAGCGATATCACCCTTTTTCGTATGTGGGTTCCGGGAGTCGAACTCGGGCCCTCGCGCTTGCCAGGCAGGCACTTATGCCACTGAGCCATCTCACCGCCCTTAAGTGTTTTTTTGATGTTCTTTTTTGAAGAGTTTTTTTCATAAAATATTTAAAAACCACAGACAACCTTCATTTTTGTTTCTTTCATTTTGTGGTTGAGGGAACAAAGAACCAGGGAAGCAAGGTGACCAGTGCAAGATCGCACAGCCAGACAGACAGCTACATAGTCAGTGGGACACCATGTCTTCTGGTTGTCCTATCGCTTTTGCATGTGACATAGTGAAAAGTATTTAGGACCCAATAGTCATTCCTCAGAGGGCCAGAACTGCTGGGGTCCAAGTTCTGGATCAGTGACATTTCTAGCCTGTATGCACATTAAAATCACCCTGGGGAGCTGCCAAGTAATCCTGTTGCCTAGGCCCCACCTACAGAGACGGTGGCCTAATTGTTCCAAGAAGGGTCCTCAAGGGATCCTAATATGTAGCCAGAATTAATAACCATTACACCAAGCCAGTGGTTTGCCAAGCATGGTCTTTAGACCCACAGCATCAGTACCACTTGGGAACTTGCTAGAAATGCATGTTCTCAGCTCCAACCGCTGGTCAACTGAACCAGAACCCCTGGGGATGAGGTCTCTGTGCCTGTCTTTCAGCAAGCCATCCCCCCGGGAATTCTGATGCACACTTAAGTTTCGGAACCACAATGTGTTTCTACCAAGTTCCCAGGTGCACGGATATTGCTAATCCAAGACCGTCTTCAGTAACCACTCCCGAGGTAGTTTGACAATAAGGACTTTCTTTAGTTTGATGTCCTTATACTACTTGGTACAGGCATGTTCATTGACAAATAACGAGCTCATATTTGAGGACTATCTACAACCACAAAAATGGAATAGCTCAGAAATAGAATCTACCCAGGGGTTGAGGAACAGGTGATATGTTAAGCGTGGGGCATCTGCCAACTTGATTTTCTATGGACCTTCAAACTCTGAGCTGACCTAGCCAACATGACATTTAAGCGCCCTCTTCTTGAGCCATATTATAAAGAGTAGAATGAGTACATAATGAGGCAAGAAATATAAACATATAATCAACATACATGTACTCATAAAAGGGGTAATTATAACAAGATTAAGCTGAGAGGTGGACATAAGAAACCTGAAATACTATAAATAAAGAGCAAAATAAGATAGATAACAGGAAGAAGGGATATAGAGTTTTCTTAAATGGGAAGGGGTCAAGAGATGGAGGGAAGGCTGCCGGGTGTGGTGGCGCATGTCTGTAAGCTCAGCACTCAAGAGGCTGAGGCAAGGGGATAGCTGCAAGTTCGAGGCCAGCCTGGGCTACAAAGCGAGTTCAAGTCCAGCTTGAACTGCACAGCAAGACCTTGTCTCAAAAAGACAAAAAAAAAAGAGAGACAGAGAGAGATGGAGGGAGGGGGATAGAGGGTAGGAAAAGGGATGAAAAAAAGAATGTGTTATGTGATGCACCAGCTCCCCACAAGGAATGTAAACATTATTAATATAAACTTGTACTAATAAAAAATTAAAATTAAAAAAAAACTGTCTCAAAAATTTTGAAAGATAGCAGAGGCTGAAAGGAGAAAGTTCCACGAATATGACAGATCCGCCATGTGTTTACATCAGTGTGTTAGTAACTCACGGGGAGGGGGAGAGACTCCATCAGTCTTGGATTTGCAAATGGCCTTGATGTGACTATTACAAGCTGGCCACAGCCTCTTCTCCCCCAAAGAGAATCCACAGTTGCCAGTTTAACTCCACCCATTCACCTGAAGAAGGAGGATATCTTTCTTGCTGGAATGAGGCCGAACTGATGCCCAACAATAACAAACGGACAGAAAAGAAAGAAGATTGTGTTGGCTGAGTACAGAGGACTCCCTCAAGAAGAGGAATCTAATAAGTGTTGCAGGAGATTATGTATTTTGATTTATTCACAGTTTCACAAAGTTGAAGTGAAGATTCATATCCATTTTTAACTACCTTTGATTATTGAACATTACCTCTTGTGCACTTTGCCACTCTGAGTGAACTCTCTGTGACAAGGCTTTATAAGGTTCATACAAATTTGGCATTTTAGCTTGTAGCTTGGGGTTTTATGCCTTTATTTGGAGTTAGGGAATATTTAGACTATAACAAAGACTGTGCTTTGGGTCAGTGCCGTGGGGAATCAGTGCATGGTCTGAGAATAACTACAAAGGCAAGTAGCAAAGAATAAGAGTGACAGGAGACAGGGTTGCAGGTGGCTGTCTGTACCAGCATTGGCACTTTCTTGAAACCACAGAATGGGGTAAGAGACACCTCTAGGAGAAGGAAAACCCTGGTAACTTTGCATGGTGGTTTACAATAATAAGCGATCATTTGGTAATGGAGCACGGATTCCCCTCCAGATTAGCCAACCATCTAGTAACCCTAAGATCATCTGGATGGACTGTGGAATCCATGCCAGGGAGTGGATCGCTCCTGCTTTTTGCCAATGGTTTGTGAAGGAAGTAAGTACCTCTAGTTTCCGTACAGTGGCAAGCCGTTTCATTAAATACCTGTCACTTCTGGGCTACTTAGAATCCACACTTCTTTCCCATGTTAATAATGAATCTCTTTACTGAGTTAGTCCTTCTCCTAAAGTGAAATGGAATGAATAAGGATCTTTTCCGAAAACTGAGTTAGCATCCTGACATCTTTCTAGTGCATCCACAATCACTATTTTTGGAGGATAAACGTATCAAAATGTAGAAGAAGGTACATCTTGAGAATCAGAGAAGAGTTTGAATCCTGGGTTTGCCTCTTTCTCATTTCCTAACACCGGGTGAATTTTCTAACAATGGGAGCCCCAAATTTTCATCTGTAAACAGAGTATGAAATGACTACTTCATGCATCTGCTGTGTGGACTAAGAGACTTGGCATATAGAAATGCTTAGCACAGTGAATTTTTGAATATTACTTATACCACTCTCTTTAGGGAATAAGAAACCTTTAAAAATAATATGAGGTACTTTTTGGTCAGTCATTTCAGAAACCCAAATATTACAAAATAACCCACAAATACCAGTTCTCAGAGTGTGGTTCCCAGACAAACAGAATCAGCATTAACTGGGAATTTGGTAGAAATGCAGACTGTTGGCTCCATCTCAAACCTAGTGAATTAGAAATTCACAGGGGAAGTGGGAGAGGGGAAAGGATGGGTACAGCTGGAAAATCTGTATTTTAGCAGGTCTTCCAGATGATTCTGATGCACATTAAAGTTTTGTAACTACTACTGTAAAGAACGTGAAAACTAAGGAGGGGTTTGGAGACCAGAGAGTGGAGATATGATACACAGTCAGCTCTTACAATTAAGTTGAAATCATAAAAAATATAGGAATGATTTCTTCCTAGAATCATTCTAAATGCTTCTCTCTTAAATTTCCAGATTCTCCAAAACTACCAAGACAACTCAAGGATAAGCAGGTTTCTTAAGAACCTGGACTTCTATGTGCTTCCAGTTCTTAACGTAGACAGTTTTATCTGCACTTAGACAACTGTGAGTAGCCTGCATTTGGAACTGGGATGCATATACAAACTAAAGGATCTGCTCGGGTTCATTGTCCTGACCTCAGCCATTCCAGCTACGAAAATATTTTGTACCTATGTAAAGGAAAAAAATCCCATTTGAGATAAAAATCAGTTTACCAGTTTAAAATCAAACAATAGAAGTCAATTTTAAGATTGAGGAGGCTAAAGACCTTCTTGAACTTGGATCCTGCACAGGTATTTTCATTGTCTCGGACATACTCCCATTTTCCAGCCTGACTTAATTTTTCTTCTCTACTATCTTCTTAATGTTTGTGAATTATCCATCACCCACTTAGAATTCTGAGATATAACACTCATAGAACAGCCTATATCCTCCTCAAATCAGTTCTAGAAGACTAGGTGTAAGGAATGACGTATAAATACTAAGGCACCCTTGTCTTTAATGTGACCATTCACGCAGGATCAGACATCTCTTACAGCCTTCATATGTAGCTGACAGTAGATAGTTTTCTCCTTAGCAGTGTTTCCAAACCATATCATTCCACAGTGAAGAGGCCCTCTTTCTAAAGGGTATTTATTCTCTGCCATCACTCCCCCAAAGGCCCTTTCGATGGAACAGCTTTTCTGGCTCATCTCTGAATCAAATCCCTCCCTCTGAGCTTGGCAGGTGACAGTTGTCTTTATCTCCCTTTCTGCTCATTAGTCTTCTGCTTCCAGAAATATGCAGAGCCCATCCCTGATACACCTGGAACAGCCTTTTTCCATCTGTCGGGCTATTTCCCTTTCATTCGGTATCGCTCAGCCCTGAAAAATGACTCTGAAGCTTCCTTTGAGTAAGCAGATCACACCACAGGCCCAGCTAATCTGCTCACGAGGAAAAGGCGAAACCACCTCCTCCAGGTCGGCTGTTTACATGTTCGTACGCTTTGAGTTGCACAGATGTCCCTATTATCGGGACTTATTAGCCCATTTGCAAAACTAAAAATCACACACAAAAGCTTCACAAGTTAAAGGTATATTTTTCCAGGTAATCCTAGGGAACATTTTTCATATTCAAGCACCACCTAACACCACTAACACTGTGATTTATTAAACCTAAAAATGGCAATATCCCTTGGTTCATCTGTTACAGGATCGACTGTGGAGGAAATCCTGTTCGTCCCATAACAACGGCACATGTTTTGGATCAGATCTCAATAGAAACTTCAATATATCCTGGTGTAGTAAGTACATGTTTTATAAAAGAATTCATCAGAAGCAAGGAAAGAGGTGAATTACAATCAGTATCATTTTTTAAAAAATCTAAATGGCTTTCCGAGCATTCTGATTCATTTTATTCCCCCAAAGAGATGATATTATCCATATAGTAAGAGTCGCACACGCTGAAGTACAGGCCTCTTTAAGCGAGGTTGCCTAAACAAGGACGAAGTAAACCAGACCGATGTGAATATATTTGAAATCTATCACTTAGTTTTAAAACATATAGATCATCATAAAGAGAAGAAAAATCAGAGCATTATCCTTGGGGATGATTTTACAGCAGGACGGTAGGTAGTAAACAAAGCCAGCATGTTCTCCTTATGGCACTTCTACATTTCCAAATCTCAGTATCCCCAAAGAATTGGAAGCAAGTAAAGAGGCAGCAATGGTTAAGAGCATTGCCATTCTCCAGATGGCAAGGGTTAAAATTCAGACTTGGCAGCTGTGTGGCCTTGGAGAGATTGCTGCCTCTCTCTGCTTTTGTCTTCTCTTATATAAAATGTGGGTCATTGTAAGACTACGTTATCAGAAGAAGCTCAGGAGTTATATTTGCAGTGTTCCACAGGAGGGGCTGGGCATAGATTAGCGCACCAGAGGTGCTCAAATGACGGGCTTTACAGTTGCTAATGAAGAGGACGCACTACTTAAATCCTTGCAAAATGGGTCTCATGAGAATGAAGGCAGTAAGACATGGAAGAAGAGGCTTAGAGCAGCAAGACTGTCGGAACCTGACTTAGGAATCTGAGAAGTGGTTGCCAACCGTTTGTTTCAGGGTTCACCACACATTTAAGTAAAAGGATACTGAAATGCCATTTCATTTGCCATTCTCCCTCCTGAGCCATGCAAGTGTGGCATTTGCCGCTCTGAGTTCTTCCTCCAATGACCGTCTTCAGTGACTATCCAAGTTGCACGACTAACTAAGACAAGCAAGGGCGAGCCCTGATGCCACTCGCAGATGCCCCGAGCAAAGATGACTCTTTGTCCTCAGTCATTTCTAAACGGAAGTTGTGAAGCTGTCTTTCTGGTTTCCTATATTTTCCAGGTATTGGCGCATCTAAAAACTGCTAAGACATAACATTTTGTGGGACAGGACCAGAGTCTGAACCAGAGACTAAAGCCATCTCTAACCTCATTGAGAGCAAGAAGGAGGACATATTGTGCTTCCTGACCAAACACTTTTACGGTCAGCTCATTCTTGTACCATATGGCTACACCACGAATAAATCAAGTAACCACGAAGAATTGGTAAGTCCACAGTAACAAGACTCTAGCAAAATTTTGTAGGACCTCTGCCTTCCTTCTTCCCTTTTCCATGTCCAAGATTTTGGCTTCAGCCCCCTGGTTCTTCTCTCTCTGCTTATCCTTACTTTCTCTTCCTGCCTTCTACACCTTGCCAGATGCCTGCTGGGAAGGCTTTGGGTTAAATGCTGCTTTACCTGCATTAATTAACTACCTGTTTCATAAAGCGTCAAGTTGGGAGACATCTTAGTTATTTATCTATAATATAAATGAGATGATTATGTTAGTAATCTGCAGGAATGCACTTTCATTTCTGTGAATTCTCTCGAAGCTCCATTCAGCAATTACAGCTTTTGAATTGTGCTTTAAGAACTTGCCAGCTGTTAGTGGAATATGGCATCTCTAAAATAACACCGCTAAATAGTATCTGCTCTCTTTTCTGCTAAGCACAATGCTCTATTTTCTTCTAAACTCTTCCTCCAGCTTTTGCCTGGGAATATTTTGTAAGAGGAAGTGCCAGTGAAATGCAAGCTGGGGCAGGGAAGCTGCTTTGTTTCATTCCTTTCCTGCTGCTGTGTTTACCTAAGCACTGGTGAGCAGAATTGCTGAAAAGAGCTGGGCTCTTTGCCCTATTGCGAACCTGGGGACAATAGTCAAAAATCAGAGGAAGGTGAATGCAGAATTACTGCAATAGTTGCTGCTTTTTTTTTTTTTTTCTTCTTTTTCTTCAATTTTTAATTGTGGTAAAATACACCTAACATAAAACTTGCCATCTTAGCCATTTTTAAGCCTACGGTTTAAAATAGTCATATTGTTGTTCAACCAATTGTCAGCAAATTTTCATCTTGCATAAATTAAGCTGTATACTTATTAAATAAGAATGCCCCAGTTGGGTATGATGGAGAATGTCTTTAATCTAAGCACTTTTGGGAGACCAAGGCAGGAAGACCACAAATTTGAGCCCAGCCTGAGCAACTTAGCAAGACGCTGTCTCAGAATAAAAAATGAAAAGGGCTGGAAGAATGTAGCTTAGTTTGAAGTCCCTATGTTCAATCCCCAGGACCACAAAAACAAAAACAAAAAACTCCCCATTTTTCTCTACCCCCAGCCCAGGCAACCACCATTCTGTTTTTTGTTTCCATGAGTCTGATTACTCTAGATACTCCTTATAAGTGAAGTCATACAGAATATTGCCTTTCATGGCTGGCTTATTTCACATGACATAATATCTTTAAGGTTCATCCATGTAGTACATTACGTCATAATTTTCTTTCTTTCTAAGGCCACATAATATCCCACTGTATGTATATACTGTGTTTATCCATTCATCTATCAGTGAACATCTGGGTCACTTCTGCCTTTCAGATATTGTGCATAATGCTGCTATGAATATGTGTGTACAAAAATCTTTTCAAGACCCTGCTTTCAGTTATTTTGGATATAATCAGAAGTATAATTTCTGGATCATACAATAGTTCTATTTTTAATTCTTAAAGGAACTACCATCTTGTTTTCTCCATAGTGGCTGCACCATTTCATATATCCATCAATAATGCACAACTGTTAAAATTTCTCCATTTTTGGCAACACTTGTTATTTCCTGTTTATTTTCTTAGCTCTTCTTTATGTACAAATGATGGGATAGGGGGGTGCTAGTCTCACTCTGTTGTTAATATCCCAGGACCCCGTGATTATGTCACACTTCCTGTCCCTCTGTCACTGGGGCATGACCCATAAAACACAAGCTGGAACACAAAAAGAAAAACCACTGTAGTTCTTTCCTGGAGGGAACCTTCCTTTAGCAGCCAAAAATATCCAGCGATATCCACATGCCTTTCTGGAAATTACTTTTTCTTTCTCATTCCAGGAAAACTTGGATTATGTGAGCATTTTGTAAGATGTGGAAGCAACTCCCACTCACCTACATCTTTACAATTTACCAGAGGACCTTATAGCCACTATCTCGTTGACTCTCGTGACAACACAATAACCCCATTTTGGAGAGGTAGAGACTGAGACTGTGTTAAATACATTTCCAGGAAGGTGGAGGGTAGGCTGGAATTTGGGTCTTTGCACTCCAGAGGCTGCGTTCATCATCCCCAGACCTCAGACTGTCTCAGTCCACTCAGAAAGGGTTGGTAACTTTTAGAAGCCATTACCAATTCCGATTCCCAGAGGTTCTGTTTCTTCAGCAAAATATATGCAAAAACAAAGGTTTTAGTCAAGAAGCTCAGAACCCTTCTTATCCTCTGTTCCTGTAGTATTCATTTTAGATTTCTGCTTTCTTCTTCAAGGGACCTGTGACAAAGCCACATGAATCTCTAGAAGCAGATCTTTGATAGCAAGGGGCCTTCAGCCGGTGGAAAGATCTCTTATGGGAAAGCATATTCCACCAGCACTTGTGCATTCAGTACTTTTTGGAGGGAATTTCATTCCCTTTTTGGTTCCAGAAAGCAGATACATGACCATTTCACCAGATCCATCTTCAAAGGTTAGATGATCTTGTGCTTCTGATCGGCCACCTGGCTAGCGCACTGTGGCCACAGGTTAAAGCCAACAAGACAGTAGGAGGGACTTGGGCCAATAGCATGGACAATATTGGAAGACAACTCTAAGATGAAAATATCCTTAGTACTGTCCATAGATATTAGTAAATGTGTCTGTATTTCTTACAGTCTCAGGTGCTGAAGAGTTAGCATAAACATTCTTCTCCAAGCCTTGTCAATGAAGTCAGAGTGAAAATGTCCCCGTGTGCTAAACTTACTAAAGCCACTTGGTGGCATTTTGAGGTTCTTGGGGGTAAGCTTTGACACCGTGCACAATGACACAGAATCAAGCTCATGGCTCCAAGGAGATTTCCATATCCAGGACCATTTACAACCAACAGAAACTAGTAATTAATCTGTATATTTACAAAGTCAAAAGTTCTTAGAAATTGTGGTAAATACTATATACTTCATGATAGATAATTTGGCAACTACTATGTAGGGGGTATATAATATCTACAGCCCCTTTCTAAACTATTCTGGGAATTAGGGTAGCTATAAGAATTATACTGCTTTACCCCCCCTACATTCTTTCCATTTGAACTCTTTTCCTATCAACTTCTATTTTCCTCCCACACTGTTCCCCTCCTGTCCCACCCACACACATACCAGGCCTTGAGCAAAGTTTTTATGGACCTGCCTGTGAGTACATGCCTGTAGGAATATTTCTGGGTTTGGTGAAGGAGCTGCTGTGCAGGCTAGATGTCTTTAGCCTGTGTACTATGTTCTACTGACAAAGTTCTTTTTAATCATTTTACTAGACGTACCTTTAAGCTGAGAAGGGCTGGGTGATATTGGCTCTCTCTGGCCTTGTGGTATAATGTCAGGTAAGAAGAGTGCAGGGATAGAAGGGAAAGTTAGAAGTTTAGGGGATTTTTATCTCATCTTCTCCAAAAGGGCTGAATCTGTAAGCCGCGAATCACAATACACACTTCTCATATATTTCTTATTCTTATCTACTTCCCTATAGTCATTGCTAATGAAAAATCCTTTCAAAAATAAAGTCCAAAGTAGGGAATAAAATAAGTAAAGGCTAGTAATGGGAAAAAGAAATTGTCAGGGGCAAATTGTTAAAAAAAAAAAAAAAAAAAAAAAAAAAAAAAAAAACCTTGCAAGGATTAATTTGGGTGGAAAATGGAGCCTGGGGCTGATCCATGTATCCTGAAGAAAACGTAAGACTCTCAGGAACCAGTTAGGAGTCTCATTCAAAGAAATGGAGAAACACATGGGAATTAAAAATAATTAAAAACAATTTAAATCTCAGCTACATGACTCTGGGAGGACTTCAAAAGAGATTATAGTTGATAAGTCACAGCAGTGCTTTTCCGGGCCTCTTGCTTTTAATTTTGTCACACGGAGCAGCAACCCAAATCCTCCCCCCGCTAACTCTCATATGCTTACCGGAATTTCTTTCTCCAGAAATCTCTGACCCTCCCTTCCCTCTTACCGTTTTCTCTTCTTTCTACAAAGAGCTCTTGTCCTCTTCCCAGTGTAAATGGTTAAACTCATTTTATGCCTGTTCTTCTTCAGCCTTTCCTCCCTATCGACTCGGGTCTGAGCAGTACAAACCCAGGAACTGAGGCAGGTTCTGAATCCTAATTCAGGAGGAGAGAGAACAGGTGAATGACCCAAGATAGAAGAATTCTCAGTAGTGAGTGGAGAGAAGACAAAAGGCTTATAAATATGTTCAATTTCATGGGTTTTTTCCCTTTTATCTCAGCCACACCTAGAAAGACACACTAAAAGATGCTGCCCACAGCTGTTGCCTGTGACCCTTCACCACCACTAACTGGCCTTTTGTTTCTACCCTTTGAATTTCTCATGGTAGAGTCCACTCTACCAAGAACTACTTTGTCACATCTTAGCTTTCAGCTGGGCAGTGCAGAGCCAGGGATGGAGAGGCAGGGTCTAGACCTAGACTTTCTTAGCTGAGAGTCAGGGAGCCGCACACTCGCCATTGCAGCCAGGTGGCCCTTGGGGCAAAATGATGGCAGATCCCAATGTGGGCAGGGAGCGACAGGGCGTAGACTCCGAGGGGAAGTCATGAGATGCACCATATGGTGGATAAAACACAGCACGAACATGTTGGTTCATGTTGGAACGTGTTGGGACCCTCAGAGTCTTTTGAGAGACTTTGGAACAAGATGCATCAGAAAGTCCACAGGCACAGTCAATAGACTTGGACCTTGGTGAGTGACTCTGATCTCAAGAAAGGGTCAGCACGGAGCGAGAGTGAGACCTTAGAAAACACCTAGTTCTGAGGAACCTCTAACAGAAGGTGACACAGTGGTGGAAATTCTATAATCTATATGTGATAGGTTTCAAATATCTACAAGGAAAAATAAGAGGAGAATTGTAAGAGAAGTATGAGCAAAGGGCTATTGGCGATCCAAGAGATAGAATCTGGTTGAGGCGATCAGGTAAGGCCTCATGGGAGAGCTGGCATTTGAGAACTGAGGTTAGGGAGAATTTCAAAAGGCAGAGGTAAGAGGCAGGAATTCCAGAGAGAAGGGACACCACAAGGCAAGGCAGGGAAGAATGTGGATCAACTTGAGTTTCAGGATAATCTAGGGTGGCCATGAAGAGAATAATGTTGGAAAGGTCCCTGAGGGCCATATTTTAAAGGATCTTGAAAATGAGGATAAAAAGTTTGTATTTAATTCAGTGAGCACCCGGGAGTTATTGAACATTTTCAGCAGGATCGTGATTATAGCTCTATGCATCTGGAAACTGAATAAGGATTGATGAGAGGAAGAGAAACTTATTAGAAGATGCAACAGACCAGTTGAGAGGTAATGAGTCTGACATAGGGCAATGATGCCGGAACTGCAGGTTGGTAACTGTTCAAGAAAAGATGAATCAAAGATGCCTGCAGCATTTTACCTTGAGTTGAGGGAGCATGCAAGAAACGGGAAATTTATAACAACCTTATTGGAAGAGAGATGGTGAAATTGAATGTAAAGGTGATGAATTACAGGTGTGAACAGGCTACCCAGCTGTCCAGTGAGAAGTTAGAAGGGTGCTCTACAACTCTTCTGGAGATAAATTTGGACAAAACACCCAATGTTTGGATTGCTGCATTTATTTTTAATACCAGATATCTGTCTCTGCATTTCCCACCTACAGATTCAAGTTGGACAGAAGGCAGCAAATGCATTGAAAGCAAAGCATGGAACCAATTATAGAGTTGGATCGAGTGCAGATATTTTATGTATCATTTTTTTCCTCTTTTTTTCCTCTTCTGTAGTATCTAAGGCACAAAAGAAGTCAATGAAGTTTGCAGGGTGAGGTGGGCAGGAGAGGAATAGATCAACAGGGAGTTGTACAAGTCAAAAATGACCAAGGATGAAAGGGAGCCTTTACAAGTCCAAAATTATATTCTCCAGGGATAAGGTATGAGCTAAAAGGAAAATAAAATACACTGGCTCTGACCTAAATTCCCCCCTGGTTTCAGTTAAAAAGAGCCGGCAAGATAGAACACACAAAGTTAACAGGAAGGACACTGTGCCCTGGTCCTTGGTCAGTGAATTCCCAGAGGACCCACCAGGCTAAGAAAGCCAAGCGGGGTGGGACCTAGAAAAAGAATAGAAAAGACCTTGGCTGAAGGAAGACACCATTGCTTCTCCCAGCCCAACCACCACCTCCTGCCCCTCCTGCCCCTCCAGCCCAACCACCACCTCTAGGTGCCCCTAGGTCCACCTAGATAATATTTGCACAATATTTTTCTGTTAGCCTTTTATTTCGGTTCACCCTTACCTTCTACTATGAGGTGGCCCAGCCTTTGATTCCATCAAGAAACTTTAACCAAATTCTCTGCTCTTTACTATGCGGGTAGAGGGGCTAACTAAGACATGGCCCCTGCCCCATGGGAGCTACCTGTAAAAGTAAAGGAGAAGACAGCTATCCAGGCAGCCCTAACCTGAAACGGTTTCTTTATGTTATGGGTTGACTCTTATTCCCTGGAATGGCAAAGAAGTCTGTCCTTCCAAAGTCCAGTTTCTACTTCTGTCATGTTTCATTCCTAGATGCCACATCTGGATCGTCAAGGGACATTGGGATCCCTTTCTCTTACACATTTGAACTGAGGGACGGTGGTACCCATGGGTTTGTTCTGCCTGAGGATCAGATCCAGCCGACCTGTGAGGAAGCCATGGAGGCCGTGCTCTCCATCCTGGATGATGTGCATGCCAAGTACTGGCTCTCTAGCAACGCTGGGCAGGTGACATCTACCTCTGTGGTGCTGAGCCTGCTCTGGTTCTTCACTTCTCAGCTCTAAGTGTGTCCTACCCAGGCCTGCTTAACCCCGGTGATGTGGATGTGGCTGGAGGGAAGGTGTGGGTGGTTTTAGAGAAACCAAATCATTGAACTAAAAATAATCACTAATCCAACAAAGAAGAATTGTGTTGGCATGTTAATATTTGTTTTGTTGGTAATTAAATTTTATTGCTCTGTGAGAGCATAGTATTAGTTATTGCTACAATAATGTTACCAATTAAGCCCTCTAAAGCTCAGTGACACACAGTGTATATATAGGACAGCGAGGAAGTCCCGCTGGTCCAGGCTGTGCTCAGGTGTGCATCTGTGGCCCGTGTCAAGGCCACTGGTTGATCTTGTCCAGGATCACTCTTTCAGCAAGGCTAGAGCAGCCTCAGCTAGGACGAGGAGTTGTGGCCGTGCACCACAAGCCTCCTCCTTCAGCATGTTAGGCCAGGTGTGTACTCGTGGCAATGGGGGAGGAGAAAGAACAAAAGGTTTAGAGCAAGTCCCAGTGTGTGGGCACTTTCTAAACTTCTGCTGGCATCATATTTGCTAAGATACCATTGGCTAAAGAAAGTCACATGGCTGAGTTTAGCGTCAAGGGATGAGGCAAGCTGGTTCAGCTTTATGATTGGGAAAGCTCAGCTTTAACATGGGATGACTCAACTCAATTATTATTCCACCCAGCTTTCAGCCTTGAGAAGTCTGGGAGTACCAGTGGAATCCCACTGTCCTTTAAATCTCATTAAAGATCACATGATGAGATTTTGATATGCTTTTCATGTTCTACCATTTTATTTCTGATTTATGATCTCAATATTCACTAAAGAAAATGAAATAGAAATAGGTTTCCTGGGCCTTTTTTTCTCACCAAAATTCTTTGAAAATTTTTCCTAAGCCTTTGAATCAGGTTCTCCCTTAATTTCATGTTAATGAGTTAGTAGCAGCAAAAGGTAAGTTATATAATGTCTCTATATAGCTGTTGCTGGTTTTATGTATTCACTTTTTTTTATTTACTTTTTTTTTGAGAATCCGTTATGAGGTTACGATGGTGAATAAGATAGACATTGTCCCTGTCTATTTAGAATTTGTATGCCAGTAAGTGACATTCGGAGTAGCAGTCATAAATAATTGGAATGGATGCACCATTTCACACCAGGCAAATCCCAGGTCAGGGGAAGCCACAGTAAACAAGAATACAAATAAATAAACTAAATATTACAGGTTGTGACACATGCTATGAAAGAAATAAAGAGTAAGTGGAGAGGTAAGCAAGAACCAGATTGTTTGTTTACGGATATATAGCTATTAAATTGTGCCATCTCATCTATTAAATTTTAAGTGTTCTTAAAATAGCACTCATCATGGTCATTTCCTATGTATCTCTACGTGACACCTTGAAATGGTGCTAAGCACTTGACAAGCTTTGAACAAATGTAGCTGTGACTGGCTGACAGGGCATCCTTGCATGTTCAGTCACCCATTTCCGAATTTCCTTGTTGGTCACATTCACAATACACTTCTTGGTTGTAACCCTTTTATTGCCTTCCCTTGTCCTCTTTATTTCTTCATGTTTTGCTAGTGTGTGGCAAAGGGTGTGTGATAAGTGTCAGAAAGGAAAATGTCAGGGGCAATAGCGTTTAATGAATCAGAGAAAAGCTATTTACATAAAAATGCCAACTCCACAATTGTGGCATTGTCAGGGAAAATGGTTAGGTTTCATCAATGGTCAGCCTAGAAAAGAAGAAAGCCAGTGTGACCACTCAGTGTCATATTCAAGAGGAGAGCAGAGAAACTGCAGTTTTAATCTGCTGTATTTTAGCTTCCAAGGCTTCTTTTTAAATAATTGGGGCCTCTGATTACCAAGGAGCCCTTCACTGCAAAGTTTATTTGATGTCTAAGGTTTAAGCCCATAGACAAATAACATTGGAAGGGAACAGATAGAAACTCAATCCATCAGCTTGCCTAAAGCCTCCCACCGCGAGGTTTTCAGACTTCTGGAAACAGTCCTTGCTCCCTCGAGGGGTTTCTTTCCTTCGGGGGCTCCCTACCCTCTGAGGGCCTGGAGTACTGGGGACATGACCCATGGTTTGCCTCTTCTGGATGCTTTTTACTTCCTGTGAAAGGATCCTAAGAATAAGGATAGGAAGATGACAAATGACCATAGTGATTTTTCCTAAGGATATTTTCCATTTCCTGGTATAAAATGGTAATCATTTGGGAGAACTTCACAAGGGGTGCAAATAATGCAATCTTGAGAACTCCCTACTGCCCCTGACATTTTCCTTTCTGACCCTTGTCAGCCACACACTAGCAAAACATGAAGAAATAAAGAGCACAAGGGAAGACAGTAAAAGGATTATAACCAAGAAGTGTATTGTGACTGTGACCAACAAGGAAATCCGGAAATGGGTGACTGAACGTGCAAGGATGCCCTGTCAGCCAGTCCCAGCTGTGTTGCGTCTGGGATTTGGGTTTTTTGTTGGTGGTGGTGGTGGTACAGTATAGGTGGTGGTGTTGTCTTTCTTTTTCTTTTCTTTTCTTTTCTTTTCTTTTGTGGTACAGGGGATTGAACCCAGGACCTTCACACTGAGCTGCATATCCAATCCTTTTTTAATTTTTTTCATTTTGAGACAGGATTTGCTAAGTCACTAAGTTGCCCAGAGTGGGCTCGGACTCTCTATATGCCCCAGAATACTGGGATTACAGGCGTGTGCCACCACACCTGGCTGCATTTGGGATTTGGTTTTACCCAGTTTTAAATCTAAGAAGTTAGCTTGTTATTGTTTCATGGATGTTAGCAGAAGGCATGAAGCTCCTGGTCGGAGACACGAGACATTATTCTCGTAGTGCATTAGCAGGACGAACATCAGCATCCTCACATTGACTCCCTTTGCTCCCAAGTTCCAAGGGGATGAGACAAAAGCCCAGATATCCTGTGCACATGCAGCACGATGCATTACAGGACAAGAACACCAAGCTTGGGGTCCACTGCCTCTGACCTTATCCCAGAAGGAGGTATTTCCTCATTACTTGAGGTTGCTTGAGTGCAGGCAAAACTGAGAAGTTGCCCAGATTCAGAATGGTCAGGGCCTTGTACTTTTAACCAGTAAGATACATAGGAAGAAAAAGTCTATAAAGGATTATCTTCCAATGGGCTTTATGTGTCAGGTTTAATCATATGAAATTGCTGTTTCCATAGGTCAACAAATTTAAGTGCTGGTGCTTTTATATAGTTCAATTTAATGTTATCTCAATGCTAATAGAAGTATTTCCATATGCCTTTTTTCATTATGTTTTAAGAAGTTTGAGTTTATTGCATTTTAGTTACTATTTCTTTCCTTCTGCCAAATGCAGTCAGTGCTTTTTGCCATAATTATTCCTACTAACAAGATAGGTTTTCTTGATTTATAGGTGAATTTAAAGTCTAAAATTATGCAAAATTATAAATTCAGAGGGTGTTTGTCTTTGTTACTTTCTCATCACTGAGACAAAATACCTGACACCCACAAGTTAAAGGAAGAGAGGTTTATTTTGGCTCACAGTTTGTAGAGGTTTCAGTCTGTAGTCGGCTGGGTCCAAGACAGGGCAGCATGACAGAGGGGCATGGCAGAGGAGAAACAGTCCATGGCAGGGCAGGCAGGAAGAGAGAGATCAAGGGAGGAGGAGGGATAGAGATCCTTCCAGGCCACACCCACAGTGACCCACCTCCTCCCACCAGACTTTACCTCCCATCATCACACCCAGCTATAAACTCATTGGGGGACTAATCCACTGATGAGCACCTCACTCTCATGATACAATCGCCTCTCCAAAGCTCCACCTATGAGCTCATGAGGCTTTTGCAGGACATCTAGCTATAAACCATAACAGTAGTCAAGCTTCTAGCTCTAATTATTTCTATGATAGTGTCAAAGGAATTATAATTTTGTTTTTACTATGAATGATCAAGCTCCTGTTTTCCTTCCTTTTAAAATGTACTTTGGGGCCGGTGAGATGGCTCAGCGGCGTAAGCGCCTGCCTTGCAAGCGCAACGGCCTGAGTTCGACTCCCGGAACCCACATACGAAAAAGGGGCCGGTGATATCGTTCAGTGGCACGGGTGCCTGTTGGCGCGCGAGGTCCTGAGGTCGACCCCCCGGTACCCACCAAAAAAAAAAAAAAAAAATAATAAAATGTACTTTGTCAATCCCTGATATGTTACTAACATATGTATATTTGTATCATCCAAATGTTATTTATATAATTTGAATTTGGAATAAATTTATTGTGACACTAAAAAAGCCCATTGCCCAATTTTAAAATTGTAATACTAAGTGCAAAAGAGATTTTTTAAAACCAAAGTTCTTAATTTATTTACAGTGTGCCATGATTGAAATACTTTACTTTCTGTGATGCCCATAATAATCCTGAGTTAGGTGCTTCTATGTATTTCATGAAGAAACTGAGATACAGGAGTAACGTGCTTATGGTCACACTGTTCTTAATAGTTGTTGAAACCAGGTGTGTTAGCACATACCTGTAATACCAGCACTCTGGGAGCCTGAGGCAGGAAGATCACAAGTTTGTTTGTTTATTTGTTTGTTTGTTTAACTTTATTTTTTATTAGTACATATTTGTCATACATAATGATCACATTCATCGTATGGAATTTGTACCTATACATAATATATCTTAATTCTTCTTTTTTCCCATTCCCCTCCCTTCCCTTCAGCCCTTCTTCCCCTCCCCATTTACAAGAGCTTTGTTTTATTTTTTCCTTTCATTCTCTCTTGTTTTTTTTTTTCCTTGTCCCTTTCTTCCCTTCCCTCTCCCTCCTCCCTTGTTCCCTTCTCATTTGAACATGTTCTTCCCATTTCCCAATATCTAGGGAGGATTACAAATTTAAGCCCAGCCCAGCCTGGGCAATTTAATGACTTAGCAAGATCCTGTCTCAGTATTAAAACACAAAAAATGTAAAAAGGCCTGGGAATGTAGATCAATGAAAAGGCCCTGGACTCAATCTCCAGTACCACAGAAAACACAACTGTTGATTGAGCAGATCGTCCACTGGAATAGGGATTTGGGGTTCTGGGGTGTCAGAAGTCCTCTCCAGCGGATATTGTCGATGCTTCCCTGTGATCCCTCTGGCCCTAAACCTGTATCCCTCTTCATCTTCAGAGTGTTTTTGCCTCCAACAGATCACACCTGTGTCATTCTTTTTCCAACGACCACTCTTGGGATTGCATATGTAATTTACCTGCAGTCACAGGGCGCTAGAAGGAGTCATACCAACCACTACCAGAAGCCTCCAGCCCCTGCCTGCAAGGTGACTGATGGGTCCAGGAGTGCAGCAGCCTCATTCCTTTGGAGTAGGGCCTGTAAGTTGTGTAACTTGTGTTCAGAGTCCCTGAGGGATGAGTTCCTCCTCAAAGAGCCTCCCCCGAGGCTGCACCCTTGGTGGCTTCCTCCCTTTTTCTGCTCTGCTGCCCTGCTTCCTTGCCAGTTTTTCTTGACAACACCTCCTTAATAAATCAGTTGAATACACATCCTCAACTCTGGACCTTCCTCTGGGAAACACTATGCAAGACAAACCTCTTTAGAATTATCACCAACACATTCATAATTTCTTAACAATGACCTTTAATATAAGTATTGCTATTATTCAATATTTGGCATATGCCTAGGGATTATGACTATTATAGAAATGAAATATTCCTATGTTGAAGATGTTATCATTCTGGATTATGAAGAGTTTTGTTTAAGATAAGACTTCTACTTTGTGAAAACATGCAGTTCTAGTCAGGCCTCTTATGGAAGGCATAGTGAAAAAAAAATTAGCCTTTGTAGACTTGTAAATATTGAAGTAATTGTCATTATGATAAGTTTTCATGAGAAAATAATCGCCACTTAATACAGTTTTTTGGCTCTGCTGTAATTGAGATTGCAATCTTAGCTACTCTGAGAAGGAATTCTATTTCTTTCTAAGGATTCATTCATTGAAAATAATATAAATAAATAAATAAATAAACAATTAAGGCTCCAACAAGCTTTAATGTTGGCTACGTTAAAGATTTTTTTCTTTGTTCTTTAAACAAATTTGTGAAAGTCAGCTCCAAAATAATGCTTCTAATTAAAGACGGACAGTGCCCTTTCTTTCTACATAGATGTTATAGAAGCAAACACAGAAGAGACAAAGAATAATGTGGATTCATGGGTTTGTACCCATGCAAATTCAGGATACTACGAAGACAACCCTGAGATGGTAGAGAGACAGGTTAGGTTCAGGTGATTAAAAGTCCTCAGTGCCAGACAGCGGTGCAGACGTTATGAGTTACGGAAAGCACCCAGACCCTGCACGGGGGTGGGTGGGGCATGGGTGAAGATTAGTCTGGAGGGAGGAACTACAATGAGACCATTGGAGGAGAGATGGGGGCTGAGCAGGTACATATTCTGTACACACATAAGTTGCATAAGACCTAAGTTGAGTGATAGCTGTAGAAATGGAAAAAAAAAGTTCAGAACTGGAAATATTATTCAAAAGGACTCAATGCAGAATTCATTTGAATATGAAAACGTGGAAAAAGGAAGGGTTGAAATTATTGAGAGTGGTTGTTTAGAAAAACTGGTATTATAAGATCATGAGAACGTACGTTCTGCCATCTTTGTTCCATCTCTGGCTGAGAAGGTGTAATAATGCTGATGTGGGACTCACAGATCTACGGAAGCCAGAGGTGGAGCAGAACGGAAAATGAGAAACCGTTTGGTGTCAGATAGGCAGCAGGGCATGCAGAACTATCACACTAAAGCGTCAGTGGAAATTCAGGGCTGGTTTTCCTTCTTGAAATCAGTTGTCGAATCACAAGCAATCTTCACTATCTCATATTTAAAACCTCATTCAATATGGGAACTTGGTAAAAGCTTTTTAAAAGTTAAAAACTATAATCTCCACCAGTTTCCTCTTGCACATACACTAACTTACCCTATGACATTTACTTTATAATTATGTTTGCAAGTCTATCACTTTAAAGGTTGACTATTTTCTCTAAGGCTCTTGCTTGAAAGATTTGTTTTGCAGCAGGATTCTTATTTCAATTAAAATAAAAATTTACCTTGAAGCTTGATATGTAAGTCACATAAAAACAGAACCATCCTGCCTGATTTTGGAAGAAGGTTAGGTAGTGGCACTGGGGATGCTTCCCCAATTTCCTTCCCCTAGTTTCCCTGCAGTCCCGAAGCAGCACTTTCTACTCAAAATATAGTCCAGGGACCTTAGCATCAGTCTCCAGTGAGAGCTTGGACACTTCAAATTATTGGACATCAGAGCTTTCTACAAACAAAATCCCTGGTAATTTGATGGTGTCAGGAGTTTAGGTAGCACTGTTTTAGAGTACATAAGTCACCCGGAACACTTGTTAAAACACAGATTCTTGGCCACATCAGTAGGCAAGTGGTGGGACACGAAATTTTACACATTTGACAGTTTCCCAGGGGACACTGATACTGTCAGTCTTTGGACTATTACACATTGAGTAGCAAGAGGCTAAAGCTGTAATTTTCCAACGTTAGAGAGCATCGGAATCATGTGGAAGGTTCATTAACATGTGGGCTACTGAGCCCTGTCTCAAAGTTTCTGATTCAGCAGGTGATTTTGATGCTGTTTCTCCAGGGAGCCTGCTCTGGGAAATCCCTGCTTAGAGGACTTGGCTCCTAATTAAGACAAATCTGCCACTGGGTAGGCAGGAGGACCTGGATTTATATTTTTGAGTAAAAAGAGATAAAAAGTGAGAAGAAAAGTCCCTTCTTTGAATGATGTTGGACTCTAATTCAAAATAAAGAAAAGTAAACACTTCACATTATGATAAATACGACAATACAGACCATGGTGCGCGGAGCTGGGAAGAGCAATTAATGCCATGTCTGTGGGCAGCTGTGGGAGGGGATAGGGAAGGGGTCACCCAGCTGCCACACAACTTGAGCAGAACTTGGAAATGGTCCGAGTGCCCACATGGTCTTTGATCCATGCAAGGCAAGTTCTTTAATTTGAGATTCCAACAACAGCCATGGGTTTTCCACTGGGTTATGCTTTTGTAATTGTAAATAACCTCCATGTCTCTTATGAGGCAGAATGGTGTGGGGTGCAGTGTCGGGATAGGGTTGGGAATCCAGGGGAGCAAGCGAGGAGATGATGAGCCTGAACAAGCCCTCCCTCAGATGGGAGAGGAAGAGGCTGGATAATCAGTCAAGGAAAGCCTGGTGGTGTCTTGTTCTTCACCTCTCAGAAAGTAAAGCAACTGCTCTCCCCACATATAGGGGGAAATTCCCACAGCCCAGCCCTTAACAAAAATGGAAATCTGAAGCCCTCGGACAGAGTGATGCACAGGTATAACTAGGCATATATATAGCTATCTACAGATATAGATAGATAGATAGATAGATAGATAGATAGATAGATAGATAGATAGATAGAGTTTTTTTTTTTTTTGATAAGAGACTGGAAACTAAAACAACCTGTTTTAAACAGAGAAGGGGGGGGATTTTATTGGTTCATCTCACTAAAAGGTTTAGAGAATGCTGCAACAGAAGGGTACCAGGATTCCGAAGATGTGCTCGGGGTTTAATGAGCTTCTCTAATTAATTTTGCATCCGCTTTTATTCTGTTGTTTTTATCAAAGCAGACTCTTCCTATATGGGGGCGAAGTAATAACTCCCTTCTCCACAGCCTCGATCCTCTCTTCTCTATCACCTTGGAGAAAAGTGACTCCTTTCCAGGAGTTCTAATAAAATTCTCCAAGTGGGACTGACTGGGCCCCGGGTTAAGAAGTTGGAATATGCAACCACTCAGGTGCACGACACTCTCCCACACGTAGCCCAGCTCCCCAGCCACAGAGATTGAAACAGAAAATGAAATCAGAGTGTTCATATTGTGGGGAAAAAGTGAGAAAATACTGGTTAGTCAAAAAGCCACAGCTGAGGGATGGGGGTGTAGCTTCACTGTAGAGCCAATGTCTGGCATTTTGGGGGCCCTGGGTTCCACCCTCAGGACCCAGGGGTTGGGTAGAGCCATTGTTGCCCACTACCAGCAAAAGTATGGGGCCTTTCCCCTGGGCTCAGGATCCACACCTGCAGGTTCAAGGCATCACATGCTCCCCAAAAGGGAAAATAATTTATGTGGTAGTTCACCGATTGTCTACTTGAGGAAGGAATGCCCGACTACATTGGCGCAGCATAGTTCTGGGTGTGGCTCAAGGGATTTACTGAAGACAGAAGACCCATCCTGGGTGTCAATGACAGCAACCAATAGGCTTGAGCCTGAATGGGATAAAAACAGGAAAGAAGGGAGGCTCACTTCTGTGTCTTTGGAAGAGCTCCGGTCTTGGAAGATGTCTCCTGGCTTCCATTGCAGACCCTTCAGCCTCCTGATTGACTCACTCAGGACACTACAGTGAGCTCCAGGCCTTCAGCCTTAGACTGATCCTTTGGCTCCCCGGCATACAGACAGCCCTTTTGTACTCTTCCACACCTGACCCTGCAGCCGGCCAGTGTAAGCCCACCTTATAAATCCTTATATATTTATATATCTTATATTAAATCTGTTTCTCGAGTAAGCACTGACTGATAAAATTTATTTCTCAAATGTGTGCTGGGCATACCTCAAAAATGAGGTTCAAGGTCCCCCAAAGTAAAGTCAACGTCTTCCACTCATACAGCCTACTTAATTATAAGAACGATGTCTTTGTGTACATACACAGATTCTTCAGGTAACTATTTTCGCAGACCATTCCCAGGTTTCGTGTGAAATATACTACTGGGAAGTGCCAAGTAGCAAAAGTTCTCAAGGTACATTGTCCAGGGCCAAAGCTACACTGAGTCTCTTCATGGCTGTATACCTGAGGCAAGTTGCCGGAACTGTGTTGCAGCTACCTCGTCGATAAAATGGGAATAATAAGAGGACCTGCCTTTAACTGTCTGGGGGGAGGTCGGATAAGTTAATGCTTGTGAAGTACTTTGAATGTTGATTTTCCAAGACAAAGTCACTTTTGCACCCTGGACCATCTCCCGTAGCCACAGAATAAGTGCTCAGTAAATATCAGGAGTTAAAATTAACTGTAATTCTTGTTGCCACAGCCTTATCTCTTGTGGGAAATGCTGCAATACAGGAAGAGTGGTCTCTCCACAAAGTAGCAGTGAAAAGGAAGGCACGCGGGAGATGCCTCCTCCATGTTGACAAGCCTTGCCCAGGTCTGATGTGATTGGCAGTGTTATAGAGTTGATCAAGAGTGTCCCCACTAAGCCTCATGAGTTCATAGGCAGGTCTTTCAGAAGAGGATTGGATCCGGAGCATGCTACAGCTGACTTGCTTTGAGGAGGTGGGGCCTGGTCTGGAGAGGTGGGTCCCTGGGGGTGTGACCTGGAAGGGTGTATCTCTCACCTAGGTCCTTCCCTCCTCTCTCTGCTTTCTGGCCACCATGATGTGAGCAGGTCCCCTCCAGCAGACCCTTTCACCATGCCATTAGCGCTGCATTTGAGCCAAACAACCATGGACTGAACTACGGAAACATGAGCCAAATTAAACCTCTCCTCCTTTGAAGTGTGGGTGTCGAGTATTTTATTTCTGCAGTGAGAAAGTGCCTAAGACAGGCAGTGACCAAATAGTCCTAGTATTCTGTCTTTTAGCTCTTGGCTTCTGGGCACTCTGTTCTTTGGGAATCTCAAAGGTGTCTTGCAGAGGCTTCATTGAGGAGAAGTTTACCTCTCAAGAAAGACACTGGGCCCGGGGGGCTGGGGAGGAGCAGACAGCCAGGTACAGATAAAGGACTCTTCCCCAAATGTCACAGTGGTCCTCCACATCGTGGCTGCCTGCTGCATCTCTGCACTCACACTTAGACCCCTGCTTCACTGATGTCACAGGAAAAGAGGCTTTGTTTCCCTCCTCCCGGAAGAACCTTAGAACCTTCTGTCGTTCCTCTCTTCATTGTTGCCTTTTGGCAACAATATTTTTGTCCTCCAAGGTCATTTAAAGGCATTGTTCCATCCCCTTGACTTGTTTTCCTCTGCTTCCTCAGGGGTGGCTTTGCTCTCCCAATGCTCCTCTTGGGGTCAGATGCTGATGTTTCTAGTCCTTCACTCCTTCCAACAGAGCAGTGCCCTGGCATCCGAAGTCAGGCACAGTGTTACAGTGGGACATAGCTCCTAAATAACTACTTAAAAATGTCTATGAGTCTGAAAACCCATGACACATGCCAATATAGACACCTCAGAAGGTGGAATGGGGCACCTTGTTCATTTGCTCTGAAATGATGAAGTATAATAAGTACTCTGCAAGTGGTCAACACTGGGCAATTGTGAGTTAATATAACTGTAGCTATGGCCTCCCCTTCACATCACATTTCTTATTCTTCCACCATTTCTTGCTCATAGCTTTCCTCACCCACTCTCATTTATTGGTCTACATTAATCCAACTGAATTGGTAAGACCACAATGGTGGCCCTTTGAGATACTTTCCTAGAAGGTGGGAAGGGGACCTGGGGATGATGGGAGCAGGGGGGTGGTTAAGAGAAGTGAAAAGCATCAAGATGCAATATGTACATGTACCAATTCCCCATGACGAGTGTATTTATTATATATGGCAAACATATTAATAAATTTTTTTAAAAACAAACAAAAGATACAATAATGGCCCTTTGTTAAGCCCCATTGATGTAACATAGTAGTTAAGAACGTGGATTTTGAACCCAGATAGTATTGTTCCAAGTCCAACCTCACCCTTTAGCTACCCTGGGTTCTGGTCCCCCATCCTTCCCTCCATCTAAGGTGCTCTTATCTTTAGCGGTGTGTTTTCCCCACTAACTTTGCACTCATCCGTGCAACTCGCTGTGGGGAATATTCGATGTGGCTGAAAGCATCCCTGTGCTAGTTGTGAGCCTGAGGCCCACGTGGCCTCATAAGTTCTACTTGGAGGCTTTTGTCCCTGCTATCTCCATGGAAAGAACTCACCTAGCTGGCCCGCTGGTCCACGTAGGATGAGAGACACATGCGGTGAAGCCACTCAGGCGGAGTCCAGCTCAGCGTGGCTCACTGACCTCCTGGAAACTCTCGGAGGTGTAACCTAAATCCGAGCTTCCGCTGTAGGCCTCTGAGTGTGTGTGGTCTCCGCCTCACAGCATTATTGCAGCAATAGCTAACGAAACTGTCTTTCAGCTTCCCAACTTGAAAATAAAACATCACAATTGTATCTTTTTAATCAGGTTTTGGGGAGAGTGAGACAATGTGTAGGAAGTGCCAAGCACAGTGCCTGATACACAAGAACCCATCAGTACTCACCTGTTACCATTACTGGGCACCAGGAGCCTGCATTCATTATCTTCACCTATGTGCACCTCAGTTTTCCATATGTTAAGTGGAAAGAGAGCAGGCGTAAGCAGGGGAAACTTAAAATAAGGAGTGAAAAATACTGTACAAATATGAAATTGTCAGTTCTGTTGCTTTCAGATAGAGGAGCAAGAGTGAGTTCCCAAGGACCTGCTAAAGTGGCCCAGGACATGAGGAAGAGAAGCTGGAGGGGGACTGCTTCCTCTCAAGCTCAACTCGGAAGATGTGCATGTTACCACACGGCTTCTGGCAACAGATTAGGAAGGGACAGCAAAAAGCTTCCCTCCAGGGACTGAGATAACCCTGGAGACAAAAAGCCAAGAGGAGAACGTTTAGTTAGAAACCCGGGTCCAAAAGTAAAAACTCTTCAACCCCGGAATAAATCCTGTCTGCCAGCATTTGGTGTGGTTTTAATGCAGCGCTTGCAGTGCATGTCACATGAGGTGCCATCTCGTATTTTTGTAACTGGAGTCCCATGGGAGAGTTGTGGGGCAACCACCATGACGCTATCAGGAAAGGGAGTGTCTGATCCCCGCACCACATGGAAGGCTGTGTTCCCGAATCTCTTTCATTAGGGTTTCTCTCCAGGGGTGGAGACAAAGGACACATCCAAACAGGAGCCACGGCAGAACCCCGACTCAGCTCCGTTTTCCTGGAGCCAGGCTGAAGCCAGGTGTTATATCAGAGCCTTTCAGATGTGCACCTTTGAAAGTCGAGGATTTTTAAAGAATGAACACGTAAACCTATTTTCAATGTGAGACCACGGAATGGGAAACAAGTGGAAATACCCTGCCATTCTTTATAAATGCCTAAACCAGAGCCTTTCTCATTTGCAAATATTCCTGTGGCCTCTCTGCCCCAAAATAACCAGGATGCCAAAAACATAAACCCAGGATTGCAAAGAGGCATCAAAGGGTATCTTTAGTTAAATATTATTATGCTCGCTTTGCTTTGGGCAAGGTGGTAATGGCTTTCCACAGACTTTTTAGATAACAGAAAAAATATGCTTGGATTTTTCCAGGGAAATAATACATAGACTTTCAGATTTTTAAAATATTTCTCCGAAGGTCTATATAGCCCCCTTCCAAAGATAAAAACTACCAGTTCGGAGGGACATTAGTTGAATTTAGGCAATTCAGCTACTTAGCTGAAATAAATTAATTCAGTTAATAAGAATATTTTGTCTTTATGTGGATAGTAATTCTTTTGTTATTTCCAAGGAAAGCTGTAGAGAAGTCAGTTATCCCGTTCTTTTTCATGATGACGAGCCTGATATCTTCCCCAATGTATTTGGTTTTCTAACCCAAACCTGACAACAAAGCTGCTATAGCCAGCTTCTGATGCTGATTTCAATAGAAACCTACAGGTGTCTTCAGTGCTTCCTTAAAACATCCCAACATGCTTGTAAGGAGGAATCTCAATAAACAATTGCTACAGAGACAAAAAGCCAAAGAACTCAGGGCTGCCTGCACTCCGGGGCTCTGCCTGCGCATGCGCCTTCTGCTTCGTCTCCTCCATCTAGTCTCTCATGGTGTAAATAAGGTTGGCGCCTCTTCCAGCAATCCCAAGGGCAGGAGCCTACTGGTGCCAGGCCCTCATTTACAGTAAGCAGTGTCTGTTACCAGCCTCGGGAACAGAAGGCAGGAGTAATGATCGTAGCTCTCCACACCAGTGGCCTCTCCGACCTAGTTACTTTTTTTTAATTAAGATGACAAAGCAACACCTTTTCATTTCCTTCAGGAATTGCTGCAGTCCCATTTGAAGGGGCAGGAAAAGATGGCTCTGTGTGCCCAGATCTTTGATTCTGAAGATAAAGGCCATGGTGCCCGAGTCCTTGTTTTCTGGTTGGTGGCACTGGAGGAGGCACAACAGCAGGTGCCGCACACGGAGGGTTTTCCAGGAGGTGGCAGTGCGCTCCAAGGCTGGGTTCTGCCTTTTCCATCAACCTAACAGTACTGTACTTGAGACATAACATTATGCATTCCAGGCCATGCAGCTGTGAGTGTCACCTCAGAAGGCTTCTTAGCGGTTTCAAAGTCATTGTCGCCAGGGCGGGGAGTTAGAGGGAAGTGAAAGGAAGTGGAGAAATGGGCGGGGGTTCCTGGAGATAAATCAGAGGGCATCGCTTGGCACCTCTGTGAGAGGAGTTTCAAGGCTGGAAGGCCAAGAGCTGCCCTGATCCATATTTACAAGTCTTCCCCGGTTCACCTCTGAGGACCAATAAAAGCAAACTGAAGGGCTTCTATTGTCTGCATTTTAATCTTTAAGTTTACAAATGTTTCATTATTCTAATTCAGGGGGAAATAAAGCATCTTTCCTTTTTAAATGAAAGGTCTCCTTGTTTGGGGTGAAGAGCGCAGCCAATCAGTCTCTCCCCAGAGAAGCAAGCCTGGCCCTAGATTTCAGGCAGCAAGGGACATGGCGACACGTGGGGATGGGAGGGAGGAGAAAGGAGAACGCTGGTCATCCACGGGTCCACACGCATGTGAAAGCACGAGATACCTGTTCCCACTGACCGTCTTACAGGCAGGGCAGGCTAACACTGACGGTGACATCTGAGGACAGCCCAGGGGACGGGGAAAGAGAAGGAGGGTCAGCAGAGATCTTTTCCTTGCACAGGGCTGTGGGCTGAGATGCTGCTTCTGTAACACATTTATGAGGACGAATGAGCCAGATAAAATCAGAGGAAGGGGCATCGCAATGACGCTGCAAACTGGGTGACTATTGTCACCCAGTTTGCTAGATGTGTTCATGGCCTAGAAGCCTGACTTCTTATGTTCAGGATTCTTGCTTGTAGTTTGTTTGTTTTTTTTTAATAGTTCTTTGGACTTTGCCAGAGGCTTGCACATGGAAGAGAGAACAAGGAGAGAACAAGGCGGTCAGCCAGGTAGATTGCTTGGGAAATCAGTGCAAAGGAAACTGATATTTAAAGGAAAAAAGCCCAACTTCTGAATGTCTTTTAACCTATCCAGTGACTGTGTGTGTGGCTTCCCTTAAATTTGTGTAGAGAGCTAGTTGCTTTCTGTTTTCCTTAACCCTCTGCCACTGAACCCTTGCTCTGTATTCTCTGCAAATCCCTTCTGTTCAACTCTTGTTTTTTTTTATTTTTTTGGATTTTTTTTTGTCGGTACCGGGGGTCAAACTCAGGACCTCATGCACCAGCAGGCGCCCGTGTCGCTGAGTGATATCACTGGCCCTTTTATCGTATGTGGGTACTGGGAGTCGAACTCAGGACCTCGTGTTTGCCAGGCAGGCGCTTATGCCACTGAGCTATTTCACTGGTCCCTTAAACTCTTTATTCTACACTCAAACCTAGTTTTAAAAAGACCCCATACTTGGGATGCACAGAGCAATATTGCTGATGGCCCTTGAAATACACCTGCCTCTGCCATTCCCAAAGAATGGTGTTTAAGTCAGAAAACAAAGCAAACAAACAATGGTTTTGAGGGCTGGGGCGATGTTCTTCTGACAGCCCTCTGCCAAGAGGCCAACTCTTCTTGGCAGAAACCAGGCTGCTGTTTGGGCAAGGAGGAAGAAGTGCTTATTTTGCACAGGGTGAGAGCAAGTGCACACCTGTGCTGTTTAACGGGGCAATGGCGGCTTTCAGGAGCGCATCAGTAAGCAAGTGAGAGAGGCGTGGACAGGGAGGCTGGGAGACAGGGAGACAGCGGGGTGGAGACTCAGCATTTTATAGTCTTCAGCTATAGAATGAAGACTTCTCTGGGCAGTGTGAGACACGAGGTCCAGACTTCCGCACATGAATAAGGAACATGAAAGTGGGGTGTGGTGGAGACCGTGGAAGCAATGAAAGAGATCAGGAAAACCTAGCAACATTCATGGCGAGGCAGTGAGGTCCTACAAGTAAGGTAAGCAAGTGTGGGGTAGATCACAGAAGAAATGCAGGTTAACTCTCAATAATGGGCCTCAAACAGCATGCGCAGGTAGAGCTCAAAGACACGAACCAGCCCAAACAAGACATCACCCACTCACCCATGAGAGGAATGTGTGGTCCACCCTCCGCTCATTCTTGTTCCATTCATCTGTGTTGGTCACCTCTGTTTTTCTTTCTTTTTTTTTTTTTTTTTTTAATGCTTATGAGTTCTCAGCACAAAATTATTTCCCAAAAATGGCGTTATTTGAGTTCTAATTCAAGAAGTCATGCATTTGCCCATGCTCAAATATCCCAGGTTCCACTGCCCACCATGCAGACATATCATACTATTAGCCATATTAAGCTCCTAAGTGTCAACCAGGAAGATTGAGGAGGTGGTGCCCGATGATACAAATTATTCATAGAAAATAGTGTCACCATCATACACAATGGCGACAAACCTAAAAAGCACCTCATTCAATGTCAGTAATCTCATGAGACAATATTTCTTTTACCACAGAGGGAAGCATAAAGTGGGGTTCACTAGGGAACCCCAGATCCCACAGCTCCAGCATATGAGCAAGCCTGCAGGTTTAAATGCTTGGGTGTTAAGAAAGGGTTAAATTTCACAGGCTGGTGCAGAAAGATTGATGGGAAAGATACTAAGATATCTTTTAAGCAAGCATATTATTGACCTAGGTTTTTTTGTGGTTCCTGTTGGTGGTGATATTTGCATTGAGTCAGCTGCCAGATCTGGAAAAGATATATTTCTTCTGCTATTTTTTAAGCTTAAAAGCATAACACTAGGAGCAGCATCTGAAATCATCTAGTCCACAGGTCAGTATCTTTTTTTTTTGGTACTAGGAATCGAACTCAGGGCCTCACACTTGCCAGGCAGGCACTGTGCCGCTGAGCTACATCCCCAGCCCCAACATGTCAGTATTTTAGCAGGGAATTCTTTGTTTAAAAAAACTAAATAAGCAAACAAAAACAAATGTTGCGGAAGCTTTATACGCTTGGGATTATTTGGTTAGAGGCGAGAGAAACTGATGAGCTAACAAAAGCATAGATGAACGCACTGGAGAGGTATTGGTGCTTTTGTGAGGTAAAAGCGAAGGTGGAAGCATGCGGCTTGGAAGGTACAGTAGCAGGAAGCAAAGTGGCAATGAACAAGCTGCCGTCATTTCTTTTGTCCTTATAGTGACTGTTCTAAGGGTAAAACTTGAGAGACAGAGAGAAAGACAGAGACAGAGAGACAGAGAGAGACAGAGAGAGAGGCAGAGAGAAACACAGAAGGAGAGGGAGAGGCTGATAAAGCTTGGGTCGCAGCTTTGGCTGTACCTGGGTGTGAGAGCTTATGTAGAAGATGGCTGGCAGGTAGGACAGCTTGAGTCTGCCGTCACCTTCATTACAGAGGAAATTATTCTCTGAACTGAAAGTAGAGTGCTGTTTGAAAGGAGGAATGGATATTGTGAAACCAAAATACACACATACACCCAGACACGCACACACACCACATAAAATGGGTGAAAGAAGTGAAGGACAGAAAAGCAGGGGCAGCTGGACCCCAACCCTCACTCCTGATAGAGGTGTCCGAGGCACTGCATGGCACAGAACAAAGATTGCTAGCCTGCTTCCTCTTCCAGCAATTTGGTATGATAGGATCTAATTTATTATCCCTCAAATTTTCGGGGAATGAATCTCACACTATTTGTTCACAATTTCCTTCAGGAATTCTTAATGATCGAAGCTATAGCCTAACTATCAACTCTGAATATTTACTGTTATCGAAAGGGGAAGACTTGAGTGTAGCCCTCAGTCTGCGTATGGCTTTCCACCTGTGGGCTCATGGTATGACTGCATTTCCTCACCTTCTGTGATGTTAGGTGCGACACGTGTTGGCCAAAGAAATGAGATCGGAAGGGTTGTGCATCACCTCCAGGCAGAATGTGAGAGCCAGTAAAGAGTGGGCACAGTTTCGGTCTGCTGGTGCTAGAACATGCAAACATGTTCCAAGAAAGTCTCCAGCAGCCAGGGTCCTTCACTACGGTAGGACGATTCCCCCGCCCACCCCGCTATAGTTACTGGGTGAAGTCACTGCAACTTGGGGTTTGATAGTTTCTGCAGCCTGATCTAGCCAGTGCTTACTGATACAGCTATTTTCTTTTATTCTGGCCTCATAGGGGAAGACTATCTGGTCTAATCTCCTCCCTCCAAAAAAAGTCATACTTACAATCATGGTTTTCTACATGTGACAAAGATCTCAGAGAGCATGGCATTTACTGGACAGAAACTGAGGCTCAATAAATTAGAAAAAATGTGTATACTATTCCTTAATAGTTACCTAATCCAACCTGCTGCTAAAGCAGGAATCTACTTGGCCACATCCGTACTTTGGAATTAACAGATGTGGGTTTGGATTCAGACCCTTCCACTTACAAATGAGAAGTTCCTAAGCAAGTCACTTAACAGCCCTCGACCCCAGGACTCTCATTTAGAAAATAGGAGTAATAATTTTTCTGCATTACAAGATTATTACAAGGGTTTGAGATAGTGGATATAAGCACTTACCACGGAACCTAAAAGGTAGGGAGTGTTCAGTCAGTGGTAGCTGTTACTATCAATCCTTTCTCTCTTCTAGGGCCCCTCCAGAGAACACGGGCTCATCGCTTGGGGATCAAGCCTGTTCTATCATGTGGATGTCCCTCATCACGAGCAAGCTTTTTCTTACTCAGCAGTAATCAGCCTCAACCTCTGTCTCCTAGACACTTGGGATGCTGCGTTTATCCTCTTGAGCAACAGAGATGAGCCTCATCTCTTCCTCCCGTAATGACTTATCAAATATCTGTACACAGCTACTCTGTTCCTCCTGGAGGTCGTCCCTCCTCTCATCGAACATTTCCAGTTCTATTTATTCTAAGATTGTATTTCCCAACCACCCACCCAAAGTGTGAACTGTCTTCTAAAATCTGCCTGTCACATCTAGTAATGAGTAGGTGCTACATAAATATGCATTCCTCTACTTCCTAAATTTGAGTTTCTATTGCCTTTAAAGTATGGCACCTGTCAAGTGAAATGAACAGACACTGCTCCAAAGAAATACAAATGGCCAATAATTACATCAAAAAACGTTGACTATCTTCAGTCACTAGGGAAATACAAATCAAAATAACTTTAAGATTCCATCTCACTCCAATCAGAATGGGGATCATCAAGAACAATAACAACAAGAAAAACAACAAATGCTGGTAAGGATGTGGTAAAAAAGAATCCCTCCTACATTGTCAGTGGGAATGTAAACCAGTACAGCCCTATGGAAATCAGTATGGAGGCTCTGCAAACAACTAAAAGTACAAATTCCATTTGACCTTCCTATACTTCCCTTGGGTATATTCCCCAAAGAGTTAAAGTCATAACATTATACTGATACATACATTCCCATGCTTATAGCAGCCTAATTCACAATGGAGCTAATCTCTGAAAACAGCCTACTTACCCATCAATAGATAAATAGATAAGGCAAATTTATATATGGGATGTATAATGGAATTTTATTCAGCCATAAAGAAGAATAAATCGGAGTCATTTGCAGGAAAATGGATGGATATTTAGACCAAAATGTTAAGTGAAATAAATAAGACACAGAGAGTTAAATATTGTATGGTTTCTCTTACATGAGAAATCCAAAATATAAATAAATTGAAGAGTAAAATAAAGGCAAGATGGTAGAAAACACAAAGGTAGACTCTTATGGAGATGGAGGAGAGGATGGCTGGAGGGAGGAGGAAGGAGAGGGGGGAAATGTACCAAATATTATCATGATAAAATATATATGCACCAATTCCTCAAGATGAGTGTAAATTTGGGATATCACAAACATATACCAATACAAATTTATTAAAAAAGTATTAATGAGCCCAACCAATTAATATTATTAGTAACCTAAACTGAACACACCTATGGTCTGCCATGTGCAGGCAAACACATTAGGACTGACCCTCTCCCCACTCCTGCCCCTACTCTGATCTGAATGCTACACTCATAAAAGAAGCCTGAAAAGGCAAAATGCATATTAGAAACAAGTCATGCTACCACCTGCCCCGGTCAGCTGAAATTCCGAGATTTTTGTTTTAGCTAATAAGTGTCAATCCAGGTTTTTTTCAATCTATTATTACCAAATCAGTTATTAACCTAAACTAAAGAGTCTTTATTAATCCCATTACATGTGATCTTATTGTTTTGGGCATTAAGTCTAGCAAACTCTTTTAGTGTCCCCATTCTGTCATCCAACATATCAGCTATTCCTTCCGGTCTTAACTGTCAGTGTTCTGAGGGGATCAGTATGAAAGCTCCATCATTAATAATGTTTTGACTAGGGAGGAGATGGCAATCACCTTTAGGGTGACAGAGTTCAGGAAGTGACTCCCTGGCTGTGTTACTTTCTTTGCTGTAGTAGGTGATCGTAAGGCAGCAGCCAATGGCCCTTCTTGGAGAACCATGCCTTCTTTTTCACAAGACCCCACGGGCAGGCCTCTAGGATTCAATTGCACAACTGTACATCCATCCCAAGCCTTTGTTCCTCAACTGAGATTGCTTGACCTAGAACTTACTTGACACAAGAAAACCAATCAAAATTCCTTTGCTTGGAACAAGACATTGAGACCATGGAGTCCAGTCTAATCTCCTGGACTATTCAGAGCCCTGGCATGCATATGGTTTTCCCCACAGGGCCTGGGCCATAGAGAAGAAACAGTGAAGCAGTGCAGAGAGAGAGAGAGAGAGAGAGAGAGAGAGAGAGAGGAGGAGGAGGCTGTGAGGCTCATCTCTGCAGCACCCTCTTTCTTTGTAACACATCTTCCCTTTCATATTGTCACTTTGGTGGGATTGTTAACTGGAAACAAAAGAACCCTAATTGATTCAAGTACCTTCCAATTTTCTAACCTGTTAGCTCATCAAACCCACCTTGAAGCAAGGTGACTCCCTGCTGACTCCCTTTCCATCTGTCTGTTAGTTTGTGCTTTGGTTTTTTTCCTGCTCTGTACCCAGTGATCTCTGTTTAAAGTCAGGTTTCTCTAAAACCAGAGCTTGTGGTAGAGACTCAAGGGGTCTAATTTATGGAGGAGGTAAGGAAGGAGCTGTAAAGGAGGTAGTTTCAGGTGAGTCTAGACACAGGAGACTCAGGAGGCAAACTGCACCAGAGATTGGTCCTAGCTTCAGGAAAGGGGGCTGGACTTTGTGCCCCACCCATCAGTGATTGGCTGGAACAGAGAGAGAAATGGGGCAAGACAGTTTGAGTCAGCCAATAGCAGTTCACTGGAGAAGGGTTGAGACTTTACTATCAGCCAATCCTCCCAGCAGCTGGGCAAGGTCCCGGTAAAAGTGACGTGAATGGGGTATCAATAAGGTCTGCGACAGCATTGTTCAGAACACGTTCTTTCAAGGAGAGTTCTATCCAACCTCTCAGGACACAAGGAACCTGATGAATACCAGTTGTCCTTTGTTGTTGCATTTATCCTGTCATTACTCCGTGAAATATGCTGACGTTGGCACCAAGATTAGGAACTGTCAGAGGAAGGGGTCCATGTAAGGCAGAGATGGGTAGTGGTAGCTGTCATCCTTCTGCAAATGATAGTGGGGCACCTGGGGGGACTTCGCTGCCTGAACCCATGCTCACCCCTCTCCACATGGCAGCAGCTCAGCTCTCCTTTGTTCCCGAGGTGGGCTCTGCACGACTCAAGCCCATCCACCCCTTTCCATGCACAGAGATTCCCTTGAGACAAACCCATGGCCCAGGCTGGATCAATAAAACACAAGAAGACTCTAGGGGCTTCGGGGGAAGAGGCTCCTCCGCTCTTATTAATGACTAAGGAAAATGCCCGCTCCCTGCTGAGAGGCCCCAGGAAAGGATGTGACACGCAGAGCGCTCAAACCGTTTCTGGAACTTGGGCCCAGGATCAGCCTGAGGAAAAGGTCTGAAACCCAACATGGACAAAATGCTTGCAGGTCTGTGGAGCCCCTGAGAAGATGATGAATCTCCTCCTCAAACCAGTCTTGAGGCCATAGACCCCTGAACCGCTCAGTGCGCGAACCAACAAATTCCATTATTTGCTGGATCCCATTTCAAACAGGTTTTTGTTATTTGAAACATAAACTATCCTAAGTGATAGACTGCAGGGAGTGGGAGGAGGAATGGATTTCACTCAGGGAAAGTCACCACCCACTTGTTTTTGGCACACTTTCCCGTGTAAATGCTCCCCTCGAGTCCCATAATGTGTTCATATCTTAAAGCAAGAACAGACAATTCAGCACCCTCGATAACCCCTCACGCAGCGCCCTGAACTTGATTCCAGGGCCTTGCCTTCCTCTGCAGGAATCAGACTTGAGGATTTGGTTTCTGGCACACTAAACCATTTAAATAACATCAGCTGCATTTGGAAGACCTCCAGTTGTCAGCCAAGTTTTGCAGATGCATCTCCCAAAACGAGCTGACAATGACCTCTCCGGAGGGGGCCTCTTCTAAACTTTGTTAATAAAGTCGAAACTGTACATTCATGTCCTTCTGAAACTCCTTGGGAAATAAAGTGATCAAGGTGGCAGAGAAGTCACATGTATCATTTTAGGCTGTGCCTCACATGATCCTAGGACTGATTCTGGGAGGGGGCTGTGTGCAAGAGTCCATCCTGGGGCATGCAGGGAACGGCAGGAGTCAGGATTCGTTCCATTTATCTTCATCTTTCATCCTTTCACAGCACATCTAGAGCTCTGTCCTATTAGGGCTGTGGCATTTGTCTCATGCTTGGAGTTAATAGTGGCCCTAGATGATTTTTAACAATAATAATGTCAGTTATTATCATGGTTAGATATCTCTTTGTTTCTTTTCTTCATTTATGGTGCCTAATGCCATCTTTGACCAGATGGAGAATGCAATTAAAATAAATATAATGTAATATAAAAATAAAACAGAACATATTGCTTTTGCAGGGCAATCTGGGCCCAAGATTTTCTGCAGTGGAAATTACTGGCTAAATAAACCTATCTCCTCATAGACATGAAGCTAAGAAGAGAGATCAGTTATAACAAAAAGAGAAAGAAATGTCATTATTTCCTAAATTGAAGCAAGAGAAGTTTTGCCCAAATGGAAAATTATTAAAGTAGAAAGGGCTTCTTTCCCGCTTTCTTTTTACATAAACAACATCAGAAAATTCAATAGTGTCACACTGCAGGTGTTACAAGGGAGAAAAAGATGAATGATAAGTCACCTCGCTGAAGAAGCTTCCGGTTTTGTTGGGGGAGAATCCATGTGCCTGGAAAGGAAAATAGAACCATATGGCAGGTGAACTATAAAGAGACTGTTGTAACTATATTCTGGTCAAGGTCCTTTCCCCCATTCTCATGGGAAACTCACCCTTCCAATAAGACACTTCCAACCCAGAGTGGGTGTATCAAAACCTTGACCTCCCAATTATAGATACTGCTTCAGTAAGGAGGTTTTTGTACAAGGGACACAGACTCAAATGTGTGAAAATGAGGATTTGTTGGAAGGATCCATGTATCTTTCACAGAACTTGACAACTCTGAGGAAAGTAGGGAAAGAAGGAAATAGGGACTGAAAACTTTATAAAAACCGCAGGGGGTATGTCCAGTCTCTCTGGCTATGAGTCACTGGCCTTTACTTCTCTCCAAGTAACAACTTTCTTTTTCTCTCATTTCACACCAGCTCCTATTGCTGTGGTGGGACTTTGCTGGCCCAGTCCTAAAACCACAGCACCTCCCAGCATCAGGACTCCCAAGTTACTGATTGCCACCCTACGTACAAACTCCACTAGAGAACCTCTCTGGCCTAGGTTGGGTCAGGGTCGATGTCTGTTCCATTTAGCTGTGGTCAGGAAGGGAGTCATTATTCATCTGTACAGATACAGTGGTGAGAGCTGACCCATTTGAATAAGTGGACAGTTCTCAGAAAAGGTCCTAAGCAGATCACCAAAAGGTCTTCTACTATAAATCTCTTTCGAATTCATTATATTCACTCTTGAAAATTTACTACATTCTTTCACTTATCATTTCTGTGATTGCAAGCCATAAAAGATATCTTTATCTTTACTTTATGCTGATCTATGCTTTCCGTTTCCAAAACCTGAGGTCATAACTGATAAAAGTGTATCCCCAAGTCCACATCTTCAGAAAAAATCTACTGACAATCTTTATTCTTTTCAACTCTTCTCTGTTTAAACCCATACACATACTAACTTAGTATATCAAAATTATGCAGGCAGGGCCTGTGATATAGCTCAGTGGCATAAGTGCCTGCCTGGCAAGCACGAGGTCCTGAGTTCAACTCCTGGTACCACATATAAAAAAAAAATTATGCACGCAAAATTTTACCTGAAGGATTTCTAAGAAAGATAAATAAAGATGATTGGGAAATATTGACAAGTTTTATTGTTCCTCTTGCACAACAATAGGAATGTTAGAAAAGTCATAAAAAGGGGAACAAATAACTGCCGTGAAGTACGACCAGAGCGCATACTGCAGTCATGGTTGGGTTTTTTTGTTGTCGTTGATATCATGATTATACCTCATCAATTATAGATCTTTTATTTTTGCTACTCATGAATATTTGAATACCAACACAGTGAATTGGGGAGCATAAGTTCTAACATTTCTTGAACATATATTACATGCAAACTATTTTGTGTAAAGATAACCATTTAATCCTTGTGTAAGTCCAATGAGGGAGATATTACTGTTATTTTGACAATAAGAAAATTAGAGCCTAGGGAAAGTTGTGTGGCCACCTAGAGCCACACGGTTCTACACCTGATATGTGTAGAATAATCCAGGTCTGTCTGCTGCTCAAATTTTACCTCCCCATATTGATATTTCCATGAAACTTAGGTGTATATTATAAGGGGTGATCAAAATATATATGTTTAAATAAAAATTTTGTTATAATAAAAGCACATTGCCATTAATCACTCTCAAAATATACCCCTTTACTTTGACACACTTATCACATCATTCTTGCCACTTTCTGAAGCAGTTCTGGAAGTCTTCTTTTGTGAATGTCTTTACAAAATACCAAGACCACAGCTGCCAAGTACCAGCCAAGAGAAAGGCAAGGCCATAAAAGCATTAAGTCCTCATCTACCTTGTTCAGCAGGTCTGGCACCCTGTGACTTCTGGCTTTAACTTTCAAAATGACCATGAAAGGAAAATGTTCTGAATCAATTCAAGACATCAAGGCAGACACAACAGCACAACTAGAGACACCCATGAAAGAGGACTTCTGGAACTGCTTCAGCAAGCGGCAATGGGATATGTGTGTTTGAAGTGAGGAGGGGTATTCTGAGGGGGATGATTATTTACTGTAATAAATTTTTAAATTTAAACATTCACCACAGGTTTCAGTCACACCTCATATTTGACTTGATGGTGTCGGAAAGATTGACAAAATGCACAGAAGTTCCTGGTCCAACCTCTGAAATAGTAGATCTATAACCTTAGGAAAATCAGCCTACACTTGCAAAACCATTTTTTTCATTTATGATAATGGGAAACTACACATAGGAGAGCTTTCACCTACAGGTGCCAGGTCAAAGTACTGAAACAAACAAGGCAATTTGTAGACTGAACCCTGCTCACGACCCTCAAATTTTAATTTCCTTACCTTCTGTCATTAATTGTTAGAGAAGCAATGAATAAAATAAAATTATGTCCTCTGCTTTCCTTGACTTTGAATCTTTGAAGAGTTTGGACATGTCTGTGAGAGTTTGGGTGGTACAGAAGGGAAGCGTTAGCTCTATTTTAAATAATGTGGTATCTTGGCTCACGATGGAGTTGTCACTCTTATCCCACGGCCAGCCCCTTCTTTCTATGGGCTCTGCACCCTGATTGTGCAGACAGAAGCTGCAGCAAGGTCACCTTCTGAGCAGACCCCACCTGGTCCACCCAACTAAAGCACTGCTCCGCACACAGCATTACTGCAGAGCCTTTGGCTTGCAGCTCTGGTCTCAACTCGATCATCACCAACGTGGCAACTGGAGCTCCGCGACCATCTCTGGCCTGCAGTAGCCCTATCTGTAAAATGAGAGCACTGGAGAGACGCACCCAATGGGCCCTTTCCAGCGGTGGTGTTCACCACCCTGTGTGAGAGGAAGAAACAGTTCTCCAGGTTTAACTGACCTCTTCAGCCGAGCCTTTCCAAGGCACTAAGAGTATAGAAAAGGTGTTCGGCCAGCCCCAGCCCTTCCTGCTCTCTGAACCTAACTGATATGAGGTCAGTACACGGGGAGAGTTGCAGTGAGGGCAAAGCACAGCCACTGGTATTCACTTCCCATGTGCTTTGCACATATCACTGGGGCACTCTGTGGTTTATTCCACATGATTTTCTGACTTCCATTCTAAAAGACACATACTTTAAGGGGTTCCTTTCTGGAGAGAATACCTGAGTGAGCGGGGTGTTCACGCAGCACAACCCCAGGAACGAAGGACCCCGTGGATTGTGCAACGGGAGTGCTGGTGGGTGGACAGACTTGGACACTGGTGCTGTCACCAGGATGTGCTCGGAATCTTGCGCACATCCTGGTCAGTACTTGGACTGGGTATTTTCAGTTCTGACATTGGAAATTCCAACTTCATGACCTGTTTTCCATTTGAACGTTGGCAAGTTACGTAACCTCCTGTGCCTCATTTTCTCATCTGTAAAAAAGAAATAAATGTTTTCTACTTCCTAGGATTGTTGTTGAAGATAAAATGGCATCTTTCATATAAAATGCTTAACAGAGTGCCTAATATATAGTATCTAAACCACGATAGTTAATGTTATTAGCTTTTCAAATACATAGACTACACACAAAACACATTCAATGAAAAGCAAAGTTTTGATTATAAAACACAAAGGCCAATTTCCCTATTACATAAGGAAAACAATTATAGTTTTTCATTTCTTTGAGTTTTCAAGCAAAACGTGGTGTATAAAATTCAGAGCAGGGCCCAACTGAAGTTCCAGGAAAGCAATAACTGAGAGGCTTTTAAGCAAGAGAGAGGTTTGTTGGCTGAGAGGCGTAAACTCATGTTAACCTTAGAATCAGAACGGGAGTAGGCAGCGTAGCTGGCCTCTGACCACCTTTTAATGAACTTCCACCTGCAGGGAGCCCAGGGTATGCTGGTCAAATTTAACTTTCTTCCATGTGACTTTTCCTGTTCTTTGCATCTCTAGAAGGAGCTGAGAAAAACTGGGTTCTTTCACACAATAAAGCTATCATGAGGAATATGACAATGAAGGGGTGAATCATTTAAATATTGTGAAGAATAATGCGTAAGATCATTTGCCTGCATGCTGGAGTCACACAGGCAACATAATTGAATACAACAGGCTGGCTTGGGACTGTGGCAGCCCAGAAAACACATACTCTACATAAAGGTGATGGCCACTCTACTTCACTCTACTGCTGCTGCCATGCTTGGTAAAAGCCACCAAATACTTCCATTTTATGAAAGAAATGGAAACTCCAGATGTTTACAGGAAACGTCTCTACTTTTAAATTATTGGCAATTAATGTAAAATATTTAAAATACCATTGGACTCCAACTCTCATCCACAGTTTCAGCCACACTGGAACACCCAGCAGTAACCAGAGGTCACAGTTTGGAGACAATTGGTTAGGGATAGTGATTTAGACTTCAGTTCCGAATGGATAGTTTTCCCCAAGTGCATTATAGTTAATCATAACAGGCACAAACATCTTTTAAAATTCTTCTTTCAGTCATAAGAGGATAACTGGTATGGACCATCCTTCCCACCATAAACAAGGGTAATGATGGTCAAAATACATGAGGCATCTGTTTTCAGGCATGGAACAAGTTTGGGATTGTGATCCCTGAGGGAAGGGAAAGATATAAGGTTTTTCTGGGTTTTTGCTGGTGTTGGGAGGATTTTCTTTCAAAGGTGTAGAAAATTGGAGTCCAAGTGGAGTGATAGCCTTGTTGAGTTGAAAAAGCAGAGAACAGAATTCTGGCCTGCAGAAGTGCCTGGAATTTGCAGGACAAGGTACCAGAAAAGAGACTTCCAAAAGAGGGTGTGTAAGAAATCTGTGGGGTTTATCAGGTTCTTGGCTGACAGTTGGGCTGGAATGTTGCAGGGTGAGATGCAACAGGCTCTAGCAGAGAAGCAGCTTCTGTGGGCTTAAGACCTGATAGGGAAATAAGAGGCTGTGTTAGAAAATGCTGGAGTGCTGCCACATCCTAAGCAGAGAGAACTCAAGAGCTTTTGGGGCATTCAGTTGAGAACCCTAAGGCCACACTTCAGGAATTAGGACCATATCCTAGAGAAAGAACCACACTACAAGATTAAGGTAAAAACTGAAATAGACCACCCCCCCTCGAAAAAAGGCCTAAAAATTAAGATCGTCTCATTATTTAACCACTTCTCAGAACAAAATTCAATTATTATAAGACGATATTATTAAAGAAAATATAATAATTCTGGTCCCTCTGTCATATCATACACAAGGTCTATGATACAAAATAGAAGGAAACAACCCTTTTACAATAGCAGTGAAAAAATGAAATACTTAGGAATCAATCTAACAAAGGAAGTAAAAGATCTCTACACTGAAAACTACAGTACTCTGAAAAAGGAGATCAAAGAGGATATCAGAAAAGGGAAGGATATCACTTGCTTCTGAGTAGAAAGAACCAACATAGTGAAAATGGCCATATTTCCAAAATTTTTGTACAGATTTAATGCATTCCCAATCAAAATACTATTAGCATACTTCACAGAACTAGAGAAAACAATCACAAAATTCATTTGGAACCAGAATAGACCTAGAATAGAAAAAAAAAAAAAAACTCTAGGCAACAAAGACAGGCAGAGGGCATCACAATCCCAGACCTGAAATTAGAGCTACAGTGATAAAAACAGTTCGTGTTGGAAAAAAAAAAAAATGATCTGAGGACAAATGGAACAGATTAGAAGATGCAGAAACAAATCCACAAACACTCAGCCACCTTATCTTTGACAAAGGGGCCAAACACATTCACTGGACAAAAGATGGCCTCTTTAATAAATGGTGCTGGGAAAACTGGCTTTCCACATACTGAAGACTAAACCTAGACCCATGTCTATCACCATGCACTAAACTAAAATCAAAATCGATCGAAGATCTAAATATTAAAACAGAAATGCTAAATCTGCTGGAAGAGAGAATAGGTAAAATTCTTGAAGACATAGGTGTAGGCAAAGACTTCATGAAAAAACTGACTGCACAGGAAACACTACAAAGACTCAACAACTGGGATCTCATCTTATTAAAAAGCTTTTGCACAGCAAAAGAAATCACCAGCAGAGTGAAAAGAAAACCCACAGAATGTGAAAAAAATTTAGCCAGTTGTTTCTTGGAGAAAGGACTAATATCTAAAACATATAGAGAACTGAAAAAATCAGACCCCTCCCCACAAATTTAAAGACCCAATCCAAAAACGGGCATCTGAGATGAACACACACTTCTCAGATGAAGAAATAGAAATGGCAAATGAATATATGAAAAAATGTTCAACATCTCTGGTCATTGAGGAGATGCAAATTAAAACAATACTGAAATTCCATCTTGTTCCAGAAAGAATGGCTGTCATCAAGAAATCAACCAATAACAAATACTGGCGGGTATGTGGGAAAAAAGGAACCCTTCACTGCTGGTGGGAGTGCAGACTGGTGCAACCACTGAGGAAATCTGTGTGGAGCTTCCTCAAAAACTAGGACTAGAAGTCCCATTTGACTCAGCTATTCCCCTTCTTAGCATCTTCCCAAAAGAATTAAAAGCAATTAAATCTTGGAAACAACCCATATGTCCATCAGCTGATGAATGAATAAAAAAGATGTGTTTTTTATACAATGGAGTACTACTCAGCCATAAAGAAGGATAAACTTGAGACAGCTATAGCTGAATGAATGGACCTTGAGACCATACTCTTAAGTGAAATAAATCAGACATACATATGTATATATCACATTGTCTCTCTGGTGTGAGAAATTGAAAGTGTAAATAAGAACCAAAATTTATAATAGATATTGTGAAATAGTGACAAATTGTTCAAAAGGAAAGAACTATGGAGGGGGAAAGGAAGGAAGGGAAAAGAAAAAAATGAGAAAAGAAGGATAAAATGGAAATAAAGCTTTGTAAATAAGAGGGGAAGAGGTGTTGAAGGGAGGGGAGGGGAATGGGAAAGAAAGAGGCATCAAGATACATGATATACAGGTACAAATTCCTATGATGAATGTGATCATTTGCATATCTAAATGGTACCAATAAACTTAATAAAATTATAAAAAATAAGATTAATAGATATGGCAAGAGGCAGGAAAATGTGACTCATAATAAGAAGTAAAAGCAATAATAATCCCAGACAAGAACATGAGAACAACTATTATAAATGTGTTCAAAGGCTTAAAAAGAAAATATGGTCCCAATGATTGAACTGATAGGAAATCTCATCAGAAAAGCAAAAACTATAAGGAGAATGGATAAAATTCTACAATTGAAAACTACAATATTTAAAATTTAAAAGTTCATTAGATTGGCTTAACAGTATAGTAGAGACTAAAGAAGAATGATTGGACTAAATGACAGATCAAGACAAATTATCCAATCCCCCCAAAAAAAAGAGGATAAAAATAAGCAAAGATATATTGATCTGTAGAAAAATACCATATAATTTAACTTATAGTAACATGGGAAAGTAGAGTATCAAAAGACAAGGAAATAGAAAATAGGAAAGAAAATATGTAGATAAAGAAATTTTCTTCAATTTGGAGAAAAATATCAATATATAAATCTAAGGAACTTGACAAACTCAAGAAATGCAACATCACATGATCTCACTAATAAGTGGAATCTTAAGAAGTTGATCTCATGGAAGTTGAGAGCAGAATAGTGATCACCAGCAACCAGGGAGAATACAAGAGGGAGAAGTTTATCAATGAGCATAATGTTATATTTGTAAGGAGGAATATCTTCTGGCATTTTATGACACAGTAGCATGAAGGTACAGTAATTAGCAATAACACATTATACATCTTAAAAGAGAAGAGAAGAATTGGATTGTACTCACCAGAGAGAAACGATAAAAATTTAAGGTGGTGGATATGCTGCTGATCCTGAGTTGATCACCGTGCATTGTATATGTAAGTCAAAACATTACATTGCAACCCTGAAATATGTACAATTATTGTATATTGATAAATAAATGAGTAAATAATCACATGGACACATCATTGCAAACTACTGAAACCAAACATAAAGAGAAAATCTTATAAGGAGCCAGAGGAAAAAACAACACATTTTATACTTAGGAGAACAATGAAATGGTGGGGGGCTTATTTTTCACCGGAAACAACTGAGGTAAAAAGACAACGTAATACCATCTTTAAAGTGCTCAAAATAATCAGAACAAGAATTCTCCACCAGAATTCAATTGGCTTGAAAAATATCCTTTGAAAATAAGAGTAAATTAAAAACATTTTCAGATAAATGAAGGATGAGAGAATTCTAGTGAAATAATAAAAGAAAAAATTTTCAATATTAATAAAATGATACTGATTAAAATTTTGGATCCATAAAAAGAAAGGAAGAGAACCTTAAAATGGTAATCACAGAAATAATATAAAATATATATTTTTTTCCTCTTCGTTTTGCTGAAAAACAACTCACTCTTTAAATCAAAAATAATAAAATTATATTTGGTCTTTATTACTTTGATACATAAAATATAAACAGCAACAATACAAAAATGATTAAAAATAGAATTTTATTGTTGTAACACTCATACATTTTATGTGAATTGGTAGAATAACTTGAATTAAATTATCATAAATTAAAGATACATGCTTTAATCTCTAGAAAAGTGATCCTCAAAGTTTGGTTCTTGGATAAACAGTATGAACAGATGTTGGATCAACTGATAAATTCTTAAATATGCAAATTATTGATCTCTACTCAGATTTACTGAATTAGGAACTCTGGATAAAGGCTTACCAATTTTTGTTTTAATTAGTTTTCCAGGTGGTTTATGAATCTCTGCGTTAAAGTAACCAAAACAAGCTAATTTATAAAGACATGTTTCTAAGACAATAGAGAATAAAGGGGCCTAGAAAGGAACAAATATTCATTTTGTGATGGCCACATATCCCTGATATGAAAGTCTGTGCAAGGACATTAATTACACGTAAAACTTACAGGCCGATATCTCGAATGAGCTGGGATACAAACGTCCTCACAGAGGAGACCGTGATGGCGGAGCGGTGAGCAGCAGAGAAGGAGCCTCTCTGAGCGTCGCCGTCCAGACGCTGGAATACAGCAGCCCAGGAAGAGGAAGGAGGGAAGTGGGTCCCCGGGACCAGGAAGGATCCGAAGCGTGAACTGAAGCCCACGGAGAGAGTGAAGAGAGAAACTTCAACAAAGAAAAGGAGGGAGCTGGCGGCGCCTTCTCCCTGAGACGGGGCGCACTGCGCCAGAGGAGCGGCTCAAACCTGCGGACGCGGTGACACCGGCGACCCCAAGGCCTCCACGGAGAGACGCGGCAGAGCAGGGGAGCAGCGGACAGAGGGACTGCACTGCTGAGGCTCAGGCACCCCGCGAGAGAGCGATTGGCCGGGAGCCATCTCGGAGAGGGGCGGCCGGGCTCAGAACTGAGAGCAGCTGCGGCTGCATCCACGGCCCCCAGTGGGCTCAGGCCGCGGAAGGCGCGCTGACGGCGGCAGCCCAATGAGCCTGGTCTCGGCGGAGGGCGCAGGCTCGCTGGGATTATCCACCACCCGCCAAAACCTACCGCTGGCTGCTGGGACAGATGGCACAGATCGGGACTCTGTCTCCACACGGCGTCTACCAGTGACAGCAGTCAAACCTGAAAGTGGACCTTTTTCTTTTCTCTCCCTCTCTCTCTCTCGTTTTTTTTTTTTTTTTTGTTGTTGTTGTTGTAGGTTTTTTTTTTTCTCCTTCATTGTTTGATCTTGTTTTTATATGAGTATGAGCATGGTTTCTAGCCTCTTTGTGGTTGTGGTTCTGTTCTGTTCTTTTTTATCGCTTCCTTCTCTCTTTCCCTCCTGTTCTTCTGTACCAGTTTCCCAAAGTTAGCGTGATCCCCCTTTGTCCTCCAGCCTTACTTCTAATCTCTTCCTCTTCTTCTACTTCTCTATTTTCTCCCTAACCCCTTTTAAATTTTAACCCCGAGGGTAAAATTGACTTATTAAGGACTTATATACTGCATATAATTTTATGGTTTGTTTTAGATTTTGTTATATAACCACAAATCTAGTTCATATGGCTAAAGGTAGCAAATTAATGGTTACCTCAGTTTGTCATTTTCTAGGCTGTGTTGGATGCTACTGTTACTGCTGATGGTACCACTTTAGCCAAAAGTGACATAATTGTTCTAAACAGCTATTCTTCCTGGTATTCCAAGACTGAGATTGACTAAGGGTCATAGAAAATATAGTGGCACAGTACCAAAGAACCAGGGGCTGGGCCAAGCAGGCAGCAACTTCTCATCCCCAACAAATTGAAGAGGTAGGATCTTGCAACAGACTCAAAACCCAAAAACCAGCTACATTTGGAAGATACCTCAGAGAACTCTTCATTTCCTAAGGGTTCTAAATACTAGCAATAAAGCAACCCACCATAGGAAATTTACAGGTAGCACCCCAGGAATTAAACTAAAAAAAAAAAAGAAAAAGAATGAGGTGGGACAATCTGAAAACCACCCACCTGGCCTCTCTGAAGTGCTAACAACAAAGCAATTGAATGAGGCTCTACAAAAAAATCAAATCAGAAATAATTTTTCAGATAACTGCAGAGATGATGTCCACAATGAAAACCATGTTTAGTGACTCTAGAGCAGATACAGATAAAAAAATAAAGGAGCTTAAGAAAATTATGGAATCCACGAATGCTCATCATAGGAAAGAAATGGAATCCATAAGGCAGATTCAAGCAGTGTTATGGTTTGTGTCTAGATGATCCCCCAAAGCCTCATGCAGTCATGGGGAGGTGGGCTTCTAGAGTTTGTGATTAATTCATTGTCTAGTGCTGGGATTATGGGTGTGAGTGCTACATCCACCCTAGGGTGGGTAGGCTACATACAATATAAGGGACAGAAAGAGTCTTCCCTCAAGTGCACTCCCTTCCTTTTTGCTCTTGTTGCTTTTGCTTTTTTCCACCACCATGAACTGTTGCCCTCTGCCATGTTTCACTCTACCTTGGAGCCAGCTGTGTATGGACTGAAACCTCCACAAACCGTGAGCTAAATAAACCTTTCCTTCCTTAATTTTGGGCATTGGGTATTTTATCTCAGCAAAGAGAGAAAAGTAGCCAAGACAAGCAGATATCCAGGAGAATAAAAATCCCATTGAAAGTATCTGCAGCAGAAAAAGCCAATGGGGGGCCAGTGAGATAGCTCAGTGGCATAAGCACCTGCCTGGTAAGTGCAAGGTCCTGAGTTCGACCCCCAGTACCACAAAAAAAAAAAGAAAGAAAGAAAGAAAAAGCCAATGGGAGGACAGGATCTCAGATATAGAAGACAGGATTGTTGTTAGCAATCAGGAGAAGAAAGATTTCTTAAAAATAGAAAGGGGCCATGAGAAATCAATCCAGCAGCTACTAGATGAGGCTAAGAAGAATAACTTAAAATTGGAGTCAATGAAAAAACAGGATAAGTCATGGCAGAAAATTTCCCTGGTAGGGAAAAATATTTGACATGCAGATAAGTGAGCCATATAGAACTCCAATTAGCCACAATCAAAAAAAAAAAATCCACAGCCAGGCATATCATAGTCAACATTCCAGAAATTCAACAAGAGAATAGAATCTTAAAATATGTTAGGGAAAAGAAACAAATCACCTATAAAGGAAAGCCCATCAGAATCACAGCTGACTTCTCAGTGCAAACCCTCAAGTTAAAGAGAGCTTGGAGTGAAGTATTTCAAGCTCTCAAAGAAAACAACCTTCAACCCAGATTGATGTACCCAGCAAACTATCTTTCAAAACTGATGGAGAAATAAGATACTTCCATGACAAAGAATATCTGAAGAAATGTATGACCACCAAACTAGCACTCCAAAATATTTTGAAGGACATTGTAGGAAGAGATAACAAGGACTACAACTCCATGAACTCCAGCAGAAGGAGTCCACCAGGCAAGGCAAACAATTAAACTGGGGGATGGGGAGCCAACAACAGGAAAATAACGTGACAAGGATAAGTGAATACAGATTAATTATGACCATCAATGTTAATGGTCTCGATTCACCAATTAAAAGATGCAGGCTGTCAGAATGGTTCAAGAAGCAAGATCCAACCATATGCTGCATACAAGAAACACATTTAGTCCAAAAAGAAATTCATAGACTGAAAGTCAAAGGATGGAAAACAATACTCCATAAGACAGGAACCCAGAAAAAAGCAGGGGTAGGTATTCTATTTGCAGACAAAGTGAATTTCAAGCCAAGACTGCTTAAGAGAGACAAAGAACATCACTACATCCTTGTAAAGGGAACAATCCAAGAGGAAGAGGTAACAATCATAAATGTATATGCAACAAATACCAGTGCACCCAACTATATAAAACAAATATTAATGGGCATGAAAAATCAAATAAGCACTAATACAATTGTATTGAGGGATCTCAATAACCCATGGTCACAAAACAACAGATTGAATAGACAAAAAATCAACAATGAAATAATAGAACTGAACCAAACTTTTGAACAAATGGACTTAGTAGATGTCTACAGAGTGTTCCACCCCACAATATCAGAATACATGTTCTTCTCAGCTGCACATGGAACATTCTCCAAATAGACCACATACCTGCTCATAGAACCTGCTTAAGTAAATGCAAAAGGAATTGAAATTATCCCATGAATATTATCAGACCACAGTGCAATGAAATTGGAACTCAATGGCAAAAGAAACCACAAGAACTTCATAAACACATGGAAATTAAATAACACCCTCCTGAGCAACCAATGAGTCACATGAAATTAAAGAAGAAATTAGACAGTTTCTACAATTGAATGATAATGACAGTACAACATACCAGAATTTATGGGACACAATGATAGCAGTCCTAAGAAGGAGATTTATAGAAGTGAATGCCCATATCAAGAAAACAGAGCAAGTGCAAATAAACAACTTAATGGTGAACCTCAAATTTGTAGAAAAAGAAGAGCAGGCTAAGCCAAAAGCTCATACGAGGGAGGAAATTATAAAGATCAGAGCAGAAATTAACACACTGGAGACTAAGAAAATAATACAAAGAATCAATGAATCGAAGAGTTGGTTCTTTGAAAGGTTAAATGAAATCAACAAACCCTTAGCCAACCTTATCAAAAAAAGGAACGAAAAGACTCAAATCCATGCAATTAGGAATGAAAGGGTGAAATCACAATGGACCCTACAGAAATCCAAGTCATCTATACCTACTTTGAGAATTTGTATTCTAATAAGATGGAAAATGCAGAAGAAATGGACAGATTCCTAGATACATATAAATTACCAAAGCTGAATCAAGAAGATATAAAAATCCTAAATAAACCTATATCAATCAATGAAATCAAAGATGTAATTAAAAACCCATGAACTAAGAAAAGCCCAGGCCCTGATGGATTCACTGCTGAATTCCACAAGAAATTTGGAGAAGACCTAATACCACTACCTCTCAAACTCTTTAATGAAATTGAAAGGGAACCAATATTCCCAAATTCATTCCTGGAAGCATTAGCCTGATACCAAAACCGGAGAAGAACCCAACCAGGAAAGAAAACTACAGGCCAGTTTCCCTAATGAACATAGATGCAAAAATCCTCAATAAGATATTAGCAAACAGAATGCAACAAATCATCAAGAAGATTATACACCATGACCAAGTTGGATTCTTCCCAGGGATGCAGGGATGGTTCAACATACATCAATAAATGTAATACACCATATTAACAGAGCCAAGGACAAAACCATATGATCATCTCAATAGATGCAGAAAAAACTTGACAAAGCCCAACACCCATTCATAATAAAAACCTTACAGAAAATTGGAATAGATGGCCTTTATCTCAATCTGATAAAAGCCATCTATGACAAACCAACAGCCAACATCATATTAAATGGACAGAAACTGAAAGCTTCCACTCAAAAATCAGGAACAAGACAAGGATATCCACTGTCTCCAGTCTTATTCAACATAGTCTTGAAAAATTTAGCCAGAGCAATTAGACAAGAGAGAGAAATAAAAGGAATAACAATAGGAAAGGAAGAAGTTAAATTATCATTATTTGCGGATGACAGGATACTCTACATAGAAGACCCCCAAAACTCCACTAAAAAACTGCTAGATTTAATAAGCAAATTCAATAGCGTACCTGGATACAAAGTCAACACTCAAAAATCAATAGCCTTCCTGTACACGAATAACAAACTCACTGAGAGAGAAATTAGGGAAACAACACCTTTCACAATAGCATCCAAAAATGAAATACCTAGGAATCAGTCTAATGAAGGATATAAAAGATCTTTACATTGAAAACTACAGTACTCTGAAAAAGGAGATTGAAGAGGATATCAGAAAGTGGAAAGACATCCCTTGCTTTTGGTTAGGAAGAACCAACATAGTGAAAATGGCCATACTTCCAATACTATTCTACAGATTTAATGCAATCCCAACCAAAATCCCAACAGCATAGCTCACAGAACTAGAGAAAATAATGCTAAAATTCATTTGGAATCAGAAGAGACCTAAAATAGCAAAGGCAATTCTGGGCAACAAAGGCACGGCAGGGGACATCACAATCCCTGACTTGAAATTATATTATAAAGCTACTGTGATAAAAACAGCATGCTACTGGCAAAAAACAGACCTAAAGATCAGTAGAACAGATTAGAAGATGCAGAAACAACTCCAGACATACTCAGCCACCTTATCTTTGACAAAGGTGCCAAACACATTCACTGGAAGAAAGATAGCCTCTTTAATAAATGGTGCTGGAAAAACTGTCTTTCCACGTGCTGAAGATTAAAATGGAACCCATATCTTTTACCATGCACTAAACTAAATTCAAAATGGATCAAAAATCTAAGTATTAAAACAGAAACATTAAATCTGCTGGAATATAGAGTAGGTAAAACTCTTGAAGACATTGGTGTTGGCAAAGACTTTGTGAATAAAACCCCGATCGCACAGGAACTATTGCAAAGAATCAACAACTGGGATCTCATCTTATTAAAAAGCTTTTGCACAGCAAGAGAAACCACCAACAGAGTGAAGAGACAACCCACAACGTGGGAAAAAATGTTTGCCAGCTGTTCCTCAGACAAAGGATTACTACTGAGAACATATAAAGAACTCAAAAACTCAGACCTCCCAAATTTAAAGACCCAATCCAAAAATGGTCATCTGAGATGAATATGCACTTCTCAGATGGAGAAATACAAACAGCAAATAAATATATGAAAAAATGTTCAACATCACTGGTCATTGAGGAGATGCAAATTAAAATGACACTGAGATTCCATCTCACCCCAGAAAGAATGGCTATTATCAAGAAATCAACCAATAACAAATGCTGGAGGGGCTGTGGGGAAAAAGGAACACTTCTCCACTGTTGGTGGGAGTATAGACTGGTGCAACCACCGTGGAAATCAGTGTGTAGATTCCTGAAAAAACTAGGATTGGATGTCCCATTTGACCCAGCTATTCCCCTTCTGGGTATCTTCCCTGAAGAATTAAAAACATCATACCACAGCAATGTTTATAGCAGCACAATTTGTAATAGCTAAATCTTGGAAACAACCCAAATGCCCATCAACTGAGGAATGGATAAAAATGATGTGGTATTTTTATACAATGGAGTACTACTCAGCCATAAAGAAGGATAAACTGGGGATTTTTATAGGTAAATGGGTGCAACTTGAGACCATACCCATCATTGAAATAAACCAGACTCACATGTGTAAACATCATATTGTCCCCCTAGTGTGACAAGCTGAAAGAGTAAATAAGTTCCAAAATGTACTATAGATATTGTAAAATGGGAAGAAACTGTTCAAAAGGAAAGAGAAACTGGGATGGGGGAAAGGAGAAAAGGAAGGGAAAAGCAAATATATATACATATATGTATATATGTATATATATGTATATATACACAAAATAGTTAAGATAGCTATACTACTAATTTCTATTAGTTCATTGAAAAGAAACGTTCGTGCTAATATTGTTTGGACAATTAAATGTCTATATCTTGTACTCTGAGTAACTAATTTAAAGAGAATAATATGCAATGTATTGACCATTGTTACTCTCCGATTATCTTGTTTTGAAATTTTGTTTTATTTTTTCTCTTTAACATAAAAAAAATCCTTAATAAAATATTAGCAAATTAAATGTAGTGAATCATAAAAAGAATAATACATCATGGTCAAGTCAGGTTTAGCTCTAAAATATGAGACTAGATTAATATTTGAAAATCAAGGGCCAGTGAGATGGCTCAGCGGCATATGCGCCTGCCTGGCAAGCGCGAGGGCCCGAGTTCAACTCCTGGAACCCACATACGAAAAAAGGGCCAGTGATATCACTCAGCGGCACGGGCTCCTGCTGGCTCGTGAGGTCCTGAGGTCAACCCCTGGTACCCACAAAAAAAAAAAAAAAAAAAAAAGGAGAAAAATCAATCAATATAATTCCCTACATTGACAAGGAATAAAAACTATCTGATCATGTTAACAGAGGCAAGAAAATATTTAACAAAATTCAACACACATTTGTAAAGAAACTTTCAATAAATTAAAAGTACATGGGAATTTGTCTCAACCTAATGAAAGAAATCTGCAAAAAGCTTTGTGCTGGCATCATATTCAATGGTAAAATACTAGATCCCTTTCTCTAATATTAGGAGAAATACAAACTCTTACCACTTTTATTTAAATTGTACTAAAAGTCTTAAAGTAAGAAAAATAAAGGACACAAAGATCAGATGGGAAGAGATGCAAAACTGAGTTTACACACCTATTCAGATAGTTATGTACAATATTCTAAGTATATTTCTGCATACTAGTAGGAAACAAAAATGAAAAATTTTTAAACTGACATTTAAAATTGCATCATATATACTAAATCCCTAAGAATGTATCTCATGAAAAATGTGCAAGATTTCTAACTAAAACAGAATAAATAAAACCCAAAGAAATAGAGAAATATAGCATGTTTGTGAATTGGAAAAATCACTGTTGTTAAGATGTTAATTCTTCTCAAATATTTCTAAATATTCTAAACGGTGTCAATAAAAATCTCAATTGACTTTTCTTTGTGAAAAGTAACTATAATGTATAGAATAACTCAAAGCTTATCATAGATGAAACAATTTTGAGAAAGTTGGGATAATTGTATTACCTTTTTAAAAACTTACTATAGAAGTTTAATAACAGTGTGTCGTTGGTAATGGAATAGACAATAAGGTCACTAGAACATTGAATGCAGATATAGACATACACAAAATCAAATGATTTTCAACAAAGGTACAACACAATTAAATAGGGAAAGGTAATTTTTCCAACAAATAGTGCTGAAAAAACAAACCTGTCACCTTTACCTCTCAACATACACAAAATTAATTCAAAATCACCTGTATATCTAAACTAAAGGGCTTAAGTGTAGTTTCTTAAATGTATAGTTTCTATAAGAAAATCACTGTAACTTGTAATTAGCAAATTTTTTGGACAAAACTCGTGAAAGAAAAATAATTACAAAATAGAAGCCATCAAATTCAAATTTTTCTCCTCACAAAATAAAATTAAGGAAGTAGAAACCAAATCTGAGAAAATATATTTACATTAGGTTTATCTGACACAGTTGTCATTAACAATTTATAAAGAACTACAAATCCACAATTAAAAACTGACCAAATTTTAAAATAGGTGAAAAATATAAACATTTCACAAAAGCAGATGTATGGATGGCCAACAAACATGTGAAAAAGTGTTTAATTGCATTAGTCATTAGGGAATGTCATAAAAGAAATGTCCAGCATAATGTAAATGTTTTGTCTAAATTGGAATATTGTTTACATAGGTGTGTATTTTGATAAAAATTAATTGAAATTTGTACTTAAGATTTACATCTCATTGAGTGTGTATTTTATCAAAATTTAAAGGTGTACAGATACCTTGTATTTTTTCTAGCTGTTTTTTTTTTTTTAATGTAGGTACCAGGAGTCGAACTCAGGACCTCGCGCTTGCCAGGCAGGCGCTTATGCCGCTGAGCTATCTCACTGGCCCTGGTTTGTTTTTAATTATGCTATTTGTAATTGAGAGTAGGTTTTGTCTTCAAAGTGTTAATTATATGGTTGTTTTGTCATTCATGAATTCATTCAGCACTTCATGTATCAAGCTTTAAGATTTAGAGAAGCCAACTTATCATCAATTTCAATATGACTGCTGGAACATTGGAGGGTGGGAAGCAGTGTGGTCAATTTGATTTAGGAAATTACAGCACTAATAGAAGAAATGACAGGGGCACCAGCCGTGGGAGTGACATTGGTGATAGAGAAGAGGGAAGAGGAAACCACAGTGAACAGTGTATGCAATGTGACTGATTGATATGCATGGTGCAGGGGTAAAGTATAGGAAGAAATACAGAAATACTTCTAAGGTGCTCTTGTGGGGTTAGAAATGTTTGAGACATTTTGTCCCCTATCATAAGGGTTACAGTGACACTCCTGCAACAAAAGACAGGTTAACAAGAGAAAGCATAGACTCGCTAACCAAAATTTTATGACATAGGAGCCTTCGGAAATGAAGACCCAGTGACCCAGGGAGAATTATCTATTTTTATGCTTAGGCTCAATGAAGAATGGCCAGATTCTTCCCTCCTGGGTATGGGGCAGGACCTCTCTGAATAAGGGTCTTCTAAGAGAAAGAGAATGAGCTCTCTAGGTTTTATGGCTTGCTTTGAGAAAGAACAGCTCTAGTTTCTAGAATCCGAATTCTGCCAGCTTTTACAGTGTCCTATTCTAGATTCTGTGGAGCAGTGCTTAGAAATTTCTAGTTTTTGTCCTAAACCTGCAGTCCCCTTTTCCAGGAAAAGCAGAACTTCACAGACTATCGCCTGAGGGAAGAACTGAGCTGTCGTCCCATCAGGAACAATCATCTCATGGACGTGGATTGCCCTCTCCGCTGTAAGCACTTCTCCAGAACCGCCTTGAAGAGCCAGTCCTGGGATAACCATCTTGGAGACCAAGGTTTGATCAAGATTACTTACCCTGCAACCTCCTCCCTGCAGCGAGGCAAGCCTCCAACTCCTGTCTTTGTTCTCCTTTTGAATAAAACCTCAATGTTTCTGTCAGCCCCATAAAGTAGAACTTAAACTTTTTTGTCCCTCCCAATATGATCTTGCTGATTCAAATTCTTTTCCTGTTCTTCACTAGAGTTTTGGGGTTTGTGGCAGAGCCTGGTCTGTTGTGACCCTGTCGAGCCAGGGCTTTGACTCTAAAATTCCAGTAACATTTACAGTCTCATCCATAAAATGACCCCTTTCACCAAAATATTTCAAGGTGAGTGGCAAAATTTGAAACAAGATGAGTTTGTATTTTGAAACTAACCATCCTCAAACTTTAGATCAGGCTTGATTATGAGCTATTGTAGTAGAATTAAAAAGCATATGAGTTTTGGAATCAGGCTGACCTTGATTCCAATCCTTGATCCGTCATTTAGAAACCAGGTGATCTCAGATGAATCAATCTGTGTATACCAGCCTCAGTGTCTTCTTCAGCAAAAGGAGATTAGGAGTCCTATTTTGCGGCAGTGTTGTGAAATAGTATGTTGGGAAGACCCTGGAATACAGTGAAAGCTCAATGTATAGCCGTACCTCAGTAGCTGCCTTTCAGATGATGAAAGGATGATGGTTCACCAGCAAAACAGCCCTGAACTCTGTTTCCCTCCCCATCTCTCTTCAAACCCCAAGCCTTTCCCTCCTCTTTTCATCATCAACCCCAGCTCTCCGGAGAGGATGTGACATCAATCCTTTGCCTTTGTTTGTTAATGAGCTTACATCATCTCCGTTGCTTGCCTGGGGGAGTTCACATTCCAAACCTTTTGTGTAACAATAGAAGGCTGGCTTTGTTTCTGGAAAGACTCTGAGTGCCTTTAGAAGGAGGCTGAGCCCCGCAGGGGCGCTTCCTGCGATCCCTGAAATCCTGCCCAAGTAACTAAGTAGTTCCCTCTCTCCTCTGCTTGGGACTGTGAACCTTGAAGCCTCGGAGAATTCTGTTTTACCATTTCAAGAGTACATACCCCAACCGACTCTGAAGACCTGCTCTCTACCTTCCCCCTCCTCCAGCCACCTCCCTGGTTGGGTGGTTTTATTTTGGATAGCAATTAATTTATTATCAGGAATAGTAAGTCTCCAAAAGAGATAAATTGGGGGAGTATTTGTCTATTATTTATTACTCTTCAGGCTAAATGACTGTGGGTTAATGAAATTGAAAAGGGGTGGGATGTACAAGGTCCCTCGTGGTCCAACAAGGTAATAAAACCTTGGTGAAACTGAGAAGATTATTGCATGCTGCTTTATCCTCATCAGCAAACACAAATCCAAACACAAATTTTGTTAATTATTGAGTGATTCAGAGCAGGTTTTCTGGGAATTTAATTATCAAAATGGTCTGTACAGGCACCACAGTTGCTATGAGCAAATGACTTGGAGGTGTCCAGGGGCCAGCGGCCTCATGTCCTGACTCAGCATATTCACCCAGAAAGCGACTGTTGAACAAAGAATTCTGCTGTGGTTTTATCAAAGAAAGTGTCTACTGCAGCAACAACATCCTTTAGGGGTGTGTATGTGTTTGTATATAGCTTATTTTCTTTGCTCCTCCAGCCACCTTCCCATTAATTCATGAATTTTGTAAGTCTTTGTAAGCATCTTAAATTCCCCCAAAGAATAGGACAGATCCTCAGCATCTGAGCAACAGTGAAATCAATAAAGACTTTGGAAGGGAGCAAGAATGGTATGCGGTAATAGCGATTATTCACTGCAAGCAATCTAACTCATTTTCAATTTAATTTGGACTACCATTATTTTAAGATTCCAAATGCTGAGGTCATTTTAATCATGCAGATCCTGTGTTGTACTGAGTTGTGGCAGAGAATTACTTTTTTGTGTGACCTGAGTTAGCAAGGATGTGCTGGGCAAACAGCCAAAGTGCTGTATGCTCAGTAATAATAATAATCCATATTTAAAGTTAGTGCAATGGTTATTAGCCACTAGCTATCCAGATAGAAAGAGTGCCTCCTCTTCAGACCCTATAACTGTTTGACTTAGCATTTCTTTAGTGAATGACAAACATCATCAAATAAACTATTATTCTTATATGTGAGGAAAGACAGCATAAACCACAGACGGCAGAGAAAACCTATTAAATATCTAAATACTATATAAAGAAGAAGAGTGTGTAGGGCTGGGGAAGGATTTGGGGTGGGGAATTAAAAGAAGGACAAAAGCTTCTTTCCTGAACGGTTGTCTTCAGGCATATGATGAACTGGAGATTTATTTTACTCTTCACCAAAAGAAAAAGAACTTAGAAATCTACTTCCTGTAAAAAAGCAGATATTTATTATAGTCAGCATATTAGGTTTGTATTCTCTTTTCTAATAACTATCATTTGTTGAATTTATATTATATGCAGGGAAGTTCACAAGCATATTGCGTATATTAGCATTCTTTGATTTTTACCACAAAACCTGCAATATATATTTTCCTCATTTTATAGATGAGAAAACTAAAATTTTAGGAGAAAATATCTTAACTTTCCCACAGTTAGCAAGGGGAGGAATTTTTAATTTTGAATTTGAAGCCTCATACTTTTTATTCTACATCACCGGGCTTTTTAAAAAGAAATCTTGTAGAAAAAGTTTGTTGTTGCTGCTGTTTGCTGTAATAAAGAACTCAAACCTATTGAGTTCTACCAAAATAGGTTTTTCTTGAGTTAAATGGCTTTCAAGTCTTAGAAAAGCACTGAGATCTGATCTTTTATTCTCTCTTTTTCAGTGTACTCCAAATATTTTCGTTTGGTTTTAAAGATGCAACAAGATAAACTGGGCCTTAGGGAGTTGGCTTGTGCTGTTGGGAAGGTAGGATCTCCCAAACTGTTTTAATATGGAGCTCTGTACAAATGGAGATAGTGAACTACTGGAAGCTGGCCGTGTCTGTGTTGGGCCAGCCTGTGCTAGAAGTTTCCATGAATATCCTTTGAACAGTCTGCTCTGTGACCTTGAGAACCACTTACCTGTCCTGCACCTCCCTAGAAAGTGGACTTAGTAATTTTGGTTGCTGTCTCATTTTTCAAAATAGCCAAGATTAATAAAATAATACTGGAAAAATACTAACTAGTAGGCACATACAAATGAGTTGATTTTTTTTTTTTTTTTTTAAAGTACCTCAGAAACATTAATTCCTCAATTTGCTGTCTAGGAAATGAAAACAAGACAGTCAATAATTCAAATTCCCCAGTAAAATGAGAAAGTATTATTGACCGAGAAGAGTACAGAGGTTAATTTATTTGCAAAAGTTCACCTCCTGCCACCTGCGCTGTGTGGACCTTATGTTAGGTTTCAAGAGAAAACTATCACTTCCTTTTCCTCACACCCTGACAGTGTCACTCGAGTGTGTGTTGGTAGGGGCTTGATTCCTGGGATGCCACGTTGCGGAGATATTTGAGGTGTGTTTGTTAAACATCTCCGAGCTTGTATGATCTCAGTTTGCCTGTAAGAGAAGCCAGGGAGAGCAAGAGGAGTATTGGCAAACGTGATGACAGCCAAGCACATTTTGCAGGTCAGGCAGAATTTCTGCAGGCCTATTTATTTATTTATTTGTTTATGATTTGTGAGGCTGGCTAAACTGAATTACTCAATGTTGGTTATAAAGTGGGTTAGTAGGGAAGCTGAGAAGGCCAACATATTCACCATTGCAACTACTACTGTCTGTCTCCACCTGAAATTTTGCTTCAGGGAAATTACCACCATCTTTAATCCAATTTATAAAGACTATGACATTGCATCAAATTATTCCCAATAATTCAAATAAGAGAACACTAAATTTAAGCCATGACCTGTTGATACTTTATTTGAAACTCACACATGGGCTCATGAAGAAGCTTCATATTTTTATTTAAAATGTCCCTTCTTTAAGTGTGTTTTGGAATGATACAGAATATAATGGACAATTTTTTTTTTTTTTTGATTATCCAGAATCCATTCCCACCTTCTATTGGTCCAAATTCCAACAGAATCCAAATTCCCTTCCGCGGAAGCATACCTCCCCTGGGTGTACAGTCCGGATGGGATTATAAATGAAGCCTCGCCCTCTTCCCCGGGTGAATGGTAAAAACATCACAAAGCCAACCAGAATCTCCCTCCTGTATATCTTTTCTTCTCTTTATCTTGTTTTAATGCTGACAACTGAACCCAGGGCCTAGCACATGCAGGAGATACCATGGAGCCACCCTCCCCACCCTGCTTTGGTGTTTCTTGAGGGTGGCACCCACCCATTGTGGCCGCAAGGCCTAGTGAGATGATTCAGTCCATCTTGAAACTAAGAATTCTGATGTGATCTGTTTCTTTTCTTTTCCTCAGTCATTTCTGTTCCTTTTTTCCCTTCAATTCTGTGAGCATCTCTCCCAACCACTTTTCCCTCCGCCCTTTGTAAATTCCCATGCTGTGTAAGTGAATCCAAGTCTATGATTGTTGTTTGCTGCTTGACACTGAGTACTCTGAGGTGCTGTATTTCTGAAGACACTAAGATGAGCCAGATTAGAAGACAGGATGTCAAGAGTGCTGTCTGACCGGACCAGGGATGTGACTCACTTGTTTAAATAGTTCCAGTTTTGATCTTGTTTCTTCCTGGTACTGTTTTAGAAGCATCTGGGAATAGGTAAAAAAAATAACAAAAAAATTTCTCAATTAGCCACAAAACTCTAATGAAGAAGGAGTTAAGGCTTAACCTTTTCTAGGATTTACCTTTTTTTTTTTTTTTTTTTTGCATTCTGTACCCTGGAAGGCAATCTCAGTATTCAAGCCAATTCTGATATAAAAAATAAGCAACCTACATCATTTGACAAAAAAATAAGACTACTTCAGATTTCCAAATGACATTTCTTATCAGTGTCCCTTCAAAAGGTAACTTTGGAAAACTATGAATGAAATAAATTTCGAATTCTGTATCAGACCGTGCCCATTCCTTAGCTTTGCAGATTCCAAAGTCTGTTCCAAATTAGATATTTCATTAGCTTTAATGTATCCTCTAACCTGATTCAGACTCTCGGCTGCATTTTGTAATTTGGGTTCATTCATAATTCACTCTTCAGGAAATGATTGTATGAATAACAGCTGGAGAAGATCATCCTTCCAGCTCTATTCTGAAAATTGAGGTAATAGCAGCAAGTTAGCGCAAGCACAGAGGATAAGCTACTGGAGTCCCAGCCTGGCTGGGACCACACAGAGGAAGAGGGAAGAAAGGGAATTAATATTTAGTGAACACATACTCTTCTACAAATTGTGCTAGGAATTCACTATCCCTATTTTTTTAAGAGAGGGAAACTAATGTTTTAATATGCTAAATAATTTTTGTTGAATACACACTGAATATTTACCAAAGGCTGGAAACTGTGCTAGGCCCTGAGATACAAAAAAGACTAAGATGTTATAATACGGGCTGTGAATGTGGCTCAGTGATAGAGTGCTTGCCCAGAATACTACTCAAAGCCCTAGGTTCGATCCCCAGTAGTGCAACAACACAAAGCTGTTTTAATAAATGGTACAGCTATGACTTAAATCTAGGCACATTTGTCCCCAAGGCATCAGCTATAACCAGGATGTTTCTCTCAGCACATCCCCAAGGTCAGGCTCACTTTTCCCCTCATGAAAATGGCATTGAGAACCAGAACAGAGCCTGTTTTTCCAATGTTTCATTATCAAGACAATGGATTCTTTACATAAATAGATACAACCATTATTTGTGAATTGAAATATATTTTAAAAGAAAACAAAAGCAAAGAATTTGATTTACATGTGGTTGATGAAAATGGGGAAATAAGAAATATATAGTACAATAAATATCATTTACAAAAATTAAAAATTTTTATACACACTTTAATACATAAATTTCAAGAACATGTGAATTTGTATAAAGCACATTAACCTGACTGGAGGGAAATAGTAGTTGGTGTGAGAATGAAAGATGATAGACACTTAAATAGTGGAAGAAAAGGAGAAAGGAAAGAAGGAAGGAAAATACATCAGTTAGCTGTAGTAATAATAATTACTATATAATAATCATCAGAATTTTAGTGGCTTATAACAACAAACGTATTTGTCACATATGTGTAGGGCAGCTGAGTGTTGGCTTATCTAGGTTGGTAACTTGGTTAAAAATACCAATTGAGTCCATATGTTTCTCTTCTTTCTTGGATTAAAGGAAAGGCTACCCAAAATATGTTCTTATGGTGAAGGGCAGGAGCTCGGTGGATGAACTCGCCTATGCTAATGTGAAAACATTAATCTCTTCATTAGCCAAAGCAAGTGATATGGCCGGCCCAAAAGTCAGGTGGTGGGAAGAAAGAATACCCTATTCATCATGAGGGCGTGGCATAGATATGGATATATGACATCACTAAGAAAAATTAAACATTTGCAACCATGATTCTGTCTATAGTAATGGTAGTAGATAGATGGACAATTTTGTTACATACATGCATATGTGTGTAACTAGATATTTACACACATTCATTTAATAAAAAACAAGGAGTAAATGTTCATGGACAAATAATGATAATGAACCATTAACTGAGGCATATGATTAATCAACCCTGTATACCTAAGTTCCAAAAAAACAAAAACAAAACACCAAACATCATTGGGAACAGAAGGGAACGCTACCTGAGTAGGCAGTTCAGACTAAACATTAGAGGCAGCGCTGCAAATAATTTTAATTAGTTATCTCCATATTCATTACAGGTAACAAGTACAAAATCATGCACCACCCTGTTTATGGGTACTGTATATGTTAATTTACTGTGGTTTTATTGTTTTTGTTTAGCAAATTTAAGAGGAACCCACACTGCTAAATGAAGTGCTTCTCTTCTAAACAATACCACAGTACAGTCAAGAATGTCTAAAGTTTTAAGCTCTAATATAAAGTGAATAAAATCTGCTCTGGCTCTGCTCTATTATGGGTTACCAAATATACCAAAGCCAGTCCTTTGCAACCAGGTGTATAATTCGTGTATCAGAAGGAAAATCACACAAGAAATTTGCATGGGGACTGTTAATAGAAATATATTAACAGAAAAAACATTTGGTGGTTTAGACTGCATCTAAATTGAAGATTTTTCATTTAGCCACAGACAAATCAGCAGAATACTGGGAAGAGATCTTTGCAAAGCAATGTGGAATTGACGTCTAAAACATATAAGGAACTTTGCAAACAAGCAAGAAAAAGACAGGAAATCCAAATTTAAAAAATGGGCAAAGAGCTTGAACAGGCAATTGGCAGATGGGGAAATTGAAACAGCTACCATCTATTTGAAAGATATACATCCTCATTAGTAATTGGAGAAATGCAAATTCCTTTTTACAAAATGAGGTGCTGTTTTGTAAAACGCACCCACCAGATTGGCAAAAGTTAGAAAGTGCTGGCAAGGATGTGGAGAAGTTTCATCCTTACTGGTAGTGAATTATAAAGTGATACAAACATTCTGCATAGCAATCTGGGAAGGCTTTAGTGAAATAAAGTACGAGTACACCATCACAACCCAGCAATTCCTCTCTAGGAAATGTGCTCCAAAGAGTCTCTTGCTCAGATGCACCAGGAAGCATGGTCATAGAGGATTATTACAGCATTACTTGTGGTACCATAAAATGGTAAGCAACCTAAGCGGCCACTAGAGAATCTAGGTAACCCTTAGATATCCACCAGGGAATGAACAAGTGAAATACATTATACGGGGGAATCAGCAATGCTACACACACGCATTGGAATGGACTGCAAGATTCCAAAGCAATGCATAGTGAGAAATGTATAGCTCTCAAAACGTGATGTTAGACAGAAAGTGAGAATGAGATTTACAGCACATTTCCATCTATGTAACTTTAAGAAACAAGTATATATGATAGTACACAGTCTTCTAAATAAATATTAATAAACCAGATAAATACATGGAAGATGGATTAGAAGGATCTGTAAAGCAAAACTGAGAAGGAGCTGATGGAAGTGCCGGAGGGTGGTAAGGAGGGAGACCAAGAAACAAAACAAGGTTAATAGTGTTCTGTGAATTGTCTCAACTCTGTACACCTAACCTAATAAATAAACAGCAGCTGGCTTCTGCTAACAATTTTCTCTACTACTTTAAAAAGTGCTATCGTCAGAAACTATGTTTTCATGTTCTTGAAGAAAGCCAACAGTAGGAAGCACACAAGAACTGAAGAAAACAATGGCATTTATGGATTTTTCCTGGCTGATCATTCATTTATATGCAGCAGTGGGACAGCGCTGATCTAGGGGAATATGCTATTGATTTTAACATGTGTGCTGCAGATGAGTGATTGAACAATGGTGTTTGTGTAAGTTAAGTTGTTTTCTCTTTCTTTTCATGCAGCGACCATCACTGGAGGACTAAACACTCTATCAAATAACGCTATATTTCTGACCATATAGCTGACTGCCAGGAATTGAGCAGGATGAAAGCATTCCTAGCCATGTCAAATGGCTTTAAACCTCTCTCAGTCTTCTTTGTAAACAAATAGCGATATTAAGAATGGCATGAACCATAAGCAAGCAAAAATTTCAGCCTGAGCATTAGAGGTGACACCTCGAATAATTTTAATTAATAATTTAATGAGTCATGATCCTAAGTCAGTGTGAGGAACATTATTGTAATGGAATTGCATTTCTGCCTTTATTTGCAATCTGTAAATGTGCGACTGATTAATAAAGGTAGATGGGACTCATTCTGCGCGATAGTGCTCTGATACAGCACTCCAGCCCAGCGCTCTGCTCTGGAGTTCTGACGTAGACGGAGATGATACCCTTTTCTATCTGGCTCTGCTTCTCTGGGGCTGCTTAGTGTACTAGTGCCAGCTTTTTGCCCCTAAACATATATTTAGCATATTGGAAGGAAAACCAAAAACAAAGATTTTACATAGGCACTAATCTGATAATTACATGGATATCCAAAAGCTAGACAGTAAGGGATAGTGGAAACAACATAATTAAATAACTCAGAGGAGGCAGGAAAACTAGCAGAGCCTGCCTCTGAGACTGGGTGTTGCATATGTTTTATCGAAGAAGAGAATCTGAAGAAAAATTCAATACAGCAGCACTTTCGCTCTCAGAAGATTGATGGGAGTTAATAATCCCACACCTCCCCTTTGACCTAGTGTTCAATTTTGGGGAAAACTCCAAACATGCTTCTAACTGAAAATAGAACAGCAAGGAGTTAACTTTGGCAACAGTCCTGGCCAATTTTTCTAATTCCTGACGCTTGGGAATGGAGATAAACTATGGGAAATTTGGGATCCCTAAGAGTGATATTCTATAAATACCAATTATTTTCAATTCACTTTTTCTGAAGTCAGTGTAGCAGTTCCGCTTGCCAGTCTTCCAAGATATTTTCGAAGCCACCCAAATGATACCTCCGAGAAGCGGGACATCATTACCTCCAGGTCCCAGATGGTGGGGTTGAGGGGTTAAGTGAGTAGCCTCAGGCCACACACTTCATATTATAGCATCAGGTGCCAATATGGGATTATCTCTACAAGGTTCTGCCTCACTACAACAAATAAACCTTTCCGTGGTGAGACGCATCCTATGGCAACTGCTGCTTGTACAGTGGGAAGAACTCTCCTGTGCAGTGCAGACTTCTCGGGATGAAACATCTGCCTTTAGAGGGACCCAGCACACGTTCATCCATGACTCCCCTACATACCATGGGTTACACATTCTGCTTATCCGGCAGCAATTACAGAAGCCTTGTTCGAAGCACCACCATGGAATAGGCATCAGGACTTCCAGGTCGCTAGCAAGATTGAGAATGTCACAACACGCTTGTTCTTTTTTTTTTTTTTTTTTTTTGTGGGTACCGGGGGGTTGACATCAGGACCTCGCGCGCCAACAGTCACCCGTGCCACTGAGCGATATCACTGGCCCCTTTTTTGTATGTGGGATCCAAGAGTTGAACTCGGGCCCTCGCACTTGCAAGGCAGGCGCTTACGCCGCTGAGCCATCTCACCGGCCCTGTTGTTTTGTTTTTTGAGACAGGGTCTCGCTATGTGGCCCAGGCTGGCCTCGGACTCACAGCGATTCTCCTGCCTCTGCCTCTCGAGTGCTGGGATTACAGGCGTGCACCACCATGTCCAGCAACACGCTTGTTCTTCAAAGGTACCGTGCATTATTAAAGGAGTCAAGCAAACTGCTTACCTCTCCCAAGAAGGAGCACGGTGTGAACAGGAAGAATACAGACCTTGGCGTCGGACTTGGTTTTCCTCTTCTACTCCCCCACCGACTAGCTGGATGACCTCGAGCCTCATTTTCTTGTCCATAAGACAGGAGGAGGTGCAGTGCTGTACTAACTGGGTAGGGTTTGTGTGTGTTATGGGTTGAATTGTGTCCTCTATCCTACTCCAAATATTCTAATCCTCAGTGCCTTGTTTAAAAATAGGATCTTTGCGGATGTAGTTACATTAGGATGAAGTGATTATGGGGGACTCTAATTCAGTATGACTAGTGTCCTAATAAAAAAGGGAAATTGGTCCGGTGGTGTAGCTCAGTAGTAGATCGATCACTTGCCTAGCGTGTGCAAGGCCTTGGGCTTTGATCCCCAGTATCTCAAAGTGATTAAGTAAAATAAATAAAAATTAAAAGGGAGAGTTGGATTTGGGTACAGAAAGAAAGTGATGTGAAAATGCACAGTGAGAAGTAAGTCCATGTGAAGATGGAGGGCTGAAGTAATGACCCTACAAGCCCAGGGATGCCACAGATGGCGGGCAAGCCACCAGGAGCAGGGACTGGGCATGGAAGGGCCTTTCCCGGGAGTTTCAGAGGGAGCACGGCCCTGCCATCTTTTGGATTTCAGACTTCTATTTTCCAGGACAGTGAGACACTAAGTTTCCGTTGTCCTAAGCCATCCAGTTTGTATCACCTGTTACTGTAGCCTTTGAAGATTAAAGGATTGTAAATACTAACAGCAATTACCTACATAAAGAATATAGTCATTCCTTTATCAACTTACGTCCGCACCTTCGAAGAGCAGGTTTTACACACAGGCATGCAGACAGGTCTTGCTCACCTTGAACCTGCTGCGAGGTGACCTTGTGGGAGATGGAGCTTTGATTCTGCTCGAGCAGATTTAAATTCTAAGATCAGTGCCAGAAATTGGGGTCTCCCGTGGGACTCAGTATGGAGCCAGTATTTTGAGATCTGAACTAGGACAGAGGAAATGACTGATTGGAACATAAGCTGCCATTTATTGGGAAGAATGAAGATGCTTTTCTATGGAGGGACACTGGGACACAGTGCCTGGGGTCCCCCTTTCCTCCCAGGTGGAGGCGTCCTTCCATGCAGCCACAGCTAAGTTTCTGGAACCCTGTAGGGACCCGCTCTGAGAGGCTGTTTGATGCAGTAGCTGAGGACACCTATGGAGCCAGATGGGCAAGTTACTCTCTAAGCCTCAGTTTCTTCCTCTGGAAAATGGGCACAATCATAATCATACCCTGCACATGGGTTTTTGTACAGATTTGAGGAATTAACCTAGTTAAATCTGGAATCTGTACCTAAAGCTATGAATCGGTGTCAGATACACCAGTTGCTGTTTATTTCTTCTGCTACGGTTGTAAGTATAGTTCTGACTTGCACTCCCACACTGGTAGACTGCTTCCAAGCCTAAGGCCAAAATCCCTTGTCTTGACAACTTGCCTATATTTAGTTCTTCTAGAACTAGGATCCGGACCTCCACCTTTCCCACCTTGTCAGGGAAGGGAGTCTAAAGTTTGTGGTCCTACCATCTTCCCAAAGACATCCCTGATGTTACCCATGAGCCAGCATGTCTACGCTCGGATCCACACTCTCACTCTCTGCGTTAATCCTTCCATTGATGGCTAGAGACAGGGCTGTCACCTGCTACAGCCAGGATGAGCTTGTGTCACATCTCAGCGGCCGGACTGTCCCCGAAAATCTTCCCAACCATGCAGGCAGACTGCGATGCCTCCCATTTGTGAAAGGAGCCGTGTCTCACTGTGGGACGGATGTTCCCATACCCCCCCCAAAATGGAGTTTGCTCATCTTCACAGAATTTTCAGAACGTTAAAAACATTTGTGTACTAAATAGGTGCCTGACAAAATCTATTGAACGGTGACACATCTGTCACTCAAGCGTGTATAGTAAGATTACAGAATAAAAAGTTCTCTTAAGAGCAAGTTCCTCTCATTTTGCTTGAGTCATTCTTTCTAACCCCTTCAATGGGTGGGATTCAGGAGAAAAAAAGTCAACAACAAAATACAAAAGCTTAAAAAGTTTAGCCACTTTCTGTCCTTCGTTTCCTCATGATGCCTCTACCTATAAGGTATTAGTTAAATTCCGCAAATTCCTGAGCTGAAGGAGCAGCAGGGTCTGTAAGGAGCAAGGCCTCCTTTTAATGCTTGTATTATATTCCAAACTCTGCGAAGCACGTTGCAAAATAACATACTTGATTCCTCACAATGAATCTGTAAATTAGATATTAATCCTATCTTTGCCATTTTTACAGATGAAGAAACTGAGGCACAAAACAAGTTCATAACTTGAACAAGATTTAAAACCTACTATAGCTGAGGTCTGAGCCCCTAGATCAAAGAACAGACTCCACACACCAAGAAATAAAACTTGTCGGTACTCTTTCTTCCTTGTCTAATTGCTTTTGGTTCACGACAATGTCCAACTACGCATGCTCCATCCCAGCATATTCAGTGACATTTGTTTTTGAGAGGCACAGCCAGCAAACACTGTCCTCATTGTCCCCAGCATAATGCAAAGTCACCATGATTCTGCACACAAAAGTGAGTTCCTTTTCAGTTTTGTGAACTAACCTTGAGAAAGGCTTGGATGAGGAGAATGCTAGAGCTGGTTCTTCCAGCCAGCTATCAGCTTGGTCGGTGAACAGAAGTGGGATGTGATCAGGGGTGACCCGTTACCTGTGGAGGAGACAGGCCCTGAAAGGTGAGCTTTGGGTATTACAAATACATTCTTTGATGGAAATGAGCGTAGTCCGAGCAACTTGGTGAAAATTGTTAAGAATGTAGACAGGAAATTAGTGGCAAAAGCTTCCCCCAAAATCAAAGAAAATGGCTTTAGGAAGCTGAGCCTCAACCCCTGTTCCTGTTTCCTCCTTGTAAATCTACCCTAAGTGATCTTCAGGGAATTAGAATGGTTGCTTTCTCCCTGGCAATGACGGGAATTCCAACTAAGGCCAATTAGAACACACCCCGAACTGCCAGTAAAATGTTTCACTGACTTGACTTTATCGGTTTCATAAAACAAGTGAAAGAAATCAGAGAGAGTCCAAGATGCAGGTCTCTTCAGGGGGTCGATGGAGGGGATCCCATGGGCTCCTCCCCACCAGTCCTCCCTCCAGGGTTCTGCGTTTGTCTACTGTGCTTTGCACAGGGACCTGTGGTCTCGGCAATGCCTACTCGGGACGTAGACCTGAGAGCTGGTCTTTGCTGCCCTGAGCATTTGATCTGTGTCCCTGGAGGGCTCACTTAGGTTCTCTATGTCTTGGTGTCCTCATTTGTCAGTGTCCCGTAGTGCCCCTTATTCCTATCTCAGGTAGAGATATAATTCAGGATCTTAGAGGTTGGCCAAACACTCAAATACACAAGACATGGCCTTCATTCATTTTTCTTTTCCTACATTCTACTTCTAGGTTGGTATTTAACCCTAAACATACATTATCCTCACTTTTATTGACCACCTATTTATTACCTGTGGTACGTGCGTGTGTGTGTGTGTGTGTGCGCGCGTGTGTCCAGCATACCTGTCTCCTTTTCGTTCTTTCTTTGTTTCTTCTCAAGGTTTCTGTGCAAGGAGAGAATAGAATGGGTTGTCTTCGTCCAGTTCCCTCCTCCTCCTCCCTGGGACATGGGACAACGGACCACTTATTATCATTCCATATCCCCGAGGCCCCATTCCCATCTTCACTGTGCAGTCAGTGAAATGAAAGCCGAGAAAGAGTGCGTCACCTTCGCCAGTGTGTACCCACATGGTTTCCTCTAGCCCTGCCTTGGGCTTTTCTGAACCTGTCCATGAATGAGCAGGCGCCCTCCTTTGGCTCAGTCCATCATCCTGAGCGGGCAGGGTATGGTGCAAAGCTAAGAGGACTCAACCTCCGCCAGCCTCCAAATATGCTTTATCCCACATCACGTTCATTATCAACAACAGTTACTGAGAGTAATTTACCATGCAGAATAACAAGGACATTTTATTTTGCTCAGTAGTACTGGAAAGGTACCTGAGCAGACCTTACCACCTTGCATAGCCACATATATCTGAAAATCCTCTTTTAGGATTACGGGAAATGTGACTCTGACTGCTTCTCATAACCTATAGGACCAATTCCCTTGTTTATTAGATTGGGTTTTCCTTTTGGGCACGGTACAAAATGGTGGAGAGAACACTTATATTTAAGAAAATCGTCACTTTGTCCATTGTTTTTGATAACCTTGTTACTTGATTAGGAATATTTTACTCCTCACTTTCTCATATGCATTTGTTGGACTATACGGCTTCATGTGGCCTTCACATTGTCACTAGTGAAGCAAAAGCACCAATAAAATATGATGCTAAAGAGGGGAGAGGGTGAGGAGTTAAGACTATTTAAACCATGGAAGGGGTTGGAAAGCTGACTTACCAAAATAGCAGTATCAAAAAAATCTGAAAAACAAAATTACCAAACAGTTTCTACTGCTCCATTTATTTCAACTAGTGTGGTATTAATAGAAAGCCTAACAGCAGGGAGTAGGAAAATAAATGTATTCTCACTCACAAGGGAGTGTCTAAATGACTCACAAATGCAAAAATAAATAAATGGCTCCTTATGAAAATCTGAAACTATATTACCCCAACCGAAACAACCAAGCTTCTTAACTGTAACCTAACCTGTTAAATTCAATCAGTTTTATTTGGGGCCATAGATATTTCGAGCGATCAATCTCCATTATCCTGGGCTTTATTTCATCTTCATAGTGCTATTTTTCTTCCTTCGAGATTTCAGTTCATTTCCTTGAGACTTCTTCCGTGTAATGGCTTATTTCCCACCCCCCATCCCCTTCCTCTAGAGGAAACAAGGAAGAAGTAGAGCAATGAAAAAAAAGGAAAGTTTAAGAAAGACATGTCTTTTTAATTCTATGTAGTAAAGAAGAGGACACAGTGTGAGAAAAAGATAACAGGCAGATAAATACTGTGTACTTCCAGCTTGTTTCAAATGTTATGTCAAATGCTAACAGGTGCTGCCTCCTGACACTACAAAAAGATCAACTTTTTGTCTCTCTTATAATTTGTGAACAGGTAGGCCCTGAGGACCAGAATGAGGTCAGGCCAATTAACTCACCGACTCCTGCAATCAGGATGATAATGACATCCTTAGCAACCATCCCATCACTATGGCACCAGCCCCTGGCTATAAAAACCCTTCTTCTCTACACTGGTTGTAGGTTGTGCTGCCAAAGTTGGAAATCCACAGGCTGAGGATTTACATTCATCTGCTTCTGCCTCATTCAGGGGCACAGTATCTTTTCCCTCTCAGAAGAATAACAGTGAGAAAACTAAATGTTCACTGGCCCCAAAAGCAAAGGATTTGGGCTTTCCATCAAACACCATCGACTCTTGGCATCACCCCTTATTCAGGGAGCTAGTGAACTTCAGCTTTCAAATGTACAAGTTCGACTGTGCTCTATGTACACACCCCTTGCTTAAAAACTACTTGTTACTAGGCTGCTTTTATGATAGATGTTAAGGAGTTAATTCACGAGAAGGGAATTGATACCCCCAAAGGCAGCTGAACAAAAAGCATCATCAGCAACATCTAAGGCCAAAAGTATGAAAAAATTTTAGTTTCCTGGAGACAAATTGAATATATATATATATATATATATATATATATATATATATAAAACAAACCGGAGCGCCATCAACAATACAGTACATAGTTGAAAACTGTCTTTGGTCAGCAAATTTACTTCAACAAACTTCTCCAGCTTTAAGCATTTCTGTTTGAGCCAACATTTATTGTCCCAAAATGCACTTACCTGTTTGCTCTTCATTACATTGGTGACTTTGGGAAATCTGATACTTGAGTGTGTCCCTTACCATCAAGGTATTTTATAAGCTACTCGGGGGAGGGGTGTCTAGAACAACAGCAAAAATTTCTAATAGAAATACTTATCCTTATGGTATTAAGGTCTTCTTCCTGGTAGTAAATGTCCCTAAAAGGTCTCTGACAAATAAATAAATCATAAAAGAAAGAGAAGAAGGAATCGAGAAGGTAAGGAGGAAGGCAAGAAAGAGCAACCAGTCTGAGATGCACCACAGACTATGAAAAACTAAACACACTAGCAAAATAAAAAGAATACAGTCGATCTAACCCTTTATCTGAGATTTCATTTTCGATGGTTTCGTGGTTTTCCACGGTTTCAGGTAACAGCCACCAACCATGGTCTGAAGATGTTAATATTTGCCTAATCTGCATTTCCAGCCACGACCTCTTAGCTGAGGTCATGTGAACTTGTATTTCTTCCTTCGAGTTCCATTCTCATAGACAATAAACACATCAGCCATTACTTGGTGTGGATGGGCATATAAGCTAATCCAACACACATTATGTTGATTTGTACTGGTATTTCTTTGGATGCCTATTGTGACAGCCTGGTGAAATCTCACGATGTCTTGCCTGGTCCCACCCAAATCATTCCCTTGTCCAGCATATCCATGCTGTATACACTACCTGCGCGTTAGTCACTCCGCAGTCTTATTTGTTCTCAGATTGACTGTCATGCATACCACACAGGCTGTGTTCAAGTAACCTTTATTTTGCTTAATAATTGGCCTTAAAGCACCAGAGTTGTGGGGCTAGCAGTTTCGCTGTAGTATATTATTATAATGCTTTTAGTTTATTATCAGCTAGTATTGTTAATCTCTTATTGTGCCCAATTTAGGAATTAAACCTTATCATAGGTATGATTTTCCTATGGGAAAAATAACATATAACTATCCATGGTTTCAGGCATCACCTAGGCGTTTTAGAATGTGCTCCTCTCAGATAAGGGAGGACCCAGGCTTTGCATTTGTTAGTTCCCAAGATGTTCTTGATACAAATCTTCACATGACTTGTTCGTTTTTGTTAAACATGAAAATACCTTACTTTGTACTTTCCTATTGTGGGAACCCCTTGCCCCCTCAAGCGAAGACTCTTGGTCGATCCAAAAATAATGCTAGCACAAGGTAGGCTGCCTACAAATGTTGAAGGAAAGAATGGGTGTGAGGGGATGGGGGACTTAGTTGCAGGGATGCAAACTGCATGTTGGAGGAGTTTGTCTGGTGGAGCTGTGGGCAGCAGAACCGAGGTGAGAGCTGCTCTGTAAGACAGATTCCCTAAGTGACAGTAACAGTGTTGGCAGGCATATGACCAGAAATTATTTCCAGAGGCAGCGTTATCTGTGATGTCAGCAGTTACCATATATTTTTCATTGGAGGATATCAATTCTCCGTTTTCCTAATTGATTCCAGTAACATAGATGCCCTGAGTGCTGTATATGGCTTACTGATTGCTGGGCAAACATTACTGAAGTGTCAATATTTGCTTTTTCCTAGAGCATCAATGTCGAAAAGACCGCAATTCATTTGGGGACATGTCTCTTAGAGTTAATGCACAGAGAGTGCCAATACAAACTAAATCTTCATTTTATTATTCTTTGCCCTTGCTGGGGTCACAGGGATGGCTTCAGGAGAAGACACATGGCTCTATGTCCTCAGGCAACTCCAGAAATGTTTCCATTGGATGCTGCTCTTGGCAACTGCTACAAGGTGCTCTTTTAATCTCTTCCAACGAGCCTAGAGGATGAGAATCTAGAGTAGCTTGGGCCACTGAAGGTCAGGGCTCTTCATCTTCTCTGGGAGTCCATTAGCTATGGCAGCTGACTTTCCTGTCTGGCCAGTTAGTCCTCAGCCTCTTGGGTTAACGTGAACCAAGCTTTGACCAATATTCTCTCCATCCAGTGGCTGCATTATTGCAAAGTTAAATGTATAGCTTTGGTGGCAAACAAGTGGGTAGTCTCTTTCTCAATGTGTTTGTTTTGCCTTAGAGAAAGGACTTATACTTGGCAGACTCAGAGACCTCGAGACCATATCCCCATTACTCATAGGAAAGTGATTTTTTCCTATGCTTATTTCCAGGTGCAAACAGAGCCATACTCCAGTGCTCTGTCTTCTGGGAAAATTCCTGTCACTTGCTTCTTTTGGAGCATGTGCCTTGCCACGTCCTTAATCTAGTGTGCACTGTTCTAGCCCTGAGTGGTCCCATTATTCAGATTGCTGTCTTCCTATTCTGCTGGAGGACACTTGAATTCAGTCCGGACCAAATCACTGCTGTAGACATGGGGCTTAGAAAATATTTTGTGTGCAGGTTGTTTGGTTCTTCAAGTCCTTGATTTCTACCTTTAGGAGATCAATAACTGTTTCTTTCCTTCCAGCCATATTGGCAACTAGGGTGCTTCTGAAAAATGAACACACCCTGTGATGAGCCTGAGATATGAGCCAATGTCACATGCCAGGCAGTAAGGCTTCTGATTAATCATCACAGGGCTACCTACACTTTCAGGTTACTTCTAATTGTGTTTCAGATAATGTTATTCCCAGTTAGGAAGATGATCATTGTAATTTCTGGTAATGAAATGGCTAGGGAGCCCATTCTGTGCTGGGAAGAGAGCCAGCGCCCAGCACTTTGTAAGAAACAAGGATTACGGCCTAGGACGGAGAGACGAAGGTACTAGTTAGCATTTACAGCGTGTCTCAGCTTGAGTTTCGACCTACTGATTAACAGTTTATCTCTCTCATACTTAAGACTGATATATTTTCAAAGTGCCATCCCTCAGCTTGAAAACGGCTCTGCAGAATGCAAAGGCACTTAAAATTTTTCTCTCTCCTTTGCACCCTTTAATGTGGCAAAGTATCGCTGCTGGCCTTCCACGATGGCAAAGTCATTTTCTCCTACCATGGTCAATAGTGGCTCGGTCAACAACGTATACAACAGGCATGGATCCATAATAACGGAGCTTTTAGGTGAGTTATTCAAATGATTGTGGATAAGAGCTCTCTGGATGGAGAACAAAGAAAAGGAGGAGGAGAAAGAATTTTCCAAGAAGTGTAGGATTCTCAGCTTTTCCATGATTTCTGTATTTTTAAATAGTTTACACCTCTGATACATTCAAGAAAAGGCAGTCACCTAGTTTCGAATTTCTGTGTCTTTAGACATTCCAGCAAAATACAGAACCCCAGATCTGAGTGACTTGTTCTTTTTTCTGGCATATCAAGGAGTTCCTCATTCAACCCCACAGCTACGGAGGGCCCATTGTCCCTCAGGAGGGGACCATCTCTGTTGAGCCTGAAGACACTGACAATTCTGCACAATTTTCCAAGACTTCCTTTCCACCAGGTGCTGACTACCTTCAAGCAATGCAAGGCATCTAAGGGCCAAATGAATGAAGAGCTCAGGACAATTCTCCTTCCGCTTTAGGTGGCACTTGACAGCGGTGGCTCTGTCTCCGCTGCGGTCTGAGGCGCCCTCACACAGTCCTCCCCAGCTTCAGGTCTCCCGACCCTCGCCTTCCCCCTGAATTTCTTCAGACCTAAGGGTGGCAGCAGCTTCCTGCTGTTGCTCCTCTCTGGCTTCTTTCGCCACTTCCTGAGCGGCTTCCCGTCTCTTCCATCACACGCACAGCCAGTCCTTGCATTAACCTCCCTGTCTGAAATTCTTAGAAGAGTTTGCTTTCCGACTTGACCTGATCATGGTCCATCCTGTTCATTTCTGGGAATCTTCATCAGATATTACTAATGCAGATTAAATCTTTATTCAGATTTCGAATCATCTCATCGATAGTTAAAATTAATAAGAAGAGCAAAACACTCATAGTAGCACCTGTCGCTCACTGCTTACCCGCAGCTTGCAGGGTCCTTACGTGCAGCCAACATTCGCTCACCTGATTCTCTTGAAAAGTTCTGAGCTTATTGTTGCTATTTTCATCCCCATTTCATAGATGAGGAGACTGAGCCTGGGAGAGTTTGAGTAACTTGACCGTGGCATAAGGATAATAAGGATCGACGTGTTGCTTTGAAATTGTGTGCGTTGCAAGCCCAAATCGTTTAACCCTAAGGTCATTGGCTCTGAAAATTTTGATGACATCGGGAAAGCCCAGCAGCTCCAGAGCGGAATTATTAAGGATTCCAGGTAGTGTGCTTTTGAATAACACTGCCTATTTCCCCCCCTAACCTTCTGATGTTATTCCATCATTTAGAAACTTTAAGGTGGATATGTTCTTGTCTCAGGGACACAAGGGAAAGAACAAATACTCAAAGCCGAGGGTGACTATTAACCTTCCGGGTGTGCGTGAAGGAAGAGAAAGCACCTTGTGCTGGGGGGGGGGGGGCTGCCTGGTGCCTGAAGACGCCTGCTGCTCTCTGAGTTCCTCAGGTCCCTGCGGGCCAAGAAGCCACAGTGTCTGGAGCAGGTGCACAGTGATCTTTCCTTACTTAGGGGCTGAGAAATAAGCTGCACAGAAAACTCCTAAGAGCAGAGGAAAACACAGCCCTAAGAGGAAGGAAGTTTTCTTCAAACAAAGGGAGATTGTCTAGATACAAGTTACATCCATTCTGCTGCCCCTCTTCTCTTCTGTTTTTTCCTAAGCTTCGTTTTCAGACAGATTTGCCTAAGCATGCCTTTCCCAGCCTTCCTCCTTCCATGTCTAAGTATGGGGAGGGGCGTCTGGAATAAAAACCAAATGAGCCGAACATTTTACCTTCGGGCCTGAGTGACAAAAATAACAGCCCAGTTTCCACTCTCTGAATCATTTCAGTAGAATTGGAAACACGCAGCAGAGCGTCACAGGAGGGCATCTGGGAAGAGAAGGGTTAAGACTCTCACCCTGTATTAGAACTTGATTTATGGCATGGATCAAGTTCATGTTCCTCTCGGAGTCTGGTTTTGAGCAAAACAAATGACAATCTGCCAAGTATGAAGTCCAAAACGCTCGTGCAGTGTATTAACACGCTGCCTCAGCCTCCAGGAAATAGGCCTGAGTGAGAGGCTGCAAGCCCCCAGCTTGCTTTGAAGTGTACAAAACATCTTTGGTTTTTCAGCCGAAGGGTGTGTCCAGAAGAAAGAAGAGCCGTTAGCTTTCTATTATTCAGAGGCAGCTTACCCAATTTGTGGTTGATAAAATTTCTTTGATTTTTCTGTTTCCTTCCATTTGCTACTTGCCTTCAATCTCTTCCAAAGATGTGGGCAATGGAAGAGAATTCAGAATAGTACCGATTGGCTGATTACTGTTTCCTTCTGAGCAATACTGATGTTGCTTTTTTAGCTGCCATTTTATTTTATTTTATTTTATTTTATTTTATTTGTGCACAAAAAGTTGTTTCTGAATATCCAAGTAAATCAGGTGATTTGGTGACCCTTGCAATTAAATTCCCACTTAGACCTGTGTCTAACAGATACTACCACGTTTTCCATCTGATTATGTGGAGGAAGAAGAAAGATATTCTTGTTTACCTTCTTGCACCAACTGGTGAACGGTCCCTGTGTGCGGGCGCGGAGCAGCCACATGTACACAGCATCTTTCTACACCCAAAGCCAGCAAACACTGCAGTGATTTAACGCTGCAGTCGTAAGAGCTATTGAGAGCGCAGTTTGTATAAAAATGGGGCACACGCATGTAAATACAGCGATGGTGTGAAATCAAAAAGCAGAACGCCCTGAGATAAGTTCTATAAAAGATAAATGCCTGTTATTTTAATTATTATTAAAAAGAAAAATAAAAATAGCAGATGGAGAAAGCAGAAGGCACATACACGTGGCCTCCAAGACAAAGGAACAGGGACTAAATGGTGCCTCGACATTGAGAGACTCGCTTCAGCGTCAGTTATCGCTGGATATTCTGCCCTGATGGGGGGAGACAGGGTTGATATTAAAGGGCTTTTTCATTTTTACTTCCTAGAGTTTGTGAGTAATGGGCTTCCCAGGTGACAATTACTCTGCTTCCTCCAGACACAATTCTCTTCCCTCCTTCGACCCTCGCAGCACAAGCACTTAAGAAATAAAAGGCCCACTGGGACCTCTGGAGCGCTTCTTTCTCTGCATCACAAGTCCGGCCTTGATGGACCAGAGTCTGAAGGTTGGCAATGGAAGAGAGAGGCTGCGTATCAGAAGAAATCTCCTTTTCAGAATCAGGTGGCCCTCCAGCATCACCTGGAATGAAAGCATATTCCCTGCCACCTGGCTCTGTGAGCCTGTGGATGAAAGACCCAGACAAAGGGCCTCATGCTCCCTTACACCACTTGGCCACTCGGGATCTGCTGGACTACCTGGTTGTCAGCATCTGAATGCCCCTGAAACGGGAATTACTGGCCTCAGGGTTTCAGTGAGGTGCTATGTGCAGGTGCCAGCATTTCCTTCTCCTATTACTGCCTCCCTGAGTGCCAGGAATCCCAACAAGATGGATTTGTCCCATTGAGATAAAGCAATGGGCCATATTTATACTTGGAAGTCTAAGGAGATATGATTTCGGAAAAACTAGCTAAACATTTCTCCCTCCCCAAAGACCTCTTTTTCCTCTATATAGGGAAATCTGTCACATTCAGTGACAAGCATCCCAGTGTGAACTAGTAGGTTCAAATTATGTTCTAAAAGCATATTTGCATGAAATAACATATAGGTCACTTTTTGTAGATGCTAGAAATTGGGGAAAGGATGAGGGTGAATGTAAAGGTTATAGAAAATATAAAAATGCGTTCATGCCAAAAAATTACATAAATGTGATATTCTACAAGAATTCAGAGCAGGAAAAAATTAAGGAAAGCCTCCAGTAGGAGACAGGACTTGAATCAGAAGGGCAGGTCAAATAGAGCTGAAAAAATACAGCAATTGCCCAAGTCTTGCAACACCCACTATTTGGAGACTTTCTCAGGGCGGGGGGTAATATCACCCGGGCAAATGCTTTACAGCAATCTGGAATGCACGGGGCTGCTGTGGCTCACGCTGCAGGGGCTCCCTGGCCATGCAGCCCTCAGCCCCGCCCTCTTCCTATCAATTCCAGATTAGTAGCAGAGGCATCTGAAACTCTGACTGGATTCTCATCCATCAGTTTTAGGGGAAAATTGAAACATGTACACACAGTGGACAAAGTCCAACACCATCTACTCCCTTCCCAACACTGAATTCTAGTGTCGCTCTTTCTTCCCTATCCTAAAACAATAACTCCTGCCTGGGCCCAGACACCTCTCTGCCCTCCACCACACACCTGGTTAACTTCTGTGCATTTTCCCAATCTCAACCTACAGATCATTTCTCACAGAAATGTAATGTGATTATTGGTTGTGACACAGCAACTTGACTGGATTAAGAAATGCCTAGGGAAAGTCAGGTGCAGGGGTGCACACCTGTAATCCCAACACTCTGGTAGACTGAGGCAAGAGGATCTCGTAGTGGCTTAGCAAGACTCTGTCTCAAAATTTTAAAAAATTTAAAAATGGTCTGGGAATGTAGCTCAGTACAGAGACCCTGGGTTCAGTCCACATTACTAAGATGAGAAACAGAGAGAGAGAGAGAGAGAAGAAAGAAAAGAGGAAAAGAAAGAAAGAAGAAAGAAAGAAAGAGAAAAAGAAAGAAAAATGAAAAGCAACCTAGCAGATTATTAAGGCACACTAGCACACTTCTGGGTGTTTCCAAAGGTGATTGGCAGGTATGCCAGCGAATTGAGGGTGGTATCATCCAGTAGGCACATAGCCTGGTTGGAATGAAAGGGAAAGAAGGAGGAAGTCAGCCTGTGTCTGAAAAGCTCCATCCTGCTTGAATGGTGTATTTTGCTGCTGCCATCACCTGTGGATATCGGACCCCAGGTTACTCAGCTTTTCAACATGTACTCGTATCAGGATGGGGTGGCCCTCCAGCCTCACCTGGAATTAAGCTCTCCAGGGAACTTCCAGACCTTCCACCTTGGACCGGCACTGGACTGGCACTGAAACCTCGATCCCTCTTCCTATGAGGCTTCCGGCTTCTTGGACTGAGCAGCACCTGGATCCTCTGGCTCTCCAGCATGCAGCTGACCATGTGGACTCTCCTGCTTCTGATTCTCTAATCCTACCTAATGAATCCCTTTGCATATATATATATATATATATATATTTTTTTTTTTTTTTTCTTGTTGATTCTGTCCCTCTAGACATCCCTAACCATAACCTGACCTGATCCCCAGATGAGCTTCCTCCTCAGCACTGCTGTGGATTATGTGGTGACAATGCTGGTCATCCATCATGGTTCCTGATCTTGGTGCAGCTCCCACTATAGTGGGAGAAGACACAAAACCAACAATTATATACGCACATACATACATACATACATATATGTGATGATTTCAGATGGTGTTAGGTAGGGACTGTAACGAAAAGAAGACAGTAGTGAGATAGAGAACACCGCACAAGTGAAGACACTCATGAGAGAGGACTTCCAGAACTGCTTCAGAAAGCGGCAAGAATGATGGGATAATGTGTTCAAAACGAAGGAGAGTATTTTGAAGGAGATGGATGGCAATGTGGCTTTTACTGTAATATGTTTTAAAATACAAATATTCACTGTATTTTTCAATCACACCTCATAGAAAAGAGAATCATATTTCACAATTGCAGCATAATTCATAAGAAACCTGTTCTGGAAAACAGGCTCCCCCACATCTTTGTGTGTGTGTGTGTGTGTGTGTGTGTGTGTGTGTGTCTGAGGATCAAATCCAGGGCCTCACACATGCTAGGCAAGTGCTATATCACTGAGCCACATCCCCAGCCCTTGCGACATCTCTTGTATTGCAAAACTTTCAGGGGTCTGGGCCCCCGAGATGGGAAGAGAAACCTATTTTTTCTGTCCTTTTTATAGAGCCTGAAACATAGTAAGACCATAGCAAATGTTAGCAGCTCTTATTCATATTATTATTAACAACTTCCTGTGGGGTTGGGTAAAGTCATCGGCCCAGAAATGTTATTACCAACATTAGAGCCCAGCGGTTGTTGATCATCGTGGGTGAAACCCAGGACTTTCATGGCAGATACTTGGCGGGGGTGGAGATTGGAGCAGGACTAACCATTGGGCCTGGGCTTCCCATTCACAAAGAGGTTCCAATGTATGCTTTAATGATTTCACCAAATGAGGTGGATGTTAAGTTTCAGAGATCACCTGACAAGACTGAAAGAAGCCATTCATCACACAGCCTTAAACTTGTGTTCCATTTTTGGAACATGATGTCTGTAGTTTCCAAGTATGATTATTTCTCATAAATCTTTTAATTATCTGGTGAGATTAAATTGCATCGCAATCTTATATGAAGCTATTAGGTTAAATGTCGACTCCGGTTACAATATCCAAAATGTGCTTACTTATTTGAGTGAATTTGCAGCCCCGTGTTGACTTTTCATTGTTTAATTATCTAGGAGACACCTATACGGCAGAAACGAGGCTGCCTGGTCCTTTCCTGACTGGGAAGAGTTCTGGGCTAGAGATGAACTCATTCAGTGATTCTAAATGCAGGAGCATACCTAAGTCATCAGAGGAATTTCTTGAAAAACAATTCCCTGGCCACCCCAAGATTCTTCCTCAGGAAGCCGGGAGTGTATCCGGGAGCAGTGTCCATCCTGAAACACCCCTGGGTATTGTGGTCCACAGCTCTGATTAAGATCCACTGATGTGGCCCTGCTGTCCGTCCCGTTTGCCCATATGGGGCTCCAACCCCCTTCCCAGCCTGCACGTCATTTACAAACATGGGCCCTGACTTGAAGGGCCTGGGGCAGGTGCATTTGTACTCTTTCAATATCAGCAAGTGAATTGGTTGCTTTTCGTCATCCTTATTAAATCAGAGCCCTGAAGCAGGACCACAGTGAGGTGCTTCCTAAAAGCCATGTGCATTTTGTTTAAACAATATATATTTTTTGAAACAGTCACCTCTTCCTTCCTGTCCATCTCTCTTGTGAAATTTGGTGTGGGAGGCACAGGTCCCCAAACTTGAGCTGCCGATTGACAGGGAAACTTACTTTATGGATGGCATTTTAATTTCTACACCAGTGGGCGTAGAGATATGACCAGTGAATTCCCACTTTCTTCATGTAGCGGCCCCTGAGTTCTGCGCTCTGGACATCCTAGAGCTGTGTGCCTCGCCCTCCGGGCGCCCCTCCTATCAAGGACCTGGAGCTGCGTGGTCCAGTTCACCCCTCCAGGACACGGAGGGCACCGGTACAGCTGTGCCTCTGATGTTCCAGGAAAAGACTGAGCATTTGTTGACACTCCTGAGGGACAGTGCCAGACACGCTCCCCTTAAAGAATTGACCGTGTGTCGCCTTTGTGCTTCCAGAGGACCACAGCACATTAGCATTGGTCTTGGTGTTTCTTAGAGGGGACAAGGCATTCTGTCTGCAGATTACGTTTAAATTCTGGACTTCATATCCGTACCTTTGACACTAAATCTATATGAGCGCATCTCATCTCCTCCCCTGGACCATGGATTCTTCCGGCAGAAGTGCCCATATTCGTGTCCTCACAACCTCATGCACAATGTGGGTGCAGGAATTTCAGATTAAACGAACAAAGGGTTAGGGACAGTGGCCCAAATCCACTTCCCAGTTCTGGTGCTATTAAGTCAGATTCCCATGTCCATGATGTTCAGTCCTTTTCCTTAATTGGCAGAAAGATAAAGGGTGGTGAAGTCAATCACTGAATACATTCCTGTTGTTAAAGGAGCTCTCCGCAAATTGATAGAGCTGGGCTCTAGCCATTATCGCAGAGTCATCTGTGGGCATCACCAGTTCAAATTCCTGACATTTCTTAAATATCGGAAATGCCAGAACAAAAGACAAGAACACCAGTGAATGGTAAATGAGGAATACACTTTAGCTTTTTCCTATTGGAAGTCTAGGTTAGGTTTAAATAGATAACATACCAATTGCTGAGAGGGACCATGCACTCTGAACACAACTGGTGCCAGTGTAAATCAGTATCACTTACTATAAACAAGATTAACCTATTGAATCCATCAATCCTTTAAAAATTTAACTAATTTTTTAAGTCAATGAATAATAATTGTATATATTTATCATGTACAACATGTTGTTTTGAAATGTGCATGCCTTGTGGAATGGCTAAACCAAGCTAATTAACATATGCAATCCATCAATTCTACTCTAGGAATTTAGCCTGCGAAAGTAATGTGACAAGTGTGCAAAGATTTACATTAAGAAGTCCATGAAAATATCAGAAACAACAGAAATATTCACCAATGTGGGAGACTATATTTTATCATGTGTAAGATGCTTTTTTTACTATTGTTATGTGTCTGAAAATTAATTAACTGAGTGTCTTATAGTGAAAGGAGTCTGCCAATTATAATCAGTAGCAATTTTTCCTACTTGTGGGCATGTAATCTTACAATTATAGGCATTTTTGATCCACTGAAGTATGGCATATTAATGTGGAAATGTAGCCACCACACATTAAGTTTAAAAAGGACCCCACAGAACAGTCCACAGATAATATCCCATTTATGTTAACATACATGTTCCTCTTCCCACCCACCGTGACACTGTTGCTGTATGCTGACTGCCCATAAAGGACACGGGTGAGCATAATATGGCTCTTCCCACCTCCACCCATGCAGCTGTGACATAATCACAGCCACAGGTCTGTAGTTCTTGGCTCTCAAATTTGCAATCCAGGCAGCTGTTGGATTTTCTGATCCAACAATTGCACCCACTTGGTAAACATGTGACCTTCAGGGTAATATCACCCCCACCCGTGACTGCAGGATCGAACACCAAATGCTTTCAAGATGATCACAGAACGCAGGCGTGATTGCTCAAAATTCTTGGGATATTTTTGCATTCTTAGGACGCAAAATATCCTAAAATTCTTAGGATATTTAATTACATCACATTATTTAAACAATCCTAACTGGATGATAACCAGAGTCATTTAAATTTATTTAATGTGTGATTTTTAAATTTCTAAGCATTGTGCTAAGTATAATGTTATTAGCAATTAAATTAGCACCTTACTATTTTGCTCTCAATAACTTTTCAGCCTTCCACTGCTATTATGTGGAATTTTAGCAGCATCTCATCAGAAAGGGCTCACTGTGGCTGCCTGCCTATTAATTTCTTAATTAAATAAGGTTACAGCTGTCCCTCCTTGTCTGTACTACCTTGTCACTATCTTTCTTTCCAAAGTAATTTTGTTCTGGTCTTTCTGAGTTTTGTTCTTTATGATTTTTCCCCACACACAGACAAGCTTAGCTCCTGGTGTCTTTCACAAATGGATTTGGAATTTCTCCTCTGATCCTCACCCCGCCTACCCCAATCTGTTCTCTCTCCTCGGTTCAGCTCTTTCCCTCCTCCCCCTTCTAAGGCTTTTCTCACATCTCGCCATTTCTTATCTCCAGTCCTTTCAATTGTCTTGGGTTTATTTTCTGCTGAGCTCTCACACCTCTTACCCTGAGCAATTCCTTCACGTCACCTTTTTCTATTTCTCTATATATTTTGTTGTAAGATCCAAATATCCAGTCGTAAGAACATAATCCTTGTTCAAAGAGACAAAATGAGTGCCAGCTACATCATGGAAGCCCTTGTGATCTCAAAACTGTCAGCATCATAAAACAGCCCCCACTGCAGGCCTGCCTTTATTTATTCAGCACCAAGTATTTTTTCCCTAGCTATTTTTCTTAATGAGAAAGGGAGAATGTTAGCTTTGGAAAAAGTAGTCTACTTGATACCCAAATAGAACTCCCAAGAGAATGTGTTTTTGAAGTATTTTATCTTCCAGGCTTGCTTTTTGCTTGAAAATGTTGTCATTGTTTTGAAGTCTTTCCTCTTCTGATACACACACAAAAAAAACTAGGAACTTTTAAAAACTGTCTAGAATTATGTTCAACTCGAGAATAAAAAAGAGTGGCTTGAGATTCAAACTTGATTGTATCTGAATTGGCTTACGTTTCTGTGTGTAGAAGTATAGATGTACTAGAAAAGACCTTAGTGGATCCTTGCTTTACACATAAAGGCCCTGAGAAAGTAGAGCTTTGGGGACTGTGCTGCTCACTACAGTAACCTCTAGCCACATGTGATGATTTACATTTAAATTCATTAAAAGTACAAAGCATTATGTACTGTGCCTTAGTCACGTTAGCCACATTTCATGTGCACGGTAGCCAATAGGACAGCACAGATAAACGACATTCCCATTTTAGCTGAAAGATCTGTTGGACAACACTGGTTTGGACCATAACAGGCCAAGGTTCAAGAACCCGGGAGTCCCGCAAGCTAGAGACTCCAGGCCCCTATAATAAAATGTGTTTTGTAACATCGTCTTTTGTATAAGAACTGGAGAGGTCGTGTACCGAGGGAAATTGAATTAGATAAAATTTCATAGAATTATCGCCCTGGAGGAGATGGTTTTCCACTTACAAAGCATTTTTGTATCTGTCGTCATGTTTGGAGCCCATGACAGCCCTGAATAATCCTAGGACTGGCAAATGTTTGGCCACTCCATTCATGGAGGAGGAATCAGTGGCTCAGAGAAATTAGGACTTGTCCAAAGACGCACTTCTTTTAAAATAGGACATAAACTCCAGTCTCTTGCTCCGATTCTTTTGACCATTTCATCATGTTGAAATGCGCCAGAATGATAGGAAAAAACCCACGTGCGTTAAGAACATTCTTGCCTTGTTAAGTGTTTTCTATGTTGTGTAATCCTCTACCTGAGCTTTAGCCTTAAATGTCCAACTGCCTACTGACCTCTTCCCTTGAAAGTCTGCTAAGTTCTCAAATTTATGATGTCGTAGGCAGCATTGCAAAAGCCTAGACAAGAGGTGGTAGCTTAGATGAAGGGCCAGAGAAACTCAGATGCCAGGGTGTGTTATGAAGAGCAAGTTCCCAGGACTACTCATAGGAAAGGAGAGGGAAAAACAGAGGAACCAGGAAGGAATCAGGTTTTCCACAGAAGGGGGGAGTTGGATGCGGATACTCTCTACCGAAGCGCAGTGCTTGTTTCACAGTGAAAATTAAATAACGGTGCTTGTCTGTTTCAATAACTCAGGGCTCCCCGCTGCTCTTAGAATGACCCCCCACCTTGCCCTGAATCCTTGGTGACCTGGCTACTCTGAGCCTGTCTTCTATCAGGTGCCCTTTATGCCCTGTGCCTCCGGACCCTCCTTTCTCTCTCCCTGTTTATTTCTTTTGCAGCGTTCAACAAGAATCGTAGTGAACTTACTGTTGCCCTCATTTATTGCTTAGGGGCCTTGTTACCTTTGCTTTCTGAAGTATCCCCAAACCTTGAACGATACCTGGCATACTGGCATAGTCGATTCTGTGCAATGTGTTTCCATCTCAGTCGCTCCTCAGAGGACAGGGAAGGCAGATGGGTATGGGTACAAGGGGCTATAGACCACTCTCTTCTGGCTTAGCCTCATCTTTTTACGCCCCTGTGCAGCATTTCCGTGCCTCTGAGCCTCCAAACACGCTGTTCCCTCTGTCTGGAATGCCGTTTCCTCGCTGACAATTGTATCTGCACATTTTAAGACTCCGTTTGAACCTCACTTTCTCTTACTAACCTCCCTGATTCCTCTCCCTGGGCGGAGCAATTTCTCCTTCTAAGATCTGTCTTGGAGCAATGTGATATAAAGTGATGTAATATATTCTGCGATCGAGGTCATGTCAAAATGAAGTGTCATTATCTGTTCAGAGGTCACTAGATCGGGAGCTTCGTGGCTGCAGGGAATGCGCAGCATTCCTGAGGCTGCTGTCCTCTGACCCACTTCTCCTCCTACACCCTGTGGTCATCACTGGACTCACCGTGGCTGTCCATGCAATCTCACGCTTTGCCCCTGCTGATGGGTGGAGGGTGGGCACCTGGCTGAAGCAGAGGTGCCGACCCCACAGTAAGCATCATGTGGGCTGGAGTTGAGCTCCCAGTCCAAATAAAACCAATCAGCGGCATTTCTGGGGGCTTGGAACCAAGGAAAGGAACTCAGTCGCTCTGGTTTGTAGGAAGAGAAGCATGAGATGGATGAGCTGAAGGGGCTGGAGCTGAGGCAGAATGTCCTAAGCCCTTGATTCCCGGTTCTAGTGATAATGGAAGTCACGCTCTCCCGCGCTTCCACGGAGACGCCCTAGGATTCCTATAACGAATGAGACACTAGGATCCTCGTAATCAGTTCATCCCGTCGTGCAAAGACCTCTTCACGTTGAGTTTCTGTCACCTCCAAAAACAAATGAGTAAATGCAAATATACACGCCTGATATCAATTGCCTTGCACATCTTTGAATTCCCAATGTTTAACAGTCTTTCGCTCATTGTACACTCATTAGCTAAATTAGTGAGTTAATTAATCCTTATCCCAACTCCTGTGTCATACAACACTATACAAAAATGCCTAATCTTGTGAAAGGACAAATACAACAGTTTAGTTGTGTTTAACCTTCTAAAATTTTTTATTAAACTGACTTTAATAAAAAATATTATAACTCAGCTTTTGACCAAACATTCAGACTATTGTAACTCAATTATAAACATCTATTAAATGGACAAATCTTTGGGCATCAGAATCACAGTAAGGTGAAATTTGCTTAATGCAGTGCTGGTCAGCACATAGATGAGCAAGAAAATAAATAGAAGAGCAACATTTTTACCTCAGCTCTATTACTGAGTATCTTTCTGACTAAACCTCCCTGGGCTTCAAGACCCTCATTCAAAAAACAAAAAGCGGGCAAGCCTTAGATAATATCCGTTCTTCCTATCTCACAGATTTGATGGGAATATTAAATGAGAAAACTGTATAGAGCTCTTAGCAAACTGTTAAAAGAGCATAACTAAAGAGCATAACTAAAAGAGCATAATTTTCCCTACCATAGTACTGCATCACAAGCACTCAGATAAATCATTTTCATTTTATACCTGTGAGAGTTGTTGTTTTGAAATCCCTAATCAAATCCAATCAATAAAATCATCATTACTATCAGAGTTAAGTATAAGTATTACCACCGATGACTGGTTTGTGGAAACCAATACCAATCGCCAAGAGCTCCTCTTGGAGAGGGTGAGGAGGGGGGTCAGAATGGCCCGGAATGTTCTAGAACACTCTTGGTGCTTTTCCCTTTTCTTGGCTTCTCTTTCTTCACCTCCCATCAAGTGCTACTTCCAAAGGCAGAAGCCCTTCATAACAATAATAATACGTTTGACTTGCCTGGCATTTTATTTTGAAGGAAATCCAAACCATTAAACAAGCAAGTATTGTCTCCTTGTAACAGCCAGAGATACTGACCCAGTGAGATGATGCTCTTGGGGAAGCCACACTGCTGTGAGTGTCTAAACTGAAGGGAAAATGCCCAATCTTCTGCTCGGATCATCTAGAAGGCATCACCAAAGACACCGTCCTTCCCATACAGACAGCGCTCACTCAGGGGCCCAGCCTGCCTGGGCTGCCACGGGGAAGGAAGAGATGGAAGTGAGTGGCTGCTTCATCATAGCCCCTCGGGGCCAGTTTCCTTGCCCTCTTCCTCCTGGTGCTCTCCAAGAATTGCAGGAAACCAGGCCCCCAATATGGAAAAAAATAACACTCAGCAAAGAAAATAGCAAACATTCCCACTGGAGTTCTGTTTGCTGAGAACACATCGATTAGTTTTGGAGAATGTGGTCTCCGGAGAAAGGACAGGATGGAACCAGGGAAGTTTCAGATGTGACTGTGTCTGCCACCAAGGGGCATCTTGATGAGCCCACCAGTAATGTGTGTCTTGGCTTGGCAAGAAGTGGGCGCCACAGCCCTCAGAGGCCCCAGGAAAGCAGGCAAAAGAGAATGACCATACGTCACGACTGGAGATCCCACCATTGTCTTTCCTGCCCTGAGCCCGGAGCAGAGGCCTCAGGACCAAGGCCCTGGGTGGGTGTGAGCAACAAGCCCCATTTCCCAAGGGCTGTGGTTACATTTGGAACTAGGAGAAACTCCCCCAAAGCGATTACAGTTTCTACTCGCAACAATAATGACAGGCAGTACTTACCAAGCACATGTGTGACACGTGCCAGGCCTAACTCCTATTGTTTCCTGAGCACGCATTGAGAGTAATTCTTGCAACGATCTGGGAGGAGCTACGAGAGGCTGGAACAGTAAATGCCCAGATAATTTATAACTAGTGTCTGGTTGTGTTTCTTCCGTGTTTTTACAATTTATCTTGGAATAGACTTGGAAATTATTTCAACAGAAAGAGGAAGTCCCATTTAAAGGACCTGGTATGGAAGCAGATGGAAAAGTGGCCCAGTGTCTCTCCAGCCCCACCCATGTTTCTCTATAGCTATAGAAGCACAGCAAGGCCCAGAAAAGCTAAGCAATATGCCTTAGGTCACACAGCACAGCTTACCAGAGGCCTAGCCGGAGGTAAGAAAATGATTCTTGACAGTTCATCTACCATCATCTCTGCCTGTACACCCTGCTGCCTCATACACAACAAACACACCTCTGTCCTTGCTGTAATGGAATTATGTGTTCTTCCACATCCTGCAGCTTTCCTTTAGTGCCCATACAGCTGTCTAGAAAAGTGCACTTACATTTTTCCTCCTGAATCTTTTGTGAGGAGCTGCAACAGGCATGTGGACGAGCACGAATTGGTGGTTCTGGTAAGGCAAGTGAGTTAATGCAAGTGTTGGAGTAAATTATGAACTACAGCATAAGCAAGAGAGTCATGTGAAAGGCCACATGGCATATTCGGAGGCGGCTGGCCTGGGATGAAGGGGAAGGCCCTCGTCATTGCTCTGAGAACGCACACCTGAGCTGTCCATCCCTGGCTCTGAAAAGATGGACATGGTGCTTGCTCCTACCCCCTGGCAACAGCTGGCTGGCCAGTGATGAGCCATAGACTTGAGTCCAGCCAGATAAACTCATTCTTGTGGGAAATGAGAAGGAGGACCTACAGACCGTCAGTTTTTGTGGGGAGCCAGTTGACAGGGCCAGCTGTGAATGGAACGAAACTGTTATTTGGCTTAGCTATGGTGGGATCTAAATTGGACCATATGCAATAGATGAAGAAACAAGCGAGCTTGCAGAAGGAAAGACAGAGCAAATGCACAAAGGAAAGCAGAGAGAGAGAGAAAGAGAGGAGAGAGAGAGAGAGGAGAGAGGGAGACCTAATAAAGCTCAAATTCCCACATGGACTATTTTTCCCTCAGAAGGGTTTCATGAAATCCCTCTGAATTTTTTTCCATAATCTCTTTATCTTGATACAATTGCAGTATATTTTTGTTCTTTGCAAAGAGATGTTGACTTCTGATTTAGAGAAAACCAACAGAAGACAGGCTATATTTTGCTTTGAAAGGGGCAGGTGAACTGGTGCTGGAGACGGATGGTCCCACGTTTCCCTTGCAGTCTAGGCACACTGCAGAGACAGGGAGGCCGAGGAGACCCAGGCGTCGGGATGCCACCGAGCCAGCCTGGTGAAGCTCAGGGGGTGGATGGTGGTGGCTGCCGTCCAGACACCCCATTGACTCACTGCCCAGCCAGTCGCATTTTCCAGCACCAAGAGCCAATCAGCTACTCATCACTGCTGCCCGGGGAGAGCATCAAAGGGATTTAATAATGGTTGGCAAATGTCAAATTACATTGAATCTAAACCAAATTCCAGACATTTAGGGCTGTGCAGTCATTAGCAATCAATTAGTGCACTCACTTATCAGTCAAAGCATTTTTATACCTTCTCCTTTCCACGACAAGGAAACGCATGCTTTGCCTCCGTCCCCCTCGGCAGCAGAGCTGCATCCGTCCTTCAGCTTTGTCAGTGACGGAACAATTTAGCCCCTGTTCTCCTTGCGGCTTCATTTCCCTGTTTCATCCCCAGGCAGCAGCATTTTCAGGAAACACTAAATAGCATTTGTACATGGTGTCCTACAAACATGGGCAGGGAAAGAGAAATCAGTCCTGGTTCCAACTTTCTTGAGAATCACAGAGCAATAAGAGGTAAAGATGATGTCAAGAATCATCCCGAACCTTCTCTCTGGTTGGAAACAAGGGACAGGGAACTTGTAGCATTGAGGAGTGGCACATGCCAACCACACAGAGGGACATGCCATGAACTCAGTTCACCTCTGGTGGCCCATGCTCGGGCGCAGCAGGACGGATGACATTCCAGCGGCAGAGCAGTAAACATTTACCACAAAACAAGACGTCCCTCTGTTGACTGCTGTGTATCTGCTTCATCCTTCCCTTTCCAAATTAGCTCAGATTTATGGCAATTCCCTTCCTGCTCCCTGCGCCAACCACATCATCTCCAGGGTCCTGCAGGTCAGAGGAAGGAGATAAGCAGAATCCGTATCTGAACATTTTCAGGAAGTGCTTTTGCAATCATTTAGAAAATTCCTCTTTTGCTCATGCTTTCCTCCGCTAGGTCTCACAGAGATGTTATTTTTAGCATAACTTTCTTAGAATATAGAGAAGCCCATATCCTCCAACTGTGACATGGATTCCTTCCTCTGCTCTGGTTGATACAATCTGGACATGAAACCGGCTTAGCTCAGCGTGCTTTGTCAACAGACGCCCACGGGTCCTCCGGCGTTCTGTCTCATCTGGGGCCTTGCACACACTCAGCCCTAGGTCACTTCTTGAAAGATGAGCTTCAGTGGCATAAAAGTGGCAGTGAGGAGAGAGGTGAAGGCTTAGAAATCCACACAGGACTCGATGGAGAGAGGGTGCATTGGCTGTGGTCTTACAGCCACGGAGGGGGGGACTCCTTCCTCCGCTCTTGGTTTCAGAGTGCGGCTCTCATGCCCGGTTTAGGGCTCTGCCAGAGGCTGCCTCAGCACAGCACGCCAGCCACCAAGCCCAGCCCAGAGAACAGAGTCAAAACCAGCAAATGAAGGCTCACAGCCCCAGACAGAACCCTGGGCTCCGCTCTGAGGAAAGACCCAGGGACGGGGCTCAGCACGCTCTCAGGAGGGGAGTCTGCAACTTCACCTGCCCCACAGTGAGGGGCGTGGAGAGGCCATCTTCACTGTGACAGGCCCTCAACTAGCGCAGCCCAATGACCACACATCAAACTCTTAACAAGTCACAGTGACAGATGTTTGGAAACCCATATTTTTAGGCTAGAACTAAAGAATGTACATTTGCTTTGTAAAAATGTTGCTTCTCTTTACAGAGCAGTCCTCTATATGAGTGGGGCTCAGCCTCTGAGGCATTCTGGAATGACCTGGACAGAGTCTGTTGAAATAACCAGGCCTAGTGACATGCCCCCCACCATAATCCCAGCTACTCGGGAGGCTGAGACAGGAAGATCACAAGTTTAAAGCCAGCCTGGGCAACTTAATGAGACCATGTCTCACTAAAAAAAAAAAAAAAAAAAAAAAAAAAGAACAACGATGAAAACAGAACTAGGACCATGTAGCTCAGGAACAGAGCATTTGCTTAGCATACACAATGCCCTTGGTTCAATCCCCAGCACCACAAAAAACAAAACGACAACAACAACAACAAACCCACTCTTGTCTGGCCCATCCGCACCCCAGCCCAAAGTGTTTGATTCAAGTCTGGGGTGAATCTCAAGTACTGCATTTTTACAAAGAACCTTCAATAATTCTCACGTAGGTGGCCATCAGCCACACCCTAAGAAACAATGCACATGGTAGACTTCTGCGTGCATCTAAACAGAAGTTAATTTCTACATGAGGAACAATTTGCTGTGTAAATCAAGGACCAATGAGGCTCTCTCACTGTCTTCCATATCACAGCGTTTAACAAATGAAGATGTGTCGGAATCTTCCACATCATCCCGCAACTTTCTGTCTCAGACTGCACTTAGGGAAACCAGCAAAGCAATGAAAATTATTCTCTTAGTCGCACCATTTTCAATGGTGCTGAAAACCTGGCAGCTCTCAGCCTGGCTGACGGTGACCAGTGTACAGGAGGTGGGGAGCAGGGAGAAAGGGCTTGGGGGAAGTGGTCTCCTGCCCTTGGGACCGCCAAAAGGAGACACCCCAGTAGGAGCCTGGGGGCCAGTTCTTCACAGTGATTTGGCAAATATAAAGAGGTGGAAAGGAGGGGTAAAGAAAGGCAAGGAAAGGGAATAAATGAGAAAATGAAGGAAAACAAAAAACCACAGTGGCAAGACTAGAAAGACGTTCATCTCAAGAACGTGTATGTGCTAAGCTACAGAACACAGATCTGCACTGCTGTGGCTCTAATGGTATTTACAGCTCACAAGCAGTGATCCTGTCTTTGAGTGTACCCCCACTGCCTCAAATATGTCCCGTCTTTACAAAGGGACTGTTGACTTTCTGCATGCAACAAAACCGGGACATTGAAAGCTGTTGCTTTAAAGAACAGAACCCAGCCCAGCAGCTAGGGATACGTACAGTAATTGCCATCTTTATCTAGCTAGAGGCAACCCATTTGCTGGTGCTGTTTCCTGTGATAAGCTCTGTAGACCCAGGTCCCTGGAGACTCTCATTTTGATCACGTAGGAGACCTTACTGGCAAAAATATGCTGCTCGGTCCCTTCACAGCCCTGGACTCCCCTGTGGCTCAGCAGCGCCAGGCGGAGCTGCCTGTCTGACTGCGCGCCCCTCCCACCTTCTGAGGCCCTAACTGATCTCTGGCTTCCATATATTTTCTCTTATTCATAATCTCTGTATCGATCATCCACTTTGCACTTAAAACATTTTGTCTGAAAAGATTAAATAAACTCATTCACATTGAAGTACACATGATGGGTAAGGCACGAAGAGTGACGTCTTCCTGGCTGGTTAAAATTTAAAAATAGGAAAGAGTTTAGGCAAATCATATGTACATCTTTAACAGCAGCCGATCAGGCATCCGGAAGCTGGTTGGAAGCACAGTCAGGAAGCCCAGTTGTGTGTTTGTGTGTGTGTTTAGGTGGTAGCCTCAGGATCCCAAGAACCATGCCACCAAGGTGAGCATATGTTGGGATGGTTTCCTTTTCAGGCATGACTGTTGACTGTGGAACACAAGGAAAGAGAAGACTGTTGGTCCAGCCAAAGCCAATTGCTCAAAGGTTCCATTCCCAGGATAATGGCAGGACCTGGGCCTCGGCCCACCCGGACGGTGCCTTTCCCTGAGGGAAGGGGGCTGGGCCAGGGAGGAGAAGGCAAAGGTGAGGCCAAGAATGCATTCACTTCACTCAGAGGCCACATTATTCCTTTCCTTCTAACGGATCTGTCTCTGTTTCTCTCTCTCTGAACTTCCCAGGCATCAAATCAGTCTTTATTAAATTTTCACATGCACTTACTTTTAGATTCAATTTGAAATGTGCTCCAAGGGGCATCATATGGACTAAACAATTAGCTAAAGAGAAACGGCCGGGCCTACACTGCAGAGGAGGGCACAGCATGATGTCTCCCAAGTGCCACCTCTAGGAACTCATGCAACATGAAGATGAGTGGTTAAAATGTGAGTTATTTATTTATTTTCATTTATATATAAATGGAAACAGGTGAGATAGCTCAGCGGCATAAGCGCCTGCCTGGCAAGCGTGAGGTCCTGAGTTCGACCCCTGGTACCCACATACACACACACACACACAAAAAAAATAAAATAATTAAATGGAAATAGTTTATCAAGCCAGGAGTTTGGGGAATATTTTTGCTTAGGCTAAAGCTAAAACCTGTATTTAGGGTTTTAAAAAGTGTGTCAATTTCAAGAAAAACACAAGGAAGTAACTAATAGTGCAAGGATATCAGGAGAATCTTGAAGTTCACACTTAAGTGGCTCAAGGTTAAGAAAGTCTACCAAGACCAGCAGCGCATTACTGCATCTCAGCACCCCACAGCTGACCCCTGCTCTGTACGGGACACGATGTATGACCTTGGGCAAGCTGGAACCCTTGGACCTCAGTTGACTCAAGAAACACAGTGACATTGAAGGACATCTCTAAGATTCCTTCCAGTTCCAGCATGGGAGATCAAGGAATCTGTATCATCCATCAGTCGCCTTCTGTGACTAGTGGGGAGGGCACAGGGAGATTAGGTGAGTGTTTTCTGGTGGTGTTTGGTGGCTGGCGACAAGCCTAAACACAGAGCCAGCTCCCGAGATAGAGAGGTACAGGAAAGCCTACTGCATTGGGAGGTGGGGACCTGTGTGCTAGCTCTGCTGTTTGCCACGGGGTCTCGATCAAGTCTACCCTTTTTTGAACCCTCATTCTTCTATTTGTTTTTTAATTATTTTTAACTGACAAATACAAATATAGGTCTATTGTATACTATGTGATGTGAAATACATGTACACTGTGGAATGGCACAATGAAACTCCCTAATGTATGCATTGCCTCACTTACTTTTGTGGGGAGAACACTTCAAATCTACTCTCTTAGTGATTTTTCAAGAATATAATGCATTTTTATGAACTATAACCAATATGGTGTACAACAGGTCCCTGAACTTACTCCTCCTAACTGAAAACATGTACCCTTGATCCAACATCTGCCCAACTCTTCCCCACGCAGCCTCTCATCACCACCATTCTACTCTCTGCTATGAGCTCGACTTCTTCAGGTTCCATATGCGATGAGATCAAGCCGTATCTCTGGCTCTCGGCCCCAGTTTCTCTGAGAGAGCAAATGGTCATGGTGGTGAATAAGACCTATGTCAACTATGCGGTCTTGATGGGCAGCTCAAATGCAGTATATGTGAAATGAAAAATTCTATGCAAACATAAATCTTGTTCATAAATCTTTGGTAGATTTGTCATCATTTCATTATTTTAAAATATACCATGGTTCTATGGGTAGCTGTATTATGATCAGGCAGAATTTTTTTTTAAAGCAATGGATTATGTTCAAGCCAGTCAATATTGATAGTTTTTATAATCGCAGATAAAATATTTAATGCTAGAGGAAAAATTTTGAATTGGTTCTTCATGGATAAACCAGAAAATCATCACCTATTGGTAAACTCAAAATCTTGTTTCAGTTAAAAGTCTGAACCATCTCCTCTTCTAAACCTATCAGCAGAAGATGAGCTAGAAATACTAAGTAATTCTACTAGGCTCCTTTCCACCAGCCCAGAGTTCCCAACTGGGTACACAACCTCAGCACACAGCTGTCACAGCTGTCCCCCTCTCTACTCCCACCATATACCCAGGTTCACTTTCAGACTGCTGCCTGTGCAATTCCAGGTACACTTAGTTTTTCACTTAGAAGTTACCAGTCTTGATTATTTGATCTGCTAGTTGACAAGGACAGAAATACTGCTAGGTGGTGACACACACACACACACACACACACAAATACTTGCAATTTCCAAAAAGGAAGACACTACAGAAAAAGAACCACCCAACATAGAGCACAGAATCATTTAATGCCAAGGCAAATGACCTCGCAGTCTGGGGTCATCCTTGAATGTGTGTGAAAAATTGCAAAAATGAATGCTGAAAATTTTGTAGTGTGGGTAACACATATTTTGACCTCTTTTAAGCAAAAATTACACCTTTAAATATGGAAGCTTCAATCTTCTAGAATATTCACTATGTAAACTATCTCATTTCTTTACGCCACATAGATTAGACTTACCACTCTCTTTACTTAACATTTCAGCACAGTGCAGGTTGTCAGCCACCTACAATGTCCAGTTTAACACCCTTTCATAAGTCAGGGAAGCAGAATAATAATAAGCGGTGCTCTGCGCAGTGTTGCACAGCTATCTCCTCTCTCCTTGCGCCAAGAAGCTTCTATGTAGATGACTTTGGTTACGAGCATTAAACTCCTCAGCTAGTCCTGGAGCTATGACAAAGCAGGGACCTCCAGCAGCTCTGCAGGCTCTGGGGCTGTGCCCCCCCAGACCATACAGTGTCTTGTTTGGCCTCAGCTGCCTGGGTCCAGCTCAGCAGATGTGGCGGCAGATATTTGCAATTGTCAAAGCATTTTCCTACTTTTTTCCATCCTGTTTCATTAGGGAGAGGACATGATCACTCCGCTTCCCTCCCAACCCTCTGCTCCGCTCTGACACCTGCTTTCCTGTTTGGACACTAGGACATGTCTGCGTCCACACAGCAGGTCCCGCTGATGCCACGGTTTCTAACGTGCAAATTAGTTGAAAGGTCTCGTCAGATTCGTGTGCTTAGGGTCTTTCCCCTCAGGTCCATTTTGGTAAGCCCAAAGAAGGAAAAAGAAAGCTTTTGTAGCAGCATCCTCTGGGACCCGTGTGTTTATTGTTTCCGGTTAATGATACACTGCGCATGGGGGACAGCCAGGCGAAGGACGCTGGAACACCACCACGAGTCAGGTTCTTCGCTGTCCTTCCTACGCCCACGCTTGCTTTCCTGGAAGTCGTGTGTGTAAGAGAAAATGTTAGATGTCATCTTCTCTGTTCTGAGAATTTCCCTCCTGCTGTCATCTCCTTCTTTCCTCTGTCCCTGCTTGCTTGCGTTTGCATCTGCACTTTTGTACTCTCCAGAGCTTCCTCAGGAGCTCTGTCCCTGGTCAGTCACTTCTGCTTCATGCCCAGCCATCTCCTGTGAATATACTCGGGCCATTCCTCACTGCAGTTACTCCCTGTCACTGTGCCCCTCTTCCCTCCTCCACAAACTGCTTCCAGTGGTCCTTTCCAAATAGCCTCCTAGCTAACACCGCCCCAGAAGAAACTGGCCTCTCCTCTCAACAAATAAACTGCTTTCAATAATCCTCTACCAACCCCCTAAACAAATAACATCCTATAATCTACCTCATTCGAAAATACTGCTTTTCATAACCTTCAACCATTTGCTCCCTTTCTACTCTGGATGAAGTAAACTGCCTTCGGTGTGTCTTCTTATTTGGGCCCTCAACTACCTGAATGAAGCCATAAAACACACACACACACACACACACACGGAGCGAGAGAGAGAGAGAGAGAGAGAGAGAAAGAGAGAGAGAGAGATGGCCTTGTACCTTGTACCTTCCCTTTTTCCAAAAAAGAAAACTTTCGTGAAACATAGGAAGACCCAGTTGTGGCTTTCCGAGGATTTTTTTTCTTCCCAGTGAAATAAGCTGAGGTGAAATACAGTAAGGCATTCCAAGACCAAACACATTCTACTGTTTATTACACGTATTACATTCTTAAATAAAAATGCGTCACATAACATTTTTTGCATAGATATCTTACAATATACCAATTTAAAAAAGAATTATGAAACAGACCAGTAACAAAAATAAATTTTTTCTTCATTAATAATTTTGTAACATTAACATACCACCATCATATAATACAAATAATAGTTTTAAATCTTAAGACTTTTGTACAGCAAAAAAACTTGACAAAGTAATATATTTATATATATATATATAAAAAGCTTAAAAAAAATAAAATGTCAAAAAAAGGCATAACCGAGGGCTATAAGACTGGGTACTTCTGTGATATATTATAAATACCAGAGAAGGCCTGAGAGAATGTGGCGGGGGAGGGAGTGAGGAGGGGGCTGGGAGAAGATCTTTCCAAACACACTTGTTAGACACATCTGGCAAAGGAAAATGTATAGTGCAAAACAAATGTCTTCAAGCAATGGTTAAGAATAGAGACTGGAGAGGAAAGTCGTGGCTGGGAAGTTCCATGGTGAGGAAAGGGAAGAGGGAGTGGGGGATGGGTTGTGGAATGGAAGGGGAGGCTTTGAAAACTTTAAACATTTATTTTTGCCTCTGTGTTAGCAAGGAGATCTTGGCCATAACAGGTGTATTTTTCCTCCCTGGAATGAAGCAGAAGTGAAAAAATAAGGAAATTAAACTAAGTCTGGGTTTGGATAGGCAACGCATGCTGGGAAGATATAACATAAATGGTCGAGAACCAGCCAATGAGCCCCAAAGCCTTCAGGATCTAGATGTGCAGAAATCCTTCTGCCTCCAGTCTAAAGGCCTAGGATTTAAATGTCCCCTCTCCCCACCCACTGCCCCTCCCCTCTATGTGGAACTAACTCCCAGTGTGGTTTTGATATACTGGCAATTATAAGCATCCATCCCCCCCAAAAGATATTAGGCACTGGTGGCTACTCCTCCGAAACATCAGTAGCCTGTTTTCCTTCTGCGAAGGTACGATAGGTACGTAAGCACGTGTCTAGGTGTGTGCATACACACCACCCTTATTATTCTGACGTGGGGTCCTTTTTATGGCAGTAGACAGAAGCTGGAGTCAAAGCAATTTACGATTCCAAAGCTCACAGTTGAAAAAAATAGTACAAACAGTCCCCAAACCAAGACTGCATCAACCTTCCCTCATGACCACTGAGAGGAAGCCCTGTTTGAATAGAGTATCTTGTTTGGGATATGGGTGAAGTGATGGCCTAGGATTTCTCTCTAATTTTTGACACCTGTTTCCCGAGGACTTAGATGTAAATGCGAAATACCTGAAGAATACAGTACTATATTATAAGGATGCAATGCATGTAAGAAAGTTAATTGCAGCTTTGTTTGTCCCATTTCTGGGATCTATCATAGGAACCAAGACAGGAGACTTAAGAGAGTGTTAAAAGCAAGAGAAAACCCTGGAGCCTCAGGCAGTTAGTCATGAGATATCACATTATTTACAAATGGTTTTTGCTTCCTTTGACACATTTCTGTTGCCCATCTCAAGTATTTCCAAAGATCCTCCAAGAGGAAAACAGGCCCTCAGAAAGGCGTTGATGTATCCTCAGGCCAGGCCCTCTGGTTTCCAAGCTGAGAAATCACCATGTTTACCGAAATTTAATCTGGACACCCAGAATCCAATCCTCCCTTCTGGCCCCCTTCTCCTGCCACTCCCAGAAAACGGAAGAGAAAGCGCTCACAGGCCGGCTTCAACCAGGTTCTACTTACTGAATTTCCATGTTAACAATGTGCGGGGTGCAAATTTGTGGCCAGACATTGTGGCCCTCCTAAAAAGTTTTTAAAAAGGAAGAAAGAAACATTGGATTTTCATAATCCAATGGTTTGCTTCTTTCTGAATTTCCCTACTTTCTTCCTTCTCCAAAACAACTCAGGCAAAAGAGAAGACAAAAGCACTTCCCGCCACACAGTATCTTACAATTTATAAAGTGACTCCCGTAGAGGAAATCATTTTGAACCATCAAAACTAATCACCGGGTTTTGTTGTTCTTGCAATTTGAGTTTATTTCTTTTGGCTTTCTCATAGGACGCAGGAGTGAAGGCCGTGGGTAGAATGTTCTGAAAGTGCCGGATGAGCCACCCAAAAAACCCCATTTATTTCCCCTTTGATGCAAATAGACACGGATAATCTGGAACCTTATACCAAACTAAAGTCCTTAAAAAATCTTCTCTGGCTTCAAAGAAGATTTCTTAAAACTAGGAATCCACTCTGCTCATCATGCGTGAGGTTGGCTGTCTTTTTACCCTGTTATAATCAGGCAATCGAAGATGGAAAGCGCACAGGAGGTGCAGGTGGGAGGAGATGGCATGGAGAGAAGGGGCGTTTGCAGGGCTTTGCAGGGAAAACACAGAGAGAGGAGAAGGCAATGGTCAGCATGAAGGTCGTTTTGGGGTCTCCAATATTTTTACGAAATGCAGCTTTGTCATGAAATCCAAACATTTCTTCTTCTGGACATGATACTCATCACCACCAGGCATAAGCTGGGCCAGTGAACCAACAGTGGAGCAGAACGCCAGTACCTAGGAGCAGCATTGTAACTCAGGTTTCCACATCTCTGGTTTGCGGCCATGTGGTAGGAGAAAGAAGCACAATTTGAAATAAAGAAAAGCATCAGTGGCTTAGAAACACTTTTTCTACCCATCCAACTCTGAACCCTGGATAGAGTGTGCTTCAGAGGACGGCCACAAGAAACCATGCCAGCTTTTTCCTTTCAAACCCGGGATGCCCTGGAATGTTAGGAGGTAACGATTTAAATGAGAAAGGGGTTTCAAATGTCCCCTCAAACACTGCGTAAAATAACCAGTCCTCTCCAGAGCCAAGTGCACTCAGGTTATTTCTTGAAAAACCTGTGTACATCACAGATGACGGACAATTTATCAAAAATCCATTTCCAAAATGGTCAGGGCCACCCCCACCCCACGGTGTGGACTGGTTATTACTCACAGGTGTCAATCTAAGCTAGAGAATAGTAGTTTGAAAGCCACACACTTAGCACCCACTGAATTCTCAGGCCAATTCTCACAGTCAACAAACGACTGAAGCAAGCAAGCAAGCACCATCATCGCGGTTCAGGCACTCTGCTCTGGGAAAGGTCAGGAGCAGATTAAAAAGGACCTCACTGATACAAAAAGGAGAGAAGTTACCAAACATTTCAGACACCGAGGAGGACCAAAGGACCGTTGTTCTGCCACATTCTAATAAGACCACAGATGAGGACGGGGAGCTAACTGTAACGATTACTCTTTTGCATTCTTTAAAAAAACACAAAACTTTCTTTTTCATAGAGCCTTGCATTGGTCAGTTCAAATATTAAATTAAATATTATAAACCCTTAATAATAGCATTTTGAGAGGGAAGTGCAGTTCCAGCTTGGGAGAGAACATTTATAAATCGTGGCAGCCATGGCTTAAGGCCACCACTGGCGTGTGCGTGCATGGACGCTGGAGCTCTGCTACGGAAAGGAAAAGAAACGAACCAACAAAATGTGGGTGTCTAAAGTTTCATCTAGTGCACTGACAGGAGGTGCTACAGTTTAATACAGCTGAGGTTCAAGGTCCCTCACACATCCTTCATCCAAAAAGGATGCACCACACATTCAAATATAATCCCATGCTATGCCCGATGGACTGGCCATAACACACACTCAAATGCAGTAGATAACTATGAGATTGTCAGCAAGCAGTGCTCCAGAAATTGTTTCTAAGTCATGTCTAGTTTTAAATCTTTGGAATAAAACTGATTTTTTTTAATACCCTCTAACTAACATATACATAATTGCCTCAGGCAAATGGACAGCTTTTCTGTGTGTGCGCACATTGTGTGTATGCTTAGGGTGTTGTTTCTTTTTTTGTGTGTGTGTTTTTAGAAAAAAAATTTTTTTTTGGTCTAAATTTAAAAAAAAACAATGAAAAAGAGAGAGAAAATTCTAAGGGCCAGACCTTGAAATGCCCCAAGTGTCCAACTGGCAGCTACAGCATTTGTGGCAAGGAGGGTCCTTTACCCTCAGACAAGCAGTTCCAACATTTCAGTGAAAACAAAGGTTGCAGAAAGTTGAAAACCCAAAATGCCAAGGATCTTGAAGGCTGCTGTCATATATGTGTTTATGTTTCTTGTATTATTTCCTTTGAAAGACTTCAGTTTTGCATCCCAAGTATGTATGGGTGCCATTTAACAGTCAAGGAGTCAAAGACCCAGAGGAGGGTAGGAGGGGAGCCAGCTGGTATGAAGGAGCAGCAACCATGTGCGGACCAAATGCCATGTTTGTTTTTGAGACGTGTCTTGAAGGGATGGTCCCAGAATATACAAAATATACAATCTGTCCTAATAACCACCCCGCTTGCTTGCATAGGCCATTGGATGGTCCTAAAGGCAGTCTTTGGAGTTGAGGCCAGCGCCAGCTAGCTAAGAGTGTGGGTAGATAGAGACCAATGTCAGATGTGTTTGTGGGGGAGTGAGTGAGGACTGCCAACCCTCTTGGAGTAGCTTGCAGAGTAAATGTGGGACCTCTGTTGATCCTGGGTGCTCTAGGTCACAAGTCATGGTGGGCCTATCCACCTCTCCCCCACAAAAAAGAAAGAAAGAAACCTAGAAACATCACCAAAGAAACACCTCCACCCTTTTCCTTAAAGGTCAACCCTTGATTCCCACCATGGCGTTCTGAATTGTGTACTGTAACCAGTCGGGTAATATGAGCTCGGTGGGTATGAGAGAGGAAGATAGGATGATGTTTTGTGAAGCCACTAGACTTGGGAGGCATCCTCAGTTTTCCCCACTCCTGAAAAGAGTGATATTTTTGGCTTTTGTCAGGTCATGACCCAGAGTTAGATTAAGTACGCAGCTGCCCTTTGAGACTAGTGACATCTAGGCTGTAACTGGTTATAGGGTAGCAGTGACACACAGCACAGTGGTCGAGCACTATGGGCTGAGGTCATCGTGCCTCAAGGAAGATGAAAGAACTGTGATGTCCGGTCTGATCGGCTGCTTCGAGAGCTGGCCATCCAGGTGCCGACAGTGTCCTGGAGAGCTTAGGTCCATGGAGAAAAGATAAAACGTTTAAGCTTCCAAATAAGCTTTTCAAGTTTTCCTTAGCAAAAAACAGAGAGATTAAAAAGAAAAAATCTAGCACTGGCAATAAGGTGAGGCTCAAGGGATATACTGTGATATATCATCAAAGACTTTATTCTCTTGGCCACTTTGCAGTCATGCTAGAAGTTTCCGGAATCCCTAGTGCATATGGTGTGCAAGAGTCAAAAAGTAAGTAAAGAAAACTCCTCCCTGGAGAGTGAAGTCTAGAGAGATGCAGGCCAGAAAGGTGTAACAACAACGTGTTATTGCAGAGTCTGCCGCCGCTAAGGCCGTTGGTATCAACTCGAAAGATCTCAATGGTACTAAGAAGAACCAAAACCAACCAACGGTTCTGTGAGGAAGTCTGACGTACAGAACAGTAGGACTTTTCACACACAAAGGACAAATAAACCAAGAGTTAATTTTGGCTACCAAACTGCAATTTGGTTTTCTAGGTCATTTTCCCCCAACTATTTAAAAAGAAACATTAGTGCTACACATAAGCAACTTTAAGACGCTGGACTCTCCTATCAAGTTGCACGGAGAAGCGAGTTAAATAAGCCCCTCGTACTGCCGTCCACCGGCACAGACGTCGCATCCATTTGCTTTGATTTCCCTTGGCAACTGCGGGAAGTAATTCCAATAGCGCTGAAGTAAGCAGCCAGTCTGCCTTGCTGAGTCCACCTGGCTTCCTTTTTCTTTGTCTTCTACCATCTGGCTAGGGCAAGGCATAAGGAATAGACGTATATATTTTAAATACAGTTGAGTGCATGACAGTGTGGGTGTGTGTGGGTCTGTGTGTGAGAGGGTGTGTGTGGGCGTGTGTGTACACAGAGGTTTCTACGTGAGAACTTTCTTCTGCGAGGCAGTGGGTCCCCACCGGAAGTCCAGCCCCCTGCCACCTGGCATCTCCTTCGGACATCAGCCGACGCCATGGCAACTCTGGCCTTCAGGGTTTTTAGATATGTCTCTTCATATGGAGGGCAAGATGGTCAGACCTGGAAAAACACCTGGAACACAGAAACGACAGTGAGGATGTTAGTGACACCCAGGGGAAGAGCTCTGTTTCCAACACCCCTTAGGAACCTATCGACCTCGCTTCAGAGAGATCTTGCGCAGGAGCTGAGCAATGGGGTGGTGCGCTGGGGAGCTGAGCTGAGTGTGGGATCTTCCAATAGCTGTGTGACTCCGAGTTCATGAACTTCTCTTGCCTTAATTCCTCCTCTGTGAACGGGGACATTCACAGCACTGCTCTCTCAGGTTAGTCGTGAGAATTAAACGAGATGATCTATGCTGAGTTATCAGAATACTGCCTGGCACATAATAAGCTCTCAATGCATGTTAAACTATTATAATTGTCAATGTTAAAGAAGAAATGAATGTGAACGTGCTTTGAAAACACACATCAATGTTCATATACTGTAAATATAGTAAAGAATAACTAGTGTGTATCACTGAATAGTCCAACTCCGACATTTCAATACCTAGATTTCTGTACTGAGCTTTACAATGAAAGCACAGAAATGCTGCCTGAGATACTGACAGACCCACGCGGACACTTCAAGTCAAGGAAAAGAATGGAGGAGGGCACGTACTTATTGAGTGTGTAATAACATGCAGGCACCGTGCTGGGTGTGTGGGGGTCCCTCAGTATCACCCCAGTACCATCCTCAGCAGTTTTCTGTGGTGAGGGTCCTCAAACTGTGTGCACAAACGAATATCTGAGCCAACTCTTTGGACTATGTCTTGGTCCCCATGGTTCTTGCTTAAGGATCCTTCCCAGCATCACAATGGATGCAGCTGTCACATGCTCTTCCCCTGGGTGGCCACCTTTGACATTCTCAGCAGTACGGGGCTGACCTTAGCCACTAAGTGGCAGTCACGTGACTCACAGAGGTGTGGCCTGGACGGCTGCTGAAATTATTGGAAGACAGAAGCTCTCTTTCCCCTGGGATTTCTCAACTGCGAAGATAGCAGCCTGGAGCCACTGCAGGCAAAAGCCTGCCTGAGCAGGAAGTCTACAGAGAAAAAGGCAATGGAGGGCACGGCAAGAGGAAGCAAAGTTCTGATGATGACGTTTGAGAACCTGGATGCAGCCAAGCCTAAAGGCAGATCTAACCCTGCTCTCGTTAGTTACCTGAGCTAATGAATACCTTTGATGCTAACACCAGTCTGAGTCAGGTTTCTGTATCTTACAACTGATAATGTGGGCTTTTCTTTACCCTAGCATCCCACAGTGTCAGGGTCAGGCTGGAGTCTCAGTCCGGACTCACCTAAGGGGTGACCATGTTTGGATGTAGCTAGGTACTATCCCTTGGGGTCCTACTCCCGAAACAAGCCTCTTCTTTCCCCAAGAGAACATTCCAGGCTCCCCTGAAGCCTGAGACGCCCCCACTGCCCGAAATCTCTGTTATGATGTTAGCGAGCTGCCGGCTCAGGTTAATAGCACTTCCTGCTCAAAGCGGGATTTTCTTGTGTTTGCTCCTTCTTAAAACTAGCAAATCAAAAATCCACCCTGTCCCCTTACCCCAACATTCTCCACACCCTCTGTTTGTGTCCATTCCTTAAATAGGTACATGTACAGGATAACCCCCCAAGGAAACAAAGCAAAACGGGATAGAAGCACAATGAAAACCGATAAGAATTGGAAAACTGCCACAGAAAACAACTGAATCCGGTAACATACTAAATAAGAACAATGCCCATTACACCCACTTACTTCAGGCCCCGATTTGGTACATGCTAGGTATTTGGATAATCCTCTACAGACACCTCTACAGGAGATTTGACTTGCTGTGAAGCAGGGGGTAAACTCCCTGCTATACTGAAAATGTTACGTACTGCAGATAATTTAGCACTTAACTTGCCCTGTTCTGAAAATGTTACGTAGTCCACAGATAATTTAGCACTTAACTTGCCCTGTCCTGAAGCACAGTCCAATACTGTCCACTGCCTGTCCTCTTCCCGTTCCTCTCTCTCCCCTTCTTTCCTTCATCCTAATAACCTAGAGAACAAAATCTAAATCGGGACATTCTCTTTGTAGGTATTTCTTTTTTAAGGTTAACATCTCCACAAAGAACCCTATAAACAAAATATTTTTATCTCAAGTACTAGATGAGAGAGGTCCATTCAGACAGTAGCCAAATCAGGATTTAAACCCCAGTGGTCTGACTCCAGAAGCCCATACTCCTACCCACATCTGCTTTTTAGGCTGAGACAAAGAGAAGCTGAGCTATCAAGTTAAGGAGTTTGTGGTAGGCAGCATTGCCCCCACCCTCAAATATCTACACCTAATCCCCGGAACTCATGGCTCTGTTGGGTACCATGGAAAAGGGGTCCATATTTGTGGATGGAATTAATTTACTAATCAACTGAGCTGCAAGTAGGGAGATTATCCTGGATTATCTAGTTGGGCCCAGTATGATCAGAAGGGTCCTTAAAAATGGAAGAGGGAATTGGAAAATAATCATACAGACGGCCACAGAGGGACCGAACCGTTTCGAGGACGGGATCTGGAGTGGTGAGCCAGTAATGGGGCAGCCTCTAGAAGCTGGAAAAGTAAAGAAATAGACTCCTCCCTGCAGCTGCTGGCAGAGAACACAGCTCTGCAGACTCCTTGACGTTGGCCCAGGGACACCTAAGTGGGACTTTTTGTGTACAGGACAGAAAGATACCAAATTTGTAAAGTAAATAAACACAATACTAAATGCACGGTCACTGGTCATGGCAGCAACCAGAACATTAATCCAGAGGTGAAGTGGCCAGGCCAGAGCAGCCAGGACCTATCAGAAAGCAACAAAGCTGGCACCAGAAATCCTGCCTGTCCCCAAAAGGAGCACAGGGGTTCCGGATGGTGACAGGGAACAGAGGTCCCGACAGTGGGTAAAACCTCCTCGCTTTCCTTTTTATGTCCTGGGAACTTTCAGGAAAATAGAATTCTTGGTGCAGAAGTTTATTTGAAGGAACTACTCAGTCATGTATGTCTTCAGCCTCTACTCTGCTTTTACAAGTTGCTGGGTATCCAGCACAATACATGTACAAGCATCTGCCCTTATCCTTCAATCTTTTTCAGGAGAAAAAGTGGAAATAAACAGAGCAATTCTTTAACATGGTATGAGATGTAACTGCACCCCTACCGAATCAAATTAACATCATTATTTATATAAATTCTAGAAAATGTATGCTTAGAATTAGACCAGGTTCCTCACCATTGAGGTTTTTACTTAAATACACCACCAAGATACTTAATCATGATTAATTTATATTTGTTCCTGACTTCCACAAAGGAATAGTAAAAGGTAATGGATAAACTCGGCATCTAGAAATGCAGAATCAAATAATTTTAAGGGCAATATACCCCGAGGGAGTGTTTATGACTATACAGCAGTGAGGCAACCTTAAATTAGAAGGTCCTTAATAACTGAAATTTCTATATTCAATAGGACTAGTCAAACCCAACAGTCATTTCTCATGCTTATAAAAAAGACACACTGAAGTCATACGGGAATTATGCCAACAGCCACCCTCTAGAGCACTAAAGGGCTAAAATACAAGCTGGTATTTCTTACCACCTATATGTGCACTGCCATAAAAATCAAAATGTCTAAGATCTTGGTTGTTCTACCCTCTCAGCAGTCCCTGGCTTACAGCTCTGCTGAGCGGATAGAATGATGCTGCGGATCGCCTCGGAGGGAAGCAGAGCCCTGTTTACTACGATCAGCCACAACTTGTCCCTCTGGTAACTAACTGGTCACGCAATGGGCTACGCAGTTTGGTTTCAGTAAGGAAAAGGCACAACCACCTTAGTAGTTTCTCCCCAACTCAAACCTGAAGCCAGAGATGACAGAACCCAGGGTCTGCAGGGGCCAGAGTGACAAACAGTATAAGTGCAGCAGCCAAGTGTAACTCTTGGTTTATCTCTTTCCTCTTCTAATAAATGGATACCAAGAACTTGCTCTTTTTGGAAGAAGAAACCACAGAGCAAGCAGGATAATACCTGGCCACAAATGATTTGCTTCCATGTTGAGGAGGCAAAAAGTACTGGCAAAGACAGTGGAAAAGTAGTCACCCCATGGCCACTGTGAATGGACAGTGATGGCTATTCAGCCCCAGTGACTGATAGTCACGTGGCCATGTGAGCCCACCACCACAAGAGCTGTTTCTTTTTTCCAGACACAGGCAAAAATATAAACTTTTTTGTATGACATTTAACAATCTCAATAAATATTGGCAAAATAAACAAATACACCACGTGCATTTTTAAAAACTGTTCTCTGGATAAAATAAAAGCATAAGTTAGGCTTAGTACATGCTTAAGGAAAGGAAGTTCAGCCCTGCTTGGCTTCTAAATAGCCACTGCTAAGTAGCCTCACTGCTCAAACTTCAAGAGGCAACGAGTAGTGCATGCACATAAACTGGGGTGCCAACAAGGCACCGGGGCCTTCTGAAGGCTGCCGATGCCCTCTGTTTCTGAAGGTGAAAGTTTCCTAAGGAATGCCAACTTCCTGGTTACCCCAGGCCCCCCTCTGCAGGAAAGAGAAATTGGGGTCACTCCAATTTCCCATGCCCCCTCGCAGACCCGTCTCCTCTTAGCCCACTCACCACGACTGAGATGCAAGGTGCTGCCTGCCCCAAGACACCATGAAAATCTCCCCTCTCACTTCTGACACTGTTGGAAATGTATTACTGGCCTGTGGCATGGGACTCTGATGTATGCAGATCTCCCCCCGTACCACATCACAGAATCTCTACCATCTGCCCAGCAAACTTCTAGTTCCCCAAACCATAGTGTCTTTTGGTGAAGAAAATAAAGCAAGAGACTAAGCAAATCACCCACCATGGATGACTCCCTCACTGAATCATCCAGTAAATTTGGGAAACCTCTCTACCAAAGTCACACAAATGGCAAGACTGACTGATAATATACTGACTGTTGGGAAGTTGTAAATTCCTCAGCAAGTGAGTGAATTTGAAGCGAGGAATGCAAACACTGGTGATTTCCCCAGAACTCTGTCCTCTTCCAAGGACTGGAAGAAGCCCAACATGCACACTCTTCAAGTAACAGCCTCGACACCCTTCAGAGATGGGTGTGTCCCCATTGCCATCGCGCTGCAACAATGCATAAAGAATCCAACCTCACCCCAGTCAACATCATGGAGTGCTCTCCTTCACAGGGCCGTGGGCAGAGTCATCATCTGCATGACTTCTGCATTAGCCAGGGATAGAAAGGGGCGAACCAGGGGACCTTGAGATGGGAACTGAAGGCAGATACCGAACAAGGAGCCACTCCGCTGGGACATCTCTGGAAAAGGACAGCTGCTGATTCATGTGCACTCGGGAGGACTTCGAGGGATGGGAGGAAATGAAACCACAAGTTGTGTCCCTGGGCAGCAGAACAGAGCTCCCGGGGAGTGGGGGACAGCAGCTGTACGCAGTGTACTTCCTCCGCGCCGGGGGATGGGTGGAGTGGGGGAAGCTATCTCGGGCTGCAGGAGGCACGGGGTCTTTATTTAGTTCTCAAGGAACGAAGATAAGAGGAAAATAGCCTCTTCCGGAAGAAGGAAAAACATCACTGGTCCTTTGTAAGCATTTGAAAGCAGCACCAAGCCAACTTGGCCAATCATGAGACCTGGACATCTCTGTCCTGCCTGCCAAACAGACACTACAGAGGAAGGCCCGGCCAGCAGGAGGTGCGGGACACCAGAGGCAGGAGGCAGGATGTGGAAGCGATCGCATTTCCTCCCAAGGAGAGCCAGACCTCTGTTGACATCCTGCACAGTCCCTCCTGCCATCCTGGGAGCTGCTGTCCAAGCCAGGGAACCCTGAGGCTTTCAGGGGCTTTTATCGTATTAGAAGCATTTTTCTCATCATAACCGAGACCTTTAGTATTGCATTAAAAATTGGTTAATTTTCTTAAGCTTCCTTTTAAACACAGAAATAGGATTAGAAGAATAACACGCTCAGATGCAAGCCCGTTATTTGATTATGTCTAAACCTAATCCTGCCTTCACCTTGGCCTGCAGAGTCTCCATTTTGGGGTTTATTGGTTGATAAGGCCAGGCCTGTCAGATACTATTACTTGGGGAGTATCTGTTGCTCCATGATCCTTTTTCCACTATCAAATGCTAAAGGTTTAGAAACTGAATTACAGGGTGAGTTCTCAAAGCATTGCCATCTTTTGGGCCCTTTCTTGGACTGCCTTTAAGAGGGGAAGAATGGTCCAGATCTCCAAAGAATGGGGACTTTCTTGAGTAAATTCATTTTCAATAATACTTCAGAGAAAAGCCTTATGAAGTAACCTTTCTGCTGTTAAGCAAGCTTTCTATTTATTTTATATTATGAAGGATGAGAGAAAGCAGCATTGAGGTTAACAAGATCAGAAGCAGCAGCTACCAGTGATCATTCTCTACCCTGTTACTTTTCATATTACACTAAATTTACCTGTCACATCGCCTCCCTGAGGGTAGGAACTGTCTTGCTGATCGTCAGTGACTAGCACTAGGCCTAAGCTACTTCATGCTCTTGAAGTGGCATCAGGAATTCATGCCACCTCTTGATTACGCACAGGAGGACACACTCTTTCATTGGTTTCTCAGTGGAGAAATAAAAGACAATTCCAAGGCCAAGGATCTGCGAGACAGGCGTGTGGCCAATCCGAGAGCGCATATACAGGCCATCCTCCAACCCACATCCTCATCTTCCTTCCCTACCCAAGCAGATACTACACCCCCTTACCTGTCGCAGTGGTTGCATTTAAAGGGCTTTGCACCTGTGTGTTTCCTGTAGTGCCTCGTGAGCTCGTCGCTCCGTGCAAAACGCCACTCGCACCCTTCCCATGAGCACTTGTAAGGCTTCTCACCTGCAAAAGAAACGGAATGGCCATAGTGAGCACCAAATATCCCACACCGATCAGGTCCTGCTTCTGGGGGCCAGTTTCAGAAAAGGGCTGCATAAATCACTTTCTGAAGACTACATCTCCTAACATGTAGCCCATCCTCTCTCTTTAAGTCTCCTGATGTCTTTTTTTTTTTTTTAACCTTCAAACATGGTTTCATAGTATCTTCAAATCTGGAGCTGTCATTTCAGTTCCCAGAGTCAGAACATTTCCTTCGACTGGCGAAGGATCAATTTTTATTTATTTTCTATTCCCTGGAGCACTTTGACCCCCCACAGTCTAAGCAGAAAGGAAATGTGCTATTTTCATCTGAACCACAAATGCTTCTAATTCTATTTTTCTCAAGAACCTACAGTAATTTACCATTTCGGGCTTTTTACTCTCCTCCCTCCCCTCCTCTTCTACCACAAACCAGAGCCAGGTAGCTGACTGACAAGACAAACAGCTCAGGTCTCCCAGAACCACTGTCCCTTCCAGTAAATGTCCATCCAGTGGATACCATCAGAGAAGGGCTACCATTTGGGAACAAAACAAAAATTGCTTGATGACTTCTGTCCCTTTTGAAAAATACTGTCACAAAAGTCCTAGTCCAGAAGCCTCTAATTTAATGACCAACTGTCCATATTAGAAAACAATGTACATTATTACAAATATTTTACATGTCTATTTGTAGAGCAAGGTTTTAGTCACAGGGAAACTGCTTAGAAGCATGAAATCCAAGCACTTGTGTTCGAGTGACCTTTCCTGGAGTAAACACAGATGGAAGGATATGGAAGAGAAAGTACATGACTGTGTCTTAGACCTTTTTTCTTTAACCCATCATGTCTTGTCACTAAGCATGACAAATATTTACCCTTCCAACTGTATGGTGAGCTGATTCTAATTACAAAGAAAAATAATCTTTAAAACCCCATGAAATTGTGAAATGGAGTGCCTGTCACTGACAGGCAGGTTAGCACAGTGGTTAAGAGCTCTCCAGCCAACCCCTCTAGGACTGGCCTCCAACTGTATAACCCTGGGCAAGGTTCAGCAACCTTGGGCAATTTTTTATAGGATAGTTTTTATAGGATAACAACAGTATGTACTTCAAAATGTTAGGAAGAAATAAATCAATATCCATGTAAATTATACATTAGACCAGTTGCTTGGGCAATAATATAACTGGTAAATATTATAAACTGCATAATTCAAAATTTCAGGATATGGAGGTGCCAAAGTACTATGAATGTGCCATTTATCTCTCCATTTTTAAGAGCTAAATCTTCACTACACATCCCTTAAGAAGACATTACCCAGTTACTATACTTGATCTACTTTCCACCTTTCTCTTCTCTTTAAACTCAGCTACAAAGCATTCACAATTCTCTATTTGTATCACCTAGAATCAAGCCAAACATGCCTGAAATTTTTATTTCATTATATCGGTGCCCCAGTGAGCCACTGCTCTGTAAGACCCACAGAGAAGAGGAATGTGACACACGGGCATTTCTTTTAAAGAGGACCACGAGAACATGAAGGAGGGCTGGAAGCCCAGGAGGGAACCAGGGCAAAAAAAGAATCACTAAGCAATGTTCAAAGTTCACCTTCTGGCTCCTAAAGCCAAAAGTTTAGAAAAAGATGCTCCTGCTAAAGCAAAGGTAGCCGAGTGAAGGTGTCACAGACACCTTGAGGTCAGCACACTTGGGACCTTGCTGAATTCATTACACACTTCAGACCTCAGTGTCTTTATCTGCCAAATGGGAATGGGCTTATTAATAAACCCACATTTATTTTGAGTTTTTAGAGGTCAGTGTAAGACATATTTCTCGAGCCTGGCGTCCAGCAGAACTGAATGTGTCTGAATTCCCTTGGTTCCCCCTGTTTTGCAGTGATGGCAAGGGAGAAAGGTCTAACTTGCAGTCGATAAAAACTTTCAGACAGCTCCACTCAAGGCTAGAATCAGGGCCAGTGATATAGCTCAGCGGCATAAGCACCTGCCTAGCAAGTGCAAGGTCCTGAGTTCGACTCCCGGTATCCGCATTAAAAAAAAAAAAAAGCTAGAATCACTCTGGGCAGCTTAAATACTGGGAAATACTTCAGTTGAAAATATTTTCATAGTATACTGATGGAGGGTGGATCTGAAAAACTGTGTTCCTTTGGTGTATTGCAAATAAGGAGACACTGAGGGGGGAACTAAGAGACTCCAGAGTCTTCTCTGAGAGAAACACCGGCACCATTTAAGTCACTGATCACCTTCTAGGCTCTGTTACCTCCAGTGGTAATCTGGCACAAACACAAACAAACAGGGAGAATGAGAAACGCAAGATTTCAAATATTCAAAATGCCCCTCCTTCTCCGAGACCTTCAAATATAAGGAAAACTGGAGTTTACTGGCACCTTGGGGACCAAACATATGCCAAACGCAACAAGGCACCTAGGAAATCCCATGAAATTCTACAGCAACAAGCCAAGTCATCTAGCCCCCAAAATCAATCCCATAACTGAACTGACCCTTTCATCACAGGCAAACACATGCTGAAGGGCACAGGAAGGACAGAGAGAATGAAGGAGACTGAAGTACATGCCTTTGGGCACTTTTTTCATTATAAACTATTTGCTTTTCTTTTTGTTGAAATCACTTAACTATGTTTTACTTTTTTTTGACAAAGCATATCAAGGTTTCTGTTATTTCCCAGAATACTATTTCTCAGCAAACATTAACTATCCTACCCGAGAACTACTGTAGCTCAGAGTCCTTTCAGTGACTGTGTCCCTTTTGCCACTGGGTAGAGAGAAACTGCGGAGAGGCTGATGTGGCTGAGATTCTTCTTGCCTACCACCAATTTTTGCTTCTGGCCAGGTGCTACAGAGAATAACACAGAGGTCAGGCCTCTTTGTGCCCTGACATTTTAGCCAAGTTACATTGTAGTGATTCAGCAAACTATTTTTCCAGTGTCTAATCAGTTTACCTTCAAATTTCCATTTCTGCAAATACTAATATGAAATTTAACATAATCACGGAAGAATTCAGCCAAACAAAGGCGCAGTGTCTGAAGCAAGTGGGGCTCAGAGTTCAGAGCAGCAGAGGAAACAGCTGGGATCGGAATACAGCTGCCCAGTTAGGGCCTAGGCCCGGTGGGCTTGGCAGGCTCTGTACGCAGTTCCACCAACCAGTTTCTGCTGGTGAGGCAGGCAGGACAGGCTTCCTGTCACTATTTCCAGCGTGGCTGAGACAGCATCTCCGGACCCCGGCACCACAGCTTGATCTGAGGAGTGGACCCACCTGTAGCCCTCAGCACTTGTTTTCATCCTAATAGGCTACCTGAAGATTTCTGCTCACTTATAAAATACTTGGCTTTCTCTCTTTATAAAATAATTTCTATATTTATAAAAGAAAAAGGTGTTTTCTTTGTGTATGGTTGGGGGGCAATGATGGCCGCTTAGCAGTAACTGGAGCAAGTTTCCTTAAAAGCCTCTCTCCCACCCTCCCTTCTCTCCTCCTCCACCAGATACTCCTCCTGGGTATAAAACAGGAAGTGTCACACCCCTGCACAACACTCCCCATACTGTGCCTGGAATGACACATGCCACGTGGCCTGCTGCACCTCAAGAGTGTGTGCAAATGTTTGAGAGGTCTGATTGTGACAGGCAGAAAACAGAGACTTAAAACACCAGGTCCCAAGTCACAGGGTGAGGGCACCCGGCATGGGACTCTCCTCGGAACCTCCTGAGTTTTAGAGCGAATATCAAGAATCACTTTTCCTGTCTGCCAGCAACCTCAGGAAACTTGCGGGGGGTGGTGGCGTGCATGCCACCTCACAGGTGACAGTAGGTCTAATCAGGTGTAAATAGATTTACAGCCGATGAGGGATATTAAAGGGTGGTGAGGGTGCTTGAGAAACACAACTGACATTTAGCAAGGTCGAATCGTGGCAAACGTTCACGCTTTCCCACGGAATGTATGTGAAATGGAGTGTGGTGTAAACCAGTGTGGCATTTTTTAGTTTCTTACAGGACCATGCTCCCTAAGCCAAGACAATCAGATTGGATTGATTAAACAACACCACCAGAAATACTTTCCTTGCACGAACCTCCAATATATGTAGATTTATTCATGAATTCTATAAAATGTACTGATGTCCTAGTATATTAGGATATTATAAAACATATATTCAATAGAACAATGAAAAAGAATGCGGGCAAATTAAATATAAATAGAAGTTATATATTTTTCTTCCTGCACTAAAAAAGATCATAAATTTCATATAAATAGAAGTTACACGTTTTCCTTCTTGTGTTCAGAAAGACTGTGTTGAACAATCCCACTGCACAGGCTGGTGCCCTGTGGGGTAATGGAAACAGCATGGCCCCTGGCCCCATCTTGCTTCCCGTGTTGGCCTCCAGTGTATTCTCCCTACAGCAGTCAGAGACTCCTTTGCAAATGTGAATCACAGCATGTGTGTCCCTTTCCGGGGACCTTAATATAATATATATCCATATAATTGGTTTGAAATTCCCTGGATTTTATGTATTTAAAAACATTATTCTGTCAAAGGTATCAGAAGGATTCAGCAGACTACCAAAAATGTTCACAACCCCCTAAAAAAGGTTATGATGAAGTAAGTATACATGCCCTAGTGGCTGCCTATCACTTTCCGAATAAAAGTCAGAAGACTCTAAGGCCTTGCGATCTGGCTCCAGTGACCTTTCCAACTTCATCTCCTCCCCTCACCGCCCCTCTTGGAGTGGAGTCACTGTCACGCACTGCCCTACTTCAAATGCCACTACCTCAGGGCCTTGGCACATGCTACTCCCTCTGCCTGGAACACTGTTTCTCTCCCATTTCACTCTTCATTCAGGTCTCTTCCTAAATGTCTCCTCCTTGGAGAGACCTAATCTCACTAACCTCCTCATGAGAGCAGATTCTGTCACTTTAGCCCCAGCGCTGTGTCACTCTGAAATCAGACTGCATATCAAAAATGTGCGTCAGAGCCAGCTTCCCCTGCTAGCCCATCAGCTTCGGGCGGGCATCCATTTTGTTCAGAGCAGTACCAACTGCACTGAAGTGGCGCCTGCCTCAGGCCAGTTGAACTTTGAATGAATACAAATTCCATCCTGGTTTTAACAAAGACTGAGTACAGGCAGTGGCAGGACGGCCCGTGGGAGTTCCAATCCCCCCGCTGTCAGTGTATGGAACTGGCTCAGGAGTGGAATACTGGCCTGGTGTTTAAACCTGACCCTCACTGACAGAGACTAAAATGAAGTCCTCTCCAATGAATGGAGTATTTCTTCACACACAAAGATGATTTTCACTTCTTCCCTATCTCTCAGAGCCTAAAAAATAAAAAAGGAGGATTCTGAAAACTTTCCTCTCACCATTCAACCCACACCTCAGACCTCAATCTACTGAGTGACGCCCCCTCTGGAAAGCCAGATGCGCCATTTTGTGAAAGTCATTTGCAAAGGTTCCTTCTGAAGCTGCATTTGAGAGCATAAATGATATGTCATATGTGCTATGCTGCAAAGTTACCTTTAAGATACAGACTGTGGCATGAAATATGAACACATGGCAGAAATCTGCACCCCAGGTTTAAAAGTCCCTTGGAAATAAACATCACTAACGCACGTTTTCTATATCTCTTTCCTGATCCGCAAAATTTGAAGTTTCTAATCCAAGTCCTACTAAGATGAGGAGTCTGACATGACCAGATTTCTGTTACAAATTCCATCCTGGTGAGTTTTACCTATAGGGAGCCCTTCCCGGTCCTCGTCACAGTCCAGAAGTTTATATTTGTAATCCCAAAGGAAAGTTATTGGACTTCTAGAGAGTTAATTCCAATGTACCACTTCCAGTGCAACCCAAGGCAAGAACAAAGACACTAAGGCATAGCTAAAGTTGTGGGGAGCCAAGGGGATCCTAAATCTAGCTAGGGTGATGGTTAACTGGAACAAAGGCCATAACCCAGGGCTGAATGTGGGTTTTATTAATTCTCGATGAGGGGAGTGGCTCGGGATGAGTGACTGTGAGAGTGGCAGGAAGTCCATGAGTACCGTGAGCTGGGCTAGGTAGGAGGCCTGAAATCACCTCTGCAATATGCAGAGGGAAGGATATGCAGAAGGAGTAATCTGCATAACACAACTGGAGGTAGTATCTAATGTTTTGGGGTTGGTGCTTCAGCTCTGATGTGCAATCTTCTACACCCTGGGAAGTCATAGCCTCTTTCTCGAGGCTCGATCCCAGCCGACAGTGTGGAGCATGGCTCTCCATCCTGCACATCTCACACACGTTTTTTGGGAGCTATGGGATGGGGAAACACTGACCTGTCACCTTGCTTCAAAGACTACACATCAGCGCCTCAGCTGGACCGATTTACATTGCTTAAATCCAATTGAAGGGATAAGGAAAAGTCCTAGCCAGCTCTGTACATATCAGTACATGGAAATAGCGCCAGGTTTAGCTAAAATGAAGATAATTGCTCTTCTTTCAAGGAGAGCCTCCAGGTGGTCCTCCACATTTACCCATTTCTCCTTATTTTTTGTTTTTTTAAAAGTGGCTTCTAGATATACAGGCACGCCAAGGTTTTGGTGTCTTCAGGACTTGTATTAAGAACTCAGAAATTTCTCAGATCAGGAAATGGAAATACAATCTGGGAAAGAAGGAAAATCCTTTGTGATAGGTTTGTATTGCCCCTGGTACAGACAGAGGAGATCAGCAAAGACCCAGCAATTGCTTTCACATCACACTCAGCAGCAGCAGCAGAGAATTGAAGCCAACCAGGGAATAAACCACTGTAGAGAAAAAAATGTCACTAAGCTGTCTCGAGACACTAACCTGTAAACATCACTCTACAGCTTGGCTACCACTCAGGCTGTAGACACGACAATGAAAGACACCAACACCAATTTATTAACTGACTCCGCTTTGGAAAATTGCCTGAATTTCTCTTCAGTCTCAGCTGAATCTTAAATATTTTCTTTTTTCCCAAAGTTTTTGGCTTAGCTAATTAATGGAAAATAAGTCAAAGGCTCTATTCTCTAGAATTTCAAAAGCATTTATAGTAGCTGCTACGTAAAGTAAAATGTGTACTCATTAATTTATGCTACATATTGATTTTTTATTCATCCATTATTTGCTCACCCAAAGACTGCTAGGTGTTTGAGCCCAAGCTACTGCGTTTACACAGTGCAGTCACTTACACGGCAAACATTTACCCTGTTTTTTTTTTTTTTAATTTCTAAAATAACCAGAAAACAATGACTAGGCTATGCAAGGTTAACTCCATAGTCTGGGTAACTACCTTAGGTTGTTCAAAAACCTAAAATTCATAATTTAAACCATACCCTCAGTGAGAAACAGCCTTTCAGAATATGAGGCATAGATTTTGAGTGAATCCCACAACTGCTGATAACTACACCATCCAACACAGTCGGCATGAGCCACAGATGGCTAGGAGCACTTGAAATGTTTCTAAAGTGACTAAAGAACAGAACTTTAAATTTAATTTTAACTAAATTTTTTAAAAAACTGAAGTGATATAAAAATATTTCATACTCTTGGTAGAATTACCTTTACCCTCTACCATTGAAAATTTAGCATAAGGATTGAGATATGCTGTTAAGTGTAATATAAACATACTGAATTTTGAAGACAATATGAAAACAAATATAAAACGTATCTTATTAGTAACTGTTTTCATATTGATTTTATGTCAGAATGATTATACTTTGTATATACTGACGGGTAAAATATACTACTGATTTTACCTGTTTTTATTTTTTCAATCAGATTATTAGAACACAAAGTGACATACGTGGCTTACATATATTTCTATCTTGGACAGCACTAGTTTTAAATAGTTTCTCTGTAGAACCTCCACCATCATCTCAAGCTCAAGGGCTCATCCTCCCTATATTTTTGCCCATGCCCAGCATAAGGCATCCAGTGTTCCCGTTTCCACATTCCTACCCATGGCACAAGCATTCTCCCACACTCCAATCTCAGAGTCGTTCTTAACTGGGGAGGCTAGAGAGGCAAAGACTCAGCAGTTATTCCTCATCGTGGACTGTCTCATCTCTACTTTCTCCTCTCATCACCCTGACCTTCCAGTCTCCAAGGCACTCTTCCCTGTGTTGAGGGTTCCCCTCCCTTTTAGAATCCCTGTGCATGAGTTCAGGAACTTAGGAAGTGACCTTCAAGCTGAGATAAGAAGGAGAAAGTGGTAACTAGGTGCAGAGGGAAGAAAATATGCCTCGGAGCAGAAGAAGCTTGGAGATGTTGGAAAATGGTCATTAAACAAAAGACTCAAAGAAGACGTCTCTGATCTCCACACCCGACCTCCAAACTTAATGGATGGCTGGAGTCTTTCTCCTCCGCCAAGGTGTAAGTTTCATGAGGACAGAAGGATTCATGGACTTGTTCTCCACTCTATCCACAGAGCGTAGCACAAACGTTACACATAGCAGACTCTCATTCATAAAAGCACTGTAAGAAACCCGAAGAAATCTCTATCTTTAAACAATTTAACCCCCCCATAGGCATCTCTTTTCTCATAAGCAGTCTTCCAAAATGGTGGTTCTTGCACTTTGATTAGAATTAGAATCCCCTAAAGAGCTTGTAGAGAAAAAGAAGCAGGGCCCCACCTCAAGGGTGTCTGATTCAGAAGGGCTGACTCACCACGGGAGGGCCCACGAATCACATTTCCAGCCAATTCTCAGATGACACTGGAGCTGTGGGTCCAGAGCCCACACTTCAAGAACCATTGCTCTAGTGGGGAGAACAACAGACCAGTCATCAAAACATAGATTATTCTCGTTCTCACTTGGCTGCATAATAGCACTGTGGCCTTAACTTCTTTAAAACTTATGCTTCTTAATTGTGTGGAGAAGGAATGAAAAAAAATCTGTTTCCACTTCCCTTGGAGCTAAAGATTTGATGGAACTCAGTATGTGACATGAGGGGTCAATTACAAAGTCCCAAATGAATGAAAAATATTACTTTGATGGTGATGATGTCAAAAGAGAGTTTGCAAAAATGCAAGAAGCAGAGTGGGTGGTGGGGATAGAGGCCTCATCAACTTGATGTGCAGGGCAGGGGCCCAAGGGTTCTTCGTGAGACTTTGCGTGGAGCCTAGCAATACACCTGTCACTTGTTGGGCCCACCCTGCCTTGCAAAGCACAGCCAGGGGAATACTCAGGGTCAGATAAACTCCCAAGGGCCACACTCCTTTTATTTATTTTTATTTATTTACTTTTTGTGGGTACCGGGGGGTCGACCTCAGGACCTCGCGCGCCAACAGGCGCCCGTGCCGCTGAGCGATATCACCAGCCCCTTTTTCGTATGTGGGTTCCGGGAGTCGAACTCGGGCCCTCGCGCTTGCAAGGCAGGTGCTCACGCCACTGAGCCATCTCACCGGCCCCACACTCCTTTTAAAACAACTGTTAACTTTTTCTAAATGTTCATTTGAAGGCAAACTGTTAAGATTCTTCATGAATTTGTTTGAAATATTGGAGGAAGCCTAGATTTGCTATGAAAATTAGTAACCACTCTAGATGCTGAAGTGCGTTTAGCTGTTGAAAGTTAAAAAGCTTTTGCAATATGTCACGATGCTTCCCATCAGCCAAAGAATACCAGGAAAGTCTCCATGTGAAATTTCTTCTCTGTGTAATTAAAAACGTATGCAGTATTCTAATATCTGGCAGTAGCTGAGCAAAGTACAATCAATTAATACCAAAACTCAACAACAAAAATCCCAACTCTCAAGATGGGTATTACTATTACTCCCAAAAGACTACAAACTCACTTAAGAATTTAGACATCAAAAACACTCATACATGAAGCTATCTCTTCTCAAGTTCTGACATAAGTAAGCATGACCATCTGGGAAAAGTATTTTTTTATTGAGAACCAGGCTAAAAAAATTTTTTAATTTTTTATTGTCTTGTTTTTATTTCTTTTATTCTTGTTCAGGTTTAATTTAAAAAAATTTTATCAGCTTTTTAAGAAATTAGCCAAATGAAAGTTTAATGTCACTTAAAAATTTAAATATATTTTAGTGATTATCATTTGAGATAAAGCTAAAAGTAAGGTACATAACACATTTGAAGAAAAAAGTTGTTAAAATATTCATCTTTTTCCTTTCAAGATACCAACTTTGCCATGTGAACTTATTTGAAACGAATTTGTAGGATGTTTCTTTCACTTAGTACTGAAGGTATTATTCTGTAAGTCAAGTTCCCACAACTCAATTTGATAAAGTTCAGTAGAATTTTATTTTAAAAAAAAGAATTTTAAACTAGCCTTTGGTTTTCGCTTTCAAATGTAAAGACAGTATGCACAACAGGCTTTTTACTGCAATGACAAATGATTAATTTTTGTGAATCAATTTTTAAAATGAAGAAAGAAAAATTTACATGCAAAAAGGTTACTTTAGCTCCAAACAACATGCTCTAATCATGTTTAACATGAAAGGCATCACCAAGGGCTGTGAAAGCAACGACTGTTCTAAAGCCCTGGATATGTTGAATTTTTTCCTAACTGAAAATTTAATAATATATACTGAATCACTTGCTATTAGGATAAAAAGTTAGCTTTCTGCTATATAGTAATATATATGAAAAGAGATAGGCCAATGGTACATATAAAAAAGCAACATACAAGAAGATGATCCAAAAACCATCCAGGCCCTGCTCTGGAAGCCGTGAGATGACTGTCTTCAGTATCTTGAATGTGTTTTCATTAAGCTCATGATAACATCGATTATTATTCCCTGATTGCACCAATGCAGATGGTGGAGAAGTGGCCTGAGCATATCAATAGCTCATAAGATTATCTGCCATAAAATTAGTAAAAAACAAAAAAGGAACTTTATCAATCTTGAAGAAGTCCAAATTGGATAACTGACATACAGATAATGGAAAGAGGGCTCTCCCCTGAACTGGCTATCATTCACAGGGAATTGATATGGATCCAGTTCCCTAGAGATTTTCTGAGGCAAATATCAAATCAGTGAAGGTTTAAAATGTCAATAGTCTGCATAATTCTCTTCCAAGATGGTCAAACATTTTTTTTCCAGAAATCAAATTTCTCCTTTGGCTAAATCAACCCAAATGTATAACCTTCCCCAAATATAAAGTCTAAGAAAAGAGTATCCCACAAGAAAATTTTACTTTTGTATTTTGATGAGAACCTGAGACAGATGCTTTTCACATTGTCACTGTCCGTGCAGTGGGAAAGATGCCCAGGAAATCATGTTGGTAATTACACCTTACAGAGAAACACTTCTCCCCGCCTTTCCCACTTACAGGGCTGTCCTCTACTCACTAGGTGTCTTTGTCCCATGTCGCCCCCTCCCAAATTATTTTACCTTCTCAGGAAACTACATGTTTCTCTAAGCTTCCATTATTTGGCTATTTATCTACTATTTCCTGTAGGTAGTATATCTTTTTATGCCTTCATCTCCTGGCCTCCTTTTTTCCCAGCCACATTAGATGGAAAGTGCTGTTAAAACTGGGACATTCATACCTGCAATTCAATAAATACTAAGTGTCTAGCGCAATGCCGTCCCATTTGCCTCTAATCACCAGGGTCTAGCACAGGCTCAGGTACACTGTATACATTCAATATGACACTGGCTAATTAATCAATGAGCAATCAAAATCCAACAGTATAAAAAGCATTGCTACCACCCTGCCTTCCAGATTCATAAACCCTAAGGTGCATTACTTCCAGAACACCTCGTCTGTCCACAGTGAAAAGACCAAGTCAAAAAGTTGGACTTCTGGTCTAATTCACTGACAGGGAAAATACAGTCTCTTCCATGTGACACACTGGATTCCAGTAATTATTGCCGCAAATATATACCGGCCAATGACATTGTTAGAGATTAAAACAAGAAGGAAAGAGCTGCTGCATTAGAGAGATCCCAGTAGACAAAGCCCCAGGCCCACATACTAGCAATTCAGGGGCCAAAATGTTTGATAAACACTACGTGTGGGCACGTGGAAGACAGACTCCCTGCAGCGCAGTAGGACCGTCAGGCCGAGTGTTCCACAGATTGGCCTCCTGAAACTTGAAGGACACCACGGCAAGGGCAGTGAAGGACCAGTGCGCGCAATGGCCCAGAAATGAACAACAGTGGTATCGTGCTAGAGGTGAAGGGTGAGTCTCTGAGAAGCAAGTTCAAGAGTGGACAGAGAAGTGGCACCAGCCCAACCCTGAGGGGCCCTGATCACAAACTATCTCCCTAAGAAATAGACTGTCCTGGGGCCACAGCCCCTGTGTACATCTGTATGTCAGAGCCCGGCGCAACACACGACCCTTACACTTCCGAAGGCCCAGCCTCTGGCAGAGTGGATGCTCCCGCCCTCCACTGTGTCACGTGGTCTGAAAGAGACTTGTCATGTTGAGTAATCTGTTTACATGTTATCGCCCTACAAAACCAAATGGTCCTTCAACAGCAAAGGCCAGGCTCCATTCACCCCAGTTTTCCAAGACAGAATAATGGGGACCTGCCAAAGCCTCTCCATTACCTTAGCTTAACAAACACAGGTACACACTACTAGTTCATCATTCAACCTTACTTCAATCACTGCCCCCTAGATCTGCCTACATCCTCTTTCTGCTGCTCTCTAATGGGAATCATTAGTAAGAAAGAAGAGAAAATGATTGAAGCCATCCGTAGAGTCTACATTAACACACACCCAACTTCCCCTTCCTCCCAAATCTGCAAACAGTTCACCACAAACATACTGACACCCACATATGTAGAAACACCCCCACACAATCTGCCAGACTGTACACTCCTAACCTCAAACAGCCTTAATTTTATCTGTGCTAAGCCCACAGCTACAAAATACTTTTCTCTTTATTCTTCTACCGAAGAATAAAGACATGCTGGGAGGACAATATCAATGCAATGTGATTTTATCCTTTGAGAGAAAAAAGGTGCAAGAGATATTAACATGTGGCTAATTTGAGCTTCTATGCTTGCTGCAGCAAGTTAATAATTTTCCAGTCACTTCATATTATTCCAATAACACAATATTCTCCTGCAACGCAAAATGCACCTTTAGCTCCATTTGGAATTTTTACCATTCTCCAGGAAGCTAGTTTTCATGCAGTTATTTTGATTTTGCAATGTGCCAGCAAGTAGAATGTACTGATATTCTCTTCGCCATGTCATACACTTAGAATTACAGAAGTCAAGCATTTATGTTAAAACATCTGCATTACAGGCCATAAATGAAATATTCTTAAAGCCAAAAGGTTAGCAGCAACTAGATTAGCCAGTAGCTGCCTACATTCATTCATTCTCCATTTTACAGCCCGACCACCCCTACATTCCGGTTGAGTTCGTGGCCTTGCAGAATAAAGACTATTTCTCAGTTCCTCTGCAGTTGCATGTTAACATATGACTAAGTTCTAGCTGATGGAATGAGTGAAAGTGACAAGTGTAATTTTAAGCTGTACTTTTAAAGGTTGGGACATCACCTCCCATTCCCACTTTTAAAATAGCTGCCTGAAAACTATGTTCCTGGAAAGCAGACCCGAGGTAGCCATCTTGAATTGCAAACACCAGCAACTGTTTAGGAATGGAGGCCCTAGGGATGGGGGACAACAGGAAAGAAGGGAGTTTCAAGGGGCAGCTAAGAGCCTAGACTTTATACAAAAGAGAAAAATCTTACATATTTGAGTTTCTGTTAGCTCAGGTCTCTGGCATGAAACCTTCACTTATGATCTAATTCTAAAAGCATAATAAGAAAACCAAATGAAAATGACAGATATCTAAATGACCAGTACCTGCAGTTTAAAAATTATTTTACAGCTCAATCTCACTTCTTTTCTTCAGAAAGGCTGCCAGGACTTCTAGAAATAAGAATTGTGTCCAAGGAAAGTTTGGTGGAAAGCACAGAAGAGTACACACCCGGCTCTCAACCAGGAGGCCTGGGTTCTAGCCCCAGCTCTTACAGTCTCTGTATAAGAGAGGAAAACTATATACCCTTTGGGTCTCACCTTTCGCCTCTGAAAACTGGGAACTAGTCCTCTGTTTTGCATCAGCCTCACAGGGGTATTGCAAAGCATGTGAGAGATGATTTCTGTACAAGAGTTTATTTAAAGCACTGCACAGGCAAGGTGATTATTAAAATATTCCACACAAAATCTTTCTTTATGTGACATTATACCGGACCTAGATGGTGAATAAAGTGCCTGCAATCTCCTGTTTCTAGCTAAGATGGCTAGAAACCAAAGGAAAAGTATAGAGAACCAACTACTTCCCAAGACTGGCATTTCATTTAAGGATCAAAGATAAGACCTTACACCCCAACGCCTCAACTTGCAATGATTAGAAAGCCACAGGTTTGGACCAAGTAGCGCGAACTCAGCACTGTACCTACATAAACAGCCCAAAGCCCAACAGTGCACCTTATTCACTAAAATATGTTTTTCTTTCTTTCCATTGGCTGTAAGGCCACACGGATGGCAGAATCAAAGCCTGACAGGATGTCCATCTTTTTCCTCCTCCCATAGACATACACATAGAAAACAAAGTGTGTGAGAGAGGTGCAAAATGTAATGCAAGACAAGGCTGACAACAGAGTATCTGTAGAGAAGACATCTGGAGTGACCCTCCGGAGCCAAGACTAATGGGCCAATTAATGAAAAGGAATGCCTTGTCAATGGATGATAGTATTCTACAGATCCTGGGGAGATGGGCTGTAAACTGATCTTTATCAAGTACTTATCATACACTGGACCTACAGATGCTAAGGAATATGTATAGTATCTCCTTCAATCATCTCAATAGCCCTATGAAGCACACACTATTATCCGCCCCTGTTTTTCAGATGAAGAAACTGAGGGTCAGAGCAAGTAAGGCACACACCAAAGTCACCCAGCTTGTAAGTGATCCCATCAGGACTTAAACCCTGGCAGTAGCACCTTCACAGTCTGCATGCTTCACCCCTACCTCACTGCCTCCTATATAAGTGCCAAGAAATTAGAAAACAATAAATGCTTACCTTCTCCCTGGAATTATGTTCTGGTAAAACAAATGGTTTAACAGGAAAGAACATAAGAATGATTTAGATGCACCTATATAATGGCTCTTATAACTTTTAAAAAATGAATAAGCAAAGGAATGGGACTTCCTGAGACCGGAAGTCCCCAGGACTCAGGACCTCCTATCTAGCTACAGAACGCTCTCCTCCCTGCGATGGGACCTCCATGCGGGTAGACAGCCAGCTGTGCTCAGGAGAAGAGGCTGCATGTCAAACCCACCAGCGTTTTCTCACTTTATTCTTTTCACTTTCTCAAAAACATCTGGGTTGCCTGACACCACTTCAGATAAACCAAAAATGGAAACCCCCAAGGCTGGTAGCAAAGCAAGGGCTTCAGTCTCCACCCACCCTCAGATGCCTGTAAGCCCTGCAGATCGGCAGGGTAAAGATGGCTCTGTACTATGCCTTCTCCCCCAACCCTTCGGCAGGGGTCAGGGTCCCTCATTATTCAGCCTCCTCCTCTCCCACACCTACCCTGGAAGCCAGGCAAAAAGGGGGATGGGAGTATGTGCCCTGCAGGGAGCCAGAGACACAAAGCACCCCAAGGACAGGCAGAGACAGACTTGGGCCTGACACAGGCGGGTGGCCCTCAGCACGGAGGGCTCGAGCTTGTGAGATGTGGGCAGTCTGAACCGAGAGGTGCCCAAGTGCCAAATACTTGCAGATGTCAAAGTCTGCCAGACGGAAGAAAACTGTAAAGGACAGAATGAAAAATAGCACATTATTCATTTTTATATTGATTACATGTTGAAATGATAATGTTTTGGATAGGTTGAGTTAAGTGAAATGCTGTATAATATTAGAAGTACTTAATTAGTGCAATTAATTAGTGCAATTAATTGCTTTTAATTGTGGCTGCTAGGAAATTTTACATTACACATGCGGCTCATGTTATCTATTCCAAGCACTCTTCCTGACAATAGAGTCCAGACTGCACCCTAAAGACAGGGCAGGTGCCGGGACCTTTTAAGCAGAGGCTTAACATGATCAAACGGGGCCTCGCAAATGTCATTCTGACTACAAAATGGAGAATGTGCAGAAGAGGGCAAGCAGCAGACGTGGGGAGCCTCTCTAGGAGCTTCGACCACCATCCAGGAGGGAGAAGACAGTAGTAGATGGAGGGAAGTGGACCAATGCAGAACACATTTAGAGAGCGGAGCACAGGAGACAGGGGGACTGACTGGAACGTGGTGCACTAAGACGGTTCCCAGGTTCTGCTCCGCAGTCCAGGTGGGCAGCCGCTCAGCACCCTTCCTGCAGGACCCAGGGTTCAGCAAGCGTCCTGGGGTCAGAGATGCCTGTTTCCATGAAGTTCCCCTGCAAGGGCAGGAATCACAGATGCTCTGGGGACACTAAAACGAGTGCGTGCTGTTCCAAAGTGCTTCCCTTCTTAAGAACTCCCAGAGCAAGTACCTCGAAGACCTGCCAAGACAAGAATCACTTTGGAATGCTGCCGGAAATGATGGTAATTGATGCTAAGACCAGGAAATGGGCTGAAAGCACAGCAAATTGTTTGGATGGATGGGGGTGAGAGCAGAGTGGGGTCTTTGCTCCAGCCCCCTCTCTCGGTTTCCTCCCAGGGAAGGTTTAGGATGATACCGCAGGAGACCAGGCTCCAGAGTCAGGCCCCGGCATAACAACCAGCTGGACCACTTTATTAGATGGGCGTCCACCGGCCCTGCTAGGCTTCCGTTTTCTCATTCCTTTGACAAGAAAACCCCTGCCTACCTTGTAAGGATTCAGTGAAATGACTCAGGTAAAGGCCCCTGGACGGCCTGATCTTTAGAGAACATTCCAAAAGTGGGGGCGTTATCTCGTGGCATTTCCTCCTCCCCTGTGCAGTCATACCAGTTCCCAACAGGGCAGCGGGTGCAAATGAGACTTTGGCTGTTATCACCTCTCACGGGTGACAAATCTCAAGAAGAGTCAGGCAGGCTGTTTGAATGTTAACTGTACAGAGAAGCAAGCCCAAGCCCATGGCTGCTGCGACATCAGAGGCCTGCCCCTTCCAGGGCAAGCATTATTATGAATAATTAAAGCAAAGCTCTGCTTATCAAAATAAATGAACAAAGGATGCCTCTGACGGAGCACTCCCTGCCCCCACCATTTTGGGGGTTTAGGAGACAATCCCCCCTCCCCAGCTACTGCATCTTCCAGTCTGATCATCTTCACAGGCCTCCCTATCAATGTGGATAAATTAGCACACTTCTCCACACGGATCTGCAGCCATAAATCACAAATATGAGTGTGTGTAAAATTATATAGCACAGGCCCAGTGTAATAATAAACACATTTATATTTTATAACTGCTGTTTTCTCCACATTCAAGCTGCCTTACTGCCCAGGCCCCAGAGGTCCCCAAGACCTCCCCAAGGGCCCCTGCGAGGAGCAGCTCTGCTTCACGTGCAGTTTGCTTCCAGCCTGTCACACACCGAGGTCTGCCAAACGCCAGCGGGTTCCTCTTTGTGCTGCAGGAGCAGACAGGGAACCATATAGGTTCACTGCCCTCTCTGCAGCTGAATGCAGACACGAACGAGCAGGTGACCTTTCAAAGCATGTCAAAATGGCCCTCGACCCACAGACCTGCAAACTTCGGGGCATGCACTATCTAAATCACCCCATCTGAAAAGACCTATGTTTGCACAATGGGATTGTGTTTACACAAAGATTTAATGCCTCAATAGAGCAAAAGCTGTTTGGTTAATTTTAATTATTGCTTTATTCTCCTTACAACAGATTTTTTAAAATGTGTAACAGCGAGCTTGCAGTAATTGATCCCATAAGCTTCGTGCCAAGGGTCCCTTTAACTCATATAACAGAAATAGGAAGGGTACATACAAAGTTTTCCTTGGCTGGGAAGAATTCTTCTCATTCCCTAGTTCTGGTCACTACCCATTCTCTTTTGTAGAAGGACACCAAGGAAAACCACAGAAAAACATCAAGATCTGACCATGGGAAGAAGGAGGAAATATACACAGGTGGGGCAGCAAGCATTCTAAATGCTCAGCAGTGAATTCTAAGCAAGCAAATGGCTAGCATCAATTGAAGATGAGGGCCCTGCCAATTATAATGACTTACTGAGATTATTTCCTTAGCATTAGATAAAATAAAAGGGATATTATGAACATGCAAAGATGTATAGGAACACAGGAATGCGCAAAGAGAAATCTACAGGCAATTCTCAAGAGTTGAGCCCTGAGGGACAATGTGTGCTATTCCTTCTGCCATCCAGGAATTGGTCTTTTGGTGTTAATATTTCTTTCTTCAAATCTCTGGAAGACAATGCCCATCATTCTAAGATTCCTTTGGATTCTTTTGGCAGAATGCTGGAAAGCAGCTATACCACTTCACTTTTCGGAATAAAGAGGACAGTCCACTGTACATGTTAGCAGAATCGTAAGCTGAGTTTGGGATTTTTGCTCATTAGTGTACTTATAATTCCTATATTTACCAAAGGTCTCCTTAGGACACCCAACTTGTCCATAACTATCTTCAACAAAGCAGACACAAGAAGGATCAAATAGAATCATCCCTAGCTCCACATGTATCACACCAGGACAAATGAAAACACACAAACCACACGTCAGACTTACTCAGTGAGCTCTGGCAGAAGACAGACAAGAACATATGACTCACGTGTCATGATACATCCATAGCTTCCTTCAACTTCTCTAAGGTACCCTCCTTTGAATTTTCCAATTCTGTGCTGAAAGAGGACCACTAAGACACATTTTTTTAAGAGGTCAGGGAGAAGTATCTATTTACTATTTCTTTGCACAAATTCTCTCCACTATGCAAACGCAGTAATACTCAGATACCATGTCAAGAATCATTACCTCGCATTTGTTTGCATCTTTTAAAACTAGCTTTTTTCTTAAAGCAGGGAAAAATCAACTAAGAGCAAAGGTTCCTAAGTTTAACCAAAATAGAATATACAAGACAACCATCCATTTTTTCAGCTATCCTGCATTTGTAGTTGTATTGGGTAAGTAAGATAATACTGCACATGTTACTTAGCATACGTGTGAGTTACGTAGAGTAGTAAATATTAAGCCATTTATTTTCCTGAACCAGAAATATAATCAAAGTCATTTTTATCCCCCAAAAGAAATAAGCAATCTCTAAAGAGAAAACAGAGTGGCAAAAGCTCTGCTAGAGTTCAACAGTGATAACTTTGAACGACCGGAGCCTCAGTCCCCTCATCTGTAAACTGGGTATGCTGAGAACACCTTGCTTGTGGAAGAAGTGGGAGTTAAGTGAAATGGTGTATGTGAAAGTACTAAGTATGCTATCAGGGTTAACACAAGCAACATTTTTGCTTACTTGGGTATGAAATAACACGGAGACAGCCATTCACAGGCCTGGTGCTCACTTGTATTCCCACTTTCAAAGCCAGTAGAAGCAGGAATGTCTCAGCTTACCCTTTCTTCAGCCCATCTGCTCTATGGAACTGACTAAATAACCACTACATCTTCAGGTCATCAAGATAAATATGACTAATTCCCTACAGGGTCTAAAACTAAGGCCTGAAAACAACTGTGATCCAGAAGGTGATACTTAGCATGACCCCACGAGGCCAGCTCATAATGGCAATACCTCCAAGTGGTAGGGATAAGCTAATCTGTGTGAAAGCCACAGATGTCACATTCTCCCTACAGCCACATTCACATGTATGAGAGGAATAATGTTAGCAGTATTATCTCCAAAGAGCTAGGACAATGCTGTACAATTATAATAGCATATTGTCCATTGTATCTGAGGATGGCTCGTCTGACAATGTTATTTTCTGTGCATGTAGCTAACAGAATCAACGCATAATTCACATCCCCTGACAAAATGCAAGCATAAAGTACATGTCCATTGGATAAGGCCACTTAAATCTTTTTATCTGAAATAGCACCTTTCTCCCTAAGAATTCATAATACTTCCAACACTTTCCTCACAGTGCTGGTGGAAAGCAGAACGGTGAATAACAAGAAATACACTGAAGTAGCAAACACCAGTACAATGTATGGGTTTCCCAATACATGCTCAAATTGCTGACTGAAAACACGTCTGTCTTATTTCTGCACTAACAGTCAATCTTCTTTTGGATAGCAACAACACCAGTGTCACCAATTGTTGTGGCGAGCGTATACCAGAGAGCAGGCAGAGAACGACAACACCACACAGTGCTGCAGATCCTCAGGGCTTGGTCAGCTGGCCATTTCCTGGCAAAACGCCCCCTGCCACATACCAGGCTTTCAGCTCCTGTGACTCAAACCCCTGCCTCAGCAAAATCTCAAATTATTCCAGGTCAGGAACCTTCAGCAGAAGGGGAAGGGGCAGCGCTCAGGAAGGGCCCCATCGTGAATGCTAAATCTAGGAAGCTAAGCACCCAGCAGAGGTGGTGTGACTGCCTTCACACCATAAGGGGAGAAGCAGCACACCTCATAGGACACTTCAGAAACAGCAAATTATACCATATTTTTATTTAGTCAATATTGCTAAAGATTATAAATGGATATCAAGACCTGGAGGGTAGTCTTAAAAGGATTAGGACATATTTTTCAAGTGGTTTGGAGCAACTCAGAGAGATGACAAGGACCCAGGAGATTGTGTCAGGCACGGGTTTCAACTGTTGACCCTCCTGGCCAGGTGACCAGTTGTCGGGCTGTCCTGGGCACCGTGGGATATTCAGCAGAATTTTGCCCTCCACTCACCAGATGCCATAGTACACCCTTGAAAGTGACAACAAAATATGCCAGCGGACCTTGCCAAATGTTCTGAGGGATAAAAGTCTACCCTGGTTGAGAACCACTGCATTAAACAGCTAATAATCTCACATTGGAGGGGATGGTACAACTGAAAGGTTTGCTCACACGTGTAATGGCCTCCTTAATCACACACACACACAACTTCTGTATGACTTTCATTTCCTGCTGTACCCATATTAGCCTCAGAAATTCTTAAAGGTTCAGAGGTCTGTCAAAGTGGATCACTCCCTCAGGCAGGGGCCGGGACAGGTTGTGAGCACAGGGTTTCCAGCTGAGGGCCAAAGGGAGAAAGAACCCAGCTCTGCCCCTCAGCACAGGGACACATCTGCCCCACGCACCTTATACTGATTCTCACAAAGACACACTGTGGGTGAGCAGTGGTCCAGCTCAGGGGCTCGCAACCATCAGATTCTTCTTTCTAGATGTGTCAACAGATTTACCTGATATGACATGTGGTAGCTTTGTGTGGCCTGAGAATTAGCAAGCCTGTGCTGGGGACTGAGGAGAATCTGAAGGTTGAAGAAGCTACACGGATGTCTCCCTTTCCTCATCCCCCAACGAATGCCTGCCATGTGCCTGCACTCTCACTATGACTTTAAACATGGAGGCAGCCAAAGAAAATGATCTGCTCTCCCAACAGCACGAAGAGAGGAAGCTCAGAAGTATACACGGATGTTCACTTATCAGGGGGACTAACCATGACCGTGTCAGACTTCAAAGATCCCAACCCAGAGTTTCCAGGATCTTGCCAGAGCCGGAGGAAGGGTACAGAACTCCATTTGATCAATGGGTAAAGGCTGGGCTTAGGCAACACAAATATCCGTCCTTCACTGAATTCTTCAATCTACATCCTGCTTAAGTCAAATAGGGCTGATCCATAACACACTTGGAAATGTGTTATTCTAGCAATGTGCTGTCAACAAAGACTAAACCCTCAGTCAGAACCAGCCCCTCCCACAGGCAGAATGTAAAACTTGTCAAGCGATAACGGAATATTCTAACTTCTAACAACCATATGGTTAAGTCCTTTAATGAACAAATACTTGTGAGTGATTGACAACTGGTCCTTTTAACAGAGACAGCAGAAAGAATACGAGACCTGCTCAGTAGTTATCGTCTCACAATAAGATTTTCCTCTTACTCTTTACTACTAAGAGCCAGAGCTCTCTGGATCGCTGCAATGTTCCATCAGCCTTCAGCATACGTTAAACAGAAATGACGCCGCAGAGCCCGATCTCATCGCAGAGCAGGAGGGCTCCGAGCTCAGATTAGAACTCTTGCTGCTTCTCTTTTGAAAGGGGATGGGAGAGGTCATTAGTATGGGCAGCCAGTATCAGCCATTAGTGTCAAATAAGACTTGTCTTTGCTAACTATTTTTGCGCAGTCACGCAACACACTTTGAGTTTTCTCAGTAAAACAGCTCCTTCCCAAGGGAACGAAGTTGCCTCTTCAGGGAGCTACAACTGACACACGCTTTCTCAAGCATTTAAAGTGAGATCTCCTCGGAACACGACTGCAGTTCTGAAGAATCTTCCTCCTCACACTTCCAGTGAGGATTTCAATAATGATGAAATGGGAACTTCTACCAACTGGAGATAACAACTGCATGGAAAATAATCACATTTTTAACGTTTTTTAAATCACAAAATTGATTTCAGATTTATTATCCACCAGGTTTATTCATTTGCCATAAAAAGCTGAGGTATGCAAATGCATGCATTAATTTAATGTAAATACAAAATATTATCCACAAGTAAGAGAACATGTGCTGTGCACATCAGTGGAATAAAGCCCATAATGGAAAGTCAGAGGGTTTTCCTTTCTCCTTCAAGGTGAATAAGTCAAGAAAATCCCATAATGCATCAGTCCATTTTACTTTGTGCTTTGTATATCAAGAAGAATTGATACAAAATAATTTAGTCCATTTAAGAGATAAATGGCACTATCTTTAACACATTAAAGATGCCATTTTGTTACTAAGTTAGTAATTTTACTGTTTGTACAAATTCTAGTAGGGCCCATATCAAATTCTGGTAAGTAATTTTCAGTCTGTTTTTTCTTAAAACCAAATTCATCATTTAGGTGACAAGTCATCAAATATTTTATTTCTTCAAACTACATTCATAAGGAATGCAAAGAAAAGAAAGACTTCAAGGCTCTAATGTATTTTCATAGCTAAAGGATTTAGTTGAGAAAGCAGGATGAGAGGACGCAGGTGCCAGACATTGTGTAGAATTTGCACTTATGCTCCATTAATTGCCAGCATATCTTCCGCTCCCTTTTCCTCCCCTCCCCCCATTAAATCCCTCTGGAAAACAGCAGAGCAGCAGGCCCAGACTGGTACCCAGCAGCAACACCAGGAGCAGAAGTAGCCAATTACCCTCCAGAATACAAAGGGGGGTGGTGGTGGAGGGAATGATGTAGTTACCTAGCAACCAGAAAGAGCAGAAACAGCTGTGTAGCAGGCCCGGGCTGGTACCCAGGCAGAAACAGGATAGCCAATTAGCACACTGTATTTAATGCTGATGTGGTTTCCTAGTAACAAGCTGCACAAGTCAGTCTGTTGCATTTTCTTCCCCCTCCTTCCTCACATTTTCCTCAATCATGCACAATATTACTATTTGCCCTAATTACTGTTTCTCCACTGCTTCGAGCAACCATTATTTTGTCCCTAGAGAAAATGGAAGAACTCAGAAAAAAAATCTTCTGTAATGACAGTATTTAGTTTCAAATTCAGTTTAGCTGTAAGCCTGAGACACTAAACAACAACAACAAAGAATGAAAAAAAAAAGCCAGCAAACTACCCCCTTCCTAAATATATAAGTAACCTACAATACATTTTCTGCATGCAAGTATATTTATAGGTAAGCAAAACAAAAATTTGTAATAATACATATTATCATTTTGCCATACACTACATTTTTCAAATAGGTTGAATCAGCTGTGTGCTTGAATTTATTCATATTGATTTTCTGGCACTCTCTCCTGAACACTAGGAACATAAAACGTCTTATTACCTGTATCAGAGAGAGGAGATGTATCTTTTGTTGCTCTTTTTAAAATACCAATACTAGTTTTAACAGGCTCATGACCAACTGAGAATTCAAGATGAGGAATCATTATTTCCTTTCTACAAGTTGAGGACAAGTAAAGGGTGTTGTGTATCCCATAATAAGGGGATTCAAAACACCATGTTATAAGTTCATAATCAAGTAATGAATTCCACTGGGATGACATTAAATTGCATGAACACACAAAATGAAGACAGAAAACTTTCAAACATGACTCCTGGGCAGATATTCTAAAATGTATTTCCAAAACATCTTGCTGTTTGCCTATACAGTGTGTGCCAGAGTCAAGTTTATGTCCTATTTATTTGTACATAGATCATGCAGTTCTATATTTCTTAGGGCATCCATCAGACTCCTAGCACCTCTCACTTAACAGCAGCTTCAACACTGTAACAAGCTATAGTCCTTCCACCAAAATAGCCCTGACATGCAAAGAGCACAGGCTCTCCAGGAAGACCACAGACACTGAAACACATCTCACTGGGCAATTCCCCACCATGGAAGGACTTTATCAACTGTGGATGGCTTCTGCTTTCTTATCTGCAACAAAAGGATTGATAACTTTCATTACCTTTAATGTATCTATTCCATCTCAACAATCTTGGATTAAAAAGTATTTTATATTGTTTACCTGAAAACAGGATGCACCACTTTACTGAATTCCATAGATTAAATATTAGCTACAGTAATGAAACGAGGATACCTTCTGAAGGCTGAAACAACAGAAGAAGTCTATGCTTTATGATTCCAAGTGAGTAGTTTATAATATAAAAGAGTTTTAAATTACAAATGCATTTTATTATGCAAACAAAAATACAGTAAAAGGAATCTTACCTAATACAGATAAATTTGGGAGAAAGAGAATGTAATTACGTGTTTTGCAAGCTTGGTAGTGTATTGGGATGGAGTACAGAGAGGAACATCAAATGTACCAAGAGTGCAGTTCAAACCCATATGGGCACTGGCCTATTGGATCTTAAGTCCAACACCTCATCAGTGTCTAATATGGGTAAATTTGGAAGGGAAATAGGGAAAAGACACAGCGTTCAAAAAAATGAAGAGGGTCTTTCAAGGAGGCTCGGTGAAGGTCAATGCTCTATCTAGGCTCATAGGGAACTGGCAATGGGACATCCTGGTCTTCCATTTGCTGAAAGTTTATGGGGTTAAGTTCTGGGTCAACCCCCAACTCACCTATTTGCACAGGCATGGATAGTGAAGAAGAAGGTAAGATAAATATGGGACAGACCACGGCAAGCCTATTGTCACTACAACCATTCCTAAATAATTTAGGTGATTCACGCTCCATTATGCAAGCTAGTTGCGTCCTATCACAGGTGATGGAGGATGAGAACATTCTGGGAATGGAGAATAACTCCTGCTCTAGTTGGCCAAATAACCAGTACATTAAAAGGTCACTACTCTTTCATCAGTTTGATGGTCTTGCCTCTACCAACATTTAACTTGATAAATGTCATGACAATACATTATTTGAACAAATGAGGCTACTCTTAGAATATGAAGAGTAGAAGCAGGGTAATGGGGCGCTCAGGATGGAAGAGAGAGAGAAATGCCACGCCAGTTTCCAGCACTCCCCCACCATATCTCCCTACTCACTTGAAGACTCCTGAAATTGTATTAACAGTCTCTCAAAATTGAAAATCAAGGAAACAGTAAGAAATCCACGTTACACCCTAGTTGGTGGATGTGTAACCTATCAATCAACAGTGTATTGTTATCAGATCCTGCTGTGGAGGGTCAAGGAAGAGAGAGAAGAAGAGAGACAGAATCAGGTCAGGTACAGGGTGTGGAATGCAAAAGAAAGGAATAAATATTTTAGGAAACAGCCTTGCCCAGAGTCATCCAGTTTGCCTCCATAGGGAGGGGACAAACACAAAATGCCTGGATGGGAAAGACCTGGATTTCTGTTCGGTACCCACATAGCCTGGCAGAGCCCACGGCAGGCTTGATTCCCAAACTCTTCCACTGGCTCATCAGAACTAACTTCCTTACATGAAAAGTTTCCTGATGATCCATTATCAAAGTCTCAACTGTAATTTCTATTAAATTCAAATGGAATAAATTTCAAAGAAAAATCTTTTGTTAATTATACACAACTTTCTCCAATTCTTTTTTTCCTGACACAAACAGAATCACTCTGTTATTGTTTCAAATTCAAGAGAGAATATGAAAATTATTACCCACAAACAGTAAGCTTTTATAACATCACCTTAGCCTTCACTGTTTACACAGTAGTGCCTTTTAACTTTCCTCAAGCCTCCTAGTATAACATGTACAGGGGAACCACAACCATCACCATCATTAACACTTCTACTCTAACAGAGGTAACTTCTGTACATTATTTATTAAACAGAGTAATTCCTCTGAAGTTCACACTTGGCCCTCCCACTGTCAATTTTCCAATTGCACAGACACGTCATGACTCATTTTCCCCCCTATCAAACAGAGCTGGCTTACCTTCAACTCTTGGAATTTATAAAATTTTATTACCTCCACTGTCTTTTCTGAAATGAAATTCCCTTTTCCTCTTTTCCTTCTTACCCAGCTTCCCACACACCCTAATCCATTGCTATATCCTCTTTTGAGAACAGGTTCCAAATATAATGACTTTATGGAATCATATTTTAGTCTCTTGCATCAAAAAAGCAAGATTCTCAGAAATGGGAGAAAGAACAGAGTCTAGAATAGTGTTCAACTATATTAATTCTTTATGATAAAATACTCATTAATTTCATGTTTTGCTGTCTTGACTCTTAACATACTTATTTACTGTGTGACTACCAATTATCCATTAAAAGGACATCTGGAATAGGCGTTCCACTAAGCTTACATTTATTACTATAATGATAAAATAAATGTGCTTATTGTGTGTACACCGAGTTTAAGCCATTCCGTCTGCTCGATATGTGTTTACATAAATTTATCTTCATAAATGTTAAGAGCTATCATATTACTAAACTATCATGTGGTAAGTTCTAAGATTTTCCTGAATCATAAAATTTTCCCATCGATTATTTTCCACCACCTCGCTTCATACTCCTTTCCAAACTCCTCTTAAGCCCTTGAATATGCTGAATCCAAACCTTCAAACCCTCCCGTTAAACTCTCTGCACCTTAGGAACCGAATGCTTAACCCTACCCCAGCTTCCATGCCAGAACGGGTCTAACGAGTCTCCGCCTCGAGGCACCAGTGAATTTCATTAGCAGCCATGTGTCTCAGCATATTAAAGGCTCTTTAATGTCTTAAAATTGCCCCATTTCAGTTACAAATGTATACAGGTAAAGAATTTTCATCTATAGCACTGAGAAAGCTGAAAGTAGGCAATGGGCCCCCCCCCAGTTTGACACTGAGGTATTTAATTTCATCCTGCTGATATGCCTGACCTTGAATGGGGTCTTCTATTTATATAAATTCATGTGTTATCACATTGGCATCACTTAAAAAGATGAGCAGCGGCAATAAATACCCCATCCGGAAAGAGAAAAGTGGTATTTTACTCCCGAATCTTCCATGCTGCCTCCTGTTACTGATAGTAGCCCCTGCATCCATTCTCCTTAAACCCCCAGAATGGCTTGGCTTGCCTTGTCCTCCTCGACTGTCATTCCATGGCACACATGGTGTCTCATGCCTATGGGCACTTAACACCAGTTTCCAGAATGACTGAAAAAACAAATGAAGGAAAGAAGAAGCAAGATGACCTATTAAATAGGATGCAAGCCTAAGGTACAGGAAGGAGTCCATGGGTCAAACTTTAATTTTGCCAGTGAGGGGTGTGAAAAGCCTGGGCTGTCACTTTTACATTTCTGGTCTTCAGGTCTCCGTATAATGTGATAATGTCTATCTTTCTTATTTCGTAGCAATACAGATTAACTTTTGTCATTTTAATGAGTGAACTGAGGTTGTTACAAGAGCCGACCTCTTGTCTCTCAGTAATTCCAAGGTTTAAAAAACTGATGATCATAATAATAGTAGCTACAGGAACGACCACAGTAGGCTTGGAAATCGAAGAGTCCTTTCGTAATTTTACCTCTGCAGATTCTTAGTCACTTGATGAGGCAGTTTGTATAAGGACCTTCCTAACTCTTACCAATAAAGTAGTTTTTATTGCCCTTGTGGATTTAAACTTTATGTTTTTCATATACTCATAAGAACAGATTATAAAAAATCTATCTTACTCTTTTTCCATCATTAGCACAGAAGAGCTTAGACTGGAATAATACTTGGTTCAAATCCTTGCCCAACCACCTATGAGCAGCAGATGCTGGGCAAATTACTTGACCTATCTGAGTCATCTCATTTTGCTCATCTGTAAAACAAAATAAGACAGTACCTATGTCACTTAATTTAAAAGGGCTAATATTATAAAAGACACAAAAAGCGCCCGGCACACAGCAAGTGTTTTATTAAGTATCTGTGAAACGAGTACAATAAACAAAATATATTTCAAATTTTAAAGAACTTTCATTATGTATGTGATACAGGCACTTTTGTTTGCCTCCTAAACACTACACTCGTCCTTTTATTTGAAATGTTTTTAGCCATATCTTCATCTGAAAACAAACTACGAATCCTTGTTAAACTCAGATTGCGCCACCTCGATTCATAAAGACCGCATGCGTGGCCCACAGCAGGTGAAAACGCTACACACTGTGCACTTGTATAACCACTCCATCTAAAAAGCATCCTGTTCGGCCCTTCCCACAAAAACTACCACCAGACTTCAGGCAGCACCTAAGCAAACACAGCTTCCTCACGGTGACCAAGAACCCAGGATTTAATTGCTGTCCTGTTTCATTTTACCAACATAGCCTCTCCTTCAATATAAACAATATAAACGGGGACATGCTTTTATATGAATTTTCAAATTCTAAAAGTCCGCTCACTGAGCATAAAGGACCCTTTCAATTTCAGGCTTTTTTTTCTTCTGAGAAAAGATCAAGAAGAAATATGGGAAAAGTTCTTTCTCTTTTTGCATAGAGACTACTAACATTTTAACAAATTGTGTTTGGCTGAAAATGAGCCTAAGAAAGAGGATTTGTTTTGTTTTACTACTGGAAGTAAAGGGTCTCCTTGTATCACAACATAAGAGTTATTTAGCTGATTCCAAGAAGATAGATAAAACTATAATTGCAGTGGTTGAATTACTGAGAAAGAAAAATGTATTACACAAGGACCAGAAAACAGAGGGAGATGAGGTGTGCAATGCTGTGGCTGCTAAAGGACATTTTTATGCTCATACCAACCCTAAGTGCTCTTTCCCATGAATAAACCATATGCCCATTTCTGTGTTGTCTTTCACTAAGATCCTGATAAACTTCATTATAACCCTCTGTCTCATTCCCTGACTCATCTTCTTCCACCTGGTTCCCCCATTCCTAACTTTATCTCCTTGGGCAACTAGTACCTGCGCCCAGCTACCAAATTGAACATCTGCTACCTTAAGAAAAAGATCACCTCACTGCTTAATATCCTCCAGGGTAAAAAGTCTGGAGGATTCAGCATCCTCAAAACACTTCCACAGAAGGAGGAAAAATGCCTATCTTTTCCAGCTCAGTAAATTCTATCCATATAGATTAAATGAATAACAACTTTTTAAAATTCCTCAGTGCAAGTAAATCCATGTCCCAATTGTCTGTCTTTATGTGGAGAAGGTAGAGACTCACACATTTTCTTTTATTTCATTTCATTTTCTGCAACTGTGTCTCCTTTGCAACACATTACCATACAAAAGAGATACGGCATATATATAACTCTCCAGAACGAAATGCCAGTAGCTCCCCTCTCTCTGGGATGATATTTTTTTTTCCATCCCAAAATACCTCTCCAAATGAAAGATGAGAAATATTTCCACTGAATGAAGTGAGTCTTGTGCTAAAATAGTTTGCCTCAATCCATCCAGAGCCCACTTTTGAAAACTTCATTTCAAAATTTGGTCAGCAGCTCTCGCTATTCCATTCCTTATACCAGCAGTCTCTTTCCCATTCAAATCCCCATCGCCATATACCTTTGGCCTCGAGCTTTTACCAGTCCATTTTCTTTATATGTTTGCACTTAATTTGATTTCATTCTTCATGCTTTTTCCATTATTCTGAGTTCATTCACACCACATAAATTATCACCTTTGTTTTCAGTTCCCCATGTGCCCCATTCACACCAATTCCAAATAAATACTTATGATTCTCATCAATTTAATCCAAATTAATTCATATTCTCTCTCCCATCCCCCATTTCCATCCTCACCTCCCCTCTCTTTGGTTTCTCTTTCCTACAGAACCCAGCTTTCCTTCCATTCTGTCTGTGAGGAAGGTTTTATAGGAAAAATGCTTCCTGCGTTGTCTCCGGAAGGCCACTTTCTCCATTCCTGTGGGCTTACATGGCCAGGTCTATTAACGCCGTCACCCCCAACCCCACTGAGGAATCATTAAAAATGGAGAATGAAAAGCTTCTTAATTTTTGTGGTGCAGGTTGAATAACCCTCATCTGAAATGACTGGGACCAGAAGTGTTTCAGATGTGGGATTTTTTTCTGATTTTGGAATACTTGCAAACATATAATGAGATATCTTGGAGATAGGACTCAAATCTGAATATAAAATTCATTTATGTTTTATTTTCACCTTATCTTCATAGTCTGAAGGAAATTTTATACAAGATTTTTAGCATGACTCCATTTTGACTGTGACTTGTCCTGTGAGGTCTGATGTGGAATTTTCTACTTGTGGTGTCACATGGGCTCTCCAAAGTTTTGGATTTCAAACTATTTAGAATTTCGGGTTTTCAGATCAGATCAGATCAGGGTACTCAATCTGTATTTAACTCTGGCCCACTGGCTCATTTCTAGTTTACATAAATCTGTTTTTCACTCAATTATCACTAGTCAATGGTAACAATAGTAATAAATATCATCAAAAACAACAGTAATAACTGCAACAATCCTAGTGCTATTTTTAATGAGTTCTATCTGCCAAGTAATTTGCTTAATCTTCTAAACAATCTATGAGAACTACACTAAAAAGCAACAATAATAACAATCCCACTACTACTTCAATGAGTTCTGTCACAGAACCACAATAAAAAACAACAGTAATAACAACAACAATCCCCTTACTACTTTAATGAGTTCTTATGATCTGTCACGTAATTTGCTTGCTCAATCTTCCACAGCCCCAACACATCTCAACATCCCTGCCTCATCCTTCCTCTGCTTTCCTAGGGGCTTGAGGCGGAGCTGAGTCATACATCAAAGCCTAGCAGCACTGTGACGTCTTGTCATTAACTTACTCATTACTTTAGAAAGAAAGAAATAGGATAAATATTACTTTCAGAACAGTATCAGAGAGGGGGAAAGAAACTGGCAAATACAGGAAGTCTTGGTCTCGGTGTATGTGGAGCGGGGAGGTGGAACCCAAATTCTGATGCAAATCCACCAATGGAACCCTTCATCTGAGACACAGGATTCCGAAATTGTTAGGAGACCATCCCAAAAGCAAGAGGCAAAGGGCAACTAAGCTCAGAATTTCAAGACTATAAGCCTAAATCCTGCTTGTAAGGAAGCAACATCGGTTCTTATCCCATGGGAATAACTTTGATCTTCAAAACAGTGATTTGTTTAAGTCACATATTATACATTCCTACTTTAGAAAAGTTCTTCAGCACTGCACAAAGATATTTCACGGATCACCAGGACATCAGAGGGGAAAGGAACCTTAAGAGCCAAATTGTTTGACAAATATGGAAAATGAGGTGCAGAGAGATAAAGCAACATACTCAAGGTCACAGAGCTAGTGAGTGGCAGTAAGGACTAGAATTCAGAAGGCTCTGATTTTCCAGCCAACAGTACACTCCTCCTTGGTGGCCACAGAGCCCCAGAGTACCAGACAGTTCCCTGCCTCATGTGCTATCACCCGCTTCTCTCCGGGAACGCTCTTATCCTGCCACTCACACCTGAGGGATTTTCTCTACTCAGCTCGCAGTGTGCAGGCAGTATGCAAAAGCCACACAAGTCGTACACTTGTTAGTGACCCACTTAAAAACCACCTCTCAGTAATTGCTCCTAGTAGCACGCTAGTAGACCAAGAACAGATACTGCCCCCAAGCACCAACCTCGAAGAAGAGAACAAAGACCAGCCTTATGGAAAATGCCGGTCTCCCTCCGTTCTGTGTAATCCCTTTTCTTCCAAATGATCCCATTGCTCAAAAGATCAACATGACTCCTTGGAATTGCCGTGGAAGCCCTGAGCACAATATACAGTGCCATCCCTCCACCACCCACCCTTACCACACACATAGCAATGTAATCACTTCAGCAACTTCTCAGTAACAAGCTCATTAAAAAGCAATTCTGCCAACTCTCCATAAAGCACGCGCCAGAGAACAATGCAAAAAAGGAGATGCCAATTAATTATAGAATGATCACATCTAATGAACTCTGAAACCCTCCTGCTGCTGGTGACTTTGATGAAAAATCAGGGATGCCAGGAAAGGAGTGAATAGGGACAGCCTCGCTAACTGTTTAACTGCGAATGCAGTTACCTCCCCCAGTTATGTACCTCCCCAGATTCCAACGTTGACCAAACCTGCAGAGCTACCCTCCTAAGACGGCAACCACACGAGTGCCAGCGGAGGGAAAGAGCCCCATACCGCGCACGTCTGTGAGTCACACTACAGAGCTGCGTGCCTCAGCCTCAAACCGCCGTGCTCAGCATTGCCTCTGCAAACAGCTCTCAGCCAGCCAGCGACAAACCCGCGTCCTGTGCTTGGGACACCCTGAGAGTGCTGGGCTGAGGAGGGAGCCATTCCGCCGCCCCCCAGGCCCGCGCCCTGCACCCCGCCTACTGAGCATCGCGAGGCGAAAGCAGGAAAGGGACGCAGCCACGTGCGGCCGCCTTGTACCACTACCTGTGTGAGTCCTCTGGTGGGCCTTTAGGTGGGAGCTTTTTGTATAAACTTTCCGGCACCCGTTAAACTGACAGCGGTGCACCCTCTTCTTGTTTTCGGGGCACGCGTCCGCCCCCAGCCCTCCGGGCTCGCTGTCGCTCTGTCCGCTCTTAACGGCCCCCGCCGGTGCCACGGCCGCGGCCGCCGCCACCCCGCCCACCTTCACGGAGCCCAGCGCGGCCTTCTTGGCCACCAGTTTCAACGTCACCGTGCCGTCCACGGCCGACAGAGTCTGCGAGGTTTTGACCAGGTGGCGGCTGAGCTCGGGGGACGACGGGGGCGTTAGTGAGGTCACGGCGTTGAGCTGGGCCTGGTTGACGGCGGCGTAGCTGTCCAGAGAAGGGCTGGCTGGCTGCAGGCTGAGGCAGGTCTCGGAGAGCAGCTTGTCCCGGGAGAGCAGGATGTCCACCGCCGAGCTCTTCTCGCAGATGGTGGCTTCCACCGGGAGCAGCAGGGGGTCCAAGCGCCGGAAGCTCTCCTCCATGCACGGGGGAGGAGAGGCGTGCAGGAAGCAGTCCAAGTCCTCGCCAAAGGTCTCCGAGATGCGCCGGGGCTCCGTCTGCAGGTAGCGCTCCAGCTCAAGGCATGTCTGCGGACAGGAAGGATGGGGAGAAACAACCATCAGAGGCCAAGAACAGCAGCGGGCCAGGGGACAGGCAGAGGGGCAGGGAGCAGAGAGCTTGCTGGTCGTTTATAGCAACTTACTAAAAATATAATTCCTACAACACCCTGTGCCAAGGAGCAGGGATCGCTGTCCAGTGCGCTTTAGCATCTCTCACCACAAGATGAAAAAATAAGTTCAGACACAACTCTGAGACCTGTGAAGGACAAGAGCCTATATCGCAACATAAAACTGTCACCTGGTAAAGAAATAGAGAAGAACCAAAAATGTTGGTTTCAACAAATCTTCATCCATGGTGCTCATAAGTCTTTGTAAGATGATAGCAGCACTTTCATGGCAGAATTTAATACTTAAGATGTTTGCATCATCCTAAAGCTGTCCTCACTTAAAAATTCTACTACTCTAGACTCTTCTATGAAACTACATTGCTCAAGGTGCAGCATCAGCCCAATCTGCTCCATTTTCTTGGCTTCAACAAAGAAAGACTAATGGCAAATATGAAGTGTGATAAGTTCCAAATTTACTGCGGCCATAAAGCTTGTATGTTTTCAACCAATATTCTGATTTTAGGCTTTCATTCTGTTAAGAATGTATTTTAATGATATACCTAGTTCTAGTGTGTCTGTCAAGGATTTTATTTTGGTGACATTTCAAAAGATTTGTTTTTTAATCAGACTTCTGGTAAAACTCTGCATTACTGAGTACGAAAATCAAATTCTTAACTATGAATCAGCTTTGAGCTCTGCTGTTGATTTTTAATCATATGAACTAATGAATGGTTCCGATCTTCATTCACTCACACCACAAGTGTTCATTCAACTACTGTGCACACTGCGGGGTGCAGGGCTTTGTTTGTGTTAGAATGAGAAGACTGTAACAGATCCATGTGACATAGGTACAGAATAAATAATCAGAAGCTAAAAAATGACAAAAATTTGCAAACCAATGTGATATGAAAGTGTATTCTGTAAAATGTATTGATAAGTTGTTAGGGGGTGACTGGTAATGAACTCTACTTTCTGAGATAGAGGTATTCTTCAAGAAAAGCTTAGTGGAAAAGTAAGTTTTGGTTTTGTTTTACTTATTGATGAAACAGTCTCTCATATTAGAAATCAGTCCTTCAGTATTACCACTTCTGATATCTATCTAGAAATTTCCATTATCCCTGCTTGCCCATATTCTGAATACCATGACTTAAAATTTCCCCTTCCTTTTTCTACCTCATTGTTAGAAATTTTCATTAGATCTCCCCGATACCAAAATGCTTAGTCTTAGCTCTAGTCAATTAACTTCTGAGTTATAAAATTCTAATCCCCAAAACTCTCTTAAGCTTCTTCCCTTTTTGAACTATTACCTACCACTACAGTATGTACCTACCGTGATGTAACTAACTACACACTATGACAGGTATTTCCACCTTCTCCATTCTTCAAAAGCTACTTTCTGACACCAGACACTGGTAATTACCCTACACATGGCACCTAGCCACGTTTCCGAAAATTGAGAACACGTATTCATATAGTGCCCCTACTTTCCTCCTCTGTATTTGTCATCAAATCTGTTGACTCTCCAGTGCCTTTAGGTACTTGCTTTTATTTTATGCTTATTATTTTATCGCTGTTTTCAGTAGCAGAATCCATCATTCCTGGCAGTAAAGGAAAAAGCATATTAATTTCCAGATATTTTGGAATGTTCTAGACATCTTTCTACTATTGATTTCTAGTTTGATTTCTTTGTTATCAAGTAACATACTTTATAAGTTATTGATCCTTTTAAATTTCTTGAGGTTAATGTGATGGCCAATAGTATGCTCCATCTTGCTGAGGCAGGCAGTCTAAGAAATGACCACTAATACATGTCTTCAGGAGCACAATCATAATGCTTCTTGAACTTTGCCCAAAGAAACAGATCTTTGAGACATGGATATGTTCCAAGTAAAAATAAGCTAAATTATGGGTTACAAGATGTCCTTGAGGTAGTTCCCCTCCTCCCACATACCCAAGTGCCACTGTCTACTGAGTACAGCTTTCATAGGCCCTGGCCCCTTTCATACTTCCCAGCTCAAAGATTTAAAAGTCACTAAAAATTTGATAGTTAGGAGGCTCAAATCTTTTCATATTCTGAGTTCTAAGGCACTGAAATATTCTAAACACATTTATATGCTCTTCTGAGAGGAATAAAAAATAACCTGGGTTTGCATCCCAGGAGCACATGAGTCATACTTATGATCTAAACACAGAAAGACCTTGGTCACTAAAATCTGGATCACTAAAGGGGCCGGTGATATCGCTCAGCGGCACGGGTGCCTGTTGGCGCGCGAGGTCCTGAGGTCGACCCCCCGGTACCCACAAAAAAAAAAATAAAAAAAAATAAAATAATAAAATAAAATCTGGATCACTTCGGAGAGGCTATAAATTGTAACTGAGATGCAGGACATTCTCATTCTATCAGAGACTTAGAGAAGCATGACTACCCATTAGGAGGCGCTACACAGCCCTGTGAAGTCATCATGAAATCCACTTCTTATAATATTAGATGGAGATGAAGCTTACAAGAAGACGTCAACTGGAGCATGGGGTGAGGGATTTAAAAATGTTCTCATCATGAGTGTGAAGATTAAAACGCTAATGATGAGGAGGGTCTTAAGACTAGATTATTTTCAAGCCAAAGAGAATATTTATTTACAATACTTATGAGAACTTTCTCAATAAATGTCCCCAATGTTTAATCAGAATTTGAGGTATCTGTATTTACTCATGGATTTTAATACATACCAAGATGTCTACAGAAATAAGTATGCACATGCATGAGTATACATACGTGTATTTTCCTAACTCCATCTACTGAAAGAGCCTACAAGCCAGCACTCTCATATAGTAATGAACAAAGAGAGATCTCAGATTCTAAATATCACTACCCCGTAATTACAAGAATCATGGTCTTTGGAAAAATAGTTGTTTTCAGGGTTGGGACAAAAAAAATTGTAAAATAAGCTGAGAATATGTATTTGTAGGACCAGAAAATAAGAAACTGGTCATTCAGTGAAGGGATATGTCAAAAAGGCTCGGGTGCTAACTTAAAATTGCTCTTAATGGTCAAATCTGAATGATCTGAGCAAAGAAACGAGTAATCATAATAATGTGTTATAAACCTATAGACTAAAGTAAAACTCCATTTTGATATAAAAATGATTTACTAAATAAATGGAGAGGAAGGGTCAGCTCTCCCTTACAGTAAAATTACAATTAATAGAGAAGCAGTGATGGAAATAAAAAATCACCATAAGACAAATAATGAAGTAATAATGATTGCAAGTTGGAACAAACCAATGGATGCTAAAATTAGTAGATGAAAGTATGATAAAAACAAGATGCCTACCTATTCTCAAAGTACCCCACGAAGTATTCATTAATTACAAAGACAAAAATACTGACCTTACAGTGGAGAAAGTAGGCAGACACAACCTTAACCCTGTGATCAAAGTTAACAGTACTAGTAATTAGTCTTCTGATAGCATACACCCTAGTACACATTATTCTGGGATATGCCTGCCAAAAAATGTATAAACACAATCTAAACATGAGAAAATATCAGATAATTATTAAGATCATTCTACAAAATAACCGGCCATTTTTTTTTCTACAAGTGTGAAGGTTATAAAGAATAAAGCAAGGGCCGGTGAGATAGCTCAGCGGCATAAGCGCCTGCCTGGCAAGCGCAAGGTCCTGAGTTCGACTCCCAGTACCTACATAAAAGGAAAAAAAGGGCCAGTGATATTGCTCAGCGGCACAAGCACTTGCTGGCAAGCACAAGGTCCTGAGGTCGACTCCCAGTACCCACGTTAAAAAAAAAAAAAAAAAAAAAAAAAAAGAATAAAGCAAGATTGAGAAGCTGTCACATGAGAGAAGACATCAGGAGATGCGCCAAGTGAACACAAGATTCTGTCCTGGACCCTGCACAGTAAAAGCGCATTAGTTGGAAAAATAATGCAATTCAAATAAAATATATAGCTTAGTTCATGGTATAGCATCAGTGATAATGTCCTAGTAAAGACACTGTCTATGGTTTAGGTTGATTTGGTGGGGGACATGGAAGGGAACCATCAGCAAACTGTAAGTGTCTCTCGACTATCAACGTGGACACGGAAGCAGAGATTCACTCTGTTCCAATGACACTCCAGCCAGCAAACTCCAAATCTGAGTCAGCAGATGTCAGTTTCGTGACATGAATTATGCCCATCTGGTAACTCAGGAGGTCTGAGGCTTCCCTCAGCGTGACCTAAGAATACACCTTCAAGCTTGAGCCACCAGATCAACTTCAGCCCCGAAAAACTCACTACAGCCAGCAATGAGAAGGAAATGTTCTCACAGGCAACGTGATTTTTTAATGTAAGTCCCAAATGAGCTTTGTGAAGACTCTGATATCTCAGCTTTGAAATGTGTGGTTTCTTCTTCTCATCTCCTAATAAATATCACCTGAAATTGGTTTTGAAATGATCACCCTGAAAGCTCTTTTAATACTCTACTCATGCTTTTCATAGCCTTCGTACTTGTTGAAACGTGCTTATTAAAAGTAATAATCCAAGACCTAGTTAAAAAAGAAAAGATTTCCAACCTATTACCACCATATCTACGACTTCTATGGTAGGTTCCAGAGGCAGACAATGAAAGGGAACAAGATAACTCAAATCTTGAAACACATTAAGTTTATAAAAATGTCCCTGCCATCAGCAAGAAGTGGTTATATTCATGGGCTCAAGAAAAATTAAGACATTTGGTCATATATGGGTATTAAGCCAAGATTACCAAATGGCTTTTGTTCAACCTGTCCTTATCTCCTCACAAATCATATGAAACTTACCAGTCACCATGGCTAACATCTCTTATCATTTTTACATCTTCCCTATGATCATCACCTAAGGGATTTCGGTCCCTGTTTTTCTTCTCATTACTTTCTCTCATGCCTTATTCTTAAAACAATCTTTCACCTTCCCTCCCACTCATCATCTTTTCAGTGGAAGTTCAAGATAAAGTCTATCTCTACAGGAAGCTTAGTCTAGGAAAAAGAGAGTAAAGAAAATGTGCTGATGGCCAAATGTTTAAAGCTACCCCTCCTCAATCTTGGCCAATTAAACAGTAGCTGCAACATGAAGCTGAAAGTCCATAGCTTGGTGGAATGTCTGGTTTCTAAGAATATAATCTTAAAAGCAATGAGTGTAGACTTTGGGCTGTTCAATGCCATGCCCTCTTAAATGTTCAGGACATAAAATGTTCTGGTTTTTATTTCTGTGTCTTTTAATTTGAACATAAGACAAAGCCATCTATGCAGTGTATTTGCCACCACTCAGTAACTGTGCCATAATGAGTAATTACTCAGAGTTTTGGATCCATGTATACAAAAGTTGGTAGGTCAAGAGAGAAAAAGAAAAAAGAAACAAAGAAAAAATGCATTTTTGCTAGTGATTTTTTTCTGGAATAACAGACTCAAAGAAATAAAAAGCTACCCACTACTACCTACGTTGCTGGTCTACTATCAGTCATTTGTGGTTCCTTTAGCCAACTGTTCTTCATCATTCCACGAACCTCATCTAAAAGGGCCAAAAGTTAAAAATACAAAGGGATAAAATAAATTTGGGGGGAAATATAGTTGTAAAAACATGGGAAAGTACAGCTTTCTGCTTCTCAGAAAGCTGCAAAGTGATGCTTCTCTGGGCTCAGACTTTGACCTGATGATAAGGATGACGCTCCTGGCAAGGAATGGGTCAACACTGATTCCAAGAAAGAGGAGGTCGCTCCCCCAGGCGACTGCATAGACTACATACCCAACTGAACTGTTGTGGGCTGCCCAAGGGAGCCTCTTTCTGACATTTATTATGTGTGGGTTTGTCAGGTGCTACTAACCATGACTTCACAGTCCCCATAGAATCTGAAGTAGAGAAAGAGGGAATGAAGCCCCGCTTTCTCCTGAGAGAACCCCAAAGCTCAGTTACTGCTGTGTGCTTTAAAATCTTCAAACACATCCCAGGATGAAACTTCAGAGTGACCCAAACAAGCTACTAACAGGTGGGAAGTTTGGGTTTCTTTGTCCCAGCCGTCTCATAAAATATAATTCTTTTCTAACTTCATCTGTGAGCTTACACCTCACGCTTTTTAGCTTTGGCACAAAAAAGAGACATATTCCTGGGCCAGTGAGATAGCTCAGTGGCATAAGCACCTGCCTGACAGCACAAGGTCCTGAGTTCGACTCCCGGTACTCACATACAAAAAAAGGGTCGGTGATATCGCTCAGCGGCATGGGCCCCTGCTGGCATGCGAGGTCCTGAGGTTGACCCCTGGTACCCACAAGAAAAAAAAAAAAAAAAGAGAGAGAGAGACATAGTCCTCTGACTCTTGAAACCAATTTTTTTTTTTTTTTTTTTTTTTGGAACCAGGAATCAAACTCAGGACCTCAAGCTTGCCAGGCACCGTGCCACTGAGCTATACCCCCAGCCCTTAAAAATCAATTTTTAAAAATGGTAGAACTGCAAAGATTGATATTGATGGGAACTTTGTGGGAAAGATATGATGTAATGATTCTGACATACTTCTGGGCTTTTAAAATTAGGTCAGAGTTGAAGGATGGGAAAGGAAGTGGGAAGCATAACCAGAGAGATCTGATATCATTTTTCTCGGGGGTGGGGTGAGGAGATGGAAGAGGCAGGATTAATAAACTCAGTGAGCCCATGGGAGAACCTCAGCGGCCAAGCACTTGAACTTTGCTGCCTTCCTTCCTGGGTATCCAACATTTTAAAGAAGTTCTGAGGGAGAGGATGGTCACACTGGATCTTTTTTATGGCACAAAAGACACAGAAGCCAGGAGGAAGAATCAGTCTCCAAAACCTAGAAAACCTAGAAAACGAGTCCTAAAATGATTTTAAGCAAATGTTCATCTCTTCTTTTTATTTTCATCACTAGATAATATTAGAGATGAAGGTTAGGAGAATATGAATTTTGTCTAGAAAATGTGGGTAAGCAAGTCTAAGTAAAATCTTTTATTGCATTTTTTAGCTATTACGTTAAAAAAAGACCCACATCAATAGCACACCCCAGAGGTATAATAGTATTACACGTTACTGTCAGAATTGCTGAACTCCACAAAATAACCATGATATTACATCCAAAGTAAGATCACATTCTTTTCCACTGTTTCTCACACCAACTGGCTGCTGGAGCTGAAACCAAATTAAACATTTCCCTCTAGTAATTTGTAAATTCTGCGAGACAATGCTGCGGAAATTCATTTAATTCTAAATAAACACGAAAGTTGGGAAATGCCTACCAAAACTCCTTCAACATTTCTCCTCCCTAAATTATTTGCAGCATACAGAGAAAATATTTGTTTGTATATTTTTCCTTGGGGAGGCCAGGGAGGAAGGAAGCAAGATTAAAGGCCTGGGGAGAGGATGATGTCTTTGAAATTACTTTCCCCGGGCACATGATGCAAAGCGGCTTCAAATACTACTTTCATCTTCCAAGGATTCCCTTGTTGCAGTGCATAAGAGAAATCTCCCAAACAACTCAAATCCAAAGTAAATGTTAAAGTAAGCCTAAGGTCACGCAATCCCAACAGCACTGGGAACTGTGACCCAGGTCTTTCTTAGCTCCTTAAGGAAGGGACGGGGGCCCCCTGCACCCCAGACACTTAGAAATGCCTTTTCCTCATTCACATCTGTGATCCTCATGTCTACGGGGGACAAGGGGGCCCAGGCATGAACAGCCCTTCCTAAATTATTTCCATGTTATTTATTTAGATGCTACCTCTCAGCATGTGTTAATCTGAAGTCTGGCCTCTACCCTCCACTGAAGCTGGCCCTTAAGAAGACTCACTCACTGTTTCTCCGCCACTGTGCTACAGCTAAATTCCAATTCCAGTGGTATCTCCAAGGGCCCAGAGATACCACTGCTTATGCGCAATGGGATTACAGCAGGTCCACTATCCTCTTGTCTCCCAGCCATGCCGCTGTCGTCTGGTGGAAATCCTATTCGCTACTTGTAGCTTGAAAGTAAGTTTCACTAGATGCCCCTGCTTCAGTCATTCCATTTCTACAAACACAATGAAACTCGTACCTTAAGAGGCAATGAAAAATAACCCTACACATACTACTATTAAGAGCAAAGGACTAGATCTGGACTGAAAGTGAAACTTAAGAAGAAATGCAGAGAGCATCTTACAAGAAAACTCCGCCAAGATCCAGGTCTGCCTCAGGAAGGAGGCCACTTTGTCCCAGCTCCTCGGGAGAGCCCAGGACTTCAGGGGAGTCTCCCTTCTGAGGAGCCATGGCTTCCCATGAACAATAGGCCTGACGGCTTTTCAGCTCCACCATTAATTTTCCATAAAGAGCAGTTTTCTTGACGAGCGCTTGTGTCAGGCAGGGCCTGATGCTTCAAAAAACTGTAATTATTCTTAGCTCCACACCCCCCATGGCCTCTGCACCTGTGTCAGTTCGGGCACCAGCTGGCCACGTCTTGCCTCCTGCCTCCTAAGGGGGGACGAGGGGGGACCATCATTGAAAACCCAAACTCATATGACCCGCCTCTTCTCCCCAAATGCAAAAACAAAACAAAAAAATTTCAATTCGCCCATCTTATCCCTTCCCCCAACAGGGCTTGCCAAAAGAAACAAATAAACACAAATTGCCTGGAGAGCCCTCATTCAAACCAAAATTACTGAAAAACACAGTAACAGGAAGGCCTGGCAAGGGTTATTAATCCCCTTTTACAGCCCACTCTCAACCCCCCATTCCTATTAACTTTGCACACACACTCACACACCCTCCCGGGCCCCTGCGCTCTCAGGGGCCAAGATGGGAACATGCCGAACCAGTTACATCATCTCCCCTTCCTCTCCCAAAGCACTCCCGCAGGCTGACTCAGGGTACTACGATTTTTTTTTTTAAAGCAAACTCATTTCATTGACTCTCTCCTGGAACATGGTTATATCCTTCTCGGTTGGGTTAATTAAATATACCCTTCCCTTACCCCCTATAAAAACACATATACACAATTATGGCTCTGACTCAAAGCACAGGCACACACGGGTGACAACACTCACTCTCTCTCCCCCACTCACAGCTTGAATTTCCCAAGAACAACAGGTCCAACGCCCACTGGGACCTTCAGTGGCAGATGCAATTTAGTGACTGGTGATCACAGAGACCAGTACTTTCAAAACTCAGAGCTTCCAGGAATCGCCAGTGTGGAATGTTAAAGACAATGTAGGGCGCTAAGAGGGAGTTTGTTCTGCTCCTCAGACTGTGGAAAATGAAAGCAAGCCCTCAGCTACCTTTCCTGCACCAATGGTTGTACTTTTACTTAATCTGAGGTACTTGGAATTGATTTCCCAAATATTTGAGGTTGCTGCATGGCTGATGCACCGAGTTACCCCACTGGAGGAAATAGACTAGAGTTGTGTACAATGAAGGGCAGGAGAGTTGAGGTGAGAGTTGAGGTACAAGTCCAGCTGCCAGAGAGCCAGGGTCCAAAATCAGGCTACACTGCGTACCGGCTCTATCACGCTGGAGGAAGATACTTAACCCTCTGTTTCTCAGTTTCCTCGCCTGTAAAGTGGGATAACAGCAGTATCTCCCTGCAGAAATGTTGGGAGAGATCAATTGAGATATGGCAAGTGCCTGGCTGGTAGGTTGCAGCAGTGACTGCCTAGTACCATTTTCATTATACTTCCAAGCAGACAATAAAGACAGAAATCAAAGGCACAGAAATGGAAAAAAAAAAAAAAAAAAAAAACCGAAAAAAAAAAAACCAATAACTCTCAAAACAGATAGCTATAAAATTTAAATAAGCAGAGGACTCTGTCAGGATGATCAGCAACTAGCTAGGTGACCTTAACCACTCTGCGCTCAGTTTTCTTATCTACCATAAAAGTGGGCTCAACTCCTAAGGGACCCCTCGTCTGGAATTTTATGAGGCCCTGGAACAGTAACAAAGGCATAAAGACCAAGAATCAAGGCTCATTCAGAGCAGGTTCAGAGGCATTCACGCATCACGCTGCTGCCAAACTCATGGCAAAGGCGGGAGGCTTAGGACAACCAGGAAGAAGCTGAGCAGGGGCCTCAGCGCTCTGTCGTTCAGGCCTAAGATACTAAATAATGCAAGTGTACAAAAGGCTGCTGAGCTTTCATTTCCTGCCTCCCCGAACTCTCAGCCTCATCAGCACCTGAACAAATGCAAACCATAAAACCAGCGAGCTACACTCTCAAAGACTCCTCACAACTCCAGCTCCTTCTGTAACATGGCCAACCAGCCCTGCCCGACCTAGCCTTATACTCCTCCATTCCCCTCTTCTCTCCTTCACTCAGTATGCTCCTCACACAAACACTCCACACTCGGAGAGCCCTATGAGCCCTAGAACTTGCCCTTGTGAATCCTGGAATGCGAACTTGCAGGTCATCACTCACCTGCTTCCTTTTACTGTATCATGTTTCAGCTTCACCGTTACCTAGCCAGAGAGCCCTTCTTTGACCTGCCTAGCCAACCTCGCTCAAACATCCCATCATTCTCTAGCATGCCACCTTGTTTTATTTGCTTTTTAGTGCTTAGGAGATCCTGGAAAGATTGCAATTACTTGTTTGTATGTTTACTGTGTACCTTTTTCCTACTGGAATGAAAGTCCCCGGAGATAGTCTTAGTCATGTGTCAACAAATCCCTAGTGCCCAGCACAGTGCCTGGTGAAAACATCCAAAACATATGAGTTGACTGAATCAGTGAAGCCACTGATCAATTCAGGCATTCCACGGAGCACTTTAGCTAACCCGTGTAGCCAGGAAATTTGTCCTAAAATGCCCGTGTTATTAGGTCGAAAGTCTCCATTATCTTTCTCAGTTCAAGTTTTAGTAGTGACAATGCACTCCGTGATTCATGTTCATCGGAAGGAGTGAAAAGGAGCCTCTTGTCAAGTCAAAAAGACCTGTCCCGGCTGCTCACACCTGCCCATTTCTTCTCAGCAGCTCTTATTGCATCATGTGCTCTGGTGTCACTACAACGAACAAAACACACCCTCTCCGCACCTCCGTGACAGGTGCTTATTAACTGGTGTCCTGAGGGAACGGGAGAAAGAAAGAGGCTCGACCCACTTTGTATCACCTATACCCATCCTAAAAGGATCTCCCTGAGACAGGCAACCTGGCCACCATTCTCCGAAGCACTGGAGGCTCATGGCAATTCAGCCCCCAGCATTAGCAACCACTTTTCCAACAGTCCATAAATAAAAGGTCCTTAAATGAAAAGGTCCATTCAAATCTAGTAGTCTTTAAGGACTCATATTTTCTGTCATCCCAAATAGCCCTCCAATCACACAGGTGAGGTCCTGTGAAATTCCTGTTTTGGTCCATTTTGGTGTCTTTCTCATAAATTCCCAAACACCGAAACATTTCCTTCCCCTCTGTTCCCTGCAACAATTTTATATAAAAAGATGTCTCTACTGAGAGATGCCACTTATTTCAGGATCATTATTTCACAGATACAGGCCTCTCAGACCCTGGAAGTAAGCCAAAGTCCAATTAAGAGGGGACGGTGTTTGAACTAGGTAAAAGCGGAGGGGGAAACTATTGAATAGAAGCTGCACCGGATTCCTATAAATGTGTGCGCATGTGTGTATGAGCGCGTGCCACTGACAATGAAATGTATATTCTTTTTAATGCATTTCAGATGCCTTTTTCTACACGTCATTGTTCCCAGAGTCACAAAGCTGCCCCCTTTCTTATTCATTATGTTAGGCAACAGGAATCTTCCACATGCTGACTGGGGAAAAAGACGAAGGAAAAAGAAAGAGGTGGTTTTCCATCGTGTAAAGAAAAGTAAAATTATGCTTGGCCCATTTCTGAACCACATTGTGATGTTGCAGATTTCAAATTAACAATTCAACCCAACTTGACAGGGAAGCGTCAAACGTTGGGACCCCAAAGTTTGGCTTCCAGTTGCTGTGGCACCTCACTTAACCTTAGGTGGCCCCACTGATACTGGGTGACATGCACTTTCAAGTACACCCGACTCTCACTGAAGAAGAGACGCTAATTTGAATCATCAGTGCCATCCCCTCTCCCCTTTGTTCCTGTCTGAACCAATTTCCATATAGTTTCAAAGAAATCATCAGCCCGTGCAAAGGGGAATCCCAGCAGAACAGAACTACATTAGCGGCATAAGGGGGAAAATCTAATTTCCAATCCAGTTGCTTTGTTGTTTCAACCTCCAAGGAAGGTTGCTACACACACACAACACAAATTAAGTTTCAAAACATCACCATGATTTAAACATTTTTTTAGAAACACCTCTCATGGGGAAAAGGTGGCTCTTAGTACAAACCTCCCTATACAACGAAGGTCAACTCCACCAGAATTTGTGGGTGGCCTGGATCTTTGATATCTCAATCATCTCAGCCAACAAAACATTTAAAAACTGCATGCATTTATTGAAACCATTGCATGTGCTACTTATAGTCTATGGTGAATTCTTCTTTTTTTTTTTTTTTTTTTTTTTTGAGATAGGGTCTCGCTTTGTAGTTCAAGCTGGCCCTGAACTCTCTATATAGTTCCCTCGAACCCACAGGGATCTTCCTGCCTCAGCCTCCTGAGTGCTGGGATTATAGACGTGCACCACCATGTCCGGCTATGGTGAATTGATTCTTAGTGTAAGGCTGTATCCACATTAAGAATTCTTAAATTACCTTGTTGACAGGCCTCACGGAAATGAGTTTTTATGGTCCGAATTAAGAATTCCTTTTTGGCATGACAAGATACGTCAGTAAGATTTCCTAGTGCCCTACTTACTGGAATAAAACTCATGGCAAGACATCAGTGTGACTACATCATTAATTAACCTGAACAACATACCGGAACACTGCTGCTAATAAAACTCCCTTATAAAGAAAACATGTTTTCTCTACTGCGAATCCTGGAATGTGGGCCCCAGCAGAGCCGTTGCCTTAATTAAGGAGATATTTTGATGTCTGTGTCTATGTCTGTGATTGCCACTAAATTTGGACATATTTGGCTTGATCTTTAATAACTTTAGTTCTTCCTTGCATGTGCTTTTTTGGAAAAAGAAAACAAAAATGACATCCAGGCTATCAGGGTTTGCTAATGACTATGCGAATGAAAGGATCATTTTTGCTGAAGTAGGGGATGCTGTCCCTACAGAGAGCTTCCAACCCACGATTTACTGAACGAGACATCTACAGAAACTTCCATTTTCTCCAGAACACAGGTTGACAGAAACAGAGCAAAATCCTAACTACAACACTCAGGTAAAACTGGGACTTTTCCCATCGAATCCATGTGAAAGACATAGGTTCAAAAACAAACAAACAAACAAACAGGAATCTTCTCCTGAAAGCATCTAAAAAGCTCAGCAATATGTGTCACGTAATCTCGTACTCGGGCGTCCTCCTGTCACAACACAGAAGCAGCAAAGACTAAAACTCCTGCTGACGGAGAACCCAATCTAGTAAAGAAAATTAGGGTTCCCACATTTATACCAGCAAAATACGAATACGAGCAGAAACAGAATCAGAAGTTTCTTGGCTACTAACAATTAGGATGTCAAAACATTCTGAATACTCAACACATCATCATTTCTTAGTAATGAACAATTCCTGTTGAATGCTCAGGATATTGCAAACTAGAAAAAACAACAGGTCTCAAATTTATTTCCTAAGTTCTTTCCACTACACTTCTCTATGTCACTTCTTTTGTTAAGACTGGGGTGAGTTGTCTTGCTTTTGATCACATGCTCTATTATGAGTGTTCTGGGTTATTCCATACTTCGGTAAAACTGTTAAAAGCAAACGGGATTTCAGTCATTCCCATCTGTCAACATTCAGTATAATTGTTGATATGAAAAGAAATGGAGCTAGTATCATTTCCTTTATTATAGGAACTGAGAAAACTCATAAATACAGTTTGCGAGACTTCATTTTATTTATTTGATCAATACCAAATATACAGAAACTAAAATATAAGTAATTTTTGAAGGAGGGACTTGAACCTGCTAGTAGACATTTTTAAAACATTTCTGAATTTTAATAAATATAAAATTACAAATTTGACTAAATGAGATTAAACATTTCTCTCCCAAAATGCCCTTCAGAATAGTGGTTCTTGGCTCATTTTCAACACCAATATTATCAGTCATCCAGTCCTTTTATTCAAGAATCAAGTAGAAAATGCAGCTAGAAAAAAGACAGGCAAAAGACAGAAGCATCGATAAAGAAGGAAAAATGGCAGCAATGGAAAACAGATGGACAACAAGCATCTCACCCCTGTGTAAAAATCTGGGGTGCCGACAGCTGTCTTATCATTAATGTACCTCTGACCAAGAGAATCCATCAAGGGACGGGAAACAGATCGGCTCAAGGGCAAAATTTACACTCGGTTCTGCTTCCTGCCTGGAATTTAAACATTAATTTTAAAGTGGTTTGTCTCTGGTAGTAACCCACTAAAAAGACGGATAGCCGTGGGTGAAGATTATTGCGATTCAGAAATGTATGGTGGTAAAAGAACAACTTTGTTTTCAAAATTAGGCATTTTTGGGGCCGGTGAGATGGCTCAGCGGCGTAAGCGCCTGCCTGGCAAGCGCGAAGTCCTGAGTTCGACCCCCGGTACCCACAAAAAATAAATAAAATAAATAAATAAATAAATAAATAAATAAATAAATAAATGACTATGTAAAATCACAGGCAATAAAGGGTCACAGAGAGTATGCAGACCAGAGTCAGGAGGAATTTTACCAGATCCTTTTACATAATGAACTATGTGTCCTTCCATGAGTCACCTCTTCTTTGTTCTTTAGTTTCTTTATCAAGAAATCAAAGGTGTTAATAAAATGGACTCGATCCATACAATCCCTTCCAAGGCTATGAAAATCATCCGTGAATATAATGAATTTGTCATGAGCAAATCTTGCTTATCACGGGAAGAAGATGGGATTCCTGACCACAGTTCCCCAGCATAGGAGTGCCACGTTTCCAGGCATCTCGGTTACAGACTCTGGACTGCGGGTTCTGTCTCCATCTCCTAGACAAAGTCCAATGACTCGAGGCCATTTGGCTGTCCTTGAAGTGCTCAGGCAGACTTGTTCTTTCAAAGGGTGATTTTAGAAGTTAAGACCCTGATAAGTCAACAAACTCAAGTACATACAGGGGCCAGGAAAATGAGCTGCATTAGTGACATGGTCACAGAGTATGGCAGTAGAGATGGACAGGGACTATGGTCAGAATAGCACATGCCATCTAAAAGGGGAAGCTGCCATTTAGCTCCAGCTCTTTGCCATTGTGGGAAATGGAGGTCTAAAGCTGGCGATTTTTTTTAAAAGAAGCCAAAATCCAGGAGGGTTATATGAAATCTCCTGAATTTTAAAATGCTGATAATTAATACTAAAAGTTAGAATACATGAGGCAAGCAAAGGGCCCATAGGTGACAAGTTGAGGGTTCTGCTTCAAAGGAAAGGAAAGGTGAAAGAGAAAATGGGATATTTGGGCAGTCTTTTCCTCTCTGTAGATCCAAAGGATGGCATGAGATAGCTGCAGAACGCTGTCTCTTAGAGTTGCCACAAGCTAGGAAACTGAAGGCACTTTCTGCAGTTTTCCTAGGAAATCCCTTGTAAAGGACAGACCCAGCTGGAGAAGGTAATGGACAAGCAGCAGCATTTCATTAGCCCTCTGACTCCTGCCCAGCGTTGCTGAGCTTGAATCCCTGCTCTCAAGAATATCTGAAGAGGAGGTTTGCAGAGATGGACCATGAAATGTCAAGCAGGAGCTATGACAAATCTACAGGCACCTGGAAGTTTAAACTTCTTTCAGGTCTAGCCCAGTATCTGGCATAATCAGTGCCTGCTGAATAAATAATTCTTAAATGAATTTTTAAAACATCTTGATTAGGGATCACTACCATTTCTCAGTGCATGCTCTTCTGTGAGATGCCTGCACGGGGCCCAGATTGGCAGATGTGTACAATAGGATCACGACTGAGGAGATAGGATGCTCTGCTAGGAGAAGCCAGCTACACTTTTCAGGGACAGGGACTTTACCTTGTATTGCTTTGAAATTAATTCAACAATTATTGACCAAGTTTCCACTTCGACACTGTGTTAGAGACTACAAGGGATTCAGGGCTCAATACCTTCCTCTAAGGTGTTCATGGTGTAGGACTGGAAAGATAGAAACACAAACGATCAAAATCAACCCAGCATACGTGTGACTAATACTTGGATTGATAAAATGCTACAGCAACATAGAGAGGAAACCCATTTACTCTCCCCGCAGAGGCCAGGGAAGAAGTCCCATTTGAGCTGGACTTTGACAAGTGAGTGAGCTTTCTGAAAAGTGCAAAAGGGGACAATGACACTCTTAAAAGAGCAGACCATGTGAGCAAGGGTGCAGAGGCACGAAACGCCCACTATGTGTCAGAAAAGGGTGAGTCCATGGGTCTTGACCCATGAAGCACACGTTTAGGAACAGCATGAAATGTGTCCGGGGCCTAGAAAATGCCAAGTGCTCTTGGCTGACAACTACATCGCTGGTTTGCTCTGGGCTCAGTTTCCCACGACACTGACTAAAAGGCAGGGGCCCCTTCTCTGGATCCTTAGTGGTAATTAAAGGAAAGATTAAAATGCTCAACAGATACTGGTAAGGCCCAGGAGTTATATGAATGCTGCCAAGTAATATTCCTGAACCTAAATGTTTAAAGAAGTCATCTGCTTTAAAGAAACAACTTTTTTTCAGATTTATACTCCCAATGTGAAAGCACATACATACAAACCAAAAAATGAGAACAACGAAAAAAGATCTGAAGAAATAAATATTACCACCCCAAATCTTAGCTAAAAGCAAAAAATAGAGCACAAAATTAAATTCAGACCTGAGCTGCCTGGTCGCTGAGGCAAAAAGATCAACAATGAGTTAAGATATTCTCACTATCAAATAAAAAGAGCATCGGTTCCTCCATGGTCAGCATAAGCTTTCAAAGAAAGTGTAGAAAGAAAACAAGGAAACATGGAAGAGAGGTAGGAAGGGGGTGGGGGAGGAATTATATAATGAAAAAAAAAATCTCTCTCTATGGAAGAAAAGGTTTTAAAAGGTGAAATATCTAAAACAAACAAACAAACAAAAAACCCTGAAAGGTTTTGTTGGTGAGGGGACTAAAAGTTCAGGGCTGAAATGTTTTTCTCCTTCGCAGCCTCTCTCTGTGGATGCTTTTCTGGCTTTCTAAGCAAAGAGGAAACCTCGCCCGTTCCTGCCGACACGGTTCTGACCACATTCTGCAGACCCACGGCCCTCAGCAGCCCTGCGGCTGGCGAAGGAGCGGCTGCAGCCACTGCTCAGGTTCCACGCAGGCCAGTCGGTGTGGGCTGGGGCAGGGCCCACTCATTAAGGATGACATGCATTGGCACATCTGATCTCTGAAAATCCAGCCATGGTCTTAAGCTTCCAGATTGAAAACAAAAGCTCCAGGGCCAGAGAGGGAGTTGGAGGAAGCACGTGGCGAGCTCCCACTGGCTCCCTGGTGACTGAGAGGCTCACAGAATCAATAGAGCAGCATTATGAACTCTGCAATATCATAAGAGAGGGCTTCGCTCTGGGCCTTGTGGGAGAGAGATGGTGGGGGAAGGAAAGGCCAGCGACAAGGTGGGGGATGCTTCATTAAAGTCTCAACTCCAGGGAAGCAAGGCCTGGACAAGCTCTGCAGAGGAACTGTTGACAGACTCCCACAAAAAAATCAAATCCTTGCCCCCGGTCCAAGACTTGTCACAATGCCACAGTGGAAAAGAGTACAGCTGGAGTAAGCAAAGTCTGAATGGCAAAGAGCTGTCCCTTGACATAGCCCTTCAACATGCCAGCAAGGGACAGGTCATGCCAAAACAGAAGTTTTAAATGTGTCACACAAGTATGATGCTCCTTCATCTGCAACCACAGATTTTAAAACATCCCATGTCTTTCATCCTTCACTCTGTTTTCTTAGGTCACCTGCAAGTACCAAAATGAGCAAAATCCAGAGCTGCTACTAAAGCACCATGGAGATATCAGGATCCCTGTCCTTGGGTTCCGTCTGGTTTGTCAGGGACTCTTAGCTGCGTCACTGGTATGTCCCTCGGGGCACCTGACCCAATCTAACAGCCAGGTCAGTATCACCAGCAAATCTCATGAACACTCAATGAACAGGGGCTCATGTAATCTTCGCCTTCAAATGAAAATATACGTATGTGCTGGTCTTTCCTGCCACTGTCCCTCAGTAGTGCTGGTGACTATCATCGCCAACTCCAAACGCTGACATTAAAGGTAAATAAAGTTTTCAAATTCACCTTAATCCTCAAATCCTCCCTCCAATCATGCAGATCAAGCAAATGTCTTATCTCTATGAAGTCCTGGTTGACTTCAGCTTCTACAAGTCTAGCTTCTGATTCTCGTTAGAAGGTTAAGCGATCCCTGTTGTCAATCAGACCTACATGAGTTCAACCTATTTGCTGTTAAAAAAGCAACGCTCTTCTCAGAAAGTTTTTCCTTTAGCTTTTTCTTTAGTGATGTATCAAGCCAGTGTCATATACATGCAGCCTGCTTTACTTCTCGATACTATTCACACCAGTCAACAGGGGACAGTGGCAACTTGCGAATCGGTCCTACGACAGAACTTAAGAAATAGAACACTTATATCATAACTATACTTAAAAACAAATTGCCACCACTGATGCCCATAAACCACTCACAGTTTTTACTTTCCTGGACTTTGTTAGGAAGCACTGTTCAGTAACGTATCATTAAGGCCTTAATGGACAGGCTCAGTCATCTCTTGCCTTACATGATTTAATGTGTGACATTAAAGGCCAATTAACTTTTCCTTTTCTTTATTTCCCTCATTTTTTTCCAATGGAATCATATAAAGCTACTACAAAAGAGGCGGAAATTAAAAAAAAAAAAACTTTAAACAACACACTTACTCAATGCTGATGATACACAGTCACCCCTCAATATCTGGAGAAGACTGATTAATACCCTCACATGTACCTCAGATAGAAAAATCTGCTTAAGTCCCTTACAATAAAATGGTCTGTTCTTTGCATATAACCTATGCACAGCCTCTTATATAATTTAAATCATCTCTGGATTATTTATAATTACTAGCACAATGTAAATGCTTCATAAGTAGTTGTTATTCTGTATTATTTAGGGAATGATTACCAAAAAAAGTCTTGACTTGGTAGAGACATAATTTTTTCCTGAATATTTCTGATACACAGTTGGTGGAATCAAAAGATACAAAGGGTCAACTGTACAAAAACTATAGAGTGTGACAAGGTTTGTGCTTAGCAAGATGAAAGCTCCAGAGAGATACAGAGAAAGGAAGTTATAAAACCGGAAAGGAGACTCATAATTATTGAAATACAGGTGTTGAAAGGTTGTAAGTATTCTCAAATGTCTGCTCCATTTTAGATTCTTTCTGAGTAGTGACTGTAAATTTCAGGGGGAAATTTCTGGAACATTTTTAGAGAGAGAAGTAGGAAAATTCTTTGACTATGTCAGATGTAACTGCAAACATCACTAAGGAAAGTTCCTCCTGGCAGCCTATCCTTTCCCTTATGTCTCAATGATATTCCACTCTTCCATATTCATTTATCTGGGTCTTGGTCCAGTCCCAGACACTAAGGTCCACAAGAGTAGTGACAGTGTCTGCCTGGTGCATCCTCAGCACCTTGCACAGTGCTTAGGACATCAAGAGCCACCAAGAAACAAAGAAAAAGAGAGAAAGAAGAGAAATAAGTGAATGAATTCAATAACAAAAAAAATCACAGAAGGAAAATGAATTATAACTACAAAATTAAGCATGATCTGCTTCCTTCTCAAGAATCTGATGGTTAGCCAGGTACAGTGGTGCACGCCTGCAATCCCAGCATTCGGGAGGCTGAGGCAGGAGGATCGCTGAGAGTTCGAGGCCAGCCTGGGCTACAAAGTGAGTTCAAGGCCAGCCTGAACTGCATAGTGAAACCCTGTCTCAAAAAAAAAAAAAAAAAAAAAAAAAAAAAGTCTGATGGTTTATTATTGATGCATGTGATCAATTCTAACATCTCCATCCCTGCCTAGTGTAGTGGATGACGAACTCAGATATACAAGAACAAGATATACAAGTCAAGTCGACATCAGCGCTGGGCTATAAAGTGAAGAACAGGCAAGTGGCAGGCAGGCAAGTAAAGCACAAAGGAGTTGCGACCGCTAGGATGCTTTAGAGATGGATTCTTCCACTCTCTTCTCTCCACCTGTGCCCCCTCTATGAAGGCTACTGGTATATATTGCCAGTGTTCTCTCCATTTTTTAACTTTCAGGTAAGGCTGGGGAGATTTAAGATACACTCCCTACATCACTCACTTTCCCTGACTATTCCAAGCCACTTGCTGGCCTAGTGTTCCTCAAATACCAAGGGACGATGTTCCCTTGACCCCTCCCCCCGGGTCACACCAATGCTATCCGTCACTGCTATCCCTCTTCCACCTCCCCTTCTCATTTCGCTGGACGCCTCCCGCCACCTGCTCTTCCCTCAGTCTCCATTCTCCTCAGCAGAAGCCTTTCCCAAGTCCTGTGATTCCCTGAGAGGCCTCCCCTCCCAAAGTATCTTCCAGGATCCTCTGCCTCCCTTCACTCATGCCTGCACGAGAGGAAAAAACTAGAAAGTAGTGCCCCACTCATCTCTTGCCCCTTGGCCTCTCCCCAGAGGGCCTCACTCTGCCCCTGCCATGGAGGAAGCATCCCAGGGCCAGGATACAGTGACCCTGCAAAGGGCCAGGACTTGCTGTCCTGGCTAGAAGGGGTCAGGGACAGGCAACTGATGGGAAGCTGGACTGAGACCGCACTTGCCAACTGCGTCTACATCTAGCTTTATCACCAAGAAAGGCACTTGACCTTTACCTGTCTTGTTCCTGTATCTATTTTCGCAAACAAGCTAGGGGCTTGCTTATTGCCTCCCCTGAAAGAACAGCAATCCTAAGATAGACAACTGTCAATGAGAAGTGGTCCACATTTAAAGTTAAGATACAAGACATTAAGAAAACATAAAGGGCCCATCATTGCATTTCCTGGATTGCTCTTAAAAGACTTAAAAATAATGATCATAAATGAAGGTCAAAAATATTTAAACAGAACAATTCTGTCCTTGCTCCCCAGGACCTCTCTTTCTCCCCTAAATTATAAGTGCTTCTATATCCTCTTACTTGAAATGTCATGCACATCAGTATATACAATAGACATTTTTATTCTTTTTTCTAAGGTCGGCAAGGTCTGGATGCTCCCCGGCCCTAGGCTCTGATTATCCCGGAAGGGCTTCATCCCTTTCTCTAGGCATTTCTCCTACTGCACCCACCCCACTTCCTCAGAGCAAGTGCCTGGTCTCAAAGTAAGCTACCGGTACATACAATGTCACCAATGGGGAAGCCGGCTGACAGAACGTGGGCTTCATTGGGCTATTTTTGCAACTTCCGGTACGTCTATAATTATTTCAAAATAAGAAGTCTTTTGAAGAAGTAGTAAGTCGGTGCTAACTGGAGAAAGGCATGATGGAGGAACCCAATGTGCGAGCAGGACAAACAACCATCTAACAATGACCAAGTGCTCTGGTAACACAACACGCTGAGCGCCAACACGGGCCCCTGACCTGGCTGCTTCCATGGTCCCTGCAGGCCTGTTCTTAAAATGCTTTTAGGACATGTCTGATCTTCTTTAAAGAGCAAAACAATGTTTTCCAATAAAGCTAACTGTTGTGAGCTTGGAATGTTACCACTCGATCCAAAGCAGTTTATGGGTTTTTTTTTTTTTTTTTTTTTTTTGACAGCTGAATTTCTAACCTCTTTAAAAAAAAAAAAATCAAAACAAAACCTTAAAAGTACATATTTAATTTTACAGAGAAAGGTATGGCTCTCCAGATAGAAGAGTCTGTCCAATTCATGATGTCAAGCATTTTATGGCCACACTTCCATGCAAATCACATTGGTGGCAAAAACCCAGCTACAGGCTCAAGTGTTTTATCACATTCTTGACCCCAGAATCAAATTGCTCATGTGAGAGGCTGAGCCAAAGGTTCATTCCAACAAATCCCTACAGAAGTGGCTGGAGAGGCTGACACTCCTGTCCCTCTTCACATCCTCTTGCACACAGAAGTCTAGAGCCAGGCCCAGTGGTAACTCCGACCAACTCTACCTGAAGTCCACCCAGGCAGACTGAGCAAGAGAAGCCCCGCCTCGGCCCTGCACATCCCCGCTTCCAGGGCTACCTGGATACAAACTGCCATTTTGAACAGGTGTAAAGACAGAGACATTCAACCTAAAAAAGACAGCTGGCCTAAACACCTAGTGGTCCAGTGTCCAGATCCAGCCTGCAAGTTTTGTTTGTTTTTTTTTGACACAGTCCGTATTTTTATTCTGCCCATTTTTTTTTTTAATTAAAGGTCTTGAAATAAAAATCTAGGTTCCCAGCTTCTCATGAAAACCCTGAAGAGCTGACAATGGATTCTGCATTCCCCTTAGAGCAGCATTTGGGTAGAGCTGAATGGCTGCTGCTCCTTTAGCTAGAATCTGTAATAACTATGTCACTACAGTCCCCACCAATCTCTACTGCCCTGCACTGTCTGCCTTGGTCCTTGACACTCCCATCTCGGCTCCCTGTGGCCACCCTTATGACCCCCACTCTGTGACTTCTTTGCTAATGTCAGCTTTGGGGGGAAGAACTTCCTTCCCTCCACCCATCCACATTGCATTCCTCATTTTCTAAATTCTCAGGGCCCTTACTATATGATAGGCCTGATCACTACCTGTCCCCTCGAATGTTCTTCCTCTTGTTCAAGACCACAAACACAAAGGAATGTGTCCTGACACCCAACTCTTAGCTCTCAAGCGCCAGTAAATCTGTCTTTTCCCCAGTGCCAACCAGGCATGTTGATTTCTTAATCAAGTATAAGACACTGGTGTGGTTTGCTTTCTATGATGGGTTTTTAGTAATTTGGGGAGAGAGAAATTTAAAATTTGTTAAAAACGACTCCCCTACTGAAAGCTATCACTCTGTCTCCAGGAGGCTCTGCCTTTGTCTTCTAGATTAGCTGCATACTTTTCTATTACTAACACTACCAAGCTTTGGAAGGCATGGAGATGCAGAGAGGAAGGGGCCTCCCGGGCCCCAACCTGGTCCGCATTTGCTCTCCTGGAAATGCTGCAAGTCATCCAAGAAGCCAACAATCCATTTCTATGCCGGTGACGGCAAAGCTTTTAGAGCTTTCAATGATGACAAGCAGCTGGCTGCAGCACTCGCACCATGGGTTCCCCACCACCACTCTATGCGCACACTCAGCTCCGCAGAGGCACTCACTGTCCTGTCACTGGACACAGGACACCATCCAGAAGCCTCTTGTAGACAGAGACCCAAGCGTGCTCTCATTGCTACCAGCGTGCCACATGAGACTCGGGGTGTACTTCGTACCTGACACCTGGGCTCTCACATCCCTGTGGGTACGGCAGGTGTGGCTATGCCTTAAGAAGCAGGCGAACCTGAGCTTCCTGGGGGTTGGGTGACAGAGTCGATGTGGTCCTCAGGTCTGGGAGTTCACCCCTTCTACCTGCAGCTACCTCTACCAAGGTCATCTCTGGCTGGAACGAGTCCCTGTCCCAGGCAGAAACATGCTGCTCTGTCCCTCCACCCCCAGTGTGGCTTACACTACCAGGCTCAGAGGTCTGGAGAACTCCAGGACTTCCTACCTCGGTAAGTAAGTCCCCACCTTCTCACCATTACCCACATGTTAATGAGTCATTTAGCCATACAAACGTCCACTTTTATAAGAAAATGTCAACAGGACTCTCACTTCCACCCCAATACCTAGACTTCCTTCTTCCAGGATACACCACCACTACCACACACACACACACAGTTTTATGGATGTTATAATATAGTTTTTTTGTCTTAAGGGGCATGAATTTTTCTATTTTTTATTATTAGTATGATTACAACACATAATAATTACATTCATGTTGGGGAACTGATACATATATATATCATGTCCTCATCATTTTCCCTCCCCACTCTCCCACACTCTCCCTCTGCCCCCAGCCCAGGTCCCCTTCCCATCTCCACAGATTACCTGCCTGTTTCCTACCACCTCTCTTTTATTTTGCTCTTTAAATTCTGTATATTTTGGGCTTCTCATATAAGATAAACCATGCAATATTTAATATATCTTAATGATTAAAATGTGTTTTAAAAACACAGGGCTGGGGATGTAACTAAGTGGTAGAGTGCTTGCCTAGCATGCTCAAGCCCCTGGTCTCAATCCCCAGTGCCACCACCAAATAATAATAATGATGATGATGATAATAATAACAACAAGATGAATTATCTTTATCCAGAAGTTCTGACATACTATATGCCACAGACTAAGTTTATTTCCTCAAAATTTATTTAAAATCTAACACACGTGAACACCCACAAGAAATCAGTTAAGTTACATGCCCTGTTTAGACTACAAGTAGGAACATTTTCAAAGTGCTGTGATTAAGGCACTGGTAACAACCCTCATTTGAACAAATAAGAAGCTACAAAGTTCCTGCTCAGAAAACAACAGAAATCATAAAGGCAAAGTCAACAAGAAGTAATAGTTTAAAGCTTGAAACAAAAGCTTCCCCTACCCAGAAAACAACAGCATTGCAGGGCACTGACAGTTTACAAAGCTCTTCACATCTATGTATCATTTGATTATAACAATTCTATTATTATAATTTGCGCACTGCTGATGGGAAAATGCATTTTAGTAATTTGCCTTGGTTTACATGTACCAAGTGAGGACTAAGTTCCATGTTTTCTGATGGCAAATCCCTTGAATTTACACCACCAAGTATTTCTCTAACTTCAGTTCCATCTTCAGTTTTACCTGTATAATCATTCCCCCCTTTGCATTTTTTAGTTGTCTCCCTGAGGCTTCATGTGTGTTAATGCTTTTCTACAAACGTCCATTAATAGAAGGTAATCACAAAATCAAAATCAAAACGATAATATGAACTTTAAGTGACTGCCTGTCACGAGCTGAGTCTGAAACCTATTCTCTTTATCAAAATAATGGTAATAATATAAAAGGAAGGGAGAGAGGAAAAGAAAAAGGGCAGGAGGGGAGGAGGGAAGGAGAGATTAACAAGCTTGAGAGGTGTGAAAGACCTGCTACCTCAAGCTCTTTTTCAATTTGAGTTGGAAGGACGGAAATAAAACTGAAACGCAAATAAAACTCCCTCCCAAGGTGATTCTGTGTTAGTTAACACTACGCTCACCCCACTCTTCGAGAAGCACCGCCTAAGACCTGCTGCACCACGTGCTGCATTAACATGTAAATGTGCTCCAAATACTGAAAAGGGGCTCGCAATTCTTGAGAGTCCAATACTGCCTTGGACTTAATGATCCCTGAAGCTCAGCCAGGTTATTTGCAAATTGAGGGGGAGGAGGCGGGATCAGGGATCAGAATTAAACGTTTAGCACTCCTCAAGTTCTGCAGGTGTGAAATCCTAGTCTCAGGGATGCAAAAGCTGGAGGAGAAAGCAGGCAGGTGTGTCTTGAAGGAAAACTGTACTGGAACATTCTACAACCGCACACCCTATCTTTGTTCCTTTTTTTCTTTCTTTTTTCCTTCTCTAGAAAGATTTTTCAGAAATATTTTAGTAGTAGCTAATTCAAACAATAAGATAAACAGTTCTCCAACTCTGAAAATTTATGTAAACACAGAGGGAGGAGGGGAAGAACGATGATGATAATGAACTTAGGTGTTTACTTAGCAAACAGATGTATTTAAAAAGGAAAAAAAATCAGAGATTGGAGAAAAGAAGGAACAATACCTTGCACCAAATACATCAAAAGAATGTTTGTTTTTAACCAGAAAAGAATGAGCCTGAAAATCCCCATCTGGTCAACCTAAGTGATATCCTGAGTAATATAAGGAACTCATATAAAAGGATAATTCTTTTAAACACCCCTAACGTAGTAGAGCATCCTCAAAGCATTAGAAAATGAAGGCCAAGTGCCTTGCTGGCAGTTTTTGAATGCCAAGAGTAGGAAGAAAGCAAATCGCTAGATTCTCAGGAAAGTACTTTATTAAAGTACCCTGGACTTCTTCACACCCAAAGCATCACTTCCTCAGTGAAACAATTCACCTAAAATCCACTTCCACAAAAGTAAGCCGTTAAAGCAGTTTGTGGAATTCTGCACAACATACTTCCACGTCAGACCAAGAAACTCCAGAACTGGTTACATGTTTTACTTCCGCAAAGAGGAGTTTTTCCCACCACTGACAGGATGAGCCCCTGTAAGGGGTAAAGAAGAAACCAAAACAAGGGCAACCTTTCATTTTTATTTTAGTTTTTGTTAATGAGGAATGTCTGATTTTAAAAAAGGGGGAGGAGGGATTGGTATTGTTTTATTTTCCTCCCACTTACAGCAAGAAGAGGCTGCATGCTCAGGAAACTCAGTGGGTTTCCAAGTTGGAAAATGTTACAAATTTTACCAATAAAGAATGAACAGCTCCAGAGCAACTGCTCAGCCCGGGCAGGGGGAGGGGCAAACCAGATGGTCTTTTCCATCCCAGATTTCGATGATCTACAACAGAACCTGGATGACTAGGAAAAAGTGAGATGCAATTTGGAAATTGCTTTGTGAAACAGACTCCCAAACAAAGACAATCAACAAGACAGAGAAACTGAAAAAGAAATTAAAATGTATTCTGGTTGAGAGCAGAAAGCAAGCCAGCTTGACATGGTGATGGAGAAATAAAGGTTGTCCCCAAAAAATAGCATTTTGAGGGGAAAGTACCTTAGAGTAGTGTTAGGCTGGGTGTCAAAAACCCAAATGGGTGCTCGTTGGGCCAATGATGAGAAATGAAATGAGGTGGAAATAGTGGGAACAGGATCATGTCTAAAAGCATTCAAGTTAAAAAGAAAATGGAAATATGTATGCTGGCCAAATAACGCCTGTCTCCAAGCCAATTCAATCTAAGAGCTTGCTGTTTGTACTGCTGATAATCTCACTGCTCCTGTTGCCTCCACGGTGCACATTAGGAAACTAAAGCCCAGAGAAGTCACACCAGTTAGTGAGAAGCACAGAACAGTGGTAGTACGTAACAGATCCCAAGTGCTAGGATTAGGTTACATACTGACAGGACGTCAAATGGGAAAAGATAAAAGACATTAAGGCAAAAGTCCCCTCTTACGCTTTTTGGTTCACATGTACTAAACTCATATGGTTTATTCTTTCAATAATAAATTAAATTATCATCTACTTAAATACACAGCCACAGACAACTGGGGAGGGGGAATACAGTGGGAAGTTAGACTAAAAAAAGAAAAAGAAACAACTAGGTGGTCAGAGTCAGATATTAAGTGCAAAGGGGAAAAAAACCCTGTTAAATCTGTAGTTAAATTTTCCACAATGACCCTCAATTAGACATGGAAAATAGTCCACAGTTTCCATTCTGAAGAGAGAAAAAGTGAAGCACTTAGAATAGTTACTTCACTGTTTGTTTTTCAATGCATTTTTAACATATTCTGGGCTCGGGGCCGGTGAGATGGCTCAGCAGCATAAGCGCCTGCCCGGCAAGCGTGAGGGCCCGAGTTCAACTCCCGGTACCCACAAAAAAAAAAAAAAAAAAAAAAAAATTTTTTACAAACTCCTCAAAAAGCAAGGTAAAAAAAAAAAATATTTTCCATTCCTGGTGTTGGTTCATGCACATTAAGAAAATGAATAAACTTAAGGATATTTTTCTAAATGTAATTTCGGTGGGGGGGGACTTTGAAATACATGAGGTGACATGAAATCTTCCCAAGAGAGCCCGAGAAGTACAGAGAAGGATGAGAACGTTCTCCCCCAGGCAGCTGGAAGCAGACCGAGAACTGGAGCAGTTCCTCGGGAGAGCCCACCTCCTGCTGGGCTGCGCGCTTCCCTTCCCGGTTTCTATGTATCCAAGAAAACAACAAATGCACCATCCGCAGAAGGAAGAAATGCAGTCTTCACAGGGCACTGGCGTCTCTAAATAAATCTCCCTGCAGGTGCCAGGCTAAACCTTAAACACGAAGAAATAATCTTCGAGTTTGATAGCAGCATATGCATGATTTTGCCCCATCCCCTACAAAACTCCCAACAGGAACAACCACATCAAATGACTGCTTTTCAGAAGCCAATTCAAAAACACCCTACTTTATCACAGAAAGAATATTCTTTATATACGTGAGTGCTTCCATTATGTCTTATTTGAAGGAGGAAAATGAAATAAAAATCCTATCTGAGATATTTATAGATCTCATAAAACCTGATTCACTCTCATAAGCTGCTGTAAACGCTGTCATCAGGTAAGGCAGAAATGGCAGGTGTGGAAACCAGCAATGCGTTATGTTATATATGCCTAATTCCAGCTCCTAAAAAAATAACTGCATGCTGGCAAGACTTAGGTGAAGTCGTACGTAAGAGGGGAGAGAAAGAAAGGGAACAGGCTGGACATTTGCATGAACAAGCCAAGCTAATTGGAAGAATGTCACCCGAGGTCCAATTTCTGGGGACAATGTATATTGCTATTCTTTGCTCAGTTCTAAGTACTAGCTGCCTAATGAAAGCTTCTTTATGGATGGATAAAGGAATACTATATTTAACATCTTTCCCCACTTTCTATCCCAGGCTCCCTGGGATCTTTGAAAAACCAGTGATACTATTTATAGAAAGAGGATTGAGCCACTTTGTACTGTTATTGAGGGGGAGAAGGGGAAAGGAAGAAGCATTGAGTGATTACAATATGCCTGACACTCAGTCAGAGAAACAGTTCCTATGGAGGAATTAATAATTCTATTCCACAGATGACCAAGAGACTTGGGGATGTTCAATGACTTTCTCAAGGCTCCGGGTCTGGCTGATGCCAAAGCCTCCACGTCATTTGTCTGCTATAAAACACTGTGACCTTAAAGAGCACTAGCACAGTCCAGTCAATTTATAGATGAGAAGACCAAGGTCCAGAAAGCAGACAGACCAGTGAGGTGTTCAAATCCATATAAGCCCACTGACTGACTGCCAGACCGCAACTTTGGCTGCTGCCCTTATATTGCCTACCTAACCAGGCATACCTGCCTAACTTAACATACCTGTAAGAATCAAGAGCGTTGAACAGCCTGCCTAAACACGTTTAGATCCTTGGTTCAACCATGTTGTTTACTTTAGGTGAGCAATTTGATACTTGAGACCTCAATATTTCCATCTGTAAAACAGTAATAAGCACAATATGTATTTCACAGGGTTGTCATGAAGATGAAATGAAATGATGAATTTAAGGTATTAAGAAGATACCATTTAGGAAATACCTACTATATGTTAGATATTATTATGATGACAGAAAGAATAGCCAAGTGGAAAGAAAAAAGAGGAAAATGTATTCCACCACTCATTTTGCAATTTGTTTGCTTTGCGGCCACAGTAAGACAACTTGCCTAATCATCCCCTGCCCCAGTATTCTCACCCCTGAGTGGGAAATTCAGTAATATCTGCCGGCTTGCTCATTACAGAAAGGATGTTTCAATGACAGGAGGCCATAAGCAAACCCCTTGAGCCTCTCAGTACAAAAGCTCAATTCAGATGTTCTTAAGACTCTCATAAGCAAACACCAACATCCCTATCATGGTCCATATTAAAGGAAATGACAAAGCTGAGATAGACAGGGAGAGGCACGGGCTGCATTTCAGAAGTCATGGGCTGAGCAGTCTTAAGGTGCAGAAGGCAAGCCGGTGACTCAGAGCTGACACTGAGCAGGAGCTCGGGAGCTCACAGGATAATCACATCTGCAAAGTGCCTCCTCACAGAAGACCTCCTCCCACGCCACAGGAGGACTGTGCTCCATGAACACTAAAAGCTCAAAAGGCAGGGCTAGGCATAGGGAGAATCTATTTCCATGCCTTTACAAGCTGAGTAAATGTGTCGCCTCTCCAAAAATAAGCAACAACACTATGACTGCCCTATTGAATTCCTGCTCACTGGGCTCTGCAAGGTGAATGTGAGAGTTGGGGTCAAGAGCAGCCAGCACTCCCTTGCAGGGCAACTGCTCTATGGCTAATTGCCATTTTCACAGCTGGGTCGAGGTTTCCAAAAAGTATCCTTCAATCCTGAGCTCTGAGCTCCTCTCCTGATGGTCTCTCTTGCCAACCATACCCCCATCAAAGACAGTTTATAGATGAAAGGATGTAGCTACAGTGCATACAATTTTGCAAGCATCACAGTTTGACAAAAGAGCCATTTCTAAGACTTCTTTGTGAAGATCACTGCATGCCCATGGTCATTACCACAGGAGCCAGGCTTTCTATGGCTATGGAGGCTGTCTCCTTCCCTGAATGTCCTCAGCAGCAATTCTTCTACAGTTTATTTTTGTTCCTCTTACTAGAATGATGTTGCCTTTGAAATTCTTTATAAACAGAATCTGCTTCCAAACACCATGGTCAGCAAGAAAAATGGAGAGCTGGTACCTAATGCCCAACTAAATCACTCAACAGATACACATGCACACATCCATCCCTCTAAAACCATGCAGCAGGCTGAAGCAGCTGAAACCATAGCTGAGAACCTACCATGAAATGATTATTTGAAACACCACATGGCTGGAGCTGAATGCCCAAATCCACGAAGTTTCCAGAAATGGAGTTTGACCAGGTTAAACAAACCTGGGGTGGGTCATAGGAAATGTGAGCCAAACAGGACTTCCTGAGACACTTTAAGGTGAGGGAAAGCAAAATAAGATGGACGGAGGAACACTTGGGCAGCTGCTGTGAGCAATGAGCTGGTTGAAGAACATCCAGCCCTACTGTCCTGCTTTATGATAAACCTCTGGTACACACGGAATCCAAGTTATGTAAGAAACTCAGTATTTAAAAAATGGGGAGAGGGCATCTGCAATGCTGATATATTGTTAACCCTCATAGATCAATGGCTCAAAGCCTGGGCTTTATGTTGGACTCACTGGTGCCTGGGCCTCTCCCAAAGAGATACTGATTTACTTGGTCGGCAGGGCAGCCATAATTGAGAACCACTGCCAAAAATATAGGTAGAGCTTAAGTCACAGTCATAAAATATTCCCCATATAACTACGGAATGCCTACTGTGTACAAGGCTCCCTAAGAAGCAGAGGCTAGGGCCGGTGAGATGGCTCAGTGGCATAAGCGCCTGCCTTGCAAGCGCGAGGGCCCGAGTTCGACTCCCGGATCCCACATACGGAAAAGGGGCCGGTGATATCGCTCAGCGGCATGGGCGCCTGCTGGCGCGCGAGGTCCTGAGGTCGACCCCCCGGTACCCACCAAAAAAAAAAAAAAAAAAAAAAAAAGAAGCAGAGGCTATATTAAAAGCTGATTTCCAAAATTATAACCAACACATCAACTGTGCTTTAAATCATACAACTTAGGTAGAAAATGAGATGAAAAAGGAGAGAAAGACAAAGAAAAGAAAGAGAAAGAAAGAAAGAAAGAAAGAAAGAAAGAAAGAAAGAAAGAAAGAAAGAAAGAAAGAAAGAAAGAAAGGAAGGTTCAGATAGATAAAACCATAAGGAAGTAAAAAGTTCTACACAGAAGTGTAGAAACAGTAGCAATTACTGTTGGCTGAGGGCAAGGGGGACAGTTTCCTGGAAGATGTGGCAACTATCCGAAAGTTAAATATGGTTAGAATTTGGACAAAGAGAATTAGGAGGGGGAAGGGGAGCAAGAGGGAAAAAGCTAAAGTGGAAAAAAATACATAAAGACAGAAGCAGTCACCTTGTTTGGGTGGAATGCACTACTGTGAAGGGGGAGGGGTACAAGTTGGGCCGATCTTAGAGGAGCTCCACCTTTGGAAGTCCAGCCTCATCCCGTGTATAATAAGAAGCCACTGGCAGTTTCAGAGCTAGCCATGCCAGGTGAGGGAAGTAGAAATACCACTCCAGGGAGGTAACAGGTGCTGCCCCAGGACAATGACAGAGGGAGCACAAAGGTGAAGACCCATGCTAAAATGCCACAGAAGCCAAATTTATAGGATTTTAAAAATAACTATATTTCAGCCAATGAGATTTTTCAATCTAGAACTTAAAAAAAAAAATTAGATTCAAAGAAAAGAGAGAGGCCAAAGATAGCTGGCAAGTCAAACCTAGATTGTGAGAAGAACAGTTATATAAACAAAAGAAACAGAAACCAGAAGAAGGAAGGGGCTGAGGGCAGAGGCTGATGAGTTAGGGGTTTGGAGCACACTCAGCTCTGGCAATAATGAAACAACCCCCCCCAAAATTTTATTGTAGTCACATCTAATTGAAAAAGTGTACCTAAAATGCATGTTTTCATCTGGAGTTGGAGATGTACATTATTATCTCTGAAGAGATCAAGAGATCTGCAAATATCTGGAAAGGAAATTTCAACTTCCAAGATCTCTGAAGTGGAAGAGACGTGTGAGAGACAAGTTCCAAGAGAAAATTTCTGCCTTCAGAACTAGAGAAGAAGAGGGCCGGAGATACAGCTCAGCGGCATAAGCGCCCGCCTGGCAAGCGCGAGGTCCTGAGATTGACTCCCGGTACCTGCATAAAAAAAAAAAAGAAAAAAAAAAAAAAAGAAAAAAAAGAACTAGAGCAGATCGGGAATGGGTAGGGAAGGCCAAAAGGGAACCAGGACGCAGGAAAACTGGGTTTACTCAAGAAAATTAGGCCTGCTTCATCCTTCAGCCTCCTTGCGTGGCGGAGTTTCTTCTCCACTACTTATTAAGCGTGGGCAGTGCTGTTTAAATTTATGAAACATTACAACCCATCTCCCATCCGACTCTCTTCAGAATTTTAAAACACTTTCAGAAAACATTATCATGAACTAGTACTGCTCCATGCATTCCCTAGATCAGCAAGATTTCGGAAACAAAGCCATTTCACATTCGCTGCTTTCTACACAAAACTCCCAACTCTATCCCCCATCCACCCCTCACTACGCATGCCTGGATGCATCCTCCTTACCCCCACTCCACTTGCTGTTATTTAAATGGCAGTACTTTTCATAAGGCTAGCATTGTAACTGGGGACTTCCCCCCCACAGTAGAGTGTATATTTTCAAATTTACCACACGTTGTTAAGAATGGGATAGGGATTAAACAAGTAAGTCTTCTCTAAAATATTCAATAGCTTGGTCCAGGGCCCAGCCAATTCCAAAATTCCATGTACTAGTACTCACGGAAGTAAAAAGAGGATTTTCTTTGCTCCTTTTGAAGAAAGAAGGGAACAGGGAAGGAGGGAGGGGAAAAAGAAGAGAGAGAGAGGAAGGGGAGGGCTTGAGAAAGAGAGAGAGGAGGCAGGGAAGAGGGAGGGAGGAAGAGACCAAGTATATTCTAAAGCAGTGATGGGAAGCAAGCAAAACCAAAGCCACTTGGGCATCTGAAAGAGTCACAGCCCTGGGGCCATTGGTGTCTACATCAAGTTGTGACCTTGAAGAATTCAATCCCTCATCTGGCATTGAATCAACAGTCACTTGTTCCACCCCTAGTATTTAAAAATTGAGAAAACCAAGACCTTTTCAACATTTTAAATTCTAAGAGTCTCTGTTCCTAGCTTTGGTACATGGCTGGGGGCCTCACTTTTAATATGACCCTCAGGAAATGTCAATAGATCCATATTCAAAAATAGATATCGCATATGGCTCTCCATTATTTTAATTACCGTGAATCATTTCCGAATGACAAAGACATGAACCCTGCTTCCTGGCCATTATGGACATGTGTGTTCACAGGGTACACACATCTGCCCTGAAGCATCCAACCCCCAACAAGCCCTTAGCTAAGAGCGTGCCCACAATAGAACTAAGTAAATCTCAAGCATGTTTTATAACCAAGCGTGTAACAAAGTAGGTAAGCGCAAACAGGGACAGGTCAGTCAGAGTTCAAAAGCTCACACAACTTAACAGCTGCACCTTTTGCAATGGTGTTCTATTCTGTGGTACTTCACTTCAAGCAAGTTTTCTCTCCTTTACCAGTCAATCTCCTCAGGGATAGAATCTATGTGCAATTCAACTTTGCATCACCCAAATGCAGTATTTTACACAAAACAAGACCTTAAGGAAAGAAGTATTTACTGTAAAATATTTTTATATTTTAATATAAACAAAGAAAATCCACAAGGTGTGACTGGGCCCATCGACCAGTTCCATCAGGAATGGTATTTCCCAAAAGCAGAAGTCACGGCTCAAGCAGGGTGACCCCCCACGCACACCTCAGGACTGCTGCAGACACTCAGCTGTAACATCTACGTACCAGGCTGGGGCGGGGCAGAGCTGCTTTCATGGAGATTGGGACAGACATAACACAGTTCATAGGGCCAAGTCCTTAAGGTCGCACCAAACACCGAGTGAGAAAAACAAAAAGAACACAAGGCAGTAGAAAAAATTCTGGAAATTAACAACAAGAAATAAGAGCAAGGTGGAAGAGGAGAAAGATTATGACCAAGCTTAAGTAAAATCTGTCCTAAGAGTGACCGTATTTTATTTTGGAAACTCCTAAGGTAGATTTAGGAAGGAGGGTTTCTCAGAGGAGGTGTGTTTCTTGTCACCATTTCAAGTAACATTCATGATTAGATACCATAACTTGTTCGATTTTAACACCATTGGTAGTTGTAGAGTTTTCTAATCCCTGTACCTGGTAAAATCTGGCAATCTGGGGTTAAAATATTTCCACCTGTTCATGCTAAGCAAGCCCTCAGCTGATTTAGGAGAACTAAGGGATATGAGGATGGAATCTCCACCCCTCACCCTTCAGCACTGCTCAGTTAAGTTGGGGAGCTGTCCTAAACTTTCAGCAAATCCAATGCAAACATGCATGCTCGCTGATACACTGATTGAATTCTCTGCATTTGCCAGGCATGGGGACCAGCCAACGTGCCTAAAAACACTGTGCCTGCTCTGATAAACTGCAAATACGGGGGGACCTACGAACCAGTCAGGTATCAGAGCACCTATCCGATCAACATGAGCTGCGCGGAACAGGTCAGAGTAAATTGTATTCTTCGTCCCTTATAGGCTCAAAGAGTAAGGAAAGAAGACTGTGCTGCCCGTACTCAAAAAGTTAAAATGCAGGAAAATTCTCTGAAGGGGGAAGAATTTGAAAATTCATAAGAGAACAGCTATTAAAATCCCCACTCTGACCTTCTCTAAACTATCCCCATTTAAGTGGAGAGGCAAATTAGGCCCATGGGCACTTGTATTTGGGATGGGCTGGGAGGAAGAAGAGCCCACATGTGAACACTGACATGCCAGTCCATAATTCATTTCAGGGAAAGCCTGTCACCCTGCATCTTCTGCTTTGCCTTTTAAATAGATGGGACCCCAACATCCCATTCTCTTCAGAGTAGAAAGTGGGGGTAGGAGAGTCACAGAGAACAAAGAAGGGTGACATTCTCTTCCCCCTACTAAGGACAAATGTAGTAAAAATATGTGCACTGAAATCTTCACTCACTTTAAAATACCAAACTGCAAACAGGTAGACAGAACGATAATGTTCGAGAGGCCCTAAACCTACACAAAGATGTGCCTATTAAGAGAACATGGAACTGCATCTATTAAAGAAAGGCTAAGTGAGTGAGTGACTACAGTCCCATGTGCTTTCATCTTAAAGCTACATTTATTTAGTGGTTGTATCTTTATAAAGAATTTTCTGGATAACAGAAGTTCTCATTTTTTGTTCATCTGCCAAGACACTCTTTCAAATAAAGGAATAGATTTCCCATCATTGAAGAACATACACACAAATCACATACAAAATAAAATAAAATAAAAGCCAGCTATTTTATCCTTTTAGCATGGTTACCAAGGCTCTTTTGTGTCTACAAATTTCTCGGGGTGGTGCTGTTGCCAAGAAATTCTAATTCATGACAAGGTTCTCTGCAAATTGGGGACAGTGGCAAACCTACAGAGGGACAGACCCTACACTTTGCTTTGTCTTTCTGGCTGAGACAGCACCTGGCTGCTCAGGCCTGTGGAAGGCAGTGCAGAAAAGCAGGATCATATAGAAGAAAAAGCCATGTGGCTGACGGACCAAATCCTCTCCCTGGTACCATGAGGTGTTCTTAGAAGGCAATGATTTCTGTGGGTTTTCCCCTAGAGATGCCTCTTAAGACCCTCATAAAAAGTACTTCAGGGTGCCTGAAACCAGGATGAAATTGCAGTGTTATGGGGACACTTTAGTCTTTACAGAAGCCAAGTATGCCATTAGTTTAAAACAATGGGGAATGGAGGAGGAGGGAGGAATGTTCTATGATTTATTTATTTGTTTCCAGTAGCAGTGGAAAATTTTCTCCAAGCAAAATGGAGGCCTGAAACTGACCCCATCTGCCAATTATGAATCAGCATTAGCAATGAGCATAATTCCATAAGAGTTCTCAAGTAAACATGCCAAGCTCCTCAACGACATGAAGCAAAGTGAATTCCAAATAAGACTTAAGAGCATCATTACTTGACCTGTACTCACAAAATACCAGGCTAGGTATAATGGATGTACAAAAACTCTGAAGCCTTTTTCCCCCAGTCTCTGGAAGAAAATAACTAAGAGTATCATATCAAATCCTTTTTATTTTCCAAGTCTGTGGTGTATCCAAAGAGTCGTAACTCTACTGGCAACAAAAGTCATGAATGGGTCTCCCCTTAAGCTATCATCAAATGGTACCCTACAATTTTCTCCAGCTTCTGTCCTACCCTTGCCTTTTTTCTACTTTGTTCAGACAGCTCTTGGAAAATTTCCTGCAAGTTTCCAAAGTCTCAAGGCTAGTAGCCTTAAGAGTTGTGTCAGCTGAATTCCATAAAATAATAGACCACATAAGCACAGTGTAATTTACAGTTATATGACAGGCAGAGATGATGTTACTTGGGCCAAGTGCTTAAGTATGCAGTCAGAGTCCAGGAATGGAGAGCTGTTAATGTGGGGTGTCCATTTGGGCTTTAAAATTATAACAGCAATGATTTTGGGAGCTGGAGCTGCATCACTGCCTGAAACTCCAATGTCAAAATGATGATCTCCATGACAGGAGGTGGCCCCGTCACAAGCAGTGACTCTGTCGCAAGCTCACTGACACAGAAAATTATCCAATATCGTAAGTTTGAACTAGAATCCCCAAATAGTACATCCTTAATTTTCAAATGTATGGATGTTCTTGGATTTATCATCCAAGCCACTTGTTCTCTAGAAAATCAGATGACTGGAATCTCAGTATTTCACCCTTCTCCCTGAGGCCAGGTACGTTGTTCACTTTGAGAAGGTCTAATAATTACTCCTCATTTGACCTCTAAAATCAGATTAGCCGGCAGCATCAGATGACTTCCTCCTGCCTGTTTTTCTTTGTAGCAATATTCTTGAGCTCTTTTGAGCAAAGCAGTCTCAAAATTTCACCATGGAATGGTTGATTTGGAACCAATAGCTGCACATAACCACCATTACCCCTTCAACTCAGAAGTAGCAAAGGGGGTTGGGTGTGGGAATAAGGAAGACACATGGGCTAGAGGTTCGGCATCAGCACAAACTTAGGGTCCTGGCTACCTTTATATAGAGCAGTTGTGCCTACAGAGCCCACAGCAGAAAGCTCCTTGGTGTGATGTGTTGTTTATAAGTGTTTGCCACAATTTTTATTTCCTATGGACCATGAGTGTGCAGCTCTGAAATAACCTGGCAAAGGATTTTAAGGTGAGAGTGGCTGACAGTTGGAGAGGTTTAAGGCAAGAAATAAGGAAGAGGTTAAGAGGAGAATAATTCCTCTGCCTGCAGATAGAAAGTAAGCTAGCGGTTCCTTCAGTGGGCAGGAGGGGGAGGGAAGAAGGAAGAGCCAAGCGGGCTTCTGGGGAAACAAAAGATCTAATGCATCCCCTAATTGTCAAACCACTGATGTGCGTTGGCAGACCCAGAGTTTCTGCTGGATGGCCTCGCCATATCTAGAAAGGCAGGTTTCCTCTGGAGAGAGGCCTTCCCGCAAAGCAGGCTTTACTACTGTGAAAACTTGAACCAAAACAAAGTTGTGTGATTCATCAGGAGGGAACGCTGTAACAAATAAAGCCAACTTTCTTCCCTCCAACACTGCTGAACAGTTAGTCACAAACAAGGGCTGCCTCCAGCAGGCTGACTAAATCAACAGATTCTGTTCCCTAACCTGTCTAGACAGTTGTTAATATGCAACTGATTCAACACCAACCGGCTGACAGCGCAAAATGAAAGCTATTTAGAAAATGAAATTCTGGCAACATTTTGGTTTAGCATGCAAAACAAAAGGAGGAAAATAGACCCAGTGAGACCCTTCATGAGATAGTCATGTTAAGGATGGGGGAAAGGAAGCACTGAAGAAATGCTTTACCCAAAAAAATGCATTTAGACAGAGTCAAGAGTATCCAGCAGCATCTTCGGACAGGAATGCTTGTGTGAGCACACAGGCATAAAAGGCTGATACCTGCAGGAAAACTAGCAGCTTCTACGGGGTGAGAACAACTAGTAACAATGGTGATCGGCTCTGCCACGGGGCTCCTTATATCAAAAGTCAAACCTCTCCCACTAGAGCAGCAACTGTTACATCCCAGCCTCGAGCTGGCAAATCCTGCTTTGGATCCTGACAGTGGAAATTCAGCCGTTCATTAGCCTTAACAAGCTGCCGTCACTGAGCAGAGAAGTTACAGGGGCAGCCACACACTGAGCCGCTCTCGCAGCCCTCTCCAAGGGCAAGCATGTTTCTTCAGGATGGACTGCACAAGTTCACACTTCCGATGTGCAAACACAGAATATCTTCTTGGATTTTCCATGGTGCACAGCATCGAGTTTTTAAAGACCCATGTCCCCCGCCCCCACCTACCACCATCTTCCCTGCAGAACGTCCCCCAATCGCTGCTGAAAAAAAAACCACTGTTCCCGCAGCATACCCAGTACTTTCCACTGACCAGCACTTTCTTTATTCCACTTCACAAAGCCCAGTGAACTTGTCCCCCGCCCCTCTGCACCCTCCTCGGGACGCCTACCCAACTTGGCACCGGTACCCTTTAGCATCCTAGGAGTTTCTTAACTAGTCCTCCGCAGCAAAGTCAGAGGATGGAAGCACGGATCACCCTTTGTCTGAGGTTGTGCCGTCTATCTGAAGAGGGACCCCCCCCCCCAAAAAAAAAGAGAAAAAAACAAGGACACACATACAGGGTGTTTTCTTCCTGGAGGCATTCCACTGGGGAAACCTACAGTGCTTTGTCAGACTAAAGATAGATACATCTTCCTGTCCTTGTAGATACATATCCTTGAGGAGCTTTTGTCATTGGGTTCTTTTCTCTTTCCCCACCTTCTAATCTCAAAATCAAGCTCCTATTCTTTACTGACAGTCATTAATTACTGGGAAAACACTTCGCTTTGCTCCTGCCCCCCCATCTGCTGGTCATCAGCACCAGTTGAAACAGATGAACCTGATTTAAGGTACCAGGTAGGTAGGGCTCGTGCATGTAGGGATGAGGTACCCTAAAGATCCAAGCCGTCTTCCCACCGGGATCCTCCGAGCCCCAGAAGTTGGGCAGGTCTGTGCTGGGGGACAGTGAGCCGAAAACGTGTGCGCAAGGATGTGTGTTGGTGACTGAGATGCAGGCAGCTCAGAGCTGGCTGCTCAGCAAGGCAAGACTAAGGGGTTAGGGGTGGGTGGAGAGGTAAGCACTATGACTGTATCAGAAAACATTTTAAGCAACATAGAGCCAAAAAGGAAAACATAAATAAATAAAAACAAACCAAGAAAAAAAAATCAACCCAAAGCCCACACCAACGCAGCCCCTGCGTCTCCGCCGCCACCGCACGATTTACACAAGTAATTTAAATCATTCACCTGCTGCCAGGTCTCCTCCAGGGACGGCAAAGCTGAGAAGTAGCCGGTGTCGTGGACAAGTTGTAGCTCCTGGAATATACTATAACTAGCCAACACGTCCATGCTGCTGCGGCCGGGCAACGCGGGACGACAAGCCCTCCCCCGAGCACAGTGGGGTCTGTTTGTCTGTCAGTCTGTCTGGCTTACCCCCCAAGAAGGCAGACATCCAGTGGCCCTTTTGTTTTGTTTTGTTTCAGTCAACTAAAAAGGAAAAAAAAAAAAATCAATGCAGGAGCGAGGGCGCGAGGTGCGAGAGGAGCGAGTGAGTGGGGTGGATGGAGAGGCACCCAGCGTATACAATGCAGCTGACTGCCAGGAAGAGGGGACTTCGCGGGAGTCACAATTCCCTTCCAGCTCTAATCACTCCAGCTCGTGGATCAGGAGGGGACGCAAACTCACTGACACGAAGCTGCCATCTATTTCTGCAGCGCTGTTCGCTCCTAATGCAATCTTTGCTCTTTATTTTGGGAGGCTGCATTTTTTTTTTCTCGCGATCGCTTCTCTCCCCCCCACCCCTTTCCTTCCCTCCCCACCCCCCACCCCATCCTTGCTAGTTTGTAGTCCCCCCTCCCCTTTTCTCCTCCTCCTGCTCTTCCCCCTCCCCAAACTCCCTCCCTCCGCCCGGCTCTCCGCGCAGCCGTGGGATCTCGGAGGAGGGCGCCCATTAGGCCGCGTGTGACCATGTAAGGTAAACAGGGGGCTCATGAAGTCACTGAGGACCAATGGGGAGCTCGGAGCGGGCTTGGGGGCGGGGTTTGGCCCCAGCGGCGGCCGCGGATTGGCTCTCCGCGGATCTCCCTGCTGCCATACAAGGCGGCGCGAGGAGAGCTATTTTTAGAGAGCTATATAAAGGCGCTGAGGCGGCCGCCCGGCGGTCGGGGAGCGCGAGCGCCGGGGAGGGTCGGGTGACCCTCGCGCCGGCTCCCGGGACGCTCGGGCTCGGGCTGCGCGCGGGCGTCCGACCCTCGCTCTGGTGCCTGGCGGAGCCCGGGCTGGGGGAGCCGGAGCCGCGCCGAGGGAGGGGCCGCGTGTGGCCGCGGTGCGTGGCCGCGGCCGGGCAGGAGGTGGCAGTCCGCACGGCCGGGCAGGGCGCCTCCTGGAGGACGCGCGGCAGGGACGCGGTGGAGAGGACACCTCACCTCGGCCTCCCTCCCCGGCCCCGGGCCGCGAGGCAGAGGCCACGCGGAGCAGGGCGTCACGTACCAAAACATAAACAAAAACAGGGTCCCCAAAGGCCCCTCGCGAACACCCCACGGGCCGCCGGGGCAGAGACGAGGCGCGGTGGACCAAGCGCCTCACAATACCGGAGAACAAAGGGGAGCGCGCGCCCGGCCGCCCCGCCCCCGTCCTCGCCAGGCCCCGCCCCCGCGCGCCGCCGCCGCCGTGCGCCCGCGCTTCCCTGTGACCCCGCGCCGGGGTCGGCGTGGAGCGCGCCGGGGTCGGCGTGGAGCCCGCCGCGCGACCGGCCTGGGTGTGCGCTGAGCAGAATGGCGGGGAGGCGGGGTGACCTGCGGCTCGGGCCGGGCCTGGCAGCTTGCTAGGGCTCTTTCTAAAGTGAAGCTCACCCTGTGGCTCTGGGCGAGGGGAGAGAAGGCCCGATTGTTCTCTGGAGCTGGGATGGGGACACAGGTCCTGTTACCTCTCCGATGGAACCCCTGCACGGTGCACGTTTAGATGGACCAGTTGTTTACTTGACCTTAAATGGTCACTGTGGTTCAGCCTTCTCCAAAATGTGCTCTGAGATGAGCTACTTTTGGAAAGATTGCAGAATTCACTACTTGGAGACGAGAAACATCCTTGTGCTTTTAATGGAAGAAACTCATCTGCCTTCTATCCCTCCCCACCTTTCCCTTTCCCTCCTTTGATTTCGTGGGACTCTTTGTCACAATATTTGACAGATTCTGTTTTCTAGAACAAGCATGACTTGAAATTCAGTATTGGCCAGCAGAAGTTAAAGAGCAATTAGCGGGATTGAGGAAGGGCCAGCTTATTTAGCTGTTACTGTGTGGAATTGTGTTGGTCAAGTTTACAGCGCCCATTGTATAATTGGTGCACTTACTACAATGTGGATGCGAAGAATATGCAAGGATGCCGCAGCTTCCTGACTGCACAGCTTTGAGCAAATTGCGGGTCAAAGCCTCTGCCTACCTGAGAAACGGGAAGACTTTTTGTTCAGAAAATCGACGTTTGCAACTCGCCTAGCATAGTATCTGGCACTAGGAAGTGAGTACTAAATGTTAGCTATCACTGCCTCTTGACTTGAGCTAAGTAAACTAAGTAATATCTGAATTAATAAGGGAACATACCAGAGCCTTGGAGATGGAGGGCAGGTAGACATCCCTTTGCTGTAAAGTCCTACGTTCTCCACCCTTGCGCTATCCTGCTTGGTTGGGGGACGGTCAGCCATAAGCTATTGAGATGCACTGTGGCAGTGATGGCCGACGACCCAGTGCCCAAATTGCAACCCAGACCCCAGTTACTTTCCGCAAAATGCCACCAGTGCAATTAAACCCGAATACCAGGCTGCTGTGCTGTCGGAGAGGACTGTGCAGCCGGCTAAGGCACGCGTGCCGTAACTTGGCCACCACTGCTGTAGGGGTAAATGACATTTTCACGAGTAATAGGCGAAGGAAAAGAACTTAGCTATAGGAGGCAAAAGGCAAGGCAAGATCAAAGCCCTCAAAGAGGAAATTTAATTTTTCTTATGTTACACTGTTAAACCATTTTTGAATAAAATACACCAATTAACTTGTGCATTTGAAGATTTTATAAATAATGATCGCCATTTATTAAGTACTTACAACGTACTACATGTACACAAATGTTTTAAATGGAATGTTGGATTCAGTCCTCAAGACAAACGCATTTTCATTATTCTGAACTTCATGGATGAAGATACCCAAGCTTGGAAGTATTAAGTATGTCAACCAGGGTCGCACAACCAGGAATATCCAGGCAGGAGTTCAAATCCAGGAGCGTCTGACTGCTACAACTGTGCTCCTGCACTGAGCTTTCCATGGTGAGAGACTGAGGTTCCTGGCCTTCAGTCAAAGTGTGTTTATAAAAAATTGCTTGGTTTGGGGTTGGGGGGCTGCCACTGAAGCCTTCCTCATGCATAAAAGAACTCAAAATTTTACGAAGTAAGTTCTGCAAATCCCATCATGAACTTTTTCAGGATATTATGAAATATTCCAGAATTCATTTCAAGAGATTTAAGCAACAAGGTGTTCAAAAGTCACATTTTCAATGCTTTTCATGTTTAGCTGCTTTTTATATCCTAGATATCTTAGGTTCACATTGTGAGGCACATACACAGTACCCAAACATACAAAATAATCAGGAAATTTTGGCAGTCAAGCAAGCCAAAAATAAACTGCCAGGCAGTGTGTGTGCTAGTAATCCCGCTACTTGGGAGGCTGAGGCAGGAGGAACATAATTTCAAGATCAACCTGCACAACCCTGTCTCAAAAGAGAGGGCTGGGTGTGCTGTTCAATAGCAGAGCACCCCTGAGTTCAATCCCCAGTACCACAAATAAACTGCCCCGATATGATGACCATGTATTGAATGCCTCCTTGGTACTTAGCATTTTATTAATATTCACATCAGACCTTCACTCATCTTCACAGGAGGCAGCTGTTGTTGGTCCTTTTTTACAGGTGAACACACTGAAGTTTGGAGAAGGTGTGGTTTGTTCATTGCCATAGGTCTAGCAAGTGGCAAAAGCAGATTAAAATATATGTCTGCTTCCAGGTTGACTCCAAAGTCTGTCGCTGTACAAGCATTGCCTTGGGAGACGCTGATGATATCTCTAATATTATTCCCCTTTGGAAGTAATCCTGTAGGATAACCTTAGAGTAAATAAGGTTACCCCTCAAGAACTCAGAAATGAAGTATTTTAAGAATAAAATAAGGGCTGGTGAGATGGCTCGGTGTAAGCGTCTGCCTGGCAAGCACGAGGGCCCGAGTTCGACTCCCAGAACCCACATACGAAAAAAGGGCCGGTGATATCGCTCAGTGGCACGAACGCCTGCTGGCACGCGAGGTCCTGAGGTTGACCCCTGGTACCCACAAAAAAAAAAAAAAAAAAAAGAATAAAATAAGAATTTAATATCTAAATAGGTACAATCAAGGCATCAGACTTTTACCACCAGGGAAGTTTTGCTTCATTAGGAAAGAAAGACCTTATTATCCCACTGTGATTGGTATTGGAAAAGGCTCCTCAAAGGAAACCCACTTAAAACTGGGACCAAATTTTAAAGCAATCAGGAAAAGAAAGTTTGCCTGGAACTTTATTTGAAACTAGAACTCATCATTATTAAAAACATTTATTCTATATTGCATTGAACAAAATTCATGTTTCAAGTATAACTCTATGCTAATTGCAGAATGAATAATTAATACATCAAGAAAATTACCAGTTGATTAATTTGCCTACAAAATGTGAAATACCTGTCAGTGCATAGAACACAATACCTTAAAGTAGGATGCCGTGGTCTGTTGGGTATTTTGAGTTGAAGGAGACTGACCTTGGCCTGTTGAATATTTTGAGCCAAAAAGATTGAGAGAACCACAGAAGCAAAATATCTCCGATCTTCCCCTGCCCCTGAATCCCTTTTGTTCCCCTGAAGTGGGTCGTAGAACCTAGAATTGCTCTTCTCCAAAGTGAGTCATAGAAACTAAGAAGGTCACCCTGTGAACTCTCACCTTCTCCCCTGAAAACCCTCATATGACAAGTATCCTGCCTATACCCAGCGATCAAGAAAAATCTAAACAAAAAGGCCAGTTGATTACCGTTAGGTCATACCCCTCGGGCCAATCATATTTCTGTCAAACCATCCATTCTTCATTGCTGAAGGCTCTCGTGTCATTGAAAACTCCGGTTAGATGAACTTGCTGTGCTTTTCTTTTGTTAACGTGCCTTTGTTGCAGGAGTCTCGGCCATGAGGCTTGTGACTGCAAAGGGTGAGGAAGATACATGTTCCATCCCTCGCACACCTTGAGCATGCCTTACTTCATATTGGACTTTTACAGCATCATCAAAAGGAGGGTCATGTTGGAAAACTATTAGAGAACTTCGTCAATTTTCCTGAGGGCATCAAGTCTTTGATATCTTAAGGATTCTTTTCTGAAGCAACAATATGGCCACTTTGCTGTAGTTTATATCTTCAGTACTCGGTTGCTGGTGGCTTCACCGGCCTCGCATTGACATTGACGTGATGAAACCTTACACCTTTTCAAGATTCGCGACTCCACTCTGGCCAGAATTGAATCTGTGTGTATTGTACTGCGTCTGTCTCACAGAGAAGAAGAAAAAACTAACATTAAGAAAGATACTTGAGCAGGCTTGGTGACCCAAGCCCAGCTTGGGCAACTCGGTGATTAGCAAGGCTCCGCCTCAAAATAAAAAATACAAAGGGCTGCGAATATAGCTCAGTGCAAAGGCCCTGGGTTCAATTTGCAATATTGCTGGAAAGGAAGGAAGCAAGGAAGGAACGAAAGGAGGAAGGAAAAGGGAAGGGAAGGGAAGGAGGGAGGGAGGGAAAGAAAGAGAGAAAGGAAGAAGGGAAGAAACAAAGAAAGAAAGAAAAAGAAAAGGGAGGACAGGAGAGATGTTTGAGAGTACTAATTTATAAGAACTTTTATCATTAAAAAATATTTTCATATTCTCCTGACTTTTGCATCCCCTCACAATCTCACCATGGTAGAGAAGAGCACAAACTTAGGGATCGTGCTTTGGTTGTATCATAGAAAACAAGTGTCAGAGAAGTGGAGACGGGTAAACAGAGCTGCCTGAGAAGGCACAGTCAGAATTTGGAGGAAGGTATATGTGCCACTTGCAAGTTATTTCATGATCAAAAAAAAATTTTTAAATGGCAGCTTCATTAGGCTTCTCAAGTCCTGAATAAAATATTTCTAGGGAATAAACATCTCCCTTTGTTTTCATTCTGTGCTCACTTTCTGCTTATAACTTGGCTTCCTACTTATTCTGCCTGCAAGGAAAAAATTTGCTGGTTACGATCACAGGATCCTGGCCACTGTGACACCACTAATTGCTATTGTCACTTAATACAAAGATGTTTTAGTAATTTGTGTGTTACTTGTGAGTTTAGTTAGAATGGTCTTGACTCCCTGGGTGTGTTTAATTTTGAGATAATGACATGTTGAGGTTTCTGGACATGACGAACTTAAAAAAATTTGGACTTGGTGAATTAACCAAGAATTCTTGGCAAGTAGCCCGTGGATCTTGTCCAAGAAACATCTCAACTTGCCATAACTTTTCAAAATTCTATGGGTACGTTATGTTTAATAAAACAGAGCCAACCCTGAGTGTTCGGTCTTGCATTGTAGTAAATCATACAAAATAGGTAAGAGGAGGACTGGGTGCGAGTTGATGTTGGGCTTGTGGCTTGGGAGACCGTTTGCTTCTCCTCCCTAACTTGAGTGATCTACTGCTTAACAAAAATTCACTTACCATAGTGATAAAGTAAAGAATTCAAGAGTTAAGGGGCCAGTGAGATGGCTCAGCGGCGTAAGCGCCTGCCTTGCAAGCACGAGGGCCCGAGTTCGACTCCCGGAACCCACATACGAAAAAGGGGCCGGTGATATCGCTCAGTGGCACGGGTGCCTGTTGGCGCGTGAGGTCCTGAGGTCGACCCCCCGTTACCCACAAAAAAAAAAAAGAGTTAAGCCAAAGTCCACTATCAAGGGTGTCCTATCCAGACATTCCAGTGTTGGACATTTAATGCCATTACGACCTGTGTAACATGATTTCTATGGAGATCAATATCCTTAGTCACTTTTCTAGCTTGAGATACTAGAAGTATCAGTATTCTCTAATAAAGAACGAAATCATCATTGAAATTCAATCAGCTGTTCAACATATATTAGGCAAAACAGTCATTTAACACATATTATGCAAAGCAAGTTAAGATGAGCATAACATGGCAAATGTGGATTACCAATGTTAGATGGTAGTATTACATCTCTGCAGTTAGAGAAAGGCAGTGTGTAGTCCAACCTTTATCAGATCCTCTGCTTCCTGGGGCAGCATTCTCTCGAGGAGATGCTCACCTGCTCCAATAATGGGGACGCCCCAGTTGGCCCAGGCCTAATCCTCTGTGACAGCCTTGTTGACTGGTTTTCCCTGTCTAAGGATGGCATCACAAGCTATTAAGAGGTTACCAGATAAATATTCTGGGAAAGAGACCAGAAGGAAATGAGAAAGATTTTTAAAATAATAAAATAATTATTTTTGCTATACAATGCTAGAAATGTCAAGACAGTTGTAAAGGCACTGAGAAACTAAGTTGCTAATGTTTTAGGGGTTATTGCCCTTTGCACTATGTAAGGCCCAGTGTATAAAACTCTATGGTGTTTCAGCCTGAGCATTTTTTCATTGTGACATGTTGAATACGATACAGTGTCACTAATAATATATTAAATATCACTGTCACTGTTTTATCAGAATATTATTATTTTTGTTTTCAATGTGCCATTTCCAAAGGGTTTGGTAAGCAGCTAAAGGAGTTAACAGCAGAACGCACCTCAGATTTTGTAATGGAAATCAATGGGAGAATAAGATTGATTGATAGACAATCTCTTCCGCAAACTTTGCTGACAGTGCCCATTCCTTTAAGTGAGGGATACCTATGCCACAAGTGCCCAATGATGAGTTTTTTACGTATATGATAGATCTGGGTGATTTGGAAGATTAATAATAGCAGCAGTTTTTTGCTGACTGGTCACTCATTTGAATTCCACTGAACTTTTTTTTTGTTTGTTTGCCAGAAGCTTGCTTATTGGAGCGGTTAGGAAAGTCAGCTGTGTCACAGTTTTTCATGCTGGTTACTGCTCTTCTCAGGAGTAAGCTAGGCAAATGCCATCTTCCGCTGGTGCTGGTGCCATCTAAGTGGGTGAAATAATGCTGCTCGTAATTCTCTCCTCTCTTCCCTTCCTTCGCAACGCTCAGAGGTTGTTCTAAGCAAATGTGGTCTTGTTTTACACAAGGTCCATCCATTTGGGCTTCTGTCACACTCGTGGATGCCTTGCTGTTTGGGAAGGTAGCATGGCATCCACTTAAAGGGAAAAGCCAATACACCTCAGAAAGGGCTGTTCCCTCTATCCAACTATCCAAATAAGAAATTCTATGCAGCTCGCCCTATGTCACAAATTAATTACCCTTTGTTCTGGCAACACTGATTCTAATGTTTGAGAAATGCTCATGTTAGGCCCTTCTGTTTTATTCTTTCTACATATTCATGTTGCCCTGTTCAGATTATAAATTCCTGGGAATCACTTATCTGATCACCCTACAGAAAAATCTAATATCCCCTGTGGAACATAGAAATTATTAATTTTTTAAAGGATCCATGAAATATTTTTTACAAAATATGTTAATAACATTTTCAAATAGTATTACCTTTTATGTAGTAGGATTTGGACATTGGACTGTTTGCCTTAGTTTCTGTCAAGTTGTCATTTCCTAAACAAGAGGAAATTATATTAGATTAAATGATGTCAGGGCCGGTGAGATGGCTCAGCGTCTTAAGCGCCTGCCTAGTAAGCGCGAGGGCCCGAGTTCGACTCCCGGAACCCACATACGAAAAAAGGGCCGGTGATATCGCTCAGTGGCACGGGCGCCTGCTGGCGCGCAAGGTCCTGAGGTCGACCGCTGGTACCCACAAAAAAAAAAAAAAAAAAAAAAAGATGTCAAATGTGCTTTCTAAAGCTGCTAGCAAAATCTCTATATAATTGGTCCTCTGAATCCATGAGTCTTGCATCCATAAATTAGAAATACTCCTATCAAAATTTCATGTGTACTGAACATGTAGACATTTTTTCTTACTATTATTCTCTAAACAATGCAGTATAATGACTATTTACATAGCACTTACATTGTATTAGGTACATAAATAACCTAGAGGTGATTCGAAGTATATTGGAGGATATGAATTGTTTATATGCAGATACTACGCCATTTTATATAAGAGACTTGAGTATTTAATGATTTTAGTATACACAGGAGGTTTTGGAACCAATGCCCCTGAGAGTACTAAGGGATGACTATAATTAAAATTACCAGACTCTACACAAAGTATGAGACGCAGTGTCAAATAACTCATTTACAGGTTGATTTAGAGAAAACATATATTTTTCATCACTGTGATGACACACCTGAGAAAATCAACCTAAATGGAGGAATGGTTTGTTTTGGTTTATGGGTTCAGAGGTTTTAGTCCATAGTCACTTGGCTCCAAATCTTTGGGCATGTGGTAGGTCAGGAGCACATGGCAGAGGATGTCTGTTCACCTCATGGTGGCCAGAAAGAGAGAGAGAAAGAGAGAGAGAAAGAGAGAATGAGAGAGAGAGAGAAATGGGACCAAGTACGAACATCCCCTTCAAGGACACACCCTGAGTAATCTAAGTACTGTACCTTCTACGGCCCCTCCTCCTAAAGGGTCCACAACCTCCCAGTAGTGCTACAGCCTGGACACAAAGACTTCAGGGGGACATCTGAGATAAAGCCTTTAGGGGGACTTGACCTTTGAGGGACTTTTGAGATCCAAACCACAACGCCAGCCTGTCAGCAAACAGTCACACTTACGTGTGTCACATTTTAAGAGAGACTATAATCTTGAATATCATCACATTTCAAAGTGGTGTAATAATGGAACTTTCTGGAAATAATATAGCATCAGCAAGAGGAAAGCTGGAGAGGAAGAATTTATTCACAAGTTTCTTCCCCATTGTGTGGGGATAAATGTGTCCTGATACTAAATGACCTTTAAAGATCACTTAGAGCTGAAGAGATCTACTTTAGTAGCTTTCAAGTGAGTATTTAGCAACCTTGAATTTCCTCTTTCTGCTTTGTCTTTCCCATAGCAACCTTCTGGTCTGTGATTTCATCTTCTAGGTAGACTGACTTGTCTGAAGTTGCCCTTGGTAAACACATGATGTCAATTTTAATTTTTTTCATGTTTGCATTTTCTTCCATTTCCGTAGAGGAAGTATGAATAAATACAATAAAACACAGGGCCTGGCAAGTGCGAGGTCCTGAGGTCAACTCCCGGTACCCGCATAAAAAAAAAAAAGAAAAGGGCCGGTGAGATAGCTCAATGGCATAAGCACCTGCCTAGCAAGCACAAGGTCCTGAGTTTGACTCCCGGAACCCACATACGAAAAAAGGGCCGGTGAGATAGCTCAGCAGCATGGGTGCCTGCTGGCACGTGAGGTCCTGAGTTCGACCCCCAGTACCCACAAAAAATAAAAAAATGAAACAAGGAACTATAGTACAAAACACTATTAGTATTAAACAAAAGAAGCCAAATATGATTGGAGAAGAGAAAGAGAAATATAAGAAGTATCCATTATCATTCTAGCTATGTCTCCCATTAAACATGGATCAAGCTGGTTGTTATTTATAAATTAGTTCCTTATAAATTTGCTTTGTGAATCAATGTCCCTAGAGCACACACACACAAAAAACCTCACCTCAGTGAATTTAATCATTTGCTTTTTAATCTGGGGCAAAAGCAAGTGGTACGGCTTGTGTCTAGATGTCCTCCTAAAGCCTCATGCAGACATAGGTGGGGCTTTTCAGACATGGCGGGATCTAGGGTGTGAGATGCTGGGATTAAGTGTGTGATGCTGGGATTAAAGATGTGTGATTACTAAATTAGTCCACTGATTGATTTGGCATAGTTTTGGATGTGGATAACGGGAGGCCCACCCTGGGTGTGGGTGGCACCCCACAAAAGGCAGCTGGCCTGGGAGGGATAAAAGGGAGAAGGCAGGCTGCTGCTTCTGCGGCTGCTTCTTCACTGCTTTACTACCTTCTCCCCACCAAGAACTGTTTCTCCTCTGCGATGCCCCTCTGCCATGCCACCCTGCCTTGGAGGAAGCCAACTGCAGACTGAAACCATTACAAACTGTAAGCCGAAATAGACCTTTCCTCCTTTAACTGTGGGTATCAGGTATTTTGTCTCAGCAATGAGAAAAGTAACTAAAACACCAAGCGACATGTTTTTCAGTTCTGGTGGGCCTACCACTCAGATATTTTCATTTAAAGCCCTGTACTTTCATTTGCTTAACAGCCATTGGCAACCTGTTCTGTTAAGCATTGCACTGGGGACCAGTGCTATAAGGATGAATGAGATATGATTCTTGCTGATCTGGAATTGACATGTTAACTGAAGAGAGACTTAAATAATAATGAGAGTAATATAGCAGAATAGATTATTGGGGCAGATTCTCTCTGGAAAGAAAAAAAAACCCAAAGGCTACAAAAATGTACAAGAACATAAGCATGGATGAGCTGACAAGATAATAACGAATTATTGGGCTAAAATCTAGATGAAAGTGAGATTCAGCATGGCTCCTGATAGCACTCTTAAACTCCACATTCCCAGCACTGATGGTTAGAAAGAGCTTTGTATTAATCACTTGTTTGTAGCTGGGACAAAATACCTGACATACACAATCTAAAGGAGGAGAAGTTAATTTTGGGTCATAGTCTTAGAGGGTTCAGAACATGGTCCGCTGGCTCCAAGGTATGGTGGAGGAAAGCAGCTCAACTCATGATAGCCAGGAAGCAGGCAGAGCAAGAACCAGAGTTTGTGTTTTACCCTCAAAGATGTCCCAGCGACCCACCTGCTCAAACCCACCCTGACCTCCATGCACATTCATCTGCGAACTCATTAATGGATTGGTCCACTGAGTACACCACCCCCATGGTCCAGTGCTTTTCAGAAGCCTGACCTCTGAACACATGAGAGTTTGCAAGACATTTTCTGAACCATAACAAGTTTAACACCATCTGTCATTGGGTAAGAGTGCTTCTGGCAAAGGTGGATCATCTGATGTTGGAAGAACACTCCCCCTGAGATCACATAGAAAGTCTAGACAAAATATGGGGATACATGATACAGGTTTTGAAAAAGTAACACTCAGCATGAATTCACCAAGCCCAGGTCTAGAAAGGAAAGGAAGCCTAGAGAGGTGAGCTCATAATCAGCATGGTTTTATCCGACCAAAGTAACTAAGGGAAGGCTGGTGACGAGAAGCTGAATAGAAAACAGATCTGAAAGGGTGAAAAGATAAGGAGAGGTTTCAGCAATTTCAAAAAGCTGGAGGCATAAATATTGGGGTTCAGAAACTGACCAGTGGTTAGGGTAGGAGAGGAGCAGACAGGGAAACAGTTTACCCCTTACAAGGAAGTCTGACTTTGACATAGCCCAGTCATTGCTCAGAGTAAGATTCTTAGCAATTTCTAAGACCAAGATGAGGCCTCCCTGGCCAGTAACCTCATATTGTCAAGGTTTTGTCTTCTGTAGTGCTCTACCCTTTAATTATATCTTTCTCCTCTTTCATCAGTCAACCCTTAAAAACTACAATGGCAACTATCGACTCTTCCCTAAGTCTTCTCTTTTTGACCAGGCATCGCCACCTCTTCCAAATAATTCTTTTAAAAATTTATATTTAATCCCTATAATGTTTTGGTTCGTTTGGATATGCTCATTTTTCAATGCCAACTGTGAGGAATACTGACCACAATTATTCCATGTGTGGTTCAACCAGTTTAGGGGCAGAGTTAGTATTATGGCTCATATCTGGATGCCACTACCCCCAAGGCTCACGCACTCAAAGTTGGAACTTTTGGAAGGTGACTGTATTAGCCCAGTGGGACAGCTGGCTTGCTATTATATAGGGTCTGATCAGAAGAGGTGTGGCCTGGAAGGTATATCGTCTTCCCTGGCTCCTCCCTTGATCCTCTGCCTTCCCATCTTTGCTCCAGGCCATGAGCAGCTTTCCTCCGCCCAGACCCTTCCACCCTACCTTCCTACTTTGGATCCAGCTGACCATGGACTGAACCATGAGCCAAAACAAACTTCTCCTTTAAATTGTATGTGTCAGGTATTATGTCTCATGATGAGGAAAGTGACTAAAACAGTTGGACTCTATTTCCCTTTGTTTCCAGCAGTATATTTCTATTAAGGCAATCTCAATCTAATTTTTATAGGTGCATCTCATAGTTAACATAAACTTACAATAGACTAAAACCTTTTAAGTCATTTTCACCTGTGCTGTTGTAGACACAACTTTTCTTATTCTTTATGTGCTATTTTGCCCCAAGATAGAACTTTTTATATGTTTTTATTGCATTTCATCTTTGAATATTTGGCTTAAGTTTCCTTACGTCAAAGTCTTTTTAGGCCCTTAGTTTTATAGGCTAACACATTTGCTATCCTTCTAAACTCCATGTTACCTAGGCCTGCAAAATAGATATGATTAATAATTATAGGTAGCATGTATGAAGCTTAGTAATTTTTCTTGCTGCTGGGACAGAATACCAAATACCCAAAGTTAAAGGAGGAAAGGTTTATTTCAGCTCACAGTTTGTAGAGATTTCAGTCCATAGTCACCTGGTTCTAAGGTAGGGTGGCATGGCAGAGGGACATTGCAGAGGAGAAACAGTTCATGGTATGGCAGGCAGAAGGTAGTGAGCAGCAAGCAGCCAGCCTGCCTTTCCCGTTTATCCCATCAGGGCCACCAGTCTTTTGGGTAGTGTCAGCCAGAACCATGCTAATTCTAATAAGTGGACTAATTTAGTATCACATAGCCTTAATCCCAGTATCACACGCCTTAGATCCAGCCAGTTCTGAAAAGCCCCACTTATGAGCACATGAGGCTTTGGGGAGACATCTAGATACAAGCCATAACAAAGCTTGCCTTGTGCCCAGCACTGCTCTGAGTGATTTACACCATGCACATTATTTCATGCACACAACAACACCTTGAATTAGCTACTGATCATATACCATTATACGTACAAACTGAGGCACCAAGAGGTTAAGTAACCAACTCTGAGCCACACCGCTTCTATGTCATAAGGCCAGGTGAGCTGAAACCAAAGCCTGCATGCTTTGCCATGTCCCTGTGCTTTGCTCTATCAGATTTCTGAGGACTGTGCACGCAGACAACGCTGGAATAATGAACCCTTTCAAAAGCTGCCATCTACATTGGGTTCTCTCAAAGTCCCCTTAGGAGGACCCACAGATAGGTCCCAGTGAACTGATCTATTCTGCATTCAACATCTCATTGTCTTGTCCACAAAGACACCATGAAAACTTCCACTGGCTATGTTGCTTAGCTACACTGTGTCCCCAGTCCCTTTGCCTCTGGCTGGGTCATCTCTCAAACAGGGACTGTGATGGCCTAACTCCAAATTTAAGCACAGATGCTGGTCCTGAAGATCTGTGGCTTCCCTTTCTGGGTCCAATTCATGCCGTTCCTTTCACAATTAAATCTGAGATTTTCTTAAGAAATGATATTAAGAACTAAAATACAGTCTTGACGCAGAAGGGACTTTGGGTACTCATAGTCAAATGGAAAACAGGATCTCGAGCTCGGGTCCATCTCCTGGCTACCCCTGGCTTTGCTTTTTAATAATTTTTAAATAGCATCACCCGCTCTGTTCTAATGCCTTCCAGAGTACTCTACACCATTTGTTTATAGTTGTCCTAGGGCACATGTCTCTCTCTGTCCAACTTTTCCACATTCTTTCGGAAGCTGAGTTTATTGAACATACTCCCAAGACACTCTGGGAAGAATCTGTAGAGTCTACACATTTTCATCTTCAGGAGGATCGGTCCCCAGTAAGTTGTCAGAATTTCCGTTTTGAAAACTTCCTATCCCACTGACAGCCACTGCCCTTTCACTGATGTAGACTTTGCCATTCCAAGTGTGGCCCTCAGATCAGGAGCACTGACGTCCACCGAGAGTTTATGAGAAATGCAGAACGGCAGGCCCGCCTGCTGAACTGCAGCCCTGCAAAACTTCAGTGAGCATTTCAACAAAATCCCCAGGTAATTGTGTGCACATTAAAATTAGAGAAACTCTGTTACAAGCCCAGGGCTCCCAATCCATCTTTTCCTGTAACGTGGGATAAATGGCTTCCTGGGGCCAACTGCATCCGGCCACAACCAACTGCAGGACTCTTGATTCCTCTGAGAGAAGAGAGCTGCGTTCCATGCTGTTATTCCCACATCAACAAATGGTGCTTTCTTGTTGGTAAGAATTAGGTTTAGAGGAACTGCCTTTTTCTTTCCACTTACTCAAACTGCAAAGTCAAATTTAATCCAACTTTCCTTCATTCTCTGCAAATAAAAGCCCAACATATCCCCTTCTATCATTCTTTTACATCTGAACACATTATTACACTTTCAAAGCAATGGTGGTATCTGCTACTTTACTTGGTCTTTACAACAGCATTAAAATTCTAAAAGCATAGTTTATTATTCCCATTTGTCAGATAAGAAAGCTGAGGCTTAGAAGTCAATATAATGTGTACAATGTGGATGGCAGGTAGTGGCAAAGTGAGTGCTGGTGTCCATACCTGTGTATTCTTTGCACTGTATAAATTTACCTCCAAAATGTCATTTCAATTCTCTGTTCGGTGTTGGAGGGTATGCTAACAATCCCACATTCACTTATCCAGCACAAACATTGGAATGTGCTTAGCTAGATACATATTGCCCAGCCTCTCTCGTAGTTAAGGGTGGCCAGGGCCACAGTTCTGGCCAGCAGGACAGCAATGAAAGTCTTTTGGAATTTATTGGTTTACTAGAGGATGCTGCAAAAAGTACCACAAACTTAATAGCTTAAATAACAGATGTGTATTATCTCAGCTTTGGAGGCTGGAATGCTGAAATCAAGGCATTTGTAAGGTTGTTTCCTTCTGGGGCCTGAGGGATGCATCTGTCCCCAGGCCTCTCGCTTGCCTCATGGATGGCCACCTCCTGGTCACAAGACATTCTCCCAATGTGCCTGTCTTTGCATATAACTTTCCTTTTTTATAGGGATACTGGCATCTGGGTTAGGGTGTACACTAATGACCCCTTTTTAACTTGATGACTGCTGCCAAGGTTAGATAAATTTGGCCAAACAGGCCACATTCTAAGACTCTGGAGGTGAGGACTCCAACATATCTTTTTGTGGGGAGACACAATTCAACTCATAACCTGGGGGTGGGGAGAATGGGTTTCTGGGGAACTCTTGCTTCCCCTGGAGAGGGGACAGCCATGGGGTGCCCTCCTGCCACCGCTCTTCCTTCTTTCCACCTCAAAAGTTGGAATTGCCCAGCCATATTGCAGTTATGAGGAAAAGACCAAGAAGGCTAAGGATTTAAACCAACCCCAAGAATAACTGACTCTGGATATCTTGTTACATGAGAAAAATAAACCCTTATGGTAAAAGTCATTGTAGTTAAGTTTTCTATTATTTGGAGCCAAACACATTGCTAATATATTACCATTTTCTTTTTTTTTTTTTTTTTTTGTGGGTACCGGGGGGTCGACCTCAGGACCTCGCGCGCCAGCAGGTGCCCGTGCCACTGAGCGATATCACCGGCCCCTTTATATCACCGGCCCCTTTTTTGTATGTGGGTTCCGGGAGTCGAACTCGGGCCCTCGCGCTTGCAAGGCAGGCGCTTAAACCGCTGAGCCATCTCACGGGCCCTATATTACCATTTTCAAACTGCCTTTGTGTGATTTTATCGAGTAATGCCAATTGCCAGAATAAAAGTGTCTATTACTATCAAGCTATGTTCACAAAAGGCTTGGATTGGTTGAATGAATCGAATACTAAAAGCACTACTCGTCTACAGACATCCTGAAACCAATGTCTAAGAAAAATATCTGTGTTGGAGATTGTCCACCAACTGCTGTCCCTTTTGTTGCTAGTTTTTGAAGGTCACTGGTGTCTTCTAGCCCCTAATGTGGTTCTTGAAAAGGCAATAAAAAAAAGCCATTTGCTATTTTTAGCATCTTTACTAAGACTGGTGTGAAAGAGAATGAGGTCATGACTCGTCACCCTCCACAGTGGAAATTTTAGCAAGTTCCTCTTTGCACATTGAAGACTAAACATGAGATCATCTCGGCCGTTAAACTTTATAGTCCGAGGAGCACTTCTGCTCCCTTTCACATGCCAGGGCCTGTAACGATCTCTTTTGAAGCTCTTTGGGGAGTTGAAAAGTCTGGCAACTCTGGCTGATGCACCTCCAGATATTGAGTATGAGAGAAACACTGGACAGGAGGCAAGCAAGGTGCCCCACCAACGAGCCGGGCAGGACACCGGAGCTGGACAGGTTGGGCACTGGAGCTGTGCAGAGGTCCCTGGGGTGCAAACTGAAAGGCGGCTGTGCGAGCAGACTTGCAGGTCACAGGCTGAGGGCCACCTGAGTGTCCGCCCTGGTTGTCTCTCTTGCCCCTCCCTGTTCCTAGCCCTGCCTCTGAGGAAGAGTGACCTCTCCCGGACACTGTCAGCCCCTTGCATTTGTCTCAGATGCTCTATGTTTCCTTCTTGGTTCTAATCTGGATGTTTTTATGAATTTTAACTGACTGTACTTTTAACCATAACCCTAAAGAGAACATGTTGCGCGCCCTTGCCAGCAAGGAACACACGAAAGTGGAACTTGTTATTAACAATTTATTAACGCTGTACAGGGACCGAAGTCGCACCCAAGCCGGTTCTCAAGCTAAGCTAGCTTCTTCCAGCTTCTTCTTTTCTCTTCTCCCCCGGGCACTCTCCTATATAGGAATCCATCTCCAATCACCCTCTGCCACGAATAGCACACCCATTGGGCGCCGCCGCAGGGATCTGCCCGCTGCCCAAAACCTTCCCTAATAAGGGAACATAGAAATGCGGAACATAGGCTGATCAGCTGATAGGAAGCAGGCTATCCGCGCCATGTTGGTGGCGCAGTAAGAAAAAGGCTCCCAACAAGAACACATTCACAGAAAAAGAGAATTTTTCCCCTCATACCCAGCTGTTTAATTTTTTACGATAACTCTAAATAATTGAGTACCTAGATGTGAGGCACTGTACTCGAATTGCATAGGTATGTTTCGTATGCAGTGTATAAATATTGTTATTCAGGCATTCACTGTCCAAGACTTTATAGGCCCAAGACCCCACATGAAGAGGGTACCTTCCAATATAAATCTATCTCACTCCAAGCTGCATTCTAACAGAAGTCTCCCCCAATCCAGGTCTGCTCTCCCTCTGGCCTCAAAATCTCTGCTTTTGAGTAAAAGATAGATAATAGGAAGATTGAGATTGTTCTCAAAGGGGAAAGGGATAAAGAGATGGAGGGAGGAGGGGGGAGGGAAAGGATGAAAGACGAAAAAAATGAATGGGATGTGTTATGCACGTGTACCAACTCCACACAAGGAATGTAAACATTAAGTCCTGCAAACAAGGACGAAAAAAAACCATGAAGAGAATCATGGGATGAAGGAAAGGGGAAAGAAGAGAAAGGAAAATAAAAGAATCAAGATGTGTTATGTACATACACCAACTTCCAACAACAAATGTAAACATTATGTACTATACACAAACTAAAAAGAAAAGAAAAAAGTCTGCTTTCTAAGTTTTTGCTTGCTTGTTTGTTCGGTACTAACTCCCTCAAACACTACGCATGCTACCTTTCTATCTCCTGCTCAGATTTTTTTTTTTTATTTTTGAATAAAAGATTTTATTGTTGTTTGCTTTTGTAGTTTCTTCCTCTTTTTCACTCAAAAAAAAAAAAAATCATTGAGTTTAAGAGTAGATCAGTATGTCAAGTTGTCTCAAAATATTCTTGAAAGCCATTTTCTGACTGAAATGTCTAGAGGGCAGAGCTAAATGGGGCCACCAGGTAAGAAAGCAGGCCAACCCCACACACTTAGGAGGGGTGAGGAGGGAGAAAATGGAAAGGAAAAATCTTATTAGGTTTTGTAGGTCAGGGAAATCCTTTCTAGCCTGGATTTTTAAACCTTCTGAATTTTAATTGAAAGTATTTCTCCAGGGTATTTACTTTAACATGATTGTGCACTCTCAAGAAAATAGTCCCGGGCCGGTGAGACGGCTCAGCGGCTTAAGCGCCTGCCTTGCAAGCGCGAAGGCCCGAGTTCGACTCCCGGATCCCACATACGAAAAAGGGGCCGGTGATATCGCTCAGCGGCACGGGTGCCTGTTGGCGCGCGAGGTCCTGAGGTCGTCCCCCCGGTACCCACAAAAAAAAAAAAAAAAAAAAAAAAAAAAAAAAGAAAATAGTCCCTATCCATATTAGAAAAAAATTCCAGGAAGACAAGATTGCACTAGAGGGAAGAATTTGATGATGTGCCCTTTCTGCTTCAGACAGTGACCATGAAATTCCTGGCAACAACAAAACAAAAGCTGCCAGTCTTCTATCAAGTACCTCTGTTGGGAAAAGCAGGATACTTAAGGGTATGATACATGACTCCCTGTTCCCACCTAGAAATCTTCATTAATTCTCCAAAGAAATGAACACTATTCCTTTCAAGATTTATGACCATCCACACCAAAAAATGTCCCCAAATTGGACAGTAAAAGATCAGTTTTAACATTTCTGGGGGCTATTGTTAGAAATGTATGAACGTTAATAAACAAAGCTTGAAGTCACCCTCATTTTCAGTTTTGGCATCAAGTGCAGAGGAAGATTGCTTGTTCTTTTTACAGTATACACACACACACACACACACACACACCCCAAAAGATAGAAATTCTCAATTGTTCTATTGCAGCAAGTGCAAAATCAAGTGCCAAGTGTTACCATCCACCTTTTTAAAATTTACATGTACATCTTTGCCCAAACTAGAAGTTACTCTATTCTTTCTGCAAATAGACTTATTACTACAACTACAACTGCCATTATTAATAATAATGAGGATTATAATAATATTCTGGTTTAAATTGTGGTTTTTGTCTTTCTGGCTTAATATGTATTTTTGTTCCCTATCTCCTGATCTTCACTGTGTTCCTACAAGAATGCATTACTTATCATTTCTTACTGACAGATGTAGAGAAGCAGGGCACTGGAAAGCGAGATAAAGTGAGGTCACATAGTCCTGAAAAAATTGATCTGTTAAACCACTCCCTGTGTTAGAATTCATTGTCTCTCTTGGAAGACAGAAAATGGGGTGTGGTGACCCACAAGAAGGAATTTTCAATTGAATGAGCGATTCAGCATTGGAACATGTTTCCAAATTAGGGATCTTTCTCCCCTAATGCCTGCAAACACTGTACCGAAGGCCGGGTATTTTGGATGGTTTTAAAGCCGCCCCACCTGAGCCAGGGCACTTCCTGGACAGCCCTCTCGGGACTGGGCAGCGATCTCATGACGCTCTGACTAAGTGTCCATGCCTTGACTTGCTTCCCCCACCTCGTACTCACACTTTCCCAGCCCCGTCTCAAGGCGAGTCGCTTTAGCGCCTCCTGGGAAGCTGACTCCCCCAGTACTCAGCGTTCACCTCTGCTCCGCTGCGGGGGCCCCGCTGGGCACACTGCTCCTGCTGTGGCACCTTGCATGGAACACCAAGCTAGAAGCAGGTCTCTGCACCGAGGAAGGATAGACAGCGTGTCCCTCGTGCAGCCATCTGGGCTGACCCACTGTCCAGGGTGCAGGTGTCCCTTCTCTCTCAGGAGCCACTTCCCTCTCGGGGTCTTTTTGGCAAGTCTGACAGAGACCTCTGTGAGTGCAGGAGGCTCGGAGACTGCAGCACATAGCCACAGCCATGCGCTCAGCGTTTAGAAGACAGGGCGCTTCAGCCCTGCGTGCAATGCGAAGTGTGCCGGGGTGAAGAGGGGAGGGAAACCAGTCACTTTGTGCAACCCAAGAGAAGGTCAGCTCCCACCTTAATCATGAGACAGGGAATGACACTCATCAACCTACCACTCAGGCAGTATGGATTCTAATTCTAGTTTACAGACTTTTTGCCTCTATTTTTTTACATTTGAGCCTAACAACTTTTTTTTTTCTCTTGGTAATGAGTATACCTCAAGCACACGTCCCTTTCCATGTAATATTTTTATCGAACAGTTACTGACTATTGATCACCTAGCACCTGAGTTGACCGCTCTGATTGCCCTGAGCACTGTCTCCTCTAGTCGCAGCCCGTGCGCTTCAGGGTGGAGTTGACTTGGCTGCAGCGCTGGGCGTGAGGCAGGGGAACTAAGCTGACCCATCGTATTTCCTGCATGACGTGCTTGGCTCCGGGCTGGGCAGTCAATCTGAGCAAATGTCAGGACTTTCCTAGAAGCTACCTGAAGAGGCTTGCTGTGGTCCATTGACCTGGTGCTGGGTGTAGTCACACTAGGAACCTGCAGCCACAGAGCCACACCATACCGAGCCTAAGGATGAGATAGCACAGAGAAAGCAATGAAACAGAACCACGAAATGGGCCAGTGGCCTTGTTGAGGACTGAATCACACTGTCCTGGTGCTGTCCCTCTTCCCGTACTTTTAGCAATAAAATCATTTTTTAACTCGAGTGGTTTGAGTTGGGTCCTCTGCCGCAGTTTTAATGAAAAGTCTTCTAATGTATATGCTGTCTCGTTTTCTTCTTACACTTCTATTTGCCTAAAAACTGGGTGAGCTAATATACCACACTTGAATACCAAATAAGATCATTCATATAAGAGAATTTTCAAGAGTACAAACAGAAATATAAATGATCATTGATTCTACCATAAAGGTAAGCACCTCTTGCTAATTTTTTCTCTTTTGTCATGATATTTTAAATCTGATTCCTATGATGAAATTGCACAAACTGACTTACAAAAAAAGGTTTAGCTGACTGCAGTTTATTTGGCTGGAATTTTGTTTCATCCTTTTTGGAATTTAGCTCAGGAAAACTTAACGCCAAGTGAAAAAACCACTCATCCTAAGCTCCGGCTATTCCCTAACACCCAACCCCACCTCCTGTCACCAAGTTCCACCAAATACTTTAAAAATATCTCTGTAGTCCATTTGTTCCTTGTTACTGTCTTAACCTAAGTTTTCAGTATTTCTTGTATGAATTGCAAGGAACTTGTATTGTGCTGTAGGCCGCTGAGGGAGAAAGTACAAGTGTATCAGATTTTACTGAACTGTTGGCTATATATTTGTTTCATGACAAATTACCCCCAAACTTAGTAGCCCTAAACAACAATGGAAATTAGTTATTCCATAGTCTGTGTGAGGTGGGGTTGCAGAGTGGCTTAGCTAGGTGGTTCTGACTCAGGATCTCTCCTTGCAGTCAAGATGGTGGCCAAGGCTGCAATCATCTGAAGGCTTGACCAGGGTGGAGATCTGCTGCCAGATGGCTCCCTCGCGTGCTTTGCAAGTTGGGCTGGTTGTTGGCAGGAAGCACCTCCCATGCTACACAGTCTGCTCCACAGTGCTACTGAGGGTTTTCATGACAGAGTAGCAGGCTTCCTCTAGAGCACTGATGGCAAACATTTTAGAAATAAGTGCCCAAACTGTAACCCAAAACCCACTTATTTATCGCAAAGTGCCAACACCATAATTAAACCTGAATAGTGACGTTTTAGTTTAGAAAAAACAACTCATACCTTAACATTTTTTGTCTTAAAAGAAAAACAAATAATATGTGTGCCATTGGTTTGCCACCACTGCCCTAGAGCAAATGATGTAAGAGTGCAAGAAAGAAGCCACAATGTCTCATATGACCAAACCTTAGAAGATGTGCACCATCCTAAGCTCCTGTGTGTTACTCTAAACAGACCTATCTAGTATGGGAAGGGTGCCCCAAAGCATAAATACCCGGGATCATGAAGGGTCATCTTGGACCTGGCTACCTCAGTTGGAAACAATGAAAACTTCAGTTTGGGAATTCCAAATTCAGTTTTGAATATAAAGTACTTAAATGTTATCATGGTAGAGAAGGACAGTAAAGAGGTGAATTTAAAAATTGTAGCCTAGAAGAAAAATATCCATTGGGAATCATCAGCAAAAGGATGGCATCTGAGGGCATGGGTGAGGGAGCACCCAGGAAGGTGAGAAGGACACAAAGGACTGAGTCACTGACATCAAAGGATGGATGGAAGGAGAAGAGGCTGCACGGAAGGCAAAAAGATCAACCAGAGAGGTGGGAGGAAAACCATGATGAAGCAACTCCCATGAAACCAAGAGGGGTTCAAGAAGAAACATGTCAAAGTTCCCAGTGAATTCTAGAATTCTTAGATCCCAATTGAAGGCTATAATGATAGTAAGTTTTGCTAAGGGACTGATGCAACTGAAATCCCATTATGTGCTCTGATTTAAAGAGTTCCAGGGTCTCTAGACTACCTCTGTGGTCTGCGATATCATGGGATATGTGTAGCAGATAGGGTGGAGTTTCAATTTGATTGGCTTTGGGATTCGCCCCGGCAATTGGCAGAGCACACTTCTGGGTGTGTCTAGGTGGGTCATGGAAGTGTGGCTTTGGGGTCTATATCTGGTCCTTCAACCCCTTCCTTTCTGGCACTTTTACCCTGCTCTGTCTCCCAGCCACCGTGGAGAAGCAGCTTCACTGCACTATGCCTTCTGCCATGATGTTTCAACTAATCATGAACTACCTCTGTGGTCTGCAATATCATGGGATATCATTGTTTGGAACAATTCCATCAGAATCAGTGTTTTTAGTAGGTTAGTGGATACACTGGTGATCTATAATTGTGAGAATAAAGCTCTAGGAAACATCCCTTTAATAGAAATATGAAAGAGTCATGATTACATCTAACTTTTTGTTTTGTTTGTTTCTTGCCTTTGAAAGGCTTCAGGGTCTGTGTGGTTTAGAGATTTGTTTGATTTCATTTGGACTATTTTAGTAGATCTATGATCTATTTATCCTGCACCTGCCCAAATATATTTGCTCTGACCCATTTCCTAGACAGCTGTTTTCTGTTTACTTGCCAGAGAGAAAGTGCTTGGTCAGCCAAGGAAAATACTGCAAATGTTAGCAAGAGACTCTCGTGTGACAGCTTAGTAAACCAATTGTATTCTGACCCTCTTCTCTGAAGAGTTCAAGTTCAAGTCCCTTCAGGTGGGATTAAATCAGGAAGAAAATAAATAAAATTTATGTTAATACACAAATCAAATTCTTCCCCATGCAAATAAAACCTCCAAATGGGATTAAAACTCATACTCCTGAATATCTTATAATAACAATTGACAGCATTAATATCCCCAATTTTCTTTCCTCTCCTTCCTTCCTTCATCACTGAAAAGACACAGGAAACACTTCATTCATTTCTGGAATATCGCCATCTGTGACATGAAAAGCAACAAACTCTTTAACAGCTATAGCACTTCGCAATAGTGTACAAAGCTCCTGTAACACCTGGAATGCTGTCAGCCTGGCCACGCAGCCATTACCTTGGTGAATCCACTCTGTAGAGGTTGAATTTACCTCCTCGCCACCACCATCTCCTGAAGATATTGGAGTCCCAGTAATTCAGAATGTGACTGTATTTGGAGAAAGGATCTTTAAGGAAGTAATTAAGTTAAAATGAGGTCAGTAGAGTACACTCTAGTCCAATATGACTGGTAACCTTGTAAGAAAAAGAGACTAGGACACAGGCAGACCTAGAGGGAAGATGCATGGAGGAGACCGTCATCTACAAATCCAGGAGAGAGACCACACAGGAAACCATCCCTGCCAATGCATTAAACTTGGACTTCAGCTTCCAGAACTGTTAGAAAATCAATTTTTGTGTCTAGGCCACCAATCCGTGATGCTTTGATACAGTAGCAATAGGAAATAATACGCTCCAGTGTTGGCCTCAGCTGCCGGGATTTATTTAGGCAATCGGGTCTCTGAATCCCAAGCCAGGATGCATCAGGCAGCTCTTTCCAGCTCTGCCCACCTCAGCAAATCAGCCTTCTACTCCTGAGCCTCACCTCAAGCCACTCTTGGATTGAGTTATTTTTAAACCCATGTCTGTAATGTATTGTAATCTAAATTAGTCCCAACAGTAAGTAGCTAGAAAAGCTATCTTTCTTAAAGTGCACACACATACATATGCAAACATACTTTCTGTGTTAATAACTAATAAATATTCTAATAAGTATTCTAATGGCCAACAGGAGGCAAATTCTTCGGAAGCAATGTATTCTTGTAAACAAGCTACATGAAAGAAATTCAGAGTCCATTTTTTTACTCCCTTTCACTCATATCTTAAGACATGAGGATTTAATATGAATCTGTTGGTATATGAAAAGCCTCTCTTGGATTTTTTTTTCTTTGGCTCCTTAATTTAATTCAAAATACATATTTGGGAAAATTCTCACAAATATGAACTAAACACAGGAAATGGAAACCATTAACATAGGAACTAAAATAAGTGCAACAAAATGACTTTTTAATTTGAATTCTATTACCCCAGTTAATCCACAGTGTTTATGAGTTTTTTGCTCTTGGGACAAGAGTGTTCTCTCTGAACCTCCCAACTTCTCTGAGAGGGAAGCAGCTGAAAGGGTGGGGGAAGGAGCTTCAGTTTTGCAAATAGAAAGGTAGATGCACAAAGGAAGTCCCCAACTAGTTCCAATCTGTCATCTGGTGCAGGATCCTAAGTCTTGACAGGCACTCTTACATTTAAGGAAATTTTAAGCATGCACCCTCAAAGTTCATCTTTTTATTCATTTCTTTGGAAATGATACACTTGTACTACTCCACTAATATAGTATGTACATTATAAAGTACACACCAAAAATAGAGCTTTTCTAAGAACGGGTTTAAAATTCCTTTTCTTCCCCTAGATTACCTTGTGCTTTCCATGTGCATACTCTTCTTGGGGAATCACTGAATTATCAAATAGAGTGTAGGAGTGGGATACAAATCCTTGGGCTCCCTTGAATACATCTAATTGATCATCCCACCTCTCTCCAATTTTAAAAGATAAGTAAATTTTTTGTGTGCAAAAGAGAAGGTCCTGTGCACTGAATACATCAACTCTCTAGAAACTCCCTGAGAATAACACATGAAGGACACACATACACACGTTTTTCTTTTTCTTTTGGTGGTCCTTATGCCCACATGTCTTAGTTACTTTCTCATCACTGGGACAAAATATCCAACATCCACAACTTAAAAAAGGAAAGGTTTATTTTCACTCATAGTTTCAGTCCATTGTTGGCTGAATCCAAGGCAGGAACAAGATGGCAGAAGGGCATGGTAGAGGAAAAGCTGCCCAACTCATGACAGTGTAGAAGCTGAGAGAGAAGGGATGAGCCAGGGATGAGAACACACCCACCCAGGTCATTCCTCCTGTGATGTCTCCGAGCGGGCCTTACCTCCCAAGAGCAAATCCAGCTACTGAACTCGTCCAAGGATGAATCCACTGATGAGTACAGCACCTCTGTGATCCAGTCACCTTCCACACACACGAGAATTTGGGGGGACATTTGAGATCTAAACCACCATAACACCATGCTAGCAGTATTCCAAATTCTCAAGTTTCATTGGATTATACTCCAAGATACAACCATGTATGGCACTTCACCTCACAGCAGAAGACAGTACTAGAGTGGGGGGATGAGCTCAGCCTTGAATTTTTTTTTTTTTTTTTTTTTTTTGGTCTCTGTCCCTCCTTATGAAGAATCATAAACATATGGGATAAACTAGGGCAAAGGTCTGGGAACAAGTACTTATTTTCTTCTACTTCAGTTCATTTTTTCGGGTTAGATTTGAGTTAAATTAAAATCAAATTGTTTAAAATAGTAAGTTTGATTTTATTCAGTGCAGGGTAATAAAAGCATTTCTATTTACCTACTCTCTCTTACATTAATTTTACTAGGCAATCAATGATTAAAATTTCTGTGTTGTGGGATTTAATATAGTTTTGTGTTTGCTTGTTTTGTTTTTACTTTCTCCTTTTACATGTCTAGATTGTTTAAAATTATCTTTGCTATATGTGTTATAATTTTCTTTTAAAAGAAATAAGTCAGACATCCACATCTAAGTGAATGAATAAATAAATCTCAAAATTTGTTTGCTTCCAATGTTGAAAGGAGACTTTTCAGATCAGAGGAAAGTAGAAAATAATTGTTCTAGGGTCCTAATGGATATGTTGCCCCTGTGGAGTTGAAAGCACGGTCAGGTTTGGGGCGCCTGCCTGCACTACCCCTATAGAGACAGGATGCTCACCCCCATCCTCTCTTTCACTTTCTTTATGTCCAACAGTACCCCCTTCTGCAAGACTACTGGTTAGACTTGCAAGACACTGCCCTCGCCCTAAAGCCAATTTTTTTTTCTTTATATTTAGCTGAATGACTCATAGAAGCCCCAGATTGCAGAAACTTGGGGTTTTTAAGCTTGATGAGATCTCAGAAATCACCTAACAATTCAGACCCTCCTCTTCCTAGTTGAGGAAGTCACAGCCCAGAGAGGAAGTACCTTGTCCAAGGTCACCAGCATGTTAGAGACAGAGCCTGCCGCATTATAACCATGTCCTTCAGAATTTAACAACAGTGATCACGTAGATCTAAGGTTAGGCGCATTTCTGCTTCTCATGTCCTTTGTCCTGGTTTATAACTTCTATTTATAGCTCTATTATACTCCAGTATTGATAAGAAGTCTCCAACCAATTACGGTGGGGAATAACTATTGGTACAGTAAAGGACAGAGCAGCTCTCCTAACTCCTGGTCCAGTCCTCCTTCCAGCTCTGCAGGCTGCAGGCTTCCAGGGCTGCAGGCTGGTTGTCTCTTCGCTGTCACTGACAGCACTGCTGTATCTGCGGAGCCCTGAACTTGCAATACAAACAGCACATTGCATGTACTCGTACGCTTTCTCAAGGCAAATTCCTTGAAAATGATTTCTTAAGGAGGTTTTTCAGGTAAAATAGAGGAAATGTAGGCATCTACTTAATAACTTTTTAATTACTATGAACAAAATTATCAGAGGTGAGCATAGAAATCTTTGTTAGAAGCCATTATAATGTGAAATCTGGAAAATGTAAACTAAGAGTTTATTTGGGGGAGAGAGAAATGTTTGTACAGCCATTTTGCATTCATTTAGCAATTCAGTCACGAGCTAAAAAACAGACATATTTGTAAAGAATGTTTTGAAACAATATCAGCAGTAGGTGTAATGAACGATTCTTAGAAGGTGAGAGACACTCTTTTGGAGTAATGTATTTAATCTTTTATTACACTACTTTCCACGGAAATATTCGGTCAAATCAGACAGGCAGTGGTATAAAAAGTCATAAGAATCAACTTTGAGCACAGAACCAATGAAAATCCTTAAACCAAAAGTATCTACATAACATTGGAGTGGTGGAGGGGGCAGGGAAAAAAAGCACTGACTCTTTCTGACCTTGAAAAAGTAACTAATAACCGTGACACCAAAAGGAGCAGTAGATTGAGCTGTAAGGTGTGATAGGACATTAGATTAACAATTACTTTTTAAAATTCAGTTGTAATTCATTAAATTGCCTCGTGCTAGATGATTGCTCATGATTTTTGTCAATAATCTTTTAGCCATTTAAAATCATAAAGAAAAAGAAAATCCATTACATTAATATTTCATGCAGTTATGTTTTTATGATCTCTCCATTTCCATTCTTTGTTTGAAAAGACCGTAACTAAGGTTGTAGATAGTGCATCTTCTATAGATCAGTCTCATCCTGATAGGAAATACTGGCCATTCTTACAATAATCTGCCTTTAACATACTGGCCCTAAGTCAAAGCTATCAATCATTGTTGAAACAAGACAGAGCAAATTTGATGGGATGCACACACCCTTCAAATGCAAGTTCAGGGCTATGAACTTTCTGTTTGGGATAGGGCTTACATATAACTTTCTATGATCAAAAACAGAAACAGGGCTCTTCATTCAGTCTCCTGAGGATGGAGAAAGGTGATTATATACCAGGGGAACCAGATGTGAAAAAAAGCAAAGTTCTTTAACATAATAAATATATCAGAGAGTAGCCTAGTGCCCATTTTATTATCAATATTAATATAGAGAAGTAGTCCTCATCATTTGAAAAATAAAAACCAAATGTATAAATGTATATTGATCTCAATAACAAGATCAACATTAAAATAACAGAGTTATGGCCCCAAAATTAAAGGTTTTAAATTCTGTTTGTGTTAACAATAATAATAGAACCTCAAGGTATAGCAATGAAGAATTAGCTTATTTTAAAGCAATTATGTGGGAGGCAGCTAATAAAATTACATTGACATTATATACACTTTCTTTCCACAAGAACCACAGCAATCAAATCAAATTAAATTTAAAAGAATGCGCTAAAATACTCACTACCCAAAGGTCATCAACAGATCTTTCTTAAGCATCTAACTGTGATAATTAGGAGGGTGATGTTTGATTTGCCCATAAAACTCATTATTTCTTTTTCTATTTCTGGGATTCATTTATCTCACTTACCTATGACCTGTTTAGTATGGATCTGGGTCACTTTTAAATTAAAGAGTGTGCATTTTGGGGTAATGAGAAGTCTACAAAAAAAAAGAAAGAAAGAAACCTGAGGATATAAATAAAATGCAGGCATTCCTTAAGTCATAAACACCTCACTTACGAACTCACCTACGTACGAGCAGAGCGCTGAGAACGGTGGGTATACCCAGCCTTGGCAGCCCCAGTACCTACAGGATCACGCAGACAATGTAAACCACTAGAACCACCATTTGAACGGGATGCAATCGATACCTATGAAGGGATGCAACCCAGAAAATCCAGATGTTTACATAAAAAAGCCTGTGTGCTTCAATGTTAGACACACATGTTCTATTAAGCCATCATGGGCCTAATTTTTATAAAACCTGTGGTATTCAAGAGAGATAATTCTGTTGACCTTCTCATTCAAAATTTGTGATTCTGGTCTGCCGTGCTCCTAAACATGATTCTAGACTGTAAAATAGCTCATCTATGATTGGCAATAGGGACTAAAGTTAACAAAATGTAAGTGACACATGGGTTGGCCTGGGGTCTTCTGCCAGCACATGAAGTATCGTGTGGTATAGTAACACCTGCCAGAACCTCATTTACACAATCTTCCTCAATCTTCGTGAATTTCGACCTTGTCTCTAAAATGTGCAGACATAATCTGTTAATATATATTTTATCAAACTATCTTGATTTTTTTTTTTCTTGTGGGTACCGGGGGTCGAACTCAGGACCTCGCGCGCCAGCATGCACCCATGCCGCTGAGTGATATCACCAGCCCCTTTTTTTTGTATGTGGGTTCCGGGAGTCCAACTCAGGACCTTGTGCTTGCCAGGCAGGGGCTTACGGCGCTGAGCTATCTTACCGCACCAACTACCTTGATTTTTTAGTCTAAAAACTTTTTTTAGTTTTTTAGTATATTTAGTAAGAAATTCATATGACCTTGATTTCTAAACTCCAGACTTTAATTGGAATTATTATTTTTACTGACCCTCTATTTGTGTGTCACCTCAGTGCTAATTGGTCTGTCTCAATCTCATTTTCCCTCCAAACACTGTTATTTTTGGTGTGGCTTTTGCAGAACACCAGGTGGTTTTTTTTGGTTAGTTTTATTTTATCTTTCTTTCTGGCATACATATATCACACTAGAGGTGAAATGTAGCCCTTATATGTAGTGTTCCACGTTGTATCTGTTTAGTAATTAATTAGTAACTTTAAACCAGCTTTTCAATGTATGTGATTCAGTTGTGGCTAAACCCTTCCACACACCATTTCATTTAGCAGCTACATTCAGATGGGAAACTGGGTGCCTAGCAGCCTGGTAGACGCTGGGGAGATAGTGATGAACAAGACAGATCTGGGCTTTACTTTCATGAGCTAAGCTCCCTGATCAGGTAGATATAATAATCCCCATCATGAATTATTACCTGCCCTCAACTTCCTCGTCTATGTCAAGGGAGCACTTTAGTCTCTCCAGGCTGAGAGAGCGAAAAAGAGCCTCCCACCCCTGGGTTCCCTGCCACTGCTTCTGGGAGGGAGAAGATACGGTCTCCAATACAGCACACCTATCGCCACCTTCTCCAAAGGAAGCCAGACGCTCTCAGCGTCTCTGTCCTTCTGACTTGCTCTTTCCTCACCCTCAGTTCTCAGCTCTGTGACCCTTGCCCTCTGACCTCAGAACCTGTTGGGATTTGACCTCTTGGGGGCTTGAAACAGCTTCCCCGCAACTTTCTAGCTCAAGGTTTTGTTTTGTTTTGTTTTAATCAATAACCCATTCTTGCGTTACTTTATTATTATTTGTGTGTGTGTGTGTGTGTGTGTGTGTGTGTGTGTGTGTGTGAATGTGTGTGTGTGTGAATGTGTGTGTGTGTGTGTGGATACCGGGGGTTGACCTCAGGACCTTGTGCGCCAGCAGGCACCCGTGCTCCTGAGTGATATCCCGGCCCTTTTTTTGTATGTGGGATCCAGGAGTCGAACTCGGGCCCTCGCGCCTGCCAGGCAGGTGCGTACGCCGCTGAACCATCTCACCGGCCCTAGCTCAAGGTTTTGAGCAATTATGTTTGCCCGAGGCAGGTTCTCCTGTTCCTCTCCATCCTGCAGAATCAGCGTCCAGCCATTCGGGCAGCCCCGGCTCCCCACAGAGGGTAGGGCGGAGTGGCTGTGGACCTCCATTCTGGCCACATCTGGAACTCCTGCACAAGCATTCTCTGCCCTTCAGGGCCCCCCTGGTCACTCTGTAGAAACCACTGTCCAATGGAAGCACAGTGTCTTCAGGCCTACCTTGTTCTTTAAACCTCATCCAATTTATTATGCAAAAAGCTGCAACTGCATTTAAAAGTCTCCAATAGCTTTCCATCAACTGAATTAAATCTGGACTTTTCTCTGAGGTCAAAGCCCTTCTTGCCACCACCCTTACTTCCATGTGAAGCCCACTGCTCTCCCAGCATCTGGAGTGTGATAAGCTATTTTCGGCCATATGGCCTTTTCATGCACTGTAATTCTGTCTGGTGCTTTTCTAGTCACTCTGGCTGGGTGATTTCTTCCCATATTCTTGAGTCTCAGTACAAGTATCACCTCCTCAGGGAAGCCTTCCAAGATCACTCTGTTTTTCTTATCCCTGCTTGCTGTAATTTACCTCCACGGGATGTATCCTATAGGAAGAGGTCAAACTGTTTCTCCCTTTACTAGCTCAGAGAAATTCCACTATTCCTAAAATTTGAATGAATAAGCTGCATATAGCATTAGTGGGGATTTTATAACACTAACAGTGACTTAATGGTATAATGCCATAGCATAAGCAAATGGACAGGTGAAGGTTTGACAAGAAGCTTAAGCACCATTTTGAATTTTGTTCTTAAGGGGAATAATTACAAATCCAAATGCCAGCTTAAAATATTTTATAAAATAGTCTGCCTGTTATTTGTCTGCCTGGAGCTACTTTTAGGTTTAAAAATAATACTGATTCTGGGTGCTGTCAGGGGCTTGGGTGGTGACAGGGAAAAGTAAAAGAAATGAAAACATAGCTGAAGTCCTTAAGAACTTGCAATCCAGTTGAAGAACATTAACCCAGACACAAAACACATTAAGCCTGATTAGATGAACAGGTTCTATACTGAGAAAAGTATGAATTGTGAGGCTCAGGTTTAAAATGTACAGAAGAGAGGAATGACATATTAAGGAAGGCGTCCTAAGAAAGATGCATTTAAACCTGTGCTTCCCAGGCTATGGCTTGGCTGGCAAAAGGGAGGGGGCTTTCGAGCACTGGAGTATCTCATAGAAAGAAGGCCATGGAGCCAGAAGAAATGGATTTCACCTCGGAGAAGGCCAGGGCATGAAGGCAGGAGAAATGCTGGTGGTAAAAGAGATTGAGAGAGGGTTTCAGGCATTCGCGAGTGACATTGATCTTCGAGTGAAGAATTTGGACCTGGTCATGTAAGCAATAGGTAATGGTTGATCAGGGAGTAACTGTCTCGGTACTTAAGGACAGTTGAATCACCAGGTGGTCTATCTATCATCATCATCATCATCATCATCTATCATCTATCTATTTTATATCTATCTAATCATCTATCTGTCTGGTAAAGATAACCCAGACAACCAGGGAACCATGAGAGTTAAAGGGAGGTATGAGTTCCAGGGACACTGTAAGGAATTTATGAAGGAATGAGGAGGAGCTCTGTCCATACGGATCATCATTCATCTGCAGAATGGAGAGCTCAAGCTAATCAGCTTCCCGGCATGATCTGCCACCTGGGGACCTTCAGAGAAGAGTCACAGGAGTGAAAGCATGGCTGTAATGAATGAGATCTATGGGCCACTGACCACAGTAGCCCAGGATGCTCCAAAGGCACTGCTTCTCCTCCAGGAGTGCAGACCTGGGATCAGAGGACCACCAAGTGTCTGCGCGCACACGCACACACACGCGCAAACACACACACACACGATGTAGGGTGCCAAGGTGCTGAACACAGAATATGTCAACATGGTTCAGAAGGGCATATTAAAGAAAGGACGAGCACACCAGTAACAAATCTCCACCTGCAAATCACACGTCCACCTCAACGCTAGTTCTGCGTATGTCAAGCAACACCACTCAGGAAGCAAATGGAGACCTGGTGCTCTGAGTATGTGGGAAGGTTGTTCGCTAAAATCCTTATGGAGTTTTGCCTTTCACTTTCAGTCTCTAATCCAAAATTCAATTCATCTAGGAAATTTTCTGTGGTCGCCCCTAAACTTGGTGTTTGTTCCTAGCCCAAAGTATGTACAGTCATCCCCTCTTAACCATGGTTTCATTCATTTTTTAGTTACCATGGTCTAAAAATATTAATATTTGTGTTAACTGTTTTAAGACAGAGATCTTATTCATATAACATACTACAGTATGTTCTTATAATTGTTCTATTTATTACTAGTTACTATTTTTAATCTCTTACTATGCCTAATTTATAACTTAAACTTTATCATAAATATGTATGTATGGAGAAAACATAGTAGGTATGGTTCGGTACTCTCCATGGTTTTAAGCATCTACCTGGAAGCTGGAATGTACCCCTCTAGGTAAGGGGGGGTACTCCGAGGGAAAGAATGAGTCACAAAATTTAGAACTTTGAATATCAATACATTAGACTATAAAAAAGATCACTATGTGCTCTATTTTAAAAGTCCCTATAAATAGCAGATTTTTAAAGTGGTGTGCAAGATTCAGTACTCTCTCTTCTTTTTTTTTTTTTTGTGGGTACCGGGGGTCGACCTCAGGATCTCGCGCGCCAGCAGGCGCCCGTGCCGCTGAGCGATATCACCGGCCCCTTTTTCGTACGTGGGTTCACGGGAGTCGAACTCGGGCCCTCGCGCTTGCCGGGCAGGCACGTATGCTGCTGAGCCATCTCACCGGCCCACTCTCTCTTCTTTTGAGGAACATATCTATTGCACTAAGTGCCATACTTGAGTACTAGTTTGTCATTTCCTGTTATTTGTTTTACAATTATATTCTTTAGCCATTTTGTGACTGTCTTCTCTCCAACTATATTATAAATTCCCTGAGGGTACAAACCTATTATTACGGTTTTTGTTTTATCCTGTAGTTTTTCCTCTGCTATTTCTTGGTACAGAGTGGGCATTCAATAAATCCCTTTCCATCAGATCAAGTTGTTAAGTCAGAAGAGAATTCAGTGGTTTATAGTTGGGTCTAAATCTTTCGTGACTGGAGAAGAAAGAAAATGGCAAGGTATTTCAGCCTTAAAATGGCATGGGAAATTTCTTTTTTTCTCTGTAGCAATACAAGTACATCATATTGGATTTACCATGTAGCAGGGATCATGGACGTGCAATACAAAACCCAGATGACAGTATGAAATGTATTTTGTGTGTATTCACAAAATTCCACTGAATCAATCACTACCCGTTTGCATGCATTAATATGAACTCCAGTGACAGTAACCCACGGACCTCTAATAGAATTCACCGAGGGGAAATGGTAACTGTTCCCATGGAGCCATTACCTTCCTGCCAGCGGTGATCTATGAGTGACAGCCTCCCAGAAAATGCACTGACACAATAGGCTGTAATGGCTTAGATTGGGCCTTTATGCAGTGCCGGCCAGTGATCCGCGGAAAATGTCTTGCTGGAAGCTTTCTCAATTGCCTTCTCCAGAGCTTTCCTTCATGCTTTCAGGGTCTGTGCAGGTAACTTCCCCAGTGCAGGGATGTCTGCCCCTGCTCAAAGACTAGAAATTTGCCTCAAAGCATCGTTTTTACACTAATGAGCCACTGTAAAACCAATGAGAAAATGAAGAATAGCCGCAGATGGAAGATTCGATCTAATCTATAACGACACAGGTGTAGCTGTGTTTGCTTCAGGAGTGTAATTAAGCTCCAATGGCCAGATTTAGTTTTTATTTCTTAATAAAGCTCCTTCCTCCACACCTAGAGAGGCCCTACAACTCCCAGGTCAGTTAATAGGCCAATGAGTATTTGACGATTGCACTCATAGTTTTGCAAATCATTGTATGTAGAGAAGAACGTGTGGTTTCTGCCCTCATTGAGCTTCTGAGTTCAAGAGGGTCAAACTGATCCCTTTGGCCGTTATGGGCTACGTTGCTAAGCAGATGGATTTGTGCTCTGAGTTGTTAGATGATCGCGCTATGGAAGCTGCCTAATAAACACCTGTGCCTCACAGATGATTATTTTAATTCAGTGACACAAATGCCACGGGGCAATAACAAAGCTAGGTGGTACACAGCAAAGTAGAGAGTGGACTGGTTCGTGGATGCTGAAAAAACTGGAATCTTATACTTTTAGAATAAGTCAAGGGCATGTAGGAAGGAGGATTGAGAAAAGAGGAGAGATAGGAAACTGCTAACATTTACTAGTATCCGTTATGCCCTAGACGCTTTAAAGGTTGCCTCATTTTAGCTTATCAACATCGTCAGGAGGTAGAGATTGTTGACATCACTTTATACAGGCAGAGGTAGTAGCTTTGACAGATCACCTGTTTTGCCCTGATCATGTAACCAGAAAATAATGGAGCCAGGTCTCAAGCCCAGATGGATCTGCTCCAAAGCCCACATTCTTTCTACTCCATTATCCTATCACACCTCTGTCACCTTGGCCAAAGCACATGGGTAACAACTGTCTCCCCCACCCTCCCTGTGTCTCTTATCCTGCCAGGTGAACAGGCTTCCGTGAAATGTCCCCTGACTAAGGGTTGGGTGGGAAGGGAGAGATGAAGAAGTCACGTGTGAATACGAGATTCAAGAGGCCACATTCTGCCAGTTCACAAAAGTAAGGCCGAGTCTGCTGCTCTGCCAGGATGCCTTGACGTACCAGCCAGCAGCTATCCTGACTGGTCAGTGCTTAGGGCGTTTAAGATGTGATGCATTTTATAATAGCCTCTTCCACAATGTCCTTACTGAGTCTCTGAAATTTCAGAACCCTGACTGCTGTTTCTTGAGAGAAAAAAATGCCAAATCTGAACAGCTCTAAGGTCAAAGAAAGCATGTAAGTAGCACTTACTGCTGGGAGGAAACTTACACTGGGAAAAAGTTCAGTACTAACAGTCATACATGCTATGTTTCTTAAAAAAAAACCTTAAGACTATGAAAAATCAAACACAAGGTTTTGTTTAAAGTTTTAAATGTATATAATTTTCTTGATTTGGTTAAAATTTATGACATAGAGGGCTTAGATTTTTATTTGTTGTACATATACTTAAAACATAAAACAATTATTCTATTAACTGCATCATCTTCAATATCTAACTCTTCAGAAATAAGCACTTTTAAAAATTTAGTGCATGTCTAGTTTTTTCTATCTATAGAGAAACACAAAATATATTTTAAATGTGTTTGTTTTACAAAAAATCAAGTCATATAAACTATGCCACAGCTCACTTTTATACATAATGTATCAAGGACATCTTTCCTTGTCAATATGTATGGATCCACTTTGTTCTTTTAAATATCTACATGGTATTCTGTATATAGCTATATCATAACTTCAAGTCTTCCTGACATATATTGCGTTTCCAGTACTTTGATATCTTAATGCCACCATAGACATCCTTGTGTACTTTTATACATTTTATGAATATTTTTTGTAGAAAAAAGTATTCTTTTCAACACTGTGACCTCTTTTTAGTAAGTTCATATCAAGTATTCAACCGTGCCTGTTTTATAGAAATTCATACGTACATTTATCATTACTCTACATAATTTGTGGATACGTCATTGATGTGATATATCAGTATCAGAACTATATATCTTTAGGTGCAGTTCTTGATTAGCTATATCTTCCAGATACAGCATCACATTGATAGTTTATGTTATTCACTCTCACAGTTGATGGTCCTTCATTGCAGTGAAAATCAAACACTATCTCACCAGGTTTCAGAGCACTGTCAAAACTCAGAATAGTGACTCAATTAAAACTGGAATAATCAGAGGGTTTCTGAAAGGGCTGAAGCTTCAGCTGTGCCTTGAAACGTAAGGAGGATTTGGACAGGCTAATAAGAACCAAGAATGCGAACCCGAGTGGTCAGGACCATGGACAGAGCAGAGACGCGCGGGATGGGAAGGTGCGCTTTGAGAGGAGGCCTGAGCACAGGGGTAAGAGAGGCCAAGTGAGGCTTTATGATGAGATTTTTGAAAAACAGATCAGAATTCTACATTTCATGTTGAAGTAGGAAATTATGACCAATGGACATTTGGAAAAATGTTTAGCAAAACTGGCGGCTATATGAAATAGGGTTTTGCCTACAAATAAAAATGGATAATCAAGTGAGACATTCTATAGAAAGAATCAATGGCCCATGGCTATTGTTTACTGAGAATTTGCTCTGTGCCCAGCCTTGTGCTGTGGGCATCAATTACCCCATCTCATTTAATCCTCCCCAGGACCACCCTTTGGAAATGTACAATAACCTCAAGAATGAAGTATGCTGACGCTTAGAGAGGCTAAGTGACTTGTCTAAGATCATATGGTTTACATATTGCAGAGTTAGAATCCCAATCCATGTGCAAAGCCAAGAACAGAGAAAAAATATTTATATCACAAATGTTGTAGAGATTCCATGCTGCATTCTCATACATACCTTCAAAACAAAAATATTCCTTCCTTTTTCCACTGTGTCCCTCCTTCTACAGAAACCTATAAAAGAGTAGTTTCTTTAGAAATTAATGAGTTCAAGTTGCCCCCAGGATAGCTCCATCCAAGTTTAGGAGGTCCTTGAAAGGTAAGTGAGCTAAATTCGAATACAAGTTACCTCATACAATGTCAGCCAACCTCTAGAGATCTCTCATTCAGAATGAGGTAAAACAGATGACATTACAGATTGCTCATTGCTCTAAATTCCATGGTACTATCATCCTTTGTATTTTTCTTATCAAATGATGCTGATTAGAAGAAGACTGAGTTAACAAAACTGAAATCTTACTTGGCCTCAATAAATGGATTGTAATCTCTTGCAATTCCCTATGCATTCATTAATTTAATCTTTCATAAATTATTTTTTAGGTACCTACTATGTCCCTGATTTTTCTATGTGTGTCCTCTGTTACTCTTTGTGATGTAAGTATTAACCCATTTAATCTTCACACCAACCCTGTGAAGTATTTTTTCTTCATAAGAATAGGCACAGGGAGATTAAGTAATTTGGCCCAGATTACACAGCTACATAGCAGAATCCAAATTTAAGCCCAGGTAATATCCAAAGACCCAGTGCAACCTCAGTGCTTTGGTCAATAACCATCACACCGTGTCTCCCAGGAAGTGTCCCATTGTCTGTGATTGTTACCTGGCCAAAGCTAAAATGAAAACCTTTAAAAGAAGCTATGGAATTCTGTGGTTCAAGCTTTGGAATTCCAAGACTGTGTTTGAATTCTAGTTTCCTCACATGCCGGGTAACCCAATTCCTCGGAAAATTTTCTCATCTCTAATGTAGGGATAAAATAATGTCCACCTCATAAGGTTGTCATGAAGCATAAAGACTACGGTGAGTGCCACAGAGGGATCCAGAAACAACCGAATTGTTTTAAGAAAATGTTCAAGCATTTTGTTGGAAGTATTTATAGATACAGAACTCATCTTGACTCCAGCTATCTGATCACCTACTTTGAAGAAACCTCCGGAGTCTAACATATGCTAATGCAGAACTGTAGGCATTTAAACATTAGAGAACATTTCCATGGAAGGGTGAATTCTAAGGGATTATTTATATTCCCTAAAATCACTAGGAAGACAAGTGGACAATTATTGTGCAAAATCACAGAACATCCTAGGACTATGCACACTGGTGGCCAGATAAGTTCCACTCTGATGGGGGCGAGCTGAATATTAAAGCATTTTGTGTGTTACGTACCATTCGTTGGTTGTATAATGAGCTTCAATATCTGGCGATCATTGTGTTGGCACCAGAGCAGCCCCATAAGGGAGATTAGTGGGCCTATTTTGTACTTTAATTGATTCCTTGAAATATTTCCTAGATAAGATCATTATTTGCATTTTCCTTGTGTCTAATTCAAACATAGAGCTTCTAATAGTTTGGAAAAGATAGACAATGAGTTTGAACAGTGAAAAGTAAAAAGAGGAATCACAACATCTTTTCCCATTTCTGTAAATGTTAAACTTCTTTCTCTTCTGAATAACTGTGCCTACATATTAAATATTCAGGCTCGTGGACATGCAGTTGCAGAGTATAATAAAAATGCAGCTAGATCTACCTGAGAACTCATCATACTAGACTTATACAGTGCAAGAGAGAATGGCAGTCACAAGCCTGGCTATCTCTTACTTGTTTTGTTACTTTTTTTTTTTGTGGGTACCGGGGGTCGACCTCAGGACCTCGTGCACCAACAGGTGCCCGTACTGCTGAGCAATATCACCGGCCCTTTTTCATTTGTGGGTACTGGAAGTCGAGCTCAGGACCTCACACTTGCCAGGCAGGCACTTATGCCACTGAGCCATCTCACCGGCCCCTGTTACTTTTTTATATAGGGAGGAGATCCTAACTGAAAGCTGCTGCACCGTATGAACTTGTTTCAGCTTCTCTCTTTCATAGGGCTGCTCTAAAACTTTCTTCCAAAACTTAGCTGAAATGCTTCTGAACCATTTCTGTGCCCACACTGGGGATATTACCGTTTGCCTGCTGACTATAACTGAGGCTGCCTGTCTTCTAGTGGCTTTGCACCTGCATTCAGGCTGAGCAGGAGGAAGGGACATCAGAAGGCACCACCTTCCTCTTGCTTTCCTGGAGAGCTGTGGTGGATTAACAACTGGTGGTCAGCTCGTAACACCCAGCTGAACTGAATCAGTGCGGTGCTGGGTGTGGAGGGCCCACCTGAGGATTGCTGCCAACACATAAAAAGGAAAACTGGAGAGGAAGAGTTGTTGCTGTTGGTTCTCCTGGAGGAGCTTGTCGCACTGGCTTTCCTGATATGAACTTGGCTGTTCTCATTGTCGGAGGAGCTCGGGACCTCGTTGTCACTGAGGATGGCTGTGGTACTTTTCGGGGGAGCTCTGGTCCTTACTTTGAGCATCACTTCCTGGCTCCAGTGAAGATCCCTCCGCCTGCTGGCACAGATCCTTCATCCTGCTGGCGCAGACTTTCTAGCTTCCACCACTGAACTTTGGGCCTCCCGGCACAGATCTGTGAAACAGACTTGTGTGAGACATCGCTGTGGGCTCTGCGCCTCCAGTTGGACTCATGGGGGCACAGCCATGGGCTCTAGGTCTTCAGCTGGACTCGTGCAGGACACTGCTGTGGGATCCAGGCCCTCAGCGGGATTCTTTGGGTCTTTAGTGTGTGGACAGATTTCCTGCACTCTTTTTGTATTTGACACTTGGGTGACTACTATAAAATAATCCTATAAATTATGTGTCCTGTATTGTTTCTCTTGCAAATCCTGACTACAACAAGAGCAGAGCAAGTGTTTTCAGAGGCACTATGGCCAAGCACTTTCTAGGGTACTCAAGGGCCTTGAGCACACAATGCCTTACTCTCTACCCCTTCTGGCCCTGGCAGAAGGAAGCCATTCACCATGTTGCTATGTTCTGCTCCCACCCCTGGTTCCTCTGCTCCAGATGCACGCAGCTGTTGATGGCCACACAAAAGGAAGGTCCCAGATGTTAGCTGAGTGTTCGGATGTCAGCACTCAGAGGGGCAGTAAAGGTACCTGTAGTCCAGCCCTGGTGTGGGGCACATGCATTTTGGAAATCAGCTTCTGTAATGAATGCTTGTCCCAGGAAGGAATTTTCTTTGAAGATAATGGCATAACAAAAGCGAGTTTTGCACATAATGACCCAAACAGCCCAGGACTTCTGGGACTCTGGCTCCCCAGGGGGGCCTGCTGTGCTGCTATGGAACTGGACTTTGAACACACCTCTTCCTTTCACAGTTTCTGAGTACATGACAAGCCCTGACCACTTAGTTTCTAGTAGCACAGGACCAAGAGCCACGAGTTCAAGTCCTTATTTCCTTGCCCACTAGCAGGAGAAATTACCTCAGCAAATTACCTCTCCAAGACTCAGTTTTCTTATCTGCAAAATAGGGATTAAAAATATTACTTACTTCATTGGGAAAGCATGTAAATTGGTTAATGTGGGGTCTGGCATATAATAAGAACTCTATAAATTCATTGTTACCATTCTTTCAAGCCACCTTATATACATTATTTTTTATCCTCTGTATACAGCCCTGTTTCTACACAATAGAGTATTACTCAGACATAAAGAGGGATAAATTTGAGTCATTTGTAGGAAAAATGGATGCATTTTGAGACCATAATGCTGAGTGAAATTAATCATACACAGAAGGTTAAGTAGTGCAGTTTCTCTTATATGAGAAACCCAAAGTATAAGTAAAGAGCAAAATAAAAGATGGCTTATACGAAATAGGGAGATAGATCTTTTGCAGATGGAAAGGGGATGTTGAGATGAAGAAAGGGGAGGGAGGGAAGAGAAAGGAAATCAAAAGGTTTAAGATGCAATATTGTACATGTACCAACTCCCTGCAGTGAATATATTCATTCCGTATCACAAACATGTACGAAAACAAAGAATGGTATTAATTTCTTTTTATATAGCTAGGGCAGTGCAGGTTCAGACCAGCGAGGTGACTTGCACCAAATTAAATAAGTCACAGAACCAGACCTTTCAGACCCCAGACCTCTGAAATTTTGTTCTGCTCTCTTCTGACTCTGAGTCACCTCTGTCGCACGCAAACCGCCACCCTAATGGAAATGTTACAGCGCCGTCCCAAGTCGGTTTCCCCACTGTCCCCACACTCAGCTTTAAGGATGTATTCCAGCAAAGCCCACCCACTAGACAAAGCAATGCCAAGCTGGGTGTGTTTACAGAGTGTCTCTCACCGTAGAAACTGGCCGCTCTACAGGCATATTTTAGCAGGAGACAAGGTAGTTTGCCTTCCAAAGTGCCTGCTCCTGCATCTCATAACCGGGGAGAACAGCCACAGCTTTTTTATTGGCCCATAACCTCTCAGTTATGTGAGTTTGGCACGAAAGGACAGTTGTTCACACAGCAGGCCACCTCTTGGCATTCCAGTGATGGCTATATTAGTGCCACCACAGGGCCCAGGCCTGCCATAAGCCTTTCGTGAATCAAAATGCCACTAATTTTCCCCTTATAAAAACCACAAGATAGTATCCTGGTGGTGCTTTTCAATTTATATTGTTCTGCCATGTGGCAGCAAGACCATGAATTTTAAGTGCCTACTGAGATTTGGTCTATAAGTGCACCACAGGCCCAGTGCCGCCATGGGAGAATGGTGTAAAGTGAGCATGATAGTATTGTTACAGGAAAATCTGATCACAATAAATCTTGAGGACTGAGGATAAATCAGTGAGGGTTTTCGTTAAATACTAATTCTCCCTTTCCCCCTGCCCTCTCCTCACCTTCTCATACGTTATATAAATCTTATCAACATGACTCAGAACAAGGGCCAAACCATGCTTCTTACTGCCTTCCAGAGATGCTGGTAATAAAAGGCAGAGATAGAGGGGAAAGAACTGAAGACCAGTGTTGACTGTGGCTCCATTATCAATTCATAACCTGCCTCTCCAAACCAAGGCTTCCTCCTAACTTTCTTACTTAACTGATGTTGCTGTAATTCTCTTAAATATTGGGCCTTGAAGCAATGAAACTAAATCTTTAACTTGTCTTCGTATTGTCACTCACTCGGTAACTATATCTACCTTCCTTTACGATACCGGTCACCTCCAACTTTCGCTTCTACATCCACCACTGTCACTCTAACAGAGGTCCTCATAACCTAAAACTGAGTTTTTGGAATCATCGGTTTATGCAAAAGTAGATAGGAATTCAATTCTGGATGCAAACAAATCTGGATTCAAATTCTAGACCGGGACCTTTTTACCTGTGTAGTCCTGGACAAGTGACAGCATTTCCAAGACTCATCTGAAAACTAAAGATAACAATAAATAACCACCTCTCGGTTTTACAGCAATCAAAATAACACATGGCAAATGCTTACATTATTTTTAGCTGTTTTTCATAATAAATTTCTTCCCCCCCTTTCTTTTTTTTTTTTTTTGTGGGTACTGGGGGGTCGACCTCAGGACCTCGCACGCCAGCAGGCGCCTGTGCCGCTGAGCGATATCACCGGCCCCTTTTTCGTATGTGGGTTCCGGGAGTCGAACTCGGGCCCTCGCACTTGCCAGGCAGGCACTTAAGCCGTTGAGCCATCTCACCGGCCCTTCCCCCCCTTTCTTAAATCTATGCACATCTTTCAATGTTCACTTACTGAAGTAAAGCAACAGTGAGAACAACTTCTGTTTTAAAACCTAACCAAGGTATCAGATAAATACCAAAATCTCAAATTCTTGTTCAAGGTTTCTACTGTCAAACCATAAAATGCCCTTTAAACACACCTCTGCCACCCCTGTTCCTTGGGAGTCCTACTCGCATTACTACCCAGACACATATTTTCCTGTCATTACTGTTCACGGTCGTATTATTCTTTTCCCCTTCATCTCCATCCCTTCTCTGACATCCAAACATACACACATTTTAAGGTCTACCTCAAATCAATATCCTTTGAAAACATCTTTTTGATACTTCAACCCTTCCCTTCTCCCTTCTCCACAAAACCTTGTAGTCAATACCTATTTCTGGTCTTATTTATGCTACAAATCTCATACTGCCACGCTTGAATTCCTTCTCTTGTGTGTCTTACTTTTGTAATTAATCAAGAATGTCCTTTGGTTCCAAGCTAAGGGAGCATCTTAGAGGTAAAACTGTCTTAGAATGGAGACTTTTGACTTTTCCATAACTAATTTCTTTTGGATGCACTCCAAAGTGTGTACATCTTACATGACACCAATATTGATAAATTTTGGAAGAAAGTGCTTTTAAATAATGTGAGTTTGGACACAGAAAGAGGGAGAAAACGTCATTGTCCTCCATTCTGGCATGGTAGTCGCTGACGTGAAGCCGGTGGTGTCTCAGGCAGATGCTTTGTTCAGTGGGTTCCATTCCTGGAAACAGGGCCAGCGTTCTCTGGGCTGTGCCTATATGTGAATGGACACACAGGGAGTCCTCATCTCAGGGGCAGAGCCTGAGAAGGTATAATCCACCCTCTGTGTGAAGAATTGACAAGAGGAAAGCCCATCGCAGATGATATCCGGGGATTCCCATGGGAATCCTATTTCTGATCATGGAATTCAAACTGCAGCATAGATTGTACGAATGGAGCTGTTCCCTATACAATGAACTGTAATGAATAAGAAATAAAAAAAGGAGCCGGGCATCGTGTTGCATGCCTGTAATCCTGTTACTAAGGAAGCTGAGGCAGGAAGGAGTGCCAGGAGTTCTAGGCCAGCTTGGGCTCACAGAGAGTTCAAGCTGAGCCTGGACTACATAGCAAACCTTGTCTCAAAAAGAAAAAAAAGAGAGAAAAGAAAAGGAAGAAAGAAAGAACCATGGTGTAAATAGTTTCTGTTTTACGGAGATAAATTGTCCCCACACTCTATGCCCCTCCATCCTTACTAAGCAAACCGCTCTGTTTTCCCAGCCAAATTAAACAACACAGTGTTTGTCCTGGTCCATTTGACAAGTGTAAATCAAGCTCCTTATTCCCAGAAATCGCTAATGTTTGAGCACAGAGGACTAGAGGGTGAGCAAACTCCAAACCAGGCTGTCCCAACAGGTCCGTCCAGCGCCAAAAACTCCAGGAAGTGGCAGGTTCTCAAAAACCATCACAGTGGCAACAAAGGGACAACACAACTGCGGGACACAAATACCCCAAACCGAGAACCAAGACTCACAACCAGGAGTGAATGAGAGTCAAAAGTGTCAGAATTATCATCATTTCATCACCGTCATAGGCTCACAGTCCCCGCTCTGAAATTCTGAACTCCTTGGACATAGATGTGTTTTGGAACTTGGAACTTTCAGATGTTTGGATTCAGTAAATTAATTTTAATGAATTACTATTTCCAGGGCAAATTGCACTGAGTAGAATTAGAGCTAGGCTCATGTCAGTTCAGGTCATCCAAACATACACACATTTAAAGGTCTATTTGCCACCCAGTGGGTTTTGCCATCAATTTACAATCAAAATAATTTGCTTTTTAGAATTTTGGAAGTTTCAGAATTACCAGTCAGAGGCTATGGACTAACAGAAGACTGTGTGAGTGTCAATCCGTGTGCGGGGGCCTCGAGTAAAATGAGGAAACTGAGGCTTAACGACCTTTCACAGTCATCTGATTACTCGGTTGCAACCTGCAAACCACAGCTTGGATGGGGGTAGGGTTTGGATACAGGGATCCTGCTGCTCTTGACCATGAAGAGAGTTTTACGGCAGAGCCACGTAGTAAACTCAGATTTCTAACATTATGATTCGATGTAGATCTAATCAAACTAAATCCTGAAGTTTGCATTCATCTGTTTTATTGTCCTTGCCACTGACTGTCATTTGTCTCTTAGTATTTTGGAATTCTACTTTGATGACTTTGAGTTGTATGGGGGTGAATAGAGCTTCTTATCCTGATATCAATCATTAACACTAATGATTCCATTTTCTTCTAATGACCAATCTAGGGTGTATTCTGAGGTTATTGTAAAAGTTATTTTGCTTCCACAATATCACCAGCAATTACCTACACCTATATCATGAAGGTGACAAAAGAGAATGTTATTTTAAAAAGCTAATTTTTAAAAGTGATATAAGTGAAAAAGAAAATTGTCCTGCCTTTGGTCTTCAAATTATATTTATGCATGACTATCATGGAAGTGCTATCAGATAAAGCCTGCCTAACCAACTAGGTAGGGGACAGCCTTAGGACAAACATGAGCATCGCTGCATATAGGGACCTCCATCTTTCACCTGAGGCTCACTCTCTCCCAGAGCCCCCTTCTGGGCAGGGAGCAATTCCCAATGAGAAGCTCTGTGAAGCCTCAGGGTGAGTGGCCTTGGCTTCCTCTTGCAGTGCCACCCATCAGTGGTTTTCATTCCATTGTTCTGTCATGATTTAGTGACCAAATCAGCTAAAGCCACGTGTGGAGGTACAAGAGAACAGAGAGGAGGAGAAGACCACCCACTTTCCCTACCTTCTCGCTTGCACCTACTTCCTTATCCCCTGGATCATCTCACTGCTGACCTTGCTTCAGTAACAAGGCAACATCAGAACAATTTTTTAAAGCAGTGATCTTTTGGGAATTTATCATCCAGAAGATTCTACGAGTTCCATGGTGCCCAAACTCCCTCTCTCAAGTGGACAGCCCCTTTGGGGAAATAGGCACCTAATCTTTGACACTAGACGTGATCAATGTTTTGATCATTAAAAGTGATCAATGTGATTGACAATGTTTTCCCCAAGTGTTGGTTTTCCAGAATGTAAATAGTTAAGTCACTTACCACATTTATTTCCCTTTGGACTTGATGTCCTGACAAATAAGTTGGTTTTTCATACCTGAACCTGCTAAATTGCAGTTTGGAGAGAGCATACTTAGGGAGGGGAAGAGGGAGCAGTCTTCCAGCTCATGTGTGCGAGGATTTTCACTTGACTCTTATTAATACTAATGAGGGCGATCTGCCAAAATCCCTGTGCACTGAGATGAAAATATATGCCTTCATATACAGATTTTCTGTTACACTGTTGATAATTCATTGTATGATATGATCAACTTATACTATAATAATGGCGCTTATACATCACACTTTGACGATGCTTTTTATTGACTTAATGTGAATATTATTGCTACCGTTTATTACAGAGAAGTATCTTGTAGTAATTGAAATACAATATGCTATCATTAATCATCCAGATTACAAAATGTTAACTTTAAACTGGTCACACTATATTAAATGCTCCTCTAACCATAAAGCAATTTGATTTTCAACTCTGTAAAAAGCTGGATGTTTAGGATTTAGTGTAACTAGCACTTAGAACACATTTCTGTATTCTGTTTTTCAACAGTTGACTTGCCTGGAGTAAACTGTATTGTCTCGTTGGGTAGATTTCCCCTTCCACTGTGTACACGCTAGATAAAATGATTGTTTAAAGTCATTTCCACACAACCAGGGAACCAGGGAATTGGACTGTTTTCCCTTCTCTCTGTACTGACCTTGATAACTAGTTAATAATCTTATCCATATTTTCAATATTTAACTCACTGGAACTTTAAATTTAAAAAGTGGTACTATCAGACAAAACAAAATCACTGAAAATGAGGTGGAGGGGTGATTACAGGCCACAAGTCCTTCTGGTACACACTGTTCCCAAAGTCCCAATTATTATCAAGCAGTGACCGAAAGTGAGATTAGATTTTATAGGTCAAATTGTGTGGACTTATGTGCCTTTTCATACAGCAGGATGTGACTAATGACAAAAATTGCTTACTTGTACACTAGAGCATACAGGTGGGAAATTTTTCTATTTGGGATGCATGATACGCAAAGGGAAAGTTGTGGTATGGCTCGGGATATCATAATAGTTTTATAAAAAGAAAAATTTAAGTCCATCTTTAACCTGCCTTTTATATCTGAAAATATTTCTAAGGCATATGACAGTTTATCTACATTATTAAATAGTTTAACTTTAAGAAGCTACTTCTTTTATCCCAGGCATTTATAAAAATAACTCACTGGGTGGTATTCTCATATTTAAAAATTTATACCATAATTCCATTTTTAGAGTGGTGTCTTTTTTATTTATAGAAATAATATATGCTTATAGTAGATAATCCACAAGATACAAAGAAGAAATTAAGTCATTGAAATGCCTCAAGGCGATATTTCCAAAAGCCTTTGTAACCATTTGGAATGATGCAGAGATGATAAAACCCTCACTGGAGAATTCTTCCTTTCCTTTTCTTTTCAAATCAACTGATGAGCAATTTAGGACCCTCTGTGTGCCAGGGAACAAAGGGTGATTCTATGTCATTTCAAATTCAGCTTTTTCAGTAGCATTTCTCTTCTCTTTATAAGCACATTTATTTATTTATTTATTTTTACCACTTTGCAAAGAGATTAAAATGAAAATGTATGAAGAGTCCCAGAAGGTATTCTGCTTCAAAAAGCTGTTTACTTGCCGTGGGCATGGTTTTGGAGGCTAAGGGTCGAGGGTGAGTCATGAGAAAGCCCCACAGGCTGTCCATTCAGATATGCTTAATGCTCTTTCATCTCCCTCTGTTTTTATTGATGCCAGCTGTGTCTACCTTAATCCTCCCTGCGCATTTACGTCTTTTCTCTTAGTAATCTATAAGCGAACCCTAGAAAGGGGCACGTGCTGACTAGAAAGTAAAGATTGGAGAGCAGGTGATAGGAAGAAATGCAAAGAGAAAAGAAGCAGAATGGGTAACAAATTCCTTTTAATAAAATGTCAGAGAATCCAACAGCATGTTTGACAAGACCTGATTTGACTTGCAGCATCAGCAGAAGCTGTGATTTCTTAAATTTTATCTGATACCTGCAACAAAGGCAGGCTGATATGTTAAATTCCTTATAGATATTTAACTTGCAACTCAAAGTGCTTTCCATGAATAATCTTTTTTAAACGTAATAGGTGATAAATATATCACATGACTTTGAAGTTTTTACAAATTAGAAACATTAAAATACAACTAGCAGGGCTGGTGATATAGCTCAGTGGCATAAGTGCCTACCTAGCAAGTGCGAGGTCCTGAGTTCAACTCCCGGTACCTGCATAAAAAAAAAAATACAGCTAGCATAATAGATCATATGTAAAGCATGTAATTTCCATGTATGTTTCCCATACATAGCACTGTAAAAGATGCTCTCCTTTAAACACCCCCTTTCTTAAAACATAAAGTTGGAGGTAAAACGGGAGGTTTGCAGATTTCCGAACCCCCAGTGTGTGAAGAGAGGGAAGGAGGGGCCGGAAGGAACATCAATGCATCCTGATCAGATTTCTTGGTCAAAAGGAATATGTGAATGCATTGACCAGATAAAAGAGGAGAGTTTAAAAGAGAAGGAAAACAAAAACAAAATCAAGCAGAGTCCTGCGTGTACACTACGGCAGGCTGTTATCTAGAAAGCCCAGTTAGGAACGTGGTGCTTGTTTGATGTCTTCTCTGGTGCCTTCATGGTTGAGGAACGCCCGTCACAGGCCCCACCTGCAGGAGGCAGCAGGTTGCAGCCCTGTGTGGGGTTTATAAAAAAGTGGTGTTTAATCTTGTGACCTGTGAGGCAAAGCTGAGGCTAAGAAAAGCATCAAAGGCAGAGACTGCCTTAGCTACATCGAGGGAATTTTCAGCATGTTATTATTTTATTTCTTTTGTAAAAGAGATAAAAATCCTTAATATGAACCACAAGCGTGGGGCTTGTGTGGAGAAAGAAAGGCAGGGTCGCCTTTCCAGAGAGACACAGCCCAGCTGCTCGGGATGGCCAGGCCATGCTACAGAGTGGCCCGCAGTAACCCCTGGCAACGCCATTCCCAGAGCAGCTGTCAAGCAGTGACTTGAATGGATGACCCAAGTGCTGAGTCTGTTTTTATTTGCTTGCTTGTTTTTTCACTCTGATGCATGGCTTTGAACACCTAGGGACTCTCTTTCTTGGGAGAAATAAACTGACATATATTTTAGGTTCTGCAGCAGCTTTCCTTCCATACCTAGGGAAACAACTTCACTGCTGTGAGCACTGAAGAACGACTCTGAAAAGCCCAAATCTAAAATTTTAGTTCGTGCTTTATGCAAAGTACTATCATTCTAATGAATGCTTTTTCCCGCTTTTAAGAAAATAGTGTTGTAAGCACCATTTCTCCCCTCCTAATCTAGCTTAACGGAGTTAGACTACCTGGGTCTAACTCTACCACTATTTATTATAACTTCAGGCAATCGTGGATTGTCTCCATACTTCTGTTGGCTCATCGGCATGAAGAGTGACAATAGGACCTACCGACCGGCAAAGTGGTGGAAGGAAAGGTGTGAGTACAGATGAGGCACTGAACACACCACACGATTAGAGTCCAGGACAAGTCAGCTGGAACTTATTACCAAATCTTAGTAAATGCAAAATGCTGGCAACTGTAGGCTAACATCATTATTTTATGTATCACTAAGAAAGAAAAATTAATGCCAATATAATACAATGCTTTCTTATAGTTCTTCATTGGTACTTTTGAAAAAAACATTCTTCTGAACTTAATAGATGTGGATTTTATGATATATCATCCTGGTGCATACATTAAGAAGGAAATGTAAGTTAAATATTTCAATATATTCCTAAAGCTACTCAGCATTAGAGCCTGATTCTCCTGAAATTCTTTTTGACTTATCAAAGCTCTGCACCAAGACCACCAGGGAACTCTGCTGATCACACAAAACCGGCTTTATGGAACCTGCTGAGCAAGAGAAAGCAGCACCTTGGCAGAATCACAGCATTCTCGACAGGGGAGGGTAGAGAGGGGTACACGTCATTTTTTCCACCAGGTGTGGGCATAGTCACAAAGTGGTTTGAAGCAATTATTAAGTGAGGGTGGGACAGAGATAGGTCAGAATGTGTAATGAGAAGAGCTCCTGTGAGTCAGTGGAACACACGGGGCTGGTATCCAAAGTCTTTAAACTGAATTTGCCATGCATGTCGTGGTGCATATAGTTTACGTGCTTTGCAAATCTTGTACTGCAGTTTTGTAAGTCATGATTTCTGCTTTAGTTCTGACCCTTTGTCATCAGTTTCTGCATTTTGCTACTCAACTTCTTGATCTGTTTCATTAGAAGCGTTGGTGACACAGGGCTTCTATTGCCTTCTATTGCAATGGCTGGTATCCATTCCGGAAGTTTCCATACCCATGTGTAGAACTGACAACTACATCACAACTGCTGCAGGGCTGATGGGGATTTCAGTCTGCTTCCTCATTTCTGAATTGACAAGATGTGAAAAACCGTGCAGCTGAGCATCAAGGAAATACATAATCATTTGGTGAAAATAAAACCTAATTCTTACCATGGATGGTAGAACCAATGACATTTAAACTTCCATTAGAAAACTAGCTAGTTCCAAGATACAAGTAAAAAGATATATCATGAAATTATTGAACAGAACAAAACTACTTATTGATTTCTAGACAGGCCCTTATGACCTCTCTCTAAGTCTAAATGGGAGAAGGGTCATTATGGTCTTTTTCTGATCCTTATAATTTTGGCATTATTTTACTTTCCCAACTTAAAAATTCCCTACTTTTTCAAGACTTTTTCTACAAAGAATGTATCTTTTTGGGGGGGGGTACTGGGAATCAAACTCAGGGCTTTGCGCTTGCCAGGCAGGCGCTTATGCCGCTGAGCTATCTCACCGGCCCCCAAAGAATGTATCTTGACTCAGAAAAAAGACCACAATCTGAACCCTGTAATAGGAAACATCTGAAAAGTGTTTTACCTATGGAATTGATGTGCTGCTGTGAGATGAAACTAGCAAAGTTCAGGGTACTCGACATTTTTGTTTATGTGTGTTTGCAGTACTGGGGATTGAACCCAGGGCCTCTGCACTGAGTTACATCCCCAGCACTTCTTTTAGTTCTTATTTTGAGACAGGATCTTGCAAAGTCACTTAACTTTAAAGTCCCCACTTCCCAGGCTGGGGAACTTGCTGTCCTCCTGCCTCAGCCTCCCAGAATGCTGGGATTAAAGGCATAGGCCACCATTCCTGGCTCAAAGGTACATTTTTAAAAATATATTTTTATTTTATTGACTCATACTAATTCTGCTACTTTATTCAAAGCTACATTTTTAATTGAATTTTTAAAAATTAGATGGATTTGAACTTGGTTCCATTGTAACTTGCTCAGTAATCACAACAGCAGCTCCCAAAATGGAAAATACAGGAGCAGCAATCCATCACGACACTGACCCTGGACTCACTGATTTCAAAGAAGTAGTGTGTGTGTGTGTGTGTGTGTGTGCGTGTGTGTGTGTGCCTGTTTGTGTGCTGGGTAGGGATACAGAGGGAGAGAACTAGACATCCATTTATATTGTCAGTATTATGCTTTCCTCTGAAAGACGACCCCCAATGTCAGGATTATAAATAATGGTCACATCATCTTGTGACTAGAATGGGTCAAGGAAGAAATTCATGTGTTACCAGGACAATAGAGGGAACAGATATCGGGGCTCCATTCCCTTCCATGAGTCGTAGGAATTCAGATTAAAATACACTAAGTCAAAAAAAAAGTTTTGATTTCTTTAGTAGGAATTATGACTTCTCCATGATTATTTTGACACTTTCTTTGAAATATGAAAAATCTTTTTTTTTCTTTTTAATAAAAAGAAACGTGAACTACCCCTGCACCACTGATGTCCTGGGCATATGCTGTATCTGCCTGCCAGCTGATTCTCACTGGGTGGCATCTTGGTTTGCTTCTGGATCAGGAAATGTTTCCACTTTGTGCAGAAGGGAGACTTTGGATATAACACTGTGGACATTTTTTGTGTTTATTTGTGAGCAAAATTTTTCCCCTGCCCCTTTCGAAACCCAGTGTCATGTGGGTTGTTTCTCATACAATTCAGATATCTTTATTGCGGATTATTTGCTCTGTGGGGTTTCTTTATCCGAAATTATCCTGGGGAACCTTTGTGTTTGAAGCACAAAATGATATGAAAAGTCAAGTTGAAAAAAAAAAAGGCGAACCTGAAAGCTGAAGGTGGGTGTTAGAAGCAGAAAAATCATTCCTTGAACTCCCCAGGAGTTGATCAAAGAGACAGCCACAAATTCTAACAAAGGCGGAGATCTACTCTGCTCTGAAAGCCAGCTAGAAACACTGGAAATGCTTCATTATTTATTTCATTAGTTCTGTGATCGCAATCTCTCCTGACATGATTTGCAAATCTAATCATTTATTAATGAAACTTGTCTGGTGCATTGCACCCAAGATCTTCCTCAGGTCCCAGCCCCTGTGCGACCAAAGCTCTTTGCTGACTGCTGGCTTGCTGTCTTCCTGCAATGCCCCCCTGGAATTTCCAAGAGCCTCTGGGGAGAGCTATCACTGAGCTCACAGGCATAGCCCAAGATGGCTGCCAGGTACGGCCCTGCTCCCAGCCAGCACGATGGCCACACCTCAGGATGCGTGTAGCGAATATGGTTTCCTCTACTCCTACAGACTCATCTTTGGGAACCGCAGCACCGCATTTGTGTGTTTGAAGTCTTAATGCAGACAGGAACAAATACCTTAAGCCATGTTCCCATTGTTGTAACTCACCTTGATGCAGATAAGGTTAACCTGACTCTTGACTAAGACATTGATTTTTTCCTGGAAATTTCTCTGTGGTTTCAGATATTTCCAAAATCTCAGCCTGTTTCCTTGGCGACCGTCTAAGCTTTATTCCCTATGAACCAACGTGGCATGATTCATCAGTAAACAGCGAGGCAGCAGCCACCCAACTTACAGACTTCCTGAAGATTTCCTGGAGAGCACTCCCTGCCCTGGGCAGGCTCTGTTGTTGATATTTCACAGAGCACCACTAAAAAAAATAATAAAAACCTCATAACCGAGAACATGGGGAACAGCAGCATTTGCGGAGATAATGAAATGCAGAAATGAAAACCCCTCAGCAAAGCCCCTTTAGATGTGCCTGAGTTCTGTTCATTAATCTGTGATAATTAGACTTATTTGCAGAGGTTAACAGCAGTGGCACATGGTAATTAAGCATTTTCTTTCTACCAGAGAGATCGAAAATGCTTCTCGTGTGACACACGTCGTCTTTGGGACATTTTATGTTTGTTTTACAGGTCGGTTTCCCTTCAGGAGAAAGAGGTTATGTTCTGTATGGACATGCCCAGATATTTTCTATAATGAAAAGCAAATACATATTTTATTGTAAAGTCTAGGTTAAGAATGACCTAGAGTTAGAAGTCACCTCCATTACTGCCTGGCTATAAGATGTTGGGGAAGTCGTTGAAATCTTTTGCCTCAGTTTCCCCATCAATAGAATGGAGGTGGTAGTAGCTTCTTCAGAGTGTAACCATGATAATGGTCATAAAACTGGCATTAACTGAGAATTTACAAATGCCATGTTCTGCTCTAAGCCCTTTTTGCGAACCCACTATACTTCATTTTACAGATTGAATAGCTTGCCCAAGACCAACTTTTGGAAGCAAATAATTTAATCCATTTGGGACATCCAAATCTCTTGAGAGCAAACTTCCCAAAATGGGCATAGTTTCACTGTTTGGAAAATACATTTCCTTCTTTCCTCAGAATGAAATCATATTATGCATTGAAATAACTTTATCCTTGGCAATAGTCATCATTTGAGCTTAGACTAGATATAGTGGCATAATCCTATCTATGAAGGAATCCATTAATAAAGAATTACTGGAATGCATAAGGCAGATGTTCTACTTCCCCCCAATTTTAATAATTGCACTAAATGTGTTAATATATGTGAAGCTCTTAGTACAGTGCTTGGTGCATACTAAGTGCTCAGTAAGCAATAGCAATTAGTATTATAGAAGTATATTGCAGAAGAGATGCATAGAGTGAAATATATTTTTCATTTTCCACATATACATGAATCTGAACTCTGAACATGAATCTGAATCCAAGACCCTTGGTGGCTGCCTGCAGCCCTGGATAGTATGGAATGTGTATTGTGTTTTCTCCGATACACACATACGCAGCAGCACAGACATGCAGGACAGCGGATGATTCACGTCCTCCTGGGACCCAGCAGGATGGTGTGACATTTCAACATACTACTCAGATCATCATGCAATTTAAAACTTGTGAATTGTTTATTTCTGGGATTTTCCACTTTGTATTTTTGGACTGCAGTTGGCTGCTAGTAACTAAAACTTTGGAAAATGAAACTGTGGATAAGAAAGGACAACTGTAATCCAGGTTGCTGTTATCCCAGACTTTATATGTGGTGGAATTTTGATCCATATGAGCCAAAAAGTAGCTAGATAGTTCAGGGTATTAAAAAGAAGGAGGGAAGGAAAAAGAAAGGAAAGGAGGGAAGGAGGGAAGGAGGGAGGGAGGGAAGGAGGAAGGGAGGGAGGGAGGAAGGAAACATTACCCAAAAAAGTCACCATACTTTCCAGTCCTCAAATCCTGGAAAACTGAGTTTAAAAGGCCTCAGGTTTTAAGAAGGAGAGGGGATTTTGCCTGTGTTTTAAGATGTCACCAGACCAGGTTAGGAATAATGGGGTCTCACTGTTTTGCCCACGGTGGGATTCATTTTTGACCAGTGGTCCTCGGTCATCTTGCTCTTTGCACGCTGTGGTTGAAGCCATGCTCATGTTTCTCCAACACGGTCCAAAATGAGGCTCTCAGCAGAGGAATGAAAGCCCCACACCTGAGCTTGGACGATTTCCACACACTGCTGCTACATTCATTAGCAGTTCCTGATTCCTCTCCCCAGTCCGCATGCAAATGAGCAAGATAGCACTTGTTTGCACAAATCCTCTTTTTACTTTGGAGGTGGGTGGCCAGGGTGGCAGGGCTTTTGAAAGACAAGCATTGGCACTGTTCACACAGAAAGTCCCCTGCAGCACCAGGCAAGAATTAAGGGAGCGATAAGGAGTGACCTGGGAAGGTCCACCAGGTACTTTCACATGGGAAGGTGTCACCACACCTTCCTTCCAAGAAGCTCAGGAGAGGTCCTGGTTCCCACATGTCTCACCTTTGTACTTTCTGCCCTGTTTCCCCAGCTCCTGGCATGCTGATGCTGTGTTATATAAAACAGCAATGCTACAGCATCAGCCATCAGCTTTTTGGGAAGAGGCATTAGTTTTCTAATGTGGTCTAACAGGCATCAAATGGTATATTTTGGTTGGATTTTCTATTCACACATTGAAAGGAGACAATATTTAACCAAGTGATCGTTCAAGGGGTAATCACTCTTAGCCAGGTGTGGTAGCACGCACCTGTAATCCCAGCACTCTGGGAGGCTGAGGCAGGAGAATCAAATGTTCAAGCCCAGCCTGGGCAACTTTGGGAGACCTTGACCCAAAAATTTAAAAAATAAAAAAGAGCTGAGAATGTAGTGCAGGGCAAAAGTCCTGTGTTCAAGTTTTAGTACCAAAAAAAAAAAAAAAGAGTAGGTATTTATGGCACCATTCTGTGATATTCAATGAACTTGTTAAATAAAATACGGTATAGAGTAGGCCAGTGGTGTGGACTGAGCTCCTACACAAGCTCCGACACGCACAACTAAAATGGGGTCATGTACGCTGACGTGCCACACCACAAGCTAACCTAAGTTGTTTATTTGATCTTCCAAGAAATCAGGAGACAGAGAGATAGCCAGATCCCCCTCAAAAGGCTGGCTTTAGCCAGCATGATAAAGAAATCCCCATTCCTTTAACATTTTACAAGGAAAGTAATTTTGAAATGACCAATACCCCTTTGTTCTCCATCTCTGCTTTCCTCCGCTCTTTTCTTCCTCTAAAGCCACCCTCTTCTGCTCAGCATACTGGAATGTTCGTTCTACCTCACGGAATGAGGTGTTGCCTGATTCTAGCACTGCAAATAAAAGCCAGTTAAGATCTTGAAATTCAGTTTGTTGTAATTTAGTCTTTTGACAAACTCAGTGCAGTTTAACTTCTTGAAACATGTGTGTAAATCTCTTCAGTTTGTCAGACTTCCGTCACATGAAGTGTTCTTTGCATTTTCCTTTCATTAGTTAAACCAGACAGAATATAAATTCTCTTCTTTACCTGCTCCTCCAACCCTTATTCTTGTTTAATAACCCCTTTCACTTAAAAATTCCTTTCCCCTTGTTTATGACAGTGCACCCAGTGACGTAAAATAAGACTTTGTACATTGAGCTTCTTGCAAACACAGTTGAAAACGAGGTTATGAGAGTAGCTGTGTGTCTTGGATTTGAATTAAGAGAAACTAAAGTGCAATGACAAAGATTGAAAGAGATAGAAAAAGATTCCTCTTGTTAAAGTAAATTAATTAGTTGGATTTATACGAGAAGACAGAAGGGGAGAAGCCAGGCTGTGTGCCATATAAATAATTCCCTTGGGAGAAGCCAGATTGGATTGAGTGCGAAAGACGAGAAGGGAGGGGTCAGTGTGTTACTTGGGAGAGAAGCAGCTTTGGTTTTCCTCACTTTGCACTCTGTTACCCCTACAGACACAGGCACACATCCTCATTTTGACATGAAAATGATGTCATCTTTCTTTTTGACTCACCATCCAGACTACATTAATCCCCCACAGAGCGAGGGCCAGCAGGAGGCTGCTTAAGGGACTTCAGGCCTGTGAATAAATGATAACCCAGTGGTTAGGGGCGGCAGTCTAGCTACATTCAGGATGCATTAAAGCAATTAGCTGGAAGAGGAGAGAGGGCATGGTTTCCAATCCCTAAGAAGGCCCAGACCATGCCTGGAACAGGCTAAGGAACTCTACAACCCAGGGTTGGAGAAAGCCACTTAGCAAAATGGAAGAGTGTAGAGTCTCACCTCCTCCCCGACCCCAGCCTTGTCTGATACCAGTGTTGTCTGGGGGAATCTTAGGACCACGAGAGCCAGGAATTCAGGATTACCGTCTGCAAAGTGGTGTACTAGAACTGGCCTTGTCATCAGTGACTCCAAATCATTGTTTGCAAACCGGTGTCCTAGTTAAATCTGGTCCATGAATGTTTTCTGCTTGGCCAGATCACTCGCTTTGGGCCAATATTTTAAAAAATCAAAACATTTCACAAAAACATGGATTTTTTTTTGTGTGTGTGGGTACCGGGGGTCAACCTCAGGACCTCGCGCGCCAGCAGGTGCCCGTGCCGCTGAGCGATATCACCGGCCCTTTTTTCGTATGTGGGTTCCAGGAGTCGAATTGGGGCCCTCGCGCTTGCCAGGCAGGCGCTTACACTGCTGAGCCATCTCACCGGCCCAAAACATGGATTTTTAAATTGTCTTGAAAATCCAGCAAGTCTAGGGACATTGAGTGTCGGGGTGTGGGAGTGCAGGCATTCCTGGATGCTGCACGCTGGAGCTGAGGATAGCTTTCCTCTTTAAGGAGCTGTATACACTCTAGTTTGCCACCATCCCCAGCACTTCCTGTTACTATTATCTTCTGGCTTCATTCATTTACTTGACCCATTTACATCCACCTGGGCCCCTGAACAGCATTTGAGTTTGTGACCTCTACTTTAAATGGCTTCTGAGTTAGTTTCAACCATAAATGCTCGATTAAATTCTAGAGCTTGTGAAGCACATTTGCACACGGACACTCCTCAGTTACTCCCTCCAAAAGCTTTACCCGTAGCCTGGCACGGGGACCCTCTGTAAATGTGGCTGCGATCGCTACAGGTCCAGAGCTGACTCCGGAATACACACACTTGGCTTTTCAAACCGGGTCAGGAACGGGAGCTGTGAAACTGTCTTAGAACAAAGGGGGTTCTGAAGAGGACTCTAAATTCAGCAGAGCTGGGCAGTGTTGATGCCCACCAGAATAAAAACAGCCAAAAATGTCACAAGCTAAATAAAATGCCAGCCAAAAGCAGCCTGCGAGCCAGAAACTGCTTGGCAGATTTTGTGACACTTGCCTCGCAGTGCGGTGGGAAGTGAGAAATGGCCTCTCGCAGGCCTCGCCCGGCCCACGGTCCTGACTCCTCATAGCAGGCGCTAGACAGACTCTTCCACCACTCCCTCCTTCTTCAGATCAACGAAGTGTGGTCCCCATTTTCTCATTCTTGTTCAGTTGAATTTCTGATTAGAAATGTCTTTTAAAGACAAAGCAGAGAGCTCTGATGACTTAAGAAAACCAGAACATGCAGTCTCTCGGAAGCTCTTTCCTCCTCCCCACCCTCCTCCACGCCCATGGATGCTTTTCTCACTTCCTGCTTTCCACTCCTCTCTTTCCCAGTCGCTTACTCAAATGGTAAGAAGTGCTAAGTGGCTGCTCCCTCCCTCCTCCTGGCAGTGTCGCATGTGGGCACTTCTAAAGGCGTCTCCCTGCCTGCCCTCCACAAGCAACCCCGCTGCTGCCAACTGAAGGACAGAGCATGTGTCAAAAAGATGCCCGGGAAGCCTGTGTGACTGCCGTGCCCCCAAAGAGACCAGATCAGACCACCATAAGAAGTACCTGGTACAGGGTCAAAAAATGAATAATTCAGACTTCCCTCACATGCTGAATTAACCTTGACTTATTTCATGCTTCCCGCCCCCATCACGCCGACTTGCACTTCTCTCCAGGCTGGAGTTGGCTGCAGTCATTCAAGTGTACATTTTAATCCCTCCTGGAAACTTCTTCTGCTCTATTTGGATTATAGGATATGATGAGGGTGATTGGATAAGTATGTCCTCACTGCCCCATGGGAAGGGGTGTCATGCGGAACCCTACAATGCTGAGTACTAGGGATACCAGCTACATCTGTGAAAATGACCATCCACTGTCCTTCCATTAATATGACAGCCAGAGACCAAAGCAATTTAGGATTTAGGAAATGTCCCCGTTTCTATTTTTACCAACACTAATTTTTCTTACAGTCTTTTTATCTGGCTTCCTCACTCATATTACAAACAGCAATGAACATCTCCTCCGCCCCACCAAGAAAATAAAAATCCTTTTTTCAGACTCAGTTCTTGGAAGGCAGGCAGAGTAGGCAGCCCTATCTGCTTTCAAATCCTCTTCTCCCACTGAGTGTGGCCAGATCATGAGCTTCCACGAAGCCATATGGAGACCGAGGTCTGGGACATGACGAGCACTCAATTTGCACCCAAGATGTGCTCGCGGGACTTCTTTGTACTGATCTTGCAAGGAGACTGGGAGCCCATCAGAGGACACGTGTGCGAGGCCAGCTGAAGGAGGTGTGCATGCACTTGTGTACACGATGAGTTTTCCGTGGACATGTGGTGTGTCTTAAAGGTGATGCCATTGGAAGGAGAGGACACAGAGGCAAACAGAAATATGGATTTTGCTTTAGGCGGGTTGTTCTCATCAGTATGGAAAAGCTTGATGCCATGAGAATGCTACCAGCCCTGCCCAAGAGCACTCCCTGTGGTGACAGAAATGCTCTCTGTCCATCCTGTCCAGTATGATAGCCACCGACCCTGCGCAGCCACCAGATACTTGACTTGTGGCTACTGTGAACGAGGCACTGCATTTTACATTTTATTGAATTTTAATTAATTTAAATTTAAATAGCCACATGTGTTTAGAGGACAGGGCCAGACCTAATGACAAGAATGTTCTTGCTTCTATTCCTTTTTACTCTGTAAACTGGCCTTAAGTATACCTATGTATATATTTCCCTCTAAATACTTTTTAAAAATTCTTTCAGAGTTATCAACCACGAGAAAGGAAGGGTGCAAACACTGAAATAAAATTCCTGCAGGTACCTGGAAAATTGCTTTCACATATGTACTTTATTCATGGTTTACAGAAACTTTGCAACTCTGCTTTAAGTGGTATTATACCCATTTCACAGCTGAGTAACTTGAGGGTGACACATTCTGGCAAATATCTTAAAGTCACTTGGTGACTAGCCGGCACAACTGGAATTTGGGTCTCTCCATGATGAATAAGTGGCCTCATCCCCAGAACTATCCCTGTTTCACAGAAAGGGAAACAAGTCATTAATGACAGACTAGGTTCAGGGATAAGTTGTAGGCACGAAGTATCGGGTGTTTGGCTGCAAGCTTCTTTCAGATCCCAGGGTGCACTGAAAGTATTCAGTTGAAGAGCGTATGGGCAGCTTCCACGTTTCTGCCGACAGTGTGGCAGGCAGGTCTGAAATAATCATGTCAAAGTATCTCTGGTTGCTCCAGAAGGATGTCTGAAACCTGTAAGAAGGAGAAGAAGTTCCGTATGAGGCAAGAAACAATGTCCAGGGGAAGGAATTTGGAGATACTTCCAAGGTGAAAAGTCGTCTGATTGGGAAAATCACCTTTCACCCCAAATCACTTGATGCCTAGACACCAAGAAATCATAGAATTACCAAGACCCAGGCGACTCTAGCACCCCTTTGGATGGTCCTAAACAGGGGGATGACGGGGAGACATCGTTACTCTGCTGGTAGCCGCTCACCCGAGAAGTCTCCTAGAAGGTGGTACTGATTGTAATTAGAGCCTCCTCTTGGAGAGGGGGATTTGTCTCAAATCTCTGTTCTGCAGATGCAGCTGGTGGCTGGGAAGCTGTTGCTGGCCTTGTCCCCAGAGAGAGTCTCAGCTGCTCCTGTTGTCTACATCATCACTTGGTTTAGTTTCCCAGGGCGGGAGTGGCGGGGTGGGGGAGGGGAGTATGGCAGCGAGACAACCTGCAAGGGGGCAATGACCGTCACGCAGGTGGCTTTTCACAGCGTGAGTCTGCCCTGCCCAGTTACTCCCTGGTCCCTTGCTGGCTGTTCACTTTCTACACCAATGGGCTCTGAGGTGACAAGTTCAATTCCCACTTCTGTCAAACCTGCATTTTCTTCCCTGACCTACTTTTCCCACTCTGCAGTGTTGGAACAATGCCTTACTCTGTTCCCTGTTTAGACTCATCTTTTCGCCTGTGCTGGTGCAGAAACACGGGCTTTTGCCAGGCTTTCTGCCTTGAATCCCTGACAAGTGCTGATGGGAAAAGGAAAAAAGAAAGAAAGAAAGAAAGAGAAAAATATCCTCACTTAAAGTCCAGCTCTCCCACAGATGGGCAGACTCTGGAGGGAGAAAAAAAGCTCATCCATCAGTAAGGAAAAAAAATCAAAACCCTGTGCTTCTCCACTGAGCACCTCTCCCCTCTCTCATCCTCCTTCCAACTCTCCAGGCACATAGAACTGCAACAGAGGCAACGCCCTGTGGCATCGAAGAAGCTGCTGCCGCGGCATTGCCAGGGTCCAGCGAGGCACCATCACGACCGCTGTCAAACACACCCAGGGAATCCCCCGTGGGTGAGCTGCCTCTGAAAGGAGCAGGGCCAGGCCTTCCCTAAAGCTCCAGTGAGCCTTGCGCTACCGCAGGGTCTGGCCCCACTGAAGGGCTTCTCATCAAGAGAGTGGAGTAACCAGGGAGCCAGTCCACTGGCACTCATGAAGACTCTTTGTGATCTGCGAAACAAAGATAAGTCTATGAGCAAATGCAGGCTAAGGGGACATGAGAAAAGGCAAGTGATACAGAAGAAGAAGAAAATAGAAGCCAGCTTTTATTGATCGGTTGTTGTAAGCCACAATTGTTCAGTGTGCTTTACATGTACCAAATGCCTGCTTGTCATTAGGCCCAAGGAGACAGGTTCTGCTACCACCCCCATTGGACAGATGCTGAAATACAGGGCAGTGGGTGGCTAGCAACAGGTCAGGCTTGGATCTGCACCACGGTCTCTGGTACAGCTTGGACTTTGTGCCTTTCCAGCGTGGACTACACCAACATCACCCACTCCACTCTCCATCACTCTCTCCTTCTCATCTGAGATGCTAAGAGCAACTTGGTGGACTGGGTCCTCCGTAGCACTCCAGCAATCCCCTGCCAAGGCCACCCTGGCTCCCTGAACCGGAAACAACCAGCTCCTTTGGAACACTTTCCCCACTTCAGCTGCTCCCTGAGCTTCCTCTGCATGAGAACCTGGGCAAACAGTTCTCCAACAACCCCTCCTGGACAGCCGCCTGTTCTGGGCATGGTGCAGGCCTCCCAGAGCTAATATCCTTCTAGTCCCTCTAGGCCAGGTTGCACATGTCATCTGTTCTGCTTGGAAAGTTGTAGGAGGAAATCTGCTCAGGCATTCCGGGGCGTGATTTTCTTCTCAAACGGAAGCAGAGAGCTCCACAAGGAACATGGCTTTGTAGCGTACACAAAGGATGTCCCGGGAAAGATGACTCAGCCAGCGCACTGCCCCACCTCCTGGTCTTTGCAGTCACTCTGCTTTCTGCTAGAAAACCCCTCCCGCTCTTCTCATGGCTGCTTTCTTCTCTCTACTGAACTCTGTCATCTGATCACAGAGAAGTCCCCTGTCCACCCAGCCTTGAGCAGCCACCCAGGAACTCTCTGTCCTACACACTATTTATTTACTTTATAGAATTTATCATTCCATATAAATATCTTAACTGTTTGTTTAATGTCTCTCCACACTCAATAATTTGTCTTACCTAGAGAACTGTTTATCTCATAGCAAATGTCAAGGTTTGTTGGGTGTTGGAGTTTGGATGAAGTGTCCCCAAAGGGCACTTGTATTCAGAGGTGAGGCTTTGGGAAGGTGAGTAGACCATGGCAGTGCTAACCTCATCGATGGATTAACCCACTGAATGTGCTGTCAGGAGAGGGACCTGGCTGAAGACGTGGGTCACTGGGAGCAGCCCTTCGAAGAGCACATCCTGTCCCAGCCCTCCTCCCGTTCTCTCCCTGCTCCGCGCTTCCCAAATGCCACAAGTGAGCAGCTCTCCTCCTCCGTGCCTTTCTATAATGATGTTTCCCCCTGGATCCCTTCTGCTGTGAATGGGCATCTAATGATGTGCTTCTCCGTAGCACCATACTCCTCTCCTCCTGCACTTCGGAGCTTCTGTGTTAAGAGCAGAGTTAAAGCTGTCGGTCCAGGGTCCTCACCCTCATCTAGCCAAGAGATTGGAAAATGGCTTAAGCTGGGTCAGCCATGTTCTCATGGGAACTTTAAATATGAACAAAAATTGAAGACAGAAACGGACGACAACTCAAGACACTTGTACTTCCCTAAAGAGACTATCCACTACTTCCTGTACCTTCTTAAAAAGATTATCCACTACTTCCTGTACCTTCCTAAAAAGAAGACTCTCCACTACTTCCTGTTCCTCCCTAAAGAGACTCTCCACTACTTCCTGTACCTCCCTAAAGAGACTCTCCACTACTTCCTGCTACTTTAATTCTCTGGTCTTTCTGTTTCTTAGTTTTTGGCTTTGGCTTTTAATAAATTACGTCTTATCCTTCCATTAATTGTTTTTTCTCCTTATAAAATGACAGGTTCGTATCTGTAATTTACAATTAAAATTGCTATATCATGGATTTTTTTTAAAGAATGAAGCCTGGAGCTCAGCCTATTCCTGCTAAATCCTTGGAATATTTTTGTTACATGTCCCTGAAGAGCTCTGATATTACGATGAAAAAATATCCTGATAATTGCCCACCCCCTTGCAAAAAAAGTCTGGACCAGGTCTGCCCTATAACTCTCTCTAATCTGCTCTATAATTTGCAAGCAGATAACAAAAATGGCAGATACAGAGACTAAGGGGAAAAGAGCCGTTAAAAAAAAATCTTATCTGTCATAAAAGCTATGAATGAAATAAAGGGAACTGTGCATAGAACCTAACTCACATGATTACTGTGGGTCAGCCATCAATATGTATATAGAAAGAAAATAATTGGCATAAGCTCCTTGAAATTTCTGCCTACAGCCTCCCCAAAGGGGCCTTGAGGAGACTCAGACAGCATTTGAACAGCCCAGGTTCAGTAATGAGAGCTGACATTCTACTGTGTAGTACAAAAGACGCTTCCCTCCTGGAACCATGAAAAGTACTTTAATCAGCCAAAAAGTTGCTACTATAAAAAGGGAAGGAAGGGATAAAAGAATTTCCTTGTTTATTGTTTCCCCACCATTGCTAGGCCTGGCTCCTACCAAATGCACAAGCCCTCTGGCATCACCTCCGCCTACCTCATTAATGCCACTTGCTCAGCGCAAAGCCCGAAAACCCAGCTGATTCACATGAAGCAAGCTGAAGGTTGCCCGGGTTTCCAGTTGCTTGCGCACACAGTTCACACTCCGTAGGTGAGGAGGTCCCTCCTTCCTCCAATCGCTCAGTGAATCTGGAAAGTGGGAAATCGACAGTGAATTGTCTCTGGCTCCTCCCTGACCAGCCAAACCCCAGGGTACTTTCAGAATATTTATAGGTTGTAAACTCAAAACAACCATCAGAAGAAAGATAAAAGGTTAAAACCACAAGGGAGACACCCACAGTGAATAGCCTGTGAGACTGGAGAGGTAAGCTGAGGAAATACTCAGACCTGTTTAGAGGAAGCTAAAGATAAAACAAAGCATGTTTTGTGCCCAAGGCAGAAAATTAAAAATTAAGCAGGTTCCATTCTGAGAGGTGTATTGTAGGGTGAGGTCTGCTCGATACCCCTGCCCCCAGCCCTCTCTGGTGTTCTGATTACCTCTTGCCCTGCTGCATTTGCTGTTATCCTCTTGCTTATAGCTAAGCAAATGCCCTGTTACTAATAACTGTGGTTACCAGTGTCACCAACAGACAATATTTTTAAGGCAAGAATCATAGAAAATCTTACCTAAGCATCCGATCCCAGGGATTTGGAGTAAATATACAGACTCCTTTTTAAAAATGGCCAAACACATCCTTTAACACATTTTCAAATTCTAAAAGCTGGGATACGACCAAAATCTGAAAGCTGGCATGCCCCTTCATGAGGGTATCCTGCATTAACTTACAGTTCGTGGAGGTCTGGCCCTTTTGCTCTGAGTCAGGACAGCTCTGAAACTCCATTCTAGTTCCAGAAGATTCTATAAGAAATGGCAGAAAAATGCTGTGACTGCACTGCAGTCCAACTTCTCCCTTTGCTCAACCTTGTTTTCTTCCTTTCTTCTTTTCCTTCCTCCCTCCCTCCCTCCCTCCCTTCCTTCTTTCTTTCTGGCACTTTCTTTTACCACTGACAGACACCTCTAGCCCCTGCTTTATTTACTCGCTCAACAATGTTAACCCTGCAAACACTGCTCAATAAAATTATTGCATTAAAACATAAGCAAAAGTAAGCTGAGATAGATTGAAGAGGTCTTGAAATCCAACCTCCCAGTCACTGCGGGAATCTGCTCTGCAGTGCTCGGAGTACTGTCCCCACATTCGAGGTTTTCGTAGGAGTTAGGAAGAGGCAGTGCCACTGGTGACAACAGAGGAGCCAAGGAATTCTGCTAAGTGACAAATGAGAGGCTAGGAAGAGAGAACAGCTCTTGGCAAAAGGCTTTTTTGGAAAAGGAATTAAAATGCAATGGTCCACTGGGATGAAGACCATCAGATGTTGCCGCAGTGCTATGTTGAAAGTCTGTGTTCCTCCAAAATTCATGTGTTGAAACCCACTTCCCAATGCAACTGTACTAAGGGGTGGCAACTTTGGGAAGTGATGTCTCATGAATGGGATTAGTGCCTTTATAAGAGGCCCAAGAACACTTCTTGGCCTCTTCTACCATCCAAGGAAGCATCAAGCAGGTGCCATCTATTAAGCAGAAAATAAGTCTTCACTAGGCAGCGGATCTGCTGGTGCCTTGATCTTGGACTTCCAGCCTCCAGAATTATGAGCAATCAATTTCTGTTGTTTATAAATTACTTAGTCTAAAGAATTTTTTTTTTCGGTACTGGGGGTTAAATGGGGCCTATTCACTGAGCTACATTACCATCCCCCCTCCTTAATGAGACAGGGCCTGGCTAAGTCACTAAGTTGCAGCCAGAATGGACGAAAATACCCAGCATTCTTGTGCTTATAAAATCAAGCTAGTGAAGGAATACACTGGCCATTTTGCCAAGAGTGATATGGAAACAACACAGGGAATTTATGATAAAAGGCCAAGGAAGTAGGCAAGAAAAAGCACTTGGGAATGTAAGAACACTACAAAGAGATCTGTTAGGCAAGCACCCGGCCCTGGATTATCTCCTTTGCACACTGGGCTCCCACAGGCTTCCACAGAGCGTGGCACAGTGAGAACTGACACAGAGAGTGCTCGCTCAGCTTGTCACATATCTAACATGGCAGAGGAAAGCTGAAGGACAGGCTCTGAAACATAGAGTTAGCCAATTTCTGATAGCCATTCTGGGTGCCAGTTTTCATGGTAATTCTCTGCAGACATGATCATCAAAATTTTTGATGATGTCCTATACTACTTGAGCAATACGAAGGCGGGAAACAGGGGGGCTGATGACGAGCTGGCGTAGGTCTTCTTTCGTGGGGGAAGGAGTTTCGTCTGAGATCAGTGTGTACACTGCAAAAGTAAACGCTTCAAAAACAAGACAGGCAGTGGGTGTGTCTGCCAAGCCCCAGGCCAGACATTAAAGAGTGGCGAAAACCATGGACCTTTGCTAGGCAAAAACAAAAAATCACAAACGCTTTTCTGGATAAATTATGTTTGTTGCTGAATTTGACTCCCAGCCTGCCAGTCCCTAACCCCAGTTCTCAAAGGCGATAACCTACCTCAAGCTGTCATCTGCCGCTCAGAGTCAGAGGACCAGCTGGTGGTCTCGGGTTTCTGTTTTACTCCACGTCAAAGAACAGCACCTCCATGCCTTGATTGCTGGTCTTTGTCACCAGCATCCCTAATGCCATTTCTAGGTTAGAAAAGAAAGCCAAAGCAACTGCCAAAATGAAGAGGAAGAAGGAGATGAAAGTGGAAAAAAGATTGAATAACAATAGCAGAAAACCAAAGCTGGGCAAATACTATTCCTCCAAGACTGTTCAGGTGGAATATCCCAGGTGCTTACACAGAATAGACTTCAGCCCCTAAAAGTAGCTTCCTCATTCTTAAAGGAAGAGAAATCACAAACCTACTGAATACCGGACTGTACAGGGTACCTTACTCACAGGGGCCCAGAAGAAAGCAAAATGCCCACCCTGAGATGGCATCTGCATTTACCTTTCAGACCCTGGAGGCTCTGAGTCTCAGTCCCCTGCATTGTGGCCACTCAGCTGATTTTCATTATTAAGCAAATCAATATGTCTATAAAAGCAAGAATGTGGGGACCGAAGAAAAAGATCCATGCATTAAATATTTGCAATCAAATAGATCACAGACGAAAACTAAAAAGATAAGAAATGAAAAATAAGAAAAACTTAAACTGAAAATGTGGGTGGGAAACTTCTGTTCCCACAATTCCCAGGGAGGGACCTGCCTGACAGGGGTCTGACACTGTTCTGTTCTTGGGCACAATGCGAGAGGGTCATCCAGGCACCAAATAGAGATCAAGTGGGGAGAAAGACAACAAATTCAAAATCAAAACCAAGAGGAGCCATTTCCGGTGGGATCACCCAGAACTCACACTGGAAAGAAAGTGGGATGAAAATGATTCCAGAATGTCCGTCTAAGCCACATACTCACAGATAAAAGAACTAAAGGGAAGAGTGTCTCCATAAGTTGAGGCAGCTATAGCAATAATCAGACTGGGTAATTTAAACAAAAAAACATTTCATTTTCCCAGTTCTAAAAGCTAGGAAGTCCACGGTCCAGGGTCCATTGGCAGATGAGGTATCTGGTAAGGATCCTCTTCTTGAATTGCAAATAGTTGTCTTCTCTTTGTATATTTACAAACCAGAGAGCAGAAAAGGGGACCAAACTTCAATCTCTCTCTCCCTCCCCCTTCACTCTCCCTCTTTGGGGATTGAAATCAAGACCTATGCACTGAGCTACATCCCCAGCCCTCTCCCCTGCCCTTTTCTAAAAGATAAAATAGAATTATTTTGTGACAGAATATCACTAAGTCACTAAGTTTCCCAAGATAGGCTCACACGTGGGATCCTCCTACCTCAGCCTCCCAGAGTGCTGAGATTAGAAGCCTCCACACCTGCCTTCTAATGTCTCTTCTTATAAGGGCACTAATCCAATTTATAAAGGCCCCACCTTTATGACTTAATTACCTCCCAGGCTCCACTTCCTAATACCATCATTTTGAGATTAGGATTTCAACAGATGAATTTGAGGGAGTCACAGCATTTAGTCCATAATGGGCCAAGTATATTATTACTCATTATTACTTCTGAGGTTGAGAAACAGAGAAGCTATATCACAGTTTCCATTTTGGACTTTCTCTCCAAAATGTTAAATAATTATGTCTCATTCCTGTGATGATTTGTGCTTTTAGTTTCTCCCCTGTTTATAAAAACTCCTGAGACTCCTAAATCTCTGCAATCAGTTATTTCATAAATCCGTGCTAAGCACCTAATAGAGACCAAACTCTCTTCTGGGTGCTGGGGATGCAGTGGAGAAGGGCCGTGCACAGTAGGCAGACAAGCAAAGAGCCCACTTTCCAAAGAATGGATGTGTGGAAGGGGTAGCCAAGAATACTGATTTATTGATCTCCTTTTGTTGAAGTTAATTTTCCATGTAATTTGAATTATCTTTTTCCTTTATTTACACAGGTATTCTTACACAAACAGAACTTGGACTCTCTTAGAAATCCAGAAGTTTATGGGTCTAACATGCATCTGTATTATGGTTATCAAGTACTAAAAACAACAACCCTGAGACATCGGGGTGCAGCAGCAGAAGGACCAGTGGCTTCAAGTCCCTTCTGTCCCTCTTCTCCCTCGTGCCGCTCCTTCCCGAAGCTGCCGTCTCCACCAGACCACACTGAGCTGCCTGCTCTCTGTTCAGGGTTGCTGAGCTGTGGAGTGCTTCGGGTTGCCGATTATCCCACGAGTGTGAGTCCTGTATGTTTGGCCGGTGAATGAGCCATTTGAGGACAGGGACCATGTCTGATCGTCCAGAAGGCCAAGAAGAAGTGACCGCACACAGTAGGTTCTAATTAGATGACTGAATAATTGATTGCTTTGTTAGCTGGGACAGTACTGCTCAGCTGCAGGGCTAGAAGCAGAGATAATGAGCCCCTGGGTTCATTAGTCAACCCCTGGCCACGCAGTCATGCCTGCATCCCCTGAAATATGAGAGAAGCCCCATCCTGTTCCTTCTAAGCAGTGACATCCACACCCGCAGTGGGTGTTGTGAAAGGAGCTGAGGGTGATGAAAGTGGGTGTTAGAAGCCCCAGGGAACAACAGTAAGGAAAAAAAAACAGCAGAATATAAAATAATTCTCTTCAAAAGGAGAATGGGAAGAAATTGCATAAAACTAAAAATTTAGTTTATTATTATCTTTACTTCAATAAGAGAATCTCAGATTACCATATACCTCCACTAATGGGGAGAAAAAAAACTACTGTGTACGCAGCTGACCATCAAAAAAACCAATTTCCAGCCCAGTTAGAATTTTGTTAATTCAGATTTTAATCCCAACACTACAAAGCAATCGTAGTCATTGGGTCTTTCTATGTTCTGTAAAAGATCCTGTAGGCACAAGGCAGGGGTAACCCCTACATAACACTTGTCTCAGTGTGGGATGCCTGGTTTGGTCTGCCGAGCCTGTCCAGCCCATTGGTGTGGCAGACACTCTCTGCCCCACGCGGGTGAGCCATAGTAAGCAGTCGCAGGTGGCTAGGCTGATCTCCCTCATCCACCACATCTTTGATCTCAACACGCTTGGATTCTGAGCTTATTTGGGCACCACTTCTAGACTACTGGATGTGCAACCATCCCTCCCTTTTAGACTCCTAGCTGCATAAGATCTGCTGATGTCAATCCCCAGTTCGCTCCCCCGCCCTTGATTTCAAAGATCTCTGTGGCCTTCCTGGGTAGCACAAGTGTAATTGTTGATACCCTGTCTCAACTTGAGAAGTCTAGAAGCTTAACTAAGTAACTCAGCAGTTCTACATCCTAGGGTGCAGAGGACACGCCCTTACTGCTCTAGGATGTTGTTCATTGTGTCAACTTGAGAAGTTTAAGTGACTCAGCAGGGGGCCAGGGTCCTCACCTTGTAAACATCCTGAGCCTGTGCAAAAGGAGGGCACGGAGGTGGTATGAGTGCTACACCCACCCAAAGGGGGCAGCCTGCTTACTATATAAGGGAGGAAAAGAGGCTCGCTCTCTCCCCCTTTTTTGCTTTTGTTGCTTTTGCTGTTTTCTCCCACCTTGAAGTGTTGCCCCTGTGCCACACCACCCTGCCTTGGAGCCAGCTGATTGCAGACTGAAACCTCCACACACTGTGAGCTAAATAAACCTTTCCTTCCTTAATTTTGAGTGTCGGGTATTTTGTCTCAGCAATGAGAGAAAAGCGACTAAGACAGCAGGCCTCCTCCACGGGACATGCCATGTGGCTGGTCTCCAGACTGAGCCAACTTGGCAGCCCCAAGAAGGCAGTGACTCAGACACTGAGAAGCCACTTACAACCAGCAAACAGTACTGACCACACTTTCCAAGGTGTGGGCTGGCCTGGAATGACCCAGGAACGTGGCTGATGGATGAAGCCGGGCAACTCCCATTATTGCTGCTATTTGCTTCAACTGATTTGCTTGGGGCCTCGGCAGGGAATACACAGTTTCTGCATAGTGACAGGGTTCAAGATGTGCATCTGGATACAGATGCACCTGATACAGTGGGAGGGAAGAGAGAGGGGGAGGTACCAGGAGTGTTTGTGGACAGGAAAGGAGGACACCTGAGGAAGATGGTACTGCAAAGGTAGAACCTAGAATACGAACCAGACTCAGCAGTGAGCTCTGAAGATCTGAGGGCAGCCATGGTTCTGATGCAAGCAGGTGGCAGATATCAGAATGCTCCCTTCTCAGTGGTCCTGTGTGCACACACCAGTGAGAGAAATGACAGAACGTGTAAGATCAAAGGGCTCTTATCCAACACAACGCAAGTCTGGGGCCCAAGCAATCTGACTGTGGAATCCCCCTAACTGAACATAACGTAGGAAAGGCTGTCTCGCCTTTACAAAGCCTGCCAAGTTTGTTGAGGCCTGTGCATATAGAGGAGTTGCCAGTGCTGAGACAGACACCACGCTGTGACATCAAGGTTAGCATCAGGGCAGCAGCTCAGCACAGAAAACACGGACCCATGTAATCATTCCCTGGAGCCCAAATGATCCCTGAAGGCCCATATGTTGAAGCCTTGGTACCCAGACTGTGCCACTATTTGCAGGCGGTAGAACTTTGGGATGTGGGGCGTAGTGGAAGAAAGTTGGGTCATTGGGTCATTGAAAGGGATATGGGGATGCTGGTCTCTTTGTCTTTGCTTTCTGGTGCCATGAATGGTTTTTCTTCTACCATGATGTACGGCTGCACCACAGGCCCAAAAGCAAGGGGGTCAAGAAACAAGGGATTGAAACCTCTGCAACCATAAGCCAAAACAAACCTTTCTTCCCCTTAAGTTGTCACAGTGACAGCAAACTGACTGACACAGGAATGTATTTTGGTGTGAAAGGGTAGAAATGGAGGGGAAACATGGCAAATTTGGGAGTTGGTGGAAATGTGAGGAACAAATGTAAGTAGGGTTTATCCTTGTTCACCTGCAGTAAAGCTTGAGAGTCAGTTACACGAGAGTCCCAAATATTCTATCCCTTCTGAGATATCTTTCCTAGTGCTCAGAGCTCGGTAACCTGGACTCCATGAAGAACCTGACTCGGCAGTGCTGTATGAAGAAGCCGAGGAATGAGAAGCAATTTGTCACCACCATGTCCACATTGGCCCCTTAACCCCATCATGAAGGCTGCCTTTGGTATCCGCAGCCTTCTCCTGCCCTAGTGAAGATGAGAGGAAGCACGACCCTGTGGGGACACCCCACTGTGCTCTACTGTCCGAGGCACTGGCACGTTGTCTTTACTGTACTCCGTGCGCCTTCACTCAAGAGGAGGGCAGGAGAACTTACCGTGAAGATCTCGTCGTGTCCCTGCTCATCCCAGATAGGCCTTCCTCTCCTCCCTGACTCCCTAAGCCTGCGGCCTATTTCCTGCTGTGGGGACGTTGGAAAAGTCCCAGTATCTGGGGTGGAGAGCCACGAGTCTTGAAGAAAAGGCTTGGGAGCTGTTTCCCGTACACATCCTAAACAACCTAGTGAGATTCGACCCTGGGCCCTGTTCAGTCTGCCCCCTGGCCAGTGCCTCAGGAGTGCGTCCGGGGACAGCGAGGAAAGTCTCAGATGCAGAGCAATGGACTCACTGGGTTTTTCTTTCTGTGCAGGATTGAGAGCCCTCTGGGCTGGTTGACTGCATGAGGAAGCAGCACAGGCAGAGACCCGAGTCTACTGCTGAGTCACTGAAATCTGTTTTAGATCCAGTTTTCTCAGGGTATAGAAAGGAACAAGGCTCCCAGTGGAGAGATCATGTAGCTATGGCCTAGAAGTGTTCTTTTCACAGATGAAATTTAGAGAGAATTTGAGCATTTTGTGCTGGGGAGGTAGAGCGTGGTGTGAAATGGTTGGGGAAAGGACACATTTGCGGGATTCAGAGGAACACTTAATTGAGCTACGTATTTGTCGAGCTGAATCACCGTGTGCGCTCTCACCTGTCTGAAGTTGTGTACAGGTTAATTGCATTTGCCTGCATCTGAGTGTGAAGAAAGATCTTAAAACTGAATATGCAGCTGGGTAGGGGGGAGAACTGGCCAGGAAGCCAGGACCAGGGAGAAGTTGTTCATCGCCCATAGATTTTTGTGGTGGGAATTTAACCCAGGATCTTTGCACTGAGCTACATTCCCAGCCCTTTTTAAATCTTTTATTTTGAGACAGGGTCTCACTAAGCCACCTAGTTGCTCAGGCTGGGCTCGAACTTGCTATCCTCCTGCCTCAGCCTCCCAAAGTGCTGGGACTAGACATACCTTTTAAATTCTGACAGTCCATGGAAAGCTTCAGATAACCGTGTCATGAATATCTGCTAAATACTCAGCACAGCTCATGCATTTTATTTTGAAAAGGTAAGAACTCATCTATCTGTTGGAACAAAAGCTTTCTTCTTTTGCTTTAGCCTTGAATTTCTTGGGGTGTGGATGCACTGTTGTGTGTGGAAGACAAGGACAAGGCTAAACGCGTTGTTTTCCTTGCTTTTTATGGAGTTCCTTTAATGCCTGTGTCAATGCCTTTTTTGACTGAGTCATTTGAGTTCTATTCAACAGAGAGAGAGACATAGAGACAGAGAGACAGAGACAGAGAAAGAGGCAGAGAGACAGAGAGAGACAGAGACAGAGGTAATTTAACCTTGCTTTTTGCCAAATACTTGCATGTAGTGAGCTGTCTGATGCTAGCATTTGCTAGGTGGGTTCCTAGAGGCCTGACCACTGCATCACATCCAACCCTGCATGCACATGTATGTAGCAATTATGTACATGTAGCAATTATGTACAATTATGTACATGTAGCGATTATGTACATGTAACATGAACATGTATGCAGGATTCTGAGCTGGCTCCATGAAGGGGAGAATCAAGGAGGACTGGGGATTCTGCAGCTCTCCTTGGCGACAGACAAGCGTGTGCAGTTCTGTGACTCGGTGTACCTGGGCACCAGGTCTCCCCGTTCTCCAATCACAGCAGCTGAGAAATCAAGGACATGCTGGGTGGGTCTTGGAGCTGAGCCTATTCCTGTGGGTTGATGGAAAGCCATTTCTGGGCTTCGCATGTGCTCTTTATGCCTTTGTCTTGAAAGGAGAATATGGCAATGAAAAGTAACCACACTTGTTCTCATGCTTAATACTATGGATTGATTGCAAAACTGCCCCACCCTTTACCCTCCCTGCAGCCGCACCCTTGCACTTGCTCCCATCAGTGCATGAACATTATTTTCCCACTGTGTAAATCTGGGCTGGCCTTGTGACTCGCTTTCACCAATGGAGGACGGTGTAAGTGATGGTACATCAGTCTAAGCTTCACCTCAAGGGGTGCTGGAACACTTCTGCTCTTATTCTCTGGACCCCATGATTACCATGTGGACAAGCACACAGTACTGGACAACAGAAATGCCTGGCCCCACCCCCTGCCTCTCAGCTAATAGCCAAACAACCACCTAACACAGGAATGAAACCTTCCAAGGCCAAGCAGTCCTCAGCCAACCTGCCAGCTGAACCTGATGCATGAGTTGGCCAGACTAAGATCAACCTAACCCAGCCCAGGTCAGTAGAACTGCCTGACTGACCCATAGGCTTGTTGTTTTATAGTGCTATATTTTGGGGATACTTCTTACACAGCAATAGCCAACTGATACACTTACTCATTTCAGAGAAAGGGCACATATATGACATGTTGGTATAATGATAGCCTTTAGGCATTCATGCACCAGCTCATTTATGCTACAGAACTTGACTGGATAACTCCTACCAGATCATAGGTCCTCTTGCAATCTCTGTGGATACAATGTCCAGGCTTCCTTTTTGTTGACATTCTACTGGGTGCAACCAAAACATAAATCAATGAAAAAATATACCAATATTTGTAAGAGGTCTGTAAGCAATATACAGACCACTTAAAATATATCTGATAGAAAGTAACCTTCTGGTTACTTTAGGTTTGATGGCCAGGGAAGCCTCATTGAAGAAAGTGTTAGATTGAACTTAACTAAGGAAGTGAAAAACTTCTATAATGAAAACTACAGTACGCTCAAAAAGTAAATCAAAGAGGACATTGGAAAATGGAAAGACATTCCCTGTTCCTGGATAGGCAGAACAAATATAGTCAAAATGGCCATACTTCCAAAACTGATATACAGATTTAACCCAATCCCAATAAAAATACCAATAGCATTCTTCACAGAACTGGAGAAAACAATACTAAAATTCATATAGAACCAGAAGAAACCCAGAATAGCAAAAGAAATGCTGGGTAACAAGAGGAAAGCAGGTGGCATCACAATCCTGGCCTTGAAGTTACATTACAAAGCTACAATAATAAAAACAGCACAGTACACAGATGTGTACACAAAAACAGATGTGTGGATCAATGGAACAGAATAGCAGATGCGTGTACAAACCCAGGCACATGTAACTATTTGATCTTTGCTAAAGGAGGTAAAAATATCCACTGGAGGAAAGAAAGCCTTTTTAATAAAAACTGGCTATCCACATGCAGAAAATTGAATCTAGACCCCTATCACTCACCATGCACTAAACTAAAATCTAAATGGATCAAAGAACTAAATGCTAAAATAGAAACAGTTAATCTGCTTGAAGATAAAATAGATAGAACTCTTGAAGTCATAGGCATAGGCAAAGACTTTCTGAAAAGAACTCCGGTTGCACAAGAAACAGTACCAAGAATCAACAAAAGGGATCATATCAAATTAAAAATCTTCTGCACAACAAAGGAAACAACCAACAGAGTGAAAAGGCAACCTACAGGATGGGAAAAAAATTTTCCAGCTATTCCTCAGACACAGAACCAAATCTAGAATATATAAAGAACTCAAAAAAAAGTAGACACCCCTAGTCAAAAAATGGGCAACTGAAATGAAGAGACACTTCACGGAAGAAATACAAATGACCAATAAATACGTGAAGAAATGTTCAATATTGTTGGCCATTAGAGAACTGCAAATTAAAACAACACTGAAATTCCATCTTTCCCCAGAAAGAATGGCCATCATTAAGAAATCAAATAATAACAAATGCTGGTGAGGCTGTGGGGAAAAGGAAGCCTTCTACATCGTTGGTTGGAATGTAAAGTAGTACAACCACTATGGAAATCAGTATGGAGATTCCTCAAAAACCAAAAACTAGAGATTCCATTTGATCCAGCTATTCCCTTTCTAGGTAGCATCCAGAAAGAGTTAAAGACATTGTGTTACATGCATACCTGTGTTTATAGCAGTGCAATTCATAATAGCTAAATTTTGGAAGCAGCCTATATGTCCATCAACAGATAAATGGATAAAGAAAATGTGTTTATACACACAATGGAGTACTATTCTGCCATGAAGATAAACTTGAGTCACTTGTAGGAAAATGGATGCACCTTGAGACCATAATGTTAAGTGAAATAAATCAGACACACAAACTTAAATATTCCATGGTTTCTCTTATAGAAGAAACACAAAGTGTAAATGAAGAACAAAATAAAAGAACAAAATAAATAATAGGAAGTAGGGAGATAGATCTTTCTCAAAAGGGAAAGAGGCCAAGAGATGGCGGGAAGGGAGGGAAGGGAGCGAAAGGGATGAAAAAAGGAATTAAGATGTGTTATGTATGTGCACCAATCTACATAAGAAATGCAAACATTATGTACTGCAAATGTACTAATAAAAATTTTTAAATTTTTCTAAATTTAAAAAATAAAAAAGAAAGCATTCTATCGAGATCGACTGCCAGTGCAGAATAAGCCACATAAGGACTGGAAGTCAATCATCACTCTACGCAGACACAATAGCAAGTGAAAAGGTTCTGAGGCTGGAAAATGGTGTCTCCGAGGGTCAGAAAGAGAGTGCATCTGGAGACAAAGTGAAACAGGCGAGAGAGACAAGCGCAGAGCCTGCTGGGCTTTTCATCCAAGATGAAGAATCTGGGTTCTGTGCCCAATGCGCTGAGCATATCTTCGCTTTTGGAACAGGAGAGTAGCACAATCTGATTACCTTTTAAATTGATTCCTCTGGCTGGTGAGCATATTTACCCAGGGTGGGCAGCAGCAGAATCAGCGAGGCAGCACAGGTACCCGGGCCAGTGAGACAGCCATGGAGATTAAGAAAAGTACATTTTAAAGAAGAAAGTCACAGGGCTTGGGAAGGATTGGATGTGGAAACTGAGGCAGGGGAGGGGACTCAGGGGTAGATCTTTGTTCGGTAGCTGGATGAGTGGAAATGGAAAAGCCTTGGGGAGGAGCAAGACTGGGGCTAGTCATCCACACGTCAGATGCCTGCCGGGACCAGAGAGGCCGAGCATGTGGAGGGCAATATGGGTCTGGCGCTCTGGGGAGGGCTCACACTGGGCCACCGCCATGAAGGTGACCTAAGCCTTGGACCAGATGAGCATCACCAGGGCTGACTGGATGGCCGGGTAAGATGATGAGTTTGTGTCAGGTTGACCCAAAGTATTTTCTGTCTAAAAACATGCATGTGATTTTGGCCCCTAAAAAGGCATCTTTCACCCTGAAATTCTGTCCTTAGTGCTTATGCATGCGACTCAGTATCAAAGTTTTCACTTCCAGGAGTTCCTTTAGACCCTCTCCGGGGGGAGGCATTTAGTGACAGCTCCAACTGGACCTAGAACAGCTCATCTGCTAATCGGGGTGCGATTCTGTTTTCTGGGACAGTTAGGTGTGAGGAAGCAGAGCGCTGAAATTGTAACGTTGTTTGTCTGAGAGGAAGGTCACCTTTTAGTCACTAGGGGTTTTCCTTTAACTTTTAAAGGCTTTGGTAATTATTCTGAGCTTAACTCTGTAACTACTCTGCTACCACCTTCTACTGTACAGAATTCATCTCTGACCTGTGAGAGGAAATTATCCAGGAGCAAAATCAGATTTTAGCTGAAGTCAAGACACATTAAATCTGGTGCTTCTCAGCTGAACACAAGCCCCTCTGCCCCTGACAGGCTTCTCCCGGTGTGCGCAGACAGACATAATAAATAGTTTTGATGAAGGTCCCTCTGTCTTAAAAGGAAATTAGATAGTTCTGACAATGTGTCCTCCTCACTAAACTGCTGGTTATTATCCAGCAGCCTGTGATTCTCTAGGTGTTTGCAAATTGATGGCTTAATGTTTTGTGTCCCTCTATGTCCACATTCAGAGGGTAAGTAGCCACCTGTACAATTCCCTGTGCAGGGGATGTGTTTGTCCTTTGCTGGTCTTTGCTGGAATTTCATTCATACATACTCACAAACACATACACACACACATACACATGCATACATACATGAGTTTAGAGCAAGATGTTCACACATATAATTTCTTTTTTTTTTTTTTTTTGTGGGTGCCAGGGGGTCGACCTCAGGGCCTCGCGCGCCAACAGGTGCCCGTGCCACTGAGCGATATCACCGGCCCCTTTTTCGTATGTGGGTTCCGGGAGTCGAACTCGGGCCCTCGCGCTTGCAAGGCAGGCACTTACGCTGCTGAGCCATCTCACCGGCCCCACACATATAATTTCTGACTCAGAGCAATTCCCTGAGCTTAGTATTTATTGATACCATGTATAAAAAAGCCCTGAGCCATCCATGGGGACACACTGGCTTATAGAGTAGATGCATGTCCTTATTGAGCTTAAGATCTATGCAAAGGCCCTGGGGTAAGAAAGAGCTTAGTTTGTTCCTAGCACAGAAAGTAAAGGGAGTGGACTTTAGGAAGAAGGTAAAATCAGGGTGAGAGAGGACATATTATTGGGTACTTTATGTGCATAGTGAGTATACAACCCCATTTGCCAAGAACTGTCCTAGTTTAGACTTTTGTTGCTATAGAATTGTGGGTAAGGCCACTTTTCACTCTGAGAAGCAGCCTGGTTTACAAGATATACGTTCGTCCTTCTGAAAGGGCACATCTGAGGTGGGATTTTATAACATGTGAAATGGGAAATCATTAAGGGGTTTAAGTCAGGAGGGTTATGACAGGTTGGATTTATATTTTCATATTGTTCTACCTATATTCAGAGATGGTGAACCTTTTAGAGCTTTCAATGATAACGAACAGCCAGCTGTGACACGTGTGCCATAGGCTCGCCACCACTGACTGTAGTCTGAAGAGGACCAGATGTGGAATGGAGAGAGCAATCGGAAGGCTATTGCAGTGGCCCAGGGAAAAGCTAATGGTCTACAGAGTATCACATTTCAAACTATGTAAAGCAACATACTATGATCTTTTCTTTGGCGCTCCCCATGCCAGTTCCAGTGGACTAGACCTGGAGATGCACCACCTAGTGCTCCTCCTACCCCTTCAGGCCTGGGCCACTCATTCCCCAGCTGCTGATGGCTCACAGCTGAGTCCTTCCCTAGGCACTGCTGCAGAGGAGCGATGCTCCTACCCTGGAGGCAGCACACATCCTAATTGATCGGTCAGGATAGCAGTACCAAAGCTGCAGCCCTTTGCCTGAATTCAGAAGGACCATCGCAGCTCTCAGCTCCTGGTGGGATGCTAAGGCCTCCACTGCGCTGCATCACAGCTCAACCTCCTTTCTCATCTGCTGCCCGGACTCTTCCACAGGGCGCGTCCTCCAAACGCAGCCTCCAGTCGCCTGCATGTGGGTGTCAGAACCTCCGAGCCTGGTGCCTGGGAACCTGACCCATGATTCTAGCTGAAGCCCAGCTTCCCATGAAAACGTGTCTTAGGTGTTGCAGGTCCTGGTATCTCCACATCTAACCAAGAGGTAAAGTGTTTCTTGGTGCTTCTCTGCTGTGTACAGAAAAGGATCTTTTCCTATTCTCTTTTATGCCCTTTGTAAGTGGAACCACCTACTTTGTTTTGATCTGGATAATTTTACCTGTAAATGCTTGTATTGCTTCCTGATGTTGGTTTTTTGTATGCTGGCACCCTTCCCATTTTTTATTGCATTCCAAGTAGTTATTTCAGACTTTGTAAAACAACAGTGCTTCTTTAAACACCTTGATTTTCTATTATCTAAACCTAGTTTCTTCTTTCGCTTCTTGAATTATTTCCTTAGGGAATGTAAAGATCCTATAAATTCCTTTTTTATTTCTTTTTTATAAGATTATTCCTAGTATTTCTATATAGTAATTTAAAATGTATTGAAATAAATTACAATAGGACCTATTCTTTATAGCTCATTATCATCAAGAATGCAATATATCATGGATTAAATCATGCTCTCCCCAAACATAACTACAACCAACAAAAGACTGATGCAGGGCCATTGTAGAATGTAATGAATATATAGAAAATAGTTGGTGATCTTTTCAAAGTGCCTAGTCAAGTCTTCTCTCCCTCACAGGCCTAAGTGGGGTAAATGCATATGGAGTTGAGGGAGTAGAAATCAGGAAGTAGGGTGCATTTCACACACTTTGAGCACTGGCACTTGCCTATGTGCCTGGTAAGGTCTCTTGACTGGTTTCCAGGTACCTGGTCACATTGAATTCTGCTCATCCTCACCCATGTTCATAGCAGACACATGGGAGGAGCAGAAGAGTGTGTACATAGACCCACATACTCTATTCCCTCCATCCACTCATCTAACAAATATTTTGAGCAGTGACCATGGTACTATCCCCAGGTAGCACTGTGGTAAGCGCAGAGCGTACCAGAACACTGGCCACGGCCTTTCCCTCAACTTACCCACTCCTGATTTGCAAGATGCCTCTTGGTCCTGAATCCCACAACCGTGTAATAAAAATATTCTGTCTTTTCCTCTTGACAACTTTCTTTCTTTCATTAAAAATAAAAATGTGTTCTAGTTCACATCACCTGCCCTGAGCCTGTCTTCTACTATCAAGAAGAGTATTTTTCCTACTTGGTCTCAGACTAAACAGTGTTCTCAATACTTTTCAGTAACTTCCTCATACTCTTTTTTCCAGACATTGCTGTATTGTGTTTAGCACCCCGTGTCACGGTAGAAAGCATGGGGGCATCAGTGAGAACTTCAGGTCTAAAGTTGGATCAGTTTCCTCATTTAGTTTCTCAGAGCCCAACTCACTGCAAAATGGGGATAATATCTACCTTAAACAACTTTATGAGGATCAAAAGAATTTCTGGTGGTAAAGCTGTGAGCCGTATCTGACACAGTAAGCTTTCTAACTGTAAGAGCCCTTCACTTTTTGTGCCCAGAAATTCTTCATGAGGCACGCACTCACTCATTCATTCATTCAACAAATTAGCACCCTTTGGTGACACTTAGATTGTTCTAGGCATGGTTTTAGGCCCCGAAAATACAAATTGAACATGTAGAGCAAAGCATCTGGTATTATGTGGGTCCATTCTCGTGGGAGGAGAAGACGGTGAATAAAAAGAGAGCAGACAGGGAGAGGATTAAAATTAATCAGGAAGAGACAACAGGCACGTACAGGGAGTGGGGTCCACTTTACATCGTGTAGTCAGAGAGGACCTCTCTGGAAAGACAAAGTTTGAGACCTAAGTGACAAGAATGAGGTAAGCCAACTGAACACCTGAGAGATGAATTTTCTAGATAAGTAGGACTAGGCCTTGAAGGCCTTTATACGAGGAGGGTAGAGGAGGTAGGATCATAGTGGCCCATTTCGTCCATGTTAAAGAACTAGCGTTTTATTCTCAGTGCAATGAGGAAACTTTGGAGAAATAAAGCAAAGGGGTTAAGAGCCAAGATCTGATTGGCATGACTCTGGGCAGCATCCAGAAGGAGCTCTGCTGTGTAACCAGAGTGGAGGATGGGAAACCATTTACAAAGCTCTTGTCATCATCTAGCTGAGAGAACCTGGTGGCCTGGACCTCAGAGGATAAGACAGAGATGGTGAGAGGTGAGTAGATGCCCAGAATATCTCAAAATGAGTATCAACAGGGCTTGAAGTCGAATTGAAAGTAGGAGGGATTGAGGAAAAGCAAGGGGTGGAGGAGCATTGCTAGGATCTGACCTGAGCTGTGGCGGGATGGGATGGTAATGCCACTTCACACCAAGGCAGAAGAAATAGGGGAGGAGCTCTCTAAGTGTCCAGCAGAAGAGAGAAACCAAGACAGTGTTAAGCAAGGAGGGTACTGTGCACAAGTTTTTAAACACTAGACTTACTTCACAAATTCTCCATGGCCAGCAAACCAACACTTTGTCCCATCGCCAACCTGGCAACCCAAGAGCCATTTCAGTATTTACTTCTCAAATACATCAGTGTTGTGGGCTGAACTGTATACGCCGGTCCTCCCAGATAAGGTGAGCTTCGGTCCTAACCCCTAGCACCTCAGAATGTGCCCCGTTTGGAGATAGGCTTTTTACAGAAGTAATCAAGTGAGAATGATGGGGCGTAATCTCATGCAACTAACGTCCTCATAAAAGGAGAAACTTTGAGCAGAGACACAAACACGAAAATGGAGGCAGAGATGAGGGTGGCGGAGCAGAAGCCAAGGAACACCGAAGATGCCAGCAAAGCCCTGGAAGCTGGGAGAGAGGCACAGGACAGCCTTGTTCTCACAACCCGCAGAAGGAGCCACCCTGTCAACGCCTCAGACACACACTCCTGGCCCCCAGAACTGGAGACAATGATCACTGTTGTCTCTGCTGTGAAAGCCACACATTGTGTAACATCGCTGAGCATCTCCAGCCAACGCCTGTAGTCGGTGCGGCCGAAGGGCGACCACGGGTCCCAGGCTTTCGTAGTGGGGGTCTCCTTTTCACACAAGCCAAAGACAAAATAGTTTTCTAGGACAATGTCAGCCACAGTGGGTCACCTCTCTGGCATCATTCTCAGTGTTTGAAATGGGACTTTGCTGCCAACCCTTGTAAAATGGCTCACAACAAAGTTCTGTGGGCCTACTGGCTGCCAAGTAATGACGGATGTTGCAGGGCCCCCACCATCACCAAGAAGTGGACGGATGAAGGCTGCAGACGTTGGGGATAACTGCGACGAATGCATCCTGGCAAATCAAAGCCAGGAGGGAGGAAGGGCAGCTGCCCACCCAGCTCCCGCAAGTCCAAAGGAACTTGCTTGACAACGTAGCCACCTTGAAAGGCTCCTCTTTCGCTCTGCCCATTTCTGTCCCCACAAGACTTACACTTGGTTTCTCTTTTTTCTAAACTTATAAAAATTCCCCAAAAATGTGATTTTCGTCTTCCTTTCAGAAATTTGGAAAATTTTCTTGAGGTGTTACAGTTAAGCTGGGTTTGATCACAGGAGCGGATAGCCACAGATGTGCTCAGTGCGGATGATGAGGTGTCTACGGTCATAATCCATGCGAGGGTTATTGTAAGAACCTTAGTGATAAAAACGGACCCTGTGTACAGAGTGTGCCAGGCACTCTTACAAACACGTCACATGTCATTACTCACTTGCTCCTCACAATATTCTCTATGAAGGACATAGATGCGTATTTACCTTCATTTTATAGATGAGCAAACTGTTTCAGAGTGATGAATGCCTTGGCCTGGTTACACAGCTAGGAAGAGATGAGCTAGCACTGGAATCAACAGCTGGCTTCAATCTACTTCACGCAGATTAGCGGCTCTCCTCACTCCTGCCCTGCATCCACCCTCCGCCTTCATCCCTCCTCCCCCCTTGTCTCTCTTTCTCCCTCTCCCTCTCTCTGCCCATCTTCCTCTCCTTCCATCTCTTTCTGTTTCTCTGAGCATTTCAAACTCCCACCTTGTGTGTGTCTACTCTGATCTGTTTGGGCCACTGACCGGCTTATTCTTGCTTTCTGCTCTGTAACTTTGCTTAGTTTCTACTCCTTTATGCCTCTACTCATCTGGACACGGCTCTCCATGGCTCGTCCAGCCTCTCTTTGCTCATTCAATGAATCCCAATGGACAGTCTATTGGGCGAATCCATTAGGTGTCCCTTACTCAGTCCAATCAGTTGTAGCTACAGGACTTGGCTTGGGGCCGCCGCTAAGACTAATGCCTTATAAGCACAGTATCATCTGTTTTTCTCAGAAAAACTATCTACTGATCAATTCTGTCACAGATAAGTGTGCTGATCAGATCCCTGCCCTTCCCTGCCTGTGCCTGAGCACACCATGTCCCTGGCGTAAAAATGCTCACGCACGCTATGTGTCTCTGGCGATGGTGGTAGCTGATTGTGAGCGAATAAATGAGAATCTTGTCTGGTTCCTCCAAGAGAAGACAAATGGGCCTGGGCTGCCAGGCATATCTGATCATAGGGGAACCTGGGTATCAGGAGGAGGCTGGACACAGAGAGCCATGCCGGTAGTGGTGAAATGCAGCAGGCAGCTGCCTCTTAGATAAACAGAGTCCTCCATCTGTGTGGGGGTAAAAGCTAGAGACCAGGAAGAAAAGCCTCCCGTGTAAAGAGACAAAAGGAACTGGCCTACATCAGGGAGGCACCCACTGAACTAGAGAGAGAATCCAGACATCTCAGGGAGGAAAGGGCAGAGGTGTGGAGCCAGACTGAGGCGCTCTGCTTCGAGCACACGGACTGTATGCTGGGCTTCTGCATCCACCGAAGAGTGATTGATCGAGGCTTTTGCAGTGTCTGTCTGCAATTGCTCACCTGAATATGTAAAGGTGTTTTAAATGCAAGTATCTGAGCCATTTTTTGTTTTTGAAAGTTCACTACCCCCCCAAAAAAAAAAAGGTACCATTCCCGTCTTTCCACATAATCTCTTAACAGATTTGAGCTGATCTATTACATCCCTGGACAGGTGTGGGGACCCTTGTTCACCCCGGCTTTCCATGATTTGCAAGATCATTCCTCCTTTCTTCATAGAAACTTTGATATACTAGGTTTACTGAAAACAGGTTCTCCATGTACTTTGGGAGAATAAAAATATCTTGTGCATTAAAAATAGGATCACAACAGGCACACAGATAGTTAGACATTTAAACAAAGGGTAACCAAATCTTCTAATCTTATAGCTAATCCATTTTCAATAGTGCCAGAAACACATAACAAAATATCCTACCGCTAAATCAGAATCTGTGGAACTAATATAATGTGTTGATTAACCTTGTCAATTAAAAAAAAACACAAACCTTCCTCACTTAAGCCATTGTAGTAAAGGATTCCCCTCTCCCATGCAGCAAGTCCAGAATGAAAGTGGGTTGTTGCCATGACAACAGAATACAAGACAGAGAACTTGAGAAGGGGGAGGTCTCTATGCGCAAGGCCAGAGACACAAGAAAGCCCTGGCCTTGAAGTGGTGGCAGCAAAGAGAAACAACCTGTCATGACTTCACACTGCCAGATGGTCCGCTGTTGACATAGGGTTCCCCCCAGCAATGTATTATTTGCATAATTTGGGAACATTCATTTAAAGGAAAATAAAGAGTTCACTTAGGTGCACACTGACATAATTATGGCAGTTTTTCTCTTTGAACAGCCCAGTATGTACTGTAAACATTCTCAAACACTTAGCACACATGTGCCATACACATAGAAGCTGCCTAAGAAGCATGTGTTTCACTGCAATTTATTGGTTTCTTGGTTTTTGGTTTTTTTGTTTGTTTTTTTGTTTGTTTGTTTGTTTCAGTACCGGGGATTGAACCCAGGGCCTTCACACTGAGCTACATCCTCAGCTCCATTTACTTAGTTAGTTAGTTAGTTTATTTTTTGAGATAGCGTCTTTCTAAGTTGCTAAATTGCCCAGGCTGGGCTGCAACTTGTGATCCTCCTGCTTCAGCCTCTCAGGTGCTGGGATTACAGGCACACGCCACTTTCACGAACCAGGCATTGCTCAAGATTCTGAGGCGAAAATGGCAGGTTCTGTCCTCCGAGCGCTCACTGTTTAGTGCGTAGACAAGCTTATATAAATTCCCGTGTAACTTTACACATCACTTTAATCCCAGCCTTGCCCAGGGTAACATGAGCAAGAATTCAGGAAAGAAGCACAACGCCCTGAAAGAACACCCGAGAAAGGGAGACAGGGCACAGGGTAGGTGTCCTGGGACCCGAGCCCCACAGGATGAATAAGAAACTGTGGCTCTCCTCGGTCTTCATTGTCTGCTTGCTTTGAAGTCATCCCGGCAGAACAGAGACTATAAGCAAAGTCCCTGCTGTAAAATCAGCCTCACTTGTGCAAGGCAAGAACCTGCAGGTCACTGATGCTGAACAAGAATGCACGAGGCCGGGAATGGTGGGAGCTGAGCTGGACTGAGCTGGTCCTAGGCAGCCAAGGTGTGGACAGGGTGTAGAAGTCCCTCCCCTGGAAGAGCTTGGACCACAGTTTCTGGGCAACAGAGGCACCGATTTGGCAAAGCCGCCTGTCTGGAAGGACTCTTAGCAGCAGTGGGGAGAGCTGCTTAACAGATAATGTAAAAATTGAGAGGACTGTGCCAAGGTTGCTTCAGACAACCAGAAGTTACAGGCGCAAGGTGAGGGTGGATTCTCGAAACACTTGATGGATAGAGCCACATACCTCCTCAGCATGACTCACCTCCCCGAATCCCTAAAACTCAAGTCTCCATCCTTCTCTCTACACCAGCTGCAACACTAAGAAAATGCCAGAGAAGAAGGCTAAGATTTGCAGTGACGAAAGCGCTTTCCATAATACACAGCACACAGCTTATAAATTCACTGAACCACTTAAAGCAACCCTAGTCACTTTCCCTACTGGATGAGCCGATGGACAGGCGAATACATTCCTTTCTCAAATGTCATCCAATACTGTTTCCTATCACTAGCGGTCATGGGAAGAAAGGAGATTTTTATAAAGATTCTGAACAATACATCAATGCCAACTCAGAGTGGCAGGAGAAACAAAACTGATAAGGCCTCACATAGAGATAGGATCATTCCTCAGTGGCTCTCCCGGTGTCACAGCAAATATTAACTTTTAAAGCATTCCTATAATATAGGAAAGTGACAAAGTTGGGGGATGACTCCCTTATGGTGGGAGAAGAAGAGAAACTAATGCCTGGAGGAATGAATTGACTTCTCAGAGCCGAGGCCAGTTGGAGGTAAGCCTGGGGGTAGAGCTGGGGTTTCTCCTCCTGCTCTGACCTTCTGCCCCCACGCTAATGAAGTTACTGTGCTTAACGTAGCCTGGCCAGATCTCACCTAAAAAGAAGCAGCAAAGACCTGAGATAATTTCCTTAAAAGAAAAAAAACAGCATCTTCTCTTTCTTCCAAACTGTTTATAATTGATGCAACACAGGAAGTCTCACCGCTTTTTAATGAGTTCCCAAACTCAAATTCTGCTATTTAATTTTTTTTTGAAATCTGCATTTGCCTAAAAATATCTCAGTAATTCAATGGAAAGGGAGGTTTTTGCCTAACTTATGAAAATGACCTCAATTTACTTTTCTGTGTAGCTAAGGGAGACAGGCCGCTGTTTGGTATCGGGGCTACAGGTTTTAATCCATTCCCAGTGGCCTGGGGCACATGAGTCCCTTCCCGCGTTGGGATAGGGTCAGAGGGAAACTCTACGCTCAAGTTCAACCACGCATTTCTTTGTGTATTTCATTATAAATTTGTGAGTGTTCATCATTTTCTCATTTTGCATCTATGGTACCAGGATTTATTTTATTTATATATAGGTGGAAATGCAGGACTTATACTGATGACTGGAAGAAATAGTTCACTTCGATTCTTCTACCCGGTCAATCTTGGACTCAGCTTATTTTTGTGTATACCTGTATTTATATAATGGGTAAATTGAGCTGGCAGTGATGAAGCGGGGAATGCCTTCTTTGCCTGCAATTTTTTTCCCCAAAATACACGTGCCATTTCTTTGTCTGTCACTGGGTCCTGTGATCCGCCACGCGGCTTTTGTCTCCCACCTCCCCCAGCCTCGCTAGGCACTCTCCTCTTTCTCTTTTCTTCTCATCTCCCAGGACAGAGTCCCACACCTCTGGATGTTTCGGCTCCCTGAAAACCTTAGGTTACCATGTGGTCAACAAGATGCAGTTCAGCTGAAAAGAAGGAGCCCAGTCCTGAGCTATTTTGGACGCGGACTCTGAGATTATACAGGACACCCACCCACAGTTTGCCTCTGCCCTGGGGCTCTGAGACAAAAGCTTCAGCTCTAGATGATGAGCAGAGGCAGCTCCTTGGAGCCAGCATGCAGGGTGCTCTGCTGCTCCCAGCAGTCAGAAGAACCAAGAAAAGAAGAGGGTGGTCCTTCTTCTCCAGGATTCACATATCACCCAAGCACATGCAGAAGGGCAGTTAGATGTGATTTCCCAAAACGTCATAGCAGTCACAAACTCCATCCAAATCAAGGTCTCCAGCTAAGGCAAGAAGAGAGAGAAAGGCTGGGAGGAGGGGAAAGGTGGGGAAGGAAAGCACAGGCTCCCGAGTCTTTGTTTCTCTCCCATCTGGCTGGAAGCCAGAAGGGAAGAGATCGAAGAGACCTCTCCTTTGTCCACTGATCTGACAGTCATACCAGTTACCACTCGGCAAAATCAAAGTGCAGCGCATTTACACATTCGGGTCCATCGCCCCAAAGGTCACTGGGAAATCTAAGTCTTCCTGTACCTAAGGGCAGCAGGATTTCTAGGCAGCATTTCTGTTTTCAAGGTCATAATAAAATGAAGAGTTCCACTTTCTCTGCCATAGCTTGTCGGTGTTAGCATTCTCCCAGTCCTCCACGGGGACCCAAAGCCCGAGCCCTGTGGCTGGAAGAGAAGAGAAAGCCCTTTCCAGCCCCTTTATCAAGTCTGCTTAGGCTTTAGCATGCAAAGTTCCAAGCCATAAATAATTCAAAAGGTATGAAGAAGATTTTCTTCACTCTCATCTATCCTTGCATACAACATTCCCCCTTTCTTTCTGGCGTATAACAAATACTAATTTAATCAACTGGCAGTAGATCGTATGGGTTGCTGACTCATGCCAGACATGGCCCCTGTGGATTAACAGAGCTCTCTCATCTCATTTGGAAAAGAAGGAGAAAGAAGTACAACTCCAAGCTGACCACTTTTCTTCTTTGTCTCCTCCTTTTTTACCTCCTCCTCCAAAAAAGACTATAAAGGTCGCCCCTGCTGTTCACGCTGGTACTTCTCACGGCAGCGTGGTCCCCCGCTAAGGTCTAAGCCCAGTGCAAGGTGTGTGGGCTCCGTTCAGTCCTTAAAACACTCAAGTCCCCAGGACTGCTCTTCAGATCGAGCGGGAATGTGGCAGGGGGAAGGGAGGGGACAGATCTGCCAAGGGCAGGAAAGGCTGAGACAGCTGTACAGATGCCGCCCTTGTTACCCAAGCTGCGAACGCTCACGTGGCAGGGAGACAGCACGCGTGGCGGGGAACCGGACAGTGCAGGGGGGAAGCCGATTCAGAAGTGTGGGGGAGCAGGTCGCACCAGGGACAATTTTCCCCTCACAGACAGAGCAGGAGAGGGAGGCTTTTGTACCCCCGGGGTCGAGGGAAAGGATGTTCCCGGAGATAAGCCAGCAGCAGAAAAGAGAAAGAAAGGCAGGGGGTGGAGCGGATGGGACAGTAAAGAAATGCTTCCCGAAAGAAAGGACCAAGAGATAAGAAAGTGTTTACAGGAAGCCCAGGTAGCCCTGTGGCCGCCTACTTCCCTTTCTCTCTGCTCTCGCATCTTAGCTATAAACATTTATCTTCTGAAGGAGCAGTTTCCACCCTCACCCCAGAAGGATTCCTTTAAAAACCCTCTGTTCCCCGATCCTCCCAGTATTTACTAGGCACTAATGTATAGGGTCCTCCGTGAGGAAGTAGAAGTCATCTCCCCTCTTGTCTCCAAATGCCTTAGAAAGCAGTTTCAGTGCTCCAAACACCACTCTGCCCATTATTTTCTTTGCTTTCTCCTCCTGACCACTCATAAGTACACAGAGCTGGCAGTAGGTGGCCCGTTCTGCAGAGGCTGAAATCCAGAGAAGGGATGGTATGTGCCGTTTCCAGCAGACAGGCCGCTCCCTGGGGGTCACACACAGTAGGTCTAACTGCTCAGACGCGATGGTTTACTAAGCAAATGGAGTAACAAATACCAGAACTTCTGGAAGGGCTGGCTGGTCTGGTTACTAGTCCCCACCCACAATGCTGACCGTCAGGCTCTGCTTTTATGTTGAATTATACACCCCACCACCACTGCATTAGATTGTAAACTCCTTGTGGCCAGGGACTCCGTCTGGGGAGTTTTGTGGCCCCCTCAAGTCTAAGAAGGAGGGCTTGCGGGGGGGAAAATTCAAATTTTCTGTTGATCACAAGTACACAGTATGTCTTTCAAAGTGAGAAACCTGCTGCCCTCACCCCTTCTTTCAAATCCCGCCATTGAGATGGATTTCTGCTGCAGTTGCTCCCCCAGAACATTGGCCCTGCCTAGGTTCTTTGGGGCTCTTTTCCGTGTGTGTGTACATGAATTTCCTGATCTTCCTCCAGGGTTTTTCTTCTAGATGGCTCCCTGCTGGCAAACAAGAAGCAAACCACTACAAAGCACTTTTGCCTTGGAACTCTGAGAATGCACGATCACCTTCCACAGGAAGCCCAGCAAGGGGAGCCTACAAGAAGCCCTTTTCTCCCTAAGCATCCCTAGTCATGGTGCAAATGTTCTGTACTTCTTTCTTCTGATTTACAGTTCTGCAACTTTGGGGTTGTTGGGGTGCGGGGAAAGAATGGGCCCTGCGTTGGTTAGGTTTCTACAGCCAGCACACAGCAATTCTAGCTGCACATGCTTCGGTGCCAAGAATGGAAGGCGTGGCTCGCTTTGTCCTTATTTGACCAGAAGGCTCAGCGTGGAATGCTGCCTGGTACCAGGGCTTGCGGACTCCAGGCACTCGTAAATAAGTGCTCGGCCTGCTATGGCTCCTCGGCTAAACGTTTGCACAGTAACTCAAATGAGGCAGGAGACATGAGTCAGGAGGGACAAATAACCTCAGGAAGGCACGGAGTGGGGAGTGCGGCTTCTCAAGCGGGGGATGGTGTTTCCCGGAGGGACAGGCTGCGGCAGCACCTGCCAGAGCCATGTGCAAAGCAGCTTGTGAGAGCAGCTAAGGGAAGCCACTCATCCACTCGTCCACACTGCTGAAAGGGGCAATAAAAAGACATTAAATATTCAATCTGTTCTGAAAACTCACCATTTAAACCAAGGGAATATACAAGCTGAGGACCTAAGGCTCAGAGATGGCACGGGCTCGGCAAGGTTAGGCCGGTAGAAATATGAAAAGATAATAGTTCTTTCATCCCAGTATTAAGTGTTTAGCGGTCATTGGATCACAGATTTCTCCTGGCCTTGCAGAGACAGGGCGCCAGAAGTTATTAAACCTACACGACAGGCTTCATTTTCTCCGCTGGGGACAACGAAGAGCGATCCTCTTCTAGATGCTATGCACCACCCTTCATGGGTCTGAAATAAAAGTGCACTCGTGCCATAAAAAGTACCGCTGTTCCCATTCCAAGAAGGACTGGTAGCGGGACGCTCCCTCTTCCGTGAATACCAAGACCCGCAAGTCCTGAAGTCGCTACCATAGTGCTGCATTCACATACAATCCACACAATCCCTCCGGGCTTTAAATCATCTCTAGATTACTTATTACCCCTGATATAGTACAAATGCTTGGTAAATAGTTGCTATGCTGTACTGTTAAGGGAATAAGAAGAAAAAAGCTGTACATATCCAGTACAGATGCAATTTTTTTCCCAAATAACTTCAATTTGCAGTTGGTTGAACCCACAGATATGGAGGGCTGGCTGTACATGCTGAATGAGCGAATGAGTGAATCCCCTCATCCGCTCGTGGTAAAGCTCAGCCTTGTCCAGATGTCAAACTTCTCCATTTTCAATCCGTCTCTTTTGTTACTTTTTAGTCGGTCAGCTTAGGCTACCATAACAAAGTCCTGCCCACTGAGTGGTTTAAGCTACAAAAGGTCGTTTTCTCAGTTGTGGAAACAGAAGTTGGAGGTCAAGGTGCTGGCGGGGGTGGTTCCTCCCATGCTCAGCTCCCTCCCCAGCTTGTAGAGGGCCGACTTCTGCAGGTGCCTCCGCCAGCTGCTCTGCGTCTGTTCATGTCCTTCTCTCTTCTTAGGGGAGGCCAGTCATTGCGACCTCATCTTTTATGTCAATTGCCTCTGTCAAGGCCTTGTCTCTGAAAGCAGTCACATCCTGGGGTACTGGAAGTTAGAGTCTCAACGCATGAATTTGAGGAGGACACAATTCCACCTGTACTAATTACAACATTTGTGTGTGTACTGTGAGGCAAATGCAGTCACCTCTGTGTACGCATGGACACGTTGGCAAACACAGGACGACACGGGATCTGCCGTAATGTGTCTGCCCACCCACAGGCACCGTTCTTCCTCCCAAAAAGCTGAAGATAAAAACTCATTGTTTCAGATAGTGGTAACATCATGGACCATGTCACCAATGTACCAGACGAGAGGAGCGGGCTCATTTCCCAATTCCCAACACGTCTGTCTGTCCCATTGGAAACTTACTCGTGCTCAGGAAAGTTCCAACCAGCCAGCGAGTCCTCTCAGCCCTTCCCAAGGGCAGCAATGCCAAGACCTTTCACGGGCTGAATTTTTGCCTCATAAGTGAGTAGAGTCAAGAAAGAGTACTTCTGTGGCGTTTGGAATGCTTAAACATACTCATTCAGAATTGTCTGGCCTAAACTCATATTTTGTGCGTGTTGTTTGTTTTTTTTTTTTTAATGCTCCTCTGAGCCCGGCATGCTAGAGACATGACAAATTTGGCATTTCAATCCATGTGCACATTTGAGTTCTAGGAACGCACCTTGGTTAGGTTTTTAGAGCACCTTTGCTGCTGATATACACACAAGCAGGCAAAAGATACTGAGTGTAAGAATAAAGTGGGAAAATATCTTCCATCTATCTTTTTCCTATCTCAGAACTGAACCTCATATTTATTTAAAAATATTATAAGAAGGAAGCCTTAATTGACTCGGGGTCAAAGAGTCTGAGTCCAGTGAATTAGTGTTATTTCTTTACCCACCGTGCACGGGACATAGAGTGTTGCACTGAGTGACAGCTATGTAAATCTCTGTCTTCCAGGATCACAGAATCAGCGAGGAGACACAGACACATGGAACTGTAATTAATGGTGGAAAGCAGGAAAAGCCGATCAGTTCCAACCGAGCAGAGCAGACACTCATGCTGCTGGGTTTCAGAGTGGGGCCGATCACCCCTCGGAGGGGTCTCAGAGGAGACATCTGAGCTTGGCTCAGGGGTTTGGACCAGGTCCTAAAAGGATAGTGGTTGCACCGAAGGCTTTGAGCAGGAGGAGGATGTCACGCCGAAGCTGGTGTTGGAGGTGAGGCCCCTGGCACAGGGCATAGGATGCGCTAGAGCAAGTGGGAAGCAGGGCGGGGAGACAAGCTGTGGACCTCGGCCGTGGCTCCGGCCCAGGCACCTGAGCTGAGGGCTGGAGGGGATGAGAAGAGGAAGAGACAAGCGAGCCATGACAAATAAGTGGAGCCTGGAGTCTTACTGACGGTGGAGGACAGAGGGCAGGGACCAGTGTTATGAGCACTGACCAGCTCTTGTTACTCAAAGGGAAGGCCCAGCTCATGGCCAGGCAGCTCTCTCAGCTGCAGAACCACCCAGCATGTCAAGCTTTCTTGTGGGAGTCCCAAGTCATGCTAAGAATGTAGCCCTACCCTCTGAACAAAGAAGAATGTCCAGGGCACGTACACTAATTATGCAAGGCCAGTTATCAAACAAGTCCCAGAGCTCTTTCATAATCCCTTCGGCACCAAACCCAAACCAGGCCTCCATCACAGCTGTGCACAAATAGACGTGGTCTGGCTATGGCTCAGATCATTCAGACGTCAGATCACGTACTTTTGTCCCCTGTTGGAATTTATAGTGTTTTGGGGGGGAGGGGGTGGGGAGCTTGTTAGGCATCTGCAGCCTACCTTTCTCTTTTCCAACTGCCCTTACTTTTACTTCAGTCGAATTTCACTTATGATCCCAGGGGTCTCATGGTATAAGTTAGGCTCACCAAGGCCTCCATCCACCTGTCCTTATGAACATTTATAAGGTTCTGGTTCAAATATCCCCTGAAACCAGGCATCTCTAAACTTTTTATTTATATGAAGTAACTACTTCACAGTTTGAACTAGTTTGAGCTCTGTATTCTGCTGTTTGCACTTACAAAGTCAGACAGAGATGGCTCATTTCATTGTGTTATGATGGAAAAGGCATTGGGAAGGGGGCAGAATACGGTCATCGAGGTCCTACTCTGGTGTGAACTAGACATTTACCTTTGCCAAAGTTCTGCCTCTCTCTGGGCTTCGGTTTCCTCATCCGTAACATAAGGAGTTGTTCAAGCCAATCACTAATGATCCTCCCAGCTTTGACTTTCTGACTCTAAAAGCCCTACCATGCTGCTAAGCTCCGGTGAACTTGAGTACCTTTGTCATGATCTGCCTCCCACAAATTAAATCACTACCTCCATGTGACACCAAGCTGTCGCCTATGAATGCCAGGTGGACTACCACTTCCAAAGAGACTGAGGAATGAAACATGGTTCCAGATTTTTTATTACATGCAGACATGAATTGATGGTAGATGGATGGAATAAAGTCAAGTGTTTCCTTTTTTCTGGTGTTGGGAGGACATTGGAAGAATGAGGAATGTGTGGGCTGGCATAGGAAGCAAGGACTCTTTTAGACAAACTGAACTGGGGTCTATGGGAGACAGCCAAAACTACGTGTCCAACTATCTGGTAGATGCCGGAGGGGATATTCTCAAACTTCAGTTAGCATAAATACAGCAAGATAATTTGAAGGTGGGTGAGGATAAACACAGGGCTGGAACTGGAGAGAGAGAAACCCTACCTGGAGATATTCTGATGGACGTAGTGACATAACGACGGAGCTAAAAAGGGAAGGGAGTAATTTCTCCTGAATTGCTGTTTATGCTGGGCTCTTCTCATCTATCGATGTGTGGAAGGGGAAGGGAAAGAACCATCACATCTCCTTGGGTTATGTCCTTGGTATATGCAGTGGGACAATTTCCCATTGTCCAAAAGGAATGGGCAAAAGAGGAGTCATGAAGCCAAGCACAGATCAGGTCAGTAGCCCCCAGATCATGGCACACCCCAAGAATGACGGACCCCGATCTTTCACAGTAGGAGTTGTGTTTCGATGTCCTGTGTCATAGCCCTTTCCTGAATTCAGACACATGGATGAGCCCTACCCAGGACTAGTTTCTAGAGTTCTCTATCCTTTCCTGCCTTGGGCTTCTATGAAGCTAAGGAAGCTTCACACAAGGAAAACTCTGACAGACAAAGAAGTAAATGTTCCTTTCCTACAACCTCCAGTGGGTTAACACCCCCAAACCCTTCTGCACCTCCACTACTGAGATTTCCATGCATCTGTGTGTTGGCTTTTCCTCCTCCCCTGACTCAGTCTCCCCACTGCCTCGCTCCTTCTTCCTGGGATCATCACTGAAATAAACGATCGGCACTCAGCCTTGGATGGAGCCCGCTTCCAGGAGAATATGACCAAGAGCGAGATGAGCTAGCCTCAGCAGCGGCAGAGCAAGAGAAATGCTGTCCGGAGCATGAGGACACATTTCCTTTAAAGCTGAAAATACTGAAGGACCAGAACAGATCTCTGCTTATCTCCAAAGGACCGAAGGCTGAGCTGCATCCTGTGGGGCAGGCAGAGATGCTACCCTGGATAGGATCCAAGGGCCTTGGTCATAAATCCCTCCAGCAAGGTGAACATGCAGTGCTAGTTCCCAGCATTTGACATTGAAAGCACAAACAACAGACGGAGCCCCGCCTACCGCAGCGGAATGGCACTTCCCTCTGCAAGGTGGCCTTCACCAGCTCCAGGGCTGGGTCCTGGGAGCCTGTGGCAGTTCAAAGCCCAAGAAAGTGTGCCCTATTTCACTGTGTGACTCATTCCCACAACATTTTAAAAGCCAAGGTAACTTAGCAGATGTGAGCTTTCCTGACAGTACAAGGAGCCAAGCACAGTTTACACCAAGCCCCTTCAATCATTCATGCTATTGGCTGGCACGTGCTGGCATTTCAGTCAGCAACTCCAGCTTCAGCACACTGAGGGGATGGCTTTTGTCTTAGTCCACTCTTCCCTTGGGCTGTGTTCTCTTATGTTCTAGGTCCCCTTCTCTTCTCCACCTTAAACTTCTCTGATGGCTTTGCTGTTGACCACCTCCTTGGACATGTGGTGACCATTGGTCCTTAATACGGTGCTGTTTCTACCTTTGCAGAAAGAGTGGTTCATTCTTGAGAGGTTGGGCAGCCCTTATTATCATTCCATTCCAAGCTGGACTCTGAGCCGTGGCGTAATTCCCTATGAGAGATGGCTGTTAGATAACAGGCTCCTCTAAACTCCTAGGAGGATACTAAGGGAGTTTCAAAAGCCAGAAAGAAAAACCAAGGCCAAGATCTGATGTCTGCTTCCCAGGTCCACCAGCACTGCACTATGGCTGTGAGCCCCTCACTGGGCCTCTCCCCTGTCTGTAGCCCGCCATGATGCTCGGGCTCTGTTTCACCTCAAGCCTTTTCTCTTCCATTACCTCTCTTTTCTAAATTTCCAGAGTCCACTGTTAGCTGCTTCTGCACAATTTCTTCTCTTCTCATTTGAAAGCCAACCATCAACATCTTTTGGCATAAGACCCTCTTAACCTCAACTGCAATTTTACATTTTTAAATATTTAACACATTAATTGTTTATTACTGTAATAAAACATGTCTAGCTCTTCATTCAGCCAACTTACTCCTTCTAGAGGAGAACTAAAACTTACCTTCATATCCTCAGGATTATCTAATTTTTTTTAAAGAAAAATAGAGGGAGGTGGCCAGGCATGGTGCCAAATATCTGTAATCTTAGCATTCCGGAAGGCTGAAGCAGGAGGACCACAAGTTCAAGCCCAGCCTGGGCAACTTAGTAATTTAGTGAGACCCTTCTCAATATCAACAAATAAATAAATAAATTTTAAAATGGGCTAGGGATGTAGTTCTGCATGAAGGTTCTGACCTTCAATCTCCAGGACCATAAGAGAAAGAAAGAAAGAAAGAAAGAAAGAAAGAAAGAAAGAAAGAAAGAAAGAAAGAAAGAAAGAAAGAAAGAAAGAAAGAAAGAAAGAAGAAAGAAAGAAAGAAGAAAGAAAGAAAGAAAGAAACAAGAAAGAAAGAAAGAAAGAGAAAGAAAGAAGGTAGAAAGAAAGAAAGAAAGAAAGAAGGTAGAAAGAAAGAAAGAAAGAAAGAAAGAAAGAAAGAAAGAAAGAAAGAGAGAAAGAAAGAAGAAAGAAAGAAAGAGAAAATAGAGTGGGGTGATATTATTTCAGCATTCATCGGCACACAGAATTTCACCCAACCTAGATTTGAGGTATTGCCAATGTTTCGATGACAAACACATCCTTTACTACCTGGAAGGGTTTCAAGGCTTAATGTTAAAGGAGAATGAAGTAAAACTTGTGGTCCAACAAAGATGCTTTGCATTCTCTACCCAGGGCTAATTTAAAGATAGGGATTTTGGGGCCGGTGAGATGGCTCAGCGGCTTAAGCGCCTGCCCGGCAAGCGCGAGGGCCCAAGTTCGACTCCCGGATCCCACATACCAAAAAGGGGCCGGTGATATCGCTCAGCGGCACGGGCGCCTGCTGGCGCGTGAGGTCCTGAGGTCGACCCCCCCGGTACCCACAAAATAAATAAATAAATAAATAAAGATAGGGATTTGATATCTGCCTTAAAAGCAAAATGGTCTGAAGTCCCGGCATCTGCACCCAAATAGCCTTTCTGCTTTTTCCTTTAATATAGTGCAATGATTTTCAAATTTCAGCATGAATGGAAATTAGAATACAGAAGGGTTTCATGGGTGATGCTGGGGCCCTTCAAGGGTAATTCTGTGTTTATATGATGCTTGCCTTGGGTGGTTGATTATGGAATCCAAAAATATTCCTAAGATACGATTCTTCTGTTTGGAAAGCTTTCTTCAACATGAATTCTGCCAACAGAATAGAATTTCTAAATGGCTGCACAATTTTAAGTAGCCCCCCACACACCTTGGTCTTTCTATCCTTAGAAAGAGAACTCAGCGCTCAGCCCTGGGGTGAAGAGTGGAAAGCCACCCCTGACCTCCAGGTCGCCCTGAGCAGCTTCTCTGCGGTTTCAGTAGGCTGAGAGCTAGGAATCAAGGGGCGTGGCTTTCTTATTCACCAGCCAGGTGACAAGGGCTGCAGAAGCCAATAGCACCCACTTCATCTCTGATTTTCAAAGCAGAGATCTCCTTGGGCCCGTCATGTGCGTCCCAAATTTCCCAGCTTTCTTTCCAGCCCTATTGCATCTGTCACCACTTGTACCCCTGCTCAGGTTCATGGTAAATGGTCTGTTTCTGTCCATGACTTTTTCATCTATGTCGGGGAAAGGACCGTTAGACAAATCCAACGGGACAAGTTCAGAGAGTTTGTCAGTCCCCGTCATGCTCGGGTCTGGCTGTGCAGTGGAGCAGGGATTGGAAACAGACTGGTCAGGACGGGAGGTCTTCCAGAAGTTGATCTCGGTGGAGAGAAGCACGGGAGGGGTGAAAACCAGCAAACTACCAACACTGCCGGCTGGCGAGCTGAAGAGCGCTAGCAGGGTATGAGTTAAAGTCAGTCAGTCTTTCTCCCCACAGAGGGAATGGGGAGGTGATGGCATAAAGCCAAGTACATTTGGGATGAGTGGTAAGCGTCTGATACAAATAAGAAGCTATAATTTCTCATCAACAATTATTTTCAACTTACCAATAATCAATAGTCACTGATAAGAGAAACGAAAGCTGAGGTCTTACATCTTATTTCACTGAGACAGTAGACAAGAACTTCCACATCTTTCCATTACCAAGGTGAGTAAGCTCTGACCCACCCCCAGCAGCTGAACACGCCAGCCTCCCCTCCTCTCTAGGGTGCCAGGGCCTGGCTGCAGCCCAGGCCAACCTCTTCTTGCTTGTTGGAATCTAAGCATTCAGTCCCAGAGCACCTTCTGCTTTATCACCTATTGTAGACTTGGTCATTCCTATCAGCCTACAAATGTGCCATAACACAACAGCCCCCATTTCAAAATAATAACAAAAAATCTCTTAACTTCAAATTTCCTTCCAGCTGCCTCTCATTTTTCTGCTCTTCTTTTTAGCAAAATTCCTCTCTCGATCTCTTCTTCTTCCCCTTCTTTTGAACAACAAGCAAAAACCAAGTTCTATATAACCAAAATCAATACTCAGTCTCCCAACATGAGCCCCAATTGGTGACTTCATATCATCAATTTATTTACTTGACTATGTTTTTGATGATCTGTCCCCAATCCCACCACTGTACGAGAAGCAATACTCATGAGAAAAGAGAAACTTTGAGCTCTTTGCCATGTATCTCCAACTTCAAGAACACTATGTGCCTGGCATATATTAGGTGCTAAACAAATGCTTGTTGAATGAACAAGTCAACCAATTGACTAATCATCATTGGGGTTATAACAAGAATGTGGCTGGGATGACACCAGTATAATAGTAAAAAGCAAGAATAAAAATCTCTGTGAGACATACCTGTGTTATTAATTTAGCCTCATATTTTGCAATGGTCTAGGAAGTCATGCTGTCCATTCTCAGAAACGGAATGGCAAGGCAAGAAAAAAGGCAATTATTTATTGAACATCTATTGTGTAACAATTATGGACTCCCAATTTCATATTTTTCTCATTTACTCCTCACACAATTTTATGAGATAGATACTATGACTATCTCCATTTTGCAGATGAAGAAACTGAGGCAAAAGAGAAGTTAACTAGTTTATTCAAACATGAGTTCAGCATGAATGAGGAAGCAATGCAGTTTTGTAGTTCTCTTAGGCTGGATACTAAATGTTGTCAGTCCACAGAAAATCATAGCAACTGGGCTGATAAAGATAAATAAGTCAGTTCCCAAAATAAAATACTTATCTGTTTTAGAATATCTGTGGTATTGCTTTTATTGTCAAGAGCCACTGAAGTAAATAAAGCAATGAAGTTCAATGTGCTTTTATTGTTTGTTTGCTTTTCCAAGCATACTTAATATCAGCAGAGGCTCGTGTCATTATTCATAGCACACATGTAATGGTAGAATGGGCGTCTGGCTAAAGGGTCCGGCTAAATACAGGATATCCAGGTAAATTTCTTCTCCAAATGAAACACAAATACTGTTTTACCATAAGTCTGTCTCACAGATATCTGAAATTCAAACTTTGCTCTGTTTCTGCATTTTTATTTTCTAAACCTGACAATCCTACACCTGGCCACGTGCTCTGTCACCATTCCCATACTTGGCTTCTCACACTGCCAGGCAGGTTTTGTCCAGGAGGTAGAGACAGAAAAGAAGGGAGAGAGTTGCTTGAAAGGACTTGGAGAAGGTAAAAGCCCGATGACCTGCTCTCTTGCTTTATGAAGAAAGGGCTTATTTACCTCCAGACTCTCTTGAGTTCCTGCCCCACTCAGGCATTCTCCTTGCAGCTCAGAAACTGAACAACTGTGAACAAATCCCTTACACTCTCTAGCCTCAGTTTCCCCATCTGTTAGAAAAAAAGCAGGTGTCATGGCTTGACTCACTTCCGTAGATACAGTGCTTGATCTAGACACTTCTGGAGCTTTTAAAGAGAAACTGAAATGGTTGTGAAAAAGAAGCTATATGAGGGGAAAGAAAAAGAGAGCAAGATCGTATGCAAGTACCCGCATTTGTATCTGTGCAACTGCAGCCAAGGCGGAGGAGATGGTGGGGAGTGGGACGATGCAAATTTCACACAAAATGTTAAACGGGATTTGTCGTAGCCACATTCTTGTTGCTGAGCACAATGCCTTGCACTCAAAACTTAAAGGAGGCAAGGTCTCTTTTGGCTCATATTTTCAGTCCATAGTCAGCGGGCTCCAAGGCAAGAAGGGGACGCAGAAGATCCTGCTGTGGAAGATAGCTGCTCACATCATGGTGGCCTGGAAGCAGAGAGAGGAGGGAGATGCACCTTCCAGGTCACACACCCTAAGACCCGCCTCTCCCTACCGAGTCCACCTCTTAGCAGCACGTATAGTAACAGCACCTCATGATCCAGTCGCCTTCCAAAACCCTGGCCTGAGCGCAAGAGGCTTTGCGGGGAGGGGACACTCCTGATCTAAGCTATAAGAAAGCTTCATACCGGCCGGTGAGATGGCTCAGTGGCTTAAGCGCCTGCCCGGCAAGCGCGAGGGCCGGGGTTCGACTCCCGGAACCCACATACGAAAAAGGGCCGGTGATATCGTTCAGCGGCACAGGCACCTGCTGGCGCGCAAGGTCCTGAGGTCGACCCCCCGGTACCCACAAAAAAAAAAATTAAAGCTTCATACTGACCTGCTTTTATAACAAAAACAAAAGAAACCAGACTTTGAGTAAAGAAAGTAAAAACTTGATAACTGGGGCAAAAGCAAGACTAATCTATAAATTACTTTCCCTGAAGTGGGTTTAAATGGTAACTTGAAATTCATGCTCTGTGAAGAAGAAAATATATAGACCGGGAAGCTTGGAGTTAGGATCAAATTAAAATAACAAGAAAATTAACAGCATCAGTGCCTGATACTGTGTCTAATGGGTATTCTAAAGTAAGGCAGTGTTAGGAACCAAGTCGTGTTCCCCAAATTCATATTATCTTACCTGACTACTCAACCATATGATGCCATAAAGGTGGGGTCTAATCTGATAGGATTATTGGCCTTATAAGAGGAGGATGATATAAGAAGAGGAGAACAAATCTCTCTCTCCTTCCCTCTCTTTCTGTGCAACCACACACTGAGGAAAGGCCATACAATCACACAAGAAGAATATAGGCCCCAAAATTCAGCTGTGTCTACACATCCCGATCTTTGACTTCCAGCCTCCACAACTGTGAGAAGATCGATTGCTGTTGTTGATGCCACCTGGACCCTGATATGTTGTTATGGCAGCTCAACCTGAGTTAGTCAGTAAAGAATGAAAATCTATTGGGAGAAGCACCAACATACACATTTTAAAAACCCTATTTGTAAAAAGGCTATAGTTGCTTAATATCAGGTAGAATATGGAGCAAGAAAGAGAAATGAAGTCAGGGAAAGGAATGGACTAAAACAACCTAGTAATTAATGGACTACACAACCAGGAATGAAACCTCTTCTCCTGTGTCAGGGGCAGCCCTAGGTTTACCAAGCTCCTGTGCATTTCGCTCGGACAGCAAAGTTGAATTAGCAAAGGCAGATGGGGCAATACTGTGAGAATATGCAGAGAGGTGGATTCTAACTTTAAATTCTGAGAACTTTGGTCTAGTCACCTGTGTGCTCATCAGTATTCATTCATTCAAAGCGTCGTATTAGGAGATGGGAGGATCTGAGGTTTGAAGAATCTCCTCTTATTCAAGGACACACAGTTCTGTAGGAGCAGTGTCAGAAAGCCGAAGTAATGCAAGACTGGGTTTCCAAAGGCCTTAAGTAACTGTCGCAAGGTTAAATGTATAGTACATCAGCAGTGCAAGCTATGGAGGAAAGGCAGGAAGAGGAGCGGAGCAAGACCGAGGTGGAGACAGCAGGGTTAAAGGAGTGGCCGGGGAAGACCCACCAGGAAGGTGAAATTTTAACTAAAACCTGAAGGAATTTGAGGAGCAGCCCGTGAAGCTCTATGGGGGGAAGGTCCTCCAGCCAAAGAAGAGAGCTGAGCTCTGAGGGGGGTACGTGCCCGGAATCAAAGGAAACAGACGATGGACCATCACCGCAGGACAGAGGGAGGGAGGAGAAGGATGTAATGACAGAGAGAAGAGGGATAGGGGAGACCTGTATAGGGCTCCATGGGCTCTGATGAGGACTTTAATTTTTATTTTGAGTCATTGATGGCTTTTTTTTTTAAAGGATTACTCTGGCTGCTGGGCTGATACTGTGGCAAGTGAAGGTGGCAATGGTGGAAGCAGGTAAACCAGTTAAGAGGAACTTTGGGGCCAGTGAGATGGCTCAGTGGCGTAAGCGCCTGCCTGGCAAGTGCGAGGGCCTGAGTTCGACTCCCGGAACCCACATACGAAAAAAGGGGTTGGTGATATCGCTCAGCGGCACTGGCGCCTGATGGCGCGCGAAGTCCTGAGGTCGACCCCCGGTACCCACAAAAAAAAAAAAAAAAAAAGAGGAACTTTGACAATCTGGGTAACAGAAGAGGTGGCTTGGACCACCTCTGCCTCAGTGGCAGAGGTAGTGAGAACATCAGATTTTAAGTTTATTTGGGAAGTAGAATCAATATGATTTGCTGCTGATGGCCTGCATGTGAGCTCTGTATGAGGAGACTCACCTTACTAAGCACCCTAATTTCAACACTGGCATTGTAGCATGGCATCTTCTGCTAAGGGACCTCAATTACGTGGCTGGTTCAGTCTGCACTGGGATCCACCACAAGCCCCTCCCCTGCCACCTCCATAGTGATTTGGACTGATGGTCACTCCATCACTGTGCCTTCTCCTGACCCCTCTCCTTTCCCAAGCCCAGTGTGGGTCCATTCCATAGCCCTCCATCTCTGCCCCTCACCACTTTCACTCAGACTCTTGTCAGATGGAAACCATGGATTTTGTAAGAAAAAAAGTTTTACATAGATGAAAATGTGTCTGATTAGGTAGACAGTTCCAAGCCAGGGTAACTTAAGAGAAAGTATTGGACCATCCATATAGCATGAAGGTGAGCAGAACAGCATGGTCACCCATTGAAAATTAGCACCTTTTTAGCTTTTTACCCAACCCATTTCCAGATTGGAAGACATTTTAAGTTAAAATAAGACTTATATAGCTGCTGTGTGAGATCAAGAATGCATAAGAAATCTAAAGACAGCGTTAGTCTTAGGTATGAGTCATTAAGCAACACAGAAAGGAAGAAGGAGGCAAGAATGAAGGAACAAGAAAAAATAGAGATTGATTCTTTCCTATTAGCTATTTCACAAAAGCCGGAAGTGAGTTATTACCATATGCTATACTGTTTACCTAACTTTTAAAAAGAATTCAAGCCATCTACCCCCATCTATCACTTTGATTTAAAGCAGGACTTTTAGAAAGTAACAATTAAAAAGAAATCCTCTCAAGGGATAAGACGGAGCAAGCTAAGTCCAACCCAACTATTTTGTAGGATAAAAAAAAAATACACTACGTGCCTACACGCTGACACAATTGATGCAGGAGATCCTGGCTTCCTGCTTTTCCAATGCACGATCGGGATTTCCAGACACTTAGAAATGCTGGGGGCTGTGTGTGCACGTGTTGTTGTTTTAAAGGATCTAATGCTGTAATTCTCACATGTGGAAATTTTCCACTGGCTTTAATACGAGCCACCTCAAAGGCTGTGCTCGGGCAATTTGAAGGCATATTTCCATCCCCTGGTGGAATACATTACAAGATGAGATGAAGTAGTTATTTTCTAGGGCTTGTTGTGTTTTTATTCCTCCCACAAACAAAATGCAAACCATCACAAATTAAATAAATTCCTCATGGTTCTAAGGAGGCTTCTCATTCTGTTTTTTTGTATATTCAGCAGTAGTGTTGCAACCAATGTTAAAGGGCCAGCCTCAAATGGAGAATTTACTTTACCATTAGGGTGTGAACAGGAAATGCAGACCTTGGGGGCTTTACTCTGAAGGGATTTTGGTGGAATAAAGAGCCATGGTAGGTGAGCAGCAATGTCAGCCCTTTCTTAACTTCTTTACCAATTGAACATCCCTTAACTGAAAATGCTTGGGATCGGAAGTACTTCAGATTTCAGAGTTTTTCAGATTTAGGGATATTTGCATAGACCTTATCAGTTGAGCATCCCTAATCCAAAAAATCCAAAATACTCTGAAATCTAAAAATTTTTTAACATCATTCAGCACTCAAAAAGTTATGGGTTTTGAATTAGAGGTATGTGTCTCCCTGAGGTCTTCTAGTTGCCTAAAATAGCAGGTTCTCCAAATGCCAGATCCCTTGAGCCTACCCATTTCCCCTGCCTCAGTCTTAACTGTCACAATTACACAAACAGCTACTATGATAATGAGCTATTCCACAAGACATTCTTCTTCAACTATGTCCTTGATGATTATCTCTTACTTGTTTTTATTAATTTTTTATTTTTCCTGTAGAGATGAAAAGTGGCTAGATTTCACTGTCAACCAGAGTAATGGGTGTTGGTCCTCTTATTTTGGGTGCTGGTCTTGTGTGTGGTTGTTAAGCTTAATTGTGTCAACTTGATTGGCTTGCACACACTTCTGGGTGTGTCTGGGTGGGTCATGGAGGTGTGACCTTGAGTACCATATCTGGCCCCTCATTCCTTTTTCTCTGGTACATTGTCCCCCTGCTGTGCTTCTTGGCCACCATGAACTGAACACCTTTGCTCTGCCATGCCCTTCTACCACGTTTCTCCCATGGAGCCAACAAGCCATGGACTGAACCCCCTGAAACACTGACCTAAATTAAATGTATTTTCCTTTATGTTGTGGATGTAGGGTATCACATCCCAGTGTGGGGAAATCTGAAGCTATACCTGGATAGTACAGTCAACTTACCCACTGCAACAATGGGAATAGTGCATAGAGCCAATGAAAGTCATGAAGTGATCCTGTCTCTACCTGCCTCCCTGCTCTAGCTTTTATTTTAGCAAAAGATAGAATCTCTGTACCTGATCTGGAAGTTAAAGGAAGAAGGTGGCCCAGTGCCACCATTTTTCCAGCTCTGCCACCATCTTTCCAGCTCTGTTCCTTACCCTCACATTCCCTGGCTATTCACAAACATGATGGGGATCACTCTGGGGATGCGCAGCCACTCTCAACTTTTATCTACGATGTACCCTTGCATAAGACCATTAGCCAGAGTGCTACTTCTAGGTGTCTGTGTTTGTGTCAGAAAAGAAAATATGGGTATCAGATGACTTGTTCAAATCAAAAGTCTCATCAGCTTAGCCACAGAAACTAATAGGTTCCACATTCTTTCGTATGCCTCTGGCTAGAAAATATAACTAAAGCCAGAAGTTACAAGCTTCAGTGAACAAACTTATGAGAAACCTCAAACATTTAGAAGACAGTCAACATAGTTTGAGTAGACATACCTTTTGGTTAGAAATTACATCTTGATGGATAGCTAAGAAAATTCTTATTGAATATTTACACACCAGTTGCCATAATTTAAGTCGAACCAACCCATTGTATCTTAAAGATGAGTCTCAGCCTGTTTCTTTCTGCCAAAATGTTTCTTACTATATTAAAAAGTTTGTTTTAACAGTTTTAAGAGCTGTTGTCTTATAACCTTGCAACTATAAATATTTGTTACAGTACACTACATATATTGAAGTTTGCTGTACAAATTTGTCATTGAACATTGTGGTTTATAGGTGAAAACAGCGTGTGTTGACTTGTTCTAGTCTGTTTGTCATCAGAGGCTGGCATAAACCACCTATCTTGTGATAATTAACCCAGCATTAATTCACTACTCCACATCCAATCTACTCAATCAACATAAAAGGACTGAACACCATCTCTTAAAATTAAGACCATAACTAAAGGCATTCTTGCTCAAAAGTATTTATTTTACAAGTATAATTAAAGTGGTGATAACGAAATAGCCTTTTAAAAAATGGGAGCTTCTCTGCCACATAACTAACAAAATTCTAGGGATTCCACTGTTTTCATTTCAGAAAGTGATATCCTCTGCATTTACTTTTTAAATAAACAAGTAGGAAATTTGAAAAGTTAAAAGATAAGCACTTAAAGGGTAATTTTCATGACAAGGTGACTAAGATGAAACTATAGTCATGCAGGGCTATAAACAAAACACCAACCTGGCAAAGAGGGTAGCTGGTTTAGTTACTTTCTCATTGCTGAGACAAAATACCTAACACCCACAAGTTAAAGGGTAAAAGGTTTATTTCAGCTCACAGCTTATAGATGTTTTAGTACATAGTCAGTTGGCTCCAAGGCAGGGTGGCATGGTAAATTGGCATCACAGAAAAGAAACAGTCCATGGCAGGGTAGGCAAAAGGCAGCAAACAGCAGCAGCAAGCCTCCCTTTCCCTTTTATCCCATCTACGCTACAAGCCTTTTGGGTGGTGCCACACCCCCATGGTGGGCCTTCCCATTATCCACACTCAGAACTATGATGAACCAATTAGTGGACTAATCCAGTACCACACACCCTTAATTCCAGTATGATAAACTCTAGATCTGGCCACCTCTGAAAGGCCCCACCCATGAGCACACAGGTCTTGGGGGGACATCTAGATACAAGCTATAACTGTGGCAGATCTTAGGTGCTCAGTAAGTGCAGGTCAAATCTGATTTGTATCTACCAAAACCCCTTTATACTGAAAGTAGTTTATTACTGCACAAAGGTCAAGACATACGGTATCTTTTTTAAAGTTATCTAATCCCACCCCTGCCCTAAAATTCCCCTTTTTATCCTCAATAGACAAATGAGGATAGACAACCATCTGAGACAACCATCAGAGATTTCCCAATATAAGAGATTCTCTGGTGAGGGTGTGGTTTGTCTCCCAAAAGTTCAAGTCCTGGAAGCTTGGTGCACAGAGCAGCAATGTTGACAGGTGGTGGGGACTTTGGGGGGTGCTGGTGAGAGATGAGTGGGTCACGACTGCTCTCCTGAGGGATTATTGCTGGTCTCATGGAATGGGTTGTGTCTCACAGGAGTGGATTAGTTCCTGGGACAGCAAGTTGTTACAAAAGTGTAAGCCTGGTCCCTCCTTGCTCTCTCGCTTCCTGTAACACCAAGTGATCATCCTTTTTGGATGTGCCCACTTCCTCCTCTGTGCCATGTCACAGCACAAACAGAGGGGCCCTTGACAAATGGCAGTGTCATCCTGTGAGCTAAATAAACTTTTATCCAGCCTTAGGTATTTTGTTATAAAAACACACAATGGACTAAGACGAGGTGTATTGCTTCTTCTTTAACTTGCGCCATCTTCTTCGGCTCCTTCAATCTAGCTCCTTTTCCATTGCATTGCCATGAGCTTGGTTTAGGATGCTTATGCTGCATGCCCCATGCCCCCTTTCTCTTCTCAAATCATGGATTATCAGATCCTAGATATTCCCTGCACACTCCCTCCACTTATCTACATCTCTGTAGTGCAGACCCAGAGCTACGCCCAGCTGCTCCTCTAAGGAAGTGCTTGGTGTGGGGCAAGTAGTAGACCTTCTCAGCCATCAGCTACTTCAGGGTTTCCTGAGCTATAAGGACACTCCCCACCTGTGTGGCACTCTGCTCTAAACAACCCACAACCCTCGCCTCAGGGAGATGCCACTGGGGCCAATGCCGGGGGCCAGTACTCCCTCTACCACCCACAGCCAAGTTGATCAAGGCCTTATGGGCTGGCATTAGCTCCAGTTTTGGTAATCTTTCCCCACCCAATCCTGCTTCCACTTCCTTCCCTTCTCAGGGGTTGATCTGATGGGCACCGTGCTCTGGAAACTCCAGCTCAGCATCTACTCTGGACAAATTGGGACAGCTGTTTTGTATTTCAGTCTTTTCATGGGTTTACTGCCAAATGAACCATCTGACCAAAAAATCCATTGGAGAAAGAAGAATGCCTGGAAACTCATTAGACTATATCAGTGGACCTCACTAGTTAAGCCTTTAGAAACGGAACCATTTCTTCATAAAGACCTTTGATGAAGCCATAAAGCAAAGTAAAATGGCTCCAAGAAGTTTCTGTGGCAGGCCGTAGGTTCCAAAAGAGGTGAAAATCAATGGATCAAATAGATCAGTGCTTATCAATCCCCACCAGGCATCGGAATCCACTGGGGACCTTTGAAAATGCAAATATCTGGACTTCGTTCCATTGATTCAGTTTCAACAGTCAGCATCCTTCAGGTGAATCATGGATACCTTGGGTTGAGAGCCACTGAATCCATGAGATCTAAGGCCTTTCCATGCTATAGTTCTCTGGTTCCACAAGATTACCCTTTCTCCAGTAAATGTACACAACTGAAACCTGCTTTCACCAAAGCTAAAGAACCACCTCTGGTCTTTCCGTTAACAGAAGACAACCTTTTTGTTTTTAATTCCTTATGTATTATTACTACTATGTTCTCTTTCAAAAATCAAGCAAATGAAATTGTAAATGCACTGAAGTCCTCACTGACTTCCCTTCACTCCAGTATTGAAGGATGTCTTCGTTACTTTTCTCTCATTGCTGGGCAAAATACCTGACACCCAAAGTTAGGGAAGGAAAGGTTTATTTAGCTCACAGTTGTGGAGGTTCCAGTCCATAATCAGCTGGCTCCAAGGCAGGGTGGCATGGCTGAGGGGCAACAGTTCAAGGCAGCAGAAGACAGCAAATGCAACAAGAGTAAAAGGGGGAGAGAGCAAGCCTCTTTCCTCCCTTATATTGTGTGCAGGCCACCCACCCTGGGGAGGGTGTAATGCTCACACCATCTCCCTGCCCTCCTCTTGCACAGGCTCAGGATGTTTACAAAGTGAGGACCCTGGCCCCCTGCTGAGTCACTTAGTTAAATTTCTAAAATTCTTGAATTGACACAATGAACAACATCCTAGAGCAGTAAGGGCATGTCCTCTGCACCCTAGGATGTAAAACTGCTGAGTTACTTAGTTAAGCTTCTAGACTTCTCACATTGACACAATGTATCAGCCATTACAAAGGGCTTCTCCTACTGCTCTTGCCTCCCTTTTCTTCTCCAAGGATTTAGCCCTAAACCTCCAAAAAGCTAATTACAGAGGCCATCTCACTGTGGGGAGATCCCACATTGGCCTTACCTGGGCTTCCCAAGGGCCAATTCCAGAAGAGGTGTCAATAAGACTCCTGGCTTTGTTGTTATTCAAATGCCTATTTTTAAAAAGCCATTATGTTTAGATTCCTTTCTGCCCCTCTGAAGCTGGAAACAGATGCTCTGAACAATTGGTTGTCTGACTTCTGTGGTTCATTAGGAAGTTCTCAAAGATATATGTTGGTTCCCATATTTATTTCAAGCCCCAGACTATCTGAAAATTTGTATGATTGCATTTTCTGTAGTTATTTGTAAAAGGAACCCATTTGTTAGGATGTGGCTTGTTCTCTTCACAGGTATCCTGTAGAATACTTGATGTTGATTTTTTGTTGTTGCTACTAAAGTTAGCAAGTAATACTACAGCAATTTGACAATAGTTGGAATTATTCATGATCAACTGGTGTTCAGGGCCTTTCCACTCTTAGTTAACTATTTTCTTTAGTGCTAGAAAAGCAGAGCTCCCGATCCCTCCTTTTGCTGAAAGTCCCCCCTTTTAAGAACTTTGGGTACACCCAATGATCTGATCTCCATTTGATTGTCCATCTAATGACCACAGAATTGTCATAATAGAGCCAAGGTAAAATTCTCAAGAGCCAATATATGTTGATGACTAGTATCCTTCTTAGAGATAATCTGTGCATTTGTGTATATGTTCATAAAGAATGTATGGTATTATTTCAGGGGCACTATAAAATAAATTCTTTTATACTGTAAATTTCACTCAACAATGTATAGCTATCTGATTTTTTTTAAGTACCTACTGAAATATATATTAGGAATACAAATCATGAGTTTCTAGCTAAAAGAATTTTCACAAAGTAAACATTACCCCAGTTATTGACACCAAAATCAAGAAACTTCAATCATTATCTACTTGTGTCGGCCATTTTTATACTTTATGAAATAGAATATGATTTTTGTGTCTACTTTTTTTTTTTTTTTTTTTTTTTTTTTGTGGGTACCGGGGGGACGACCTCAGGACCTCGCGCGTCAACAGGCACCCGTGCCACTGAGCAATATCACCGGCCCCTTTTTCGTATGTGGGTTCAGGGAGTCGAACTCCGGCCTTCGCGCTTGCAAGGCAGGCGCTTACGCCACTGAGCCATCTCACCGGCCCTGTGTCTACTTTTTTACCTTTCAATCTCAGGAAGATTCACCCATGTTTTACATGTGACAACAGTTCTTTCCTGTTCATTGAATATACACAAACAATTTTCCCAGTCTACCGCCGGTGGACATTTCATTATTTGGTGGTAGAGGGTGCCATTTAAATACAACTGCTACGCACACTCATTTGTATATCTTTTGTATATGTATACACGTATTCCTACTGAGTACATGTCTAGAAGTATGACTACTAGGTGATCAGCATGTATGCAGCATGGTGGACACTACCAAACATCTTTCAAAAAGGATTACACTAATTTATTATAGTCAGAAGTGTTTGAGAGATCCAATTATTCCCTATCCTCACTAACACCTATTTTTCTTTTCATTATCAATGTTTTCATTTTAATCATTCCAGTAGATAAATAATAGTATATTAATATAATTTTAAATATATATTTCCTATCTATTAATAAATTTGAGCACTTTTTAATAAGTTTACTGGTCACTTTGAATAGTCTGCTTATGAAGACTTAGTCAAGTCTTTGCTTACTTTAAAACCTTGGATAATCTGGTATTGGCACAGAAAGAAATAAATTCCTGGAAAATAGAAATCCCACAATTATATGGTCATTTGGTTTGTGATAAAATTGAAAATGATTAATAGGAGGGAATGTGTTTATGGTTAATCACTCTAGGTCAAAAGAGTATTCATTTGGGAAAAAGTACATTTTAACTTCTATATCACATAGTATTCAAATAGAAATTTTAGATTCTAGATGGACCATAGGTTTCAATCTGAAAATTAAAATCATAAAAGACTTTTGAAAAACCAAGCTTAATATCTTAACCATTCAGAGGTAAAATATTTCCTAAGTGGGATACAACAACCACTTCATATAAATCCAAACAAAGATAAAATGAAGTGATACAGTCATGTACCACATAATGACATTTTGGTCAATGATGGATCACATATAGGACAGCGGTCCTTTGAGATTAGAATATAGCATAAGTGTGTAGTGGGCTGTCCCATCAACGCTTGTGTATGTTTGCTCTATAATAGTCACACAATGACAAAGTCACCTGATGATGTATTTTTCAGAACATATCCCCATTATTAAATAGCAACACACAACTGCACTCTTAAACTAAGAATTTCAGTTCATCAAATGGCAGTATTAAGGGTGAAAAGGTAAGCCACAATCCATATGTTTAACAAGAGACTCAGACCCAGAATAGATTAACTATTGCATATTATTCCACAGTATGCATACGTCATGGTTTATTCATATTTATCCCTAGTAGTGATATTCACTATAGAAAGCTGTGCAGCAACGGATACTCTTGCACATCTTTGAGTGTTTTCCTAATTACCAAAAGGTGGACTGCTGCATCATGGGATAAAGTGGAGAATTTCAAACCACAAAGACCAACCTAAAGATTTTTCCCCAAAGCTGGGTTTCCTCCCATTTTGCAAATCTCACTTTGAAACTTCCTGTCTATGCGCCGTTGCCTGGGCTTTGCCCACATGTACTCCTGTGGAAGACCCTCACATAGCTTATCCAGCATACACCACGAGCTCCTGGGGGAGACTCAAGAACTCCAATGAGCAGGAACAAAATGTTCAGAAAAGAATGCTCTCTAAGAGCCTTGGCTTCTCAGATTATTAAAAGAAACTATATTTATTGCTCAATTATTGACTGGATCAATATATCATATCTGTTGATGATAACAAGTATTAAGAATATTGGAGACCTTTGAAATAAGGAATTTATCAAATACAAATGTCAATTAACTGATGAAGCTTTTTGATTACTAAAGAGAGATCAGACTTATCTGTATTTTTCATCTTAGTTATTGAAGCTATTTTTCAAATATATATTAACCTACTGTTCTGCCTTGGTAAGTACAATATCCTGAACCTAGCTGATTATTTATTTACAGGTATAAAATCTTATGATCCTCAGGGTCATAATTTGAACATCGGTCTCATGGTACATGACATTAATATAGAAAATGTCCCTGGCACATTATGTCATAGGGTGGGCTATAAACTTAAGAAAGGAAAGCAGTACATTCAAATTCTGATTCCATCAGGGGTAGGGTTTGTGGTCTTCGGTGGCCATGTCTAATTCTCAGCTTTCCCCTCTACAAACAGGAAAAGTGATATCCAAACTCTCGGGTTTCCAGAAAAACAGAAGTTCCTGGTATATAGTCGACAACTCATTGAAGTACTTAGTGAATATTCTTTTCTGTCCTCCCCAGTAATTTTTATCTGAATCAAATTTAAATGACTGTAGGAAATAGGAATGAGTTTGTTCTAATACTGGGATATGAAAGAGAAAAATCAAACCTAACAAGATACTTTACCTTGTAAACTGCTTCTCTCACCTGTAAGTGGGGTTTCATAGAGAGTTCCAGTACTGAATACTGAGATTTCTAATTATTTGACATCCATCAGTAATTGGGCAAACCTTTGGGCACATAACTTGACAACATGGTTCATGTTTCCTTTGCCACAGCAACCCCACTCTAGTTGTTTTACTTAAGGAAAAAATTAAATAACTGAGGATGAACAAGAATGAATAAACAAGGGGATTCACTGAAAGGTCATTTATAATATTAACATATCAAATACAAGATACTCATCAGTAGAGGATTGGTAAAATATATTTAGATCATCCATAAAGCAAAATATGAAACCATTATTTATAGCTTTATAATGTGTCAGCAAAATACTGTTAAGTGAATACAGCAGATTATAAAACAATAATATATTAAATACAAATTCCACTTTTTTTTTTTTTTTTGTGGGTACCGGGGGGTCGACCTCAGGACCTCGCGCGCCAACAGGCACCCATGCCGCTGAGCGATATCACCAGCCCCTTTTCCATATGTGGGATCCGGGAGTCGAACTCGGGCCCTCGCGCTTGCAAGGCAGGCGCTTACGCCGCTGAGCCATCTCACCGGCCCCAAATTCCACTTTTGTCATAAACACAAATCAAATTGGGTGTTGTGGTGTACATCTGTAATCCCAGCATGCTGGGAGGTTGAGGTGGGAGGCTGAGGCAAGAGGCTCCCAAGTTTAAGCCCAGCCTGGGCAACTTAGCAACTTACTGAGACCATATCTCAAAATAAAAAAATAAAAAGAGGCTGAGGATATAGCCCAGTGTGAAGGCCCTGGGTTCAATCCCCAGTACCACACAGACAAAGAGGAATCTCTATTTATGTGTGTACATGGAAAATTGAAAGTTACATACCAACATGCTTATGTGTTTACCTCCATGTGGTAGGATTATGAATGGTTCCCTCTTTCTTTTTAATATCTTTTTGTTTTACTTGAATTCTTCTACAATATACCTACATTGTTTCTATCAAAGATACTTTTTATTATATATTACTTATTTATATATTAATTATTTATTTATATATTATTTATTATATTATATTATTTCTATAAGTCCTAAGGTTACTTTTATTTTAAAAATTTTAAAAATTTTGCTATAAAATGGCCAAATGATTATTCTGTACTAAGTAATCCTGAAAAACTCAGCTCTGGATATTGACTCATTCACTTTCAAACAGAAGGGAGAAGTTTCATTGTTGCTTTTCAGAGCTCCAAGTCTGGGTTTCTCAGCCTTGTCAGAGTGGCCCTTTCAGCTGGCTACCTCGTTGTAGTGGCCGTTGTCCCACTTATTGTAAGATGTTTGGCGGGATCCCTGGCCTCGTCCTGCTAGATGCCGGTTACATGCATCACTCCTTCCCCCGAGTTCTGTCATCTAAAAATATCTCCAGACATTGCCAAATGTGCTCTGGGGGCCAACTGCCAAAGCTGAGAGTCAGTGCTGTAAGGAAACTGGAAGCCAAAATTAAGCCCGTGTTTACCGCTCTCTGGGTATTTCAACCTCTCTGCATGTCCACTTCTACATCACAGAATGACCACAAAATCTTTGTTTTCATTAATACGTGTTTGCAGTACATAATGTTTCCATTCCTTGTGGGGAGTTGGGACATACACATAACACACATTAATTCCTTTTTCATCCCCTCTGCCCACCAACTCTTGATCTTCTTCCCGTTTGGGAAAGATGTACTCCCCACTTCCTATTGTCTTTTATTTTGCTTTTTATTTACAATTTGTGTTTCTCATATGAGAAACCATGCGATACTTAAGCTTGTGTGTCTGATTTATTTCATTATAACGTTATAGTCTCAAGGTGCATCAATTTTCCTACAAGTGACTCATTTATCTTTCTTTATGGCAGAGTAGTATTCCATTGTGTGTAAATACCACATTTTCTTTATGCATTCATCTGTTGATGGACATGTAGGCTGTTTCCAAGATTTAGCTATTATGTATGTAATATTCTGCTATAAACATGGCTCTGCCTATATACGATGTCTTCAACTCTTTCAGGAAGATACACAGAAGGGGAATAGCTGGGTAAATGGAATTTCTAGTTTTAGTTTTTTAAGGAATCTGTATACTGATTTCCGTAGTGGTTGTACCGGTTAACATTCCCATCAACAATGTAGAAGGGTCTCTTTCCCCCCACAGCCCTGCCAGTATTTGTTATTATTTGATTTCTTGATGATGGCCATTCTTTCTGGGGTGAGATGGAATCTCTGTGTTGTTTTAATTTGCAGTTCTCTAATGGCCAGCAATGTTGAGGATTCCTTTATGTATTTATTAGCCATTTGTACTTCTTTTGTGAAGTGTCTATTCATTTTACTTGCCCATTTTCTTGATTGGGTCTTTTATTTTGGGGGAGTCAATTTTTTTTCAGTTCTTTGTATACTCTAGATATTAATCCTCTGTCTGAGGAATTGCTGACAAAAATATTTTTCCATTCTGTAAGTTACCTTTTCATTCTGCTAGTTGTTTGCTATGCAGAAGGTTTTTTTTGTTTTTTTATGTGGGTACCAGGAGTTGACCTAAGGACCTCGCACTTGCCAGCAAGCTCTTGTGCCACTGAGCAATATCACTGGCCCTTTTTTTCCTTTATGTGGGTTCCAGGAGTCAAACTCAGGACCTCGCGCTTGCCAGGCAGGCGCTTGTGCCACTGAGCTATCTTTTTAATTTGATATGATCCCATTGTTGATGCTTGGTACTATTTCCTGTGCAACCAGGGTTCTGTTCAGAAAGTCTTTTGCCTACACCTATGACTTCAAGAGTTTTATTTTGCCGGGGATATAGTGCAGCAGCACAGTGCCTGCCTGGCAAGCACAAGGTCATGAGTTTGATTGCCATACAAAAAAAAAAAAAAAAAAGATTTTTATCTATTTTATCTTCCAGCAGGTTGTTTCTGTTTTAACGTTATTTCTTTGATCCATTTTGATTTTAATTTAGTACATGTTGAACAATATGGATCTAGATTCAATCTTCTGCATGTGAATAGCCAGTTTTCCCCACACCATTTATTAAAGAGGCTGTCTTTCCTCCAGTTTATGTTTTTGGCTCCTTTGTCAAAAATCAAATAGTTGAATGTCCTTGGGGTTGTTTCTGCATCCTCTATTCTGTTCCATTGATCCTCATGTCTGTTTTTGTGCCTGTACCATGCTGTTTTTATCGCAGTAGCTTTGTAATACAATTTCAAATCCAGTATTTTGATGTCTCCTGCTTTGTTCTTGTTACCCAGGATTGTTTTTGCCATTCTGAGTTTCTTCTGGGTCCATATGAATTTTAGGATTGTTTTGTCTGTCTTTTGATCCTGAAATCTAGAACTGCATGTGTTTCCAAAAATCACTTGTGTCAAAGGGAAAGTGGTGGTCCAGAGTCATTAGAAATCCAGAAGAACTGACAGAAATATAGCCAGGTCTCCTAATAACAATCATGCACATTAACTTGTGTGGCAAATATTCGTTAACTTTCTACTACCTCCAGGGGCTAGAAAACAGTCATAAACAAGAAAATGAGATTCTTACTTTCATGGAGCTTATCTTCTTGATGATGGAAACAAACCATATTCATGGAGGTTAATGAATAGGAGTACTTTAGATAGTGATAAGTGACCTAAGTAGGTAACATGTTGTCTTGGCTACTTTTCTCTCATTGCTGGTACAAAATACCCAACACCCAAAATAAGCGAAGGAAAGGTTTATTTGGCTCACAGTTTGTGGAGGTTTCAGTCCATAATCAGCTGGTTCCAAGGCAGGGTGGCTCATGGCACAGAGGTAACAGTTCATGGCAGTGGAAAACAGCAAAAACAACAAGAGCAAAAAAGGGAGGAGCAAGACAGAAGACTCTTTCCGTCCCTTATATTGTATGTAGGCTACCCACCCTAGGGTGGGTGTAGCACTCACACCCATAATCCCGGCGCTAGACAACGAATCAATCACAAACTCTAGAAGCCCACCCCCCATGACTACATGAGGCTTTGGGGGGACATCTAGACACAAACCATGACACATGTTAGTGGACAGTCACTGGACTGGTGTCAGACGAAGTAAACAACATTGGATAAGGTGAAGCCTCCCCAGAGGGGGAACGATTGATACCTAAGCTAAGGCATAAATGACAAACAGAGCAAAACAGGCCTGATGATGGAGCTCAGTGGAAGAGTGTTTGCCTAGCACATGTGAGGCCCTGGCTTCAATGCCCTCAGGGAGACAGAGAGAGAGAGAGAGAGAGAAAACAGAACCTAATGAAGATCAGTGAGAAGATCATCCCAGGCAGAGGAAATTGAGGTACATAAACTGCGAGGTAGAGAGAGCTGGGAACTGTATTAATGAATGTACAATAGCAATATAGACACAGAAGAGGAGTGCCAAAGGAGACAGTGTCAATGGCTATTAGTAATATCAAATGAAAAGGTAAGTAGAAAAATAATCATTGATTTTTCCCTAGTAGAGTGGTTATGGTGGAAATTAGATCCAAAAAAGGCCCTCATAGCATGGCCTTCCTCCATAATGCAATGAAAAATTGCATTTGGGGAAATTCTGGAAAAAAATGCCCCCGAAGGTTATCTGTGCCTCTCTGTCACCACTCAGTACCAGGAGGGGAATGCCAAGTTGTCCACTGAGTTGCTAAGGCAGGAAATGGAAGAGATCAACTTTCCCATGGTCAGTGGGCTCAGGGAGAAAAAGTTCAACAGATAAAATAACTGGATTCAGTTGACGATTTGCTTTATGTAAAATGTTGAGCTGGTAAATAATTTAAAAACTCCCTGCCATTCAGTAGCAGCATGTCCTTTAAGAAATTTTAATTGATGCAAAACACATTTCTCAAACACCAGCTTCTAACCCCCGCGAAAGAAGCCATGGATCTAAACAAAAAGCCATGACGTGGTCACACAGTGTGTGCAGCAGGTTACTAAGGAGCGACTGGGGCCACAACCCAAAATCCAATATTATGACAAAATCCTACAACCCAGGATTAGCTATTGTGACAGCATGTGACAAGCAGACATGCAACTTGTACAGCTCTTTTTGCTCAAGGGCACTGAAAAGCTGAGGTTTCAGTGTGTTCATCAGAAACAATCGCCATGCGCGGAAACTCTGTATATTTTGGCTGGTCTCTTTGGTTGGTCTATTTGGTATCTGCCAAAAGCTCAGCATTACAGAGAAAGAAAAAGGAAGAGAAAGGTGGAGGGGGCATAGCAATGATCTAAAATTAGGGTCTGGTGTCACCTTGAGGAGATGCCCAGGAATTGGGGGTGAGGGATCTCTCCTGACTCACAGCTATCACTAATATAAGCTAAAATCCCGTCACCCCGGAGTCGAGGTCAAATAGGGGAAGAACAGAGATGGTCTACTGTGGGATGAGCAGTGTGTCCCCTTTCCCAGGCCCGGGGCTTTCCCCCTGGGTGCTGCAGACACAGAGCCACTGGCTTCCCCTTTGTGCCGCCCCATCCCTGCTGGAGCCTGCGCTGCTGCTGGGGTTCACAGCCAGGCCCTCTCTGACCCAGCTGAACTTTTCATCAAAGGAGACCAATCACTGTCCTGCTCACAGCCCCAGGAGCGACAGTAGCTGAGCCCCGAGAGGAAGTTAAAGCTGTGCTCTTCTCGGTTAGATATCGTGAAGAAGAGGTTGGGGCTTTTCTCCTGCTCAAATGGAGAGCAATTTTTTCTTTTTTTTCTTTTCTTTTCAACATTGATGTAGATTATGAAGACATCTTCTTAAATTGCCAAGCATGGTAGCTCTGCTTTGGGAAATAAACTAACACAATTAGAGAATAAGGACACCCCCTGCGTATTGAACTGAATTTGGCTAGAGGATTGTTTTTAAACATTAATATGTTGCTAGCATATATGCATTGATTTTATCCCTTAAATCTTAGATGCTAAATAATCTGCATAGCTGTTAATCCCGGATAGATTTAAAGATAGTAGATAATGATGCATTATTCATAAATGTTGTACAGCAAGGCATCCACTGTGCAACTGTTAATCTGTAGCAGTATCATTTTCGTATTCATCTGTTATTAGTTTATTTAAGCCAGATTGCCAGAAATATTTGGAATGTTAATTTTTTACATCCACCCTTACAACAAAATATCAGATCCTCCTTTCAGTCTAAAGCAGCCATGGAGACTGAGGGAGGAAGTGGCTTCCTTTACTCCATCCCTGGCCCGATGTACACAAAAACACACTCACAGAGGCATGTGTGCACATTGCATGCTGCGTGGTGCTGTTATTGACCAGCAAATGGTTTCCAGCCTGTCTTTGTCCCAAGGTCAATTAGACTCAAGTTCCACTTTTTTTTTCTTCACGTAGGGAAGATTTCTTCATTGGTAAGTTTCTTTAAATTCCTTTGCAGATATTGAACCAAATCTGTTCAGGCTGCAGTCCTCTGGGGCCTTTCATTCAGGGCTAAATATAAATAAATACCCATATAGGACAACTTCTGATGAAACATTAAAGATCACCCTGGTTGTATGGCTTCTAGATTTTCTGTTTTCTTTATGAAAACTCAGTGGTAGAAAAAGCCTTAGCCGCAGAAGGGAACAGATTTGTAAATTGCTGTCTATGGACCTCCTGGGACTTAATGGCACAGGGCAGAAGCAGCTGATCCTGGCAAAGAAAGCAAGATAAATAAAATTAACCACAAAATCAGCCCCCCCCTTAAAATTTCAGCTGTCAATTCCCTCTGACATTTATGCATTTGGGGCATGTTACTGTCACCTTGTATCTCACCAGAAACAAGTAGCCTTGCTCTTTTCCACTGGCAAAGGTCCCCCATTCCCTACCCAGGGAAAGATGAAGCAAAGGGTTAGGTTTTTCCTTTTCTTTCACCTCCCCTCCCTTGTCATGTGTACGAGAGAGAAACCAAAGCAGGCCAGCAGTATTGTTGCTATAATGATTACACTCGTTACCACTTTCACTTGGCCCTCCCTGCAAAGAATGGAACTGCTGGTTTTAGTGCATTGGCTGACAGAGCGAGGGATCAGCCTGGAGGAGCAGAAATATGACAAGGGGAGGAATTCTGCAAACTTGAGGGTGCTTACCATTCTTCTGTAGCTCCACCCAGAAGACCTGGCCTCCACAGCTGCAGGAAAGAGGCTGGCATGACTCGGCTGGGATGCTAAAATTGTGAGGTGTGGCTCCCTTCTCAGGGGAAAATGAGAAATACACAATAACACTTTAAAAAGCAAGCCATGTTTAGGCCCTGGGGTGATTGTTTTGTGTTACCTTGCTGCACGTTCAGAACAACCCCTCAGAGTGGGAAATATTATGTCCCCATTTTTAAAAGAAGTACTGAAGAATGTGCCCTCCCTGCTCTCCTGGGAAGAAGCCCCGTGGACCTCTAAGCAGTGAGACGCCTGCGCCTGCCGGGACGGGAGCAGGATCAGCAGCCCACGGTCACGCAAAGGGCCGATCCTTCCCCCCAAGTGTGAGCTGCTGTGGGTTCTCTGGGCCCTGTACAAAGACTCTGAGCGCTGTTGGGCAAGTCATTCAGGGAGAATCAGCTGAGATCAGCTGGATCACCTGGGAAACCTTAGGGGAAAACACTATGACAAGCCCTACAGTGTCCTCCTCCTGCACCCCCCCAACACACCCATCCAGCGGCCACAGCAAACAACCCGAATGGGATCAAACACAGACTGGCTATTCGACTCCTAATTTGCACCTAACTACACCCTTTGGCTGAAGGCCAGGTGAAGCTCCTACGACACATCATAGGAACAAAACTATTAAGGTTTTCTCTTATGTTGCTGTTGCTTCTAAAAAAGGAAAGAAATCTTACAAAACTAAGCCCATGGTTGGCACAGGAGACTGTATGTTGGCTCATAAAAAGTGATTTTTGTTATTGTTTATTTTTTTAAAAATACACAAAGCTTTTCCACTGTGCCTGGATAAGCACTCACTATAATCCACAGAAACCACAGTCTTTACTCAGAAGGAGTTTCCATCCCAAAATGGGCAGAATAGAAGACACACAGGCAAAATCCACCCTCCACAAATGGAATAAAGGACCTGCAGGGCAGCAGCCAGAAGGGTTGGCACAATTCAGACTGGGAGGAAAATCTACTTTTTGCTCAACCATGATGAAAATTACAATGCTTTATTTTTATGAAGACCTTTCCAAGGATATTATCTGGTTTGAGTTTCACAAGGCGGTGAGGGAGGTGCGGTCCTCCCTATTTCCAGGTTCAGGTCAGCTAAGCGACTTGCTCAAAGTCACAATCAATAGTGCTGGGAGCTCAGGTTGACCATGGAATATTAATTGACTATTCCAAGAAAATGGAAATCTTTGGGATTTTTCTGCTTGAATTTTTAGCATAAGCTTGTCCCGGATATCAATAAAAATACATACTCATAAATAGCCTGTATTCTTGACTCCCTCAGGGTCCCGGTGCAAGGAGGTCATGTCCCCTGTGGCTTTACTCCTCTTCCCACATTTTCACTTCCTCAAAGAGGTGTGGGAGGCCAGGCTGGTGAGAGAGCCTCCTTAAGGGCTACTTGAAGAAAGCAGGGAAACAAGTGACAAAGCCAGCAAAGCTGGTGCTTTCCTCTTACAGCCCCTTCGGTCTCTCCCCGCATTAAATTACCATGCTAGGCACATGGCGGCAGCACACAAGAGTTTTCCATAAATTTGAGTTTAAACAGGATAATACTCAATGTTAAATCATAAAGCTAAATCATTCTTTACAAGACATTTTTACAATTTCAAGCCATTTTCCCAACTAGAGCTGCATAGTAAATTAATTACTACATTAGTAGTTCATTGGTGACTCGTGTAAACAATGTTTTTACTCCAAACAAATACACATGACTCTGCTCTAAATGTTTGTTCACAGATTTTGAATCCATTAAAAAGTACTTGTAATTTCAGAGAGAAAATATTCTTAATAATTTCACTGCTTGTTTCATTTGACCCCAGAAAGCCACATGGTTTATCTGCCATTGGCATGTAGGGTAATTTTTCGCAGTTGTTTATGTGGTGCTGGCTAACATAATTGAAGACTTTTTTAGAATTTGAACTGGGTCAGAGAAGGTTAGCTATTAATTTAGTAAAAATGGTTTTAATATTTTAAGATATACATTTTATATATATATATACATATATATATGAAAGAGATACTATTTTTTCATCTCTGAAGGCTGAAAATCTGAAAATTTCATGATGAGCAAACATACAATCAAAGTTGCATACCTAATATCTAGTAATGCTTTATTCCAAAACCATCTTGTTTCACTTTTGTAAGTAAATCGTTAGTCTAAAAAGTAATGTGGATTGAACAAAATATACTTGAGCAAGGAAGTTCCAACTAAAGTGGGTATAATTAGAGTAAGAATATTCCTTACATCATCCATGTAAAAGAAGGCCATACTCAAATATTATATGAATAGTCAGAATTGGTTCTATATGGAATTTAAAGGTTTTTCTGAGTATGCATGCCTGAAAGTTAGAAGGCATTGAAATATCCATGTATACGAGGCAGGTTTTTGTGAGAAGCATATTTACATCTTTTTCTGCAGACACCATTTTTTTCTAAACCCAAATTTGGCATAATTTAATTGATATGTCGGGGAACGATGGGTATATTTGAAGTCAGGCCTGAGCCCCAAAACATTCTCTGTCGGTCATATCTCTGCGCAGGATAAGGACGTATGCATGTCTGTACATTTATGTGACACCAGGGTGTACTCAGGATATAGATGCAGGATAAAAGAGTGCTAAAATCCAAAGCAGGAAAAAAAACTCAAGTCCATCAACAGTGAAATAGATAAATTACGCTGTATACAAATGACGGAGTACTAAGCACAAACGACAGAGCAGGAACTGTCACTGTCCTTGCAACATGGCTGAGTGTGCAACCACAGTATCAAGCAAAGGGAGCCAGACATTCAAGGAACATAATGCACTGTTTCATTTCTGTAAGGTTTTAAAGGAAAAAAGAAACCTAATCTATGGTGTTGGAAGTCGGGCTAGTGGTAATCGTTTGGGGAGGGCCGCAGGGAACAGGAAGGGGCATGGAGGTCTTCTGGGGTCCCAGAATCTTCCATTTCACCTACAGATGAAAAAAGACCATTTGCACAATCTAGTGTCACTTTCTGAAAAGAGATCTAGTTCTGTACTTGTGATATATGAACTTCCTACATGTAAATTATACAGTAATAAAAAGCTTGCTCAACCATAAAAATAAGAAAGATCACTAGTCTCCCTTCCAATACAACTGACCCAAAGTTCTACACGGAGTTTCAGCTCTCCTTCACGCCTTCTCTCGGGAAGCGAAGTCCTCTCAGCGAAATGGACACTTGCCCTCATAAGAGATTCCTCGTCTTCTCAGACAGTCAGCTAAACAAAACTCCTCACCTTAACAGGGGAAAGCCTCTTGCCTGCATGAGCCAAGCAATCCCTAGAGTGTGTGCTGATTCAGCTCAGCCCTAGCGGGGTACAGAACCAGGGATTCCAGAGGGGCTGTCCATGGTTCTAATTAGAGTAACAGTTTTCGAGCAATGTTAATGCATCACTTCTTAGAAGAGAGAAGGTTGGCTTTGGACAAAACGAACTGCTGAGGAAAGAATTCACTCTGCAAACTGCCTCTAAGCATCACCCAGATTGGAGAGGATGCCACAAAAGTAACTTTACAGCTCTACTGCCAAATTAAGAAAGAGAAAGTTATTTGGGGGGAGATATCTTCTGGAAAGGCACTTGGCATGATCCCGCTTGGGAAGCGCAAGGCTTTGCCATCATGTCCCAGACCATCACTTGCTCGGAGCCCAGGACTTGCACAGCAAGCAGGACGGGGATGCTCACAAGTAGAGAAACAAAGCTCAATGCTGACGTGGGAATACGAAGCCAGTGGGAATGTGGACAAGCAGAAAAATCAAATTCCCCACTGGAACCCCCAGTTCTGCATGAAGATGTATGTCGTGGCTGAGCTGAATTAACACACATGGCATTATTTAGCTCACAAAGACCGTGGCTCTCTCCTGTTAGAGGGAGAAGTTTTGTTTAGCATGGACATCATTCCTGACTCTGGCTCCACTGCCCCCTTTTTTTTTTTTTTTTGTGGGTACCGGGGGGTCGACCTCAGGACCTCGCGCGCCAACAGGCACCCGTGCCGCTGAGCGATATCACCGGCCCTTTTTTCGTATGTGGGTTCCGGGAGTCGAACTCGGGCCCTCGCGCTTGCAAGGCAGGCGCTTACGCCGCTGAGCCATCTCACCGGCCCCTCCACTGCCCCTTTAGAACCTCATGTAAATTCTGCTACCTCCCTGAGAAATGGGTACGACATGCTTTCTCTGAGTGGATGCAGGTTGATGGTTGTGAGGGACAAACCTGCTATCATTCAACATCGCCGCCGCCTCTGGTCTTTGGGAGGAGCACATCAGTCTGTACTCTTTAGTTTTTCTTTTAACCTCATCACTTGTTTACAACATCATCTTCAGCTAATCGTTTTGTTTCTTGTTTTTTTATGTGGGTACCGGGAGTGGAACTCAGGACCTTGCGCTTGCCAGGCACGTGCTTATGCCACTGAGCCATCTCACCGGCCCCCAGCTAATCATTTAACTTCTCTGGGCTGCAAATTCTTTGCTGACTGAAGTTGCCCTTATCATTCTTCAAATACTGACAGGAGCAGGGTAGGGGCTTTGTGTGTATTGGTCTTAGAAGTGACTCTGAACGCGAAGGCCTTGCTTCTGGCCCTCCCTCCCTACCCCGTGAATCAGCCAGCTCAGCCACAGCGAATGAATTCTTCCCCCGAAGTGCTGGGGTGGACATGGACAGTGCTAGCTCTCAATGCCTTCACATTTTGAATGAATGACTTCCATCTGCTACCTAGTTTCCTTTTGACCCTCTGGTATCTTCCCTTTACTCAATTTAAAGAGGCTTTGAGAATTCCCTATTAGATAAATCCAGTTTTTGAGGATGTGATAATTGCCCAGTTGCGATAAAGGAAAATTTTACTGGGTATTTTCATTGTTTTGCGGGGAGGTGAGGAAGAGCAATTGTGTCCATTGACAATGTAGAAAGAAGGGCATAATTCATACTGAAGCGTCACAAGTTAGAGCTCACAGAAGGCCAATGTGAAATAAAAGGAAAGCGTTGCCAAGATTATATTCAAGCCAAGGGGAAAGTGCGATTTCACGTTACCCCAAAGGGCAATTTACATTCACGTTTTAAGGGACACATCTGGGGCAAAAGTGAGCCACACCTGTAGGCCAGGTGCCTCCCACTCTCCCAGTGATGCCAAGAGTGTCAAGATGAGTGCTTCTTCTAGTCAAGCATATAATCACATATTTCCAGATGAGAGGCACAAAAAATGATTAAAGCTTTGGGAAATCGGATCTATAGAGAGAGACTAATGGAAGTGGTTTCCCATGTGCTCGAAAAGAAAAGACTGCTAAGGGGAGAAGGCTCTCCAGTGCCCTGTGCATGAAGGGACACATACAAGCCGTGACTCTGAGAATGAACTGAAGGCGAAGGCAAGCTCATTAAAGAACAATCGGGCTGACTTTACTTACATTTGGACGAGATATTTAAATCTTTGAGTTGTTAAACTACAGGGGTCCTCAAAACCATTCCTAATATAAAAGAGGACTTGGAGTTTGCCTGGACACTTTGGAGTGAAGTTACCCTTAGCTTCCCATCGGGGTTGGTTTAGTTGGCAGTGGAAAGATGGTCAGAAGGACTTCGGGGGGTGCCTTCCAGAACTGTACTTTATGACTTACCACCACTAGGCTCAACGGGATGACTGCAGTCTGATCAGAAATAGCAGCCCTCAGCACAGCCTCCTCAATTATCATCCAAATATTGTCAGAGGTCCACATCATTTTCCCAAACAACAGGGCTGACTTGAGCCCAGCACCCCATACGGTAAGTTCTTTGGCCGGACTTTCCTGTTTCTGTAAATGAAATCACCTCTGTCCAGTCACCCAGGCATGACACCTCGGAGTCATTTCAGACTCATCTGTCTCCCTCACTCCTCTGGCAGTTTGTCAAAAATGCCTGTCGAGTCTTCCTTTTATCTATCCCCTCCTTTCCATTCCCAAAGCAAAACTTCTAGTGCATGCCATCGTTAACATACATCAGTGTTTAAAAAAAAAAAAAAACTAACAAGACTGTTTAATCCCTGACTCTTTTTTTTCCTAGATATAAACCATAACAACGAGCTATGTCCTTTTCCCTTCCTCATGTTCTGTCCTACAGATGTCATGAAGATTGCAATCTGTCTCATCCTTTCTGTTTCCTTTGCATTATGTGTTTTAAAGGCAATATCTACTAATTGACATGGATTCATTCCTATTGCTCCATCTAACTTTTGAAGCTTTGTGTGAATATCAGGCACACTTCACCCTATAAAGGCTGCACTTTTGATATGTCTGGCAAATCCTTTCTAGAAATTCTGAGGTGTCCTCATCTGCCTTCTGTTGAAGTTCCTGTATTTTGTTTAAACTTCTCAGTTTAGGTACACCTTTTGTAAGTCCATCTAGAGTGTATGGCTTATAATTACAGTATCTACTAGAGTTATTCTCCCATTGTTTGGATCCCAGTCAGGATCTACTGGTGGAATAGCCTGAATAGAATCAGGGCTCCTTATAGGGTTTTCTTGGTAGAGATGCTGTGTCTCTTCAATTGCTTTGTCTATCACTAGCCTTCTCTCTTCCTTTTTTTTTTTTTTTTTAATTTACAAGTAAACATTCTCATGTATTAACAAACTCAAGAATTACAGAATGTACAAATACCTTCTGGAGAAAAACATTGCTCAGTATAAGATTAAGCCATGTAAAAGCTAAGTAAAAATAAAAGACTAAGGAATGGAATAGTCACAGTGAAATTGCATTTTCACACTAGGGAGACAATACGATGTTCACAAATGTGTGTCCGGTTTATTTCGCTTGTGAGTATTTTCTCAAGTTGCATCCATTTACATATAAAAGTTTCCAGTTTATCTTTCTTTATGGCTGAGTAGTACTCCATTGCATAAAAATACCACATCTATTGAATGGCTATTATCAAGAAATCAACTAATAACAAATGCTGGAGGGGCTGTGGGGAAAAAGGAACCCTTCTCCACTGTTGGTGGGAGTGTCGACTGGTGCAACCACTGTGGAAATCAGTGTGGAGATTCCTCAAAAAACTAGGACTGGAGGTCCCATTTGATCTATCTATTCCCCTTCTGGGTATCTTCCCAGAAGAATCAAAAACATCGTACCACAGTGATATATGTGCACCCATGTTTATAGCAGCACAATTTGTAATAGCTAGATGGTGGAAACAACCCAAATGCCCATCAACCGAGGAATGGATAATACCTGACTCTTAAATTCAAGTTCTTTCCCAGGGTTTCTCAAAGAGTGGCCAAAGATCACCTCCAGTGAAATCACCATCAGAGCTTGTTTAAAATGGACAATTCCCAGGCCCTAGACTTCTGACTCAGAGTATCTCAGGCTAGCACATAGAAATATGAATCTTTAACAAGCTCTCCCCATGTGACACTGTGTACCCTAAAGTTTTAGGAACTCTCCTACAACTCAACTCACCTGGTGACCATTCAGTTACCTGACCACACATGCTCAGAAGAGTCCCTCTTTTAATTGAGCCATTCCATGCACTGAAAAATCTTAAGTGTGGGGCTGGAGATGTAGCTTAGTGGTAGAGTATTTGCTTTCCTACTGTGTGCAAGGCCCCGGGTTTCATCCCTAGTACTGGAAAAAACATTCCATGTGTTCATCCATAATAGAAAAGATAAATAAAATGTGATGTGTTCATTCAATGGGCTACTATACAGCAATAAAAATACCAAGTATTGCTGTATATAACAACATAGACAACAGAGAAAAAAATGAGCAGAAAAAACTAGACATGAAAGAGTACTACAGGGTGGTTCCATTTATACGTAGTGTAAGAACAAGCTACTATATGTGACAGACCTTAGAACAGTGGTTATTTCTGGGGGATGACATTGTCTGGGTAGATGCCTTCTTGAGTGTTAGAATTGTTCTATAGTCTAATCCAGGGTATTACATATTTTAAAATGAAATTGAGGATTATGTGCTTTACTGTGTAAACGTTATGTCTCAATATAATAACAATAAATAAATGTAGTTTTAGGCTTCTGGAAAAGAGGGGGAAAGAGAGAGGAAAAAGGGATGATAAAGCATTATCTGAAAGGTACAGTCCAGTCTCCTTAGCATGCGTCTTCAGGCCTTCCACAGTCTATCAATAATCTTCCAAACGGAAGTCTCCCATTTCTCTTTTCCTATCAGAGTTTACCACTCATGTGTGATTTTACTGAACAAAACCCAAGGTTTCTTACCTTCCTTTTCTCTTGCCTGTCCTTCTGCTGTCACACCACATCTATCTAGAGTATAATGCCCTCCGTATCTAAATCTTAACCATAATTTAATGCCCAATTCTGCTCCCTTGTGACCTCTTTCCCTTACCACTTGTGGATGTAACTGTGTTCTCCAAATAGATATATTGAAGTCAAAACTCCTCCTTATTTGGAAGTAGGGTCTCTGCAAAGGTAATTAGTTAAGTTGAGATGATATTGGATTAGGGTACACACTAAATCCAATGAGTAAAGCCTTTATGAGAAGGCCTTCTAAGAAGTTGCACAGGCACACAGAGAGGAAAACTATGTGAACACAGACCCAGAGCCGGGAGTCGTATTTCTACAGACCAAAGAATGTCAAGGATAGCCAGCAACTACCAGAAGACAGAAGAGAAATAAGCAAAGATTCTCTCCTAGAACCTTCAGATGAAACCCCAGTAACACTTTGATTCTGGATTTATAGCTTCTAGAACTGTAAAACAACGTATTTCTTTCTTTAAACTTCCTGGTTTGTGGCAATTTCATATAGTAGCCCTAAGAAACTAATGCAACAATCCTACCTATATTCACCTCTTTACCTTCTATAACTCCTAAATTCTAAGCAAATCCCTCAGCCCTGTGCTTGCCAACCTCCCATATGGCCCTTAGTATCCCCCACCTCATGGCGTTACTGCCTGTATGTAGCACTCTCCCACATGGGTAGGCCTGACCTTTGTTACAAACAGCATATTAAAAAATGATGCATTGTTTTTAGGGGTAGGTCATAAAAGACATCAAAGCTTCCTGGCTCTCTTAGGTCATTCACTCTGGAGGAAGCCAAGTGTTGTGTCACTAGCACACTAAGGAAGCCTTCAGAAGCTCACCTGGTAAGGAACTAGATTTCCTGCCAATAATCATCATAAATTCACCACGTATATGGATGAGTCAACTTCAAATCCGGCCAAGGTGTCAGATGACCATAGCCCTGGCCAAGACATTGGAACTGTGGAAAAGATTTGAACCAGAACAACCCAGCTAAGCTGCTCTTGGATTCCAGACAAACAGAAACTATGTGAGCTAATAAAGATCTATTGTTTGAAAATACTAGATTATGGGGTAAGTTTTTCTGTAACAATAAATAAATGTTACAACTCCTGTTATCATGTAGTGTCTTATATTTCTTAAATTTTCTTGGGAAGATCTTGACCTCTCAACAAAATTGCAAACCATATGTATCATTATAGTTTGAAGGCAGGGATCATTTTTTATGTCTCTTTGCATCCTCGACCATGCCCAATAGCTTGTTATGCATATGTAATGTCCCTTTGGAACATGTGCAAATGAATGAATGAATGAGCAGCGTATCCCATTAGATAAACTTCCAACCATTGCGCTGAACCAACAAACCCATCTCTTATTTAAGGATCAAATTTATGGAAACTTCTCTTTCAGCAAAAATACTTGAGATAAGCTGCAGTTGAAGCCATCTTGAAGCCATTCTTCCTTCTCTCCTACCCATTTCCCTGCCTCTCTGGCGTTGCTTGTTGGCTTCTGAAATGTAGGTCACCTCCAGTGGCATGACCTAATTAGGAGATGTAATTTAACTGGAAAAAAAAATATAAAAGAAATCCTCTGAGACAGCAGATTTGAAACAAAGAGAAGTGGTTCTTTCATTTTATGTTTTTGGCAATAGCTTCCCAACTAGAGTTATTCCTTTTCCACCCCCAAGCTACACAATTTGTAAGGCACAAAGAAGAAAGGTAGAAAGGCATTTGGAGCAGCTGGAAATGATGAATTTATAATGATCACAGAAGGAGTAAGAGTCAGCTTTACTTCACTAAAGTGGCTCCATGGGGCTGCTTCTTGGCAGCACAAGAAGTGAAACTTGGGAGGAAGAAGTGTTCTTGATGGCCGACACTCTAAGAATGAGAAGAGACCTCAGGGCTCATCTAATCCAAACCTGCAGAAGGGGCCGGGACACCTGTTGCGTTTGTAGCACAATAAAGCTCCATACACAAAGATCTAAACAGCAGAGTGCTTTCCTTTATGCATTTGGCACTCTTGTTTTAGAAAGGAGATAAATGATAGGCCAGCTACAGAGATTTTAAGGGTCCATCGCAGCATTAACTTCCAGGAGATGTCACTGGGCCAGGTTGGACTCAGTCTGTCTCCCTCACCCTTTCCTCGCAGAGCCATGGCGCTTGGTTCCTGGAAAATGCTAAGTGCTTTCTGAATCACCCCAGAAACACTTAACTCTACTGATCATAATTGAATACATTATTAATTCTTTCTTTGAAAATTGATATTCCATGTTTATCAGTAGACAATTCCACTTATCCATCTAACAAAACTCAAAAGCCTACTATATATGTGTGTGACCTGCCTTTACTGAGATGAAAATCATTACATTCTTCCCATTTTACAGAGGCACAGGAAGTCTAAGTAATTTACTTAGGTTAAAAAAAAGGGGGTGCTGGTGAGATGGCTCAGCAGCATAGGCACCTGCCTTGCAAGCGTGAGGTCCTGAGTCTGACTCCCGGTGTCCACATAAAGGAAGAAAAGGGGCTGGTGATATCACTCAGTGGTACAAACGCCTGCTGGCAAGCGCGAGGTTCTGAGTTCGACTCCTGGTACCCACATAAAAAAAAAGGTGAAGCCAAGAAGCAAATCCAGCCAATTTTGACCATAGAAACTGTGTTAATTCCCTGCATGATTTTAAATTACCCATAAGTCTATATTTTTCATCTGATGGGGTCAGCGAGTGTTTACATAGAGGCAACTTGTTCCTCTCTGCACGTAACTTTCTAGTTGCAGGAAAGAACCCTGGTCATTTTTAGCCTTCTTTTCACCCCAGCACCCCCATAAAAGATACCATGTGACCAATGACACTTGTGGGTCACACACCAGCAATAATTCATTTTGCTGAGCAGGGGATTTTGGTATGCTGTGCTCATACCACCAACCTCTCTTCACCCTAGAACTGAAGAATTCCACTTCCGGTACAATAGAATGTGGAGTTCTGCAGATCCACTCCTCAGTAAAACTGGTGAAAATTATTTTTAAAAACAATTTAAGTTCTCTAAAAGTAGCCCTACTTGCATATAGCGAATGAAGAAACATTTATTCATGAAAATCAGTAATATGACTAAAACTCAGTAATAAGAGTTAGCAGCATTTCAACCAAGACCTACATTCTCCCTGCCTTTTCCCAGGTCAGCGAGGTGCCGACTCCATCAGTGATTGCTGAGGCAAAGAGCACGGAGTATCTCTCCCCAGCAACTACCAATCAGAGCTATTTTCCTAGGAAGAGGAAGGACATCAGCATCCCTCATCTCCCTAGCTGCCTGTCACCGAGCCTAAGTTCTTGATGAGTGTGGCTAAGAGCTGGGCCTCTCTTCTGCCAAGCCCTCACTCACGTGAACTTGGGAGTGGGGTTTCTTCTTAGATACTGGGACCCCAATCACAACTGTCTTGACTGTAAATCAGAGGCAAGCTAGAGATGCCTGGGGCTGATACAGCCCACAGTAGCGTTCAGCTTCTGTAGTGAGGATGTCACACCAAGAGAAAGTCACCATCATTACTGCCCCAGCACCAGAACCACAGCTCGTAGGTTTTGCCTGGGGGAAGAAGCGCCCAATAGAATAGGGAGCTCCAAACCCCTCCCCAAAGGACTGATTTCATTTACAACAGGGTATGAAGGAGTTCAAATTTAAAGGTGTTCTCAAAGCCAGTGGAAGTTGTATAGTAAGGCAATTGGGAGGAGACTAGTGGAGTTCCTGGAGATACAGACCGAATTGTAGGTCAGCAAGTTTGCTGGGGAGAATTGGGAAAGAGGCATCTTACCTTTGATAGGAACAAATTGCAAATGCTGACTTCAAAATTTTCCCTTCAAAAAAAATCAGACCTTATTGGATTAGCCTGTGAAGCAACTTTTGTTCAGAGAATCACTGAAAACAGCAGAGCAAGTGGCTGGTGATTACAGTAATTGATTTTAGAGTTGCGTGTGGTCAAAGAAAGATCTACGGTCAAAGAAAACCCAGTTAAAACCCATCACACCAGAGTGATTGTGGACCTACCAAATGATGTGCCCCTGAAGAACTATGTCATACTTCATGCTGAGAGACAAATGAAATACAGAGGGGGAACAGATGTCACTAAAATAACACAGCAGTCACTTAACAAATGAAGAAGAAACAATAGTAACTATCTCTAGAAACACTGGTGCTCACAGTTGCTACAATGTATTATCTACTTTCTCTGCTAAAAGAAAACATAGAGGCTGCATCAAGATACAGGCACAGAGGAAAAACCTCATGAACAGGACTCCAATAGTTTAGGAAGCAACTGGAAGAATCAACAAACAAGATTGTATGATGTTAAAAGCTTCTGCAAAGGAAATAATTAACAAAGTGAAGACCCAGCCTACCAAATGGAAGAGAATCTTTGACAGCTCTCTTACTACAGAGGAATAGTATCTAGAATACATAAAGAACTCAAAAAATTTAACACCAAAAGAGCAAGTTAAATCAAGAGCAAATAATCCAGGCAAGAAAGGGGCAAATAAACTGAACAGACATTTCTCAAAAGAAGTACAAATGGTCAATAATTATAGAAAAAATAATTGACATCCTTAGCTATCAGAGGAATATGAATCAAAACTACATTAAGATTCTATCTTACCTGTCATATGACGATTGTCAAGAATATAAAAAATAAGTGCTGGCAATAATGCAGGAAAAAAGGAAATTTTATACACTGTTGGCAGGAATGTAAAATAGTACAGCCACCATGCAAATAAGTATGGAGTTTCCTCAAAAATCTAAAAATAAAAATATCATATGATCCTGCAATATCACCCCCCAGTGTATACCCAAAGGATCAAAGTCAACACACTTTAGAGAGACCTTCGCATCCATGTTTAACACAGCACCTTTCTCAAGAGTCAAGTCAAGGAATCAGCCTTGGTGCCTGTCAACATGTGAATAGACGAGGAAAATGTGGTATAGATACAGAGTGGAGTGTTACTCAGCCATAAGGAAGAATAAAATCATGTAATTTGCAGGAAAATGGGACTAGAGATCACCATGCAAAACAAATAAGCCAGACTCAGAAAGAGAAATACCATGTTTTCACTCTTGTGTGGAATCAGAGGGTGGGGGAGATGACATAAAATATATAGTTTCTCTGCTCAGAAGGAAAGAACAACTGGAATGGGGGAAAGGAGAAAAGAAGCTATATATATATGTAGCTAAGATAATTATACTACTCATTTCTTTAGTTCATTGAAAATAATGGTTTGTGCTTATATTGTTTGATCAGTTTTTCATGCCTATATCTTACAATCTGAGCAACTACTTTGAAGATAACAATAGGCAATATATTAACCATTGTTAATCTCCTATTATCTTGTTTTGAAATTCTGTATCATTGTTTTTATTGTTTTTTTCTCTTTAAAATAAAAAAATAGTTTCTAACAAAAAATATACACACAAAAAAAACCAATAAAATATAACTCGAGAAGAAGTAGGCAATAGAAACTGACTATGAGAGTGACCAATGTCCAACATAATGGACATAGACTATAGATTTCAAAGTAGCAATTATAAATATAAATATAATTTAAAAAACTAAACAAATGTATGGTTAAAGAAATAAAGGTAGGTGTGATAACAAGTTTGCATCAAATAGAGACTATTAATAAGGAGATAAAAATGATATACACATATGTCTTTAAAACAAATGGAAATTCTGGAATTGATAAATATAATAACTGAATCAAAAAATTCACTAGAAGAATTTAATAGTAGATTTGAACTGGCAGAAAAAAGAAGTAGCAAACATATAGAGGTTGATAAAGTTTATGCAATCTTAAAAACAAAGGGAAAGGGGCCAGTGAGATGGCTCAGCGGCGTAAGCGCCTGCCTTGCAAGCGCGAGAGCCCGAGTTCGACTCCCAGATCCCACAGACGGAAAAGGGGCCGGTGATATCGCTCAGCGGCACGGGCGCCTGTTGGCACGCGAGGTCCTGAGGTCGACCCCCGGTACCCACACACAAAAAAAAAAAAAAAAAAAAAAGGGAAAAAAGAATGAAGGAAAACAAACAGCCCCAGAGAAATGTAGAACATCATTAACCAGCACTTGCATCATAAGAATTCCAGAAGAAAGAAAAAGAAGCAAGAAAAGGAAAAAAAAGTTGAAAAAATAATGGCGGAAAACCACTAATCTATACATCCAGAAAGTTTAACTCCAACTAGGATAAATACAAAGAAAGCCACAAATAGTAAAATCGCTGAAAGCTGAAGTCAAGGAGAAATCTTGAAAACAGCAAGAAAAAGAAAAATTACGCATCATTTTAAGGAAACCCCAGAAAGATTAATGGTTGAATGCTCAACAGAAGCCACGGAGGCTAGAAAACAGTGAAATAACAAAGTGCTGACATAACCAGGAACCCTGTACCCAGCAAAGCTAGCTTTCCAAAAGCAAAATAAAGACATTTCCAAATACAAAAAACAAAATTAAAAGATTCTTTGTTAGTAGCTTTGTCTTACAGAAGGTTCTTCAGACTGAAAGCAAATGACACCAGAAGTAATTCAAAGCCACACTAAAAACTAAAAGTAATTATGTAATTACAAAAGAAATTATAACTGCATTTCTTGCCCTTTCTCCTCTTAACTGATTTAAAATATAACTATAGAAAACAATATGCATAAATGTATTGTCACACTTATAACAGATAAAACAGTAATATATTTACCAATAACAGAACAAAAGAGGTGGATGGGAAAAAAGAATACCACACAGAGAAAATTACTCCAGATGGTAACTAAAATTCATGGAAACAAATGAAGAGATCCAGAAACAATAAATAAGAAGGATAATATAACAAAAGCTAGCCAGAAACGCTGGCACATTCCTGCAATCCGGCAGTCAGAGAAGCTGAGGCAGGAAGATCTTAAGTTTGAGCCTAGCCTGGGCAATTAAGAAATTTACCAAGATCCTCTCTCAAAATTTAAGAAAAAGAAAAAATGACTGAGGATGTAGCTTACTGTGAAGTCCCTGGGCTCAATGCCCAATACCGTTTAAAAAAAAAAATATATATATATATAATATACATATGTCATATATATGTCATATATAATACAATATACATATGTCATATATATAATATAATAGATATATATGTCATATATAATATAATAGATTACATATATCAAAAGCTATAAGTATAAATTTGTTTCTTCTGGTAGAATCTTTAAAAGATATAAGATTATTCTGGGTTTGTAGCATTATAGATGCAATTATGTATAGTAGTTACACTAATACCCAAAAGGGGGGGAAGGAAATATGGTTACATTAGAGTAACATTTCTGTATCACACTGAGACTAATTTAGTATAAATCTGAAGTCATTCCTGATAAGCAAAGATGTATATGACATCCAGAGCAACCACTAGAGAAACAACTAAATAATTGTTTTCAAATCAATAAACTTGGACACATGGTATTATACATTTGTCAAAACTCAGAATTGTACAGCACAAAAAGTGATTGGTCATATAAATGATGGACTTTTGTTAATAATAGTTATCAATATTGATTCATAAATTATAATAAATATATCCCAGTAATGCAAGATATTATTAAGAGTGGAAAATATCATAGTGAGAGATGGGCTATATAGAATAGGAACTCTGTATTTTCTGCACAATTTTTTGTAAACCTAAAACTGCTCTAAAAAATAAATTCTATTATGAAAAAAAGACCTTAAAATATCTGGCCAGTGGTTTTTTTTTTAAATCATTGAGGAAATTAAAATGGCACATTAGAAAATATTCGTCTAATGTCAAGGAAAGCAGTAACCAGGCATGGACATAGGCATCTATACTCCCAGCTGTTGCGAGGCTGAGGCAGGAAGATCAAAATTTCAAGGCCATTCTAGTCAACTATAGTGACTATAGTGACTCTGCCTCAACATAGAAAGTTAAAGGGGATGGGGGGTTTCCAGCCCTGAGTTCAATCCCCAGGAAAGGGAAGAGGGAAGGAAGGAAGGAAGGAAGGAAGATGAGACAGAGACATAGAAAATAGCAGATGTAAGTCCAACTGTATCAATATTAATATGAAGTGTGAATGGATTAAACAATCTAGTTAAAAGTGAGAGATTATTATCTGGGTTTTAAAAAGTCCAACTGGGGCCAGAGATATAGCTCAGTGGCACCGTGCCTACCTGGCAAGCACAAGGTCCTGAGTTCAATTGGCCGGTACCAAAAACAAAACAAAAAAAGTCCAACTGTATGCTACCCAAATTATATTTAAAAATTAAAATATATCACAAGTAAAAAGATGGAAAGATATCATGAAGTAGCAGCCACAAGAAAGCTGGAGTGGTTACACTAATATCAGACAAAACAGACTTTGAAAGCAAAACATAGTAGTTAGTAGAAACACAGAAGATCATTTTGTAATAATAAAAGGTTCACTCTATCAGAAAGATAGAGCTGTGCACCAAGAGACAGAGGAAATCTGACAGGCATGAAGGGAGAAATAGATAATTTAACAACAATCAGAAACTAAAGTACCCCATTTTATTTATTTATTTATTTTTATTTATTTATTTTTTTGGTGTGTGTGTGGGTACCGGGGGTTGACCTCAGGACCTCGGGCACCAGCAGGTGCCCGTGCCACTGAGCGATATCACCGACCCTTTCTTCGTATGTGTGTTCCAGGAGTCGAACTCAGGCCCTCGCGCTTGCCAGGCAGGCGCTTACGCCACTGAGCCATCTCACCGGCCCATCCCATTTTAAATAATGGATAAAAACTAGGCAGAAGTCACTAGGAAAATGCAAATGAAAACTACTTTGAGATTCCATCTCATCCCAGTCAGAATGCCTAGCATCAAGAGTACAAAAAATATGAATGCTAAAAAAATTAATTAATTAATTAAATTTAAAATTTAAAATTTATTAACTTAATTAAAAATTAAATTTAATTAATTAATTAATTAAAAGTTTAACATGAATGCTGACAAGAATGTAGCGAAGAGGAACCCTCCTACATTGTTGATGGAAATGTAATCTAGTACAACTCCTATGGAAATCAGTATGGAGATTCCTCAAAAAATTAAAAATAGAAATTCCACTTGATCCAGCTATACCTCTGCTGGGTATATTCTTGAAAGAATTAAAGACAGCATACTGTAGAGATACATGCATATTCCTATGTATAGCAGCACAATTCACAATAGCTAAGCTGTAGAATCAGCCTAGTTGCCTATCAACAAATGAGTGGATAATGAAAATATATACACAATGGAATATTATTCAGCCATAAAAAAAGAATGAAAGCTTGTCATTTGCAGGAAAATGTATGGAACTGGAAAGACCATTACATCCAAGTCATCAAAAATAAGAAAAGTCTGAATGGCTTTCACAATCCAAAGGAGACTGGGAATGCTGCTTTTAGCATGCTGTCTTGGAGCCAGCTGACTACAGGTTGAAAACTCTACAAATGGTGAGCTGAAACAAAACTTTCCTTTTTCAATTTTGGTGTCAGGTATTTTTTCTCAGCAATGAAAGAGGGAACAAGACAGTTTTGGTACCAGAGAATGGAGCCATTGCTCTGATGTTAACTGGCCATGTGGTTCAGAAGCCTTTGGGACTGGCTTATGGGAAAAGTTTGGAAAGGTTTGGAGATGCTGGCTGAAAAAGCAGCCTTGGAATGCTGTAAAATGAACTTGATGGGAGATTCCGTTCAGAGCTCAGAAGACCAGAAGGCTGATAGAAATGCAGCTGGTAAAGACCAGGCTCAGGAGGTTTCAGTTACAAACAAGCACTGCATTGGCTTTTAGACTCCAGACCATATGTGTTATGCTTTGGCAGAAAATTTGTCACATTTTGCTCATGTCCAGAGACTTTGCCTGAGACTGAGAGTAAGGAGAGTGAACTAATTAATCTGGCAGAAGAAATTTCAAGGCAGTCAAATGTTGAGGTGGTGGCATGGTTGCTGTTGGGGGCTTTTAGCCAGATCTATGTTGAGAATCAAGAGCAAAAAGCCCAGCAGAATGATTTAAAATATTTCAAGTTCGTCAAGAGAGGAAGCATCAGTAAAGCTGTGGACTGCAAAGATTGAGCAGAGGAGAACCTGGTTGGTGAGAAGGAACAGGACAACAGAAAAAAATGACCTGAGGACATCACAGGAACCAGCAGGACTCCAGCCTTTGCATCCTCAAGATTGCAAAAGTAAAATACTTTGCTTTGAGAAGAAAGGATTGCTTTTTCAGCCAGCATCTCCAAATCTTTATAAACTCTTCCCACAAGTCAGTCCCAATGGCTCCTGAACCACATGGCCAGTTAACATCAGAGCAATGTCTCCATTCTCTGGTACCAAAGTCTTAGTACTTTTTTCATTGCTGAGCACCATGTTCCAAAATGGCGGGGGCATAGGGAAGTTGTTCCTCAGGATTTCATTCATAGGCACTGGAACCCTACAGCCAAGAGAGAAGGAAGCCTGGCTATTGCTCCTGCTGGCAGCGGACCTTGTTGTCATCCATGTGGTACTTTTTTTAGGTGCATGCAGAATGCAAGAGTTGTGGGGTCAGGAAGGTTTCCACCCAGGTGTCTGTGCAGAAAATGCTATTAAACAAAGAAAACACAGGGGTCTCCAAGGCCCCCTCCAGGCCTTATAAATTGTCACATGTTTCCCTCCATCAGACAATTGCTTACCACTGTCCACTCCTCCTGAAGCATGAGAGGTGATCCAGATGACCATGGACTCTTTTCCTCCCAGTAATTCCCAATGGACTTGTGTCCTGCAGGTTGAAATGTTGTTGTAGGGCACAGCTTTACAGGAAAAGCTTATAGACATAGACTCCACCGCCAACACAAGCAAATATTCAGGATGTAGGACTCATAAAAACAGTAAGACAATAATGATCAGAATATAGAAAGGAAAGCTCTTAGCAGACATTTATTGGGCATTTACTACAAATCATGTACCATGTCAAAGGCTGGGAATAAGGAGATAAATGCATTCGTGACTGGCCCCAGGGAAACTCACAATCCTCATCTGTATGTGAGGAAAGGAGATGAGGGAGGTAGTGGTCAGGAAGAGAGAACTTTAAAAAAAAAAGAACAAGAAAAAAACACAGTACAATACCAAAGGGCTAATAGTAGAAATGCATGCCAACCTCCTTCCTGCACCTTGTGCAGAAGCTCAAGACAGATAAAAATGCACCCAAGGGAGGACTGAATGTGGAAGGGATGTGAGAGGGAACCACCTTGGCTGATCCTCAGTGAACATTTGTTAAGAGTTTGAACTGTGTATGTGACCTAATCACACAACTCTACAGGGAGGGAGGGAAGCACATTTTCTCAGAATGTGAAATTACAGTTTAGAAAAGTTCAGTGAGTTGTCCAAGGACACAGGTAAGAAATATTGGAACTCAGGAATACTCTCTCCAGATCCATGAACTTCAACTCTATAAAACTGGCTAGGAAAAGGCATGAAAGCTAAAAGAAACAAATTATTTCCTCGGTTTCAAATGAAACTTTGATCAAGGATGAAAGACAAAAGCAAGTCAAGGTCCCAGCCTTCCATCCTTACAAAGAGGGTCAGCCTCAGCCTGAGGAAGGATGATGGAAACCAGAGGAGAGCAACAGTAAACTCACAGGTGTTTGCCACACTCCAGGGAGCCCCTGCCCTTCTGCACCAGGAAGGAGGAAAGGGTTAGCCCTTCCTGAGCCATGACTATTGATCCAGTGTGACGGTGACATAGCAGAAGGGATTAATACATATGTACTCAGAGCCATTATTGCTGCAGAGTAACATATGCAGCCAGCTAGCGTACAGTTTAGTATGAGTAGGAGATTACATACAGATGGTGAGAAAGAAGGGGGAAATGATGTTGAACAATTGCAAAGACTCAGAGCACTTTATTTGCTAGAGCTGGGAGAGCTCAACTCCCTTGGGAAGAAGTCTTTTAGCCACATCACTGCCTGGTTCTTCCTGTTAGGGTCATCAATGAATGCTTATGTGTTCAGAATGTATTATGCACAGTATGTAAAAGCAGGGCCATTTATAGTAATGTGTGAAAAATTTTTGGCCATATTTCTGATGCCAGAAGATATTGTAGCTGAAGTAGGAATAAATGTGCTACCTGAGGCACTCTGCAAGTGTTCTCATACATTTTAGTATCACTCAGACATTTAAGGACAATCAGGCCTTTCAACTCATAAATCTCTCAATTTTATCTCATGCACCCATTCTAAGATCAAACCTAGCTCTCCTCTTTGTCCCTTTTGCTCGTTGCTAATGAGGCTTTGCATTTGGTAAATTTGAATATATGAATTTTAAGAGATTATATGCGTGACTATCCTTGTATAGATGGAACTCACTTGAAAAATCCTTTCATAAAGTTATGTTTTCTTACATTTGCCAATAAGAACTTCACGATAGGTTTTCTTTCTTCAGTGCCTCCCTAGTACATTCATTATGTACTGTGAATCAAAAAAATAAGAGCTTGCAGAAGCACATGTGCCAAATAAATTGTGGGGTGCATGTGTACTGGAGGGGCTATGGGGAAGGGGAAGTGAAGGCTGCAGAGAACTCGTTACTGGGGATCTAGTGATTGCTATGGAGGATAATTAATACCGATAGCTCTGAGCTTCTACTTGGATGTTCTTTCCCCCTCAATTATCAGTGCTGAATTTGGTTTCAGGGGAAAAAGCATGAGATATTAATTCCAGAGAGCCAACAAGAATGCATTTTGTTTGACTTTACTTTGAAAGAACAAAATATAAAATGTGAAGTATTTCTTTCCAGATCATGAAGATTTCCATATTTGGTAAACATTTTCAGTCTCATAAACATTTTTAAACTGGAGCTCAGTCTACAGGATCCAAACCACTGAGGATAGGAAGGTGTCACAATATTTCCTCTATTCCCAGGCCACAGAAGGAAGGTCATTTAATAATGTTATCCATAGAGAATAGAGTGTCGGTGCAGGCTTTGTGAGATGAAGTTCATAGACTCTGGAAGCAGCTTCAAGAAAATAAATGCAAAACTGCAAACATAAAATTAGGTATAAAAAATATTTAGAATGAGAAAACAAAATTCAGTTTTTAAAGTTGGCAATCATCTATATCATAAATTCAGAAAAATAATATTATATTTTTATTAATCAAATTCTGACACATCTGTACAATACTTGCTCCTCTACATTTTTGGTGCCTGCTCTTTAATGACTTCTTCACAGGATAATGGCTTGTAAAATCTTTACTATAAGGGAAATTGAATGATAATTCTTCTAGCATGGTTGATCAAAATTTGTCTTTTATCATTGATAATTTTTTTCAGCCCCAGAACCCATTAGTGGTACTGGCGTGTAAACCATTATGATGGTTGTTGAATCTGGAGAGGCATTTATTAAGTTTTTCATACAGATGAGGTACAACATTTGGAAGGGTTTTCTAGCTCTGTGTGGTTGAGATACTGTTCTGCCCTGTACACGCATGCACCCCTGGGTTCAGGCATCTCATTGATGCACCATACCCACCCAAAGCCCAGGCGAGAGGGAAGCTGCCCTTTACAGGCTACGTTCTTCTCCTCCCTTGGTCTAAGGCAAAGCAGACAAGTCTGTCCAAAGCCCATTCCTGCTCCCTGATCATTCTCCAAGTACACACAGCCCTGCAAGTGCACAGGAATTTCTTGTTCAAACAGAGCCTACCTAGACCTTTGCTTGGAATCGGTTCTCTCAAGAGTGAGCCCTACGCCCAGCATGAGCATTCTTCAACCGACCTCAGAGCCACGGACAGAGCCCGTGCAAAATAAGGAGCCCTAAAGATGGCGTTTATGAGCTTTGCAGCAAATTCCCCTCTACATGGCAGCTGGAGGCTCTGCCACACGCCTTTTCCACCCTGACACCCACAGAATCTCAAAGTTATCCCACCCACGAAAGTACAGATCCTAAAACTCTCAGGACTTCAGCATGGCAGCCGGGAAGCAATTAGAAGGCGTTAGAGGAGCTAGGGAATGCATATCCTGAACCACCCTTGCTCTAACTTGCATTTCCGAGGGTGGGGGTGGGGGTGACCTCAGTGTCCCCAGCCGGCAGCCTAACCCTTCCACACCCTCCTCCTTTTCTTAACCTCAGAACAGGCACAGATCTCTCCTCCACTCCAACCACCAAGACACTGGCAAGGTCACTCCCCGCGGCCACAAACCGCCATTCTGCTCATGCATTATGCATGAAGACAAGGAGGGGAAGGAGCATCGTAAGGTGGCAGTGGACCAAGGGGACTGTCCACCCTAATCTAAAATGAAAAGGCTTTTAGGACAAAACTGGTCATGTTGAGAGCTCACATGCACTGAGAATTGATTTCCTACGCAAGCGTTTCTCACTCCCCACCGCAGCTCTCCCTCTCACCCTTTGCCCTCTCCTTTTAGGTCACTGCCAGAGGTCGGAGGTCGTCCAGCCGGGCGCACAGGACGAGTCCTCCTTGTGAAAAGGCCCAGCAAACCCTAGGCACCAGAGGGCTGGGCCTCGCCTCTCCCCAGAGCGCAGCTCCTCCTCGCCTGCATCTTCTGCAGCTCTGGTTCCTCGCTGGCCAGACCCTCGGAGGCCCAACTGTCAGGTGACTTTTTCCACGTTCAAGGTGGGAGGCAGTAAGATCCCCCGCCTTGACGCGGGGTCTTCACACAGCACCAAGCCTTAAGCCAAAGACTCAAAGTCAATAAAATATCTAATAGCTACAGATTTAAAGAAAAACTTCTCGGCATCTTCAAACAGGGCAGTGTCCTTCATCCTCACAACTTCCCTGTCACGGGAAGAAAAAAGAGACCGGGGGTTTGGGGCAGTTAGGGTTGAGGGCATCCAGGGAGAGAGCTGAGTGACTTGTCACAAAATGAAGACACTGAGAGGAAGGGGCAGGGACACATTGGCGCTGTGGTGGATTCCACCTCGCTGGCCTCCGCGCGTGCGCGCACGCGCACACACACACACTCACACACACACGCACACACACTCACACACACTCACACACTCTCACACTCACACACACATTCACTCACACACACACTCACACACATTCACACACACTCAAACACACACGCACTCACACGCACGCACTCACACACACACACTCACACACTCACACACATTCACTCACACACACACTCACACTCACACACATTCACTCACACACACTCACTCACACACTCTTTCACACACTCTCACACACACACTCTCACACACACACACTCGCTCACACACACTCACACACATTCACACACACTCACTCACACACACTCACTCACACACTCTCTCACACACTCACACACACACTCACACACACACACTCGCTCACACTCTCACACACACACTCACACACACTCACACCGGCGCAGCGCTGGGAGGGTGCGGTCCGCAGCCCCGCCCGCCCGCGTCCCCAGCGCTGCGGGAGGGGCGTCTGGCAGGGAAGGACAAATTTAAAAGGGAAGATTTACGAGGCCATGAAGATGCTTCTCCCAGACTCCTGAGTGCAGGAGTATGACTTATTTATTTTATTTTCATTTGTAACCAAAACCTTCCCCGGACGCCCATTGGCCCCAGCGGAGCAGGGAGAGAGGGCCGGCAGTCAGGCGGTGATCGCCGGGCCAACGGAGCCGGGGTGGCGTGATGCTGACGCTGCCCACTGACGAGCTGCCGAGGCCCGGGGGAGCAGCTCCGAGCCGGCGAGCCGGGCGGCGGGCGAGCGAGCGGGCGGCGGGGAGCTGGCACGAGGCGCCGGCGGCGGGGCGCGAGCGCGATCCCGGGGCGCAAAGCGCTGCTGCGCACGCTGCCCTGAGTCCTCTCCACGCCCTCGGCTCCGTGGCCGCTCCACCGCCTCCCTTCCCCACCTCTGTGCCGGGAGAGTAGATGAATAACGCCAAATGTCACTTCGTGGTCAGTGCCTTCGTGGGCAGCCGCTGTCCTCAAGGCACCCTATCGAATGCAGGTCTGCGGAGCCAGAAGCCGGCCGGAGGTGCGGGGCTCCGTGCACTCACAGTGCAAGAGCTGCCAAAGGCCTCCAGGATTTCAGGCTCCACACTACCCAAGTGCGGCATCCCAGGGAGAAGGGGTGCTGTGTTTCCAGAATGGAGTTCTCTTCTGAGAAATGAAACCTGGGAGGGAAAGGAAAGAAAAGCCCCAAGTTTCTGGGTACATCTTTGATCCTCTTTAGAACAGGGACCTCCACAGTCACACTGATATACCCGCTGACTGAGGGCCGCAGAATTTCTTGCAGAGTCCCTATTCTGGAAAATCCATCGCCCTTCTAATGCAAAAACAACAAATAAAAACACAGTAAGACTTGACTCATCAGGCTGTGTTAGCTGGGGTGTGCTTCAGTGGTACTACCCTTGCTTGGTGTGTGTAAGACCTTGGGCTTAATCCCCTGCACGCAAAACAAAAACACAGAAGTTGGGTTTACCGGTTATGCCTGCCCTGTTTCTTTTTTGGATGATGTTTGAAACCCTGTGAAACTCTCACCAACCTCTCCCCTGTTATTACTACACAGAAACCCACAGTTCCTCACCGTCTTGTTGGGGAAGCAGTATCATAACCCCCCTGCTTAACTGGCGGGCTGATGCTCCAAATCTGATGGCTGCAGCGTGGAAACTGATTGATCCATGGGTGACCCTCAGTGGCCCCACTCAGTGGCCTCAGTGGTCACATCCCTCTTGGTTCTGATGACCCATGAGTCTCTGTCCCACCCTCTCCCTATCTGGCTGAGAAGTCTTATCATTCGCAATCTATAGATGGAAGGAAGGCACGACTGAGCAGATGTGATTCCACGAGTCTGTCTTACTGTCTTTTGTTAGGAGAGATGGTGTCCTTGGAGACACACTGTGGCTTCCTCTGAGAATCTCATATCATTAGCATCATCATGAAGCTAGCCTTGATTTTATTCCTAGGATAGAAGCTACACAGCTTAACTTCTAGTCCCAACTCTGACACTTGCTAGGTACACAAGTACTTAGGTTTGGGAGTTATGGGTCCTGAGTTCTTGAGTTAGAATTATCATTTAGCAATTGATATAATAACATCACACACCTGCTTTAAATCCTATGGCTCCCTTTTGCCCTTGTAATGAAATCATAACCCCTTACCATGGAACTCAAGAACTTTATGATCTGCCTTTTACTCATCTCTATCACTATGTAGCTTCTCTCTCTCTCTCTCTCTCTCTCTCTCTCTACCTCTACCTCTCATTTTCTAATCCCCAGCCACACCAGCCTTCTTTTCATTCCTTAAGTCCCCCAGACTTATTTATACTTCATTCTCTTTGTATTATCCCTTCTATTATCCTTTCTATTATCCCTTCTACCTGCAATGTCCCAAAAGTGCCTGGAGTTTGTTAATTGTTTGCCCCTCAACAAATACTGTGTTACCCAGTGGGTTGATAAATAAAGCACAAGTATAGGGCAATAATAAAACAATGCTATCATCCCCCCCAAAAAAAACAGATGAAGTATAAAATTTGAATTTAATATATTTTTAAAATCCAAGTAGTCATCAGTAGTGAAATAAGAATCTTTCCTTTGTTCATTAATTCATTCATTTAGCAGATCTTTTATCAAGTACCTCCTATGTTGGACTTCACTATATTCATGTGTGGTACTGTTTGCACTTGAATTACATGAGCAAAGATGGGGAATAATCTATATGGTGTTTAAAAGCTCTAGAAGTTTTAACCTATCCCTCATGTCAGCTCAAATGTCATCTCTTCAGAGAAGTTTTTCCTAACCATCTTGTAAATGTAGCTCTCCTGGTCCTACTTCTACTTTCTAACACAGAACTAACCCTGTTCTATCACTTGGGTAGAATTTACTACAGTCTGAATTTGCTTATTTGTATATTTATTTATGTGCCCTCTCCCTCCTCAAACTAGAATTGAAGTTGCATGAAGGCAGAAACCTGGTCTGCCTTAGGCACCACCAGCACATGGAACAGTGCCTAGCACATAGATGGTACTTGAAAAATGTCTGCTAAGTGAATAAATAAATCAGTGAATAGGGCCGGGGAAATAGCTCAGTGACACAGCACCTGCCTGGCAACCACAAGGTCCTGAGTTCGATTTCTGGTACTGAAAAAAATAAAATAAAATAAATCAGTGAATGAATATAGTCTCAAGCTAGCAATTTAACCTCAGTGAACATTAGTTCTCTCATCTTTAAAGTATGACCAACAATAAAATCCTGCCTGCTTCAAAGTGTTGAGTCTAAAATAAAATATGTGGGCCGGTGAGATGGCTCAGCGGCGTAAGCGCCTGCCTTGCAAGCGTGAGGGCCCGAGTTCGACTCCCGGATCCCACATACGAAAAAGGGGCCGGTGATATCGCTCAGCGGCACAGGTGCCTGTTGGCGTACGAGGTCCTGAGGTCGACCCCCCGGAACCCACAAAAAAAAAAATAAATAAATAAAATAAAATAAAATAAAATAAAATATGTGTATAGGACTCAGTTTCCTAGAAAACAGAGGACTGGTGTTTTACATGGAAGGGATAACTTTAAGAATGAGGGCAAAAGGAATACAGAAAGAATAGTATAAAATAGAAAAGTGGATAGATTACCACACTGACCACTTCTTCTTATAAAACTACAAAGGTACATGACCAGTCACTTGGCAGGAGTACCCACCGGACCACACAGGACCTCATCTATTGGGAAACTCTACCTTGAAGTAAGCATCAAAAAAAGATAGAATTTGGTCTATATTCATTCCGTTGACGGTCCACTGCCCACACTTCCGATTGGCTCACCTTGATACCTCGCTCCACACTTCAGTACCGCTACCCGGGAAGTCAGCTCCTAAGTTGCTTGGTGTGGCATTTCATCCGAGTCTGCAAGCAGCTGGAAAATGCAGACTTCAGGCCTGCGGCAGCCTGACCACACATAAAATCCTTTAGGTTTCTGAATGGCTGCTGAGAGTCCGGGTCAGGGGTAAGGATGAAAGAATCTCCTGAAGATGGGAAAACCCAATGAGACTGAGAGGATACACACAAGATATTTTTGATACAAAATTAGAAAGCAATTAGAAAGCAATAAAGCCCCAAACAATAGAACGCAATGTTGTTTTATTGATCTTTTTTTAAAATTCAAATGTCTTTCTACCTCATAGTCACTGCGCTTGTGTAAGTTTGATAAGTTTTCAACTAGGCTTTGCAAATAAAGTCTTCCCTGTCCTCAGTTATTGTCAAAAGAGCACCTCACTTCCTTGCTTCCTACAAATCCCCCTATACAAAATAGAAAACTAAATATGTTTTGTTAAAGTGGGATGCTTTTCTTGCTATGTCTAGTTTATATTCTTGAGATAAAGCAGCAAATCTGAACAACCCATATATGGGAGCTGATTCTCACATTAATTTCTGTCTCTCAATTCTTTCAGCATGCCTTTCCTATAACATGCCTTCCTTGACTGCATGCTTATATTGTCTACACCATGATCCATTTAAAACACCTCCAACACGCCAGTAAATGTTATTGCTCAGAGTCTGTGTAAAGGTCAGAACAGAGAGATTTCCTGTCCAGACATCTCCATCAACAATTATACAACTTGCTGACATGTGGCCCCTCATTAGGATTTACCTACAAATCCAAGACTCAGTGTTAGGGGTCAGCGCAGGTTGGAGTCAGCCTGAGTTGGGGTCAACCTGAAATAAGGAGCCTAAGATGTCATCAATTTTTATTGTATTCCAGAGCTCAGTCAAATAAAATGCCTGGAGCTTGGTAGGACACACACACATACACGTGTACACACACGTGCACACACACACACATCATATATATGGTTATTAAATAAGCGACTTAATGAATGAACATAGAGTAAAAACTAAAATGTAAAAGCACAGACTCTACAACCAGAGTGCTTGGGTTCAAATCCCAGCTTTATCATAAAGGAGCTAGTATGACACTGGACAGTTGCCTAGGCTCTTTATACCTTTCATGTCTTCATTTTTTGTTGTTTGTTTTTGTTTTCTGCCTTATTTTTCACCTGTGAAATGGGAACAATAGTCACACCTACCCAACAGGGTTGTTGTGACAATGAAATGATGCCTGAAATGAAAATCTCTTGGCCCAGGGAGAGTCCTCTCCACCCCTGCCCATCCAAGCTGGAGGGCGGGTCAGCTTCTCCACCCTGCCTTCACGCATGTAATCAGACCTGGTTTACACATGCTTCAAATCCAATGCAAAAGCTGCCTGGAAAACTTTGTGTGGCTACAGAGTCTCCCACTAGATATGACATTTTTTTGTCACTTTGTGATATACACTGTGTGTTTAAGCTTAGTAGTGTCAATTGATTTAAGTATTTTATTGAAGCATTTTACTGTTCTTGTGCCCAGAGGCTTTTTAAAGCAAGGACCGATTTTTCAAGTCAAATAGATGAATGTATATTTGCTGTACTTGAAATATAACAGCATAAGCAGCAAGGCTAGAATTTCCCCTTCAGCCGGGTAACTATTTGCCCAACAGCTGGATGTTTCCCTCAACATTTAGGAGAGAAGCAGTGGAGTTAGGGCTGAACTTCCCCACCACTGTGCTAGTACTCTACATGCTGTCAGCCAGGCCCGAAGCCCCCTGTCCCTGATGTTACTGCCAGGACCTGGACCACACTGGAATCTGTCCATCCTCCTGGGGGAAAGACAGTCTGACCTCAACCATTTCTTAAGGCCTTTGGACATCTAGTTATGTCACCTCCAATTAATAGTGGAATTCTATTCCCTATTCCCTATAACTATACTGCACAACACAAATCACCTTAATTTTAGTACAATTTGGCTCTCTGTCCAAAATACAAACTGTTGGCTGATGGAGCCCTAAAGTTAAAGAACTTTAAAAATCAGCATCAGAGCCAGGCATGATTGTACACGCCTGTAATCGCAGCACTCAGGAAGCTGAGGCAGGAGGATCACCAAGAGTTCAAGGTCAACCTGGGTTACCTAGTGAGTTCAAAACCAGCTTGAACTACATCGGCAGACTTTGTCTCAAAAAAACAAAACAGGGGCCGGTGATATAGCTCAGCAGCATAAGTGCCTGCCTGGCAAGCACAAGGTCCTGAGTTTGGTTCCCGTTACCCACATAAAGAAAAAAAAAATCAGCATCAGTAATAATATAGAGCATTCCAAAAGGACGCATGTTTACAGTATCAATTTTGTAGGACCCTTGACAATAATTTATGGCCTTATACTGACCCAAGCCTAGGAGATGCGAGGAAAAGTTAAATAAGACCACAATAAAACAATACAAAACATACAGAATGTAGGCAACTCTACAAGATAACTGGCCTAGTCATATAATAAAAAGTGTGATATTATAGGAGAAAAAGAGAGGAGTGGAGTTTACTCCAGATTAAAAGAGACTAGAAATACTAAATGCATTGTATGACCTTGAAATACTTCTGGTTTGAAAAATAAGAGTTATAAAATATACCTTTGAGACAACTGAGAAAATTTGCATTTAATTATTAGGTGCTATTAGAGAATTGTTGTTAGTGGGCCTTCATGTGGTTATACTAAACATTATGCTTATTGTAGAAAATGAATACTGAAGTATTTAAATATGAAATATTTCTTCCAAATGATCAGTGAAAACATTAGAAATTGCTGAATCTTGGGGTTGACATATGAGTAAATAATTGTATTATCTTTTCAACTATTCATTGTACTTGAAAATACTCAAAATGATGAAATTTTGAAGTGTAGGTTTTCCTGTGTGAATTGCTGAAATGATTAATAATGAGGGCATTTAGAACTCAGCATCCCACTTCATGAATTGAGGGCAGCTGGGAGAAGGAAGTGCATATTTTAAAACCTGGCTTCTGGGCCCTTTTCAGGGTATCTGTGACTTTGCTGCAGTCTTGGTCACCTGTAAAGGAAATGTGTGTTAATTACTCTTTTCATCCAACACTTCACAGACCTACAGTGCACAATATTTCATGCATGCAGGATGTCTGGCTCATTATCTATTAGACAGAGCCTCTCCGAGTCTCCTTCACCTCCCGAGATCAAATGTCATGTGTCCATGCTCTTCTATGATGTAGACTTCGGAGTCCGAGACCTGCTAAAACTGGGGTCATCTTCTTTTGTTTCTCAGAAGAAGATTAGTTTCTAAATCCATGGTGACAGAATTCCTCAGCACAATAATTGACAAAGAAAATATATCTTGGAACACATAGTTTCATCACCGTGGTGGAGCGGGGGCCATCCATTTGATTAATGGAATAGAAAGAAGCTGGGATTTGTTTAAATTGGCAAGACCAGCCCGGTATGGAGTGTCTGTGTCATCTACCAGTCATAATCGTTAAAGTTATTGTTGCAATCACAAATAGATGGGGTTGGCCATAGTGTTATTATTTTTATTGTGCCTCTCCATGGGTGTCAAGTATACACAAATATACATGAAACTGTTCCTAGTCAGGGCTCAGAATAGAACTGAAAAACAAGGCCTGAACAACGGACTGTATTTTGCATTGTTTTTGTTCGGAGGATTTGCTCCTCTGGAAAACATTTCTGTCTGCCAATTTCTATAAAGAATTCTTTTAGCAAAATGAATTACTGCATTACAGGACATCAACATATAATCTCATCTGGATCCCTGCTCCTGGCACTTCTCACAGAGAGAGTACTTTATCCTTCCCCTTAAAAACGAAAACGAAAACCATGTACCTGCATTCCCTGCCACGTTTTCATTCTTCCTTTCGTTCTTTGGATTTATTAAATTTCCACTGGACGGCAAGTGCTGTTCTGGGGACTAGAAGAGGGTAGATAATGCAAGAAAATCAAGACCCCTGCTTCATGGGCTTGTTCTCTCTTTGAGAGTTAAGGCAGCTTCACCATGAATAAAGAATAATGACACTGGAAGAGGGAAGGACCTACTTTAAATACTGTGGTCCAGAATAGGTCTTTCCAAGGAGGCGAGATTGGAGTCAGACCTGTGGAGACATGAGCAAGGGCTTCCAGACACAAAAACCAGCTAATGCAAATCCTTGCGCAGCCATAAGCCTGGTGGGTTTGAAAGACAGGAAGTGAACCCAAGCGATTGGAGTGTCACCAGCAATACAGCAAATTGTCGATCTTAGTTAGGAGACTGACTGGCCTGTCTTCTGATTGCACTGGGCAGCCATTGAAAGGCCGCAAGCTGCAGAGTGGCGTGATGTGATTTAGACTTGAAAAAGACCCCTCAGAATGACATTGATGACCACAGACTCTCCCTACACATTTAGCCCAAATTCTTCCTGCCACAATTAAAGTACATTCTGTCCCCTCACAGTGAACAGACGTTACCTGATGCTCATATCAGTTCAAACATCTGAGGGTATATCAATCCCCCCAGAACACCAGGAAGAATGTAGAAAGAAGACCAAGGGGATGATCACCAACCTGAATTACAGTCAGAGGTCACAGGTGAAAGTAATGGCCATGGCTGTTCTTTCCTTAATCCTTTCAAAGGGCCTTAACGTTTCACTGATCTCGAACCTCATCTCCCAACCAGGCAACTTGCACCATGAGCAACATTTCTATCTTGGAACTTGGTCTTCAGAAAACATGGTGACATACAAGGATATTAAAATAGGTTGGTGAGGCTTCTGGTGGACTCTCTCCCAATTGAACTGGTGACAATTAGAAAAATAAAAGAGAATTATTTCAAGTCTCTGGAAATTGTCCTAAGGCCATAGATCAAAAAGAGAAATACTCCTTCAACATAATCTGCCAGATTTTGTAAGAATAGCAAGTCTGTGACATTTCAGCCATAGCCTGCTCCCTTAACCCCTTCTTCCTCCCTCCCAGTTCCATGGTCAACCCTGAGCCTAGAATATATGGGGCTCCTCTGCCCACAGTGTACCATATGGAGTTATGGCTTTACCCTGGGAGAGGCATGATGCACTTCCCCCCAACCTTGAGTTGGATGGGGGCTTCCTCCCCAGTCCTACACCAGTTGTGGCTCACTGAGAATACTGGGTCTTGGGTCCCCCTTGTCCCTGTTTACTCGCAAGAGAGGTTCTCAGGTGAGAAGGGCAGCTGACAAGTCCAGGGGCTGATACTGCCTTCCCCACCAGGGTCCATTTATAGAGCTAGAAAATAACTCCTAGCTCTGGTGCAGTGGGGGGTGGGCACCCCAAGTGCTCTGTGTGCTGCCTGAGGGGGCTGCCTTTGTGCAACAGAGTGGAGAATTTCATGCCTAAGGGTGTTGTGGAAAGCAAGGGAGATCTTGGTGAGGAGTAATTAAGTAGAAGCTAGTAGCTCCAGGATACAAGCCAAACAGCAGAGCAGCCAGATGTTTAATGAGAGACCAGGACAAGCCTTCCCGGGATTGTGGTCAACTCAGGGTGGACACTCCTTGGTAAAAGACGCTTAAATACAAACTCTGACCAAGCACTGACTTGAACAGTAAGCTATCTTGAAGTCTGGGGTGACTCCTAGGAAACAAAACTTAAAAATAAAACCACACACATCATGGAAAAGTGGAAGATTATGGGCATGCCCAAGGCTGTGTCCTCACAGGAGTAATCAGAGACATAACCTGTAAGCTGCGAGTCCTCCACTGAGCACAAGCACAAAAAAAAACCAAATTCCCTGAGAGCAGCCTCTAAGTCACACATGCCCAAAGGTAAAAGTAAAATGTAACTGGTGAGGGGGCCTTAAATGCAACGTTTGACCAAAAAGTAGCCTGTGCAGATCCTAAGCTAGGACACAAGAAACTGATCCTAAACTGAGGTGGACAAGCTAAGATATAAAAGCAGGAAAAGATTCTAAGTTTATACATCCAGAGGCTGCACGCCGTGTGGGAAATTGGTGTGAAGGGATTCATTAAGTCACTAAGCAAATGGCCAAGCAAACAGCCACCACCACTCCTGAAGGGAGAGGAAAAGAGGAAATCGGTATCGAAAGTGGCTGTAATATATTATTACACCGTCCAGTTTCAACCAAAAGTTTTAGACATGCAAAGACAGTGAAGCACACTTACACCCCAGATCTTGGTCTCTAATACCATTCTCCAAAGGAGAAAGAAGGAAAGAAAGAAAGAAAGAAAGAAAGAAAGAAAGAAAGAAAGAAAGAAAGAAAGAAAGAAAGAAAGAAAGAAAGAAAGAAAGAAAGAAGGAAAGAAAGAAAGAAAGAAAGAAAGAAAGAAAGAGAGAGAGAGAGAGAGAGAGAGGAAGGAGGGGAAGAATGAAAACAGAAAGAAAGAAAAAAAGAAAAAGAGAAAGAAAGAAAAAAGAAAAGAAGGAGGACATTTGTAGAAGTGTCTGATTGAAGAAATGGAGTGATAAATATACAAGAGTAGCCTGGAACATCTGTCTAGTAGTGGCAGAATGTAAGGAAGTGAGGAAAAAAAAAAAACAAACCAACCCATGTTAGAGGCACATCAAAGGAACACAGGAGCCCAGTGAAAGAGTTCCCAACAGCCAAAGCAAAAATAATTTGAGCAACAAAATAAAGTAGTATTAGTTTATAACCCCAGTATAAAAGAAATACCCATGAGCTCATACTGATGTAAAACAATGATTAAATATATTAATAATGGGGTGAGAAGAGGCAACTCTCCTAGTGGGAAAGTCTCAAAGAATTTATGCGGACATTCTGCCCTTGCTACAGGAGACTATCAATCGCTACTCCTTTAGTAAGGACATCGCATAATGACTCACTTCCAAAAAGTACTGTATGAAAGGGGGAGGGGGACAACCTAATGGTGGAAAAACCTGGCAAACATCATCTCGGCTGATAATCAAGGTCAAGATCTACAGTGACAAATTATGTTGATATTCTCTGTCCTTCAGAAGATGTGATGAAAATGGCACTTGAACTCCACAATGTCATCTAAACCTCCCTGACTCTAGTCTAACCATGAGAAACCTTAGATAAATTCCAATGGATGAGTCCCCTAGAAAATATTTGACCTGTTCTCCTTGATCTTGAGGCTGTCAAGGTTAACAAAAGCAAGAAAAGCCTGAGAAACTGTCATAGCCAAGGGGAGCCTAAGGAGACATGAAAAATAAATGCAATGTATCATGGATGGGGTCCTGGAAGAACAATAACAAAAACATTAAGTAAAACCTAAGGAAAGCTGGGGAATATTCTCAAAAGAACTGAAAGCAAGGACTCAAACAGATATTTGTGTACTCATTCACAACAACCAAAAGGTAGAAATAATCCAGCTGTGCATTGATGGATAAATGGATAAACAAAGTGTGGTATATACATATAATGGAATATCATCCAGCCGTACAAAGGAAAGAAATGTGTACATACTACAACATGGATGAAACATAAAGGCATTACACTGAGGGAAATAAGCCAGACGCAAACAGACATGCTATACAGTATGTAGGACTCCACTTTACAAAGAGCAGTGCCTAAGTAGTCAGGTTTATAGAGACAAAAATAGAAGGGCGGTTTCCTGGGGCTGCAAAGAAGGGGGAAGCAGGGACTCACTGTTTCATAGGTACAAGAGTTTTGGTTTGGGAAGATGAAGACATTCTGGAGGTAGATGGTGGTGATGTATGCACATCAACATGAATGTTCTAATGCCATTTAAACCTGGCACTTAAAACAGTTAGAATTGTAAAGTTTACGTTACGAATATCTTTCCATAATTTTTTTTTTTTGGTGGGTACCGGGGGTCAACCTCAGGACCTTGCACGCCAGCAGGCGCCCGTGCCGCTGAGCGATATCACCGGCCCTTTTTTCGTACGTGGGTTCCAGGAGTTGAACTCGGGCCCTGGAGCTTGCCAGGCAGGCGCTTATGCTGCTGAGCCATCTCACCGGCCCGCCATAATTTTTAAAACTGGAGACATCTGAATGAACTGCAGAATTAAGCTAATGATTTTTAATGTAGAATTAAGCTAATGGTTTTTAAAACTGTGATAAGTATACCATACTAATGCAAGATGTTACTAACAGGGAAAAATTGGTAGCAGGATACATGGGAACTCTATTATCTCAATTTTCTGTAAATCTTAAAAGTTCTAAAACACAAAGTATGAGTTTTTTATTTTTAAAGAAGGGAATCAGTAAGAGAAATAGGAAAAATGTATGACATGAGATATATAGAAAATAAATTTGAATGATGATGCAAATCTAACCCTGTTGAGGATAACATTAAATTTGAATAAACTAAACAATCCAGTGAAAAGGAAGAGATTATTGGACTGGATTTAAACTAATCAGATCCAGCCGTATGCTGCTTTTAGGGGATATAGTCTAGACTGAAAGATACAGGTTGAAAGCAAAAGGCTAGAAAAAATACACAAACAGATATAAAATAGCAGTCACAAGAGAGCTGGAGTGATTTACACAACACCAGATAGAATAACTATTGTAATTACCCTGTTCACTGCACCAATTATTATGCACCCATCCCTGCAGGACAGACCTCACAGAAAATGTGGCTCAGATGTTCAGATCAGTGACACCTGACCTTACACCAATAGGGTCTCTATTGGTTTACCACTTATGAAATGAGGCTTCCTGAGGGCAACTAGGGGTAGGGATTCTATCTCTAGTACCAAAAAACAAGGCCTATAAAACAGTATGGTGTCTGACACCAGCAGCAATCCCATGTTTACTGTTTCTCGATGACATTGAGGTGCCACATCAAGTGGTTGACCCCTACATCTAGGTTTACGTGAGTAAACTCTGTGATGTTCACACAAGGATGAAATCATCTAATGACACATTTCTCATCACTTAACCTTAAGCGACACATGACTGTACAATTGCAAACTGTCTCTCTAGGAGCTCGCTCAGTCCGTTGGGAATGAACGTGTGCTGATTGACATGCGCAGAAAGGGCTCGGGGAGTACTGGGAATCTGAGGTTTGCGCGAAACTTTGAAGGACATATCCTCCTCCAGAAAGAAGGAAGAGCAGGTACAGAGAGGCCAGGGAGCCGAGAAGGTGTGCTGGGTCCGGAGACTCAGGGAGCCGAGAAGGTGTGCTGGGTCCGGAGACTCACAGAGGCTTCATATGCATCCGGTGCTCTTGCCTAGACAAAAAGTGTTAGGAAATGGGTTGTAACAAGTATCAGCTTATCCTGCACCTGGTTTTTTTTTTTTTCTTTGTTGTTGTTGTTGTTGTTGTTTTTAATGCCATTACCTTGAAGGAAATAGGGAGTCACAGAAGGATTTTTTTTTTTTAATGTTGGCCAAAAACATTTGCATTTTTAACAAGCTCCATCTTGGAAGTGTATGAATGGTGGACAGGGACCAGAAGGGAGATAGACACGCTAGATAGAGAACGCTGAAACAGTCCAAGCAGCAGATAAGGAGGGTCTGGGCCATCGTGGGGAGGGACCAGTGGCAATGGTAGCAGAAGGGACGACGGGATTAGCTTCACAGGGGAGTGACATGACGGAAGAGAAGTGCCCTAAGAGTTCTGAGTTCATGATATCTGGTCACTAAGGTGGCCCGTAACTGAAGGCCTAGTTCTTGCTCATCTGATGTGTGTGTGATGTGAGACCCTCGTATCCCCACACTGGGACACATGACCTCCAAGAGGGACTGTGGCAGAGAAGTGCAGAGGAAGACTGAATCGAGAGGGAGTTCCACGCAGAGCTCATCAGCCAAAGCTTCATCTCACCCCATGTAACAGACACGTAGGGAGCACTGGTCCTCCGTGCCACAGCGGAAAATTCTGCAAGGGGGAAGCTAACGGGACCTGGAAGAAATTCACGGGGCACTTTAACTGATACTAAAATAGTTAAATACTCTTAAAAACCTGAAATGACTATGGCAAATAAACTCTTGGTGATGCTGAATAGTGGATCAATGGATGATTATCACATTATTCTCTCTGTGTGTTTGTTTGTGTCATCTCATTAATTTTTTAAAATCTGATTCCATTTTCCTCTCCCTTCAACACTTGCATGAGTAGCCTGTGCTTGATACCCAGCAGTGGATCTTTATAGGGAAAACTGATCCTACTGTTTTTTACAACACACTAAAATCACAGCATCCTGGCCATGATTTTATCATAATCACAAATTTTACCTTCCTTCCACATGAAAGCTACTTAAGGCAACATATTGTTGATGATTGTTAATCATCATTTGTTCCCTGAGAATAGCTACATGAGGTTTGCATCCAGGTGCAACTTCTTTTCTTCAGTAAACATTGACCGAATGTTTTCAAGCACCAGGCACTATTATGGTTTCTTGGGACAAACAAGACCCATGTTCTCGTGGAATTTATATTGTGGAGAAAGAACAGATGGTAAACACGAAACAAAAATAAACAAAATAATGTCAGGGCAATAAGATTTGTGAAAATATAAAACAGGGTAACGAGATGGTGCTGTAGTTTGGATCTGGAATTCCTCCAAAGTTCCATGTGTTTAAAACTTGTTGGGCTGTTTCGGTGGAATTCTTTAAGGGATGGGGACTAATGGGAGGTTTTAGGTCATAGGGAGTCTACCTTCAAAAAGGACTGTGAAATGCTGGTCTCTTTCTTCTTTTCTTCTTTCACTTCCCAGCAGACATGAGATGAGCAGCTCACTCCACCATGCATTCCCTGCCATGATGTGCAGCCTCCTCACAGGCCAAAAGCAACAAAGCCAACCTACCATGGACTAACACATCCAAAACTGTGAGCCAAAATAACACTGTTCTCTTCATAAGCTTATTATCTCAGATATTTGTTATAGTAATGAAAAGCTAACTGACACAGATGGAGTATGATTGGAATTCTGACTTTTGTTGGTTTGGGAGCTGGAACCTGAGTGACAAGAAGAGGACAGTCATGATGAAATCTGAGGACAGAGTATTCCAGGTAGAAGGAATTCCTAGTCTTTTCTAGACTCCATAGCTAATGGTCTATCATCCCCCACCGCAACACTGCATCCCATGGTATGACTCAGGAAATAGCTGTTAACTAAACAAAATGTTCTCTCCCAGTAGCATAGAGTTTTAGAAAAACAAGTAGGTCATCAAACACTTCACTCTGATATGTGTATACCTCACATATGTTAAGATACAACCCACAAATGTGACAAGGAAAAAATTCTGCTAGTTTTCACGCATGAGATAATAATTTCTCTTCCATCTTGTATGTCACTGATCTTATGTGAATTCAACATGGTTGAATACATGGTTAATACAGGAGGTTTATTGATGTCCTTTTCTTCTTTATTTATAGGAATAATGTTTTCAATTAACTTTGTTCTTTGCCTTTGTTAGCAAAAGTATAACCTGTAACACATTTTTTCCTAGAAGAAAGGAAACGTGGGCCGGTGAGACGGCTCAGCGGCTTAAGCGCCTGCCTTGCAAGCGCAAGGGCCCGAGTTCGACTCCCGGATCCCACATACGAAAAAGGGGCCGGTGATATCGCTCAGCGGCACGGGTGCCTGTTGGCGCGCGAGGTCCTGAGGTCGACCCCCCGGTACCCACAAAAAAAAAAAAAAAAGAAAGGAAACTTGCCATTTTCTTCTTTTCCTTAAGAGACAAAATTACTCACTTTTTTTTTTTTTACTAGGAAGTAATATTTTACAGTTGTTCCAGAAAACTGACAAAAAAAGAGGACACTGAGTTTAAGGGGATGCACATAGGAGTAGCATGCTAACACTACTCCTAATAATAACTAATATTTACTTACTACATACCAAGAATTGTGCTAAACATTTAGCACACTGTTATTGGAATTTTGTAACTGAGGAAACTGAGGCTTAGACAGTTAACATAACTTGTCTATGGCTACATGGTTCTGGAAGGAGAAAGTGAGCTCAAGCAATCTAATCCATATTTACATAGCAAAAATCTGACTGTACCACCATAACTATACCACGCTACTTAAATGGGCAGAGGGAGAGCGAATCAGGAAGAGTGCTAAAGCATTTGAAAGAAAAGGAGGCAGCAGTAGTTTGAGAAGAGAGATTTTAAGGAATTGCCAGTCGTGTCACACATGCCTCTGAGGGCGAGTTTCTTCTTGAGTCTGCACCCTCAGCGTGCAACCTTGAGCTTGTCTCAAGCTCATCCTGGCTCTGGGAAGGTGGAGTTCGAGTAGAAGATGAGAACAGATGGGTGCAAGGGGAGGATTGGGGGCCTTCTGGGTTGCACTAAGAACTTTTACTCTGAATGGGATGGGAAGTTGGTGGAGGGTGTTGAGGAAAGAACAGCATGGTCTAATTTAAGCATGCAGCTTGGGCTGCAGACCGATAACAGAGTGTAGGAGGATGAGGGCAGGTTCAGAGAGGCCAGTTAAGAAACCACTGCAATAATCTAGGCAAGGAGTGACAGTAACTGGGGCCAGGTGGCAGTGAGATGGTGAGAAGTAGTGAAATTCTGGAAAGTAGAGCTGATGAAATTTGCTGTGGGCCCACATGTGGGATGTGAGAGAAAGGGAAGAGAAGAATTTACCCAAAGCCAACTAATCTGAGGCCTGACAAAAAGGTGATTGAACTTAGAGTTTAAACAACACTGACTGCTCTTGGTGAGAGCATTCCCTGGAAAGAAGTGGGCATGGGAGTAGGGTGGAACTAAATTGAGTAATAAATGAATGATAAGGAAATGTAAGTAATGAGTATAAATGACAAGTATATATACACAGAGAGGAAACTTGATGGTGGCTAGAACATTGTAGGTCAAGGAAAAGTTTTATTTTTATATAAATAAATATATAGAGAGAGAAAGAGAGAGAAGATGGAAAAGAATTGAGTATGTTTGTGTGCTGAGAACAAGAAATGAGTAGAAAAAGAGTGATTCACAGTACTAGGTAGAGGAAAGGGTGATTAATTAAGTGACTCTTCTGAAGGGAGGGGAATGGGCCTGGCTGCAGCCCAAAGCACCTATAAAAGGGCTGGATCTGAACACAGGGGACGTTGGAGGCTAGCGAGAAGGCAGGGTGTGGCTGCCACTGTTTCAAGGCTGAGGAAGAGAGCTCCTGCTCGAATGGCTATATATACTCCTGAGAATTAGAGTAAGAATAGCAAACACTTTATCCTTTCAGGAAAAACGAGTATAGGATTATGGGTAGCAGTGAGGACCCTCGAAAGCTGGAGATAGTAAATATGTAGCTGAACCTATTCAAACGTCGTGTGAAATACTTACATAGCAATAAACCACTTGTGCAATAGAATTTCAATCCAGTGACATAGTGAGCCCCATCCTTGTTTCTCATAGACTGGTAAAATAAATCTACAGAGCCAAAGACACAGTTCTGCACACTTAAAATGCATTTAAGGGGCCGGTGAGACGGCTCAGCGGCTTAAGCGCCTGCCTTGCAAGCGCGAAGGCCCGAGTTCGACTCCCGGAACCCACATACGAAAAAGGGGCCGGTGATATCGCTCAGCGGCACGGGTGCCTGTTGGCGCGTGAGGTCCTGAGGTCGTCCCCCCGGTACCCACAAAAAAAAAAAAAATAAATAAATAAATAAAAAAATAAAATGCATTTAAGTCAGGTCAGTTCATAACTACACCAAAGCCTCGTGCTAAAATAGGTTTAGGTCAACTTCAGGTTTATCTCACTAAAGACTCCCAAATCCTCTGCCTCTTTACACACTGTTTGCAAGAATATATCTACTTAAGTTTTCAGTCATGGGCTTTTCAACATTCAATTTCTCTGGTAGTAACGGATATCACAAAATTATGAAAAATTTTCATCTGACCTGGTTCTATTTTTTTTAAAGGCCGATATTATTCAGTCTTTACCTGAAATGTAAATCTTAACATTAAACCATTTCATTCGGGAAACTTTTCCTGCTTACCTTTAAGATCTCTTCAAAAAAAAAAAAATTTTTCTTCAAGTCTTTCCATTTAAGAAAGAGATCATTAAATGTAGTAGAAACTGGTTTATCACTGCAGTAGTTGTACAATTTATTTTTTTCACTGGGCAATGTGCTTAGCAACTTGCACATTAAGCCTGCAATTAAGATTAATTAATATTAATATCATAAATATGCAAAAAAGAAACCACTCTGAAAGTTCAAAATAATAACAGCAACATTTCCGTCATATAAAACCTTTTATCTCAAGATCTCAGTGCACTTCCCCACAAGCACAAGTACCCTGCACTACCACTTTTGCAAGGGACCAGTTAAAATGCTGCCTTTGTTATTCATTGGTTCAAAATGCTAGCAAGGATCAGTGGAAAGCAAAGCAAATGCCTAATGTAACCATGATTTTCATTCTTAATATTTCCTACAGCAGCATTTATCATCTTTAAAAGGATGAGACCCTGAGTCTGTAAGAAGCCCCAAGTGGATGTCTCTCTGCTGTAGCTGAGGAGCAGGGGAGGTTGTAGCTCTGGCAAATCCCCGCCCATGCGACATAGACCCATGTCTCTCACAAAGAGACACATGCACACTGACACAATCCTGGCTAGAAATGAATCTGGACCTTCCTTTGCGGCAAGAGCCATGATGAATGCTCCTCAAGGATCCCAGAGGCAGCGTGACAAGCCAGCCACATGGGGGCCCTCACAGAACAAAGCCCAGGTTGGCAGTGAGCCCTAGCACAAGGGGGGGGGCTGTGCATGGGGAGCACTGCAGCATGGGGTTCCCAGGGCTTGGAACCCATTATATTAGGTTGTTTCAGGTAATTGTAGGGTGTAGAAAAGGAAGCTCTTTTGGCCTGAGCCATACACATAAACTCACCATGGGGCCCAGGGTAACTTCCCTTTCTTCTATGGACCTCAGTCTCCAAAAATGAGGAAACTGTATTATCACACCAGAAGGACTCCTTCCTTCTCCAGGACCCCAGGAAACACTCATAGTCCTTATTTCCTGTTCCCAAAAGAGTGTCTTACCGTTCTCCATAACAGTATTTCAGGTTCTCGAAGAAGTCTGGCAAGTTCTCCAGCATGCTTCAGCACTACTTCTCTGTCCATTGGAAAGGACCAACCAGTGCCAGTGGAGAGGAAAGATGCGCCTCTCTTCATCCTTAAGAACTGTGAAAGTCCACAAAGCACATTTTAGCAACATGTGAACACTTGGGTGGGAAAATCAGCAGGGCCACTTCTCTGACCATCTCTTGCCTCCTAGAAATGTCTAGCATGGAGGAGCCCTAGCCACAAGGGACAACTCTCCTGGACATCACCTTCTTCGAAATGTTAGCCCTTAAAGCATCTTTTTCCTTGAATCACATCCCAAAGAATCCCTTATTACAAAAGCAACCAAAATCCATAAACATGTCAGCCTTGTTTTTCATCTGAAGAAAAGGTGAATAATAAAGACAAAATTCCCAGATCCAGATCAGCTTAATCTAAATTGAAGGGAACTTTAAAACAAATATAATATTTTGGGGAAGGGAGACAAAAAAAAAAAAAAGAAAAGATCCTGAGAATAACCAGATGCTCGACCCAAGCAACAACAACTACACATCAATGTTTCCACTTTGCCTTTGACAAGGTGGAAGGAAGAAAGGGATTGTCTCAACCTTTTCTTTTAATTGATGCCGCTGGAAACCAAGTTTTCTACTGTACAGAGAGTCTTGTAGAAGACTCTAACTCTCTTCAGTTGGTACTAGAGGAAACAAAATCCAGACACATCTAATCAGAAAGATGAGACACTAAAAAACCTCTGTAGGCTTAAGAGGAAGCAGGTGTCTGAGTAGAGGAATTTTTAGATTGGGGCAAAAGAAACAGCTATAGAGGGTAAAGGGAAGTTGGTTCTTTCTATTGCCAGAGGAATGGGAAATTGTTTAGTTCAATATTAAGTCTACATCAGCACAGAACTAGATCCACCAGTCTAGTGTTACTCTTTAAACTTATGTTCCTCAAGTGTTTTGGCATGGGTATTTTCCATCTCACCTTGCATATTAACTGTGAATCTAAAACCAGTGTCTACAAAAATAAACCAGATGAGGGAGTACAACGACTTTATAAAAGAAATCACTTCCCTGTGACACTGAAAATGTTATTTTAAAAAATGTTTTAAGAGAAATTTTCAGGAGCACAGTTATTATAAAAAGTGAATATTTTCTGGGCTCAGGCATACAGAATCTAATCAAAATATATAATATAATATTGTTCAAAAAAGTTGCACATTTATATGGAAAATGCCTTTATATTTTTAAAACAATTTTACTGTTCATGGATTAGGTTTTACCTAAAATCATATTATTTGCTACTGTGTTCATTCCACTGATACATAAACCATCTTGCTCTTTATAAATCAAGTCAACACTATTACAGGATTTTGTTTTGGTTTTTGGTTTTTGGTTTTTTGAGATAACATCTCACTATGCAGTTCAGATTGGCCTTGAACTCACTATGCGGCCCTGGCTGGCCTTGAACTCATGGCGATCCTCCTGCCTCAGCCTCCCAAGTGCTGGGATTACAGACTTGTGCCACCATGGCATAAAACCCAGATTCTTTAGATCACAGATGGATTGGCTTCATCTTCTGACGATCCAGTGACCTGTAGCAGAGATTTCCCAGATGGTATCAATCAAATGACCAACTGTCCAGGTTTGCCTAAGACTGAGGAATTTCCTGAGATGTGCTGTTCAGTGCTTAACTCAAGTCCCTGGCAAATCTAGATATGTCAGTCACCATAGAGACTTGGGGGAAAGTTGAAATCAGTAAATCATGCAAGTTCAATAAACACATTCTTGCCCGCCTTCCCCCACCCCTACTTCCAACTTTCTCTCTCTCCTTTCCCATCCTGTCTTCTGGCTCAGGGCCGCTTTCCAACCTGCTGACTAAGAACCAGACTGGCTTTCAAACAGATAGGGACCTACGGCTCAGCTTTGCCATGACATTTTTATTTTTAATCTTGAATGACTGACTTCTCCAGTCTCATTTCCTTATTTGTGAAGTGCCGGAAACAATCACAGTACGATGATTGAGAACATGCATGTGAAGTATTCACCACCACGCTGGCCACATGTGTCCATCGCTCCCCATGGTAAGCCCTATGGTCCCTAGCATTACGCCGTTGTGCATACTGGGAACTTGTGGCTTTCCACTGCAGGAACTCTGACATCTGCTTATGCTACACACCAGGGACATCAACCCACTGTTCATTCACAGTCGTGCAAAGACCAAGCCTTAGCCTTCATCAGTGTTAAGCCAAGAAATGGGTATAACTGAAGCAACACCCTGTTCACTCAGAGCTTTTTCCACTTTTTCATCGAGTCTCCTCAACTACGGATTTTGCATTACTGTTCACATAGGCATGACACGCACACAAACACACAAACACAAAGACACGTACCACATAAACACACACACAGGTTTTTTATACTGTTGTGTTAAGTAAATAAACACCTTTTTCCCTTTGTTTCTTGGCTATTTAGGAAATATGAGAAAAATAATGTGGCTCTGAAGAAGGGAATTAAGGAGACAGGGCCAGCGAGCGGAGGATGAGGGGAAGAGTGGGAAGAGAATGTGCAGACACGAAGGTTTTTTGCCACAGAATTCCTGCTAAAGGCAGCTAGAAGTCCCACATCTCCCACATGTGTGACCTCTTGGTAATTCCCCTGGGGAGTCCCGCCTCAGAAAACCTTTAGCCCCAGAATCAAGAGGAAGCTGAGCTTGGTAAATTCCCAAACACAAGGGCAGGTGATTGACCAAAGGCCTGGAAAGGGGCCTGGAAAGTCTCCAAACAGGCCTCCCCTTCCTGCCCTGGAAGCCACAAATAAGAGCTGAGCCAAGAAGTGGGGGAGATGAGGCCAGAGAGGACTGCTGGCATTTTCCTTTGTCTCTCAGCTTCTGTGTTTGAAATGGAGGAATCTGAGGCCTTCTGTGACTGCTCCTGTCTGGGATTCTTTCCTCAAGAGGTGTTCTTAATTTGTGAAGACTGCCAGGAAACTGTGTGAGTCATGGCTTCTGAGCAGACAGCATTCAGCTTTAGAAATTCCCAGAGATATGACTTGTTTATAGGAAAGGAAACAGAGCTATTCTGAGCTGCCAGGGGAAGAGGAAAGCACTGCTCTTTTTTTTCTTTTTTTTTTTTTTTTTTTTAATTCTGTGTTGAAAGGTCATACACGCAGCCAGAGTGGCAACAAGAACCTAGTATAGACACCCATGTTAGTAGTTCGTTTGTCTATATTTTAGAGGATATTTGGGGATTGGTATTTTAAAAACGCAAGTCCCACGATTTTGAAATTCCATTCTTAAGTCCTCAGTCCAAACATGTAACAAACTTCGAGTGGGGGCCAGTGGAGTGAGGGCTGAGGGAGTGGGAGGCACAAAAACACCTCCTTTGACAACTTTCTAATTTCCCATTTCACGAGCAGGCCACTAATTATTATTCTCGCATCTGTGCTGCCTCCTCCAATGTCTTTTCTTCCTAATGTTAACAACCATGATGTTCAGAGCCACCAATTTTGAAGAATGTGCCTATGGAGGGAAAGACGGAGGATTCCTACTCCTACAACCCTTGCTTCTGCATTGACACACTTTCTTGTGAGTTGAGTTTTGTTCAAACTCATAAAGTCACAACGTACCATGTGTCATGGTTAGCAGAGCCAGTCAACTGACCCCAGAGACTGACTTCCAAGGAGAACATAGTCCACTGAGTATTCAGATTCAACAATAATTAACCTGTGTGATCATTTCATAGCTGCCACGTCTGATAAAAGCAACACCTTTTTCTAATTATAAACATTTCAATAGATATAAAAGTTTGCCCCTTTAATGTGATAAAGATGTTCTTTGCTTAAAATAAAGCTCATACTTAATGGGCAAACAAACATTTAAAAGCAGAAATAAACACAAAATGTCTTTTAGTATCATTATCACTTTAGATTCTGTGACTAATGCAGTAAGTTGTGAAACAAAAAAAAACACATTTTGTGAGCTAAGGTGCTAAAGTACCTGAATATCACACAATGTGTATCATAAAAACTAAAAGAATGAGCTAAGAGATGTCTCTATCAGTAAAGACTCATAAAGTGGCTTGAAATAATTTAAATACATAAAAAACAATAGTATTCTTACAGCAATACCTAGATAGATAGTATAATTTAAAAAGAGAAGCTATTCAAATAGTAACAAGTTCAAAATACCTACATATTCAATCAGAAACACATTTTTAAAAATTTTTAAACCTCATTGAAAGACATAATTTTGATTAAGTATGAAGAGTTATACTTTTATTAGATGAAAATACAACATAAATGTGGAAAGTCTTCTCAAATTTATTGAAATAATTCCAGAGATACAACAGGGCTTTTCTTGGAAGACATTATACTCAGCACTAATTGCTAGGCTTGGTGCTTATCATATAGCAAGGGCTCAAAACCATAAACAGGAAGAACTGGCAAAAAAAAAAAAAAAAAAATATATATATATATATATATGTGTGTATACATACATATTCTTAGGGATCAGTCCTATCAGGTATCAGAGCCTATTGTAAAAACTGAAACTGTGAGCTTGATATAAATAAAAAAAAAATAAAGAAAAGGGAAACAATCAAATGTCTACAAATAGACTCTGTTATGCACATGTGTCACATTTGACAGATGGCTTTATAGTTTATGAAGCTTTTCACCTGCATTACTTTTTATGCTTCAGAATCATGCTATGAAACAATTAGTATTATCATCTCCATTCTTTTTTATGAAAAAAAATTATACCCAGAAATTCATTGACCTGTCCAACATCATAAAAGTAAACTCACTCCTGAATCTAGAATGTCTGATGTTCTATACCTATACCTTTAAACAGGTATTCTACTGTTCTCACAAAACAACAGTGAATGGGTTTTTTTTTTCCTAACAATGCTGAACATTTGGAGAAAAAAATATTTAGACTTGCGTCTTACACCGTATAGTTTGTTTATTTACAATAAATAAACATAAAGTTATAGTTGTTTAAAGAGATAAATACTGAAAACCAAATTATAGAAACCCTGGAAAAATAAATATGCAGTGTAGTGACATGATGTTGAACTAATGCCCGTGAGGTCCCTCACCAAGCCTTCTCACCACCAGGGAAGCTACGATGCTTCTTATTACTCCTCTGCCCCAATTCTGCTATCCTCAGCCCAGACGAATTTCCCATTTTCACTAAGACACTGCAGCCCCAAAAGTGAAACTGAAACACTAGCACAGGGGTCCCAACCCTGGGGCCACAGATTAGTACCTGTCCCTAGCCCACTGGGAAATGGGTCGCACAGCAGAAGGTGACCAGTGGGCAAGAGCGCAAAGCATCATCTGTATTTGCAGCTGTCCTCCCTCCCTTACTCACATTACCACCTGAGCTCCACCTCCTGTCACATCAGCAGGGGTGTCAGGTTCTCATAGGAGCCCCAACCCTACTGTGAACCGCACAGGTGAGGGACCTAGGCTGCATGTTCTTTTGAGAATCTAATGTAATAATATTAATAAAATGCACGATAAATGTCATGTGCTTGGATCATCCCAATACTGTACCCCTTCCCTCATCAGTGGAAAAATGGTCTTTGACAAACTGGTCCCTGGTGGCAATAAGTTTGGGAACCACAGCTCTGGCAAACAACTCATCAAGAAAAGTGCAGTCAACTTCTTTCTGGAGAGGGACCATTATGAGCACATAGTTAAGAGAACAAACATCAGAGAGACAATGAGTAGGCGATTAATAGTGTCTGCCTACTATGTGGGGCCACTACTCAACTCCGACATTGCAGGAAAAAGCAGCCACCGAGAATGAACATAAACCATAGCCTTAAACGAATGGGCATGGCTTATGTTTCAATAAAACTTTATTTCCATAAACAGGCAGCAGGTAGGCTGTACTTTGATGGCCCCTGTGTTAGGCAGTCCAAATTTGTTTTCCCATGAGACTACCCAAGACACTCCTTTGACAAGAAATCAGAGGTTGTTCTACTTGACTGTGTGACATGAAGACAGGTGCAGGTAATCTCCTCAGAATGTGGCAAAGCTAAAATCAGAATTCAGGTCCTGGAGTGCAGAGGTGTTAGCTGGATTTTTGTAGATATGAAATCTCAGCAGGTAGAAGAAAAGAACCCTCAATAGGTGAGTCTAGTGGAATAAATATTTGTTGCACTGAATCAGGACAGAATTTTGTGGGATCATTTCATGATGCAAGGAGCAATGGACATACACCCCTCTCCTCTCCTGCCAGACCGACAGAGAACAATGGAGCTATGGAGGGAGGTGTGTGTGTGTGTGTGTGTGTGTGTGTGACGCAGGCAGATTGGTAGCTGTTTATGGAAACCAGGAAATCTCAAAAAATAAAAGTGATCTAGAGCAATTCATTCAGCTTTTTTGAGTCCAAGTTTCCTTTTGTGTGGAATGGAAATGTATTTCCTCATCCTCTTCTGTTTTGGCATTTTTTTCTAGTATGTCAGAATTTTAAAAGAAGAAAGAACACCATACAAAGTTCATTGGGTACCTCAGGGAAACAGGTCATCAAATGACACAGTCTGGTTGTCATCTGATACCACATGACTTCAGCTGGCTGCCATTGTCTGCATTTCCCTTTCGGCAGGGAACTTTGCCATCTTCGTATTTACAACATCTCTGTTGACGGACTGGCACTGTTAAGCTGGTGCTTTGACAACCACATGGACAAGAGACCAGGATATATGACACGTAGGTGAAGGGACAGCAGCTAAGGGGAGCAAATGAGCTTTTAAAACGAGCCCGACGCCATCCAGCTAGTTTTCATATTGCCTCCTGTGAAAAATCTTGACATATTGGTTCATTGCTGTGAGTTATTTCTTCATATGCTGGTGGATGGTGGCCTAATATTACTTGATCTTGTACAGCGCTATTCAGGACTGCAAACTTAGTTTATTTTAAGCTCAATGACATTTCACCAGCAGTTAACACAGCATGAGTACCTAAAACTCACTTCAGTACAGTACACAAGGCTCTAGGATACTATTGCTTTATTTTTGTTTGAATAGATAACTCTCTGACTTTAGCTACTGTGAATGGCTTCTCTTTGGACCTGGCTTTGTCTGTTCTCATCTGGTTTTTCAGCCCATTATTATGTATGATAGTATTTATTTCACTACAAGATTTATTTATTATCTGTAGTAATGAAAAACAACTCATTTTGTTTGCCCAGTTTGGCTACGTCTTAAAGGGGGAAACATTTCTCCCAGTTATGCATAGGTGGGGTAGGATGGGAAGGTATGGGGACAGCCACTGAGGGCTCTCTGGGATTGGTTCCATCCTGGTCACCAGCAATTGTCCCCAGCAAACCAGGACATATGTTCACCCTGTTGAAAAGTGACAGTAGAAGGTAGCAGGGACACACTGGCAGGCAAAATCTGTCTTGGAGGCCCTGAAATAGAATCATGTTGCCTGAGATATATGTGGGGTTGGGGGTGGGAGTAGATTTCCCAAGAAGTGTGGTCACCAGTAAAACTTAGGTCATAAAAATATTTATTAAGTTCCTGCTAGGTGCAAGGCACTCCAGTGGCACCAACGTAGCTCAGCTGCTGCCCCTGCCCACAATCTGATAATGGCAGTGAGGCTAGTTTGCAAACAGGTAATCTCTAATGTGGCTGTCAATGGAAATATCATACAAAGTACCATATGAGTTCCAAGGATATACACAAAGTGTTATATAGATTCCAAAGGTGAGCGGTCACATCCATCGGGAGACATGGAAAAACATCATGTGGAAGGTGGTATTTGGAATGGTCTAGATTCTAGTGCAGTGATTATCAGTCTTGATGGCATAAATTTTCCAATATTCAGGCAGTGTCCCAGACCAAGTAAGCTAGAATGTCTCAGCATGGGACCTAGGCATAAGTACTTTAAAAACTGTCCCAGGTAGCTCCAGTGAACAGCCCATGTCGAGGGCTACTCTAGAAAGATTAGACTTTTGCTGGCAGGAGAAGTAGGGAGGAGAGGACAGCTGCGAGTTAGTATATTGCATCTCTGGTAGGCCCACTGAAAGGAAGCATCCATTGGGATTAAATATGGAGGAAAAGCAGCAGGGCAAAAATAATTTAACCCTCTTCAGGAAAAAAATTAATTAATTATGAAACCATTTGCTAAGGCCAATACCAGGGATGGATGGGGAAAAGATGTACCGAACATCAAGGGAACTCAGAGTGGTAATAAATCCATCATAAATTGCACAAGCCATCGGATAACGGCTGTTCCTCACATTAGCATCCCATTAAGCCGCTATTAGTGATAGCAAGAAACTAAAGGAAACCAGCTTCCTGGGTTAGCACTAGCAGCCAGGAGAGAGTTAACAAGCTGCAATCCTTCGCTGGCACCTTTAAGGACCTGAGGTCCATTTGTAAAGGATGCTTGGAGGCCCCAAACCTTGACCTATCACGCTCATGCTGCAGGAGTTTAGGGGGGCTGGAATTAATCACAGCAGGGACACAATTTACCGATCAATACCAGCCAATTAGAAGGCTCCCTGCTGGAGCGTCCCTGGGAATGCCAGATGACCTCTGCCCTTGACTTTCTGTGGGGGCAGGTGTTCCTTCATCGCAGCTACCTATGAGGATGGTGTTAGGGGGTGCGTAGCTCATTTCACATGCCAACCCCTCGGAGGGCATCTTGAGGCTGAGCTTTTTTAGCATTTAAGCATGAGCTGCCTGCCGGTGGGGGCTAAAGGAAGATGGGGTTAGAAATTATATCAGTAAGTAATTCATGGCCATTTTGCCACTTGTTCTGTAAACTTGGCCCTGACCTTCAAGAAGCCACTAACGACGGAAGTCAGGAAACTCGGTCTCTGCAGAGAGTGCAGTATTGTGTTGCTCTGCTGCCTGCTGCCCGCTGCCTCTGCTACCTGTCCAAAGGGAGGAGATTTTGAGGTTCTCAGGACCAGCGCAGGAAAAAGCCCACCAGCTGCTACTGGGTCTCAAGATCTGGCTCGAGCTTGACAGTGGGCCCGGGACCCCAGTTAACCCTGTACTTCTGTGATATCTGTTATTATTGCCCAGGGTGTGTGGCCAACACAGTCATCCCTGGGTAACGTCCAGTCCCTTATGTGAAATGACATGGTGTTTACATATAACTATGCACATCCTCCCCTGCACTTTTTTTTTTTTGTGGGTACTGGGGTTCGATCTCAGGACCTTGCGCGCCGGTAGGCCCCCATGCCGCTGAGCGATATCTCCGGCCCTATTTTCGTATGTGGGTTCTGGGAGTGGAACTCAGGACCTCGCGCTTGCCAGGCAGGCGCTTACGCCACTGAGCCATCTCACCGGCCCTCCCCTGCACTTTGAATCATCTCTAGATTACTTATAATATCTAATGTAATGTAAATACTATGTGAACAGTTGTTTGACCGTGTTGCTGAGGGAATAATGACAGGAAAAAAAAGGGTCTGTACGCGTTCGGTCGGATGCACTTCTTTGCTGAATACGTTCGATGAGCAGCTGATTGAGTCTTTGGATGCAGAACCCATGGAGAGCCAACAGAATCTTTTAAATCAACTTTTTGACATCTTTGCCACAGAGGTATTATGTTCCAGGACACAGAAGTTTAGCAAAAAAAAAAAAAAAAAAAAAGATAATTCTGGAAAGTATTATGAAGTTCATCATCTTTTTTTTTTTTTTTTTTTTTTTTGCCATTTTTTCTGTATTTTAACAAGAACAGGCACTTACGTGCCGACTGAAGGGAGACCCCAGGAGGGCAGGCAGTCGGCCCTATTCTCTTGTCAGTCTCATCTCCTCTGGTAGGGTGTCAGTCATGATCTCTGCAGAACCAGGTTCTGGGACACTTCTCAACTCTGCCCTGCTGAACACCCCTCTGCTCCCCCACCTTAGAGAATCATGGTTTTTAAATGAAAACCAAAACAAAGTGTCGGGCTGCCATTATGATGCCTGGATCAAATGATTCTGTGATTTCCTCCCCTGCCTTTGGGCAGCCCATGAATCTTTTTATTTGTCACGCTTGATATAAATGACTATCAAAAATACCCTTAGCGAGGCATGGGGATGAACACCTGTAATCCCAGCTACCTGGAAGGCTGAAGCAGGAGGATCACAAATTTAAGGCCAGCCTGGGCAATTTAGGAAGGCCCTGTTTCAAAATAAAAGAATAAAAAGCCTGGCAATGTAGCTCAGTGACAGAGTGCCCTGGGAGATATAGATAGATAAATAGATAAATACATTTAGATAGATATGAGATCTATACATATCAGATATATATATATATATATATATATATATATATATATATATATATATATATATAATGGCAGACTTTTGGGAGGTCAGCATAGGAGTAATGAGTGGATATAATAGGGACAGCATCACAGATTTTGCCCTGGAAATGTAGGAGGGGGAAATTCCATAAACTGGTGATGAATATGTATTACACTCAAGACTCTCCTTAAATATTTAAGTGCACCCCTAGCATTTAAATGTAAGGAGGAGCCACCTGCTCCCCAGCGCCCCCTCATCCACTGTCCCCTTAGGTCCTTAACTGTGTCAGCCTTAGCCCAAACACGCAGCAGTTACTCCCTCCTTCGCCCAATCCAGAAGACAACACTGCCCAAGTTCTTCGCCCTTACAGGACAGGGCCATTTTCATCTTGCCATTTACTCTAAAAGCTTTTGACCTCTGCTGTGTTGCAATCTTGCCAAAAATACTTAACCTGAATCTTATGACAGGAGAATCCGGATGAGTCAGATTGTGGGACAGAGATATATAGGGGCTGGGAGTGGGCAGGGCACTGGAACTGGGAAAAAGTTGAAACAATCATTGAATCTGGTTAAAAAAAAAAAGTTAGGATTCTATTATTTCCTTAAATGTTTCTGTATGTGGCAAGTTTTCAAAATAAAAAGTTGTGAGAAAAACAGGAAGCTCTAAGGACCAAGTTGCTGTCATTTCCAAGGCCAGCTGAGATTCCGAACTGAAGCAGGACACCAGGAAGAGCTGCTCTAGGACAACGTGCCCTTTGGGGTTTGAGCCTCAGATCTGCCCCTTCAGCTGGGCTCTCAGTGAAGCGCTGTGCACTTTTGTGTGCAGAGGAACACGCTACACAGTTTATGATGTCCCTAAAGTCTCTTGTTTAGTGGTTTCAACCAAAATAATGGCCACACTTGATAAAAAATTTTGTTTTCTAACAAAAATTGTAAGGTCATATAGACATTCATTAACTGACTTCTCATTTCTTAATTTTAAAATTATTTTTTGTGGTTAAAAATTTCATATTATTTCATCACACAGGTGAAAACATTCCATTCCCAAGGTGTGAAAACCCAAGGCTCAGCACTTGATCTGTTACATTTGTTGGCCCATAAATCACGATACAAAAAGATTTTTTAAATTCACATTGATATTTGACACATGAAACAGATTGTTAAAGCAATTTTTGACAAATTTAGAGGTTCTTTGTGCAAATAAATTCCCTTTATCAGGAAATACTCTCTCAAAAGAAAATAATACCATGCCCAGAGGACAAACTTCCTCTCGAAGAGAATTTAGAGAAAGTCTTTTCTCCCATGACAATAAATCTGTGTTTAAATTTCCTCATTGAAAGACAAAGAGTTCTTGCAATTAACTGAATAAGACACTCAGAGGGCAAGGCAAATTTTCAGAAGAAAGTCACTTCTCTCGATATGGGAGGACCTCAGAAATAATTTTATTAGCTACAGTAATTTGTTAATAAATCTGCGATGTGAATGACACCAAAAATGAGTAACCAAATTATTTTTGTCTGAGGAAAACTATTGTATTTAGGTTTCTTGATTTAAACTGACTAATTATTTACATATATATACATATTGACACATGGCCTGGTATATGACACGTTTCTGAATACATATTATTCACTTTGTTTACCACTGCGAGGAGGCTACAAGACCTCTGTAAGTCTTCAAAAATGAAGTCCCAATTGACCTGGAGCTGCCCGACTGGCAGGAAGCAAGTCCCAGATGGGCTCCCACTCCATTGACGGGACTAAGGGACCAACAAGAACACCAGTGACACAGTAGGACCCCAGCTAGAGTGCACACGATGGACAGGTGGGATTAGTGGTGTGGAAAAGTCTGAAGCAACAGTAACAATACGAGCCAGTAGGTGGTAAGTTAGGTGAACCAGCTCTGTGCTTGGGGACCAAGACACATGAAATAGAAGTGGGCAGGTAGAGCCACCCCCTTTTCTTTTCTTTATTTTTCCCTCTTTTTTCCCCCCATTTTCTTTTTTCTTTTTTAAACGGCTGGGGAGAACTCCAGCCACAGAAAACTAATCCCATCTCCCAAATTCAGAGACAAAGATCAGACCAAAACCTAGCACAAATCCACCTGCAATCCTGGCTAGAGTACACATTCGAGGATCAGACTTGGACCTACTACAGAACTGTAGACACTAGAGGCATCTCACTATTTTTATTTTTCTCTGTCTGATGGGTTTTCCTCTTGGTAGTCAGCTGGGTTACTGTGGTTTTTTGTTTGTTTTTGTTGTTATTGTTTTTTGTTTTGGTTTTTTTTTCTTTTCTTTTCTCTTTTTCTCTCCATTCTGTTTTGCCCTGTTTTGTTTTTCTTAGTATATTTGTTTTTTTTTTTTTTTATGTGTGGTTATTTTTGTTTCCTGGTTTTTTAACTTTTTCCTCTTTTTTTCTTTTATTTCTATTTTCTACCTTCTTTTCTCTCTCATTCACGATTTAGATCTCTAAACTTTCTCTTTGTATTATTCTACTCATCCTCTTCCTCTCTTTCATCAGCTATCTTGCTTGATTTTATGAGACTTTCATGTGAGTAAACATTGTCTCTTCTCTATGGTTCACTTCAATACTCCTAGATTTTCTCTTCAAATCCCTCTTGTATCCTGCAATTACCCAAAACTTGGATGATCATCCTATGCACACCAAACTTGCTCCTATTATATTTAAGCTCATCCACCTCTCCAACTTACGCCCTACCCCCTCTTAAGCCCCCCACAACAGGATAAAATCACTCTACTAAGTGGAAAATCATTGCATACAAGTTCCTGATATAAGTTGCATAATATTATATAACTATAGAACTTGCTCCTACAGTTAAAGAAATCAGGCTAATAGTTACCACAGTCTGTCAGTGACCAGACTGTGCTTGAGTCTGTTGTTATTGCTAACTGTACCACTTTAATTAGGTTGCCATATCTGTTATAATCAGTTTTTCTCCCCTGTATGTCAACACTGCAATTACAAGGGGTCATAACCATCACCATAGTCCAGTACCAAAGGAACAGGCCTTGAGTCAAATTGATAGCAACTCCATATTCTTAATATATTGGGAAGGTAGGTTCTTAGGATAGACATAAAAACCAAGAACCACCTATATCTAGAGGACAACCTGAGAAACAGTCATCTCCTAGGAAAATCTAGACACCAGGGATAAAACTATCTAACATAAGAAATCTACAAGCATCAACACAGAAAACAAAATAAAATAAAAAATAGGAAATGACAAGAGGAAGAAGCAAAATGCAATCTCAAACGCCCAGCCCACCCAGGATAAGTCCAGAGCACAAAGAGATAGAGGAAATCAGAAGCCAACCACTGGAACACTCTGAAATGATAGCAGCAGAAGTGAAAAAACAAATGGAAGAGGCCATAAAAAATAATATCTAAGGTACAAAAGGAAATGACAATCAAAATGAAAAACATTAAAGCAGGCACAGATAAAAAAAATAGAAGAGCTTAGGAAAACAATGGAAACCATGAATGCCCAACATAGATAAGAAATGGAATCAATGAAACAGATCCAAACAGAAATCCAGAAAGTCAAAAACTCCACTGAAAGTATACACAACAGATTGAATGAAAGCAAGGATAGAATATCAGACCTAGAAGACAGGAATGTGACTAGTGACCAGGAAAAAAAGATATCTTAAAAATAGCAGGGACCATGAAAAATCAATCCAACAGCTACAAGAAGAAAAATATAAGATTAATTGGAGTCAATGAGAAAGCTGGAGACAACGCAAAAGCCATTAAAAATCTCTTCACAGAAATAATGGCAGAAAACTTCCCAAACATGGATAGAGAACTTGGCATACAAATAAATGAATCATATAGAACTCCAAATAGCCATGACCAAAGTAAATCTACACCAACGCATATAATAAAGATTCCAGAAATTCAACACAAGAACAAAATATTAAAAGCAGCTAGAGAAAAGAAACAAATCACTTATACAGGAAAGCCCATCAGAATCACAGCAGGCTTCTCAGCAGAAATCATCAAATCAAGGAGAGCCTGGAATGAGGTATTTCAAGCCCTAAAAGCAAACAATCTTCAGCCCAGATTGATGTACCCCACAAAACTATCTTTCAAAATCAACAGAGAAATAAGATACTTCTATGACAAAGAACAACTGAAGAAATTCATGACCACCAAACCAGCTCTACAAAATGCTCTGAAGGTTGTATTACAAAGAGATAATGAAGACCACAAACACACAAACACCAATAGAAAGAAGCCACCAAGCAGGGCAAACAATTAAACAGAGGAGAAAGACAGGGAAGAAACAACAGGAAAATAACATGAAAAAGTTAAGCCAATACATATCAGTTATAACCATCAATAACTGGTCTCAACTCACCAATCAAAAGAAACAGACTGGCAGAATGGATCGAGAAGCAAGATCCAACAATATGCTGCTTTCAAGAAACACATCTAACTCAAAAAGAAATTCATAGACTAAAAGTCAAAGGATGGAAGACAATTCTCCATGCCACAGGAAACCAGAAAAAAGTGGGGGTCACTTTTCTATTTGCAGACAATGCAAACTTTAAGCCAAAACTGATAAAAAGAGACAAGGAAGGTCATTATATACTTGTTAAGGGAAAATTCCAAGAAGAAGAGATAATAATCATAAATATATATGCACCAAACACCAGTGCACCCAACTACATGAAACAAATATTAACAGACATGAAAAACCAAACAAGCACTAACACAATTGTAGTGGGGGACCTTAATACCCCTCTCTCACAAATAGACAGATAAACTAGACAAAAAAATCAACAAAGAAATATCACAATTAAACCAAGCCTGTGAACAAATGGACTTGGTAGATGTTTACAGTGTTCCATCCCAAAACATCAGAATACACATTCTTCTCAGCTCAAAAATCAATAAATAGTATTTCTGTACACAAGCAACAAACTCACAGAGAGAAATTAGGGAAACCACACCCTTACAATAGTATCCAAAAAAAACGAAGCACTTAAGAATCAATCTTATAAAAGAAGTAAAAGGTCTACACATCGAAAACTACAGTACTCTGAAAAAGGAGATCAAAGAAGATAACAGAAAATGGAAAAACATCCCTTATTCATGGATAGGAAGAACCAGCATAGTGAAAATAGCCATATTCCCAAAACTGTTATACAGATTTAATGCAATCCCAATCAAAATACAATTAGCATGCCTCATAGATCTAGAGAAAACATTCCTAAAATTCATTTGGAAACAGAAGAGACCTCGAACAGCAAAAGCAATTTTGGACAACAAAGCCAAGTCAGGGGGCATCACAATCCCTGACTTGAAATTATACTACAAAGCTACTGTGATAAAATCAACATGGTATTGGCAAAAAAACAGACCTGAGGACCAGTGGAACAGAATAGAAGATGCAGACACAACTCCAAACACACTAAACCACCTTATCTCTGAAAAGGAGCCAAACATGTTCACTGGAAGGAAGACAGCCTCTTTAATAAATAGTGCTGGAAAAACTGGCTTTCCACATGCCAAAGACTAAAACTATACCCATGTCTATCACCATGCACTAAATGAAAGTCAAAATGGAGGGCCAGTGAGATGGCTCAGCGGCATAAGCGCCTGCCTGGCAAGCACGAGGTCCTGAGTTCAGCTCCCGGAACCCACATACGAAAAATGGGCAGGTGAAATTCATTCGACCCTCGGTACCCACAAAAAAATAAATAAATAAAGTCAAAATGGATCAATGATCTAAATGTTAAACGAGAGACACTAAATATACTAGAAGAGAAAATAGGTAGAAATATTGAAGACATAGGTATAGGCCGAGACTTCATAAACAAAACCCAGACCATATGGGAAATACTACAAAGAATCAACAAATGGGATCTCACCTTATTAAAAAGCTTCTGCACAACAAAAGAAATCACCAACAAAGTGAAAAGACAACCCACAGAGTGGGAAAAAATTATAGCCAGTTGTCCCTCAGACAAAGAACTTATATCTAGAACATATAAAGAATTGAAAAATATTAGGCCCCCCAAATTCAAAGACCCAATCCAAAAATGGGCATCTGAGATGAATACACACCTCTCAGATGAAGAAATACAAATGGCAAATAAATATATGAAAAAATGTTCAATATCATTGGTCATTCGAGAGATGCAAATTAAAACAACACTGAGATTCCATCTCACTCTAGAAAGAATGGCTATCATCAAGAAATCAACCAATAACAAATGCTGGCATGGCTATGGGGAAAAAGAAACCCTTCTCCACTGTTGGTGGGAGCGTAGACTGATGCAACCACTGTGGAAATCAGTGTGGAGATTCCTCAAAAAACTAAGATTAGAGGTCCCATTTGACCCAGCTATTCCCCTTCTGGGTATCTTCCCAGAAGAATTAAAAACATCATACCACAATGATATATGTGCATCCATGTTTATAGCAGCACAATTTGTAGTAGCTAAATCTTGGAAACAACCCAAATGCCCATCAACCAAGGAATGGATAAAAAAGATGTGGTTTTTTTATATAATAGAATACTACTCAGCCATAAAGAAAGATAAACTTGAGACTTTTATAGGTAAATGGATGCAACTCAAGACCATACTCATAAGTGAAATAAATCAGCCCCACCAGTGTAAAGATCATATTGTCTCATTAGTGTGAGAAACTGAAAGAGTAAATAAGATCCCAAATGTACAATAGATACTGTGATAGGGAAGAAACTGTTCAAAAGAAAAGAAAAACTGTAATAGGAGAAAGGGGAAAGGAAGGAAGGGAAAAGAAAAAAATATATATACACAAGATATTTAAGATAGTTATACAGCTAGTTTCTCTCAGTTCATTGAAAAGAAAGTTTTGTGCTAATGCTTTTTTGGACAATATTTCATTTCTATATCTTGTACTCTGAACAACTACTATGAATATAACAATACGCAATGTATTAATTATTGTTAGTCGCCTAGTAGCCTGTTTTGAAACTCTGTTTTATTGTTATTTTTACTTTTTTCTGTTTCAAATTTTTTCAAAAATCACAACACCACCCCCCCCCATGAAGTTCCCAAAACACCGGGAAAACTGTGTGTCTTTTTTTTTTTTTTTTTTTTTTTTGTGGGTACCAGGGGGACGACCTCAGGACCTCGCGCGCCAACAGGCACCCGTGCCACTGAGCGATATCACCAGCCCCTTTTTCGTATGTGGGTTCCGGGAGTCAAACTCGGGCCCTCGCGCTTGCAAGGCAGGCGCTTACGCCGCTGAGCCATCTCACCGGCCCAAAACTGTGTGTCTTTATGCTAACTCCCATGAAAGAAGTGGATAGTTGTGGAGAAACATGACTGGACAAAAAGACAATGATCTAATGGTAAGAAACTGGGGGAGAGGCCCTCACACAGTGTTCATTCAGATTCTTCTTGGCCTTTCTGTGCAGCATTCCTTCCCTCTGGGCATGAGGCGGGACCCTCTGGAATGAGTCATATGACCTCCTTTTAGGCAAGGTAGGTCAGAGAGTTCCTTTATGACCTTCTTCCACAGAAAGGCACCACAGTCAGAGTGACCTTCGTGCTTGACCTCTCCCAATCTCTCATTGAAAGTTCTCTAAGGTAATGTTTTCCTGGCCCAATACCACATTGCTTACTACTTTTGTACTCAAAGAAATATACTAATCCACTTAAAATTTCTGTAAAGAAGCATAGTTGAGTGGATCAAAAAATAATGGACACATTTGGTAAAATTTTACATTGTAATACACAAGTCACTCCTCATCTGACAAGGCAGTATATCTTTCATGCTTTCCATTTGTTTTCCAGACAGAAAGCTCAAATGTGAGACAGGGATGCTCAACTCTAAGGCAGAAACTGCCCAGTGCTATGAGCAGCAAAGGGGTTGCTTTGTTTAGGGACTGAGGCATGTGACCCAGCTATGCCCCTGCCAGCTTTGCAGGATCTTACATCAGGCTCCAAGGCAGCTGGAGTCCCTGTCCGGACCCCATCTGCCCCACTGCTACTGGCTTGAGCATGAGTAAACACTTTCACCAACACAGACATGCTCTGCTGATGGGGAAGATGCTGAACCTGAAGCCTGAACAGGACGCCTTTCTCTTCCATGGACCAGAAGTGCAACTGAAGACATTGGTTGGCTTGTGAGGTTTAGGGATAACCAAGAATGAATATAAAGCACCAGGTGCTATGCTTGATACAAATGAAACATACAACAAATGGTGATTGTCATTATGGGCCTTTTAGCGCCACACCCTGCAACAAAGGTTAATCATAGATCTTTATTTTTTTTAAAGAGAAAAAAAAAGAACAATATTTCAAAACAATAGGAGGGTAACAATGGTTAATATATTATGTATTGTTATCTTTAAATTAGTTACTCAGAGTACATTAACACAAACTTTTCTTTCCAATGAACTAAGAGAAATTAGTAGTATATCTAACTTAACTATTCTATATATATATAAATTATATATATATATATATATATATATAAATTATATATATATATATATATATATAAATTTTTCTTTTTGCTTTTCCCTTCCTTCTTTTCTCCATTCCCCCATCCCAGTTTCCCTTTCCTTTTGAAGTTTCTTCCCATTTTACAATATCTGTTGTACATTTTGGATCTTATTTACTCTTTCATGCTAGGGAGACAATACAATACTTACAATCATAGATCTTTTTAAACTGCTGGGGTGCGCTCTAGTATGGGGAGGGGAGAAGGTTACCGTCAATGTAGTCTGAAAGCATAGAAGCCAGCTAGTGCCTGGGGACCCACATTTTTCTGGGAGATACCCCAATTCTTTCTGTCCTTAAAACGGTGATATACCAAAAATGAAGTCATTCATGGAACAACTTGATTAAAAACCATGACTTATATTGTCGGGATCAGTTGCCATCATAGTCTAAGGGAAATTGGGCATCTACAGCCATTATTTCATAAAATTTTAAATTTTAACCTGTAAGGTACCAAGTTCACCCAAACTACACATCCCCCACTCATCAACAATATCACTGGTTTGACATTATAATCATGAAAAGAACCGTTTTTGAAGAAAAATATTTTTAAGCTGATAGGTTATTTTCAGTACACTCTGTATAAAGTTGCTGTGTTGCAAAGGTTTTTTGCATTATTTTAATTTTTTTTAAGCTAACATGTCACTTTTGAATCTTCAGACTTCTTTTTCTTTGCTTTGATGATGTTCTTTTCTTCTTTTCTCCTCCTAGCTTTATACCTGTTCAGAAGCAAACTTTTAAATTCTGTAAATAGAAATTGGAACAACTGGGCCTTGCACAATACCTAGCTCATTCCTCAGGATATTCTTTGTTCTATTTCTCAATGTACATTTTTAAAGGTAATAATAAACTAAACATTGACCTCTAGAATCTTCAAATAAATCAATTAGCAAGAGAAAAATTTAGGCAAGAAGCAGAACAGGAAAAAAGAAAATAAGGCTGGTAAGTCACAGAAACACCCTAAAATGGACTGCACGTGTGTACCTTCTTCTTTTGTGTACGTGTGATTTAAACAAGCAAAGTTTTTGCTCAAGGATAGGAGAAAGTTAGAATCATGGTAGTTGCTCCTGAAGTGATTTCATGAGGCAAAGCTTGTAAAGAAGAGGAAGGAAGAGAAGAAAGAGGAGGAGGAAAAGAAAAAGACTAAAAGCAATGGGGCTGGTTTCGCGGCACCTGCTTGAAACAGCAAGCTCTGACCTCTGCACATGCCTTGTCGCCATACTGTCATTTCAGTTCTTTATTTAGTTCCCTGGTGGGGCTAAGTCTTCCTTGTCTTTTATATTTTCCTTCTTCTCTTCCTTCTCCTTTCTCCTTCTTCTCCTTCCTTTGCTCTTAAATTCAATTTGCTACAGAGGGTATAGATCTGATTTGTTTACACACATTGTTTCTTCTCCTGGTACAATTAATGGTTTCATCTGATCAAAGTATGGTCAAAATACCTTCTCCTCCCAAAGCTGTGTGTTACGCCACACTGAAGCCCACAGCGGTGCCCCCGAAGTTGTTTTCATGTTATAGCAAACATAGGAGCCACGTCAAAGCCAGACACAGCATGAGCTCGCCCGCCACATATATTTGAGGTTAAGGGAAATTACTTCTGAGAGAAGCAGTGTGTTGGCTTAAATTCACTATGAAATATAAATGACTAATATCAAATCTTCTGTTGAAGCAGAAATTGGTGGAGAGGAGGGCAGAGATAGGAATGGGAGTTGAACCCATTAAGGAAAAGGGCACTCTCAGCAGAGGGGAAAAATATGCAGGAAAAAAAAAGGGTAGTATAGTGAAGGCCAACTCAGTGTTGATTACCACTTTTCCCCGAACTTGGTCTACCCTTCAATGTCAGGGATATGTAAAAATGTCCAAATATATTTCTTCAAAATCAGGAAGAATATAAACATCTGCCTCAGAAAAATGTGTATCTACAAACTTCACAGAATGACAGAGAGTTGTAGCCTGATGGGCCTCCCTAAGATGTAGCCTCTCTGTTCTGCTCCCAGTGGTCATCTGAATTTGTCCATTGAATAATATGAGCCCCGGATGCTCTTTCCATCAGTCAGTGGTGGAGTTTGTCCAACACCCTCAAACTGGATCAACACCCTCAAAGTTTCTTCCCTATAGGCCACAGGCTCATCATCACAAAATACCCTCACTCGTGCTCTCTCTCTCTCTCACACACACACCCCATCTGATCTGTTCCCTTCTTGATTCAAATTAGATGATACTAGGCATAATTCCCAATCTTTCCAAACAGAGTTGTCCCATCATCCTGTCCCCAAGCCTGAATTACTTCTTAAAGAGAACCAAACTTGAAAAGGAAATGGAAGCTCCCCTTGCAGGTCCCTGAACCCCTATCCTTGCATCTTTGCAGGCTGCTCTGGCTCCAAGCATGAACAGTGCTCAGGCTTGTGAAGACTGAGTGAATTTTCACACACACACACACACACACACCGTATGGTTACTGTGTTACTCCCACTTACATCCATAAGGCTGTCTTGGCTATTGTTCAGGTCCCTACTTCTGGTGATGATGATTTTGAAAGTGGCCAGAGTCTCTTTAGTTTGGGTATAATTTAAGAGAATGCATTTGGTAGAACTATGCATAATACAGCCATTCCCCCACCAATTGTTTCAGTAGACCACAGTCTGCTTATTTCAGAAGCCCCTGGATGCCTTAGGAATATTTCTCTCATTTTCCCCTCCAGGGAACTGTCCCTAATAAACTCTGCTATGTCTCTTCTCCTGGCTAGTTTTAATATGAGCCAGGGGAAATATTTTAGAAAAGCATGAGTTCTTTCTGCCTGGGCTTGCAAAATTGTCTTTTGCTGCAGATGCATCTGTTAGCAATGATTGAGAAAATCTGTGCAGCATAAGGGAGACTGTTGAGAGATGGCTCTAAAAAGACCCTCTTCCAAGAAATGTTTAACCTCTTAGCACCTTTCCACGACAGCCAGATCTTGAATTCAGTGTCCCCGGTGGACTAGGTGATGCCTTTGGATTTGGCATGGTCTCTTCAAAACAGCACTTGCACATTGGAATAAGAGGCCCTTGAGAACTTCAGGTTCCCCAAGACTATAAATATTACCTGAAAGGATACTTTAGGATCAAGTACCAAGTCCGACCCTCTCGGATGGGCTCAGATGACTGAGTTTAATAAAGACGCTCTTTAAAAGCACTGGACTCTCTCAGCGATTCTTTACATAGACGAGAAGACCTTACATCTAACATCAAATTCTCAGGGAACTGAGAACATCAGAAACTCCCTAAATTAGGTCTTTAACACACTGCTCTTATCTTTTTGCCTCAGTCTGGAAAAGCAATCAGCAGAGTTTTCTGGCAGAGATTTAGAGTACTAGGGTAGGTATGAAAGCAGGCCCAATAGGTCCATGACAAACCTAGAGCCATGATTGGCCATCCCATTTCCCTCGCAGCTTAATATGCCCATGTGTTAGCTGATAACACCACCAAGACCAAACTGGAGTACAGATCCTGAGGGTATAAAGCCATATGGCAGGAGGACAAGAAGCCACAGGATAAACGTAGCCCATTATTCTGGAATATCAATAACAGGGTAAATGTCTTTATTTTTAGAGCATTACAAACTTAGAGTAAAATGAAAACTTGGGACAAAATACAAAATGTGCGGACTTTATAAAATTTAAAACTGCAAAAACATTTTGAGCTGCGGGCAAGTGTTTCTACCTCCTTGCCAACATCGCAGGGGTCCAAATGTGTGTTTCCCTCCTCCATTAGGACACTTTGGTGGGTATTTGAGAAAAACTGTGCTAATGCACCTCCCCCAAAAGCTGTTAACATTTTAACATGGTGCTCTTATTAAAAGAAGAAATCTACTAGTCAAAAGGAATTAAAAGAAGAAAAAAGAAAAGAAATGTTTGATGGAATTTTCATACACTTAGGGCATTAATCCTCCTTACACCTCATGGTGTATAAAGGTAGAATCTGAGGTCCATAAAGGCCAGAAATTTGCTCAACATGATTGAACTCCAGGGGGCAGAGCCAAGCCAGCAAAAAGCAGATTAAGGAAGACAGTACGTCACAGCCCACAGTCAGCTCTTTACCCTACTGACACAAAGGAGACGCGCAGATTTGTACCAGGTGGTGAGCAGCAGCAAACCTTCTTGCCTTTCTAATTCCTAATAGCACAGCACGGGCCTGCCAGACTCAAGAAGGAAGGGCAAGCTTAGGGTCGTTTTCTCCAGAAATATTTCTGTTGACCTCTCCCTGGGTGTAGTTCAGATGAGACAGACCTGCTTCTCTCAGCCAGTGGACAGGGACTGTGTCAAAATTAGAAAAATGAGCAACTAGACGATGCACAAGTATTTTGGCTCTCAGTCTCCGGTTCTATCTGTGAATCTCTCAGACTTTGATTCTGAAATCTGTCACTCTACTTTGTTTCTTCCACACTTTCTTTTATTTTTTATTTTTCCTGTCTCTGGTTATTTTCTTTCAACCTGCTCTCCATTTTTTCTCTCTGTCTTCCTCTTCTTTCCATTTTTTTCTTTATTTGATTTGAAAAGCTGTATCATGTGCTAACTAGCCTGGAGACATAAGTAGCACAATATGTAATTACAATACATCAAGCAAGCACCAGTCTTAGTATTGTTTGGTTGCATATTTATTACCATGCCCATAATTTAAATTGAAATATTTCAGCCTCACCGGAGAGACAGTGCTTAACCTTTGCTAGGTTAAGCTTCTACTCCAGGAGCAATCAGCCACCTTCACGGAAAGCCCGTACTCCTGGGGTGATCAGCATTGTATCAGAAAGAACCACTATAGAGAAGCAGTTACTACCGAATGCTTCTATTTTCTGTATCTCAATCAGCACCTGAGGTTTTGCTAATCAACATAGTGAATTTTGGAAATGTTACAAGTAACTATTCATTAAATAAATTCACGGCTTTTAATTGGCGTATCACTGAGTTTTCACATATTTCTATCGCTCCTCAAATGTCTCACTTTATAGAAGTGGCATCTGAGATTCAAAAGCTTAGAAATGGACTTTGTTGGTAAAAATAAAAATGATCGACTGAAATATTTAGGAAACTCTCCTACCCTCGTCTGAAAAGGGTAGACCTGTGGCTTTGTTCTGGTGAGATGCCATTAGCCAAGAGGATCCAGGTGGTCTGAATTGGAGTGGAACAGGCTCCTGACTCCGGGCTATCTCCGCATCTGCCTCGAGGGGACTTTCCATGCACGTGAGGAGGTGCACAAGCAAGGACAGAGGCCCGGGATACCATCACGTCTGCAGAGCAGGCTGTCTGAGCCAGTGCTCCTGCCCAGCTGTTCCGTGAATGAATGACCACAGACAGGAATTTGGCCTGAGATCCGCCTCCATTACAATCTGCGAGGAAGATAGTTAGGAAATAGTTCCCCACCCCCACGCACACCTCGAAGTGGTTCAAAGCCGACTGCTTACTACCAAAAAGGATTTAAGCACTGTGCATTAAAAATCCACTGAGACCATGACAACAACATAGAGAAATGAGCAAAAGCAGATTTATTTCACATTCCTGCCGACTCCAAAGGACTCTCAGAAGAGAAGACCGAGAAGAGGTAGTGAAAAGACAGAGCCCAGCACTAAGGGTCCCCATCACCACCACCAAGCGCCTGTGTGACTCTGGGCAAGCCATTTAACCCCCTGAGCCTCAACTCTTGCATCTGTAAAGTAGAAATAGGTGCTTACTTGCACCAAGCGACTCTTGAACTTTGAAAGTTATTATTCAAAGTAGTCGAAGTTTTGTTTTGCAGAGAGGGGAGTTATTTGGAGTACTATATTATTGGAGTACTATATTATTTGGAGGGGAGTTGTGTGGGGACACTAGTTTTAGTGAGATGTAATTCAATAGCATGCAATTCAATCACTTAAAATATACTACTCAATAGCTTGTAGTACATTCATAGGTTATATAGCCATCATCATGAGCAATTTTAGGACATTTTTTATCCCAGGAAGAAACACCTTATTTCTTACCTAGCCATCTCCAATCTCCCTATCTTCTCCCAGCATTAGGCAACAATTAATTTTCTGTCACTCCTTTCTGCCTATTCTGGATATTTCACATGAATAGAATCATACTACGTGGACATTTTCAATTTGCTTCTTTACTTAGCATAATGTTTTCAGAATTCATGTTGTATCAGTACTTCATGCCTTTTTATGGCCAAATAATATTCCAATGTATGGACATGCCATTTTTATTTATCCATTCATTAGATGTACATTCGATTTGCTTCTACCTTTTAGTTATTATGGACTATTACAAGTTTTGTGTAGATACATGTCTTCGTATCTCTTGAGTATAGACCTAGAAGTATAATTGTTGGGTTGCACAGTGACTATTTAGTTATATAAGGAACAACTACACTCTTTTTCAAAATTATCGCATCATTTTATATTCTTATCAGCAATATGTGAGAGTTCTAATTTCACTACATCCTTGCTTTTCACTACACTCATTATTGCTTTTATTATTGTAGGCATGAAGCAATATCTCATCTTGGTTTTGATTTGCACTCTTCCAATGGCTAATGATATTTAACATCTTGTCTTGTACTTGTTGGCCTTCTGTGTATCTTTTTTGGAGAGATTTCTATTCAAATCCTTTACTCAGTTCAAAATCTATTTATTATTGAGCTATAAGTATTCTTTAAATAGTCTAGATATGACTTTTATTGGATATGATTTGAAAATTTATTCTCCCATTCTTTTGGTCTTTCTTGTATCCTTTGAAGAACTGAAGATTTTTTGTTTGTTTGTTTGTTTGTTTTATATGCAGGTACTGGGAGTCAAACTCAGGACCTCATGCTTGCCAGGCAGGGCCTATGTTGCTGAGCTATGTCACCAGCCCTGAAGTTTTTAATGTTAGAAAAATGTAATTTATTTTTCTCTTTTGTTATTTGTGCTTTTGGTGTCATACCTAAGAACTTATTGCCAAATGTGAGGACACAAAGAGTTATCTCTATGTCTTTTTCCAAAAGTTTTATAGTTTTAGCTCTTACATTTAGGTCTCTCATGCATTTTGAGTTAATTTTTGTATATGGTGTGAGGTAGGCATCCAACTTCATTCTTTTGTGTGTGACTCTCCAGTTATACCAACACCATTTGTTGAAAAGATTATTCTTTCTGCACTTGATTGTCTTTGTATCTTTGTTGAAAATCAATTGACCATAGATACATGGATTTATTTCTTCACTTTCATTTCTATTCAATTGATCAATAAATTTATCCTGTCCCAGCAACACAGTCTTAATTTCTACGGCTTTGTAGGAAGTACTGAATTGGGAGTATGAGTCCTCCAACTGTGTTCTTCTTTGACAAAATTGTTTGGTTATTCTGGGTCTTTTTGCATTTTCACATTAATTTTCAACTTATTTGTATTTTCAAAAGGAAAACTACTGTAGTGTTATTGGTTTATAACATATATAAATGGCTTTTGATTCTTATCTTCTAGAGATTTAAAAGTAAACCAATCTAAGATTTCTATAGTTCTGCATCCTCAGTATAGCAAGAATTTCCTAAAAATAAGTTTATCAAAGACAGATAAACTCTTAATTTCTTTCAATTTCCTCCTGCACTGTTCATCCTCTTGCTTCCCTAGTAAGAGACCCTGAAAACTGCTCAGCTTGCAAAGCTTTGCCTATGCAGAATGGGCCCAGCCATTTGGCCACAACTTCCTTCATTTCAGGCTTCTGGAGCTTGTCACTGGTTAGCCAGAAAAGAGGAGGCAATAAACAAGAATTAATCTGAAATCAACTCCGCAATCTGAAGAAAAAAAAAATAATTTTTTCAAAAAAAAAAGTCCTCTGAAACCAGTCTCTTATTGAAAATTCCTTATCTAGACATCACCTCATGAAAGCTGTGCACCCTCGCCCCTCCCTTCACCCCAACTGGGTAACACAAAGGTCTCAGGAACCTGCAGAAAAACCCAGCTCACGTGAGCACATGGAGAGGCGGTGCAAAAGGTTGGATCTAAAAGCAGGGGAAGCCTGCCGAGAGGGGAGAGGGAAGGATGGAGAACAAGATAAGGGAATAACCACTAGGAAGAGAGGAAGGAAGGGAAGGAAGAGGGAAGGGGAAAGAGGAGCTCAGAAAGGGAGAGAGAAGCATATGGCAGGTATCAATTATTTACCATTTATGTACAATAAAAAAAATGCACTTTAACTACAGGAAGAGCACCAAATCCACTCAATAACCGTTTAAAAGCATATGGAAATAAAGCATAGCCATTTAAAGGGCTGTAATAGATGTGCAGTGCTCTTTGTAATGCCCCTGAAAGAACGCAAGTGTTAAGCCTTGATAAATTACACTTAAAAGTGAGTGTAACATAAAAACGAAATTAGGCATACAAATAACCTCACACTTAGGCGTTTTTTAAAAGTCTCTTTCAAACAGTTAATTAGAAAGCCTCTAAGGAGCATAACTTTTCTTCTCCCATATTTTTTTCCTTTAACATTAGAGCCAAGCAAATGGCAGGAACAAATAAACAGATCTAGGAGGAAAGAAGGCCTGCATTATGTCCTCTGCCCTAGAAAAAGGAAGAAAAAAAAAAAAGACAATAAATGGAAAGCACTGTTGGAATTGTTTCCCTTCACTTATTAGAGAACCGAATGAAACCCTTTAAATAAAGGTCACCAAAAAATATGTAGATGGCATCACGGGCTCTATTTCTCAATTGCACATCTTAATAGTTTCAACGTTCTCTTCAAAATGCAGTAGCCAATCAGAAAGCGCTATTAACGTCACGTGCCCAATCTTCATTGACACGGGCAGCGTAACATAATCCCCTTTCCAGTAAATCAGGCTTAGCATGTCCCAGCCTTAAAAAAGAGTGGAAACACTTTGGGGGACTGTGGCCATTAAAGTAAGATTAAAATAAGGAGGTAGGATGTGACTGCTAGCAGACTGTGCCACGATCCAGCCTGCTAACCCAATCAGTGGACTAATCCGGTTATGACAGCCTTAATCCAGTATCGCACACCCATAATCCAGCCACCTCCCAAAAGCACCACCTGTGAGCACATGAGGCTTTGGGGGGACATCTAGATATAATCCATAGCACCCTGTGTGAGGCTGGTCTTATCTGAGACAATCCCAGACGGGAGTGACCACAGAGGACTGCCCCTGCAGGACCCCAGGGACAGGAGGAGCCAGGCCTAAGTCGTGAAAGGATTGTTTGTTCCACCTTTGTTGCTGCAACAGGATACCTAAGACTGGATAATTTATAAAGAAGCTCATTTGATTCACAATTCTGGAGGCTGAAAGTCCAAGATCAGCAGCCACATTGGGAAAGGGCTTCACACGACATCAAAACATGGTGGAAAAGCAAAAAGGCAGGCAGACAGGCAGATGTGTGTGGAAGAAACAAAACATGAGCGAAGAGCTTTCTTCATAACCCATTCTTTTTTTTTTTTTTTTTTTTTGTGGGTACCGGGGGGTCGACCTCAGGACCTCGCGCGCCAACAGGCGCCCGTGCCACTGAGCGATATCACCGGCCCCTTTTTCGTATGTGGGATCCGGGAGTCGAACTCGGGCCCTCGCGCTTGCCGGGCAGGCGCTTAAGCCGCTGAGCCATCTCACCGGCCCTCATAACCCATTCTTGCAAGAAGGAACCCATTCCCACCAGGAAGGCACTAACTCCTCTCAACAGCCTCATCACCTCTTAGAGGTCCCATCTCTCACCACCACCATGATGGCCGCCAAAGGTTAACACATTCCAACCATTGCAAGAAGCTAAGCAGCATATGCTCCCTGCAGTGGACATGGAGAAACAGAAAAGGCCTTTTCGGAGTTTATATATTAATCTGCAAAACACTGGTCATATAGGGAAAGGGGGAAAAAGGGAAATAAGATGTGATATGTACACATACCAACTCCACACAAGGAGTGTGAACATTGTGTACTGCAAACATGGACTAATAAAAAAAAGTAAAAATATATAAGCTTGGTTCTGATGTGTGATGTATGATGCCAGCAAGTCTACAGATTTAGAACACAAAGAGTTTTGTATCCATGGCTTCTCTTCAACTTTCAGTGAGGTAAGAACTCACCTGCTCATTTTACATAGAGGAAAGCTGACGATGACAGAAAGCAAGTGGCCAGCATCTTATACAGGCAAGTTCTCCAGTTTCGTTTTTGTTTATTTGCTACTTTGGTTTGTGTTTGGTTCTGGGCAATGAACCTAGGGCCTTTGCTCAATTACATCCCACTCTTATTTGTTTATTTATGTATTTATTTATTTTGGGGGAGGGACAGGGTCTGAGCTGCTAAGTTGCTCAAACTGGGCTCAAATTTGTGATTCTCCTGCCTCAGCCTTCCAAAATGCTGGAATTGCAGGCACACACCACCACATCTGTCTACCCTCTAGTATTTAAAAGAGAAAAGATATCATGAGGAGGTGATGATAAAACATGCCTAGAAATATGCGTGCAGATGCTAGAAGGCAAGCTTTAGATCATAAATGACCCTATTTGCTAAATTTCATTAAAAATATATTTTATTTTATTTCCATCTGAAAATTACTCTTTCAGCTCTCACAAAGACACTCTTGGGTCTGTTTTATTACCCAATAAGTAACATGCTACTGTGCATGCTGACTGTAATCAAGCCTGAGCCACTGTTCTAACAGAACACCTAAGTGGGCCACGGGCCTCCACCACTCACCGTGTTGTGTCATTTCACTTAATTAATAAGCAGAACAAAGGTTTCAGGAAAGGAAGAAATCTGATTACGCAGCACTGTAATGGCACTCAAGTCTATTGTAAAGACACCCCCTAAAATCGCCATTTGCTCACCATTGTTCAGTGGAAATGTCAGCGCGACTCCTCCACGTCCCCTCCCAGGTGACCTTTAGCTGCATCTCTCAGTAACACTAAACCATTAGTCATGCCTGGGTCAGTGAGGGGTCAATAACAGAATAATTATTGGAGGAAGTCTTAAGAGGAAGGATAGCATCCTCAATTCAGAATTAGCTTGACCTAAACTGGCACCATGGCTTGTTGAATAAATGAATGGATGTCGAATAAATGGCCCTTTTACATCTAGAGACCTAAAGACTGTTAGTTTCATTAATCCAAGGGGTTATTTGTAGCCACTAAACACCTTTTTAGACCGATAAGTGGCCTGGCTTTTACTCCTGCTGATTGCAGCCCACCTTTCTCCAGTAGAACAAGTTTTCCATAGTTGACGGCTCTGGCATTTTAAAAGGAAGGCAGTCCACAGTGCTGTTTGGGAAACCTGCACATTGCAGGGAAGAAACAAGCTGAAGATCTTGAAATTAGGAATACCTCCAACTCTGTGCTTGAATCCTGATAGAAACCAAAGCTAGGCGTGGTGGCGCACACCTGTAATCCCAACACTCTGGGAGGCTGAGGCAGGAGGATCGTGAGTTTAAGCCCAGACTGGGCAACTTAGCATCATAGTGAGACCCTGTATTAAAATAAAATTTAAAAGGGCCAGAGATGTAGCTCAGTGTGAAGGCTCTGAATTTAATCCTCAATATGAAAGAAAGAAGGAAAGACAGATGGGAGGAGGGGAAGGAAGGAAGGAAGGCGGGCAAGCAAAAAGGTGCTGGTAAGAGAAATGAAGGCCATTCAGAGAGTCACTGTGGCTTAACAGTTAAAATTAGGAACACAATTAAACAGGAGAGGGGAAGGGGGAACCAACAATAGGAAAACAACATGACAAGTATAAGTCAATACATATCAGTTTTAACCATCAATGTTAATGGTCTCAATTCACCAACAAAAGGCACAGACTGGCAAAATGGATCAAGAAGCAAGATCCAAAAATATTCTGCATACAAGAAACACATTTAATTCAAAAAGAAATTCATAGACTGAAAGTCAAAGGATGGAAAACAATACTCCACGTGACAGGAACCCAGAAAAAAGCAGGGGTAGCTATTCTTTTTGCAGACAAAGTGAATTTCAAGCCAAGAATGATACAGAGAGATAAAGATGGTCATTACATCCTTGTAAAGGGAACAAACCAAGAGGAAAAGATAACGATCATAAATATATGTGTATCAAATACCAGTGCACCCAGCTATATAAAACAAGTACTAAAGGACATGAAAAATCAAATAAGCACTAATACAATTATATTGGGGGATCTCAATACTCCACTGTCACAAAAAGACAGATCAACTAGACAAAAAATCAATAATGAAATATTAGAACCGAACCAAACTTTTGAACAAATGGACTTAGTAGATGTCTACAGAGTGTTCCACCCCACAATATCAGAATACACATTCTTCTCAGCTGCACATGGGACGTTCTCCAAAATAGACCACATACTAGCTCATAGAACTGGCTTAAGTAAATGCAAAGGAATTGAAATTATCCCATGCATATTATCAGACCATAGTGCAATGAAATTGGAAATCAATGGCAAAAGAAATCACAAAAACTCCCTAAACACATGGAAATTAAACAGCACCCTCCTGAACAACCAATGGGTCAAAGATGAAATTAAAGAAGAAATTACACACTTTCTACAACTGAATGATAATGATAGTACAACATACTGGAACTTATGGAATACAATGAAAGCAGTCCTAAGAGGGAAATTTATAGCATTAAATACCTATATCAGGAAAACAGAGCAAGCACAAATAAACAACTTAATGGTGAACCTCGAACTTCTAGAAAAACAAGAGCAGGCTAAGCCAAAAGCTCGTACAACGGAGGAAATTATAAAGATCAGAGCAGAAATTAATGTATTGGAGACTAAAAAAACAATACGAAGAATCAATGAAGCAAAGAGTTGGTTCTTTGAAAGAATAAATAAGATTGACAAACCCTTATCCAACCTTATTAAAAAAGAAAAGAAAAGACTCAAATCCATGCAATTGAAAATGAAAAGGGGGCCGGTGAGATGGCTCAGCGGTGTAAGCACCTGCCTTGCAAGCGCAAGGGCCCGAGTTCGACTCCAGGATCCCACATACGAAAAAGGGGCCGGTGATATCGCTCAGCGGCACGGGTGCCTGTTGGCGCGCGAGGTCCTGAGGTCGACCCCCCGGTACCCACAAAAAAAAAAAAAAGAAAATGAAAAGGGTGCTATCAAGACGGACCCTGCAGAAATCCAGAAGATCATCTATACCTATTTTGAAAATTTATATTCTACTAAGATGGAAAATGCAGAAGAAATGGACAGATTCCTAGATACGCATGAATTACCAAAGCTGAATCAAGAAGATTTAAAAATCCTAAATAAACCAATATCAACCAATGAAATCGAAGATGTAATTAAAAACCTCCCAACAAAGAAAAGCCCAGGCCCTGATGGATTCACTGCCAAATTCTACAAGAAATTAGAGAAGACCTAACACCACTACTTCTCAAACTTTTTAATGAAATTGAAAGGGAAGCAATACTCCCAAATTCATTCCTGGAAGCAAGCATTACCCTGACACCAAAACTAGAGAAGGACCCAACTAAGAAAGAGAACTACAGGCCAATCTCCCTAATGAACATAGTTGCAAAAATCCTCAATAAGATACTGGCAAACAGAATCCAGCAAATCACCAAGAAGATTATACACCATGACCAAGTTGGATTCATCCCAGGGATGCAGGGATGGTTCAACATACGTAAATCAATAAATGTAATACACCATTTTAACAGAACCAAAGACAAAAATCATATGATCACCTCAATAGATGCAGAAAAAGCTTTTGAGAAAGTCCAGCACCTTTTCATGATAAAAACCCTACAGAAAATTGGAATAGAGGGTCTTTAACTCAATCTGATAAAAGCTATCTATGACAAATCAACAGCCAATATTATCTAAATAGACAAAAACTGAAAGCCTTCTCTCTAAAATCAGGAACACAACAAGGATGTCCACTGTCCCCACTCTTATTCAACATAGTCCTGGAAACTTTAGCCAGAGCAATTAGACAAGAGAAAGAAATAAAAGGAATAATGATTGGAAAGGAAGAAGTTAAATTATCATTATTTGCAGATGACATGATACTCTACACAGAAGACCCCAAAAACTCCACTAAAAAATTGCTAGATTTAATAAGCAAATTCAGTAGTGTAGCTGGATACAAAGTCAATACTCAAAAAACAATAGCCTTTCTGTACACAAATAACAAACTGACTGAAAGAGAAATTAGGGAAACAATACCTTTCACAATAACATCCAAAAAAATGAAATACCTAGGAATCAACCTCACAAAGGATGTAAAAGATCTATACACTGAAAACTACAGTACTCTGAATAAGGAGATTGAAGAGGATATCAGAAAATGGAAAGATATCCCTTGCTCCTGGATAGGAAGAACCAATATAGTGAAAATGGCCATATTTCCGAAATTGTTATACAGATTTAATGCAATTCCAATCAAAATTCCAACAGCATATCTCACAGAATTAGAGAAAACAATCCTAAAATTCATTTGGAATCAGAAGAGACCTAGAATAGCAAAGGCAATTCTGGGTGACAAAGGCAAGGCAGGGAGCATTACAATCCCCGACTTGAAATTATACTACTTGAAATTATACTACTGTGATAAAAACAGTGTGGTACTGGCAAAAAAAAAACAGACCTGAAGATCAATGGAACAGATTAGAAGATGCTGAAACAACCCAAGACATACTCAGCCACCTTATCTTTGACAAAGGTGCCAAACACATTCGCTGGAAGAAAGATAGCCTCTTTAATAAATGGTGCTGGAAAAACTGGCTCTACACATGCCGAAGATTAAAACTAGACCCATATCTTTCACCATGCACTAAACTAAATTCAAAATGGATCAGAGATCTAAATATTAAAACAGAAACATTAAATCTGCTGGAAAATAGAATAGGTAAAACCCTTGAAGACATTGGTGTAGGCAAAGACTTTATGAATAAACCTCAACCGCACAGGAACTATCACAAAGAATCAACAACTGGGATCTCATCTTATTAAAAAGCTTTTGCACAGCAAGAGAAACCACCAACAGAGTGAAGAAACAACCCACAACGTTGGAAAAAATGTTTGCCAGCTGTTCCTCAGACAAAGGATTACTATCGAGAACATACAAAGAACTCAAAAAAAATCAGACCTCCCAAATATAAAAACCCACTCCAAAAATGGGCATCTGAGATGAATACACATTTCTCAGATGAAGAAATACAAATGGCAAATAAATATACAAAAAAATGTGCAACATCACTAGTCATTCAAGAGATACAAATTAAAACAACACTGAGATACCATCTCACCCCAGGAAGAATGGCTATTATCAAGAAATCAACTAATAACAAATGTTGGAGGGGCTGTGGTGAAAAAGGAACCCTTCTCCACTGTTGGTGGGAGTGTCGACTGGTACAGCCACTGTGGAAATCCGTGTGGAGATTCCTCAAAAAACTAGGGTTGGGGGCCGGTGAGATGGCTCAGCGGCATAAGCGCCTGCCTTGCAAGCGCGAGGGCCCGAGTTCGACTCCCGGAACCCACATACGAAAAAGGGGCCGGTGATATCGCTCAGTGGCACGGGTGCCTGTTGGCGCGCGAGGTCCTGAGGTCGTCCCCCTGGTACCCACAAAAAAAAAAAAAAAAAAAAAAAAAAAAAAAAAAAAAAAAACTAGGGTTGGAGGTCCCATTTGACCCAGCTATTCCCCTTCTGGGTATCTTCCCAGAAGAATTAAAAACATCGTACCACAGCGATATATGTGCACCCATGTTTATAGCAGCACAATTTGTAATAGCCAGATCTTGGAAACAACCCAAATGCCCATCAACTGAGGAACAGATAAAAAAGATGTGGTATTTTTATACAATGGAGTACTATTCAGCCATAAAGAAGGATAAACTGGAAACTTTTATAGGTAAATGGATGCAACTCGAGAAAATACTCATAAGTGAAATAAACTGGATGCACATGTGTAAGCATTGTATTGTCTCCCTAGTATGAGAAACTGAAAGAATAAATAAGATCCAAAATGTACAATAGATATAGTGAATCAAAAAGAAACTGGTCAAAAGGAAAGAGAGACTGGGATGGGGGAATGGGGAAAAGAAAGAAGGGAAAAGAAAAAAATTTTATTTATATATAAGATGGTTAAGATAGATACACTACTAATTTTACTTAGTTCATTGAAGAGTAAGGTTTGTGCCAGTAATGTTTGGACAACTGTATGCTGATATCTGGTACCCTGAATAACTAACTTAAAGATAACAATACGTAATGCATTAACCATTGTTACCCTCCTATTATGTTGTTTTGAAATTTTGTTCTTTTTTGATTTGTTTTGTTTTGTTTTTTCTTCTCTTTAAAATTAAAAAAAAAAAATCAGGAGCACAAGAAGTAGACATGGTTAGAAGGAGAATACCATGTGAAAATGGATTTATGCGCACGTGAAGGTGATCTGGCTGTGACGTCTGCCCAGGGCTGACTTGGCAGATCTGGCCAGCTAAGCAGATGTCCCCTTCCTCCCCACACTGCTCTATGTGTTTCCTTCCCAAAACTGGGAAAAGGACGATCTTCCCCAATAGAGGAGGACCATGTTTCTGTCAAAGGTGTGTGAGTAGCTGTACTCCCCTGCTAAAACCTCCAGACAAACTCTCAAGATGGAGTTACACTCCCACAAGCCAAGGAACCGCCGGAAGCCGGGAGAGAAGCCTGCAGCAGGTCCTTCCCCAGTGCCTTCGGAGAGAGCATGGCTCTGTGGACACCCTGACCTTGGACTCAGCAGCCTCGGGAGCTCTGAGACAGTAACTGTCTGTGGTCTAAGCCATTGTGGCTGTGGTACTTCGTTATAGGAGCCCAAGCTAAGTCCTGCACTGAGGTGGTAACTTGTAGCCAGCAGGCCTTATTTGAAGTTTCAGCCTCATCATTTACTTGTGGTCATCTTGGGCAACTTACTTAAACTCCTTTACCCTTTATTTCTGATAAAATCAGCCAATAATATGCCATTTACATACCTGACATATTTATTATGTGAATCAAAACTTTACATATACAAAAGCACTTTCCAAAATACAAAGCTATGGGTATGCAAAACTATGGATTGTATTGTGTAGGCATACCTGAACATGCAACAGAACTATTCTATCTTCTTTGAAAAGGCAAGGAAGCAATGAATACCAAATTCAGGAGGTATTACTTCTGGGGAAAGAGAAGAGGCAGAAGCTGGGTTAATGTTCTAGCCTTACCTTAGATGAGTATCGTGCTTTGTCACTTACAGATACATTACCTATTTTGGGTATATGATAGATAGATAGATAGATAGATAGATAGATAGATAGATAGATAGATAGATAGATAGATAGAGAGAGAGAAAGCATAAAAGTCTTGCATAGTGTACTATATCAATCAGATTTCTGCAGGCAAGGAAACCAACCCTGACTATGTAAATGGAAAGAAAACCAGAACATCCGGGCCGTGTCTCAGCCCACAACTCAGGCAGCAGAACAAGCCCTGTGAAGATAGCATGGAACACAGACATCACAGCTCACATCTCCAAAGCTACCAGCACAAGAACTTTGTCACACTGCCTCACAGAACTGGAGAGGGGACAGCTGCTGCCACCAGGTGTCCTCATGGTTCTGTGTCTTCATACCTCTAGCTCTGGTTTCCAGCTCTGTGTGGATGAGTCTGATTGGTGGAGCCCAGGTCACGTGCCTGTGCCCTACCTGCAGAAGGCTGGGAAGTGCTGGGCTTCTAGTGTAGGAATCAGGCTCTGCCTCTCCCAAAGCTCAGGAGGTAGCGAATCCCCCACATACTGACAGAGACTTCAGTGTCAAAACAATTGACAAATGCCCACTACACGCCACTTTTTCAGCTGTTCAGTATCAACATATATCCTTCTCATGCACCTACGTTTTTAAAATGTTGCTACTTAACACAATACAACTGTCCCTCATGTAATCAATAAAGTATCCACCTTATCCCAAAAGTGGAGAAGGATACCCAAGGAGCTAAGGAGGTCCCACACCTAACTCCAATGCAAGATCTCCGAGTGCCCATTCTTGTACTATTCGTCAAAATCTTCTCCTAATATTCTGCAGCCGCTAAATCAAAGGGTTAAATTAACCCATAACAATTTACCCTATAAAAATAACAGGGAAGAGAGAAAAGAATGAAGAAGAAAAGATGAATACAATAAAAGTATAAACATATATTTAATCCAACCAAAAATACTCTAGTGGTCAAGGGTCAAAAGGGCATTTGTGAATCCCCCAACCCATGCTAAGGTTCCTTTGCATTCAGCAAGAACTTCAATTAGTGACCCAGAGTTTTGCTGCTGAGGTATCTGAGTTGTTGGTATCCCTATTGATAGAGGATAATTAAGTCTTCCTTTAGCCTTTACCACTGGGCATCCATCCTCCTCCATCTCACTTTGCAGCAGCAATCCTATTTCATTATCAGAGTCAAGATCAGTCTATCAGCAATACCACGGCCCCCTTTTTGGCCTTTTCACCTGGTGGCATGAGGTAATAATTGGATTCTCCAGAGTGGGATTGTTTTCATAATTACATGCATTTTGTAAGGCTGCTATAACAAATTACCACAAACTTGATGGCTCAAAAACAACAAAAATATACTTCCTCGCAGTCTGAAGACTATGACAGATGTCTCTGGAGAAAAAGGCTGATATCAAAGTGTTGGCAGGACCATGTTCTCTCAAAAACTTCTAGGAGAATATCTTTCCTTCACTCTTCCAGTTTCTAGTATGTAGTTCCAAGTACCACTTGGCTTACAGCGACATAACTCAAATTTCTGCCTGTCTTCACATAGCCTTCTCCCCTGATGTCTCTGTCTCAAATCTCCTTCTGTTTTCTCTAATAAGGACTAGCATGAACTTACCTCAAATTCTTTGATTTAATTTCATCAGAAAAGACCCTATTTCCAGATGTGATAGTTATGCTTGTCAACTTGGCTGGATTTAGAGACTCCTAAAGAGGTAATCGGATCATGAAAGTGCTACACTCATCATGTGCATAGCAGAATGTACTATTACAAGATGAAGTCCAGTTAGAGGAGGTGAGTCACTGGAGATGTACCTTTGGAGAGGATATCTCTTTTTGGTGTGCTCCCCTGTGCTCTCCTTCCTGGCCAACTTGAGGTGAACAGCTTTACTCCACCAAACTCTCCTGCCATGATGTTCTGTCTCACCTCAAATACATAGCAATAGAACCAGATTACCATGGACTGAAACCTCTTAAACTACAAACCAAACAAATCATTTGATCCTTTAAGTTGTGTATGTCAGGCATTTTTGTCCCAGCAATGAGAAAGCTGACCAACATACCAAGTAAGATCACTTTCACAGATATTCAGGGTTAGGATTTAAACATATCTTGGGAAGGGGGTATATAATTCAATACACTGCAATTAACACCCAAATAAAATACACAAATTCTTATATATCTGTAGGTCTTCCTTGTGAAGTGTCTGCTCATTTCACTTGTCAATTTCTTGAGTGCATCTTTAATTTGAGGTGCTCTAATTTTTTTGAGTTCTTTATATATTCTAGATACTAGTCCTGTCTGAGGAGTAGCTGGCAAATTTTTTCCTATTCTGTAGGTTGTCTCTTCACTCTATTAATTGATTTGCTGCAGAGAAGCTTTTTAGTCTGATAGAATCTCATTTGTTGATTCTTGCTGTTATTTCTTGTGCTATTGTGGTTCTGTTTAGAAAATCCTTTTCTATACCTATCACTTCAAGTGTTTTATCTATTTTATCTTCTGGTAGGTTTAATGTTTCTGTTTTAATGTTTAGATCTTTGATCCATTTTGATTTTAGTTGAGTACTCAGTGAGAGATATGGGTCCAGTTTTGATGTTCTGCAAAGTTATCCAGTTTTCCCAGCACCACTTGCTGAATAGGCTATCTTTCTTGCAACATGTGGTTTTGGCCCCTTAGTCAAAGATTCTCAACATCCCTGGCTATTAGAGAGATGTAAATTAAAAGAACACTAAGATTCCATCTTAACCCAGAAAGAATGGCAATCATAAATAATTTGAAAAAAATAACAAATGCTTGTATGGCTGTGGTAAAAAGGAACACTCCTACATTGTTGGTGGGAATGTAAACTAGTACAACCATTATTGAAACCAGTACGGAGATTTCTCGAAGAACTAAAATTAGAAATTACATATGATCCAGTATTCTCCTTCTAGGTATCTTCCCTAAAGAGTTTAAGACATCATACTACAGTGATACATGCATACCAATGTTTATAGCAGCACAATTCATAATAACTAAATCCTGGAAGAAGCCTGTATACCCATCAGCAGACAATTAGATAAAGAAAATGTGGTAGCTATATATAAAGGACTACTACTCAGCTATAAAGAAGGACAAATTAGAGACATTTGTAGGAAAAGGGATCACCTAGAAAATATAATGTTGACTGAAATAAATCAGACACACAAGCTTGAATACCGTATGGTAGCTGTCATTTGAGTGAGGCAAAGCACAAACTAAGAGAAAGATAAAAGAAGGACGGAAGGAGACAAGGGAATGGCTCTCTTGCAGATGGGAAGGGGCTCAAGGGACCAAAGGTAAGGGGAGAGGAGGAGGGAGGGGGAAATAGAGTGAGGATATGCCAGGTACAGGAATCTAATAGCTTCAATGAATGTGGACATTATATGCCATAAACATGAACTAAGATTAATACTATCAACAGCAACGAAAGGGGAGAAAGGGGAATGAAAGGAGGAGGGACGGGAAGGGAAAGGAATTAAAAACAAAAGAAACGAGCTACATTATGTACATGTACCACTCTCCAAGATGATTGTAAAATGCATGTACTGCAAACATGTACTAATACTTAAAAAAAAAAAAAAAAAAGAATACACAGATTCTCTAACTCTTGGTTCATTCTAAAATTTCCAATCATATACCTAGTCCCCAAATCTTTAGGTCAACAAGCTCCCATTCTTGTCCCTACTAAGTCCCTGCCCAACCTGCCAAACCCTTAGGCCTACCTATGAACCATGATCCTTATCTCAGGCTCTGTCCATGCAGACAAAGTGGTCAGCAAGATGTAGTAACCAAAGACCTGGTGTACAGATTAGATCTTCACCTTGAATTGGAAGCATAAAAAGGATTGGCAGTGACCTCACTACAGCTCCATGTAAATGGAGCTAGTATTCCGTGTGTGATGCTACTCAGGATATACTAACTCAAGTAATGATTGCCGGAGACTAATATTTCTACCACATTTATTTTGGGGATGGTTTTGTGCTGAAGTAATTATTTTGTTGGAGACATAGGACTAGTATACACCAGTCTCAGTAGAGTAGGATACCCTCTAAATGTTTCTACTACTAACCATTCTAAAAAGAATCCCACCCCCAGCCTTGAATAGCTGAGTCCTGTGTTTCCAGAAGGGTGGCTTTTCACTTCCAGATTCAACCCATTTTTATTACATTGCATTGCCTCTCAAAATATCTCCAGATAAAAGGAAATGGAGCCTAACACCAAAATATATGTTGGACAACTTTCAAGTGTCACGTGATGCACTGAGAAAATACTGAACCACACTTTCAGATCAGCATTTTTCTTATCCTCACAGATTATTTGAATTTTACAAAAATGACACCAAGAATAGAACTGAGACCTTTTTGTTCCATTACTCCTGAATCAGGAAGACCTCACTATCCACCTTCTTTGTATTTCTGTGTGCTTTACAAAGAAATTTGTCACTCATGCTCTTTCTCTGACAATCAATTCATTGATCTTCACCATTCCACGTCAGGAATATTTGAAATGCAAATGAGGTCACAGATCTCTTTTCCATTAAAAAAAAAAAAGGATTATTCAGAAACAGTAAAATAGTGCAGTTCTATAAATCCTCCACATTTCTAATACGTGTACACATCAACCTTTCTTTTTCTTTAATTCTTTCTCTTTGTCAAAGCAGAAAAATAAACTGCTAGCAAGAGCACACACTAGTTAATCTCCTAAAACACAGGAAATCACTATGTTTGAAGAATCTTTATTCATTTGACTGAAATCCTTCAATTTCTTAGACACTAAACATCAGCAGACTTAGCAAAGCTCTTTGTATCTATCATCTACTTCATGCATCATTCATGTAAAAGGTGACCTGGGTCCCATTAGTTGATTAGCTGATCTGAATCTTTTCGGTTACTCAGATAAGTCATTTCTAGTGGTCCTCCTTTTAAAATTAATGGAATAGAACAGAATACATGCTACTTAAAAGAATACCCTGCTGGGAATTTCTCACTAAAGTAAAGCTAATTCCCTTCTGTATTTCGCCTTTCTTTCCAATGCTTATTTTTGCTTTCATTCCAAAGGACCCCATTTCTGAATTTATTTCAGATCCAAGAGTACAGAAGATCAATGTCGAAGCCCCAGCTGGGACTCAACATACATGAATTTGAATCAGTAACCACCCTCTAATACAAAGCCTCCTTCTCTCAAAGTGCTGTCTTTTTGCTCAAGGCCTTGGTTAAGCCCCAGAAGAACAATGACCCAGTCACTCTTCAGAAGCCTTGTTGGGCAGAGCCTAATAGATAGTCAAGGCTTTCCCTATAACACCCTACGAATTGGAGTAATTGCTCATTTCCTTATTTGCCATGCAATCATAACTAGGCTTAAGTGTGGTTATGCCTTTAAAAAAAAAAATACCTTGGAAGATTTAAATAAATGATCACTATTCTGCTAAAAAAAAAAAAAACCTTCAACAGCACCCCATAAAGTTCAGCTCCGAGTTCAAATTCTAAAAGTTAACAAAGTCCCTAGTGGTTGCCTCCTGCCTGCCATCTTCTCCGCCCTCTTCCACATGTACATTTTATTTCCACTGTCCTGAGCTGCTTGACATGTCCCATGCTTCTGCATTCATGGTGCCTACAATGCTCTCACCCCCTCCACCATCCAAGGAGCTCTTCCTGTACTCCAACATCACTTTAAGCCTTATCTCCGGCATCCTTCCCAACTCCGACTCTGATCCAGATATCCCTGCTCTTTTCTCTCAGCTGTCTGTGCCCCCCTTTAAAATAGTACTTGCCATGCTCTTGTGCAGTAAATACTAATTCACTTTCCTGTCTACCACACTGGTTCAGAACATCTTCTTTCACTCGTCATAAAAGCATAGCCCTTTGCCATTTCAATGTAACAGTTAAAGAAATGGTCATTGGAACTACCTAGTCAGGCCAGCCTAAGAATCAATGTCACACTTGTCAATGCAGGTGGAGTTGTCCTTTTCTGAAATGTTTGGAGCCAGACATGTTTTGGATTTCAGAATTTTTTTTTTCAAATTTTGGAATATTTGCATATACCTAATGAGGTATCTTGGGGATAGGACCCAAGTCTAAGTGCAAAATTCATTTATGTTTCATATACTCCTTACACACATAGCCTGAAGGTAGTTTTTTGTACTATATTTTTAGTGTGCCTGTGTTCAGACTGCACCTGTCACATGAGGACAGGTGTGGAATTTTCTGTTTGTGTTATCTTGTCAGCGCTCAAAAAGTTTCAGATTAGGGCCGGTGAGGTGGCTCAGCGGCGTAAGCGCCTGCCTGGCAAGCGCGAGGGCCCGAGTTCAACTCCCGGAACCCACATACGAAAATAGGGCCAGTGATATCGCTCAGCGGCATGGGCGCCTGCTGGTGCGCGAGGTCCTGAGGTCGACCCCTGGTACCCATAAAAAAAAAAAGTTTCAGATTTTGATGCATTGTGGACTTTGGAACATTTTGGATTTCAGATCATCTAAATAGAGATGCTCAACCTGTAGCCTCAATAACAGATTTTTCTTCTTAATTAACTACAGGATTTATCATATGGTTTGGGCCTAAGAATAACTCACATTATTCAATTAAATTGTTATATGTAAAGGTTATTTTAAATGTCTTTTCATAGTTTAGGGAAATTTTTCTAACATGCATTTTTTTTTTTTTCTATTTTTGGTTTTTTTGAGACAGGGTCTCGCTATGTAGTCCAGGCTGGACTTGAACTCATTATGTAGCCCATGTTGGCCTCAAACTTGCAGCGATCCTCCTGCCTCAGCCTCCAAAGTGCTGGGATTACAGGCATGCACCACCACACCCAGCTCTTTAACATGCATTTTTTAAGTCATAAGTGAAGCTCTAAAAAGCTGCCTTTAGCTGCTGTTTTATGAGTTGGCCACCACAACCAAAAGCAAAAACACCACTCCACTGAAGATTTCAGGGCCTTGTGTTATGTGCTAAATGTCTTTCTTATGTCTCCTGCTTCAACAGTTTTTGCCTTGCTTCCAGCCTGCTCTATGATCATAATCTTTACCACCACTGAACAGGTTTTCTGCTCAATTCCTGTTGGTCAAAACTTACTTGCAGGTATAACATCTTAAACAATTAAGTCAAAAAAAAAGAGTCAGGGATTCTTTTCCTGGGATATGTAACTGAGAAATTCAGGGCACAGCTAGATCTAGGGGTCAAAATGATGTCATCAGAAATCTGTCTCCTCGTTAGAACCAAAATGGCAGAGTATTAATCAGCAGCAAAATACAGCCTCTCTAGGACCCAAGATCAAAACACGTGGAAGTTAAAAGCTTAGCAAAACTGAAAAAGAAGTAGATCTGCTGGGATTGGGAGAGAACTGACAGGAAAATTAGAAGGTTCAGAGAAGTTGGAGAAACGGATCACAACACAGAGAAAAATATGAAGAAATCTGGATGCTTACCTGGCTCCACAAACACAAGGTAGGTGCCTAGGGTCAGGAACCCCAGGGACTAACAATGGACCAGGTCAGCAGCATTAGCTCGAGAAAAGCCCACAGCTACTGTTAATTACAAAAATCAGCATGGGGTTTTACTCCAAAAGTATCTCCTTCTACATGGCAGGTAGCAGTAGAGAAGGCATCCAGTGCAGTGCTTGCTATGTTGTAAGAGAGTGCTTAACCAGCCACCATTTCAGGGATAGGTTAATTATTTCAGACTGAGCCTTAGAACAAGGAAAAAACGACTTCACTCCAGGGTTCCCAGGGTTACATCCCCACAGTGACTGAGAGACAGCTAAGGAGATAGCTGTGGAAAGGATGCAGGCTAGACATAGACCCCCTGAGAAGTTTGAGCTTCGTGGTGAGAAGGCAGGGCTGGCAGGCCTGGCAAATGTGGCTTTCGGAAGTGTCTGGGTCTGAAAGTGCTGGCGTAAAGTGGAGTGGGCTGCTCGAACCCTTGCCCTGCTTCCAACTTGCAGCACAGATCAGAGGTCTGATTGCTTTCCCCTTTCACCAGTGTGAGCAAGGACATGCCTCAGCTTGGATGGTTGCCACAGGCTGGGGCGAACAGACAGATGGGGTTCTGGACTGGTGGGGGGGGTGTATATCACAAACCCACAGGCCACAAAGATAGGTGGAGAAAACCATGACTTGCTGGATTCCAAATCTGTGGATCCTGGAGAAAACCACTCCCCCAAAATATTTTCTTGGACTCATTTTTTCTTCTCTTTCTTTCTCTCTCTCTCTCTGTCTCTCCCTGTTCCTTCTTCACCAGTTTTGGTTTTGGAAGATTTGGGGTTCTTTCCATTTTTTGTTTCTTTTTTTCCTTTAATTTTCTTTTTTATTCTTTTTTCTCTTTTTCTTTTCTTTTTCTCATTTGTTCTTTACTATTACCATTACCTAATTCCATTAATTTCCTTTTGCTTCTTAATGGGATTCTTTATCTCACTTTTCTCTCTTCCTCATCTTCCATTGCCTAATTTTTCAAATTTTGCTTCTTTTGTTCTCTTATTCCCTACCCCCTCTATCTTTACTAGGGTAAGCATTAAGCTTTATTAATCTTTAGATAGTTAATTAACTCTGTGCTATTACTGTTGAATTCTATTGTTAGTGGAGGCATAGTTGTCAGATTAAGTAGATATTTACTGTATGTCTACAATTGGCTTGTCTCAGCATTTATGCTATAATTATAGATCTCTTTTCTATGATTAAGGGTGATACATTATTGGTTCTTAAGGTATGTCAATATCCAGTTACTTTTTGATGCTATTATTGTTGTTGAATTAATTGCTATTGATAGGGTGGCACAGTTGTTGCTATTAATAGGTTTTCTCTGTATGCCAATATCTGGATTACCTTTATATCATTACGAGTACTATGGTCCATTCCTAGAGAAATAGGTGCTGGGCCAATTACACTGTATCCTCCCATCCCAAATTAACAGAGGCAGTCATATCTTGAGACAGAGGCAAAGGCCTAAGGGTAGCCATGCCCAGAATGAATCACTGAAAAGCAGACACTGAATAAAGATCTCCATACTAGCAGCAAACTATTTCCACTGTAAGTATCCACAAACCTCAGCACAAAGAAAAAAAAAAATAGAAACATGAGAAGACAAGGCAACAAAATGCCCCCAAAGCTGATCCATGGGGCATCAAGGGAGAGGAAATCAAATGCCACACAGCTGAATTATTGGAAAGGATAACAGGAAATTTTTAAAAACTCAGTAAGGTACTCGGCAAGCTCAAAGAAGATAAAAGTTATAAACTGACAATGGACTTACTAAACAAAATGACTGGTGAGCTTAAAGAAGACATAAATAGCTAGATGAGCTAAACAAAGTGATACAACACATGAATGACAAGTTCAGCAAAGAATTAGCGTCCACGAGAAGGTATCAAACAGAAATCCAGGAGATTAAAAATTCTATTGAAAATACGGGCAGCAAATGTGAGGACAGAATATTAGAATTAGAAGATAGGATGCTTTCAAAGATCTCTTACTTAGAGATACCTTAAAAACTATAGATAACATGAAAAAATGGATTCGACAACTGCTAAATGATGCAAAGACTAATCAAAGATTAATTGGGGGCCGGTGAGATGGCTCAGCGGCGTAAGCGCCTGCCTTGCAAGCGCGAGGGCCCGAGTTCGACTCCCAGATCCCACATACGAAAAAGGGGCCGGTGATAGCGCTCAGCGGCACGGGTGCCTGTTGGTGCCCGAGGTCCTGAGGTCGACCCCCTGGTACCCACAAAAAAAAAAAAAAAAAGATTAATTGGAATTAGTGAAAAATCAGAAGATAGCACAAAGGGTATAAAAAACCTATTTACAGAGATAATAGCAGAAAACTTTCCAAGTATTGGGAAAGAATTAAACATACAGATAAATGAGGCATATAGAAAGCCAAACAACCATTATCGAAAGAGAATCTCTCCATATCACATCATAGTCAAAATCCCAGAAGTGCAACACAGGGATACAATCTTAAAACCTGTTAGAGAAAAGCAACACAGCACTTCTTATAAAGGTAAACTCATTAGAATTACACCAGAATTCTCAACAGAAACCTTTAAGGCCAGGAGAGCTTGGAGTGAAATGTTTCAAGCCCTAAAAGATAACAACTTCCAGCTCAGAATTATATATCCTGCAAAACATTCTTTCAAAATTGATGGAGAAATAAGGTATTTGCATGGCAAGAGCACCTCATGAAATTCATAACCACCAAACCAGCACTTCCAGAATTCTCAAAGATATCCTAGAAAGAAACAATGAAGCAAACCATGCCAAAAAAAATCTAACAGAATGTACTAGGGAGGGTGAGTAGTTAAGCAAAAAGGGGGGATGGTCAGCAACAGGAAAATAATGTAATGATGGGAATAAGTCAATACCTAACAATAATAACGCTTGGTGTGAATGGGCTCAATTTTCCAACCAAAAGACATAAATTGGCAGAATAGACTAAGGAACACAACTCAACAATATGCAGTATACAAGATACACATTTAATCCAAAAAGAAATACACAGACTAAAAATCAAAGGATGGAAAACAAGATTCCATGCAATGGGAACCCCAAAATAAGCAGGAATAGATATCCTAATTTCAGACAAAGTGGATTTTCAGCCACAATTGATCAGAAGAAGCAAAGAACATCACTACATACTGGTTAGGAGAACAATTCAACAGGAAGAGTGAACAGTTATAAATGCATATGCATCAAACACCAGCACACCCAACTTCATAAAACAAACACTGCTGTGCATAAAAGATACCAGTGAAATACATTACTTGTTCTGATTGGCTAGGAGGGGTGAAGTGCCAAACACTGGTGCAAAAAGTAGGTCAGTCCAAAGCACAAGACCAAGAATCCCCATGAGACAGATTAATTCTATTACCACAAAAAGAGACACAGGTGGGAGTTGGTGAGATAGCTCAGTGGCATAAGGGCCTGCCTGGCAAGCACGAGGTCCTGAGTTCGACTCCTGGTACCCACATATGAAAAAAGGGCCGGTGATATCGCTCAGCAGCACAGGAGCCTGCTGGCACACGAGGTCTTGAGTTCAAGGCCTGGTACCCACAAAAAAAAAAAGAAAAAGGAGATACAGGAAAAGCCTACAGGGAGAATCAGAACTACAGACAAATCCTGTGTCTCCCTCCTTAGTGGTGTTTTGAGAAAGAAATAGGAAGAGTGCTTTTTCATACCCCCCAAACATTTCTGCTGAAGAAATAACAGAAGCGAAGTGTATCAGCAAAGATTCTACCAAGGACACAGAAGCAAAGTGATTCAGTGTGGTTGTAAGGACGGTGAGTCTGAGGTAGAATATTTTCTTCCTCAAGAAATCTGTTTTGCTCTTTTAGGCCTTTCAACTGACTTGATGAAGCCCACATAGATATTAGAGAATAATCTTCTTCACTTAAAATCAACTAATTATAAATACAGCAATTCCCATAATCCTCCAGTGATAGGTTTCAAGATCCCCAGTAATACTGAACCTTCCATATACTGTTTTATCCTATAAATACATATCCATTGTAAAATTTAATTTATAAGTTAGGCATGGTAACAAATGAGCAATAACTAATAATAAAATAGAAAAATTATAACAATATACTATAATAAAATTATACAGATATTCTGTGTGCACCTCTTCCCACCCTACCACCCCACCATGGAGTGGGTAGCATATACAGCATGGATACACTGGACATAGGTATGATTCATGTCCACAACAGGACAGAGTGTGAAGGCACAAGATTTTACCACACTACTCAGAATAATGCATAATTTAAGACTTATGAATTGTTTATTTCTGGGATTTTCCATTTAATATTTTCAGACCTTGGTTGACCACAGGTAACTAAAACCATGGAAATCAAAACTGACAGTGATGTTACAACTCCTTATGCAGAATCACTATTACAGTTAATATATGTAGAAAACCCAAAGTCAAGTTTGATGGCTTCAACTTTTCTTTTAGATATTGAATGATAATTAAACTTTTGTTTGTGCCACACTTCAACCTGATCCTTTTGTGACTGAACATTTAAACTTTCAACTCCACCTTGTCCCTATCCTACACTCATCCTGCCTCTGTATCCACCTATCAAACTACCAATGATTCCTGGTTTTGGGCTCTGCCCTATAGTTCTGGATCTAACAGAAAACATAAAATCAGAAGACAACAAACTATAGGAAGGCAGGGACCAGGTCACATTCTCCTATGCCTGCTCTCACTCAAATTCTTTTCTCTCCAACACACCTACTATGTGATTACCATACACATAGTAAATACTCAGTAAATATGTGTGGAATTGATAAATGAACAAATTACATTGAAATATCTCTCTTACCCCTTTCGATATGAATGATCACTCCTCTTCATAAAGCTTGTGTAACATAAGGTAATAGAATATCGGAAAAATATGTTTTTTTTAAATGCTAAGCATCTAGCAGCCTAAAAAATACTGTTTCCAGCTATAATAATATAGATGTTACAGCAATTCATATGCTCAATATTATTGTCAGAATTCCCACTTGCAATAACGTTTGATTTTAATTAACTTACATACTTTTTATACAGTACTGTGAGGGGGCTCCTGAATATTTTTATTGGGAGACCAGCATGATAAGAAAGGAAGACTAATTTAGTCACAGTGGCATATAGGACAGACTGTAGAGTAAAATATCTTAAGGCCAGGAGACTTTATAATTATTGAAGTAGTCCAGGAATGAAGAAGGTTGGTGGCAATGAAATGAGAAATGAAGAATTGATTAAAAGACATTGTAAGGAAAGAGATGGAAATGCTCAGGTTAACCAGTTGCTATATGGAGAGAATTCAACATTTAAGAGTGTGTGAATGTAGAATGAGTGAAAATTCCTTAACAAGATTATGAGAAGGAGATGGGGTGGGGTTATTTGGATGAGTTGGTTTAAATTCATTACATTTGAAGTTATGGAAACATTCGAGTTGGCAATGTTCATTAGGCAGTTGAAAATGGACCAATGACACATGGATATCATGAGCAGAGATTCAGATTTGCTCCCAAATGAGCATCAGTAAAATCCCATTTCTTCCAGATTCTGGGCTAGGGGGTCTTCCAAGTCCTGTGCAGCCCAAAAAGATAGTTCTCCCGCAAAAGAAGTTTCCTTCACCTCGCGTTGTTCTTACTTACCCAAGTGACATCTAGTTTCATAATCTGTAAAAGGTACAACAATCAGGCAGAAAATACCCATTCTCTTCAGAACAACCGTGCCTCTTCCGTTACACTATTTTCATCTCCTGTTCACCAGAAGTACATCTTCCTCAGCAAGTCTGTATCAGCACACGTACACCATGTGTCATCTTCGTCTGTATCCCAGCATGAGGGAGTTCATTAAGTTGAGTCAGTAGATACTTATTGAGCATATCATATGGTCCAAGAACTGTGCTCACACAGAGGAAATAAATAGTATGAAGATGTACTCTCTGCCCTGAAGGAACTGAGTCTGAGAAAGATATAAACAAGTAGGTGTGGACAGCTAAAAGACCAAGGAGGACAAGATCTACTCAGCTAATTGGGTTCAGGCAAGGCTTACGGAAAGAGGTGCCTAGAAGGACACTTAAGAGATGCTCAGGTGGAGAATATGAGGGGAAACACATAGGCGTAGGAGACTATGTGGGAGGCAGATGGAGTAGGAACCATAAGGTCCCTTGAAGGAACTGAAAGGGGCTCAGTTAGAGGCTGGCCAGTGCCTAGGATGCGAGGCTCCAAATGGCTGGAGGCTTAAGAACCGGAAGTGGGAATCCTTTTCGGGAGGACTTTTGAGTTGCAAGACTCCACCCATGTACATTTGTGGCCCATCATGAGTAAGTTTTACATCTCTCAGTGTGGTATAAGCTTGGAGTTTTAAAGACTATTTCTAATCACTGAAGGTTTTTAGGACTGGCCACTAGGCACTCCTCCAGTTTCAGATCTTGCAATAGGAATCACTGACCTTCTTATTCATCTAACCTGCTTTCCCTCTTCATCAAGATTTCATCAGTTCTCATTCTCTCCATCTTATCCCCTTATCTGTCATTTTTAGGATTGTTTAGTTCCAAGTAACAGAAACCTAGTCAGACAAGTTTACATCAAAAAGTTGAGTTTATCATAAGAGTTCAGGAGCAGCTACAGAAATTCAAGGCAGAAATGCATCTTGGCCACAGAGTGTGGATCCAGGAGCGAGGAAAACATCCAGAAGCATCTCTCCAGCTCTTGTCTCTGCTTTCATCCGTATAGCATTATATCAATCAAAGAATGAAGTGAAACAAATGTGTTCCACTTCTTTGGTGCATATAGCTGTGTTCCCCACACACAGCAAGGAAGCTTTACATGCTGTGTTCTCCACACACAGCAAGGAAACAAGAATCTGACTGTTTTTCCCCACTCCAAATCTACGGAGAAGGGACTCAAGTTCAGCTGAGTCAGGGGAATACCCTGTGAGCAGAAGACAGAGTCGCCTTGTTAAAAATGCTCCCATGAGATCAGTCCTCGTGGCTAGTTGAGCTATGGGAGAGGCTCATTGTGAGCTAGGCAAGTCCCCAGTGGAGGTATCCACAATAGATCTGAACCCTGACAGATCACCTGAGCAACTAATTTCGAGAGGAACCCCCAAATCCCTCCCGCCAGATTCTTGGCCAGCCTTCTCTTGGTTCAGGGAACATCTTAGTTTTCCTGAGCTGGACCTCCCATATCAACCACCACACCAACATTCTTTCTCTGGCTGTTATGGCTTGTGTCTAGATGTCCCCACGAAACCTCATGTGGTCATAGCTGGGGCTTTTCAGAGGTGGCTGCATCTAGAGTGTGTGATGCTGGAATTAAGGGTCTGTGATTACTAAATCAGTCCACTGGTTGGTTTGGCATGGTTCTAGGTAGGATTGGGGTGCCCCACCTGGATAAAATATAAGGGATGGAAAAAAGGCTAGTGTTGTCTCCTGTCACTTGCTTGCAGCTTTGGCTGTCTTCTGTCTGCCATGGACTGTTTCTCCTCTGTGATGCCCCTCTGCCACGCCACCTGCCTTGGAGCCAGCAGATCATGGAGTAAAGTCTTCGTAAACTGTGAGTAGAAATAAACCTTTCTTCCTTTAACATTGGGTGTTGGGTATTTTGTCTCAGCAATGAGAAAAGTAACTCACACACTGGACTTCAACCTGGTTGCTCCACCTAACTGTGATCTTCAGGCCTTTGAGCCCCACTTATCCTTCACTCCCTGCTCCAGCACGAAGTCCCATCCTGCTACTGTGGACCCTCCCAACCCAGCTGATGCACATCTCTCATCCCAAATAACAGGATGTCACACACAGTCTCAAGTAAACCTTTTGCACTCATTTACCCATCAATTTCACTGCTTCCAAATAATCTTATAAATCTCAATTTAGGGCCAGTGAGATAGCTCAGCGGCATAAGCACCTGCTTGGCAAGCGTGAGGTCCTGAGTTTGACTCCCAGGACCCACATACAAAAAAGGGGCCGGTGACATTGCTCAGCGGCACAGGCGCCTGCTGGCGCGCAAGGTCCTGAGTTCGATCCCCGGTACCCACAAAAAAAAAAAAAAATCTCAGTTTAACAATGATTTGGGAAGAAGGGTTGTTTTACAGCAGACTATGGGCATTGCTCACTTTGGACTGTTCTGAGTTCTGTGCGTGTCAGGACTTTATCCTCTCTTTTGCACAATTCCATGGTAATAATCTTGGGTACCACTAAACCATGGTAACAATGACACAGTTCCAGTATACACATGATTCAGCTAACATAGTACCAGGCACAGTGAGAAGTGCCTCTGTTATAATCTAATTAGTGTGTTAACAGGCAAAAGGTTATCCAACACCCCAAGAGCTCCCCTATTCTGTTCAACTTCCTCCTAGAGTCTTACAGCCTTTTTCAGCACCAGAAATTAGAGATTCTTGGGTGGAAGGACCAAGGGGTTTCTCAGGCCACTTTCCTGCTCACTTATCTTGTCAATTTTCATTGTTACTCTTTTATTGTCATCAAGTTTATGGGAGAAAAAGATGGCACCATATTAAGGCATAATTAGGATAATAAACGGGAGCTGTGGTTTGTGTTTGGACTGATTCCAATTGGGTAGCACACATAATCACCTCAAGCTGACTGCTTGATGATTATGACTTTGACAAAGTAGCATTATTTACTGCTAATGGATGAGATGATGATTTATTACTAATTACTCTCTTTTTCCACAATTTTTACATTATGTTAAATGAAGGAGTGCAGTGGAGGTAATAAATATTCACTATGAAGAAAATGTCTAGCGGCAGAGTTCATGAAACTAGACCCTGACTAACAGAGCCATTTTTATACTCAGGAGTAGACTTTAGAGAAAATTATACTAAACAGCACATCACTAACCCTCTCTCTCACCTCTCCTGTGGGCTGATCCTGCATTCAGGAGTCCCCACCCCACTCTATTTCTTCCAACCACTCCGTCTACTGACCTTCGATTTCATTCTTCCTCCCTCCTGATAAGACATTAGAGAAAGCTCAGGTGAGAGAGCTTGAAATGAAATGTAGCACCTCCCGAGTCAATTTGGACTTCAAGATTGTCCCAAGTTAGGGCATGGGTGCGAGGGGTAGAGGAGAAGAAGAAAACAAAAATCTTCGTAAGTGGGAACTGAAGATGAGTTTCACATGTATTCCCTTCCAGAAACATAAATGTGTAGGTAAAGAGTCAAGCGACACCAGAAAGCAGAACTGAATGTAAGTGAGGAGTCCTGAACCTTATTAACAGTGGTGAGACATCCGGGGTGGGAGGACAGGGTTCCATTAACCAGTTAAACACACCCCTTTTGAAACAAGTACAGATGCAGACCTGGGCGGTCCTCACTGGAGAGTTGCACTGGGTGGGCAATGGGCAAAGAGAAAGAACACTGATGCTGAGAAGCATGTGGGACTCTGTCAAAGCCTTAGTGTGAGACTTGCAGAGGGAACCAGAGATGAAGCAAAGCTGAGCAAGCGATAGCTGGGAAGTTGCTGGAGCTGGGACTACCTTTCCCACTTCTCTACAATCTCTGCAGGGCCAGGGGTGTAGCTGCATGGCAACATGTCTGCCTAGTATGTGTGAGGCCCCAGGTTCAATCCCTATAATGAAGAAAAAAATAAAGTAACTTACAATCTCCACAATGTGCAGTGCACAGAGAATGCTCCAAAAGTGTTGATGAGTCTTGGCAGATACACGAAAGCAATGAGAAGCAACATTTCCTACATGCAGATCAATTAATAATTAAGTTTGTTACCATTTGCAGACTGCATTTGTAAAAACGAAATGCTGTATTTTTATTATCAGGAAGTGCAATATCATCACTTGAAATGTTATCCTTTTATTTGTGTTTCAGTAGAGGTGTTGTTGCAGGCTAAAATTTCATATAGTCTATAATTAGCACACACAGCAGTATCTGATTTTAATGTTGTGCTTTTGATCAAATTTTATTGTTGAGTAGGTTGCTCTTGAAGTTGGTTTATGGTGTTTCTCCTTGACTGAATTTGTAGACCTCTTGTTGCAAACTGTGGTTTCTTTTAATATTATACACTTCAATTTGAATTCTATTTTCAGATTGCCAGTATCTAAGTTGCTTTATTGATATAATATAAAATGAACTTAATAATGTTTTGAGTTTTATGAGATAATTGATCTGTCAACAGAAATTACTACCCATCCCCACTCCAACTTTAGATCCCCCTGAACATGCCTGTACCCCAGTAGTAAACACTTTCCCTCAGTTGATTTTAAGACACGGTACGTGACTTGGATGCTAAAGGATGAGTAGAAGTTCACCAGGAAGAAAGAGAGGATAGGATATGAAAGATAGAGAAAACTGCTTTGCAAGTTGAGAGGCTTACAGAAGTAAGTATTTGGGGAATGATGAAAAAAGTCAATGAGTAAAAATGTAGATTTGTGAAAGCAGATGGGAAGAAAAATTGACTAGTAAGGTTGCTTAGAGCTAAACTATACTAAGAATTTGCATAGACAAGTTTTTAACTTATTAGAAATAGGAGGCTGTAAGGCATAAGAAGGGAAGTACAGTCATTCCTTGGTATTTCCTTCCTTCAACAGACTCAGGAACCTCCAGCAGATGCTAAAATCCACTTATACACAAGTCTGTTATCTTAAATGGCGTAACATTTGAGTATCACTGATGCATGTCCTCCATATACTTTAAATCATCTCTAGATTATATTGCCTCATGCAGTGTAAGGGTTATTGTTAGTGTAAGGAAATAATGACAAGAAAAAGTTTATACATGTTCAGTATGCATACAAGTTTTTAGACACTAGCAACCCTTGGTTGGTTGAATCCACAGATGCAGAGCCAGCAGATTCTGAGGGCTAACTGTAATATGGTAAAATCTGTGTTTTTTTTTTAAATGACACAGACACAATGTAGAGGATCGATTTAAAAGAGAAGAGAACTAAAGAGACCAGTTGGAGTTGTGCTAGTGAGAAAGTGAGCGATGAGGTGTCCAGAGTAGAAGGAATGACCTCCGAGGATGATCCAGTAGAATCAACATGACTTATAACTTATTAAATATGTGAGCAAGAAAGAAAGTGATGTCCTCATCATTGCTACTGTGACCCTGGGTGTGAGAAATTTTGTCATCCCAGAATTTCTTAAACAATGGCCACATTAGGCTTTGTTTTCTAAAGAGCTTTGGGCTAAATTTAATAAACTAATACTTGTATACCATCAAAGAAGAAAAACTAACATCTTTGCGCACCTCCAAGCTCTGGCTTTATGCTAAGCACTCATATTTCATCCACACAAATCTGAGTGATGAAGATATTATTACTCTTTTTTTACAGATTTGAGAAACTAATACCCAGAAGAAAATTAAAAACCTACCCAAGATCATATACCTGACAAATGACAGACTCAAAATATTCAAACTCAGCATTTGGAGCTTTGAAAAACATATTTTTCCACCATTTAATTTTGCCTCTCAATACAGTAAAATACATTTTCCTAAAATTCTACATTCTTGTGAATAATTTTATCCACACATAAGTTTTGGAGGCACAAACATTCAAACCATAGCAGTTCAATTAAAATATCCCACCACGTTCTTTCAGGCTGGTACAAGGAGGTTTTAATACAGGAAAGATGGCTGACCATACTGGTTGAATGATTACTGAGCACAACTGAATCTTCATGATGGGAAATGTGGAGTGGCACCAGCCTTCCCATGAGAACTCAGGCTGGATTTTGAGCCCCCTACACTAAAAGATTCTATCCATTCATTCAGAAACACGTATTGACCCACTTATATGTCCAGTTATGCTCTGTGTGCTGGAAAGATATAGAAAAGTGAGAAAAATGTTCAGGTCTTGAATTTACATTATTCACATGGAGAGCAGGGTGAAAAATAGACAAGCGCTGAGCAAACATAGATAATTCTATATAGTTGATTCATGCTGACTGTTCAACCAAAAGATGATTCAACATAAAGGATATCCAACTCAACTACTAGTCAAAATTCCCATCTGTTTTATCTAATTTCTATTTCCTTAATCATACACTTTGAATTTGGTAATACTAGGTAAGATGTTAGAATAAGAAGAGAACAAACATCTGAGCCTTCAAAGTGGCTTGCTTCACCTTTAAGAACCATAGAAGAATCTGGAACAAACACTAAAGGAATGTGTGCACTCGTACTTTATTTTTTTTTTTAGGGAAACATGAGAACTTCATTGCCACAAATAGTTTGTATCATGACATAGTGTTAATTGAGACTCCCTCTGACATCTCAAAGACTAAAACCAAAGTTGAGAACAAGGAGTTACAGATCCCATATTCCAAAGACCCTCTCTGCAGGACTAGCTAGGAACTGGCCAGAACTAGTCCTGGGATCTTTATCCCATCCCTTACAGCCTGCTGGCATAAAAGAGAGAAGATTCTCTACAGAAATTCATAGATGTGGTTTTTCCAACTCCTGACCCCATGGAAAAGGAAATACAGGCGGTCTTCCTCCCCTCACCCTGTGCAAAAGCTCCTAGCTGAGTGGAAGGGAGGGCTCTGACACTACCACTTGTGTACTGTCTGTGACAGAATGACCTCAGGGAATGAAGCAAGAAAGAGTTCTTGGAAGAATCGAGACTGTTCTCCAAGACAGAAAATGTCCCTGGAGTATTTTAGCAAGCTAAAACAAGTTTTCCTAAGACATGGGAATGCCCGTGGAGCCATCTTGAAAAAGTTTGGGGACTCTAGCGAAAGAAAGTTCAGTGGGGTATACAGGCAGAACAAAGAACTGAGCAAAGAGTGTCTCAAGAAGTTAGCCAGAAAATACATTACCCGGGGAGCAGAACAGAGTTCACTGAGTGTGGGTGGGTAGTGGGAAGGATCTTTATCTACCCCCAAAACAGATCTCTGACAGAAATCCAGCAAATCCAGTTCTTTGAAACACAAAGACACTGATACCCGATTATATTGAACACACAGCACATGGGAAGTTCTGTCACCATCTAGCTCTCCTCTCTCCTTGCCGGCCCAGCTCTGTAAGAATCCAGAAGCTGTCTGTTGAATGAGGAACTTGGAGTGAGAGAGCAAAGCACAGACCAGAGGGACAGCAAGCCATACTTGCTGTCTTGTCACAGCCCTGAGGGATCAAGTTTTATCTGAGTGATGGGGTCAGGGGTTGATCGGGGAAGAAGCTTCAATAAGAATGAAGATTGAATTTTTTTATATTAGATTAGACTGTACTGTTTTATTTAATACTTGAAAATAAGCCCATTTATGAATACTTTGAAATGGCCTAAAAAGCTATGAAATCTGCCTAAGCTGTCACCAAGAAGGCAGAGAGGGTAAATCTGATCAAGTATAATAAAGAACAGTTGTGGAAGAAAAATGAAAGTTGTTTCTTGGCTAAATGCTACTGAGTCTAGCACCTTTAATAAGATGATGAAAAAGCCACCAATAAGATGCAGAGTTAAACATAAGGAGCATAGCAAGGTCATGGCTCCCACACCCAAGATTCCTTTCTTGTCAAACCCAGTTTCAATATACCGATAGCCAGGTAAAATGCATTTGTAAGAGGATGGAGAATGGTTTCTAGGCAATTTCCATATTAATTATAACAAATAAATTTGAGGAATGTTTTAAGAGAAAGCAAACTAATGCAAATGCAGCTAAGACCAGGAAGCTGATGTTACTAGAGAAGCATATTTATTAGGCATCTTCAGTGTGCTAAGTGGTATTTAGAGGAATAAGCAGAATTAGAAGATAGAGTTCCTTTTCTTGGAACCAAATGGATAAAATAAATCCATGCTTAAAAGGAAAAAAAGGGCACACTAGAGGAAAAAAACAATAGAACAAAGCAAGTGTAATCAAGTGCTACAATAAGGGTAGGAGTATATAGTCCTATACGGAAATGCAGACACATAGATGTAGAGGCATGGTGAAGAGGATTTGTATAATGACAAAAGGGGAAACAGACCATCCAGAAAGAGAGGATTGTGGAAATGCTTTCCCAATACAGATTACAAAGCTTGAGTGGAGATCATCCCCATTAGTCAGTGGAGATTTCCATTATGCAGGCATCTGCTGGTATCTCATTATGGAAAAATTGAGCACCTAAGAATTGTTTAGTAGCCTTGTTGAGACTTTTACTGCTGGGAAAGATACTGTGGGAAAATTGCTAATAGTGGGTTTTGTTTTTGTTTTTGTTTTTCTTACCAAAAAAGAAAAATCAGTTGACCATCACAACATTAGGATGCTTCAGTGGTATTTGGGACTTCTACACACTAAAGGAAATCAATGAAGATAGCCTAGACTTTAAGAAAACATGTGTGCCTAAAGCTATGTTAATAAAATAATGAAGACTGAAAGGCAACCCAATCAGAAAAACTATGGAGAAATTAATAGGCAAAAGGATTTCTTTGAATGCCAATTTGCCTGGGACAAGGAATTCTTTTGTCTCTTTCAAATTTCAACAGGCTTTTTGCTCTCCACAGTGACACATGACCTTGGTTTTAGGTCTACCAATAAGTCAGTCACATGATCTGGGTTTCTTTGCAAACCAGCTCTTGGTTTCCAGGAAGACATTCCAAGGTTCAGGGGTGGATTTAGTAGTGTAAGTGATGCATGTCCGTGGAGACAATAAATAGATCGCTGCATACTGCACACCCACCTACCTACTTGTTGTAACGTGTGGATCTGTAGTCATAGTCAGGGGACATTACGGGAAGTTCTTCTTGGTCTGGAGTTGATTAAAACATTTGAAAGAAAGGTAGAGAACATTCTGAAAACTTGGGAAGGCTGCTCAGGTTAGACTTTTGTCAGTTAGTGCACATTAAGTTATGCTGACCTAGATATTCCAATTTCAACTGTTTTCCACAACACTAGAAAATCCTGATCTCAGCAAGCATGTGGCTGGGCGAGTTGGGAGTATTAACGTGAGTTCTCTCCAGGAGTCGTCATCACTGTAACATGGCCTTAGCCGTGCTTAACAAGGCAGCCTATTCTCTCATGCTAAGTATGATGCCTGTTAGTTCCGCTATAACAAAGGGAAGGAAGACCCACACATGGGGTAAGGAAGGCCGTCTCTCACTTGATATTTTATCTAGAAGTATTTAGTTATAAACATTAACATGCTTTTGCTTTCTTTTTCATTTAAAGGAGATAGGGTTGAGATCTGAAAAGCTGTTCTGATTCTTTTCTGGAAAAAAACTACACTTCAGCAAAACTAGTTATTCTCTTTTTTTGCCACAGATGTTAGCTGTAGATTATAATGGACCAACAGTTCAAACCAAAATTATAACCTCTGATTAAGTAGTACAGCCTGGCTGCTGAATCACCAGTGAGAACAACCTATCTCCGAGGAATGTGGAACCCAAGATAATAAACATTGTTTGTGGAGGCAGCATTTTTTTTTTTTTTTGTCTTTTTATTTAACTCTTTACTAGCTAACCTCATTCTCCAAATCTTGCAGCCAAAGCCTAACTGAAATAGTCAAGAGGATATGACCAGAGCCAGGAAGTAACAGATAAGTTCTGGAGAACAATAGCGAGCATTCATCATTTCATGCCACAAATGTTTATGGGCACATATCATGTGGCAAGTCCTGAGGAAAGAGCAGTACAAGACACCAATACACTGTTGACCTGATGTCGCCGGGCTACAGTACACTAACTCAGCTTCAGAAAGACGTCTGTGTACCCAACGTAATCTCAGGACATTAACCCTTCAGTGACCTCAGGTGATATAAAAACTGATAAATGAATCACTTAGAATGATTTGGTGTAAGTAATAGAAGGCCCAACTCAAACTGACATTAACAACAAAGTTAATTATCTGACACATGTAATGAAAGCCCAGAAAATTTCACTGGGGATAGTGTGATTTGGGCTCTGACTCTAATTTTTGCTGCTCCCTTGACTCTTCCTTTCTCCAAAATACCTTTTTGTTTCAGGGTGGCTTTCATCTTAGTGATGAAATAGAAGCTACCACTTAAGATTTACATTCCCATACCAAGTTATCCAAAAAAGAGAAAGCTTTCTAAACAATAATCTAAAGGCATAGGTCCTCTCTGTATCTACCCCAGTGACAAAACGAAAGGAATTTTACTAATCGATGTGGGCCAATCAGAGTCCATGCCTGACCTTTCAGTAAAGGTCATCCAGTCAACCTCGTGACTGCTCTCCCAGTGGAGGCATAAATGCTGAAGGAGAACCATGACAGCAATCCTAAGCATTCACCTCAGATATCCAGTATTAGTAACACAAGATAGCCAGTGTAGTGGTGCATGCCTGTAATCTTGGCACTCTTAGAGGCTAAGGCAGGAGGATCACAAATTTGAACCAAGCCTGGACAACTTAACGACTTAGCAAGACTCCACCTCAAAAACTAAAAACAGCCTGGGAATGTACCTCAGTGTGAAGGCCCTGGGTTCATTTTCCAGTACTGCCAAAAGAAAAGAAAGAAAGGGAGAGAGCCAGAAAGCAAGCAAGGAAAGAAGAATGCAACAAACACTTCCATTTTAGGCAGAGAATTGATGAGGTGCAGAAGGCATACACTTATCATTGTTTACAATAATCTTAGAATGCACAGGACAAATAAGGTAACAGTTATTTCTCAATAACGTTTATCCAGAGAGTCTATGAAAGTTGTAAGTTTCAGTGTCTGCTTCTTAGAACCTCAAAGGTTTTTCCCAGAGCTCCTTTTCGATGAATTCTTCATTTGCTAGTGCCAGTACTTGAACAAGGTGACCTTGAAAACTTGACCACAGATGAGTGGTCCAAGAAAGAGTACCTGATCAAAAAGCAGCAATCTACTGACCAGCCTAGAAAGTGGTCTAACATAAGAACTTAGCACTACAGGGACCCCCAAGCCCAGACAGTGAGTAGCTGACCCTGTCAGATTTTCTTAGGGAATTTGAATGTAAGATACACGTGTCAAAAATAGTAAAGACACCAAACATTCCTTGCAAGCTGACAATTTATCCTTGCCTTAATGGAACCAAGCAGAAGACACAAGATACCTGGGTCGGAGACAAAGGACTTGTTATAAAACGTGAGCTTCATGCTTCATGCAAAACCTTCAGTTTTGCTTGTTCCTCTAAGTCCCAAAAAGGTGATATAGAACAACCATGTGAAGTACTAGGTTTGCATCTAAATGGGCCCCAGAAGCTTCACGTGTTTGGAAGGTGATTGTATCATGGGATTATTGTCTCACAGGAACTTACTGTTAGGAGGTGGGGCCTGGTTGGAGATGGATCACTGGGAGAGTGACCTGGAAGGGTGCATTCATGTCCCCAGCTCCTCTCTTCTCTCTGCTTCCTGACTGCCAAGGGTTGAGCACCTTTTCCTCTGTCAGGCCCCTCTGCCATCCTTTTCCTGCCTTGGAGCCAGCCAAGTATAAACTGAAACCATGAGCCTCTCCTCTTGTACATTGTGGGTATTGGGTATTTTATCCCAGTAACAAAAAACCGACTATGACAGTATCATACCTGAAGAAAAGTGAACCTAGGAAACCTATATCTTTTTTAATGGATTTCTTGCAAATCTGACCTTTGACCCTAAGGGAGACTTTATCTTTACTATACTGAACAGCAAATACAGCTTCCCTCCTCTCTAGAGGGAGACACTATAGTTATTATCCAAGCCTGTTCGTTATGTAAATATCCATAAACTGATAGTCCAGAAACAAACCGTCAATGCCTCTGAGCACAAGGTGTGCAGAAATGCAAGAGACCTGAGGGGAATTATCTCCAAACAATAGCAGACAATGAAAAGTTTTAGAAACTGAGAGACATATGGAGTGGGCAGCAACACTAATACAAAGCAGCAAGTGCTACAAGGTAGAGAGGAAGAAAATAGGAATAAAAACTATTTCATAAAAGCAGAAGAAATAAGCAAGAGCACATATATCCGTGCCAATTACATGTGTGGTGATATTTCTAAATACAAACTAAGATCATATTCAATCACTGAAATAGATCATGCAGTATTTATAAAGAAAGTATCAGTGAATGTGGGATCATGTTGTCTTAGAGTGAAAATTTTTCACATTGTCCGATAGCCTACCTTATCATCATAGTCAAAGATGGCAGACTGTTTTTTCTGACTCAAGAGTTTTGTAGATTTGTATCATGCAGACCCGGGCTAAACACAGGAGATGATTAACCTCAGAAGGCAAAGCACTAGGAACCCTCCCTATCATAGCAGCCATTTATGTTAAATTGATTTTGCACTGTTTTTAGCTTCCTGCATTTTATCTCTTACTTTGCATCTTAATCCAACCTTCTTCTCCAGACAAGAGGAGTTTATGTTATTTGTCAGTGATAATAATGGCCAGATCATTGTAGATATGCCCTTCTTAAAGTCAACACAACAATTATCTCAAAGGGGAACATATTTATTTTAAACACTAACATGGCCTCTATTTCCAATTTTTCTAGTTATTGTTAGTTCATTGTACCTTTTCTTCAAAAAGCAAATATCCCAAATTTTTACATTAAGTTCACAGTCAAAGCAGGCATCTGACGTTGCTACTACCTCTTATTTATATTACATTAAGTATTCTCTCCTTCAACAACAACAATTTAAAAAAAAACTTCTTCTCATTGATAATTAGATATTTTGCTTCATTTGGATTTCCTCCAGCTATCTTCTGTTCAGATGCAGCTCTTTATAATTAATTATCCTCTTGGTGAACAACTGAAAACTGAAGTCTGACCGAAGTACATCTCATCCCACACAGATGTCCTAGTTACTCCACAAAAGGTTAATTAATCATAAGAGGTGCTTAGAGCAGGAGGCACTGGAAGAAATTCAGACCTAGTTTCTGGCAACAAGGAAAAACTACCATCATACCCCTTGTTATTGAGTTCACACTGAGAGAATCACTTCAATGGAACAAAAATCCACTGCACTAAATAGCTGGTGGATATAATATCATGCCTCAGATAATGCAGCATGCCACTTCCCAGTCACGATGACTCAGAATCCCAGCCTGCCCGTGATGGGAGGTCAACGCTGTTTGTCCTCATTTAACAGAGGTGCCCGAAACTCCCAGATCATAACAATGGCAGCTGCGATCTTCATTGTTCGCTTCTCTTTGGCTGGCTGCCATTTCATTATATGAACAGACCCTCTTTTCCATCCAAAGCAGTCTACATGCAGGCTTCCAAATACACCTTGCACTTTCCCAACCTGTGGTTTTAATCATCCCAATCCCTCCAGTCCAGGAATAGCCTTGTCTCCTTCCACTGTCTAGTTAAAACCTATAATTCAGCCTAGAACCAGTTCAAATAAGTCCTCCTCTGAACCTGCATCTGGAACATTTCAACTCACAGGAAGTACATCCTCTCCTGACTCGGGGGCATTCTGCTGGGAAACAGAAAATACATGCAGTGTTGGCAGTATTAAATCTGAAACTAAGCAAAGTGTTTGACTCCTGTGAGTTTCACCTTTCTGATCAACAAAATGGGAGATGAAATAGAATAAGGTGTATGAAAAAGGTCACCTTGGTGGTTCTCAAGACAGTAGCCATCTTCGAAGTAGCCACCCCTAGGAACACAGGGAAGTGCTCCTGTCTTTTTCTGGAGTAAGGGTGTCATAATAGTGTGTTTTAAAGATCTATGAGAAGATATTTCCAGACCTTGAGGAGGAAATTTTGGGGAAAGCAGAGATGGAAAAGAGATGAGGGCTCTGAGACTAAGAATCTGAATGTGTCCAATGCTTGGGAAATTCATTTGTGGTATTGGAAGTGGCTGAGAATAGAACAGGGAAATGTCCATTACAGAGGGCCATGCTGCAGATGAGACATCCACAGGAGATGACCTCAGTTTTGGCTGCCCTCATCCAGGCAAGGTGTCTCTCTGCTGCCAGTACACTTTTGTTGACACTAACAGAGACTGACTATGGATTTCCAGGCCCCCTTGGGAATCAGGAAAAAAGGACTCCACACTCTGAAAATGGAAGGAAAGTGATGCTGTGGTGACAGTCATAAATTATCTCATCATGTCTCATAAACTGTCAGAATGCTTCTTCTCTCCAGCAGACTGTAAACTCCTGGAGGCCAAAAGCTAGTTGTATTTTATATTTCCCTCAGGACCTAGCACTGAGCTCAAAGTAGATTAGTAGATTCTGGTTTACTTCCATGGATAAGCCACTTGGCTCTCCACCTCTCCCTCCTTTTTTATTGGTTAGCAGGATTTTAATCATATTAAAATGTATTCTAGCTCAGTGTTGAGGATTCTACATGGTTAATGTTTTCTCCTTGCTGAATGAGTCACTCCACTTCTCTGGAAGTTTCCACTGAAACAAAATTTGTTGAGGGGGCAAGGAGAGAGCAGGAGAAAAGTCAAAATATGTGGCTATGGATTACAAGCAAAAAATGTAACTTATCTTTCAAGTATAAAATTCTGTAAGAAGAAGATGGCAATTCCATTTCATGGTGGTGACCATGTTGTTTCTGAAGAGAATCCAACCTTCCCATCCTGCCTATCTACCATGTTTGCTTACCTCTTATTTCAGAGTCAGACTCAAACTGATAGTATATAGAAGATCTTCCTCCAGTCCAAGATGTAAAACCTAGTGACAAATGTAAATAACAATTTGCATTCAAAACACTTTCATTCAAGGATTGAAATCCCTTTTCGAGCATGATTGTGGCCTAGTCTTCAGCGGTAACAGAGTACTTATCAAAATTATCTTCATTTACAAGGTGCCAAAACTGAATCAAAAAAGTCAAATATCAAGTTCAGCCAACCCACTTCCATCCTTTTTATATATATAATTATTATAATTATTATCATTCGACACAGCCCACTGCACAGAATTCAGCCAGCACCTGAAATGCAGCCAACAGGGAGGGAGACAATGTTTAATAAAAAATAACCCTGAGACCACAGCACTCCCAGTTTTGAAAGCCTCAAAATGAATCCCAAACATATTCATAATGGAAATAAATCACAGAACCCAAGTTATAAAATTATTTCCATGGCTACTCCAATAAATATCAAAGAGGCTTTGCCAACTTCTGACTATTCAGCCTACTGGTATAGGAAAGAGAGGTTTTTAAAAGAATCACCCTTATCTGCCCTCATGAAAACCTAATAAGCAGGTATTATAAGGTTCTAAAATGAGCACGCTCAATTCCAAGTCTTCTAAAATGATCCTGACTGTATTCAGCCACTTTCTCAATAAGCAGGTGTTTGAAGCCCTGAAAAACTTTCTCACTGTTCTGACTCTGTAGTGAAAGCAGATACAGACATAGATACACAAAGAGCTGTAGAGATGGAGAGGTATCTCATCAACTAGATTTCTCAGGTGCTCACAGATCCTCGCCACAGCTAGAGCCTTTCTGTACAGATTCATTTCCTTGGGCTGCCATAACTTAACACCACAGATGGTTGGCTTTTGTGACAGAAATATATTCATCAGAGTGCTAGAGGGGAGAAGCCCAAGATGCAAGTCGGGTTTGCTTTCTTCTGAGGTCTCTTTCTCTGGCTACTTTCTCACTCTCTTCCCACCTGATCTTTCCTCTGTCTGCATGTGTCATTGTCAGAATTTTTTCCCAATTATTTTTTCCCAATTATGTAATTGGAGTGCTGTTTGACATGGAAAAGCTTGCACTGAACTTAAATCTCTTATCATGGGTATGAATTTAAGCACATTGGTAAGATTAATGGATGTCAGCTTTGTTGTGAGAATTAAATATGCTAATACACTCAAAATGCACTGACATTGAGTTAAAATTCTTTTCTATTTCTTTCTGACTTCCCTCTCTACGAAGACACATTTTTCCATGAAAGCGCTGGATGGATCACTAAAAGATCATACTTGTCTCTGTCACAGAATACAACATCTCAACTGACAAAAATCCACGTGCTCTCTTGATCAAAGATTGTTTGTCCCACATCTATTGTTGAGATAGGTTGGAATATTAAAAGGACAAATAATACATGAATATTCCCCAAATTTCTCTCCAAACCACAGAACACACAGAGGACGAGCGTGTGTGTGAGTGTTTTAGAGAGGAGTTTTCATTTGCTGCTGTCTGGCTACTTAGTCCCCACTGTAAGAATTAAATTATTCCCAGAGGCCACAGACAAGTCAGGTCAGCCATTTTATTTAAGGGAGCAAGATATAAGCTAGAGCCCAAAATGGATAACTGAGGAAAGAAGAAAGAGTTTGAGTGGCTAAGCAATCACTGAAGTTATTGCCAACAACCCAAGGCAAGCCCTCGCCTCCTGATTAGTTTTCAGGAAGAAATTCAAATGACACATCTATTTGTTTTGTAATTTATCAGTAAGCCAACTTGCTGGGTGCTTTCTAAGCACATTTGACTATGTGGACTCCAGCACTGGGAAGGGCAGGGAGGAGGTGAAAGACGCATTGTTCAGACTTCCTTTGCTTCTCAGACTCTCTGCATCCTGGCATGAACCCACCAGACTTGTTGAAACGCACCACACATTTCTTAGACAAAGGAAGCCAAACTATTCCAGGTGCCTGTGGCTCTGGACAGGATTAAGCAATAATAGGAGAACATTTCCATAAGTATCTTTTAGTCTGTGATAAAAACAAAGGAACCTGGAAAGTTTCCTCCAAAGCAGTCTCATTGGGAGATGCCAGGAGACGGGAAAAAAGAATACGATCCGCAAAAAATAATTATAAATGCAAGAAAATTCAAGATCTCTACCATCTACCTGTACCTGAATATCCTGGGCTATCTTCTCTATATTCTGCAATTTCATTTGCTCGATCTAAGCTACGCTTTTCTAAATTGCTTTGCTCCAATGCCAGTCACATATGCACACATATACAAACACATTCTACGAGACTGAAAAATATTTTTTGGTCACAAAATCTGGGTTACAGGAGTGATCAGACATCTGAGGGTAACCTTCTAGGATTTGCTACTTTTGCCTTCCTGAAACGATCCATTTTGACACACATAAGTCATTCTCTAGCAAAAAAACCAAAAAAAAAAACAGCTCAGCAACTGCTGGATCAGAAGTCACAATCATTACCTCTTACAGAGCTAACCCATTCCAGTGTTTGGCAGCACAATACATGCACACACGCAGATGGACGCACTCAATGCACAGGCACATAAGCACACAAATACACACACACACAAACACACACACACACACACAAAGACACTTCACAGTTCTGCCCTGTCAGCCTTAAATCCTTCCCAGTTGCCCTTGGGAGGAGCAGACTACACGTCTTTACCACACTTACATTTTCTGTACTCTAAACAATCCAATTAGAACCACTAGCTCACCTGTTGTGCTGTTTTTTGAGACATTTTCCAGAATGCAAATCCACCTGTATAGGGAAAATGTGAAACAAAGGCTAGAATCAGATGCTGGGGCTAAACGAACACGTTGCCTTTAACCTACATTAAAGGCAGCAACAAGCAAAATTGGAAAGAAGAACGGTCACCGTCTTGCCCATTTCTGCCGTCACCTCTCTGTGTTAAGTGCTTAGGATGAATGGGGCAGGCTCAGCTCTGCTCTCCCTCAATTTACAGAACAGTGACAGAAGCACCAAGTCAAAAGATGCTCTCGGGAGGGTATGATTGTGGCTCATGAGGCCGTTGGTTATCCGACCCACGCTTAGCCACGACAAAGATTGGGACGTGAGAGCTCTTAGAGCAGGGAGTGGCAGGATCAATTGTTTTTTATAAAAAGTTCTTGGGCTGCAGGAGAGAGAAGGAATTGGAGAGAAAGTAGAGTGGGAACACCAGTTATGAGGCAGGTAAAGTGTTCCAGGGGGGCAACTAGCCTGTCCTGGCTTACAGGCTCAGCAGTAGCCATGCAGAGAATCAAAAGATCACGGGAAGCAGAATCCCTCCCTCCCTTCCAACAATGCACAGTGAGGAGCAAGACATTTTCACGGAACACTCTTCAAATACAAATCATCATTCCACGTTTTTCCTCTTTAAAAATTGCCATCTCTCACTCACCGTCCCTGAAATTCTTGGAAACTGATAGAAATACATAGTCTAGCGTGCACATTGAGCGCGGAAAGGTCACGCAGTCCTCCTAGCCAATCCAAACAGTTCCTTTTGCACAGGACCCACCCAGAAACTCCTGGCGCTTGTTGATCATTCCATTTTCTCGAAGTGAATGAGTGGGCCAATGACAATCAATGTTCCCAGTAAAAGTTTTAGGAGATGAGTACAGTGCTGGGAAATGTAGTCATTACAATAGTCATGCTGGGTTTGTTGTGATGCTACTAATCAGACCTAGTTTTCTGACTCACGCAAATTGCAGGTAACTTTAATCCTGTAAGAATCTCTATTAATAGATAATATCATTATGCTAATATCTGCTTAAAGCATAATTTAAGAATTTCAAGTGATCTAAGCCAGATATTTTAAAACACTATAATAATCCAACAGATATGAGCCAAAAAATAAAACATCACATTTAAGGAAATTATTTTTAAAGAGAGACCCCTGCAATTTACCCATAAAAACAGATATACTACTTGAGGCTGAGTGATTACACACGCGTGCATATTTTTCAACTGCTCAACCAAACCAATTTCAAACTATTCCACTCTCTGAGCTCGGGTTTATTGCTAATCCACAAATGTTTATACATACCCACTATTGTTTTAGAAGAACGAACGAAGCACAGACAACTTTGACTTGTCTCCAGAAGAGAATCTATGTGCTAAGACATCCTGTTTGTATTTAGTGTATTGCAGTTAATGGTACAGTGATCATATTGTCTAAATCATGACACGGGATAAACTAATGGAAAACAAGACTCTCCTTAAAAATTCAGAAAATACTCTTTGTGCTCTAACCTTCAACGTGAGGGGCTTAGGACGTAGGGCCTTTGGGAGGTAGTTAGGTACAGATGAACTCATGGGGGTGAGGCCCCCATAATGGGAATAGTGCCCTTGTAAGAGGAGGAGGAGATTCCAGAGCTTCCTCACTCTGCGGTTGAGGACACAGGGAGAAGGCAGCCACGTTCCGCAAGCCAGGACAAAGGCTCTCACCAGGAACCAAGACAGCTAGTACCTTGGTCTTGGACTCCCAGCCTTCAGAACTGTTGGAAATAAACTTCTGTTGCTGAAGCCACCCCATCTGTGGTGTTCGGTTACAGCAGGCGGGGCTGACTGAGACATTCCCCTTCCCTCTCACACCCCTCACTCAGGGACGCAGGCTTTGGCATCATCGCTTCCTTGGGAAGTCTTCCTGAACCACTCCACTTAGTTGATGACCCCATGTCCATGTTTTGTCATGTTCACAGCAGGCCTGCTTGGGGTCAACTGCAGGCTGCTAGAAATCAACCTCGCCTTTCCCCCACTCTCTACACCCTTAAACACAAGCACACACACTCACACTCACATACACACGGTGCTTAACACTTGATCAGTGTTAGCTTGGAGAGTCAGTTAATTATCTGGCAGGTAGCTTAATAGGAAATAATTTATCCAATGAACTCTAGCTGCACAGTGCTAACTTAGAATCAGGGCTCCCAGCTCTATGAGCCTGGGAGTGGTAAAAGGGAGCAGAGTGGAGGGTAACAGGGCAACGAAAGAGAAAGTGGGGAAGGTCCTTGGAGGATGGAGAGCAGAAGGAAACAAACAGAACCCCAGGAATGGACGATCCTGCAGAGCAAGGGGGTAAGAGCTACCCAGAACAGTATGTGGATCTGATGACGCAGAACATCATGTGGAAAATTCCAGAGATAGCCAATGGTCTGACAAAATAAACGTTGGAGAATTCTCCGTTCAAATCTAATCTTTCCAGCTCTGTCAGGAAGTAATACCCTGTCATAATGTCTTTGAATTCCTGCCACCTAGATGGTCCTTCAGCCCCTTGAAAGTAGTCCCACCCCTACTGAGGTCTGCAGGCTTCCCACAGGGCAGTTTTCAAATACCTGAAGCCCCACTCGATCAGAGCAGCACATGGTCATACATATTTAGGGATTTTAATCTCTCCACATAAATCACTCCCTCTGGATACTTAATCATGTGTGACAACTTGCAGTGACTGCATCTCCTGCTGTGATTTCCCTGAAAACTCCTGCAAGCTGAGCAGGGTTAAGCTGAGTCAGTAACTTAGATGAAAGGCGCAAGAACCACACAGGCAATGCACAAACTGAGCCAACAGTCAGCACGCATCTCTCTGCACCGGGCTTGTCACCTCCCCAGACGTGGGGCTCCCTGGTGGGTCTAGAACTCCGCAGTTCTGGATGAGGAGACCGGCTCACAAACATCAATGTGCCCTCCTTGCCTGTGGAAGCAAGGTGTTGGCCCTTCTGGCATTGGTATGCTCTGTACACTTCGCTCCCGATTTCTTTTACAGGCAGATTGCCCTAATCAGAGTTCTATCAGAACCAATCAAGCTGGGATGGCAGGAGGACTTTGAATCAAACTATGAAGAATTCTTAGACTTTATCAAGATTCTCCAGCCATAACTGCTGGAAAGAAGGCAATCTCCCAGCCCTTTATTATTCGGAATTTCATAGGACTGTAACACACACTACACTTCCTCATCTACTAGCGAGGGTTTATTGCTGATGATCCTGGTGTCCTTGACTCTGATCGTGATTCTAAGCTCCATGTAATTCTGCATATTTACTTGCTCTATTGATACAGGATGGGAAACCAAGTGCTAATTATTAAAATAGTACAAATAATTTTCCTAAGTGCTGAATCATAACAAGCACGCTTTTAAGTACTTCCTTCATACTAACTCATTTTTTTGTGTGTGTGGGTACCGGGGGGTCGACCTCAGGACCTCGCGCGCCAGCAGGCACCCGTGCCGCTGAGCGATATCACCGGCCCCTTTTTCGTATGTGGGTTCCGGGAGTCGAACTCGGGCCCTCGCGCTTGCCGGGCAGGCACTTACGCCACTGAGCCATCTCACCGGCCCCCATACTAACCCATTTTAAACTTCACGACAACCATACAAAGTAGATGAGAAACTGTGACACAGAGAGGGGTCACACATATGGTGAGAGGCAACACTAGGATTTGAACCCAGGTAGGCAGATTCCAGAGCCACTCTGTTAATTCTACTAAATCCTTTGGTATTACTGAGGTTTTCTCCTTTTAAAGAAAATTGACAGCATAACAAGAGCCTACGGGGAAATTATTGTTTTTAAAAAGACCATGGAAGATGAAAATCTCTGAAGCAAAAGGGACAGAGCAGAGGGGATGATTCAGTTTGGGGTAGGCAAGTTATATAAATTGCCCAGTGTTACACAGCAGATCAATGGCAGCCTTTAATAAATAGGTACACAGTCAGGCAGCCTGGTCCAGAGGCTGAGCTCCTGGTCTTGGCAACTTTGCCCTCATGACCCCCTGCAAGCATTGAAAGGAGAGAGTCCCTACATTTGGGAAACACCAGAAGTAACTGGGGAAGCTGGGCATGGAAGCAGCGGTCAGGGAGAGATTGGTGGGCACAAGCATAGGATTGGTTTTTCAAAGAAAGATTAGAGTTTTTCTTCCCCTGAGATCAGGCGAAAAGGGTAAAGAAGGAGCGCACACATAAGGTCATTCTAGCAAGGAAGGAGACACTAGCTCAAGTTAGAAAGGTTTCATTTTCTCAGCTCATCAAAGTATAGGTCATCTGCCAAGGTCTCCAGTTCTGGAGGGGTCGGGTAGGAGCTAGAGCTTAAAACCTTAACGTGTCTGAAATAGCTGTTGTCATCAGTGCTTCTCCAACTGAACGCAAGCCTTGCTGAACTGCCCTTTCTGAACTTATGTTGTCTTTGGTGGTGAACTTATTTGCCCTGACTTTGTTATTTTCTTCAGCAGTAGATAAAAGTACAAGAGTAGGAACAAACAAAATGACTGCGGTTCCTTGTTCAGCACTGGAGATGGCTTGAAAGCCATGGGTGTCCCCAAGTGTTTAAGTTATCCAGTTTCCTCTAAAAGGAAACATTTGAGGGCCAGTAATGCACACAGTGAAAGACCAAGGCACATGGACATGTGCATAACCTGGTGGTAGTACCATGCTCGCTGGCATCCAGCTGCTTGGGTTCAGTTCCCATTGGTGTCTCTTGCTGCCTGGTGATCTTGGATAAGTGACTCAACCTCCCTGCCTCTGTTTGCTATCTGTAAAAGTGTATGGCCTGAATCACCTCATAAGGATGTCATAAGAACTGAACAGAGCATATAAAACACTCAGCACAGCATCAAGATGTAATAAGTCATCAATACATGTTAAGCTCAAGCAGAGATTTTACTGACAATTTTTAGCTAAAATGCTTCATGACTTCAGTGATCAACATTCACTACTTATGACGTCTTATGTTTGTACATGTATGTGCTAATTCATATGAGAGACTAGAAACTCCCAGCCATTGATGGTGGCTTTAAATTGTCCAGCCATAATGACTAGCTCTTGTTTTCAGATATAAGCAAAGTGGTGGCATAACAGACACTGAGTTCACTCCTAGGGAAAGTAGCCAACTCTTTCTCATTTAATGCCAATAAGACCTTGACCTTTCCTGCTTTCTATGTCAGCCTTTCTCTCAGAAAGCAAACCCAGACCACAAGTCTAGCCAGAAAGTCGATATTAAATTAAACCTAGAATTTTAAAATATTGCCCAGGTCTTTCTCAACAATTACAATTGTCTTTACGCATGAGACTTTCTGTATGGGCCCCCAAAGAGTTGCAGAATGGAAGTAGTATTGCTAATCTTTCTTTCAAATCTCTATAGACTATTCAGCATCGTTTCTTTTTATATTCTCCCAGGTGTAAGTAATACTTGTGGCCTGGGATCTGGCTCTCATCTGCATAATAAAAAGATTTTCTTGAAAATGTGATTAGAAGACAAATACTTTACACATTTAGACATGTTAAGTAACTACATTTATAACTTTGTAAAGAACTCCCCTTCTCTAAAAGAAATGCTTTATTTTTTCTTTTTTTCCTGAGAAAAAGAACTTGGTAAGATGAGGAAGCCTAATGCCTAAGAACTTCGACGCACTCCTCTCTTGAATTCTTAGCTTGATTTCTAGTCTATGTGTCCAGTTGTTACACGTTGCTCTCTCCCTCTTCTTGAGGACAGGAATATTTTTGCTTCTCCTATAATGTCCAGTAAGTACACAGGAACAGATCAGTGACCCAGTAAAAACTTTTTGACTAATTGATTAACTAAAAATACTTTAGTGCAACTGATTCATGTAGAGGAGGCAGATAATTGAATAATGAAGCAGGCTGGGTGTGGGCACTACGGAGTAGTGGGACTGCTGTTACCTCAAGAATGCAAGTCACCCTGAGGAGGTAACTAGAACTCAGTTCCAACTCACTCTGACCATGTAATAGCGTAAACCCTGCATTATTAGATGTTGCATTTTTAACAGAATATCTATTTTCAATGTGAAATCTTCCAGGTTTTACAGCTGGCAACTAATTTTAAAAATTATGACCCATTTGTAAACCAGGTACAGCCCAGGACCAACAATTCACAATATTTTAAGGAACTATGATAAGCAATTCAAACTTTGCTCTGTCTATCTTTTGCATCAGACCTACTGTCATAGCATATTTTGTGCTGCCAAAACAAACGATCTGAGACTGGGTAATTTATACTGAAGAGGTATTTACTGACTCAGTGCTGGAAGCTGGGAAGTCCAGTTTCAAGGTGTGGGCATCTGGTAAGGACCTTTTCACTGGATCACATGGCAAAGGGAGACAGAGAGCAAGAGGGAGCAAACCCCTCCAGAGGTAACATCGGTCCATTGAAGAAGGTGAAGCCCTAGGCCCTAAGCATCTCTTAAAAGTCCCACTTCCCAGTACCATCCCAATGGCAATTAAATTCCCAGAATGCATCTTGGAGAGTACAAACATTCAAAGCGTAGCACCTACTTTCAAATAGCTTGTGGCCACAGCCCGCAATCCCTCCATCTACTGCCAGTCTCAGCCAGACGGACTCTCACAGCGAAACGCATTCCTGAGTCAGTTAAATGGCACAAACCACACAGTCACACAACTTACTGAGCCCTTTGATGGTGTTGTACAAAATTAAAATGATGGCAATGGCAGAAATGATGTCCAGGTTAAAGGTTGTGACAAACCCTTTTAAACTTTTGGATAATTTCATGCTTCTATTTTGGCCCCACAAACTACCTGAAGAAATGACAAGGACAATCAAGTGCCATGGGCCATATATGTCAGCTGACTGTCCACAGTGGGAGAGGCAGGAAGGGTCAGAAGGAATAAACATTCCATTTGCCCCATCCTTGTGTGCTCTAAGTCAATTGGTGTATAGTGAAGACTGTCACTTTCCTGTGAAACCGCAAAAATGTATCCCTGGTAAAGGGGAGAATATTTAACCTAATAATAGGTTTGCATTCTTATTAGAACTTGTAATTTTTCCTTTGTCATGAAGCTGTTTTCCTTCTCCCCTTGGAACCTGGGTAAGGCTCAGGATCTTTTTCTAAAATAAAATGCTACTAAAATTCTCTGAAGACCGATCCTGTGTCATATTAGCCTTTCTATCCACAGGACCTAGCACAATACTGCCATAGAATAGAGACTCAATAAATATTTGTTTGGTGAATTAATTAATGATGGGATGATTAAACTCAATCCATGCTTCAAATGACCTTTGCTTTATGCTAATGTTAGGGGAAGAAGATCAAAAAGAAAGGAGGACAAAGATCAGCATCTTTAAATGCAATGTGCAGTGTTTTTCTTTTTTTTTAAAGATACTTCAGAGAATTGCATGGTAATTTATCTAATCCACCCTGTCAGGAGACTCTGAAGACACAATCTCTGCCTCCCTGCTAAGTCTTAGCATGTGCTGATTTGAGGTGGCTCCAAAAGAAAAGCGAGACAATTAATTGCACTATTAAATAAACACTTTATGTTCCCTTGAAAACCTTTAATGAGAGCCTCAGGTTCAGGGAGGAAAAGATGCTGAGGCATCAGAAGCATGAAAGAGACATGAAATTTCTTTCTGCCTGCAGCCCTGTGGCAGCAGTGTCGCCCTTCATCCCTGCAAAGTTCACAATCTTTAACAAGACACAAGGCTCAACAGAGAAATTACAGGTACTTGAGTATGTAACTGCATTGCAACAGATGTCAGCAGCCCGGGCAGAGGGAGACTGAATTACAGATGGAAAGAGCTTGGCAGCTGAGAGCATCTGTTAGACAAATCTGGATTTGAGAGAATGTATTTGAAAAATAAGTTTCCTTGACTTTCAAATGAACTAAAATTGTTTGCGATTCTTGTTACCACTCCCCATCCCCTCTGCCTTTGAGGAGGAGCGAGAGGAGGCTGAAGTTATTCCACAGGTCAAGTGAAGAGTAGAGAACATTTCAAGGAACAGTGCGTCCTCTGAGTCAGAAGTGGAACGTCAGTTAAAGTGTTAGAAAATTCTAAAGATTCTTTCCAAATAATTCTAGTGTCTTTGACTTAATAAAAAAAAAAAAACCATGTTGTCTTAGCAACCCCCCATCCTAGGACAGCATCAAACATGTAGAACCTACCTGTGATGTCTTTTGTTGTCATTGTCCATTTTGTTTTAGCTGATACAAGAAGAGACCATTCAATCCAGGTAGTTATTATTTCACTCGGCAAATAAAAGCCCTAGTTTGAGCCAAAATTTTTCAGAGGAAAGTTTAAGACCTTCAGTAAAATCATTCCTGATAAATATAACCCTTAAACTACACAGAGGACATGGCTCGCTCCTTTCCAGTCATGTTCTAACTAGGGCTCAAGTCACACCTGACAAAAGCAGTTACGGTGATGTGGGCTACAGGCTAAGACAGAAATGATGGAAAACACACACCCATTTTACACATGTCAGAATACCAGCTGCCAAGCTCTCACACCATCAGCTTTCTGCAATCTGATCTCCAGTTGTGGAAGACAGACGATTTAAAGATTGGAATAGATGGGACAGTGTTCATCTGTGACTTAGTAATATCACCCTGGAAACAGCTCATGCCTGGACCAGGATAACTGTGGCTAACTACCCCAACTGCAGTAGGACTTTAGTCCAGCCTTCCCAGGCCCCGCACAACCACCATGAGCTTCAATTAACAAACCCTGTTCTCTAAAAACTAGTTGGGATCCAAGATCCTTCCATGCTGCCTTCAGCACTGTTCCCATGCAAACTGGTGCCCATTCAAACCTCTCAGGGACCCAAAGTGGTGAATGCAGATGGAAGAAAAGTTGAAGGCTTTACCCCAAAACAGAAACCAATTAAAGAAGGATAAATTCTGCCCCTGGAACAGAAAAGCTGCAAGATTAGGGGTGGCTGCCTAATACGGCTATGCAAAGAGTTTTTAAATGATCTAATGAAGATCACTGAAAGCTTGAGCTGTGAGTAATTATCCACAAAAATAAAATGTACACCTCCTTTCGCAGAGCTTTTGAGGAGCATTCACCAGGCTCCCTTGAGCTGTGCTTTGGGAAGGGAATCTCCCGGCACGAAGGAGCTGGGAACCTGAATTCCTGGGGCTGCGTCTATGACAGTTTCTTAACACCTCCATTCTAATCATGATGAATGTGATGGTTTGGGCACATCTGGCTAAAGTCAGAGAAGTATAAGGCAGCCACATCTGGAGCCCGGAGTTATTTCATCTCTAATTTAATAGCTGACTTACCAGTTCTGAAGCTGACAAAGGACTTGAGAGCAGAAAAATGAAAGGATGATCACTAAACATGGTTGGCTTCCGAGCACTCCTTCTTGTCTCAGAGAAATTTATATCCTGTTCCACTGAAGACACTGCTCAAGTGACAGCCATAACTCAATAATAGTGCTCATGAGATTTGCCAAAGATTGACATTCTTACTGATACTCACTTACCCTATGGTTTGGGTCAGACCCGTACCATGGAAACTTCCTTTATTCTGTCAGCTCAAGGTCATCAGTTCATTGAGGAAAAAGAATATTCATTACCGTCTTTAAATTTCCCAACCCATTTTTACTCTCTTTGTCTTCATTAACTTGGTTGATCCTCTCACATTTTTACACTATTCCCCAAATCATTTTTTCTTGATTTTTATTTATTTAGTTTTTTTTATTTTAAAATTTTGTATTCAATTAAGATGTCTTCATCTGCAATTAAGACATCAGGTCTTTGTTACCATTTTTCTTACAGCTGTTTCTATTTCTCCATTTAGAATACTTTTCTTTTTCTCCTTTTTTTTTTTTTTTTTTTTTTTTTTAATACTGTTACCTGTTAGCGGGTCTTTATATTCTTCACATACAAACCTGTGTATGTGTGTGTGTGTGTGTGGTACTGGGGATTGAACCCAAGGCCCTAGCACTTAGCTACATCCCTTGACCTTTACTTTTTCCTCTTTTTTTTTTTTTTTTTTTTTTGTTTTTGTTTTTTGAGGCAAGGTCCCACCAAGCCACTGTGTTCCCCAGCCTGGGCTCGAACTTGGGATCCTCCTGCCTTAATCTCCCTGAATGCAGCGATTATAGGCATGCACCACCACCCCCATAAATAAACCCCTCATCTTAGGCCCTTGTTCCCTATGTTAACTTCATAACATTTACACAAAGCTTGATTGGCCACAGAAATTGACCCTAAGTCTCAGGGCCTCTCCTTATCTATCTTTGAAGTGGAATTCTTCATATGTATCTAATGTGACTTTACTAAGTTATCAAACTTTGAAAATATGAAGTACAATAGTATGTAACTGCTCCCTCTACAACCATCTTAAAGGACGACTATAGCTCCATACCACGGGCAGACAGTCAACCACCAAAGTAGCTCAAAAACAGATGCTAGTAGCTGACAAGGGAGGCCCCCAAGACATTTCCCTCCCCTTGGAGACTATCAGTGAGTTCCTACCATGTGCAAAGAGTGAAGCCATGAGCCAGAGGAGACAATCCCACCTTCACCACTTTCATCATTCAGAAAAGGCGACCCGTACATAGGGCTGCAAGGGTAGAACTAAGGCCAGAGGGAAGGAGAGAAGGTTACTAGCACCACCCTCTGAGTCATGGAAGTCCAAAGCAGAATAGGAATGTCTGGCTGTGGCTGTTCTAGACCCTCTATGAACACTGAAATGGGACTCTCCTACCCACGTCAGTAGCTGGGAAAATTGACCTTATTATTGGGGACAGTCCATCACATTTCACTCTATCCCTCCCTTTGGAAGAAATGCACACCACTTCTGCAAACTGCAAATGGGGTTGGCGAGCCCTGAAAAAGGCTAATGAGTCCCCGTCTGGCACAGAAAAAATCAACAGAGTCATGAAGGCCTTTGGCAGGTTGTGCAATTGGGCAGACAGGTGGGCTCGCCAAGGCTGAGCTTCGTGAGTCGTCAGGGTCTCTGCTGTCCCCAGCTGCCTGATTCAGAAACCCACGGGAACCTGCACGAGTCGGGAACAGCCTCTGTCCCCTCTGGTCACTCTTCAGAGGCACCAGCCCCTCCCACAGCATCTCCAACAATCCACTTCCGACTACCTTTTTATGACTTTACAACACAGTTTTTCCTCGAATTTTATGGCATTTCATTAAAGCCGCCAGAAGGTGATACTGCCCCTTTCTCTAGGAGTGAGATAAATTCAAGTTTTATCGCTTCTGGAAATGCCGGAGCAGCTGTCAGGACACTTGATAGATTTTCTCAATTATAGGACTTGTGGAGCATTTTATACTTACATCTGCACCGAAGCCCAATATAGTAGATGTGCGTCTTGCCTCCCTCTCTTTTATCTTGTGCATCTTTTTCCGTTTAATGACCAATTTGTTATTTTTTCCCTTTCATTTTGCCTTTCCTTTTTTTTCTGCATTTTGTTTTTCTTTTTACTGTTTGGGTTAGAGAATGATGTGTTTCTTGTACAAACTAAGATTCTTTGTACAAGAGATGGGAAGGGGGGGGAAAAACTAACCAGGATCTATAGGAGAGAAAAAGAAGCAGATAAAAATTTAAAAGCAAATCAATTTTTCCATAGGGGAGTCCGCTGTTGATGTAAGGCGCACTCTGCGCGTGCCGTGGTGTGACATGACATATGCCAAGTTTTTCCCTAATGGGACAGAAGCTTTGGATTGTGTGACTTTTTGCACTAATAAGGTTGTTCATTGGTGTTTTATTTCATTATCAAAATAGAGAATATCAACTTTCAGTGACACCTTCGTGGATTATTCAAAAGTGCAAAACCTTGGTCCCAAGAAATAAAAAAAAAAAAAAAAGGCTAAGGCATAACATGGTCTTCACCTATGGCAGATCACATGCACTGCACTGGCGTTAAATGCTATCATCTTATGTACAGAGCAGAAACCTCAAGGAGCAAATCGGTGAGCAAAATATCTTTGTTTTCATAGAAATGATTTTTATGTAAACTACACTGTAAAACCTTGAAGTATTTTTTCATCTATTACCGAGTGTCGCCTCCCTAATAATCCTTGAGGGTAAACAAGATGGGTATGATTACCCCCATATTAGAGATGAGGAAACTGAAGTTTTGAAGGACCAATGCTGTACCCAAGGTCAAAAGCCCAGCCTTAACTCCACTCCAGGTCTTCTAACTCCAGTGCCAGTATTTTTCCTTTCTTGTTGATCCTTCATAATACCTGATGCTCTCAACCAGGAATGGATAACTGTTCATTTTCTGTATAGAGCATCCCAATAATAGAAGTACATGTGACTTTAAAAGACTTCAGAATATACCCACACCAGTCCCTGAAATCTCCCCCATCTTTAATGCGAGTACTGGGAGTCGAACTCAGGACCATGCGCTTGCCAGCAGGCGCTTGTTCTGCTGAGCGATATCACAGGCCCCTATTTTTTTTCCTTTATGTGGGTTCTGGGAGTCGAACTCAGGACCTCACGCTTGCCAAGCAGGCACTTACGCCACTGAGCCATCTCACCGGCCCCTCCCCATCTTCTTTATACCATTACCTCATTTAATTTTTGTAGCCCAGAGCAACCCCTTAAAATTGTATTCTTTATTTACTCACCTGTTTGTTATTTGCCTCAATTATCTAATACTGTGTAATAAACCACCCCAAAATTTGGTGCTTTAAAAAATCCACAACAATTAGATCATTTCTCACCAGAGCGTGATCTGACTGGGCTGTGTTGGGTGGCTTTCCTGCCCCATATGTTATAGCTGAAGTCATTCATTTGGGGGCATTGAACTGGGAGTTTGGTGAGGCCTGAAACATCCAGGATGGACTCTTATCCACCAGTCACTTTCTCCATATGGACATTCAACGTTCAGCCATCAAGTTCAAGCTTTCCTGCAGCACAGCAGTTAGCTTCCAAATAGGAGCACAGCAACAGCCTAAGCCCCACAGAGCAAGCCCTTATCAAGTGTCTGTTGCATCATCTCTGCCGATGTCTCATTGGCTAAAAGAGGTCACACGGTCTCACCCAGATTCAGTGTGGGAAAGGACTACCTAAGACTGAGAGCCACTTACATGAATCCTTAGGGGCCACAATGTAACAGCGCCCCCACTACTTAGAAAGGGAACCACTGCAACGTCAATTCTATGACTACAGAAACTTCATCTTGTTTACTCCTGTAATCCTAACATTAAAAGAGTTTGCAGTAAGCAATAGTAACTTAATGAATATTTGTTGAATAAATGAAAGAAACACAATCCTATGAATTAAGACAGATTTTATTAATCTCATTGCTTTTTTAAAAAAAAAGCTAAACCTGGGCCTGGTGTGGTGGTGCACGCCTGTAATCTCAGCACTTGGGAGGCAGAGGCAGGAGGATTGCTGTGAATTGGAGGCCAGCCTGGGCTACATAAGCAAGTTCAAGGCCAGCCTGAACTACACAGTGAGACCCTGTCTCAAAAAAAAAAAAAAAAAAAAAAGTTAAACCTTTCAGTACCCCTCCTGTCATTGCCCCTTTTAAGGGGTAAACTACTATCCTGACTTGTAATTCTTTGTCTTCGTTTCTTTTCTCATTACTAGGAAAAAATACCTGACATCCAAAGTTAAAGGAGAAAGGTCTGAGCCGAGTGTGGTGGTGCATGCCTGTAATCCCAACACCTGGAAGGCTGAGGCAGGAGGATTGCCACAAGTTTGAGCCCAGCCTGGGCTACATAGTGATGTCAAGGCCAGCCTGAACTTGTCTCAAAAAAACAAGCAAACAAACAAAAAAGATAAAGTTGGAAAGGTTTATTTCAGCTCACAGTTTGTAGAGGTTTCCAGTCCATTGTCAGCTGGCTCCAAGGCAAGGCAGCATAGCAGAGGCAAAGCAGTCCATGGCAGGGCTGGTAGGAAGCAGCAAGCAGCACCACTGAATCTCCCTTTCCCCTTTATTCTATCCAGGCTACAAGCTTATTGGTTGGTGCCACCCACACCCAGGGTGGGCCTTCCCATTATTCACACCCAGAACTTTGCTAAACCAATCAGTGGACTGATCTAGTTATCACACACCCTTAATCCATATTTACACATCCTAGATCCAGCCACCTCCAAAAAGCCCCACCTATGAGTGCATGAGGCTTTGGGGGGTACAACCCATAATATGCTATGAATTAGTGTGGCCTATTTCTGAAATCCTATAGGATTTTCTATAGAAATGGAATAATACTGCAAATACACTTTTGTGTCTGGCTTTTCTTACCATCGGATTTGTAAGACTAACCCATGTTGTTGTATAAAGCTGTAGGTTTCCATTCTTGTTATATTGCAGTCCATAATATGAATACATCATGCTGTGCTTCTAATCCAAGGGGAAGATAATATGAGCAATGTTATCATTGGCATTTATGTTCATGATATTGGGTGAAAGTATGTATTTCTCTTGGGTGTTATCTTAGTTACTTTCTCATTGCTGGGATGAAATACCCAACACCCAAAGTTAAAGGGGGAAAGGTTTGTTTAGCTCACAGTTTGTGAAGGTTTCAGTCCATAATCGGCTGGCTCCAAGGCAGGGTGGCACATGGGAGAGGGGCAACAGTTCATGGTGGCGGAAGACAGCAAAAGCAATGAGAGAGAGAGAGAGAGGGAGAGAGGGCTCTTTCTGTCTCTTATATGCAGACTACCCACCCCAGCACTGGACCATGAATTAATCAAAAGCTCTAGATTCAGCTACCTCCAAAAAGCCTGCCCCCCATGACTGCCTGAGGCTTTGGGGGGACATAACAGGCATGTCACCTATAAACAGAATGATCAAATCAGGAGAAGCATATACAGTACTCAGCCTTAGAAGATACTCCCAAACAGATGAGCAGGGTGGCTACAACATCTACCTCACCAGCGACATTTGGGTTTTCAGTGGCTCCACGTCTTCATAACACTTGGGTCTTTTTCTTTTTAGCATTCCAAAGACAGGTAGAGAAATTACACTGCACCTGTAATTTGATCATTAGTAAAAGTTGTTTGTTAGTTTTACTAAGGCTGCTGTAACACATTTACCACACAATCGATGGATTAAAACAACAAAAATTCTCACAATTTTGAAGAGCAACCAACTTGAATGAAGGTGTCAGCAGGGCTGCACTCCTCCTGGGGTTTCTGGGGAGAACCCATTCTTCTGGCTGCTGGTGGCTAGTGGTGCTCCTGGGCATATGGCTTCATCACTGGAATTTCTGCCTCTACCTGCAGATCTCTTTTCGTGAGTATCTCTATGTCAAGTTTTGCTCTGTCATCTGTCAGAAGGACACATATAAGTACATGCTATGGTTTGGTCCATGTGTTAAAGGCTTGATCCCAGGATGGCACTACTGGGAGAAGAGCCCAAGGAAGGGAGGCATAGTGGGAAGTCCTTAGGTCAGTAAGGCCATATCCTTGAAGGGACTGTGGAACCCGGTCTCTTCCTTGTTTCCTGGCTCACAATGTTAGTTGTTTGTTTGCCACCATGATGTGCTACCACTATGATGTTCTACCTCACCAGGGTCCCAAAGCCATGACCATGGACAGGAAACTCCAAGGCTTTTCATCATAGTAACATGAAGCTGACTATTACATTACATGTAGGGCCTATTCAGATAACCCAGGACATACCTCTCCTCTCAAAATATTTAACTTACATATTTTACCATATAAGATAATACTCATTATTTTGACATATAATATTCACAGGTTTTAGGAATTAGAGAGCAAATATATTATTGTGGGCCCAACACTCCCGGAATAGCACAAAATCAAAGATATAATGAGATACTACTTCACATTCACCAAGATGGCAAGAATCAAAAGACAGGTAATAACAAAAGTTGACCAAGATAAGAACAAATTGCAACATTCATACACTGCTGATGGGATAGAAAAATAATACAGCTGCCTGGAAAAAGAGCCCAGTGGCTACTCAATAGATTAACATAGAGTCTATTTATCCCAGCAATTTCATTCCTGAGAATGAAGTATACCTACACCAAAGAAATTAGATATATATCTATACAACACTTGCATGTTCCTAGTTGCATTATTCATAACGGCTGAAGCTGGAGACAACTCAAACATCCATCAACTGATGAATGGACAACTGTAATGTGCCATATCCATACCATGGAATATTACTTCTCCATTAAAAAGGAACAAAGTATTGATAAATGGTACCACATAATGAACCCTGAAAAAATTACACTAAATGAAAGAAACCATCACAAAAGACCACATATTATATGATTCTATGTACATGAAATATCCAGAATAAACATATCCATAGAGATAAAAAGTAGATTAATGGTTGCCTAAGGTTGGAGAGTTTATAGAGGGAAATGGGAATGACTGCTACCGAGTATGGGCTGATTAAAATGTTCTAATATTACTGATGGTGATAATTGCACAACTTTGTAAATACACAAAAAACCATTAATTTGTACACTTTAAATAGGTAAAGTAATGCTGATGTATTCATAAAATTCTTTGGTTTTTTAATCTGAGTGAAGTTCCTCACTGAGCTCATTAGGAATATTTTCTCCTTAATGGTAATGCCACGTTATTATCTCTTGATAAATCAGAAAGCATTTTTTATATTTGAAAAATCCTATGTGATTGAAAAAAAAAAAAAAAGAAAGAAAACTCCTGAGAGCATTACTCTAGGCATTTGATATATTTCAGATACTATGAATCATTGTAAGAAATAGTCTGTGATGTAACAGAAAGAACTCTGGACCTGGAGTTTTTGAAATTTAATAGCTGGGTGTCGTAACTTCTCTGAACCTTTACTTAAGAAAATAAAGAATTAAAGTGCTTCGTAGAGTTAAGAAATAAGTGAGAAAATTACATCAAAATGCTTCCCACGTGAGTGGATTTTGTACATAGTGAACAGAATTTAAGTACTGAGAAGACCAAGATTTCATTCCCAGGGCTACCACTGTCTTACTGGCTCTGTGACTTTTGAGTAAGTTACTTACCATCTCTGAACCTTATTTTATTCTTAATAAAATCAGAATAATAGCTAAGTTTGGGGGCTGGTGTAAAGAACATGTCTTTCAAGCCAGCATGGTTCCTGACTTATAGTAGAAAGCAATTCTTATTACTAGCAGTATTAATACTGGTAAAATAATGTTTAAAATTTTAAAGGACTTATTACTGTTCTGAAATACTATCGTGACAATGTGATGCCAATCTCAATATAAAACAGTCAATTTCACTACCATTAGGAAAAACGAAAGGTATGAAATGATCAACTTGGCCAGGAGTCAGAGCTTGTTTTTCTTTGCTGTGGTTTTGTTTTGTTTTTACAGTTGGTTGGTTGGTTGGTTTTCATGTCTCTGAAATATCCAGGAATCTCCCTTCACAGCCATAAATACATTCTCTTAAAAAAAATTGACATGTTCATAGAAAATGAGCTACCTATAACCTTATTTATGTGTCTTCTTAAATTTCTCTGACAATAGTTCCTAAATTGTTCAGTGCATTGCAAAAAAAAAAAAAAAAAAAGGTAAAAGGAAGGGAGGGATTGAGGGAGGGAGTCAGGGAGGGAGAGAAGGAAAGAAAAAAGAAAGAAGGAAGGGAAGGAGGAGGAATAAGGAAGGAAATTTCTCAGAGCAATAACAAGCAAGGGGAAAAGGAGTTCTTCCTGACGGTAATCAGCTTTGTTCTGCACACAAAATTGTATTACCATTGTCTTGGCAGCCAAAGGTTGCCCTTGTTCGTAAATTTTATCCTGCCCACAGACTAACCTAACTATAGTAAATAATTTTCCCAATTCATAATTCTGCTTTGCTCCAACCTGCTCATTATTATCTATATTATTGCAATATGCACTACAAAATTGCTTGTTTCATTATCAATTCAACATCTCTCTGAATGATGCATCTCTCTGTCAATTCCTTACCCATCCAGCAGGAAAGTGCTATACTCCTCTATCTTTCATGCCATAAAACCTCTATTCAATAAAGAGTAGTTAATTTTTGATCAGGGAAGTAGGGGTGGTAATATTTTTACAACACTGGTAATATTACAGGAATACAGAAACAATATTTTATTTGTCAGTGTGGGATGGTGGAAAGAATGTCAGATTGGGAGGCAGCAGATTTAGAGACCTGTTCGCTGTGTGACCTTGGGTACGTCCCTTTATCTTTCAAGGTTCATGTTCACCACCTTTTAAAATATTACCCATCTACCCAGGTTATTTTGAGACTCAAATAAAAGAAATGAAATATTTGTAAATTGTAAAGAACTACATAAATGTGATATATTATTATTTAAAGAAGCATAAATTTTAGAAGACCCAGCTTCTATTCACTGGTCATGTAGCTATACATTTCCAAGGAAACACGAAAGTTGAACTTACACTCTGTGCCCCCATATTTCCTATTTGCTTCCCAGATGAATCCTCCTCCTCCATCTTTGTGTCTGTGTGTGTATTTTTGTTGTTGTTGTTTCGTTTTTATTTTTGCTACCTGAGTTATTGATTTTGTAGCTTTCCCGAATAAGAACTGGAAAGTTTCATAGGCAGAAATTAATCTCCATACATGCGATCATTCCATCATTTCACTGCACTAAGAGAGACAGCCTACAGAACCTTAAACCTGTTTTTAAAGACCTCGGTGATATATGAACATTCATTTCCAAGCACTCCCACTAGAGTCATTCTAATCTGGGGAGCTCTAGGGACTGTTTGAACGCTGTCTATATGAAGTCGTTTCTCAGGCACTTCTTCTCAATGTCATGTAGCCAACAGGCTGAATCAACCACATGCAGTAATGAAAACATCCTGTATTTATAGCAGTATTTCTCCAAGGAACATTCTTCGGCAGGAATGCCTGAAAGAGTTCTAAGAATTGAAGGACATATTTCAGACATGTCTAACCTGTCTCCAAACCCCTATAAAAATGGTCAGGATACCAAATTGTGTCTTTCCCCACCTTGTGCTATAAAATGAAATGGGAGAGTTGTTTGGCTTTATGGCTCTCCATGTCATTGTGTCTTTTTGCTATTAGGTGGGTGTAAAAATAAATAAATAAAAATGAGCTATATTAAGCATTATACCATCTCACCACCTCGCCAAGCAGCGACAAAACTGCAACTGTGAGCTGTGTTTTATCTTAAGGAATCTTTTGAAACATCAGTCTGTACAAAGTAATCTACAAGCGTATAATTTTTAGAATTTTTCCCCCTAAACAAAACTCTTAGCAACAGATGTACTGGAGGAGGAGGGAGATAGGGAAGATTGAAGCAAACCAAAGTTTACATTTTCTCTTCCTTAAAGTGGAGAGGAGATAGATTTGATGTGCTTTAAGATACTTGAAATACATAAACAGTGAGTATACTGAGCAGTTAGTTATTTCATAATAGAAAATAAAATATATATTTTTCAAAAGCTCTTCCATGGGTAGCCTTTATTCAAAGTGACCTAAGGGAAGAAAGGGTGCCAGGACTCTGGGATGAAGAACTATGGATCATTTCTTTGGTCCCTGCAGGGTTGGAGGAGGGGACTTTCCCCAGGGTAAGGTGCTCATACATCAATGGCCACATTAAAGGCCTCCATTTCAGAAAGGCAGGACAATGCCACGCCCCACCTGGAGGCTGATGGGGTGGATTCAATCCACTGGTCATGGCTCTTTGCCCAAGGACTGCTGGCGATCCATATAATGGGGTTTTCAACCCTCTTTTTTGCTGTCCTATCCACACTTGGAGACTCACTCACAACTTTGGATTGTGTGGCTGCGCAAAACACACATTAAGGGCCGGTGAGACGGCTCAGCGGCTTAAGCGCCTGCCTTGCAAGCGCGAAGGCCCGAGTTCGACTCCCGGAACCCACATACGAAAAAGGGGCCGGTGATATCGCTCAGCGGCACGGGTGCCTGTTGGTGCGCGAGGTCCTGAGGTCGTCCCCCCGGTACCCACAAAAAAAAAAAAAAAAAAAAAAAAAAACACACATTAAAAGAGGTGGCACAAGTGGAGATACGAGTGCCGCTTGAATGCTACCTCTCACCATCAAGACTGAACATGGGCACTATGGCTTGGGCCCCTGCTGTGTGGCAAGCACTGGAAAGATGTATATCCTACACCACGTTATTACAGTGTGGCAGAAAATGGTTCTCTGCCCTCTCCATTCCTTTCATCCCTTCTCACCTTCACCCAGGAGATGACTTTAGCGTAGTTGTTCAAAGTGATGTTACAAGAAGCAGTCAATAAGAACCAAAGTTTGCATTATGGGTGCTCTACTCTGAAGAACCTAAAATACCTATCCCTATATCATCCAGGACTTGAGGACCAATTGTCTATTTCAATGGTCCCCATTACCACTGTTTAAAGATGGAGCAAGAGTTTCACCAACTTTAGACAATTCTAGCGCCTTGCAAATGGAGCTGGGACATGGGGGACCATAGAAGTAGAAAAAAGACCAGGGGAAGAAAAGTATCCTTGGATCCCCATGATTCATTAGACCTGAAAAGCAACCTAACGAGAAAGTCTTGCACATCGTTTTGGACATTGTTATACTGATGACCAGCTTAGACTGAGTTCTTCTAAGCAGACAGCTTTTCAAGCCTTTCCAGATGTTTCAGGGGCTTATGATCTTTATTACAATGTACAAGTTCAAAAAAGAAAGAAATTGAAAACCAGAGAAGTAAAGACATTTTCATTTAAAAAAAAAAAAAAAAATCTAGCCAAGATTCTGGCCCAGGGATGCCCGACTACAAAGCCTTAGTCACCAGCCAACATACCCTGTCACCAGTGACAATTCTCCTGCCATGTTTTTTCTTGGCCACTAATTTACATGTTCTGGATAAAAATTCAATATTCATCATTCTCTTTAAACACATATTTGTGTTGCTGGTATGCTTATTCACATATTTCTAGGCACACTGCAGTTTTTGAAATGATTTCCTCCACTATTCATTCCACATTTATTCAATACACAACTCCTGAGTTCCTAAGCCAAGCAGGCATTGTGCTGGGTGGTTAAGAAAGTCACAGTCCACTGTAAGAGATCACATTAAAATGAAAATAAGGGCTTGGTTTCCCATGGTACAGTAGGCGTAACCAAGAGATTAGAGCTTGCTTATTGAGTTGCAATCCACATTATTGGTCTATAATTTCCTATTTGATTGACAAGAAAGGACTGAGCAACTGGCCCAAGGTCAAGCTGCTAGTCAGCAACAGTTCATTTTACTTACTTTATTGTCTCAGACATACCACGTTTTCATGATTCATCCACTCTTAATAGCCTTTTGTAATGTTCAAAACATATTTTATGTTTTATAGGCAATTTTAAAGTTTAAGGCCAAAAAAGCAAAAGCATCAAAACCTAACATTGAGCTAGATCACATTTTGACTGACAGCTTTAGGGGCAGCAGAGCACCTACAAGGTTTGGCTATCCCCCAGGCATGTTTCCAGGGGATGGGAGCAGTTAATTCTGCCCTAAATGCATGCTGTGTTCTCATCTCCTCAGTAGCCCTCTATGCAGGCTGAGACTTAATTGGTTTGGGTTGGGTAATTCATAGCGCCTCATTAGGGCATCAAAACACATACGAGGCTCTCCAGTAATTTTCTCCCCTGAAAGAACATTGATTGGCTCTGTCACTGGGGAATTAGCTAAAGGACTCTTGGGTTTGTGCAAAGAGATGAAATCTACAATGGATAATTTCAAAATGTGTTGTACAATCAGATTTCTTTGAACCTGTCTGTCGATCAAATTTCTCTTCTCTTACTAAAGTTTCTTGCACACTCACCCAATAGAAATGACTATCAGTTACCTTGCAGAAATTACATAAACTCTCCAGTGTTTTAAAGTTGTCACTCACCAGTGTCTCGGGTTTCTTTTCTCTGAGATGCACTTTGTTGATGCACTGATAGGAAAACCACCAAAAGATGGCTTTTCTGCTAATTCTAATCATTGATTACTCTGCCTCCCGCTTGCACAGGAACAGGCTGAGTCAGGGCCCATCCACACCTACTCCCCTGTAAACATTAAAGCAGGCTAACTGTGAACACCGGCAGTTCTCTGCTTGCGTTCTCTGGCTGCCCTCTGGCAGGTTAAGCTGGAAGTACTGCAAAGTGGATGTCCCTGGAAGCCGCCCTCCAGTGACAGAGGGGCTCTGGTAATTAAACATCCCAGCTTCCTCACCTCCCAGGCAGGGTAATTCTGAGGTATGTTTTAACTCTGTCCCAGAGTTCCCAGGCAGAAGAAGTGGGGACAGCTCAGTAATGCAAACTCTGTTGGCCTCTTTCCCTCCCTTGTCTCACTTCCTACTCTACTTCCAGTGTTTCTTGGAGCCACCTCCCAAATCCGCCACTTTTATTTGACTCCTTGTACCAGGGTCTGCTTCTGAGGAAACTAAAGTAAAATATTCACCTTGTTCCAGTCAATCTTTGGACTTCACCGCCTGACATTTAAATCTTGGGGCCATTTGACAGCTATTCCGACTTGGAGGGGGCCAAGATTTCTGTTGACTGTGTTCATCCTACGATCCAGACCCATCTGATGGATCTGGGGATCTGGAGTCTGTTTTCATTAAGGCTCAAAGAACTTTCTGGGAAATAATTTACCTTGAGAGAAGAAAGAATTGAGATCAACTAGTTTTGTTCCAGAACTTTGATCAGTATTGGGAGGACAGAAAGTACACTGGGATGATTTTGAGTGGTGCCTCAGTAGACCTTCTTCATTCTCTCCATCAAGATACCCTTACCTCAGGGCCGGTGAGATGGCTCAGCAGCGTACGCGCCTGCCTGGCAAGCGTGAGGGCCCGAGTTCGACTCCCGGATCCCACATACGAAAAAAAAAAGGGCCGGTGATATCGCTCAGCAGCACGGGTGCCTGCTGGTGCACGAGGTCCTGAGGTTGACCCCAGGTACCCAAAAAAAAAAAAAAAAAAAAAAAAGATACCCTTACCTCAATCTATGGTCTTCCGAAGCTCTTCTAATGGGGGGATGGGGGAGCACTGAAATAGAAAGAGTGAAATAAACTGAAATTAAATGGTTGTCTTCCTATAGTCGCTGAAAGAAATCAAAACAGAGGTTTCAGTATTGTGTTCTATTTTTATCCTCAATTTGATAGGTCATCAGGAAACTCTAGTGACATTTCTATCAGCATCCCTTAAATATAACTTCCAGAGAGTAGCCTAACTTGATGCAGTCAAGACATCAAATTCCTAAAAACTTGTGAACTTTTCTCTTGGAATAATATTCTGGGACTTCCTTAGTGGAAAACAAAATAAAGCCATTGCCTTCTTTCCAACCAAAAATATATATATATTAGGCATATTGCTACTGACAGTCTGTAGGTGCTGACCTGCTGGCTTGCTTTCTTATCACTTATTTTCTCCTGAATCTGGTATGATCCCCAGTATCAATACGAACAAAATTGTGAATGGGACTTACTCTTGGGATTACGGATTCTGAGTCCTCCAGGAGTGTCCCATAATGCCCCTGTCAGTTGGTTCTGCCTTTGGGCATCTAATTTAACTGACAGTAAGGAATCACATGGAGGCAGCCACCTCCCCAGTGACTTCACAGATGGGAGCCCTGCAGTGAGTAAGTTATTCCAGCAAGTTTGACATTACCTTATGTTGAACATTTTCCTGACAGGTCTGTTCATTTCTTAATGGCATAAAACAACTCACTGTTACTAGGCATGAGTCTCCCTTGACTTGATAAATACCATAGTCCCTTTTCTGGACATTTTAATGAATGACTTAAAGGCATCTGAGTATGGCATTTTACATTTGGCAGAAGCTTATCAACAATAATTGTTTTCTAATTAGCTTTGGAAGCTTCAGCCTTAAATGCACAGGCTCAAATATCCTAACAAGTGAAGGATGTCCTAGAGGCAAGTGTACTTTTGAGAGTGGACAGAGGTAGGGAGGGCATTCATACTGCCTGAGCGCATGTGGGCACCTTTTGCAAAAATCAGCTTAGCTGCAAATGTGACCAGAAATCGAATCATGTCTTGGCATCATGCCTAGCAGGCATTATATAGTCGTTAGTTTCAATCACAAAAATGATTACTTCAAGTTATGGTGCAGACCAGTTTTAAAAGTCCTCAGGCCGGCAAAGACTTCCTGGGATGCTGCTAACTGCAAAAATCAGTAAATGAAAGAAGTGCAATACTTTATACTTTCAGCTTTTATTAATAATTTGTCAGTCAATTTGGCAGCAGTCACAGAGCCCTGGCACTATGCCAGGTGCCATGTGTACAATGCCGAGAGAGTACAGCTGAATAAGGAAGACATGCACACCAGCCCAGAAAATTCTACATGGAGAGTCAGAACACACTGAATGGACAAACCCCAAATGGAAAGAAAATAGAGGAATTTTATATAAAGATGAGATTGTGTATGTGAAGCACTTAGTTCCATATCAAGGAGGCCCACAGTAGCGCTAAGTGAGGAATAGCTATTATGACTTTATCAGAAGGCTTATATAACTATACAAATTCATAATTTATATAATTAATAATTATATAAAATTCATGTATTATATAGAGTGATAATTATATAATAATTCATAATTATTCATGAGTGTATAAATTCTGAGAGAGAACAGGTTCGAGTTGGAGGGAGATGAATTCTGTGTCAGATTATAAAAATTTGAAGGCTGAGATTGGACTAGAAAAAAAGATGGGGCTCCCTGCCCTCAGAGAGAGCTACTGAAGCCACAGCACAAGGCCAGAAGTAGGTTGATTTCATAGAAGGGCAGCAAATCCAGCCAGTCTTGAGAAAAGACTCCATCAAACAGGTTATGATAAGAGGTTATCAAGATAGAAAATGTGCTTCTACCTTAGGGCTGGCAGAGTTTAAATTTGACAGAGTCAGACAATTAGAATCTACAGGTGCTTGTGAGCCGTAGCTACCTAACTTGCAAAGGCCAGGGCAAAATGCATATGCAGAGCCCTCTGTTTAAAAAGTACTAAGAATTTCAAGACTGCAACAGGAGAACATGAAAGCAAGCTTAGGGCTCTTCTGAGCACATGGCGCTGTGGAAAGGCACAAGTTGTGTGCTCATGGAACCAGTCCTGTTTTCAGCACGTGATGGTAAAAATGCTTCCTGGAGACTGTGACCCTCTCCAACCTGCTTATGAGATTCACTGGAACAACAATATTTGATATAGAAAAATACAGAGTTACTCTTTATTGTCATTTGCCAAGAGACACTGAAGAGAAAAACCTGGGGGAAGATGACAATAGACAAGATGTAAGACATAAAGGAGAAAGAGATTTTCAAATGTCCTCAAGTTAAGTAGGAGAATTTTTTTTTTTTATATGCAGGTACCGGGAGTCGAACTCAGGATCTCGCGCTCATCAAGCAGGCGCTTGTGCCACTGAGCTATATCACCGGCCCAAGTAGGAGATTTTTTTTTTTTTTTTTTTTTTTTTTTTTTGGGTACCGGGAGTCGACCTCAGGACCTCGCTCGCCAGCAGGCGCCCGTGCCACTGAGCGATATCACTGGCCCTTTTTTCATATGTGGGTTCCAGGAGTCGAACTCTGGCCCTCGCGCTTGCCAGGCAGGCGCTTACACCACTGAGCCATCTCACCGGCCTGGAGAATTTTTAAAAGAGAAAATATAATAAGGATTTGATGAAGTGACCAACTCACTGCGTTAACTGATGGCAGTATTCCCACTGCAATATGTGCTCACTGATATACCAGCACCCTGCATGCCTGTGCCAGATGGCAGCGCCAGAAGGACAGAGGTTTTTGTCAATCTTATTCATTTCCATATACCCAGGTCACACATAGTGTCTGGCGTATAGTACTCACTAAATAAATCATAAATTCACACATGGAAGAATGAATAAATAACCTTACGGCAGACTCCTTTCTAAGATTCTCTGTGATTGTCTTCCCATAAATTGAACTCTTTTAAAATTTTCTTAAGTCTGTTACTTTCCCAGCCCCACTGATGCTATTTGTATTTGTTTTGTAATCATGTAATTTAATCAGTTATAGAAACCAATACAATGTGGGTGTGGAGAGAGTTGTCTTCATAAAAACTTAGCTAAATACTAGGAAAGACTCAATGGTGAGTTATTGGAGAAACTGCTAACAATTAGATGTGGGAAAGATGAAGAATAAGGCAAAATGAGTACAATTCTAAAAGTCTTCATTGAAATTGCTTTGCAAATGTCTCTAAGTTCTCACTCCACTTTGAACAGACTAAAACTGAACATAGTGTTTAATATAAGAAAAATGATGCAGACTTCATGTAATAGATTCATACGTAAAGAAGCCTCAACCCTGTATCATAAGAGAAGAAAAGGAATATAATTTGTACAACAGAATGTAGTTACCTTTTTATAATTTCTTCTTTAACTGAATATTTTAATAAAATGATCAAACACCAGATCTGATTATAACAGGTACTACTAAATTAAAATAAAATTGAATAAATGAATACATAAACTAACCTAAAGGAAATAAATCGAAATGTCAGCAAATTAGGCCCATAGCTTACAGCTTCTATGTATTTTATTCTTATACTTATGAATTATAGATAATAGATTAATATTTATATAATTTATATAAAATAATTAATGTTTTATATAATTTAACTTGTGTACTAACATTTTAATATATTTTAAATTTTCCCCAATTATTTGGATTTCTTATTCTGGAAAATCTCTTTCTAATATCAAGTTACCTGGGAGATAAATTTTCATCAGAATGCTGGTTGGGGGGCAGAGAGTAAAAATTGCTTTGGGAGGATGTTTTATGTAAACTCAAGAAAAGCCCAATGAAATACCCAGTGACTGAATGTATTACTCTAATAGCCAGGTAATGTAGCCCCCAAATTCAGTACCCTTTTACCACCAAAACTATGAGGTTCTCTGGAGCAGAGAGAGTGATGAGAAGTAAAATCAAGAAGCTCTCTGCAGTAGGGAGAATGGCCCCCAAAGATGTCACTTTAGAAACTAAGTACATCATCCCTGGAAACTGTAAGCATGTCACTTTGCATGTTGAAATGGACTGTGTGAACATAATTGATGTTAGGGACCTGGATTACCCTGCTGGATCTAGTCTAATCACATGAATCCTTAGACACAGTAAGTTGTATATATTTTCTTAATTTTAAAGAGAAAAAACAATAAAAACAATGATACAGAATTTCAAAACAAGCTAATAGGGGATTAACAATGGTTAATATATTGCATATTATTATCTTCAAAGTAGTTGCTCGGATTACAGGATATAAGCATGAAAAATTGATCAAACAATATCAGCACAAACAGTTCTTTTGAATGAACTAATAGAAGTTAGTAGTGTAATTATCTTAGCTATCTTGTATACATACATATTTTTTCTTTTCCCTTCATTCTTTTCTCCTTTCCCCCATCCCAGTTGTTCTTTCATTTTGAGCAGTCTCTTCCCCTTTCACAATATGTGTTGTACATTTTGGATCTTATTTACTTTTTCAGTTTCTTACACTATGGAGACAATATGATATTTAGACATGCAAGTCTGATTTATTTCATTTATGAGTATGGTCTCAACTTGCATCCATTCACCTATAAAAGACTCCAGTTTATCCTTCTTTATAGCTGAGTAGTACTCCATTATATAAAAATACCACATCTTTTTTATCCATTCCTCAGTCAATGGGCATTTGGGTTGTTTCCAAGATTTAGCTATTATAAATTGTGCTGCTATAAACATGGGTGCACATATATCACTGTGGTATGATGTTTTTAATTCTTCTGGGAAAATACCCAGAAGGGGAATAGCTGGGTTGAATGGGACCTCTAATCCTAGTTTTTTGAGGAATCTCCACACTGATTTCTACAGTGGTTGCACCACTCTACACTCCCACCAACAGTGGAGAAGTGTTCCTTTTTCCCCACAGCCCCCCCCAGCATTTGTTATTGGTTGATTTCTTGATGATAGCCATTCTTTCTGGGGTGAGGTGGAATCTCAGTGTTGTTTTAATTTGCATTTCTCAAATGACCAATGATGTTGAACATTTTTCATATATTTATTTGCCATTTGTATTTCTTCATCTGAGAATTGTGTTTTCATCTCAGATGCCCATTTTTGGATTGGGTCTTTGAATCTGGGAGGCCTGATATTTTTTAATTCTTTATATGTTCTAGATAGAGAAGTTCTTTGTCTGAGGGACACTTGGCTAAAATTTTTTTCCACAATGTGGGTTTTCTTTTCACTCTGTTGGTGATTTCTTTTGATGTGCAAAAACTTTTTAATAAGATGAGATCTAAAGTGTTGATTCTTTGAAGTATTTCCCATGCAGTTTGGGTTTAGCTCATGAACTCTCTGCCTAACCCTATGTCTTCAAGATTTCTCTTCCTACTTTCTCTTCCAGTAGATTTAGTGTTTCTGTTTTAATATTTAGATCTTTGATCCATTTTGACTTTAATTTAGTGCATGATGATAGACACGGGTCTAGTTTTAGTCTTTGGCATGTGGAAAGCCAGTTTTTCTAGCACCATTTATTAAAGAGGCTATCTTTCTTCCAGTGAACATGTTTGGCCACTTCATTGCAGATAAGGTGGCTGAGTGTGTTTGTAGTTGCATCTGCATCTTCTAATCTGTTTCACTGATCCTCAGGTCTGTTTTTTTGCCAGTACCATGCTGATTTTATCACAGCAGCTTTGTAGTATAATTTCAAGTCACGAATTGTGATCCTCCTGCCTTGTCTTTGTTGCCCAGGATTGCCTTTGCTATTCTAGGTCTCTTTTGTTTCCAAATGAATTTTAGGAAAGTTTTCTCTAGATCTGTGAAGTATGCTAGTGGTATTTTGATCAGGATTGCATTAAATCTGTATAACAGTTTTGGGAGTATGGCCATTTACACAATGTTGGTTCTTCCTATCTATGAGCAAAAGATATCTTTCCATTTTCTGATATCCTCTTCAATCTCTTTTTTCAGAGTGCTGTAATTTTCAGTGTATAGATCTTTTATTTCCTTTGTTAGATGTATTTTCTGTTGAATACCCATGATAGTGTTCAGACCACACAATGCCAAAATATGGTATGTTCGTATTTGAGAAAAAAACAAAATGAGAAGGAAATTTTCAGCTTCCCTTACCACTGTCTCTCCTGAAGTAGGCTAAAAACCTAGCTGACCATCCCTAAAACAGACTATAAAGCCTTCATTCCAGATATGCCACCCTTTATGTAAGGAGAGAATATCATTATCTCTGAAAACATAGGAGTGCAGAGAACCTAAACAAACAGCCTTGTTAAATTTCCCCCAGTTTATTACCATTAGATTGTAACCCCATTGTCCAATCATATCTCCCCAACGCTACCTACTTCTTTATCACTTAACATAAAAATACACAACTTTCCATTCCTTTGTGTTCTCATTTCTGTGAAGACACACAGAAGGCTCCTGTGTCACATAAAACTTACATTAATTAAAGTGTATGCTTTTCTCTTATAATCTATCTTTTATTACAGGGGCCTTAGCCACAAACCTAGCAATGGATGAGGAAAGTAATCTTCCCAAGCCAGTTAGGGTGGTGTGCACACATATTCCCAATACTCAGCAGACTGAGCCAGGAGGATCATTTGAACCTAGGAGTACCAGACCAGCCTGGACAATGCAGTGAGATAAAAGAAAGAAAGAAAGAAAGAAAGAAAGAAAGAAAGAAAGAAAGAAAGAAAGAAAGAAAGAAAGAAAGAAAGAAAGAAAGAAAGAAAGAAAGAAAGAAAGAAAGAAAGAGAAAGAAAGAAAGAAAGAAAGAAAGAAAGAAAGAAAGAAAGAAAGAAAGGAGAGAGAAAGGAGAGTCTTCCCTATACCTTCCCTACATCTATAATCTTCTTTGTATTTTCTACACGTCAACTTTGAACATTTATTTCAGATACATATACTCAATTTCCTAGAACTCTGAAAAGCGCTTTCCTGTAGTATTAACTCACACACAGCAATAGGTAGCACTACAGAAACGCTGGCCTGAGAACCAGCCCGCAGCAACTTGTCAAGCACAGGTCAGTGATGAACACAAGAAGAGGGTCCAGAGAAAAGCCCTTCTCTTTTGCTTCCCTCTGACTCCGCCACGGTTTCCACCCAGTACATTACACTACGACTGCTCACGCTCTTCTTTGTCAGTAACATAAAGAGTAGTTCAGTGTCCTAGATCCATTTGACACCTGTACAGCTCTTTCCTGATGAAAATCCAAATGCAATTGGTTTTCCTCCAAATATGTGCAAAATACATTATGCTCCTTTGATCAAAACTATGCGAAGACCCAGGTGTTTACTTTTCATTATATCTTACAGATAACAGTTGGTGTTTGAATGACCTATCCAGTGTTTCATGGTCCTTGCCCTTTAAATTGCATTTGGTGGGGGAGATGTACACACACGACTGTTTTTGTTTTTTTGTCAGATTATTTTCCTGGATGGAACTCAAACACATAAATATTGTGTTTTGATTTTCTATTTCTCCTGTAATAAATCATCACAATTTTAAAGGCTTAAAAAGCACTTATTTACGGCAGTAAAAAAAAAATCACAAAAAAAAATGGAAAAGCTTAAAAAGCATAACTTCCATGGGTCAGAAGTCTGGTCAGAGTATGGCTGAGTTGGTTTCTCTACTCCATGTCCCATGAGGCCAAAGCAAGGTGTTGGCTGAGTTGCTTTTGTTCTCAGAGGTCATGGGAAATAATTCACTTGGAAGATCATTCAGGTTGTTGGCAGGATCTCCTTCTTGCAGTGATAGGATTGAGGTCTCAGGTTTTACCGGCTGTCAGCAAAGGGATGTCCTTTGGTCCCTTCACACTTGGCAGAGATTCTTGACATCTCACTGATTCCCTCTCTTGCCTTCTATTCTACTGAATGTCTTTGACTCCAACCAAAGAAAATCTGAAGTTTTGAAAGGCTTATGTGTCTAGATTGAACTCACTCAGATTATCCAACTCCATAACCTTAATTGCATCTGCAAAGTCCATTTCAAGATACAAAAGAACATATGTGTTCCAGGGATGAGAGTCTAAACAACTTTGGAGGCCATCGGCCTATCACACAGAACTTACCAATTTTCCTCCTGATCACTCTCTGCTCTGGAGAAACTCATACTTGTGGTGGTAAAAGGGTACTGAAGTTGGGAACTCCATGACCTGGTCATTAGAACAGGATATTCAGTTGCAAATAGGAATACTTCACTGGGCTTTTCTAGAGTTTACACATAACATCCTCCTAATGCAATTTTACTCTCTGCTCACCAAGCAGCATTCTGATTGAAATTTATTACCCAGGTAAATTGTTATCAGGAAGGGACTTTTCAGGATAGTGAATACAAATAATTAGACTAATAGAAAAATTTAAATATATTAAATATAGGTATAAATTAATGTCTTAGCCCATTTGTGCTGCTATAATAAAATACCAGAGACTGGGTAGTTTATAAATAATAAGAAATTTATATCTTACAGTTCTGGAGGTTGAGAAGTCCAAGATCAATGCTCTGGCATTTGCTGCCTGGTGAGAGCCTCCTTGCCACATTCTTACATGGTGGAAGGTGGAAGGACAAAGGGCAAGAGTCTAGCTAGTTCCCTCCAGCTCATTTATAAGGCATTCATCCACACATGAGAGCAGAATCCTTATGACCTAGTTGCATCCCAAAAGCCACACATCTTCATATTGTTGTACTGGAGCTTAAGTTTCACCATGAATTTTGGAGGGGACACAAACATTTAAACCATAGCAATTAATTTACAAATTACTATAAAATACAAATGTTTAATATGCTAAGATAAATTGAATGTATGAAAATGGTAGTGTTGTGGTTCACTCATTGATGTCAGTTGGATTTGGTAATATGATTCAGTAACCAGAACAATGATCTTGGCTGGGAATCTTTAGAACATCCTGTTTCCTAATTGTCCTATGGTGGTTTTAATAAAGTGATCTTCTGAAAGGTGGAGTCAGCAGATCCTTGCAGCATTCTGGGGGACCTTCCTCCCCCAGAATTAGCATTAAAGATGGCACTGGAAAATAATTTAACTAGATGTTAATTGATATAACAGCATATAGGCTTCTCCAAGACTGTTTACCAAGACGGAATAGGTAGAAGCCTAGAACCTTTTGGAAGGACACTAGTTATTAGTAGGTAGGGAAAAGAGGGGAGTAAGGAGCCAGGGAGGAATGAGTCATTCTGAGGTGCTACTTACCTGGCCTGCCTCCCTCAGCATCCTGACTATGATTGTTTCTGAGATTCACTTGGCTCAACATTGTCAAACAATTCCTGGAGACATTCTGTACAAGTAGATATTACAGAGATAACTACAGAATCCCACAGTGTGGAATGGGAACCAAATCCATACACATATATGTACAGATATTCCTCACTTAACAACTGAGTTTCATTCCTGCGACTAGGTCATTAAATGGATTGTTGCTAAGTGAGGAATTATATATAGTATGTACATTACAATATTCAGAACAGAGAAATGGTCAAAGGAAACTGCAACTTGATGACTTTGCTTGTATTTGTATAACTCTTACACGCAGTACTGTGATGTATAACAGAACATAAAACTATAGTACTATACAGTACAATCAGCAAAAATTACAGTACTGTATAAACAAGGTATACTGTACAAAAAAGACACTGAGGCTCTATAAACAAGATGTACAGAACTGTACAAAAAAATGTGATATTTGGGGGAGGGGTATACACCATGCCACACCATGCCACTGTTCTGATGGAACACACAGCTACTGGGATCCTGCCAGGATCATAAACTCTCAGCTTCAGTAATGAATTAAAGAGGCAGAGTTTAAAATAAAAGAAGACAGTTTATTTGGAAAAAGATGGAAAAAAGGGAAGATAGACAGCTGCTCTGGAAGAGTAGGGAGCATCAGGAGTGAATACCCATGGATTTTTGTCCTCAGCTCCTTTTTATTCAGGACTAGTGATGTTTCCATACCCCACATAGGCACCTGGAAGTTGTCGCCATCTGGCTCTCTGGCAGTCTTTAATGTTAACCTGAGCACCTCTACCTACATTTTTTCTGGCCTTTAATTTCTCCCTGTCCCTTTGTGACAGATAAGTGGGGAGAACCTTATAGAAAGGTAGCTTAGAGTTAATGATTAAGTAAAGGGGACATGCGTGTTTTATATATTAAATACGAGTCCTTAGATGGCTGCTCCTTGCCTCCTTCACATTTTATCGGGTGGGAGCATGTCCTGGTTACCCTGGCCTTTCATGTTCCTGGCTACATCCCTGTTTGGACTGTCGACTCTTTCTGCTAAATTTTATGTTAATTGTGTTACCTGTGCCTTCCCAGGCCTGGTTTTTCTCTCTCTCTTTATCTTTGTCTTTCTAATTGCTGGAGTCTAACTGCAGAGGCAAAAGCTGCCTTTACTAAGATTCCCTACTAATTTCTTTAATCAAGCCTAATGAGACTCTATTATATTTTTCCTGTGTATGACCCCCTGTCCCTACAAAAAAGTAGATCGTAAGTACAAGCAGTGGGTCATCCATCTGAACAGTGCACTTCAGTCATAAGTCCCAACAGTCGTTAAAACAGTGCATCATTAAATGAGGAATGTCTGTATCTACATAAATGTATGCACATATTATACATACATATATATATCGAAGCAGTATCTGATCTGTGTGCGGCTGGTCAGCTGCATCCCATGCCCGTTGTAGGCGCAATGAGTCTGCACTAGTGTCCTGAACCCTGTCCCTTTTGTATTCGAGCTGCCACATTTTTATTTCATCACTTGACACCAGATACCACTTTTCTTTCTTTTTTTTTTGTGGGTACCGGGGGTTGACCTCAGGACCTCGCGCACCAGCAGGCGCCCGTGCCACTGAGCAGTATCACCGGCCCTTTTTACATATGTGGGTACCAGGAGTCGAACTCAGGCCCTCGCGCTTGCCAGGCAGGCGCTTACACCACTGAGCCATCTCACTGGGCCTCATTCTTCTTTCTTTATCAAAGCTGAATTTCTAAAATGGGTGCTCTATATCCACCCTTTCATCACCGTACAAAAGGATTCTTAAAGTTGTACTTTTATTACTGTATGACTTTCTTCTGTATTTTTTTTTTTTTTACTTTTTCCGTACTCTTTTGCTTACTGTTATTCATTACTGTTCACTTTTATCACTTTGCTTGAACTTGTGCAGTGTCTGTAGGCTTTTAAATCATCAGTTTAGGAAAGAGAATCAGGTCAAAGAGGAAAGAAGAGCCACTCACCAAATTCCAGTTTCCCCTGGACACCATGAATACATCAGAGAAGATGTCAGTTACCCAGAACTTTCATAAAAGCCTGGTTTTAGCCGGTGAGACGGCTCAGCGGCTTAAGCGCCTGCCTTGCAAGCGCGAAGGCCCGAGTTCGACTCCCGGAACCCACATACGAAAAAGGGGCCGGTGATATCGCTCAGCGGCACGGGTGCCTGTTGGTGCGCGAGGTCCTGAGGTCGTCCCCCCGGTACCCACAAAAAAAAAAAAAAAGCCTGGTTTTAATTAGATTTCCTTCTAATATTTTCATAATCTAGGTTTCCTGCCCTACGTTGGTCATGTTTCTGACCCAAAACCAACAAACTAAGAAGCCACACATTGTGATGGGAAGTGTGCTGGACCAGAAGCCAAAAACCGTGAGGCTTAGGGCCAGCTTTAGAGCTAAGTAGCTGTGTGACCTTGAACAAGTCACTGGATGTCTCAAGACCTGTTGTCTCCTCACTTCTTCAATGACAGCTAATAAAATTATACCTATGGGGATTTTTTCACATCAAAATTATGTTATTCTTTGACCTCGGTTCCCTTTCTTCTCATTAGTAATACACTGTGTACAACAATATAGTTTACAATGCCAGGCTATGCTTTTATGACTAACTTCTTACTAATCATAATTACTACTCATGAGCTATATATGCCAAAAATGAACACCACATGCAATTTCATAAACAATTTTGTTAAATGTATTTGAGGTATGATTCAACAAATGAAGTATTCAACACATTGTAAGAGTAAACCTTGGTTTTTAAAATCTAGCAAATAAAAGCTGGATCTGAGAAACAAGCTAAGATTGGCTGAAGTCCATTATCTTTATGAGAGTAAAGGGATTTAAAATACATCATTTGTCTAAGAATTGGGCAGATAATCTGAAACAAGAGGGCAGGGGGTGGTAAATTGGTGAGAAAATTAAAGATACAATTTCCCCAGCTGTTTGATTTTTCATGCTGTTGAGTTTTGAGGTTACAGTGTCTAACCAGAATATGAAACATCACCAGGAAGGAAGAGGGGAACTCATTTAATATTATGTTAGTTGTAGAATTATAACTAGGTGTAAAGCAAAGAAAGTAGTTATCTATTATTCATTCCTTCTGAAGAGACATTTCCTGTCTGTGAATACAAAGCATGATTAGAATTCACTTGCTGAAACCCAGAGCTGCTTCAAGAGAACATTACATTTTCATTCGATCTGACCTTGTGTATGGTAACAGAGCCTTTTTAAAACACCGAAGCTTGTCTGTTCTCCTTAAATTGTACCCTTGAGAACCGTCCCTATCCCTGACCTCATAGGTGGAGAAATTAACCTCAGAGGATTTCACTGACTTATCCAGGGTCACCCCAAGTCTCTGTCTCTTTAGACAATCCTGAAAATGTCTGTGGACAAAAACCTGTCAAGTGCGTCATCTATGTATCACTAGTTGATCCATTTATATTATAGGAAGGATTTTTTTCACTGATATGTTAGTACACTCAGTCTAGCATATCAGATTGGCCAGAAATCAACTTACAGCCTTATTCATGCCAAATGTTTCTAGCTGCTGAGTGAACCTGAAAATGTATTAAAGGTGGCTTCTCAGCATGATAATAGAAAAGAAAATTCTAGCAAGAGACATCGTACCAAACATAGTTGTACTGGACACAGATGTACCAGATATATGTAAACTTCATGCTCAACTGCTAAATCAAGTGCTCTGTCTTTTTTTCTTTTTTTGGAAGCAGGAATCGAACTCAGGATCTCACACTTGACAGGCAGGTGCCATGCCGCTGAGCTATATATCCCTGGCCTCAGTTGCTCTCTCTTGACCAAGGCCTTGATCTGAATCAAAACATAAAACCCAAACTGCAAAGAATCTCAGCAAGCTGAGATAAGACCTGCTTGGTTTTCTCCCCCAACTAAATTATGAGCAAAATCAACTTTAAAATTCAAAAAATTTTGAAATAAAATCTATTCATTTTCTAAGAATTATTAAATGAAAATATAATCTCATTGAATTGATATGTCATCCAGTTCAAGCCCTCAGAAAATTGACAGATGAAGATAGATGGGTGAGTGAAAGGAGGAAGGGGTGGGGGGAGGGAGAGCAGAAAGGGGGTAAAAGGACAAATTCTTTCTCAGACTATAGTTATTGACACTAATCTCTACAACTACGTAATGTACCTCTTCACCTAAATACCCTCTTGGTAAAATCCTGCACAGATTAAGAAATGAACTTTCTCTGATGAGCCTTTTATCATGTTCACAAAAAAGAGCCCTCTGATATAAAATAGTAAAGCAAAAATAAACAAATCTGTGATTTGGAGTAGCAGCTCCAGGGACAATAACAAGGTTTTCCAGTCTCCAGGATCATAATTAACAGTGTAAGGAATTAAAGAGAAGTTCAGGAAGGAGTGCTTAAACCTTTTTGTAAATTTAAAAACAAGTAATGATCTCCATTGCTGCTCTCCAGGTTTATTCAAATTAGGACAATTAGGACAATTAAACATAAAACAGAGACAGTTCTAAAGAGGGAGCTGCAACAAAGCAGAATAATTGCTGGTACAGGCTATCAAATTTACATAAAAAAAGATTAAAAAGCTGATTTACATTTTAAAAACAACATCAGGCAATATCTAAAATAGATAACACAACCTACTGAGAAAAGCTCTTTTCATCAATAAAGGAGAAGCAAAGGTGATTATACATAACAAAACTAATCTCCTATATTGCTTTAATCACCTAAAACCACTTTAACTGTTTATTTGGGAACTGTTTTGTTAAAAAAAAATTTACATGTAAAAATGTCTTATTTCCAGGTTACAATAAAACATAGACACTACTGGGATCATGCTTGCACATTCTCAGTTTATTACCTGCTCTCTTCTCTAGATCTTGTCTGTTCTTGGTGATGAAAAGTTTCATGAATTACAAATAGACTCATTCTAAAACTTGGATATTTGCTGTGTAATTGATATAACAGATACTTTCAGAACAGAAGTTCTGTTTATTGTTACATTTCATACACAAGAAAGCAGAAAGGGTCTTTTGCTTTCCACTTACAAGGCATTTTGAGATTTCTTCAAAACAGAAAGAACATAATCACTCGAATTTTAATATGTTTTGTGGAAGGAAAAAAAAGCTTTCTAGTACAGGTACAACTATGGAGCTAAAGAAATCACTCCCTTCCCCCCACTTGAGTTTGAACAGCACCCTAGAGCCATCCCTCCTTCCACTCTCCTAAGAGAAGTACAACATAACAGCAAAAACCCAGGAAATCCTTGACACTCTAGGCAAAAGCACATGCACTGTGGATCTCCTAGCATGATTTTCAGTCACATTTACCCTACTCAAACATTACGTAGGGTTCATAAATATGCACTACATACTGTACATGTAATTAAGATCAGAGTGAATACTGGAACAAGCATGCATGTTGAAAGCCCCTGAGATGACTTAGCGCCCTGTCAATCATTCCTGTCAATCTTACCTAAAGACTTAGTGGGAGGCACCTGGGCTGGGGTGCATACCCTTTAAATTCCATAAGCCTGATTTATCTGTGTGGCAGTGTAGTGCTTTTTACTTTCTTGTTCTCCTGGCACCACTTTTCTGTTCATGTGGTATTTTTTGTCCCCATGGACTTGCTTTGAACACATCTTCCCACGGTCTTCAATAAATGTAGCTGCTTTTCACTTGCCACCTGGTGTGCAATTTGTAATCCTTTGCCCATCATACACAAGAACCTGGAGTCTATCAGCTGGATCCACTGCACGGTAACACCTCTATCCCTGTTCTGCTCTCCAAGTGGGGGCTTTGTAAACTAGAATACCAAGAGACAGATGAACAAGAAAAAAAGCATGCAAATGTATTTAACAAGTCTTACATGACATAGAAAATTTATAAGGAAAAGAATATCCAATGACTAAGGTAAATGTTTTCATACTAGGTTTCATGCAGAGTGGAAAGTCATGGAAAAACATAATAGTATGAGAAGTATGAATAAAAAGTAGTAAACTGGGAGAAACAGCAAAGCCTATTCATTTAGATTCTACTCAGCATCTTTGAAAATAAAGATTCTCCTTTCCTCCAGGTAAAAGGGAGGGCACATCTTATATGAGCTGTCTCAGGGGAGAAAGCAAAGGTCAGAGAATCATTTTTGCACCTGCTATTTCTCAAATTCCTTCATCTTAAAATATTCAATATGTCAAGGCATCATCTTTGGGAAGAACATTTTCTGAACCATCTCAGGGCCATCACCATGAGATAGGAGATTAGGGTGTGGCAAAGCTGGCTGGGGAAGTAGATGTGACCTGTTAATTACAAGATCTTAGAACACATGAACAGAACAGTTCCCAAAGCCCTGCACGCGGACTTCTCATGAGAACTCGAGCACGTTTTCAATAGGACGACCTAGACCTGATGTTACCCGAGGCATGGGATCCCAGCACTATCTCTCAGGACCCATAAGTAGAAGTTCTCATAGGTTTCTTCGAGATTTGGACTGCATAAAAGACACAAACACCAAAAGGAACCTGGTATTATGACTTTTCTCATGATATCCCACCCTGCTTTCTCTAGGGTGTACTTTTATAATGCTTTTCTTTCCTTTACTCAGCCCAAGTTTGCTCTGCAGAGCTAGTTTCTCCATCACACTTCACTTATATTTCTTGAATAAACTTGGGCACTGCTTTTTGCTCATTTTGTTCAATTCTTTGTCTGAGATGAACCTGGAATCTAACTCCAGAGGGAGAGGTGAGCAACCCAGAACCCAGTAACATTTAGTTGGTGAGCCACTTTTAGGAGGAACTACCAGAGAACAACCAGATCCACTATTAATATTCTTTAATCATGCATTTTTTCTAAGAAAAGTTATTTATTCATAAATGCAGCACATCCGTGACTTTAAACATTAAAAAAAATCATGAATAGGTGTCAAAATTGAGTAATTAATGCCATCAACACATTTTTGTTCTTAAAGTTTCTTGCTAAATCACCATAAAAGTTGAGAAAACCATTACAATTATGTCAGATGTGAATTTGGGTTGATTAAGAAAAATAGTTTCAAGGACAAGGTCATACCAAGATGGCAGAATTGGACTCTCCAGCAACCACCCCCACTACACAGCCTTGTTCTTTCCCAAAGCTTTGGTAAACTTCCTTTGTCCTTAAGCCTTGCTTCTAATCACTTTCTATTCTTTTATTTCTCTATTTTTTCCTCTTTTCCCTTTTAAATTCTCCACTAAAGGTAAAATCACTCTATTGAGGGGATATTTACTATATATAATTTTCTGATTTGTTTTAGTTTTTTTTATATAACTATATATCTTGTACCTATGGTTAACAGTTACAAAAGTTTGTCATTTTCTAGACTGTGCTTGTTGCTATTGTTATTACTGATCATACTTCTTTAGCCAAGATGGCATAGTCTCTGTAATCAGTTGTCTTCTTTGTATGCCAATACTGAGATAGTCTGGGGATCATAAACAATACCATTGTCCAGTACCAAAGAACTGGGTGCCTGGCTAAAAAAGCAGCAAATTCTCATCTCTAATAAATTGAAGAAACAAGATCTTGGGACAGACTCAAAAGCCAAAAGCCAGCTACACCTAGAAGACATCTCTGAAAAGTAGTCATTTCCTAAGAAGGTCTCAATACTTGTAATAAAGCTACCTACCATAAGCAATTTACAAGCATCAATTCAGAAACCAAATTTTAAAAAAACAGAAAATGAGAATATATGGAAGCAAGATGCAACCCCAGACCTCCAGCTCACCTAAAGCAAATCCAGGAGGCATTGCAGTGGAAAAACTCAAAAGCCACTCTGCTGAACTTTCTGAAATTGTACCACCAGAAGTAACAAATCAGATGAATGATTCTGTAGAAAAAAAAAAATCAGAAATAATTTCACAGATAACTAAAGGGATGTTGAACATAATGAAGGACACAGTTAGTGAATCTAGAGTAGATACAGGTTTTTAAAAATAGAGGAGCTTAAGAAAGTGATGGAGGGCCGGTAATATGGCTCAGCGGGATAAGCACTTGCCTAGCAAGCGCGAGGTCCTGAGTTCGACTGCCGGTACCCACATAAAGGAAAAAAAGGGCCAGTGATATCACTCAGTGGCACAAGTGCCCACTGGCAAGCATGAGATCCTGAGTTCAACTCCCAGTACTCACATAAAAAAAAAAAAAAGAAAGTGATGGAAACCATGTATCCCCAACATAGAAAAGAACAGGATTACATGAAACAGATTCAAACAGATGCCCAGATTAAAAATTCTATGGAAAGTATATGCAGCAGAATCAACCAATGTGAGGACAGAATATTAGATCTAGAAGAAAGGTTTATAGTTAGCAATCTTCAAATGAAATACTTCTTAAAAATAGCAAGATATCATGAAAAATCAATCCAACATCTCCTAGATGATGTAAAGAATATATAAAATTGATCAGAATCAACAAAAAATCAGAAGATAGCACAAAAGACATAAAAAAAAAAAAACCTGGTCATAGTATTAATGGCAGGAAACTTCCCGAGCATGGAAAAAGAATTTGACATACAGATAAGTGAGGCATACAGAACTCCAGTTAGCCATTATAAGAGAAAAAAAAAAAAAAATACACTAAAGTATATAATAGTCAAGATTCCAGAAATTCAACACAAGAACAGAATATTAAAAACTATTAGATAAAATACATAAATCACCTATACAGAAAAGTCCATCAGAATCGTAGCAGATTTCTCAACACAAACCATTAAAGGAAGGAGAGCTTGGACTGAAGTATTTCAACCCCTAAAAGTAAACAATTTCCAACCCAGATTGATCTACCCTACAAAATTATCTTTCAAAATGGATGGAGAAATAAGATACTTCCATGATAAAGAACACCTGAAGAAATTCATGACCACAAAACCAGATCTCTAAAAAGTTCTGAAGGGTATAATTCTAGAAAAAAACAATAAAGACAACAATTCCATGAATCCCAGTAGAATGAATCCACCAAGCAAACCAAGCAAGTAAATAGAGGGAAAAGAAAGGGAACCAATAAGAGAAAAATAATATGGTAAGGATCAGTCTATACATATCAGTTATAACCATCAATGTAAATGGTCTCAATTTACCAATCAAAAAAAACAGATTGGCAAAATGGATCAAAAAACAAGATCCAACGTTCTCCAAAATAGACCACATACTAGCTCATAAAACCTGCTTAAGTAAATGCAAAGGAATTGAAATTATCCCATGCATATTATCAGACCATAGTGCAATGAAATTGGAAATCAATGGCAAAAGAAATCACAAAAACTCCCTAAACACATGGAAATTAAATAGCACCCTCCTGAACAACCAATGGGTCACAGATGAAATTAAAGAACAAATTACACACTTTCTACAACTGAATGATAATGACAGTACAACATACCGGAACTTATGGGATACAATGAAAGCAGTCCTAAGAGAAAAATTTATAGCATTAAATACTTATATTAGGAAAACAGAGCAAGCGCAAATAAACAACTTAATGGTGAACCTCGAACTTCTAGAAAAAGAGCAGGTTAAGCCAAAGCCCATACAAGGGAGGAAATTATAAAGATCAGAGCAGAAATTAATGTATTGGACACTAAAAAGACAATACAAAGAATCAATGAAGCAAAAAGTTGGTTCTTTGAAAGAATAAATAAGATTGGCAAACCCTTATCCATCCTTATTAAAAAAAGAAAAGAAAAGACTCAAATCCATGCAATTGAAAATGAAAAGGGTGATATCACGACGGACCCTGCAGAAATCCAGAAGACCATCTATACCTATTTTAAAAATCTATATTCTAATAAGATGGAAAATGCAGAAGAAATGGACAGATTCCTAGATTTGTATGAATTACCAAAGCTGAATAAAGAAGATTTAAAAATCCTAAATAAACCAATATCAATCAATGAAATCGAAGATGTAATTAAAAACCTCCCAACAAAGAAAAGCCCAGGCCCTGATGGATTCACTGCCGAATTCTACAAGAAACTTAGAGAAGACCTAACACCACTACTTCTCAAACTCTTTAATGAAATTGAAAGGGAAGCAATACTCCCAAATTCATTCCTGGAAGCAAGCATTACCCTGATAACAAAACCAGAGAAGGACCCAACTAAGAAAGAGAACTACAGGCCAATCTCCCTAATGAACATAGATGCAAAAATCCTTAATAAGATACTGGCAAACAGAATCCAACAAGTCATCAAGAAGATTATACACCATGACCAAGTTGGATTCATCCCAGGGATGCAGGGATGGTTCAACATACGTAAATCAATAAATGTAATACACCATATTAACAGAACCAAAGACAAAAATCACATGATCATCTCAATAGACGCAGAAAAAGCTTTCGACAAAGTCCAGCACCTTTTCATGATAAAAACCCTACAGAAAATTGGAATAGAGGGTCTTTATCTCAACCTGGTAAAAGCTATCTATGACAAACCAACAGCCAATATTATACTAAATGGCCAAAAACTGAAAGCCTTCCCTCTAAAATCAGGAACAAACAAGGATGTCCACTGTCCCCACTCTTATTCAACATAGTTTTGGAAACTTTAGCCAGAGCAATTAGACAAGAGAAAGAAATAAAAGGAATAATGATTGGAAAGGAAGAAGTTAAATTATCATTATTTACAGATGATATGATACTTTACACAGAAGACCCCAAAAACTCCACTAAAAAATTGCTAGATTTAATAAGCAAATTCAGTAGTGTAGCTGGATACAAAGTCAATACTCAAAAGTCAATAGCCTTCCTCTACACAAATAACAAACTGACTGAAAGAGAAATTAGAGAAACAATACCTTTCACAATAACATCCAAAAAAATGAAATACCTAGGAATCAACCTCACAAAGGATGTAAAAGATCTATACACTGAAAACTACAGTACTCTGAAAAAGGAGATTGAAGAGGATATCAGAAAATGGAAAGATATCCCTTGCTCCTGGATAGGAAGAACCAATATAGTGAAAATGGCCATACTTCCAAAATTGTTATACAGATTTAATGCAATTCCAATCAAAATTCCAACAGCATATCTCACAGAATTAGAGAAAACAATCCTAAAATTCATTTGGAATCAGAAGAGACCTAGAATAGCAAAGGCAATTCTGGGCAACAAAGGCAAGGCAGGGGGCATCACAATCCCTGACTTGAAATTATACTATAAAGCTACTGTGATAAAAACAGTGTGGTACTGGCAAAAAAAAACAGACCTGAAGATCAATGGAACAGATTAGAAGATGCTGAAACAACCCCAGACATACTAAGCCACCTTATCTTTGACAAAGGTGCCAAACACATTCACTGGAAGAAAGCCTCTTTAATAAATGGTGCTGGAAAAACTGGCTCTACACATGCCGAAGATTAAAACTAGACCCATATCTTTCACCATGCACTAAACTAAATTCAAAATGGATCAGAGATCTAAATATTAAAACAGAAACATTAAATCTGCTGGAAGGTAGGATAGGTAAATCCCTTGAAGACATTGGTGTAGGCAAAGACTTTATGAATAAAAACTCAACCGCACGGGAACTATCCCAAAGAATCAATAACTGGGATCTCATCTTATTAAAAAGCTTTTGCACAGCAAGAGAAACCACCAACAGAGTGAAGAGACAACCCACAATGTGGGAAAAAATGTTTGCCAGCTGTTCCTCAGACAAAGGATTACTATCGAGAACATATAAAGAACTCAAAAAAATCAGACCTCCCAAATTTAAAGACCCACTCCAAAAATGGGCATCTGAGATGAATACATATTTCTCAGATGAAGAAATACTAATGGCAAATAAATATACAAAAAAATGTGCAACGTCACTAGTCACTCAAGAGATGCAAATTAAAACAACACTGAGATACCATCTCACCCCAGAAAGAATGGCTACTATAAAGAAATCAACTAATAACAAACGCTGGAGGGGCTGTGGGGAAAAAGGAACCCTTCTTCACTGTTGGTGGGAGTGTCAACTGGTACAGCCACTGTGGAAGTCAGTGTGGAGATTCCTCAAAAAACTAGGGTTGGAGGTCCCATTTGACCCAGCTATTCCCCTTCTGGGCATCTTCGCAGAAGAATTAAAAACATCGTACCACAGCGATATATGTGCACCCATGTTTATAGCAGCACAATTTGTAATAGCAAGATCTTGGAAACAACCCAAATGCCCATCAACTGAGGAATGGATAAGAAAGATGTGGTATTTTTATACAATGGAGTACTAATCAGCCATAAAGAAGGATACACTGGAGTCTTTTATAGGTAAACGGATGCAACTCGAGAAAATACTCATAAGTGAAATAAACCAGAAGCACATGTGTAAGCATCGTATTGTCTCTCTAGTATGAGAAACTGAAAGAGTAAATAAGATCCAAAATGTACAATAGACACGGTGAATCAAAAAGAAACTGGTCAATAAGAAAGAGAGACTGGAATAGGGAAAAGAAAGAAGGGAAAGGGAAAAAAATTGTATATATATATAAGATGGTTAAGATAGATACACTACCAATTTTACTTAGCTCATTGAAGAGTAAGGTTTGAGCCAATAATGTTTGGACAATTGAATGCTAATGTCTGGTATCCTGAATAACTAACTTAAAGATAATAATACGTAATGCATTGACCATTGTTACCCTCATATTATGTTGTTTTGAAAATTTGTTCTTTTTTTGATTTGTTTTGTTTTTTCTTCTCTTTAAAATAAAAAAAAACAAGATCCAAGAATATGCTGCTTACAAGAAACTCATTTAACTCAAAAAGAATTTCATAGAATGAAAATCAAAGGATGAAAAATAATACTACATTCTTAGGAACCCAGGAGAAAGCAGGAGCAGCTATTCTATTTGCAGACAAAGTGGATGTCAAGCCAAGACTGATCAGAAAAGACAAAAAGGTTACTAAATACTTGTTAAGGGACCAAGCCAAGAGGAAAAGATAGCAATCATAAATATATATGTATGAAATACCAGTGCACCCAAATATATAAAACAAACATTAATGGATATGAAAAATCAAGTAGCACTAATACATTTGTACAATTCCCCACTATCAATATACTATTGCAAATAGACAAATCAAATTGACAAAAAAATCAACAAAAAAATATCAGAGCTGAACCAAATCTTTGAACAAATGGACTTAGTAGATATCTACAGAATGTTCCACCTCATGACGTCAGAATACACATTTTTCTTGGCTTTACATGGGACATTCTCCAAAATAGACCATGTACTAACTCATAGAACATGTTTAAGTAAATGCAAAGAATTGAAATTCTTCCTGCATATTATCAGATCATAGTGCAACGAAACTGAAAATCAATGGCAAAAGAAACCACAAAAGCTGCATAAGCACATGGAAATTAAATAACACCCTCCTGAATAACCAATGAGTCACAGATGAAATTAAAGAAGAAATTAGACAGTTTCTACAATTGAATGATAATGACAATACAACATACCAAAACTTAGGGGACACAGTGAAAGCAGTCCGATGAGGGAAATTTAGAGCAGTGAATTCCCACATCAGAAAAACAGAGCAAGTTCAAATAAATAACTTAATATTGAACCTCAAGCTTCTAGAAAAACAAGAGAAAATTAAATGCAAGTGCATTCAAGGGAGGAAATTATAAAGATCAGAGCAGAAAGTAATACAATTGAAACTAAAAAATGATACAAAGAATCAACGAATGGAAGGGTTGGTTCATTGAAAGATTAAATAAGATTGAAAAAACCCTGAGCCAAATTTATCAAAAAAAAAAAAAAGGAAAGACTGAAATCCATGCGATTAGAAATGAAAAGGGTGAAATCACAACAGATTTGGCAGAAATCCAGAAGATCATCAATACCTACTTTGAGAACCTGTACTTTAATAAGATGGAAAATGCGGAAGAATATCTAGATTCCTAAATACATATTAATTACCAAAGCTTAATCAAGAAGATATAAAAATTCTAAATAACACCATATCAGTCAATGAAATTGAAGGAGTAATTTTAAAACTACCAACAAAGAACACCCAGGTCCTGACAGATTCACTGCTGAAATTTAGAGAAGATCTAATGCCACTACTCCTCAAGCTTTTTAATGAAATTGAAAGGAAAGTAATACTCTTAAACTCATTCCTGGAAGCAAGCATTACCCTGATGCCAAAACCAGAGAAGGATCCAACCAAAAAAGAGAACTACAGAGCAATCTCTTTAATGAACATAAATGTAAAAATCTTCAATAAGATTCTGGCAAACAGAATGCAGCAAATCATCAAGAAGATTATGCACCAGACTAAGTAGGATTCATCCCAGAAATGCAGGAATGGTTCAACATATGCAAATCAATAAATGTAATACACCATACTAACTGAACCAAGGACAAAAACCACATAATCATCTCAATAGATGCAGAAAAAACATTTGACAAAGTCCAACACCCATTCATGATAAAAACCTTACAGAAAATTGGAATGGAAGGTCTTTACCTCAATATGATAAAAGCCATTTATGACAAACCAACAGTCAACACCATACTAAATGTTCAAAAACTGAAAGCTTTCATTCTAAAATCAGGAACAAGACAAGGATGACCACTAACACCACTCCTATTCAATATAGTTCTGGAAACAGCAAAAGCAATTAGACAAGAGAAAGAAATAAAAGGAATAAGGATAGGAAAGGAAGAATTTAAATTACCATTATTTGTAGATGACATGATACTCTACATAGAAGACCCCAAAAACTCCACGAAAAGACTCCTTGATTTAATAAACAAATTCAGTGGTAAAGCAGGATATAAAGTCAACACTCAAAAATCAATAGCACTGCTGTACACAACAAACTCACTGAGAGAGAAATTAGGGAAACAACACTTTTCACAATAGCATCAAGAAAAATGAAATACTTAGGAATCAGTGGAACAAAGGAAGTAAAGGAACTTTACATTGAAAACTACAGTACTCTGAAAAAGGAGATTGAAGAGTGTATCAGCAAATGGAAAGATATCCCTTGTTCTTTGGTAGGAAGAACAAATATAGTAAACATGGCCATACTTCCAAAATTTACATACAGATTTAATGCAATCATGATCAAAATACCAACAACATACCTCACAGAACTAGAGAAAATAATTCCAAAATTTATTTGGAAGCAGAAGAGACCTAGAAGAGCAAAAGCAATTCTGGACAACAAAGGCAAGGCAGAGGGCATCATAATCCCCAACTTGAAATTATAGTACAAAGCTACTGTAATAAAAATAGCATGATACTGGCAAAACAAACAAACAAACAAACAAACAAAAACAGACCTAAAGATCAATGGAACACAAAAGAAGATGCAGAAACAACTCCAAAAACACTCAGCAACCTTATCTTTGACAAAGGGGTCAAACACCTTCACTGGAAGAAAGATAGCCTCTTTAATAAATGGGAAAACTGGCTTTCCACATGCGGAAGATTAGACCTAGACCTATATGTCTCACAATGCACTAAACTAAAATCAAAATGGATCAAAGATATAAATATAAAAACAGAAACACCTAATCTGTTGGAAGAAAAAGTAGGTAAAACTCTTGAAGACATAGATGTAGCCAAAGACAAAGAAGAAAACCCCAATCGCACAGGAAATATTACAAAGAATCAGCAAGTGAGATCACGTCAAATAAAAAGCTCTTGCACAGCAAAACAAACCACCGAGTGAAGAGACAACCCACAGAATGGGAAAAAAATTTTACCAGCTGTTTTTCAGACAAAGGACTAATATCTTGAATATATAAAATAGAACTCAAAAACCATCAGACCCCCCAAAATTTAAAGACCCAATCCAAAAATGGGCATCTGAAATGAATAGACACTACTCAGATGAAGAAATACAAACAGTAAATAAATATATGAAAAAAATGTTCAACATCATAAGAAATGTAAATTAAAACAACACTGACATTCCATCTCACTGCAGAAAGAATGGCTATCATCAAGAAATCAACCAATAACAGATGCTGGTGAGGCTGTGGGGAAAAAGGAACCGTTCTTCATTGTTTGTGGGAGTGTAAATTGGTACAACCACTGTGGAAATCAGTTTGGCGATTCCTCAAAAACTAAAATTAGAGCTTCCATTTCACCCAGCTGTTCCCTTTCTTGGTATCTTCCTGAGAGAGTTAAAAGCATCATAACACAGAGATACATGCACACACATGTTTACAGCAGCACAATCTGCCATGGCTAGATCTTGGAAACAGCCCAGATGCCCATCAACAGATGAATGGATAAAGAAAATGTGATTTTTATATATAATGGCATACTACTCTGCCATAAAGAAGGATAACCTTGAAACTTTTTTAGATAGATGGATGACCTTGAGAGCATAACTTAAAGAGAAATAAATTGAACATACATGTTTAAATATCACATTGTTTCTCTTCTGTGAGAAACGCAAAGGGTAGACAAGCACCAAAATGGATGATATATATTGGGAAGTAGAAAGAAAATGTTCATGTGGGAAGGAGAACAATGGAAAGAGAAGGAGGAAGGGAAGAAAGGGAAAATGAAAAAAGAGAACAGAAGGAAAAAATGGAAACAAAATTTGTAAATGAAGAGGGCAAATAGGGTTGAAGGGAGGGGAGGAGAATGGGAAAAAAAGAAAAATTAAGATATATTATTTACAGGTATAAATTCCTGTTATGAATGTGATCTATATATATATATAAAGTATACTAATAAAATTAATTTTAAAAAAAATAAGATTACCCCGTGCATATAATAAACTATCAAAAATCAAAGAGAAGGAGAGGGTTGTGAAAGCATCAATAGAAAGGAAGCAAATTACATACAAAGTAATTCCAATAAGCTTAGCAGCAGACTTCTCAGTAGAAACTTTTAAACCAAGCACAAAAAGACAAGTACTGCATGCTGTCACTCATATGTGGAATGCATAAACATTGATCTCACAGACTGGGGATATAGCTCGGTGATAGAGCACTAGTCTAGTATGTGTAAGGACCTGGGTTGTGATTTCACTACACGAAAAAATAAAATTATCCTGGAAGTAGAGAGTAGAGTGGTGGTTACCAGAGGTTCGGGTCATGAGGAGGGAAGAGAGGTAGGGAAATGTTGGTCTAAGGGTATAAAATTATAGTTAGATATGAAAAATATTGTTAAAATATCCAGAATACACACATACATTCAAACAGAAACAAGAAATATCTTGGAGCTGGTGGTGTGGCTGGGGGAAAAGGACAGGAGATCAAGAAGAGAAAAGGGGACAACTCTTAATGTTTAGGGAGTTTTTTTCTGAGTGATGAGAATACTCTAGCATCCATTGTGGTAATGGTTGCACAGTACTGAACAAACTAAAAACTATTAGATTACATATTTTAAATGAATGAGCTGTATGATATATAAATTCTTTCTCCAGAGAGATATTTTTAAAAAACAGAAAAAAAATCTAGAATTTAGGAGAAATTCCCATTTATAAGGAAATAACAAAATGATGCTAATATCCAACATTGGCTTTTACTATAACAACAAACTACAGATCAAACATCAAAATCTAAAACAAAATTCAAATTTAGAACAAGAAAGGAGAGGAGACATTTGATTTTTAAACTGTCACAAATTCCCTCAAAGCTTTTTCATACCCTTTTCTAGCAGCCAAATTCTTCATGTGCTTATTGTATATTTACATGGAATATTTCTAGTTGCACATATTTGTGAATCACACAAAAAGTATTTGTAGTTGTAAATTTCAAATATTATCTGGCAAAATTTGGCTATTTTATTTTTCTTTTTAAACAAATAAATCCTGTTTCCCCAATGATTTCAATTATAAATCAGGAACATGATCACACAGAAAACAAAAAGAGTTTATGTCCCCCCTCCCCAAATAAGATAAATGATAGGAAGATAGTCCTGTGGTCTTTCCAGAATTTTGATCCCTAGTATATGAAGCTTTCCAGAAAAATCCAAATATGTGCTGTGGAAATACATCATTTATCTCCACCCTTTACCATGTCTCTAAATTTATAACTTCCTGCCCGTGGTTTATTTAAAAATAAGGCCTATTAAAAGTATCACAGAAAGTCAAGGACAAAAGAATTGTAGGTACAAGTCATCAACCTTCACACACAGATCAAAACAATAGCGTAACAAGAACCCATAACAAGATTCCAAAACTTTCATCTTCTAATATCTGGGTTGTGCTTATGTATCTCCTTCAATGGGAATAAACCTAAAATGCTTCCCAAGAATGAGAAGAGCCTAGGATTTGCTCCAAAAGAAAGAAGGAGCTAAAATTGGACAATACCTTCAGTTTTGCCACTAATGTTTCCTAAGACTTAGGGTCAGTTCCTTTTCCCACAGAACCTTAGCTTACTCATGCCTTTCCTGCTAAATTCTAAGAAAATGAAAAGATGAACTAGAAACTGAAAGGCACTCTGAATTCATTGGATAAAGACCCTTTATATATCTATTACTGTAGTTATTATTACAATAAAACATAGTGTCGCCCCAGATACAACTACACAGGCTACACAGATACAACCAGGGGAAAAAATAGAATCTTCACTTTCACTAAGTAACCATATGAACTAGAATCTAGTCAGCCATCACCCACAGAACATTTTTCATACCCAAAATATGTTAATATGTGAAATGAGTAAAATATACAGCCCATACTTCGAAAAATATTTGAGGTAAAAAGAGAAGTCAGGGAAAAACATACACAGTAATGAGACAAAAACACATAACAAGAAATATTCTGTCTTCGGTGCCAAAAAAATGAGAAGGGAAGGGAAGGGAAGGGAAGGGAAGGGAAGGGAAGGGAAGGGAAGGGAAGAGAAGAGAAGAGAAGAGAAGAGAAGAGAAGAGAAGAGAAGAGAAGAGAAGAGAAGAGAAGCGAAATGCTAAGGTTGAATGTGATAGCACATGCCTGTAATTTCATTATGCTGGAGGCTGATGCAGAAGGCTCACAATTCCAAGCCCAGCCTGGGCAACTTGGTGACTTAGTGAGACCCTGTCTCAAAATGGAAATAAAAAATAAATTAAAAAAAAAGCTGGAGATGTAGTTCAGTGCCAGAGTGCCCCCTGGATTTTATCCCCAAACTGCAAAAGAAAAAAGAAAGAAAAAGGACAAGAAAAACAAAGAAAGAAATGCTACAAACAAGTACAATCTGAACGAATCTCACAGACATAGCAATGAATGAAGAAAGGCAAATACAAAGGAATATGTATTGCATGATTCCATTTATATGAAATTTAAGAACATATGCCACTAAACCGTGTTATCAGAATTCATGATAGTGGTACCTTTTCCAGGTAGGTAAATGAAAATGGACTGATGGGCCGGTGAGATGGCTCAGCGGCTTAAGCGCCTGCCCGGCAAGCGCAAGGGCCCGAGTTCGACTCCCGGATCCCACATACGAAAAAGGGGCCGGTGATATCGCTCAGTGGCACGGGCGCCTGCTGGCGCGTGAGGTCCTGAGGTCGACCCCCCGGTACCCACAAAAAAAAAAAAAAAAAAAAAAAAAGAAAATGGACTGAGAAGGTGCACAGGGCACCGGAAATGTTCTAGATCTTGACGTAGATGATGGCTTCCTGAACAAATACATATGTAAAAATTCATCAACCTGCACACTTAAAATGTGTACCCTTTGTGCATGTTATACCACAAAATAAAAACAAATTAATAAAAGCAATAGGTACCTTCAGGGTGACATATAGAGGCAGATAACTGTGACACCTTTCCTCACCCATCACAAGGTTCACACTACAAAAAGACAGGTTTACAAGGAAAAAAACATAATACATTTATTTAATCAAAGTTTTACATGACATGAGAGTTTTCTGAAATCCATACCCAGAGACCCAGGATAAACTATTTTTATATTCTGATAAAAAATGGACAGCTAGGTAGAAAAATATGATTGGACAAAAAGGTGTAATCTGGTAGTAACAGGCTGAGGGGCCTGTCTGTTTGGATTGTTTGTAGCCACTCTGCAGCATCCCTCCCTCTGAATATGGGGCAGGACCCCACTGGAATGAGGGTTTTGAAGGGAGAAAGAAGGGAAAGTGTGACCTTTCTAGGTTTTATGGATTGCTTTGGAGGGGAGAGTTCTAGTGTCTATGACTCACCTGCAGGACCCTAGTGTCTATTGCTCACTTTCATGACTGGCCTCAGTGGAGAAAGAAGGGCAAGACACAAGAGGACAACAGAAGGGCAAGAAGCCTTGCTCCTTATCCTATTTCAGAGGATTACCAAATTCGTTCATTTCCAAGTCCTCAGCACACTAAAGTGCCACACTTTGGTGTATGGTGTGACTGAGCCTGATGGACTGAATGTAGCTATGTGAAACTATAACGAATGAAGCTCAGAGGAACAGCTGCAGGAATGACTATGCCAGAGACAGATAGCCTCCCTCAGAGAACATTTCATGAGTGTGGCTTCAATATGACAAGGGCTGGTGGCAACGGTGGAAGAGAGAAGTCTTTCCCTGTGAAGGAAGAGCTAGAGGTTCCTACATAGTCAAAGACTGTTCCAAGTCATTAGAAATATCGTGATTATAACAGGAGGCTTAAGGAGAAAGAGCTGGAAAAAGCATTCTCAACAGAATGAATGGAGAATGATTCCTGACTCAGAATTTTGGTATCATATGTGTCTCGGTTACTTTTCTCTCGTTGCTGGGACAAAATACCTGACACCCACAATTAAGGAAGGAAAGGTTTATTTGGCTCACAGTTTGTGGAGGTTTCAATCCATAATCAGCTGGCTCCAAGGCAGAGTGGCACATGGCAGAGGGCAACTGTTCATGGCGGTGGAAGGCAGCAAAAACATCAAGAGCAAAAGGGAGGAGCGAGAGAGAGAGAGCAACCTCTTTCCCTCCCTTATATTACATGCAGGCTGCCGGCCCCAGGGTGGGCGTAGCACTCACACCCATAATCCCAGCATTAGACCATGAATCAGTCATAAACTCCAGAAGCCCGCCTCCACGACTGCATGAGGCTTTGAGGGGACATCTAGACACAAACCATAACATTCCACCCCTGGACCCCCAAAGACTCATGCACATCCCTTTATGCAAAAGGTATTTTGGTCCATCTCTAAGAGTTGCCAAAGTCCCAACAGTTTAAGCATTGCTCAAAAGTCTAAGTCCCAAGTCTCCTCCGAGATCTAAGGCAAACTCTTAGCTGTGAGCCACTCTGCAAATGAAAAGAAACTTAAACACTTCCAACATTCAATGGCACAAGATAGACATTACCATTCCAAAATGTACAAACAGGGGAATACAAAGGAATGGGACCAAAGCAAGTCCAAAATCCATCAGGGCAAATACTAAGTCCTGTGGTTCCATGTGGAACATCGGAAGCAATCTGTGGTAAGTTGTGAGCTCCAAAGGGCTTGTGTGGCTCCGCCCCTATGGCACTTCCGGTGGTTGTAGCGCCCATGGCTTCTCTCTTAGGCCTGCTCAGCTCCCTCTTCACAGGTTTCCTCAGACGATCCACGTTCCTGGCTTCTGCAAACTTCTGGGGTCTCCACTGTGTCTTTGGCTTCACACTCCCAGCTTCACACAGTGCCCTCTCAGGGGCACCCTGCCTGGCCTCCCAGGCCTTCTGAAATCTAGGTGGAAGCCTGCTTAACCTCAGAACTCTTGCACTCTGCATGGGCCTAAAACTAGTGCCACGTGGATGATACCAAGGTCTGCTGCCAGCTGGAACAGTAGCCAGGCTTTCTCTCTTGGCTGTAGGGCTTGGGTGCCTGGATCGCTGAGCACGCTGAACCTGATTCTGAGGAACAAATTCTCTATGCTGCCACCATTTTGGAACCTGGTGCAGCCATCGCCATTCTGGGACATAGTGTGGCTGCCGCCATTCTGGGACATGGTGCTCTGAAGCTTTCTCCTCAGAGCAAAGTCTTTTACTTTTGCAGTTTTGAGGCTGCAAAGGGTGGAGGCTTGCTGCTTCTTTTGATGTCCTCAGGCCATCTTTTATATTCTCCTGTTCCTTCTCAGCAATTGAGATCTTCTCAGCTCTACCTTTGCAGTCCACAGCTTCACTGGAGCTTCCTTTCTGGCCAAACTCACATTTTAAATCATTCTTCTGAGCTCCTTGTTCTTGATTCTCAACATAAATCTGGCTAAAAGCCCCCAACAGTAGCCATGCCACTGCCTCAACATTAGACTGCCTTGAAATTCTTTCTGCTAGTTTACTTAGTCCGCTGCCATTAATCTTAGTCTCAGGCAAAATCTCTGGACATGAGCAAAATGCAGACAAACTTTTTGCCAAGCCATAACACACATGTTCTGGAGTCCAGCAGCCAATGCAGTCTTTCTTCCCAGCAGAAACCTCCCAAGCTCAGTTTTTACCGGCAGGGTTTCTATCAGCCTTCTGGTGTCCCGAGCTCTGACCAGGATCTCCCATACAGAACAGCCTAAGGCATTTCAGCTCTACTCCTTCAGGCGACATTTCTGAACCTTTCCAAACTCTTCCCACAAGCCATTCCCAAAGGCTCTTGAACCACATGGTCGGGTATAGTCACAGCAATGACCCCACTTCTCTGGTACCAAATTCTGTCTCGGTTACTTTTCTCTCGTTGCTGGGACAAAATACCTGACACCCAAAATTAAGGAAGGAAAGGTTTATTTGGCTCACAGTTTGTGGAGGTTTCAATCCATAATCAGCTGGCTCCAAGGCAGAGTGGCACATGGCAGAGGGCAATAGTTCATGGCGGTGGAAGGCAGCAAAAACATCAAGAGCAAAAGGGAGGAGCGTGCCCAAGAGCATGAGAGCGAGCAACCTCTTTCCCTCCCTTATATTACATGCAGGCTACCTGCCCAAGGGTGGGCGTAGCACTCACACCCATAATCCCAGCATTAGACCATGAATCAGTCATAAACTCGAGAAGCCCACCTCCATGACTGCATGAGGCTTTGGGGGGACATCTAGACACAAACCATAACAGTATGTAAGTTATCTTGAAACAACTTCACATCGGAACACTCAGTCTACTTTTAACTGGCGAAAGTCAGAACTCATGGATGTCTGCAGACTCCTCAGATAGTCATGAAAATGGCATCTATTGATTCCAAGAGCACCTGACAAGCAGCCAAGGGCAAATGGCAGCATGTAAAGAGAGGAACTGAACCCGTCTCTGCTCACCTGTCCCACTCAATTTCTCCAACAATAATGCATGCCTGTAATTCCAGCACTGAGGGAAGCTGAAGGAGGAGGATCACTTACTTGTTCAAGTCCTGCCCGGGAAGCAGAGTAGACATTTTCTCAAAAAAAAAAAAAAAAAGTCAAAATGTCTGGGGAAAATAACTCAGTGATAGAGTATTCCTGGGTGTGGAGGATTTGGCCAAGGAATGAATGGTTAAACTGAAGGGCAAAAGCCCATGCAGGTTCTGTGAGGACTGAATGGTTAAATGACAAGAAGTTTAGATTAGCGAGGCATGATGTGCCTGGCCATCATCCTTCCCCTTCCTCCGAGAAAACCGCCTCGCCTAGAGACAGTTCCCCCCCAAACTGCTTTTCTTCTGTTTTTTCTCTTACAGTGATATTCTTTTTTTTATTTTATTTTATTTTTTTTTTTATTTTAAAGAGAAGAAAAAAAAACGAATCAAAAGAAGAACAAATTTTCAAAACAACATAATAGGAGGGTAACAATGGTTAATACATTACGTATTACTATCTTTAAGTTAGTTATTCAGGATACCAGATATTAGCATTCAATTGTCCAAACATTATTGGCACAAACCTTACTCTTCAATGAACTAAGTAAAATTGGTAGTGTATCTATCTTAACCATCTTATATATATATATATATATATACACAATTTTTTTCCCTTTCCCTTCTTTCTTTTCCCTATTCCAGTCTCTCTTTCCTTTTGACCAGTTTCTTTTTGATTCACCATGTCTATTGTACATTTTGGATCTTATTTACTCTTTCAGTTTCTCATACTAGAGAGACAATACGATGCTTACACATGTGCTTCTGGTTTATTTCACTTATGAGTATTTTCTCGAGTTGCATCCATTTACCTATAAAAGTCTCCAGTTTATCCTTCTTTATGACTGAATAGTACTCCATTGTATAAAAATACCACATCTTTCTTATCCATTCCTCAGTTGATGGGCATTTGGGTTGTTTCCAAGATCTGGCTATTACAAATTGTGCTGCTATAAACATGGGTGCACATATATCGCTGTGGTACGATGTTTTTAATTCTTCTGGGAAGATGCCCAGAAGGGGAATAGCTGGGTCAAATGGGACCTCCAACCCTAGTTTTTTGAGGAATCTCCACACTGACTTCCACAGTGGCTGTACCAGTCGACACTCCCACCAACAGTGAAGAAGAGTTCCTTTTTCCCCACAGCCCCTCCAGCATTTGTTATTAGTTGATTTCTTTATAGTAGCCATTCTTTCTGGGGTGAGATGGTATCTCAGTGTTGTTTTAATTTGCATCTCTCGAATGACTAGTGATGTTGCACATTTTTTTGTATATTTATTTGCCATTAGTATTTCTTCATCTGAGAAATGTGTATTCATCTCAGATGCCCATTTTTGGAGTGGGTCTTTAAATTTGGGAGGTCTGATTTTTTTGAGTTCTTTATAAGTTCTCGATAGTAATCCTTTGTCTGAGGAACAGCTGGCAAACATTTTTTCCCACATTGTGGGTTGTCTCTTCACTCTGTTGGTGGTTTCTCTTGCTGTGCAAAAGCTTTTTAATAAGATGAGATCCCAGTTATTGATTCTTTGGGATAGTTCCCCTGCGGTTGAGTTTTTATTCATAAAGTCTTTGCCTACACCAATGTCTCCAAGGGTTTTACCTATCCTACCTTCCAGCAGATTTAGTGTTTTTGTTTTAATATTTAGATCTCTGATCCATTTTGAATTTAGTTTAGTGCATGGTGAAAGATATGGGTCTACTTTTAATCTTCGGCATGTGTAGAGCCAGTTTTTCCAGCACCATTTATTAAAGAGGCTATCTTTCTTCCAGCGAATGTGTTTGGCACCTTTGTCAAAGATAAGGTGGCTTAGTATGTCTGGGGTTGTTTCAGCATCTTCTAATCTGTTCCATTGATCTTCAGGTCTGTTTTTTTGCCAGTACCACACTGTTTTTATCACAGTAGCTTTATAGTATAATTTCAAGTCAGGGATTGTGATGCCCCCTGCCTTGCCTTTGTTGCCCAGAATTGCCTTTGCTATTCTAGGTCTCTTCTGATTCCAAATGAATTTTAGGATTGTTTTCTCTAATTCTGTGAGATATGCTGTTGGAATTTTGATTGGAATTGCATTAAATCTGTATAACAATTTTGGAAGTATGGCCATTTTCACTATATTGGTTCTTCCTATCCAGGAGCAAGGGATATCTTTCCATTTTCTGATATCCTCTTCAATCTCCTTTTTCAGAGTACTGTAGTTTTCAGTGTATAGATCTTTTACATCCTTTGTGAGGTTGATTCCTAGGTATTTCATTTTTTTGGATGTTATTGTGAAAGGTATTGTTTCCCTAATTTCTCTTTCAGTCAGTTTGTTATTTGTGTACAGAAAGGCTATTGTTTTTTGAGTATTGACTTTGTATCCAGCTACACTACTGAATTTGCTTATTAAATCTAGCAATTTTTTAGTGGAGTTTTTGGGGTCTTCTGTGCAAAGTATCATGTCATCTGCAAATAATGATAATTTAACTTCTTCCTTTCCAATCATTATTCCTTTTATTTCTTTCTCTTGTCTAATTGCTCTAGCTAAAGTTTCCAAAACTATGTTGAATAAGAGTGGGGACAGTGGACATCCTTGTCTTGTTCCTGATTTTAGAGGGAAGGCTTTCAGTTTTTGGCCATTTAGTATAATATTTGCTGTTGGTTTGTCATAGATAGCTTTTACCAGATTGAGATAAAGACCCTCTATTCCAATTTTCTGTAGGGTTTTTATCATGAAAAGGTGCTGGACTTTGTCAAAAGCTTTTTCTGCATCTATTGAGATGATCATGTGATTTTTGTCTTTGGTTCTGTTAATATGGTGTATTACATTTATTGATTTACGTATGTTGAACCATCCCTGCATCCCTGGGATGAATCCAACTTGGTCATGGTGTATAATCTTCTTGATGATTTGTTGGATTCTGTTTGCCAGTATCTTATTAAGGATTTTTGCATCTATGTTCATTAGGGAGATTGGCCTGTAGTTCTTTCTTAATTGGGTCCTTCTCTGGTTTTGGTATCAGGGTAATGCTTGCTTCCAGGAATGAATTTGGGAGTATTGCTTCCCTTTCAATTTCATTGAAAAGTTTGAGAAGTAGGGGCGTTAGGTCTTCTCTAAATTTCTTGTAGAATTCGGCAGTGAATCCATCAGGGCCTGGGCTTTTCTTTGTTGGGAGGTTTTTAATTACATCTTCAATTTCATTGGTTGATATTGGTTTATTTAGGATTTTTAAATCTTCTTGATTCAGCTTTGGTAATTCATACGAATCTAGGAATCTGTCCATTTCTTCTGCATTTTCCATCTCAGTAGAATATAAATTTTCAAAATAGGTATAGATGATCTTCTGGATTTCTGCAGGGTCCGTCGTGATATCACCCTTTTCATTTTCAATTGCATGGATTTGAGTCTTTTCTTTTCTTTTTTTAATAAGGATGGATAAGGGTTTGTCAATCTTATTTATTCTTTCAAAGAACCAACTTTTTGCTTCATTGATTCTTTGTGTTGTTTTTTTAGTGTCCAATACATTAATTTCTGCTCTGATCTTTATAATTTCCTCCCTTGTACGGGCTTTTGGCTTAACCTGCTCTTCTTTTTCTAGAAGCTGGAGGTTCACCCTTAAGTTGTTTATTTGCGCTTGCTCTATTTTCCTAATATAAGTATTTAATGCTATAAATTTCCCTCTTAGGACTGCTTTCATTGTATCCCATAAGTTCCGGTATGTTGTACTGTCATTATCATTCAGTTGTAGAAAGTGTCTAATTTCTTCTTTAATTTCATCTGTGACCCATTGGTTGTTCAGGAGGGTGCTGTTTAATTTCCATGTGTTTAGGGAGTTTTTGTGAGATCTTTTGCCATTGATTTCCAATTTCATTGCACTATGGTCTGATAATATGCATGGGATAATTTCAATTCCTTTGCATTTACTTAAGCAGGTTTTATGAGCTAGTATGTGGTCTATTTTGGAGAACGTCCCATGTGCAGCTGAGAAAAATGTGTATTCTGATGTTGTGGGATGGAACACTCTGTAGACATCTACTAAGTCTATTTGTTCAAAAGTTTGGTTCAGTTCTACTATTTCATTATTGATTTTCTGTCCAGTTGATCTGTCTTTTTGTGACAGTGGAGTATTGAGATCTCCCAATATAATTGTATTAGTGCTTATTTGATTTTTCATGTCCTTTAGTACTTGTTTTATATAGCTGGGTGCATTGGTATTTGATGCATATATATTTATGATCGTTATCTCTTCCTCTTGGATTGTTCCCTTTACAAGGATGTAATGACCGTCTTTATCTCTCTGAATCCTTCTTGGCTTGAAGTTCACTTTGTCTGCAAAAAGAATAGCTACCCCTGCTTTTTTCTGGGTTCCTGTGGCATGGAGTATTGTCTTCCATCCTTTGACTTTCAGTCTATGAATTTCTTTCTGAATTAAATGTGTTTCTTGTATACAGCATATTGTTGGATCTTGCTTCTTGATCCATTTCGCCAGTCTGTGCCTTTTGATTGGTGAATTGAGACTGTTAACATTGATGGTTAAAACTGATATGTATTGACTTATACTTGTCATGATATTTTCCTGTTGTTGGTTCCCACTCTTTGTTTTTCCCCTTTCCTGCTATTTAATTATCTGCCCTGCCTGGTGGATTCCTTCTGTTGGGGTTCCTATCTCTTTCTAGAATGTCCTTCAGCACACTTTGGAGTGCTGGTTTGGTGGTCATAAATTTTCTCAGATGTTCTTTGTCATGAAAGTATTTTATTTCTCCATCAATTTTGAAAGATAGTTTTGCAGGGTACATCAATCTGGGTTGAAAATTATTTTCCTTTAGAGCTTGAAATACATCATTCCAAGCTCTTCTTGCCTTGAGGGTTTGTGCTGAAAAGTCAGCTGTGATTCTGATGGGTTTTCCTTTATAGGTGATTTGTCTCTTGTCCCTAACAGCTTTTAAGATTCTGCCCTTCTGTTGAATTTCTGGGATCTTGACTATAATATGTCTGGCTGAAGTTTTTTTTTTTATCATGTCTAGTTGGTGTTCTAAAAGCTTCACTTATAGGGGCATCAAATTCCTTTTCTCTTCCAGGAAAGTTCTCCCTGATTATGTCTTTGAACAAGGTTTTAATGTCATTGATGCTATCTCCTGCTTTTTCATTTATTCCAATTATTCTTAAGTTGTTTATCTTTGAGTCATCTAGCAGCTGCTGAATTGATTTTTCATGGTCCCTTGCTGTTTTTAAGAATTCTTCCTTTTCATGATCACTAATTGCAAGCCTGTCTTCTATATCTGAGATTCTGTCCTCGCATTGGCTTAATCTGCTACAAATACTTTCAATGGAATTTTTGTTCTCTTGGATATCTGCTTGAATCTGCCTTATGGATTCCATTTCTTTCCTATGCTGAGCATTCATGGTTTCTATAGTTTTCTTAAGCTCATCTATTTTTTTGTCTGTATCAGCTATAGTGTCCTTAAGCATGGTCTTCAATGTGGACATTATCTCTGCAGTTATCTGTGAGATTATTTCTGTTTTAATTTTTTCCAGAGCCTCATTCAGTTGCTTTGTTGTTACCACTTCAGATAGGCCAGGTGGGTGGCTTTCGGATTGTCCCACCTCGTTGCCCCCTAGGTTTGCCTTTGGTGAATTGGATGTGTGGGGTTGCATCTTGTTTAAGTGTCGTCTCATTTTTTCTTTCTTTAATTCCTGGGGTGATGTTTGCAAATTACCTATGGTAGGTTACTTTATTGCTAGTGTTTCAGATCTTTAGAAGATGACTACTTCTCTGCAGTATCTTCCAAGTGGAGCTTGCTTTTGGGTTTTGAGCTTTCTGCCAGATCCTACCTCTTCAATTCGTTGAGTATGCGAAGTTGCTACCTGTTTGGCCCAGTCCTTGATTCTTTGGTACTGTGCCACTGTATTTTCTGTGTCCCTTAGTCAATCTCAATCACGAAATATCAGGAAGGAAAGATGTTTAGTACAATTATTTCACATTTGGCTATAATGTTAACTAAAGCATCAAACACAGCCTAGAAAATGACAGACTGAGCTAACCAGTTATTTACCACTTTTAGCTGTATAGAGTTGCAGTTATATAACAAAATCTAAAACACACCAGAAAAATTATATGCAGTATACAAGTCCTATGTATGTCAATTTTTCCCTGAGGAGTTTAAATTTAAAATGAGTTAAGGAGGAAATAGAGTGTTGGGAGAATAGGAAGGAATTAGATGTAAGGTTAGAGGACCAAGAGGGATCCCACTAAAATTGGGACACTGGTGCAGAGGACTGGTGGTAAAAAGAGAAGGAAGGGATAAAAGGAAGAACAGATCACAACCACAATCACAAAGAAGTTAGAGGCGCTGTTTACACTCATATAAAAAACCAGAGAGAATAATGAAGGAAAGAGCAAATACACATACAGAAACAAAAACAAAGATAAAAACAATAAAACAGACAAAACAAAAATAAAACCCCACCAAAAAAAAAAAAAAAAAACCTTCGCCAGAACAAAAAACAAATGAGTGAGAAAAAAATAAAAAAAAATAAAAAAAATAAAAAGAATCAGTTCCAGGTGTTGACTCTGCTGTAGGCAGGCACCGTGTGGTGACAGAGTCCTGTTCCGTGCAGGTCGGTCCCAGTAAGCCAGGAGTGGCCCTCTGGCAGGGCGGTGAGCAGAGGCCCGTACTTTCAGGCAGAGACCAGTCTAGCTCGCCTGCCTCTCTCAGTGCCCTTTCACTATCCCTGGCCCTGAGAGGCGCAGCGCGCTGTCCGAAGCACTGGTTCCCTGTACTGGTTTCCCGCCGCTCTGATTTTCACCATGCCCCCCACAATGGCGCCGGGCCAGTCGCTATCTGGCGCGGGACAGGTGTGGCTGAGAGACCAGTCTTGTTCGCCTACTGACCTCAGCACACTTTCGTGGGCCTGAGAGGCCCCGCGCTGCCCTGTCCAGAGCACGAGTGTCCAGCGCTGTTTTTCTATCGCGCCACTCTGAGTTTTGCCACACCCCCCACAATGGCGCCTGGCCGGTCGCTCTCTGGCGCAGGGCAGCTGTGGCTGAGAGACACTCACCGCCAGCCAGCGCAGTTCTCCGCCGCTCCCCCGCCTCGCCGCTGTCTCAGGATCCTCCGTGGGGGCTCCCTGGGCGCCAGCTGTGACCATGTGTCCCTAGAATTGAGCTTCTGTCGCGCTGCGATTCCTGGGATGGTAGAAGGTGTGCGCGCGCGGTCTGCTCCTTCTTCTTTGTTGGAAATCACCCTTCACTGGTGCCAGGGGTCCCAGATGGCGCTTCAGAACTTTTCTGGGTTCCGGGGAGGCATCTCCCCCCCCTCCTGCACTTTCCCGGTCGCTATAGTCCCGTGTTCCAACGGTAACTTTTAGAGAGAGTTTCGCTGCCTGCTTCTTACTCATCCGCCATCTTTTTCCCCTCCCCCTTTTTTTCTTACAGTGATATTCTAAATAAAACCCTCAGAGTTCTTGGCTTCAGTGCTACTTCACCCTAATGCTGGGTGCTCTTGGTTGAGTAGCCCCTCTTCACCCTTTCAGTGATTGGACTAAGTCTCATCTCTGAGTAATCTTTCATTCTCTACGCCACCATGGTCACACACTGTGACACCTGGGTTTGATCCCTAATACCAAAAAAAAAAAAAAAAAAAAAAATCAACAATAGAAGAGCTAGGTCCTCTAGAAGGAGAACCTGAGATGAGAATTCAGGAGCACATGATTTGAGGATGTAGTCATCAGAAAAGGGGAGCAGCTATAAGGAGACAAGGGTAGCAGGCTAGGAAGAATTGGAGATCCAGAGTGGATGAAGGAAGGTCACTGCAGAGATGAATCCTTTAGGCAAGAAACCCTTTAGGCCTCCATGTCAGCCACTTTCTGCTGGTTCATTGGAAGGGCAGCGACCTTCGCCAGTTCTTTGGAGAAAGGGAAACTCAGTAATGTTAACAGCCAACACACCCAGCAGCTGGAATGGTGCAGCAGTCTGATCGAGAGACCTAGGCTGGACAGTGTACACCACAGTGGCCACTTGCACACTCTACCCATCTTTACATAAGAAGTTTGTGTTGGCAGTCAGATGCATCCACTGCTTTTTTTTTTTTTTTTTTTTTTGCAGTCCTCATGGTTTGTACAGGCAGCATCCTAAAAATTCATCTGGTTTTCCACAAAAGAAATCTCATTTTCATATCAAAGACAAAGACTGGTTCCAGTGATCCTGCATATTCCTGCATGAGCAGCAATAGCAAAACAAAGTAATTATAATTATCAGAAGGCCATGGCACTGGGCTTGTTTGCCTTCAGAAATGAATTTCTTTCAAAAACCAGGAAGCAGGGAAGGAAGAAGGGAAAAAAAGAAAATTGGGGAGGAGGAGAGAAAGTATCTTCTCTCAAGCCATAAATCATAGAAATTGAATTAGATCATCTCAAATTGAGGGACAAAAAGCCAGTTATAGATCCATCTCACGACACTGGCTGACATGGATTCCATTTGTGACTCACTCAACAACATTACTTATTCTGAGTGCTCCTCTGACAACGCAAGCACTTAACATGAAGACGTGTGTAACACTACAGGAGGAAAAGGGAAACAGCGAACTCTGATGATTTGCCTGGAAACCAAACTCTGAGCGTCAGCATTTGCATTTCTGAAGCCTGCTATCAGTTTCTCTGCTGAATTCTCCAGATTTCCAGCACCCTATTCTCTTTCCAGATACAATCAAAATATTTTTATCTTAACATTAGGGAACTAGATCCATACTAGGAGACTAGTATGGTAACTAGGTGAGTCAGAAACCAGGGGTAATGAGGCTACCTTGGTAAAGAGTTTATCTGTGGGTATGGGTGCAGTTAAAAGAAACCTATAAGGACAGGGGAATGTCCTGGGGATTACAAGAGCAGAGCTGTTCCCTGACCTGGGTGAGAAGGCAGAAAGGGTGAGAGCTATAACTGACAGAGAAGAGCTGGGACTTGAGAACTGTGGCCCCCAGGGCAGAACTGCACCTTTTGGTAAAGTAGGTAGGGTGAAAAAATACCCCAAACAGCCACTCTTCTGATCACCTGTCAGTGCCGCCATTGTCTGACTCTATTTAGAAGCCATACGACCAAGTTCTGCCCCAGAGATCTGCAGAGGGCATCAGGCAGGGTGAAGAAGACTGCAGAGAGGCAAGCGATCATCGCCAGTACAGCATCAGCTAGACGAAGCATGACACTGATATATTTCATAAACAGGTTAGCAGTTATAGCTCTGAAAAACATCGCTCTTTTGAATTATTCCTTTTCAGCAGCTCCTCATGCGTTATTGATGATAACAACTGCCACATGTCAGGCACTGTACCAGATGCTTTACCATTAGTCATTTTATGCTACTGAGCCCTCACAATAACTGTGGATGGCAGGTAGATTAGCTTCATTATGCAAAGGGTCAACCTGAGACTTCAAGTGAGTTAAACCAGCTTAATGTCACCCACCAAGGACATGAAGGAGACAAGGTGAGAACCCCAAGCTCTGGGACCCCACAGCCCATGAAGGAGACAAGGTGAGAACCTCAAGCTCTGGGACCCCACAGCCCATGTTCTTTCTTCTGTCCTGTGTTTCTATAACAAAGATGTTACCAATGTCCAAAACTCTTTAGAAGTTTTGATCATTTTCAGAGTGCCTTTAAGATTCTTACCCTCCTGCTAAAAGAGAGAGAGAAGAAGAGAGAGGGGGAGAGAGAGAGAGAAATCAATTACATCACTTTATATTCACATATTTTTAACAAAAACAACAAAAAAGATGGTGATGATTCATCTCTACCACATTCACCAGATGTAAGGCCAGATGATGTTTGACTATTTCTAAAAGTCAAGTTAAATTCACCCTCAAAGAACTGAAGATATTAAAAATAAGTTTGAAAGATAACTCTAAACAAGAAGTCTCAAGAAACAACATCTATAATACGTACACAACAGTTCAGAAAGCAATACCTTTAAGACCAACTGTGGTTTTCCTAAAGAATAATCCCAGCCTTCTGAAAGTGGGTCACTGCTTATTTACAATAGCAGAAAACTTGGAAACTATCTAAATCTCCAAAAATAGGGCAATGAATAGATACAGGTGTTTGTGTCTACCTTCCCTCATCCCATTCTACCTTCATCAGATGGAAACCCACACAGGAGAAGGAACTAGGTGCCTCGTCCGCCTACTCTGCCCAGCTCTGGGCACCCTGCCTGACTCACGGTAAACCTCCAGTAGAAATCCACTGAATGAAGAGTAGATGAATGAATGTATAGAACTCGTCTCCCTTCCTAGAGCATAACCTTTGTGAAAATAGTTCATATCTTTAGGTTCTATTTTGCATGAAGAACTGCAATGTTGAGCACAAAAGATTTTCCCCTTACATCTGAGACTAGCAAATCATCTACAGAATTATCTATGGGAAAGTAAGAAAATAAATAACCCCCTAATCTGCTCATCCTCACACCACACTCCCACACCAGCTTCCCTCACTCTTTCTCACTCGAATGTCAGACAATCACACAGGTCCCTCTGGCAGACATTAAGCACCTTTTTCTTACAAAGCTACTCACAAAATAATAAGTATTATTATAATATCTCCTTCACGGCCATGTAATTGGCTAATACTAAAATGCTAAGAGAGATGGCATTTTACTGGTTCACATCTAAAATTTAGACAGTCATGAATGCCTCAGGCTGATCACATGCTGGGAGAAGCAATAATAATACGTCTGGCCAGATTTCCCTGCCAACTGGAAGGCCTAGGTTTGAGAGCAGATGTGCTGTGGAGGTGATACATTTGGTTTTCAGTGGGGAGGGTCTGCAGGTCTCATCTGTCTTCCGCACCCCTACTGGTCAACGCCAAGCTCAGCACTAATGCCAGCTGCTTTAGGACCTGCTCTTGTGTGCAGCATCCAGGCACAGGGGAGAGAAATCTACCCTAAGGAGGAGACAGCCCCAAAGCACTCTGTGACCTAGCAGCCCTGCCAGATCCTGTTTTTGATGTAGCATCAACCCTTCCCTTCCCCGCCCACAGCCAGAGCTTGGTGGCATTGTGTTAGGTGACTGCAGTCCTCCCCTGTGATGAGCTCTGCTCCTGCATATCAAATCAGCCTGCAGATCTCATGTTGGCTGGAAGCCACAGATGACCAACTGCAAAATCAATAGGCCTCTGTCACTGCCACAGGGGGGAGATCCCGTGCTTATCAGCACATCATGATAAGTACCTATTTGCCTGACATCTCCTCAATCAATAACTTTGTTATTGTTTGCATTATCTGACTATAAGTTTGGTCAATAGTATACTGAGCTAATGGGTAACATGAGCCAGGATTGCATTTCAATTTTTTTAAAGTTTAACTGTCTCTGTGCTGGAGGAGCGAGTTGCTAAATGACCCTTACCAGCCCTGCATCTGCCTTTGCCGAGTTTTATCAAATCCTTCTACGATGTGGGCTGTCTTGAAACAAGGAAATTAATGCTGCCCAGGTCTAAACCAAACTGAATAAACCCAGACTCTTTCTTGCTATTACTTTTATTATGTTTTTACAAGGATGAACAGATGGATGTGTGTGTGTGTGTGTGTGTGTGTGTGTGTGTGTGTGTGTCCCTAATGCACTTGAGAGAAGAGAATCAACTTGCTAGTGGGTGGATCAAAATGCACAGTGCAAATGGTATCAGATGCTAGAAAATATGCATGGGCCTAAAGAGGCTTGGACTTCCTCTGAATGATTAGCCTAGGATATGTATAGCAACGCCATAATAAAAATAAATATTCTTGAGAAGTGTAACCAATCAGCCCCACACACGTTATCAGAAGGCCCATGGCCTTATCAGAAGGGCCCTGGCCACTGCCTGGTGAATTACTAGCAGACGGCCCAGCACATGGAAACGGCTCCCCCTGGCCTCTTACCCTTCTTGGGGTTGTACGAGGCTCTCGTACCAGATCAGGCTCGAAAGGTTATGGCTAATAATAAAGAAGGAAATAAAATTTGTAGTAACAACAGTGTGCAACACATAAAATGCTTTGATTTTCTTGTCACATTAAAAATATTTACTGGTTCTCCGGTCCAGCTTTAGTGGCAACCCCAAGTACAGAGGGAATAAACAAATTACTCACTTACCAGAATGAGTCTGGGAGGATCGTTGCCCACTTCATCACTCTGCTTTTGGTGCTATTTTTCTTTTTTTTTTCTTAATTTCTTTTTTTTTTTTCCATTGGTCCTAAAAAGTTATTCATCTATAATAGCATTGGTAATGGGGTAGAAATACGCAGATCAGAAGAAGGGTTGTTTTTAACAAAAATTAACTTTGAAAGTGTGCTACTGGATTTTCTAATTGCCAACCACTATTTCCTAGTTCATGAGCTCATAGAACCCTGCCTGAGAGCACATCCAGTCTGGTCACTTGATTTTTATAGCTGACATAACTAAAGCCCAAAAAAGTGGATGACACCTCACTCATCTCCACACTGGATAGTAAGTCCCTACCCCAGAACCCCTGCTGCCAGGCCTCCCGTACACCTTCGGACTTTGCTGTCCTGAGGTGTCCACTTCAGATCCTTCGCCTGCTCGGTTCTTTGCCGTCAATTAGAAAGGACACAGAGACAAGGGGTAGCTGCTTAGGAGGAGGCTTGACTGTTATCGTAAAACTTGACCTCATTCTTCGGCCCCCTCTGTGATTTGTAAGAGGCAGGAAAGCAGAAGGAGAAGGGTGGAGAGCCAGAAAGTGCCAGACAGGGAAGAATAATATTAAAAGGAGGGATTAAGGGGTTGGGGTATAGCTCACAGTAGAGCACTTGCCTAAAATGCTAGAGGTCCTGGGTCCAAGCACCAGCACTTCAAAACAGAAAAAAGAAGTTATTAGAGAGGTCTGCACCTGCCTACTCACAAACAGGAGAAGTGAAGAAACGCCTTTCCCAAAGCTTTCCTTCCTCCTCCCTGACTGTTAGCCTAAAGCCCTAACAAGGATTGATCTAGCTAACTGTAGATAACAAAGGGGCTAATGGGGTTGGTATAGATGTATCATGGGAAATAAAGAGTCATAGAAAATTATGAATGAAAAATAAGTGTGATCAATATATGATTACAAATGTGAGGGCATGGGTAAAGGCAGGAACATCTAAGTTTCCCGTCCTGACACTCGCCACCAGAGCCGTGTGCTCCAGGCTGGGTCGTACAACTATGATCCCGGTTCCAGAACCTCTGCGGACTGGCTGGACTGAAATAAAGATGCTTCTTCAGCTCTCTTGTCTTCTAGTATAACCAAGATCACACCTTCAAACACTATGATTTTACCTTTATGCCCTGCTCTTTTATTCTGTCTTTAGTTCTATCTTTAAATTTGGGAGGCATGGGGAGAGAAGGCGCTGGAGAGATGGTTATGCACGGGGATCAGGCAAAATTGATGGTCTCAGAGAAAAGTCAATGGGGAAAAAAGGGAGCAAGGGGTATGTGTGAGGCTCCCCCACAGCATGCTGAGCACCCCAGCCTGACTAGCAGCCTGCGCATTTTCCTTTCCTGTGGGGAGCCACGCTTTTCCTGTGCTGTACACTCTGCTTGAGGATCCGATGTAGCATCCCAAATTCTAACTAGATGTCCTCATTCATGAACTGGGCTGTGTGAGTTAATGACTTATCCTTTCCAACACTCAATTCTGGTAGAAGACAACTCTCAAGATTTCCCAAGTCCCACCTGGCAAAAACAGCATCTTTAGAAATAAGTGCTCTTAAGGAAGTCTGTCCATAATATTATAATCTGATGCTGTCATCTGCAAGTCGGCCTCTCTGGCCATCTTCGCTTCTTGCACACAGAATTAAATTGGAAGGTCAGCGCTGTTGTCTGTCTCTAAATGGGTTTCTTGCTTCATAGTCTGGCAGGGAAGTGGCTTTTTCTGGTATAGTTGCATTAGTCCTACTAACACATTTCCAAGTTCTCTAGCTGCCAGGTTACGTGAACCAGGTCAAATCTGGGAGGGAGAGGGATGCTTTTCCTTCCTGTGACCTCAGGACTGATTTAATTAAGCATTTCCTCCAGCCCCAATTTATAGTCTGCAAAGTGTTCTTGCAAGGCCCTTCGATGTGCTCTGCTTTTCAATGAGCCGAAAGGCAATCAGTTAAATGGCAACACCTAGGTGTCTGCTGCCACCCCAAGAGCAGTTCCAATAAGCACATTCCGCTCACCATTCAACGGCAAGGGGCTTAGAGACAGGAGCAGTGGTTTCCTTTGGTGACTTACACATCCAGAAGATGGGGGAGAGAATCTAAATTTCTCCCTGAGCTTCCTGCATTGTAAAGCTTTCTCCCTACATTCCTGCTCTGAGGAGGAAATAACCATTTAAATCTTATTTTGTAAATCTCAATGTTTTTTCAAGGTTAAAAATAAAAACAAGAAAACCCTTTACGTATGAGGTAGAGGACTGAGAAAATGATGGAGAAAAAAGGAGAAAGGCTGTCACAGTGGAACCATCCCTTGTGCCTTTTTGTACTCCCATCAGGCCACAGCTGTCCTCTTGTTTGACAATCCTGACCTCACAGCCTGCCACCTAGGAATGAATGGAATCAAATTTCCCAGGAGACATGCTCTCTCCCAGCTTCTCCAAGGCTTCAACCTCAAAATGAAATCTGACAGAGAAACAAATTAGATTAAACTGCAGTGCTAAGGGCTTGGGATTGCGCAGATAAAAGATCTATGGAGGGCTGTTAGGATTGAAAGCAATTATCTTTTGAAACTTGGAGAAAAATATCTGACATCTTCCTTCCTACAGCTGCTCTTGCCAACCATGGTGCAGTTTTCATCACCATCTGAAGATCAAGAAGAGACAGTGGGAGATGGGAGGATGTTAGCAAGGTGCCTTAGCTGAGTGCCCAGAAGCCAGGCAAGGAACCTGTGTCATGAAACTGGATCAGTGGGGACTTTTCTATAAGCTCTCTAGACTGTTAAATGTTCATAACTCATTCAGTTGAAATGCTGCAGTGTTTATTGAGCACTTTCTATGCACCAGGCACTTTATAAATCCATCATAAAGCCTGTGGGGTAGGTGCTGTTATTAACTTCTGTTCAGGAGTGGGAAAAAAGCAATCTGTAAATGGCAGAACCAACACTTGCCCACAGCTGACTCCCATTTTTACCATTACACTAAAGGCTAAGAACTTTATAAACACAGCATAAAAATGGAGGCTTGCTAGGATTAAGTAACGTGGACAGGCTCATAAAAGATCAGGATGATTTTTGTAAAAAAAAAAATCAAACTATGGAAATTGAGTATACACAGAGTATGAAGGAGACATGCCAGAAAAGAGAAAAATTATATAAGGGCAAAAAAAAATGGAGGGATATACACCATTGTGAGATAAAATTAGCCTTGTTCTAGTACCTAGCAACTTAAAATGTTTCATGATAAAAACTATGAATTTAACCATAAATAATGTTGTTTCTATTATTATTATTTCTTGTGTATGGTACATTAAGCCTCATAAAAATACGAGGTTCAAATTTAGTTGAAGTTCTGTGATTTGTGTAGACAATGCTGCCCTCTCATGGCCCACTTCTTAATAGCATGATTGTTTTATAACAAGCTGTTTCTAGGTTCCTTGTTTTTCCCAAAATACTTTGAAAAATATTGCAGCCATTTACCCTTGCGCATGTTCATAAAATAAATATATCATCTACATAGCACAACACCTTTTTCATATTTTTATATCTAACTTGAAATTGTATCAGTAATGGAAATTAAGTCCATTTGTAGTAGTGGTTCTACTGAACTCCTGAACTTTCAAAATTCATTTCCCCAGGGAAATGAGAGCAAACTTAGAAAAACCCTAATCTGAACATGATCTAAAAGAAGCAACTCCTTCTTCCATTCTAGGGGAAAGGGTTTATTATCTTTGGAGGAAACAATGGGCCCCAAAAGTTCTTAAATATATTTTGGAATGATGGTTCGTGATCATGAATAGAAAATCACCTCTGGTTTCTTGCAGGGACAGATGGACTAAAAATCTCAGCCCAAGAAGAGGCTGTTGGGTAAGAGTTATGGCGGGAGTGTGGACACTGTACAGGCCTTTGCTTGGATCCCACTGACAGCTCTCAGAACCACAGGGCAAAGTCCTGCTCCCCATGACGCCTGTGTGGTGAGAAGACGGCCTGTATCTACGACGATGTGGGCAGCAGGTGGCGTGCAACCATGAGGAGAGGAAATGCCTCCTACAGAATCAAGGTGGGTGTCATGGTTTGTGTCTCAATGTCCCCCCAAAGCCTCATGCAGTCATAGGTGGGGCCTTTTCAGTGGTGGCTGGATCTGGAGTGCATGAGGCTGGAACTGATTCATGGTGCAGTGCTAGGATCAGGTACTAAGATTAAGGCTGAGAGTGCTACCCACCCTAAGTAGCCTGGATAAGACACAAGGGATAGAAAGAACTGTGGTTGTCCCTTGGTTGCTTTGCTACCTTCTGTCTACCATGAGCTGTTTCTCCTCTGCAATGCCTGTCCGCTATGCCACCCTACCTTGGAGCCAGCCGATTATGGACTGAAACCTCTACAAACTTTGAACCAAATAAAACTTTCCTCCTTTAACTTTGGGTGTTGGGTATTTTGTGTTGGTAGTGAGAAAAGTAACTAAGACAGTGAAGGAGCACTTTATAAGTAAGAAGAAATCAAGCCACCTCCAGGGCCCTTCTTGGGGAGTATTTGCAAGTAAAAGGAAAAACTCCACTCACCAGCTCAATTGTTCTTGGTGAAATTCTAAATCTGAAACTAATTGGAAACCAGATATCAAAGATGCCAAGAGCAGACCAAGGCCCATGAGACACACTTTATTTGTAAAAGTACTAATGTGCTCTACACTGCTTTTGCTTTTCAAACTCAATATATTTTACATTAAAATGCAATTTTTGGGTTCCTCAGTAAAATCAGAGGACATGATTAGGTGGGTCGTTGCACTAGAGTAGAGCAAGCTCTCTTAGCATTTGCCACAATCCCCACCACTCCCTACCTACACCCAGCTCTTCTCACTATAGTGATTTTCGCTATTGTTTGTTCCTTATAGGTCTTTAAGCCAAATCCCTTTTTGCTCTAATAATTGTGATGTACGTATGTATTCTTCAGCAGCCATAGAGCTCAGCAAATTTAAATACACTCAGGCAGGGGGTAAAGTTTACAAGCACTAATTCTGATTTATTCCTTTTCATTTCCCTTACACTTCTCCTCTATTTTCTCCCTTTATCATTACAACTTCCCATAAGGGTTTTAGGAATTATTTAAATTACAAGTTATCTCTAAAGCACCCAAAGTTTTAGTAAAGAAGTTTTTTTATATAAATCTATATTTAAAATAATTAAAACAGACTAATGGAAAACATATTTAATTAGAAAATAGAAAACTTGAGATCTAATTCAAACATTTTCCTTTGATAAACTCTGTGGCATTAAGTAATCCACCGAAACCCTGAAAAAAAAATAAAGAAGAGGTAATGACACTTGTTCCTCTTATTCTACTGGGATTTTGAGAAATAACCATAAATCAGAAGACAACCATAAATCAGAAATCTATGAAGTATTCCTAGTCTACAGAAGAAATACATCTTACAAAAAACCAATATAGTATTACCATGGTGCAGCTTTAGGTACAAAATAACATTAAAATGTTATTCAAAGTGAACCTGAAAGGGGAAAAAAGCCATTGCAATATAATCATACATTGGGAAATATGCATCAAAATATTAATAGTAGTTATGTCTAAGTAACGTGATTCTAGACAATTTCCTCCTTTGGCTTATACCTATTTTTTACTTTCTGTACAGTGAACATGTGTTAGCTGAGTAAAAAATTATGACAAATAGTAATTTTCAAAAAGACAGAGATTGAGAGAAAGGCAATAAAACTCCTTACATTTCAATTTAGTAGACTTGAATAATCACTGATTGCTACAGAAACCATATCTAAAATTTCTTTTCATATAATATCCATTATGTTGGGGTTCAAGACAGGGTACTCCAGAATATTTTAAGATGAAAGAATTTGTAAAGATGGTAGAAGCACAAAGACACTCAATTACAGTAGCAAGCTTTCCCATCACTGATATAATACCCTATACTCAAAACTTAAACGCGAAGAGATTTAATTTGGCTCATGGTTTCAGGGGATTCCGTCCATGTTCTGCTAGCTCCAAGGCTCCAAGGTTCATGGTGGCCAAGAAACAGAGCAGGGGACAGTGTAAGACAACGAGAGAAATGGGACCAGACATAGACCCCAAGATCATGTCCTATGACCCACTCAAATATACCCAGAAGCATATTTTATTAATTCCCTGGGGTTTTTTTAATTCAGTCAAATTAACATATCATGATTAATGGTCACACTAGCCTTTCTCTTCCAGAACAAATCATAAGACCTAGGAAAGGTTTTCTGGCCTTCTCCTAAAGCAGGTTTTAAGAGCCTCCCTTTAAGAGGAAGAAAGGGAAATTCTTATTTTCTGGAGACAAAGGGTCGCGAAGAAGAATCTGAACAAACACCATGCTAAATTTCCCCATTTCTTGCCATTAGATCATATCCTTTTCACCCTATCATATTTCTCCGTGACTCTTCACACTTAATCAAACCTAAAATAAGTGTACTCAGGCTTACCCATTCTTTGAGATTTTATAAACACCTCTTACAAAGGCTCTTTAATAACATATAACATACTAAATAAATTTGCATGATTGCTCTCATAAATCTGTCTGTTGTTAGAAGGACCTCAACCTTGAATCGCAATGGGTAAAGGAAAAGATATCCTTCCTTCTCTGCAGTTAGAAACGTAAAAATTAGAAAATCCCTAGGAAATATCCTGTGATATATCACAAGCTAGTATCCTGGACTGGGCAAAGTAAAGTTTGGTTAGCTGCTTTGTGCCTTCTCTTTCCTAGTGTTCATCTGATCAGAATCAGTTATCCAGACTGGTCCATGCACTGTGGGAAGTTAAACTCTGATCTCCTCTTTTAGTATGGACTGGGCATGTATAAACTGCCTGAGCTGCCATGTCAGAATGTGGGGTTTCTACTCTGTAACATCCTCTAGTCATTTTGCTTTTGCAGAGAAACCGTCACTTGTACTACTGGACTGAAGATGACTGTGAACAAATAGTTCTCAGCTGAGGATAATATTGCTACCAGGGACATTTGGCCATCTGTGGGCACACTTTTTGTTGTCAAACTGGAGGAGGTGTGCTATTGGCATCTAGCCGGTAGAGGCCAGGGATGACACTAAATATGCTATAATGCCCATAACAGCCTTGTCTTAAAAAGTTAGTAGTGGGTTAAGAAGTTAATGCTGGGTTAAGAAGTCTTACTTAAATGAAAAATACTCCAAGTTCACATATTGTAAGTGTCATAATGGTCCTTCTGGAGTTACAGAGATGAAGATCTCTCCTATAGCTGATGGGAGGAGGATCTAGCACATTTGAACTACCTGGCAATTTAGTATTGTGCAAAAATTTTAGTAGTCCTTGTCATAATAGCTCTTGCTTACTGACAAATGAGGTAATTTCTTCATAAAATGCCCCATATCTGAACTCTGTGGAAGGTGAAAAAAATCAGGGAAAAAGTTGTGAAGAACTTGGTTTGTCACTGTTTACATTTCTCTCCACCTGAGAAGAGAGAAAATGAGCTAAATGCTTTGCTGGAATAAAATAAAACCCACATCAACAGCATCAGACATACTGACAAGATATCACTCCCTGGAAATTCAGAGAGAAAACTCCTCTCAACAAGAGATGTGGAAGCTCTAGGGAGTATAAATTTTAGAAAAGAATTTTTTAGAAAACCTTATTCTAAAAATAATATCTCTAACAAAGGAAGTTCAACTTTACACTGGAATTTTAAAAGTACTGTCATTAAAGTAGAACAAAAGCAAGAAAATATATTTAGACACAAATTCAATAACTATTTTTCTTTCATTATCACTCAGAAATGTCTCTAATTAGGTTAATGAAAGAGTTTTAAAGGCATTCTCAGATTCGTTTATTAGTGTGGATTATTGTTTCTTTTTTGTTTACAAACAAAGTAAGACAAAATGGGGTTACATTAGTCAGGAAATTATTCAAGATAAAAATTAGCAAGTTACTTTTATAAAGGTTTTACTCACTTTTTACAATCCTGCTACCACTGTAGCTGAAGACAATTATGAGAAAGAACTGAACAATGAGATGGGAGATACATGGTGCCTTTGCCTTCATTGCCTTTAAGCTGAATCCTTGACATTCATTATTAATATCTTGTGTTCATAATAAAATAATCAAAAATCATTTGCCTGATTATTCCCTTTATCACCCATAGGTCACAAAGTATCCTATTTATAATTCTGCTTCAGGAAGAAATTTAAGAAGGGGAGCAACATAAAATAGCTTCCGTGCTTTGTTAATTAGCAAGCTGAGTTGAGCCTCTGAAGCCCTGGCCTCACTGTTTGGATTCCACGCGCAGGAGAGAGGGAGCTGGACATTCAGGAGAGAGCTGGGCAAAATATTGACCAAGCACATGGTACTGGTTCTTACACTGAAAACAAGAGGAAAACAAATATAAGGATGCAACGAAAGCCTAATAAAATCTATATCAGACTACTGCAGGGTAGAGTCAAGAGTCCTGGGGAGAGTCCAAAAGAAGAGCTGTGACAGCTGAAATTAACATCTCCCCCTGGCAGGCCCCATCGCTTTGTTGGGGTTAGTGACACCACAAGAGCTCAGGCCAAAGTTTCCCAACCCTTGGCTTCTGGGCTCCTTCTCCCTGCTACAAAGCCATCTGAGCTGTTCCCTTGGTCCCCTCAGGGGTTCTTTTTTGAACCAGAGAAAGATATCAAAGCAGATAGGAGCAAACTGTGTTTTTAAAGAATGAAGCAGGGCAGAACAAAAAGATAAGGATGGTGAAAGGACTCCTGAAAAAATGCATAGTAGAAAGCAAGCCTGTACTTCTACACTGTCCCTGCTTTGCTTCTAGATAAGCCACTGGAAAATACAGTGTCGTAGTAGCTAGTATCTATGGAGTGTTTACTGTGTGCCAAGCTCTTTCCAATCACTTTTCCTATATTAACCCACTTAATCTGCACATCCGCTTCCATAGTTTGTGCAGTCTCCACCAACTCACAGACATGAAAACCAGGACACGTGCCCTTGGTTACACAGCTAGTAAATAACAGATCTGGAAGAGGAACCTGGGCAGCAGCTCACTGTCTTAGGTAGCCTCACGCTCACCCAATGCCTGTGCCGAGTGCCCACAGCAATGACCCAGGTGTTGTAGAGAGGAAATGAGAAGCACAAAGTCTGGGTCACCACCACACAACCCTATTGCAATGAAAACCTACATGCCTGATGGCCCCATTCGATTTTTCAATGCTACTGGTCACATTTAACCAAATAACTTGATGAAAAGCCTCCTGAAACCAACTCCAGATCAACAGAAAAATTAATCTTACCAAAATAAAATATAAAGCAAAACTAATGAAGAAATATACCCTTTATATCAGTTGTATTTTTCTCTAATTATTTCATATATATGAGTATGTAAAGTTGCAACTATGAATCCCTCAAGGGCAGGAATATATATTTCATTTGTAAATGTCCTAGCATACTGACATGTAGTATGCTTGATAATTACTGGTAAAATGAACCCACCCACCAAATGACCACATTTATTGAATGCATACTACACACAATTACTATATTTGATGCCATGGGAAGTGAAAGGTCATAAGACAAATGGATTAACACTAGCTTCCATTTAGTAGCAAACAGAGTAAATAAAGTATTTTTAAAATCAAAAGTAAAAGTATTTTTTCTTCTTCCTTATCAAAAGAACTCGATTCCATTTGGAGTACCTAGTTAATAAAACACCCCTCCTGTCTCAGCTCCCCTCATAGTAAGAGGCAGCCATAGAATTAATGCTGGCTGATTCGGTGGATGCACAACTCACAGCATAGAGCTTCCAGGAGAGCTGGTTTAAAGGGTATCGTCTTTGCAGGCCTCTGCCTTTCACTTTTGCTCCCCACGCTTCCACTCTTTCTCTCTGGAGCATAATAAACACAATGCCTGGTTGTCTGGCCATGTGACTATCGAGAAGCAGGAAGGGGCCCAGGTCCCGGGTGACTGCATCAGGAGCTGGCACCTCCTCTGGGCTGCCCCGTTCCAGTTCACATCACACAGGAAAACATCTGCCTTTCCTGTTGAAGCCTAAAAGGCAAAGACTCTGGGCCAGGCAGCTGAACACAATGCTAGTCGCTGTGGTTGCTTCATGAGTCTGCCCTTCCTCTCATCTTACCAGTTTGTGAGGCACAGGCCTTCTAACTCTGGGTAGGTGGTCTCAGGCACAGACATGAAAAAGGGAAAGAGCTAAAGGAGATACATAAACCATTACTAAGGGGCCATTATATAATTTTTACCGGTTTGATTATTTTGGGAAATTATTTGGAAGCAAAACAGTAGGATTTGCTATAATGTTTTTTTCTGCAAGGTCCCCATCTGTTTATTTTTTACACCTCATTTTGATGAAATCATTGCTCCTATTATTTTCCTCTTAAAGTGTCTCTAATTAAAGGTTTTTTTGAATGATAACCTACTAGACTTTTCCAGTCCATTTTAATGACTATTTCTTGTTCCAAAACTAAAATCTGCCATGATATCTAGGATCTTCTAAACAGTTTTGGCTTTGAAACATTATGTAGTTTATTCTTAGTGTTAAAAATCTTTTTAACTCTTAAATTGTAGCCATTCCCCTAAAAAGTCTTCATATAATTTCTAAGGAATACACTGAAATAATTGCTCAAAATTTTTTCTAAATGAATCCACTTGTTCTTTTAGATGTTCAAATGGTATCCTGGTCACCACCTACACAGGGTTAATTAACCTTATACAACATACACAAAAGTATTTAAATCGAGCTTCATATTTTTTAGAACGTTACTTATTTTTTTAACTTCAGTGAACTTCCTCACAAAGTTAACATGACGATATGCTATCTGTTAAGTCTACAGTCATATTCATACATCTCGAGTAGAAAGTTACCATCCCACTTTTCTTAATTGCTTTGTAATTGACAGCGGCGTTGGCTTATGATTGAGAGTTCTTAGAATGTGTTAGTCGTCTTTCGATCCCTGTGACAAACACCTGAGAAAGTCAACTTAAAGGATAAAAGGTCCAATTTGGCTCACAGTTTCATAAACACAAACTCCGTGCATCTCCATGGCTGGTTGGCTCTGTTGCTTTAGGGCTGTGGTGAGACAGGGACATCATGGCAGGAGGGCATGGCAGAGGAAAGCTGCTCACCTCATGGCAGCCAGGAAGCTGAGACAGGAAGAGAGACAGAATGAAAGAACCACAGGGGACGGGCCCTAGGACCAGATATACTCCAAGGTCATGACCCCAGAATCCATTCCCTTCAACGGGGCACCACCTCCTGTTTCTCACCTCGCAACAATGCCAACAAACTGTGATCACACCAATGGATTACCCCAGCAATAGAGTCAGAGCCCTCCTCACCCAATCCCTTCCCCAAAGCCCATCAGCAATCAAACTTTCAACTGGGCACATTTTGGATCCCAAGCATGACATAGAAAACTGCTTTATTTACCCCAAAACATCAGTACTCTTTACCTTTTTATTGTAAAGATGTGACTTTTAATTTGGTCAAAGGGAAAAGTATTCTAAAACAAACTTACTAAGTGAAGAACCAAACTCAAAAAACTTGCCTGGCATTTAGTCAAGTTCTACAAGTTCATAAATAACTGAAAGATGAAGTTTGGACTGAGGAATTGCTGCATAGCATAGAAAATTTATTTTCTAGGACAGTCTCTGGCTTCCAGATACCTAAATTACATACATCTCTTAGACACAAATGACTGCACCACCGTTGGCTTTGAAAATTCCCCGGAACTCTCCACTGTCATTATTTGGAATTTCTTTCTCCTGCCTCCTCACTCCTCTCTTCCCAAGCAATCACCCTTATACTACTGAAGAATTAATCTGTAAGGCAGTAGCAAGGGAAACAAAGGGAAAGGTGAAGGAAGAAGAAAGAAGGAACTCTCATTACCCATTTCTTCTATTTCTTCAGTACTTTATAACTTCTTGCATTGTCTGTAGGAGGGAGTTGGGGGTTGGAGAGCCACCTTATTACAACACTCAGCACTCTTCATGATTTGGATCCTATGTCTCTTCTGTTATTGTCTAAAATTTTGCCTGATTCCTAGAAGGAACCCTACCCAGTTCATCTTGTGTTGTCTGGCTCCTCCCTGGCCTCCCAGACTGTGTACTCCTTCCCAATATGGTGCCTTCCTCCTACACAGTGGGGAACTTTAAAGCAGAAAATGCCATTTATCTGTATCTTTGGTGCCTATAGTTTTTGTGGCACTAAACCTGCTCGCAAAAACAAGTGGTGCTTAAAAAAGTTTGAAGTAGCATTCATGAATGGCCCCAGCCCTTCTCCAACAGCCTCATCCCAGGGATATTTCTCTGATCTTCAGCCTGCTCTCTCCCTCCAAAAGCTACTCCCATGATGAAAAAGGAAGGTTAAGTTCACAGAGCTGCTCTCCCAAAGGGGAAATGAACTTGCTGAGATTCTTTAAATCAGCTTGAGATCCAGTCATCAACCAAGTGTACCTTTGTCTAATGGAAAAACAGATGGCAGGGCTCACTGGAGAGGACTCAACTTTCATTAAGTGGATGGGCCTTTTAAAAGAACAAAGGTGAAGATATGGTTATAGATAATGACAGCCAAACTCTAGTTAGCCTTTCCCCTGTCTAGCTTCTATTGTAAATACACTACATGTACTGTCACCTTTCCTTCTTGAATCAATCCTATGAGGATATGATGTTCTCACTGAATTAAAACTCAGAAAACACTTTCTCTACTCCATCAATATCCATTCAACAGGATTTAACTGGACAATAAAGTGACTACCTGGGTGTGGCGGCACACATCTATAATCCCAGCGATTTGAGAGCCTGAGGCAGGAGTTCAAGGCCAGCCTGGGCAATTTAACAAGAACCTAGCTCAAAAAAATGTGCAACTACTGGGTAGGACAAATGTGGATATAATTAGTGAGAACAGTAAAATAAAAAGACTATATCCCAATAATCTACAACTATATACAATGTAATAATGGCTAAAAAGAAATATCCCCAAATGAGAGCACTTAGGTTAAAATGATGAGCACTATTCTCTGTATGTTATAATTATTGTTACAAACTTGTAATGTCATTTAAAATGTACTTTCAATGAGCTGTACCTATGTTCTGATGAATTTCAAAACTAACACATATTGGGGACTCCCACAGACTTCTTGAAATTCTGACCTTTACTTTTGTTTTTTTATTGTTAGTCCCTGCTCGGTGCTTACTCCAGACACCGAGGAGAGGGAAAAAGGAAGTAGAATAAATTATTGTTGAGTTGGGCAGGGAAACTGGAGGCGAGAGAGTCTTAGCCTCGACCTCCACCTCTCCACAAGCCCCACCCTATTTCACAGGGAAAATTGATGCTGCCTGTGCTGTGTGTCAGATGTATATAAGCACATCTTCAAATCCTTCCTTTCTCCCAAATCAGCACCATAGCCCCCCCTCCACCTATAAGGAAACACCAGTCACCGGAAGCCGAGTGTCCGTAGCAGGTTCCGGGAGACTCTGTGGGACAGTAGCCTTTTTGTGCAGTGGAACCAAAGAAAGAGCCAAGTTAACAACAGTGTAGCAGTAAAAGAGGGAATACGAGGGGTCTTTGCAGAAAACCAGTCAGGATGGCTCTAAAAGCTGACCGAGTATCAAGAGTTGTTCCAACTCAGAGATTTGGGGTGGTGGGTTTGGCCCCCATATCTCCTAGCCCCAAACTCCCAGACCACCTACCCACAGAAACACAAATCCTGCACCATGCTGCCACATGGGGATTCTACTCGAGCTGACCCTGATTGCCTCACAAGTGTGACAATCTCTGCCTTCATCTATTTTGTGTTGGGATAACAAAATACCCAGAGCAGGGTAATTTATTTATTTTTTCTTTACACTCATCAAACATTTTATTGGTAAAATCTTTTTTTTCCCTTCATTGTAGTTTTAGTTTATTGGTACAATTTAGATGTACCTAATGATCACATTCATCACAGGGAATTTGTACCTGTATATGACATATCTTAGTTCCTCTTTTTTCCCATTCCCCTCCCTTCCCTTCAACCCCTCTTCCCCTATTTACAAAGCTTTGCTACCATTTTATCCTTTTTTCTCATTTATTTCTTCTCCTTTCCTTCTCCCTCCTATTCCCCTTTCCTTTTGGACAATTTCTTCTTATTTCACAATATCTATTATATATTTTGATCCTTATTCACACTTTCAGTTTCTCACACCAGAGACAATGTGATTTTTTTTTTTTTTGTGGTTACCAGGGGTCGAACTCAGGACCTCGCACACCAGCAGGCGCCTGTGCCACTGAGCAATGTCACTGGCCCCTTTCTCATATGTGGGTACCAGGAGTCGAACTCAGGACCTTGCGCTTGCCAGGCAGGCGCTTATGCTGCTGAGCTATCTCACCGGCCCGACAATGCGATATTTACACATGTGTGTCTGATTTATTTCACTTAGGAGCATGGTCTCAAGGTCTATCCATTTAGCTAGAAATGTCTCAAGTTTGTCCTTCTTTATGGCTGAGTAATACTCCATTATATTAAAAATATATATATATCTTTTTTATCCATTCATTGGATGATGGGCATTTGGGTTATTTCCAAGATTCAGCTATTACAAACTGTGCTGCTATAAACATGAGTGTGCATATATTGCTGTGGTATGATGCTTTTCATTCTTTTGGGAAGATCACCAAGAAAGGGAATAGCTGGGTCAAATGGGACCTCTAGTCCTAGATTTTTGAGGAATCGCCACACTGATTTCCTCAGTTGTTACACCAGTCTACACTCCCACCAGCAGTGAAAAAGGGCTCCTTTTTCCAGGTGGGGTAATTTATAAAGCACGGAAGTTTATTTGCCTCGCAACTCTGGTGGCCAAGAAGTCTAAAATTGAAGGTTGCATCTGTCAAGGGCTTTCTTGCTGCCTTATAACATGACAGGAAGCACCACATGGAGAGAGTCAGAAGTTTGTAAGAAACCTACTCTCCCAGTAACTAAATAATGCCCATAATGCTAAAAACATTAATCCACTTATGAAGATAAAGTCAGTCCTCATGACCTGATCATCTCTTAAAGACTCCCATGTCGCAACATTGTTGCATTGGAGATTAAGTTTCCAACACATAACTCTGGGGACATGCTCAAACCATGGAAATGCCCTCTCCCAACACATACCTGGAAAGAAAATTAGAGTTTGTTATTAGCCAGCTTTCCCACTGCTGGACACAATACCTAACACAACTTAAAGGAGGAAAGATTTAATTTAGCTCACAATTTGGGGGATTCAGTCCATGGTCAGCTGGCTCCAAGGCAGGAGAATCATGGAAGAAGGGCATGATGGAGCAAAGCTGCTTAGCTTATGGTGCCCAGGGAGCAGAGGAGGGGAAAAGTGCCAGAGAGGAACAGGCCAGGGGCCATATATAATACCCAAGTCATACCAACATGACCCTCCCAGGCATACTCAGGAGTGTGCTTTACTAGCCTACTAGGTGTTTCCTAACCCAATGAAGTTGACATCAGGATTGAGGATCACAGAGGAGTATCAAGCCAGGGCTACCAGGAAAAGGGCATTTCCTGGCTCTTCAAGTCAGAAGGAACTTTCCCAAAGAACTACTCCTCAACCAACTGGTGAGACAGTTAAGCAGGCTGTGAAGTTAGCAGGTGTCTAAGAGGTAGGCAGACAGGACTGGTCTCAGCAATATTTCTGTAGGAAAATCCATAGTAAGTGCCAATTAAAATTACAAGTGAGGGCTGGTGAGATAGCTCAGCGGCATACGCACCTGCTTAGCAAGCGCAAGGTCCTGAGTTCGACTCCCGGTACACACAATAAATAAATAAATAAATAAAATAAAATCACAAGTGAACATTTTTGAACCCAACTGCTTATAACCAAGCACATTCGTACAGCCAACACAAGCAAAGGACCTGAGGGGTCTTTGCAAAATTTTGGTTTTTAATTCTCATGGCCTTGTTTTCTTGCCCTATTTTCTTTACCAGAAAAAAAAAATGCTTAAAAAGAATTCATTTTTTTAAAAAGAGCTAGTTGTTTCACTCAAATTTTAAAAATAAATAAAACATTAAAGATATAGATAAAGCCTCTCAAAACCACTTCCTGACTTTATTGCATGTTCTCATTCTTCAGGGTCACTGTTGTCCTGCATTTGGTGTTTCTCATTCCTATGCATGATTGTGAACTTGAATTGCATATGTATATTCTAGTCAAAGGCATATACTTTTATTTTGTATATTTTCAAACTTTATGTAAATGATACACTGGGCTTGAATCTCTGTTACTCTCTTTGCTTTCAAGATTTATTCATGTTCGCATGGCTCTAGCTGATTTTTTTTTTTTCTTGAGATGGGATCTCACTACATTGCCCAGTCTGGCCTCAAACTCTTAGGTTCAAATAACCTTCCTGCCTCAGCTCCCCCAAGAGCTGGGACTATAGGCACCTGCCAACATGCCTAGCTTAGGTAACCCGGTCTCAACTGTAGCATACTATTATAAGAATATATATACTTCCACTGTAGTATTCTACTACAATCACTATTCATTATAGTATTTAATTGTAGTATTCTATTACATGAATATATCATAATTTATTTCTTAAATTTCTTATGGGGTAGAACAGGTGGGTGGTAGAATGTGAGCATTTTTATCTCTAAATACTCTAAAGAGAAATTTGGTAATACCTAATAAATGATTCAACCATCTTATACTTCTACTAGCAGAGGTTGAATGCTCCTAATATGTCACATTTTCAGAAACATGTGGTATTGTTGGATTCTTAATTTTTCTGTGTACTATCATGACAGAGGTGATATGTAATTCCATCTTTATTATGACCTTTATATACAAATTGAAAACTTTTTCAGAAATATCATATAGACCAGTGGTTCTCAAAATGTGGTCTGGGGACCCTGAAAATCCCTTCAGCAGTCACTGTGGTCAAAACTAATCTACGATAATCCCAAACTGTTACAGTATTTTCCTGCATGTGTGTGTGGAGATTGAACCCAGAGCCTCTGCGTGTTATGGTTAGAACCAGAATGTCCCCAAAAAGTCTCATGTGTACCAAGCTGGGGCTTTTGGAAAGAACTGGATCACGGGGGCGCTATACTCACTAGTGGGCTAACCCACTGATGAATTTATAGCTGAACGTGCTGTTAGGAGATGGGTCTGTGGGGAGAAGCAAGTCACAGAGGAAGGAGGGCTCACCTGGAAGGGTGTCTCCCTCCTGGCTCCTCTCCTCACTGCGTCCTGGCTGCTGCGGGACGAGCAGCTGTGCTCCGCCCAAGCCCTTGCACCATGCCCTCTCTGACTTGGAGCCAGCCAACTTTGGGACTGAATCCTCTAACATTTGTGAGCCAACATCAATCTCTTCTCCTTTAAGTGTGGATGTTGGATATTCTATCTCATCAACAAGGAAAGTGACTAAGACAGCACGCTAGGCAGGTGCTCTACCACTGAGCTACCTTCCCGAATCTTTTTTATTTTTTATTTTAAGATACGGTCTTGATAAATTATCCAGACTAGCCTCGAACTTGCAATCCTCCTGCCTCAGCCCTTTGAGGAACTAGGATTACAGGTGTGCACTACTGTGCTGAGCTGTTATTTGCCTTTTCACTCTCATTCTTTCACAAGTATACACCGGAGCTTTCCAGAGCCTGGCTGACCCGCGATCTGGCATCAGGACAGACTGAATGCAAAGGCAAATATAAACATCCTGCAATGAGGTCTGCAGTCTCCCAGCTCCTATCTTCTAAGCCAGACATTAAGGAGACTTGCAAAACTGTAAAACAGGGCCACTTGAATTATTCTGTTTTAGAAAATGTAACTATTTTATATTTTTAAAACATGATATGTTAACAAAGAGTATGTTTATTATTCTCTTTACTTTTAATAGTTTAGTGTTAATTGCTAATACGGTAAAATCTCACTAGATATAACACACATGAACAAAAGCTCTTTGATGGCCTCAGTAACATTTAAGAGTAGAAAGAGGCCCTTCAGAGACCAAAAAGTTGGAAAGTCATTTTTATAGGTCATATGCTTTTATTGTCATTCCTGCTCAAATTAATTCCAGAGACATCTAGAGTGGGCCTAGGGGCGGGACACCATGCCAAGTGCCTGCGGGTCATTTTTAATCTTCATAACACTGTTGTAAAGCAGGTTCTGTGACAGCCTCCTTTGCAGGAGGGTAAGCTGGGTGTGGGGTCAAGGGGGAGACTTTCAGGGTTGCGCAGCCACACCCCATCCATCCCCTCCAGCTTTCTTCTCATAGTCATTCTCTGAGTCAGTGGGCCTGAAACCATCAACTCATCTTTGAATCATCCATCCGCATTTTCTTTGAAATGATCTGCATTCCCTCCCCAAGGCAGCAGAGGGGCTCAGGGCTTCTTAGAGCTGAGCTGCTCACAAGCATGACTCAGCCCAATGGAGCTGGGAGCCAAGAGGCTATGCAGGATGGAGGCCAGGAAACCGACCTTCCCAAAGGTCAGGACCAAGAGGGAGAGACACTCACTAGAAGGGCTCCAGAGGGAATGACTGATGAGATCCCTCTCTACAGGGATCAGGCCCATAGGTGGGAAGGAAGTATTAAAATCAGACATCAATGTATCATCTCCTGCTCTTCATCTCTATTCCCACTCACTTTCTTCACTCAGCAAATAAGTAGGCTATGATCCAGTGATAACAACAGCTAATATTTATTGGGCACTTACTAAGTAAAAGGCACTGTTTTCAAAACTTTGCATATATTAACTCATTTAGTCACTTAATCCTCATATGAACCCAGTGAGGTAAGTATTTATCATGAACGTGGGAAGCCGGAGCACAGAAAAGTAACACTGGAGCGTATGGAACTCAGTAGCAGAGATACTTAACCTCCTCCTTGAGAAGGAGGTGATCAGGAAAAGCTGCTCAGACATGACATATGTGTTAGCTGCCTCTTGGTACTTACTTAATAAATCACCACAAACTTGGCTATGTAAACCAATTCATGTTTACTATTGCAGGTTTATTATACAGTTCTGTAGGTCAGAATTCAGAAACAGATTTTACTGGGCTGAAGGTAAGGATGTTAGCAGGGTCATGTTTCTCTCAGAGACTAGAGGACAATCTGCCCCCTTTTGTTTCTGGTTTGTAGACACTGCCTGCATCCTTTGGCTCATGGCAACCTCCTCTATCTTCAGAGCCAGCAGTATAGTATTGCTTTTCTGACCTCTAGTTCTGTCTTCACATCTAGCTCTTCATTCCAGGGCTATCACCTCCCTGGTGATGACTCTGGCTCACCTGGTCAATCCCAGATGCTCTCCCCAGCTCTGGATCCTTAACTTGAACACATCTGCAAATTTGCCTTTGCCGTTAGGCAATATATATTCACAGGTTCTGAGGATTAAGTCATAGGCAACATGGAAGTACTGCTATTCAGTCATTTAACCCAGATTGATTCAATGATTCAGTAAATACTTACTGAAAGCCTATATGTGCACCTTTCCAGACACTGGAGAGATACTGATAAATAACATCCAAAGACTGTATAGGAGACAACTGGGTAAAACAGGACGAGGAAAAAGGCACTCCAGGCTGAAAGACCAGCGTGTGCAAAGGCTCAGAGAAGGGAATAGAGCAGTCCTGCCAGAGAGTAGAGCCCGTTCAGCCAGTCTATGACGTATTGGTTCTCAGCCCTGACTCTACATTAGAATCACCTAGGGAGATTTTTTTTTTTTAACAAAGACTCCCCTGCCCTCCCCCAGCCCCCCAAGCTTCTGACATCAGAGGTGGGACCTGGTCATCAAACAATCTACTGTGCAGCCAGGAGGCGAATCACTGGTCAAGAAAGTGGTACGTAAGGATACAGGTGCCTAGACATGGGGCTGGAAAGGAAAATGACAGCCAGGTATGAAGGACCTGGTAACACAAGACTGTGGGTTTTACATGTAGAGTTTAATCAAAAGAGCAACATGATCAGATTTGCTCTTTCAAAGACCTTCTGGCTGCACAATGGAGAGGCTTGGAGGGACGTAAGGTAAGAAGAAGAAAATGATAGCGAGTAGGTTTAGGATAGATCTATGGCATTGGATGAAAGCAAGTGATGGGGAGGCAGGATGCACAAATAAGCATGCTTTCTAGGATGCCTAGAATTATGTGTATTGCTGTCACCTCCTAACTGGATTTCTCAGCATCAGGCTTTTTTCCCTACCAATCAATCAATGTATCACCACCAGATTATCCTCCTTTAAAAGCTGCTTATCATTGAAAGGTAGTGGACAGCCTAGTGATTAAGCACATTTTCTCTAGTGCTAAAGAGCCTGAGTTCAAGTCCCACCTCAGCCACTTCACTGTGTTCCATTTCCATATCTGTAAAACAAGATACTAAAAATAATATTTACGTCACAGAGTTGCTGCGAGTCAGTGGATGTATGAGTAGTTATATCATTACTTGGGCGTGGTAATTATTCCAAAACAATGTCTTACTGCTGCATCATTGTACTCAGAACTCTTCAAAAACTTTGTTACTTTTCTCATTGCTGAGACAAAATACCCAATGCCCAAAGTTAAAGGAGGAAAGTTTTATTTGGCTCACAATTTGTAGAGTCCATGATCAGCTGGCTCCAAGGCAGGGTGGCAGGGCAGAGGGGCATCGTAGAGGAGAAACAGTTCATGGTGGAGAGAAGATAGAAGACAGAAGGTGCCAAGCAGCAAGCAAGCAACAAGCAACAAGTGACAAATTATAAGTGACAAGGGACCCAAGACCCTCTTTCTGTCCCTTATGTCTTATCCAGCCTACCCACTCTTAGGGCAGGTAGCACACCCATGCAGGGTTGGCCAACCCTAATCCTGCCAGAACAATGCCAAACCAACCAGTGCACTGATTTAATAATCACACACCCTTGATCTCAGCACCACACACTCCAGGTCTAGCCACCTTTGAAAAGCCCCACCTATGTCTCCATGCAGCTTTGGGAGGGGGGAACATCTCAGCATAACCGTAAGACTTACTATTTCCTTCTGCTGATTCCCAAGGCCTGCCTGTCCAGATCCTTCACTTTCTAGGTCCACCCTACTTTTCAGCCTTTGGTACTCAAGAAATGTCCCATGAACACAGCATACATAGCACCTTTGTGCACTGGTTGTACTGTTTCCCTTATTTTTAATGCCTTTCTTGCCCCCTTCCAACCTCCTCAATCCCTCTGTCCTTTGTCCACTACCGCATCTGGAAAAGGAGGTTCAAATGCAGTGACTGACTGTATTCTACATAATCCTCTCCCCTCAAGCAGGACAACCTGTCATTCCTACCAAGAGGCTACCACTCCTAATAACTCACATAGCCACTCACGCTTGCACCTGTCACTCAGCTATCCAAATACTAAGCACTCACAGAAGGCCCAGAGCATAAATTTGTCTTTTCTGTGCTAGCACCATGGATGCCCCAAGACCCCATAAATTAAAAAATTACTTGTGTACAAGTTAAGGTTTCATCAGGATTTCCAGCTATAAAATATTTTAAGGCTTACTTGGTCATTAAACAAACCAGCGTTGTGTCTCACAAAGAAATAGGACAAATACATGTGAGTTATTTGGCCTAAATATATTTTAGCAGCTGTCCTTATAGGAAAAGCAAAGTCTTACACCAAGCAGGATGTCATAAAACATATTCCTTCTTGTTTGCCTTGCGTCATTTTATTTTTACAGATTTCTTGAGGCATGACTGACAAAGAGTAGACTACATAATATAAAAGTCCACAATTTGATAAATCTCATGTTTTTTAACCACAAAGCGTTAAAACCATCAGCATTTCTATTAGACCACTTAAGAGTCTCTTGCATTTTCAAACAGGATAATGTAATGTTAAAATCCAAGTTTGCCAAAATGAAAATTTCCACACTTATGAATTACTACAACAAACTTGGTTGGAAAACTGTTCCAGAATTTGAAATTGAGAAACCAAAAGGTAATTTGTTTTCAGTAGAAAAACAAATGATAGTTTGCATTTTAAACCAAGATATCATAGGCATTTGATTTCCTTTTGGCCAGAAATAAAAGATTTCCTATACAACTGGGCCTTTGTTTATTAAAACCTCTCTGTACTTGGCACCCAACTTAGTCGAGTGTGTTGAGAGACGGAAGAGCTTCTCTCCATGCTGTCAGGGAGGCTGAGCATGACAGAGGGGACCCAAATGCAAGCAGCACCAGACCCAGGCAAGTGCTCACCGTGACAGTGAATGCTCTCTTCTTACTGATTCGTTTATCCAACAAACACTTACCGAGTGCCTGCAGACTCCTGGGTGGTTAGCCTGGCCCCACCAGCAGCTTACAAACTATTTTGAGAGATAATACACAAATTATCAGCCCCTGCACTGAGCCAGCACATGGCTGCAATCTGTTTAGAACCTGACCAGCCCTGACTATTCTACGTCTATGAACTTCGGAAGCCAGCCAACTGGAGGCTGGGAAGGAGGCTATGGTGGTGGCAGGGGACTTAATGTACTGCATACACATGTCTGCTGTGTATGGCCCAATCTGTATGGTATGGTTTCTGACTCAGTTTCCCAGACTCTGAACTTCTAAATATTCTCTCTCTGAGCATACTCCTGCTGGAATTGAAATATCCCCCCCCCCCCCGAATCCTTGCTTGCTTAAAAAGGTTGGCTCTTATTTTCTATGCCCATGCCTTCTAGCTAATGTCTAATTGTGAATGGTCTTGTTATCCAAATTTGCCTGATCATTAAGAATCACCTTGGGCATTTAACAAAATTACAGATTCCTAAGCTCTAACTCAAGCTCATTTGAATCAGAAACTCTCAGGGGAAGGAGAAGCATTCCAGATGAGGAACTGAGGTTCAGAGATATTGAATATCTCTGCATCTGAGTACAGAACCAGGAAAAATCCTCAAATCTGTTCAACCTCACCTTCTTGTGTATTGTAACAAGATATATGTGAGGCTATGAGGCCATATTTGCCTCAGCTTGCCCCCTTTTCTCAGTCCTAGTCCCTTTATTTCATTTCTTAGAGTTATACATTTCTTGTTTCTTCAAAGAATCTAATTCTGGGCCACAAACTCAGATGCCCACAACAGAAAAATGGGCACGGAAATTGATTGAAGTGGTCTGGGAAGCAGAACATATGCAGCATCTGTGGAAGGTAAGGACTTCAGAAAACTAAAGAATCCTTCCCTGTACCAGGGGACAGCCACTACTTAGTTCCTATCAGCCATTTCCCAGTGAGAATGTCTGCCCAGCATTACCTACTGATCTAGATTTTCAAGTGAAATCTCAGAACACCACTCCCACGATTACATTACACTAGACAACACACCATCTTAGAGACTGGGGAGAGAGAACCAGCTGGCCTTGAAGCAAGTTGCTTTGCTCTGAACCGCCTAGGGTGAGAGCCGTGTGGCAGGGGAATGGCAGGTGCCTCTAGGTGCTGAGTGACTTAGTCCTACAACCACAAGGAGATGAATTCTGCTAATAACCACATGCCTGGAAGAAAATCCAAGTTCCATGAAGGAATGAAATGAAGCCAGTATTTTGACTGCAACTTTGTCCTGAGCAGAGAGTCCACCTAAATCATACCCAGACTCCTAACCCATGGAAATTATGAAATCATATATGTGTGTGCTTTTAAAGCCGCCTAAGTTTTAGTTATTTTTGATGCAGCAATAGAAAACAAGTACAAAACAAGTAGGCCTTCTCGGCTTACCCTTCTTAGAAGTGCATTTAGTTCCAGAGGCTCCCTCTCCCCATCTTCCACCAACATTTCCATCCTGGACTGCTTTAATCTCATCTGGCTGTGGAGAGGGAAGTTAATATGGCAAATTGATTCACCATTAACACTCCTAGGGATTATTTGCATTTGTAAGAGAAGGCCTGGAGAGGTACCAGCTAAATCAAAGGAATGATTGACTCAAGATGATGGAATTTCAGCCATTCATGCAGAAAGTTGAAATAATCCATCAACTGGCAATTGTCTCACTATATGTCAAGCAATGCCACTATTTTACTTAGGGAATAAGTTCAGCCCAGCCAAAACTCAATCTGAACAGTGAGATCAGAAGTCAGGAAATGAGTCTGAGTTCCTAGATCACCACCACTTAGGAAAACTTTTTGAGGCATGTTTCTATTTTCTTCTCTATGAAATAGGGTGAGACATCCCCTGACCTTCCTGATGGGACTGCTGTGAGGACCATACTGGTTGGTGTATGCAAGAGCACTCAGTAAGTAAAAGGTATATTCACCAACACAGATTGAAGAGCAGAAGCAATAACCGATCATTTGAGCCATAAAGAGTTTACACACACATTCTGATTCCAGCCCTGCAGCTCTGGTACTGACCTTGCCCCTTTCTGTTGATAAGCTTCTGTTTCCTACTTACTTCTTGGTTTCAACCAGAGCCTTACACTCACTTCTCTCAGCTTGCACACAGCTGACAAAGGCCAGAGAGACACAATCCTCCTCTCACACCCTAGAGGCCTGATTAACCAAACAGGAAGACCTGTCTGAAGGCCTCATACTTGTCTGTAGAATCTCCAGTCACCAGAGCAAAAACAATCCCATCAAATGCCTCAGGCTCCACAATAAAAATCACCATCAAGCATAACACTGGGTTCCACAAACCTACCCCTTACTTTTCTACTGTAAATTTTCACTTTAGCATAATAGTAGCTGGCTGTGCATCTCAGTACCTTTGCCTGAGGGATACAGGAACCAATCTTTGTGTTTACCACTTGGTACAATGAAAAGCAAAGGCATGTGCACGTAAGCAAAATGTCAAACCAGGATTTTCACCTACATGATGCTCTAATAGGTTTGGCATGTGGTTACCTGAGCATCACAGAGGGTGTAATACACCCACACCATTATAGGATTTGTTTTTTTTTTTTAAGTTTTCTTTCAATTTTTCTGGTAGAAGTAGCCTAACTCAGTGCAATGGCACATGAAAAACCAGATTTGCAAATTTTAGAGGAGTTCTAAAGTGAATCATCAGATTACTCATGCATGGATGATCCATCATGGTAAAATATACATTTTCATAACAGAAGAGTGGTGTGGGTGGATGATGATGATGGTGATGATGATGACTTTGATGTTGGCCATGTGAGCCAAAGTTCCTGTGACAGTGAAATGAAACAAGAATTAACTGATACAGACACAGAGAATGCAGACCTCCTTGATTCAGATGATGAAGAAAACAGCAATGTGAGTGCACATTTGACTAGTCAAAATGTTGCAGAATGATCACAAAACCAAATGGAATGATCCAATGTTAGAACTAGGTCCAAAAATACAGTGAGGGTCTTGGCAGGGGTGAAAGGTATTGGACAGAATGCCAGCACTGCCATTCAGTGTTGGAAATTGTAACAGACAAAATGCTAAAAGATGCTGTGTAATACACAAAGGCTGAAATACAAGTGAAATGTTCTGTATGCACCAATAGCCATATTCAAGAGTGTATATATTATGACACCTCACTAGTTGAACTGAAAGCATTCATGTCTGCTGTGCTTAGCAAGGATTTCACATGGTAATTGCAGGAATGTAAAAGACATGGAAAAGTGATGGGTCAAAATATGGCATAAAAATTTATACCCTTGGGGGCCGGTGAGATGGCTCAGCGGCTTAAGCGCCTGCCTGGCAAGCGCGAGGGCCCGAGTTCGACTCCCGAAACCCACATATGAAAAAGGGGCCAGTGATATCGCTCAGCGGCATGGGCGCCTGCTGGCGCACGAGGTCCTGAGGTCGACCCCCCGATACCCACAAAAAAAAAAAAATTTACACCCTTGTAGATGTGAAGATTTATTATGCTTGTAATTTAGACATTGTTCCTGGAACTCGGCCACTAGGTCCTTATTCATATAGTAATAAGCCCAATGATGTTGTAAACAGACTTGTTGCTCCCATCTCCCAAACTAATTGGAATGTGATATTCAACAATTGGTTTACCAGTTTCCAACTGATGTTACATTTGCTAACAGAGAGCAAGTTGACTAGAGCAGGAACTGTACATAGGAACAAAGCAGAAATTCCAAATGAAATGTTGCAAATTCAAAACAGAGAATTGTATAGTACAATCTTTGGATTTCAGAAAGATTTACCTTGGCCTCGTATATGGCAAAGAAAAACAAACTGGTACAGCTGATATCAACATTGCACCATGACAGAAATATTGATAGGGAAGCCTTGACAAAATGGAAGCCTGAGATGGAAACTTTCTAAAACAAAACCAAAAGCAGAGATGTTGTTGATGAGTTACACAGCAACTGTGATGTCACTCAAAACATAAAGGATTGGCCAATGGTTGTGTTTTATTGGATCCTAACCATGTGTGGCATACATAGTTTGACAGCTTACAAAGAAAATAACAAGTGGAAAATACCACAGAGAAATTATCTTAGAGGATTGGGACTGGAGCTCATAAGAGATCATTTACAGCAAAGGAAAAACAAAATGTTTCTGCCAGGGAGCTACACAAAAAAATTGTGGCCCATACTGGTGAGCTGACAGGTGACTAGCCAGACACAGCATCCTAAAAACCTACTACAACAACAAGAAAACCAAAAAGATATCAACAGTGCCCTACAAGAAAAGACAGGAAAACAAAACATACATGCTATCAGTGTAAGCAATATTTGTGTATAGAACATGCAATTTTCATGTGTGAAGACTGCCTTGGGTATGACAATTGAAGAAAAAATTATTTTTGTTGTTCTATTGGTATTTTCATTGTAGTTCTGATAGGTTTTTATTTCTGATGTTATCTCAGGTTCTGTAAGCAAGTAAATAGCTGATGTGAAAATGTTGATGTCTATTCTAAGCATTCATTATACATTTGATATTTTATTTTATGGATATCTTATTTTCCTGCTAAGTGCATGTTGTACAACATAGTAAGAAGCTCCTGACAACACAGGAAGAGAAGAAAGGTGACAAGAATGGCCTGCCACATAGAAAAGGAAAGCTAGACACATGTGCTGTCGGCATAAGCAAGACGTGTGCATGGAACATGCAGTTGTCATGTGTGAAGACTGCCGTGGGTGTGACAGTTGAAGCAAAGAATATTTCTGTGGTAGACTTCTGTTTGTATTTACATTGTAGTCACATAGGTTTTTATCTCTTAGGTTTTATAAGCAAGTACACAGCTGATGTGAAAATGTTGGTGTTTATTCTAAATGTACAATACATATTAAGAATTTAATACTTTATTTTATCAATATTTTATGTTCCTATTAACTATGCATCATATAATGTAATAAGACCATCCTGATAAAACAGTAAGACCAGCAAGATGTCAAGTACATCCTACAAAAAGGCCAGGAAGGCAAACACATGTGCTGTCAGTGTAAGTAATACATGTGTATGAAACATGCTGCTGTCATGTGTGAAGACTGCGACAGGTGTGATAATTGAAGTAAAGATTATAATTTTTGGTAGAGTGCTATTGGTATTTTCACTGTAGTTCATATAGGAATTTACTTCTGTTCTTCTTTGTTGGATTTTGTATACCAAATCCAGTCGATGTTGAAAATTTTGATGCTTTTTTATAAACAATAAATATTACAAATGCAATGCTTTATTTGATTTTTCCCACAAATGAGTAAGCATTCATTATTTCATTTGATAAAACTCATGAAATTAAAATTAATAATTCATCAATAGAAATATTCTAAAGAAGAAATGTGGGTTTCACAGACTCACATTTCTGCACCTTTATGACAAAAAATATGGTATGCTCTTAGGAATACTGGGAGCACCAAGCCCTCCAAACCCAAGCAGTCAGGACCCTGAGAGTTCTAGAATACTTATCTCACCCAACAGGGACCTACTATGTCCATATCCACATTTCAAATGGCAGGAGCAAATGATTACTCTCCTCTAGTATCTATATGGCTAAGTGTATTTAAGTGGATAAGAAAAAGAGTGGGGAGGAAGAGAATAGGAAGTTTATTCTCCTTATTTTCCAGCAAACATAAAAAGTTGTGTGAGAAAAAGAAAAGCCCTATCCTCCTTAAAGCCAGAGGTTGGAGTCAACAATCACATGAGTAATTGGAAGAGGGGGAAACACTCACTCCTAAATTGAAATATATTATTAAATTATAAAATTTAATAGTACCAATAAAGTAAAAGTAAAACAAGCACAGTAATAGTAAACATTTACTAAGAGTACCATGTGCCTGGTGCTGTGCCAAATGCCATTTATGCATTCTCCCCCTCAATTCTCACAACCCCAAAAGGTATCATTAACTGTCCCCACTTAATAGATAAAGAAACCAAAGCTTGGTGAAGCTGTTTATGCAGGTTTGTGCAACTAGCAAGTGATAGAGCTGACTCATGAAGCCTGCTGTTTGCCTCCAGAGCAAATCCTCTTAAATATTATACCATCTTGCCCTCTGGAAAGGGATATGCAAGGCCATGCGCCCTACTCTCCAGCAGATCCAAGGAGACGGACCACCAATCTCTCTCAGTTGCGAGTTCATGGTAACTGCTTTCTCCCACCTTGGTCTTCCAAGAGCCTCATCAAATGTACCTGAAGAAGTGACTCCATCCCTAACCTCCCCAAACCTCACACCATCCCTCCCATCTTCTGAGAAGAGATCATGAGCTCCATGAACAGCTGTTAATATGCATTGGTGCCTTTTCTTCTCTAGAAATATATTAACAATATAATCAAGTCCTAAAAGAATACATGTGCTTCAACATTATTAAAAACTTAATACAATTTCACCTGCAGATTAATATCAAACAAATAAATGGATATAGTCTTGGAATCCCAGGAAGAAATGATTTGCTTTCCCTGGAAAAATTTCCCCTTGTGATCAGGACCTGACCATAACATAATACCATTTTACATTATTGAAATATTTTTCCAGAGTAAATCAGATTTTGTTTGGCTTCTTGTTAAAGGACTTAATATTAGTAAGCAGATGAAAACCTAAACTGCCAGTTTACAGTAGTGTTTAAGAAAGTACGGATTCCCAACACTGGGGAGGCTGAGGCAGAAGGATTGCTGTGAGTTCGAGGCCAGCCTGGACTACAAAGTGAGTTCAAGGCCAGCCTGAGCTGCATAGTGAAACCTTGTCTCAAAAAGACAAAAAAAAAAAGTATGGATTAAACATGATCAAATGATTGCAACCTGAAATGAATAATCATTGCATTTGGAGAACAAGGCCACGCAGAAATGAAACTGAAAGCAGTAACTGGCACCTGGCAGCGCTGTGTGGCAGGGCAGATACTCACTTCAGCGGTCACACGGAAGCCAAGAAAATGTCAGTGTTAGCTTTAATGTGACATTCTCAGGGCTACTGTTCCTCAAAACAGATCTAGTCCTTCATGCCATAGTTTTTCCTGGAAAATGGTTTGGAGGTGACCTAATTATAAAGAAAGAGGGAAAGAAGAAGTGAGGAGGAGGAAGAAAGGGGTAAAATGAAGAGAAGTACAAATGTGAGCTCCGAGACAATTTAATATGGGCAGGTAATATCTCTAGAACAACAACAAAAGGATTTGCAAGTTCCCAGATATGAAGGCTCATGAAATCTAGACATCAGAAATAGAAAAACTAAAAAGAGTAGAGAATACATTAAAAGCTTGGTTTCAGAATTTGATGTCTAGTTCAGAAAATAATAATAGCAAAATGTAAAGTCACGTGAAGGTGTGAAAGAGCATATTCACACACAAAATTATTTTGGATGGTATTTCTGTGATATCAGTAAATTAAATAGTAGTTTTCCAATTTTTAGTTTTTATTATAGCTATTATGATTCATGTACAACTTCTGCGCTACATACCACTTATAAAATTCTATTTGGTTTAATCTTCTAGAAAAATCTACCAGACAACTATAATTATTCCCATTCATACACAAAAGTCTGAATATGAGAAAGGGTGAGTTGCTCTTCAAAGCCAGCTCAGACTACTCTCAAACCTCTTCAGTTTTGAATATTACTCCCAACTGCCACAATCATATATATTGAGAAATTTACAAAGAGTATCATTTAGAATCCACCCCACAACCTCTTGAGATTGTAACTTTCCTCGGTCCAATTTTACAGAAGAGGAAACTGAGGCACATGACTGTAACCTCAGCACTCTGGGAGGCTGAGGCAGGAGGATTGCAAGTTTGAGGCCAACTTAAGCAACTTATAAGACCCCATCTCAAAATAAAAAATAAAAAGGGCTGGGTCTGTAGCTCAGTGCAAAAGCCCTGGGATCAATCCCCAATGCCAAAGGAGAGAGAGAAAGAGACAGTGAAGGAGGAATGAGAGGAGGGGAGGGGAGGGGTGGAGAGGGGAGGGGAAGGGTGGGAAGGGAAGACAGCCTTAAAGAGATTAAATAATACCCAGGGTTGCCTGGCTAGTAGGTGGTGTTGCAATATGAGTTTAGATAAACTGATATACTTAACCACTGGGTGCTTCAATATTCTGCACATTTCAGAAATAGGGCTAACATTTTAAAACACTCCTGTAGGATGATCACAAAACTAGCATTTCAATAAATGTTAGTAAGTGCTTTGCTCCGTGGCAATCTGAACATGAGATTGATATCAAAATCAAGTCCGGTAATTTAATGCAGAGAACTGTTGGTTCTGTTTTATTTTCATTTTCTCATTTTGGTGAAAATATGCTGTAATGAGTTAAATGTGACAAGTCCATTAAAAGAGTCTTTTGAAGCTGGAAATTTAAAAAGCTGATGCTTAGTCTTTCTTTCTAAAGTAACAGTAAATTAGGGCCAGTGAGATGGCTCAGCGGCGTAAGCGCCTGCCTGGCAAGCGTGAGGGCCTGAGTTCGACTCCTGGAACCCACATATGAAAAAAGGGCCGGTGATATCGCTCAGCGGCATGGGCGCCTGCTGGCGTGCGAGGTCCTGAGGTCGACCCCCGGTACCCACAAAAAAAAAAAAAAAACAACAGTAAATTAGCAAATTAAGAGTAAAGTTCTAAATAGAAAACAGTAAAGAAGGTGCCTGGAAACCGTGACCTCCCAGACGTTGAGGAATATGCATATTTATAGACGTGCATAACCTGAGCAAATAGGACTGGGGCTCAGGCAACAAACAGGAAAAATAACAAATTTTGAAGAACTCAATTTATTTCTCCCTTTCCACTCTCTTCCTGCACTTTAACTTTCATGATAAATTGGTAAAACACATTTATCTAACAACCAAGAGTTACTCTCAAAAAAATGCATTTTGTAAAACAAGAATTATTCAGAATAAGATAGATGACACCACATTAAAATATGAGCCAATGACTCGACGAAGTTTAGTTTCTCGCTCACACAGAGCCCTATGTCACTTGAGCAAGTCCCCAGCATCCGCCCTCCCTTTGGGGAGTCAATAACCAGGGCTGCTTCCCTCCAGCAACCTCACTGCGTCAGCACATGGCTAACAGGAGCACAGCTGCAGAGGAAGAAAAGCGCTAACAGACCGTGCAGGGGCTCTCTAATGTTTTTATTTAGAAATAGTACGTCATACTGCTTACAGTTCAGTGGCCACCATCAAACTCTTAGGCAAGAGTGGTCGGAAACATAAGAAAAGACACACATACCTGGTGGGTAGTAAATGTGTTTGACATAGGGCGTTACACACGTGTTTCTTTACTACCGTGACTGCCTATGCTACCACATACTGCCTATGTACCATATATGACTGCAAAGGTTGTTGAATTTTTCATCTTTCTTGAGGAAGCAATTTTTGGTTTTATTAATCAATTCTATGAAAACTGTTTTGCACCGGGCATGGTGGTGCATGCTTGTAATCCCAACATTGAGGCAGGAGGATCGCTATGAGTTCGAGGGCAGCCTGGGCTACATAATGAGTTCAAGGCCAGCCTGAACTACATAATGAGACCATGTCTCAAAGACAATTGTTTTGCTTCATTAATTTTGTTTTTATCTTTAATCTGTTATAAGTTCATATACTTATTGGGGTTTATTTTTGTTGTTTTTATCTTTATTTTCGGTTTCTCTTATTAACAAAAGATCAAGGCTAAAGAGAACTGGGAGCATAGTTTGGTAATAGAGTGCTTCAGTAACAGAGTGCTTCATAATTACTTCCTGGGTTCAATGTCCAGCACCACAGGGGTGGTGGGAGATTAAAGCTATAAATTTCCCTCTGGATGCCATGTTGGACACTTTCTAGAGATTTGATATATACTACTCTCACTGTGGCTTATTCTGAACATTTCACAATTTTACTTTGATTCTCTTTTTTATTCAGGAAATTATTTAGGGATGCACTATGTTCATTTCTCAATGTAAAAATCTTGAGTGCCTTTCTTTTGTTGTTAACTTATCATTGCTTTACATTGTAATCAAAACATGGTACCACCCATATGAAATTAAAAAAAAATGTTTAACTTCCTGAGAGTTCTTTGCTAGCCTGTTTTTGCTACATTTTCTCACTCTTTACAGCAAGAAAAAGAGTTTAGTTGTATGGTCATATTAAATAACTGTATCTTGTTCATCTTTGTATCTCATTTATCACAGAAAAGTCACTCAATAAATGTGGGTGGCTAGAAAAGTCAGCAGTCACCCAGGCAACTATTAGCATCCCCATAGATAGGGGTCTGCATAACAGAAATAAAATCCTATTTCATCCTCTGAAATATAAATGACTTGTAAGACAATGTTACAATATTTCTGTTACTTTTGTAGCTTTTCCCCATGCAAAATGTTAACCATTTAGTAAACACTTCATAATTACTCCCTAAAATGCAACTTATAAGCATGTATATTAGTTTCTTATTACTGTCGTAATAAATTACCATAGAATTAGTGGATTAAAACAACAAAAACTTACAGAATACAAAATCAACGCACAAAAATCAGTAGCATTCTTGTACATTAATAATGAACCCACTGGGAAAGAAATCAAAAATAATCCATTCACAATAGCTTCAAAAAATGTAAGTACCTAGAAACCAACCTAATCAAGGAGGTGGAAGACTCCTACAATGAAAATTATAGAATACTAAGAAAGAAATTAAAGAAGATATTAGAAAATGGAAAGACCTCCCTTGTTCATGGGCTAGAACTAATACTGTGAAAATGGCCATATTACCAAAAGCAAGCTACAGATTCAATAAAATTCCTATCAAAATTATCAACAACATTCTTCACAGAACTAGAAAAGATAATCCTAAAATTCATATAGAATCAGAAAAGCCCCAGACTAGCCAAAGAAATCCTAAGCAAAAGGAGCGATGCTGGAGTCATCAGAATACTGTACTGGATTTCTAGTTATACTACAAAGGCATAGTAACGAAAATAACATGGTGCTGACACAAAAACAGGCAAGTAAGCCAGTGGAATAGCACTGGAGACATAGAAACAAACCCATGCACCTTCAGCTATCTGATGTCTTGACTAAAGGGCCAAAAAACACACTGGAGAAAAGATAGCCTCTTTAACAAATGGTGGTTAGAAATGGATATCCAGATGGAGAAGACTGTAACCAGATCCTAATCTCTCACCCTGTACTAAAATCAAACTGACATGGATCAAAAGACCTAAAGGTAAATCCAGAAACTTTGAAGTTGCTGTAGATAATGTAGGGGAAACATTTGAAGCTATGGGCACAGGCAAAAGCTTCCTGAATATAACTCCAATAGCACAGAAAATAATATCAAGAATCAACAAATGGGACTACACTGAATTAAAAAGCTTCTGCAAAGCAAAGGAAACGATTAGCAGAGTGAAGAGATAACCTATAAAACAAGAAAATATTTGCCAGCTACTTTTCTGACAGAGGATTAATCTCTAGAGTAATGTAAAGAGCTCAAAAAAAGTCTCCAAAAAACAAATAGCCCAATCAAAAAATGGACAAATGAACTGAATAGACACTACTCAAAAGAAGTATAAATGGCCAATAAGTACATGAAAAACTGTTCAACATCTTTAGCCATTAGGGAAATGTAAAACCAAATTACTTTGAGATTCCATCCCACCCCAGTCAGAATGGCTACCATCATGAATTTAAAAAAAAAAGAATCCTGGCATAGAAGCAGGAAAAAGGTACTCTCCTACATTGTTGGTGGAAATGTAAACAAGTACAACCACTATGGAAACCAGTACACAGATCCCTCAAAAAAATAGAAATACCATTTGATCCAGCTCTACCTCTCCTAGGTATACTGCTGAAAGAATTAAAGACTGCATACTATGGCCACACGTGCATACTCACATTTATAGTGATGCAGCTCACAGTTGCTGAGCCAAGGAAATAGCCCAGATGCCCATCAACATGAATAGATAATGTAGTACATATGCACAATGGAATATTGTTCAGCCACAGAGTAATGAATAAAATCATGTCTTTTGCAGGAAAATGGATAGAACTGGCAACCATCATGTTAAGGGAAATAAACCAGCTCAGAAAGTTAAATATTGGACTGTTTCTCTTATATGAAAAACCAAATAAATAAAAAAAATAATGACAAGAAATTAGAAGATAGACTTTTGAGGAGGGGAATGGGATTAGGGGGAGGAAGGAGGAAAAGGATAGGAGGGGTAATATTCCCAAAACAAGCTTCAACATTCTGTATCACTAACATGCAAGAGAGAGAGAGATAACATTTAAACACACAAATGTGTTGTCTTGCAGCTCTGTAAGTTAAAAGTTTACAATGGGTCTCACCCGGGTGGGCTCCCTTAAGGTGCTGGCAGAGCTGCACGAGGGAGAACCCATCTTCTTGCCTTTTCCAGCTTCTAGAAGTTGTGTCATCCCTTGACCTGGGACCCTTGCATCCCAGTGGCCATTCCTTGTCACAGGCTATTTCTGTTTCGAATTCTGTCTCTACCATATCCATTTAAGGTCCTAAGATAACCACTGCATTGTAACGTCAGCTGATAAACAACCTTAATTCCATCTGCAACCATAATTCCCCTTGATTACAGGTTCTGGGTATTAGAACATGGACATCTTTTGGGGGCCACTATTGCATCAACCACAGCACTTACAACCAAAAATGAGGAAGGACACAGAAAGAAATGATAATGAATGGACACAGTGGAACTGTAGCATTGATAACAGTAATAAGACTAGATATATTTAAAAACTGGTGAATTGTACTATAAGACTCTGAGAAAAATTGTAAAAAAAAATCCCCTACTCACTTCTATTAGCTAATCTCAAGTAAATGTATATACACACACTCACATACACTAATAGGCAGTTAGCTTTTGCCATCACTGACATACTACCATTTACTAACAGCAAAATAAATGGTGCCAGGTATGGTGGCACATGACTATAATCCCAGCACTCCAGGAGGCTGAGACAGGAGGATCTCATACTCAAGCCCAGCCTGAACAACTTGGTGATTTAGAAAGAGCCTGCCAAAAAAAAAAAAAATAAGGCTGGGGATAAAGCTCAGTAAGAAGGCCCTGAGTTCAATCCCCAGTGTTGCAAAAATATATAAATAAATAAGGCAAATCTGTTGCTTATGCAGCTTTTGTAGAAAAAGTTCTAATCCTGTCTTCCTGCCTGGAAAAGAAGTTTTGTTTTTTGTTTTTTGTTTTTTTTGCCTCTTTCTTCCTAGCTCACCTCTAACATGCTAACATTTCTAGGAATGTAAATGAAAGTCGCAATCTTTGCCTCCTCAGTTGAAATTGTCACCGTGCGAGGACTGCTGGCGATACCAAAAGTGCACTGCCTCACCAGTGCCCTGCTCGCCTGAACCAAGGAGGAGGCTGGTAGACGCCTGCCCCTGGAGAAGAAAGGCTGAGAAGCCACTCCCTGTGGCTCCTCACCCGTCTTGCTAGAGGAAATTCCTTGGCTAAAATTCCATGGAAAATTGTCTGGAAAATGAAGTTCCCTGGAGTTTTCAGTATCAACATTTGTTCATCTTCTTAAATCTATCTATCGGGAAATCTCTCTAAAATATATTACACAAGAATAATCATACAGAGTTAATACTGCATGAAAAGATATAATAGCCTAAAATAAATTATTCATTTCCTTACCTTTTAAAGAGTACGCTGAAAGCAATTTTAATATGTTTTTTTCTGGCTGTGAATCTCAGTTCTTTTATGGTTCTGTAGAGTAGATAGAACATCAACCTTCTTTTGTATGTTTATGCCATTTTAAAAAGAGTTTGGGTTATTTTGTTTCATCTTTTGCCTCCTCTGTTTGTGTCTGTGGTCACTTTTTTATTTTGGTTTTGCCAATGTGGCTTCCTCAAGCAGCTTCCTTCCCCTTCTCATTTGCTGTGGAAATAGTAACTAGGATACCAATCTAGTTTGAATTTGAAGAAAAATGAGGTTAAATGGGATCCTAATAAAGATTTCTCTTACAAGTGAAGAGTATGAGGTTTAAGACAAAGCTAGAGTGACACTGCACACAGGACTGCTGATCCCATCTGGAATTCATGGCCGGCTGTCATCTATTTGGCTACTTAGCTATTTTTATCTCTGCTATTTTTGTTCAGAATAGGTTAGTGTAAGATAATTGTATTTTGGCAAGATGAAATACTGCTATATTTGTAAATGTGCCAAGTCTTGTGATGGAATAAAAGAAGGTGTCTCCATCCTGTAATCAAACCCCTCACCAAAGCCATGCTTATGGCAACTTGAGAGAAAACCAGGGCTGTGACATAAATGTTCATTAATAGGAGAATAGGCAAAGTGTAGTTCATCTATACAATGAAATACCACATAGCTATGATATATATATATATATATATATATATATATATATATATATATATCATAGCTTCAAGGAGATACAATTCTGCCCATAATAGCCAGTAAGTAGCTATACATATATATATATATACTAGAAACTGTTCATTTTCATATTGTGTGTTTGGAGGCAGGAGTGTTGATGGAAAATGCTTCTTTTGTTGGTTCTGCAAGATCACAGTTTTGAGATACCTTTCATAAGGCTTCTCAGGACTAGCCTAAGCACACAGGCTGGTGGGATAGAGCCAGGACCAGAGGGGATGGGACTGTGAGATGTAGATACAGATGCTGGTTCACCAGTGGGCCATTTGGTGAATTGACCAATGCACATACCTGTAAGGATGTCACATTCTCAGGGAGGAGACAGCATTGGCAAGTAGAATGCAGACAGCTAAAAAGAAAAGCAGGTAATAGTTCTGAGAAATGCCAGCAGGACCCTAATTGATGACTGGAGGGTGCCAGGAGCAGAATGCAAGGGAGAAGAGTAGAAAGATACTCTGTGAGCTGGGAACTTGGAAGGCAGCATCTAACTGTAGGTAAGACTGAATTCTAGGCAGGAATAAGGAAAAAATTTGGTGTTACGAGTAGTAAAAGCTACTTGTCTAGTAAAAGCTACATGTCATATTTACTACATGCCATGTGCTTTAAATTCATGTTTCACTTAATTCCTCCTAAAATCTCCCCCAAAAATCCTTAATTGCCCCCAGAAATTTTTATTATTCTGTTTTTGAGATGAAGAAATTAATGTAGACAGAAAACACATGACTCGTACAAAGTCACACAGCTTATGTGTTAATCAGCTTTGGCTGCCCTTACAGAACAACACAGATTGAGTGGCTTAAGCAACAGAAGTTTATTTTCTCAGTTTTGGGGGCTCCAAGTCTAAGATCAAGGTGCCATACCGTTAGTTTATGGTAGGCTTTCTCTCCGGCTTGTAGAGGGTGACCATCTTGCTGTGTCCTCAAATAGCCACTTTACTGTGCACTTGTGGAATTAAAAGCTGTTTCTGGTTCCTCTTTCTCTTTCATAAAGACACCCAGTACTATCAGATTAGGGCCATGCCCAAATGACCTCAATATACCATAATTACCTGCTTAAAGAGCTTATCTCCCAATACAATCATGTTGGGTGTTGCGGTTTCAACAGATGAATTTGAAGAGGACACAATTCTGTCCATGATAGCCAGTAAGTAGCAAGCACAGACAGTGTGACTCCAGAGTCGAATATTCTTTTTGCATGTTTATAAATGTTGTATGTTTATATTTATGTTATTAAGGTATAATCTAAAAATTATAGTTCAATGAGTTTTCAGTAACTGCATACACCCACGTCACCCACATAAGTATCAAGAACGTAGTACTGTACAGTACTTCAAACCACCACTCACAACAGACCATGTGATGGCAGGAGGGCTACCACTGGCACCAGTAGTCACCCCAAGAATGGTAGACACACAGGCCACATAGGGCAGGACTTGGCCCCGAGCTCCCTCCCGTAACTGTCCTGCATGGGGCCCCTGCCTGGGCCAGGCCTCACGCTCTGCTGCTCTACTCTAAATCCCAGAAGGCCGACCCTTGCGATCCGTGTTTTCCAGGATAGGCTCCAAGGCTCCAGCTCTCAAAAGAGAGGCTCACAGTAGTTTTCCACCAGAAGACCCTAGTGCCACCCCTCTTTGGTAAAAACGTACCTCCTCCCTATTGATCTCCAGTTTAGAAGTAGTGATGGCTTTCTCCTGTTGCTTTGTTCCGGGTGATCTCATTGGCTTCTTTGTCTTCCATCCCCTATAAAACCAGTTCCCTACATTAAATTCCCTCTGTGCAAAGTACTTGGCACAATTTCTTTCTCCCTGGGGGCACTTTTCTAGCTTGCTACGACTGGCTAGAAACTGGGGCAATTCCAGGCATATAGCAGGAGCCCATGCACAGGGGCTGGAAGCTGAGGACTCTACCCAGGAAGTCTCTCCAAGAAAATCCCAGCATTTGTGTTTACTTTCATTTTTCACTTGTTAACACCTTGTTGGTCCATCTCATTAGCAATGGTTACTTATCAATGGCTCACCTATTTTTCAGGTGAAACTCTGAAAGCTGTCACATCTTGAGATGCCTTTATCACCTGCTTTTTCAGCATCGTTATGACAGTAAACCACTATTTGGGTTTGTCAAACTGCCACGTCTTTTCAAAACTGTGCTTATCTATATGAAATGGTTGGGAAGGAAAGAGTGACTAAGGAATGGCCGTCCCTGAGGAGCTTTCAATGACTGCAGGAGTCCCCAGGGATCTTGCCAATCCTGCCAATAAGCTTGGGGGTGAGAGTAGAAGGAAATCACAGAGGCTTAGCGGCAAAATGCCCAGTCAGCTCAAGGCCTGGCTCATTCTATGGCACACTCTGGCTAACTGTAAAATCCATATTGCATAGAACCCCATGACTACTGCAGAAGGACTTCCATCTCTAGTTTGGCTGCAAAACTAAATCTTGCTTTCCAAAGCCTCTGGCTTTAGGAGAGAGTACCAGAAGGCAGACGGCGTCCACGGGCTGGCTGCTCTGCATGCTGGGGATTTCTCCAGAACCACAACAGTTATGAGTCAAGTTTCTTTTCCTCCACTCACACCACCAAAGCAACGGGCTGCTGGCCCGCCCTCATCTCAGGAATACAAGTCCTGCCTCAGGGGGTAAAGGAAACCCGGCAGTTCCCACTTCTTCACTCTGTGTGATGAATCACTTCAGCCAGAGAACCATCATGAAATGGCCTGGCAGCTAAGGGGAGAAATGTAACCCAAAAAAAGAAAGAAAGGAAGAAAGAATCCTGTTAGTCACAGAGCTTTTCATCTGAAGCACAGAGCAGGCTTTTGCTTTCTGTGTGAATAATAAAATCACAGTCCTGTACTCTATCAGTTCCTCAAACAAAAGCAACTTCCTAGAATGTCACAATTTGAGGTTTCTAAGTTGAATTTAGCTTTCACTGGAGAAATGCATAAATTAAAAAGAGGGCCTGGGTACCCATAAATGAGTCAAAGAAGTAAATAAGCTTGCTATTCAAACCAGGGAAACACAGGCCGGGAGGCAGCTCCACTCCGTGGTCTGTCAGACACCTGTGAACAAACGGCACAGTCTCTGCCCAAATTGGAATTTTCCCACAGCAACTTCAGACGTCCCGCCCAATGCCAGAGTTGTCTTTGAGATCTCTGAAAACAGAGTGAGGAGAAGGAAAGACCAAAAGAGATATTTTATTCCAAAGCAAATTACAAAAGCTTAAAGTTATTAGAAGAGAAGGGCCCCAAGGCACATTACTAAAGATAGTATTTGAAGAGTAATAAGATAGCTTTTGTGGAAAATTGTTTAGGAAACACAGAGAGAGAGAATCATATGACAGCAACAAAATGTTCTATTCAGAAATAAGAAGCAGGTATGGAACTGGCTGTGTTAACATCACATAACCCTACTTCATGCCCCCTAAGCAACACTGTGTGTGAAGTCAGGGAACTCGGGCTCAGCACCTCTATCTTACCAACCTTCATTCCCTACCTCACTTCACGCACCTCCTGCCGCTCAACATCCCCTTCCTCCTAAGCTGTCCTAGACTCTCAGAATCCTCCCAGAGAAGAGCATTTCTGTAAATCATTCAGACTACAGTGCTACTTACTTCCTGTCCTTTCTGGCCCAGAAATACATGTAGAAATTTTATGGGGTGGGGGATGGGAAGGAGAAATCACTTCCTCATGTTGTAATCAATAACACATACAGAAACATACTGTAAATATGACCTCTTTTTCACTGGCAAATCACATTCTGTGGGTGGGAGAGCATTATTTTTTAAATGCTGACTTTCAAAAGTCGTGACTCCAACTTTCAATCAAAAATAGCCACATGTCTAAAGAAGACAAAGAGCTATTTATGAGCTTATTTCCAAATTTTGTTCTCATTCTCATCTTTTGAATTTCTAAAGTCCTAAGTTCCATTAGATCTGGCCATACTTTTTTTTTTTTTTTTTTTTTTTTATCAGTACACCAAAAAATTTGGGAAATGCTTGATCCAAATCACACTCTGGTCCTGATAGAGATGGACCTCTGCTTGCATTTGGGGTGGCTTCATGACATGCTTTGATGGACAGAATCTGGCAAAAGGGACTCATGGCGATTGCTAGCCTTAAGCCTCAGAACTTTCATGCCTTGGAACTTTCATTCTGACCCTTGGGAGCCCCAAGCCTCCATGTAAGGAATCTCAGGTCTTTCTGCCCGAGAGAGTTTCGCAAGCACCAAGGTGCTCTGCTGACAGCCAGCCCAGGCAGAAGGGGAGGCCATGTTGGACCCTCCCACCCCAGCCAAGTCCAGCCAGCTCCTGTGGAGCAGAAGTAAGCCTTCTCCTGAGTCCTGCTCACATTGTGGAGCTACAGGAGCATAAGAAATTGACTGCTTCATGCTACTGTGTTTTTGTTTAACTAGTTACATAACAGTAAGCTGGCCAAAATAGTTACCATGCTCCCTTCCTTAATGGCAATGAGTCTCAAACTATTGTCCTGACCAGCATTATCAGCAACACATGGAAACTTGTTAGAAATGCAAAGTCTTGGTCTCCTACTAAATGAGAAACTGGGGTGGTGACAGCAATCTGTATGTCAGCACATCTTGCAGTGGATTCTGATGCATGATATAGTTTGAGAACTGCTGTCCTATAGCAATGAAACTGCTGGTGTTTAGGTGGTATGCATGGCCACATAGATAAAGACGAAGTAAAGGGTCTGAGTGAGCCCACTTGATTAAGTTCTAGCCAGCAAGAAATAAGCAGAAATGGGACAGGGGGAGTTCTTTGTCCCTCTCACCTTCATGCTGGTTGGAACTCAGATGTGAGCCCCAGAAACTGTCTTAGGCCAGGAGGCGATCCTGGGAAATGAATCTAGACACAGCAGAGCAAGAAGACAGAAGGAGCCTGGGACATTGACACTACAGAGCTGTCATCTTAGCTCTGAACTGACTGACATCTTGAACATAGAGAGAATTTTTTGTCTTATTTAAGTCCCTGTTATTTTAATATTCTATCTCACACAGTTAATAGGACAGCCTAACTAATGCATGTTCTTAAAAAGTTAGTCTTCCTTCCCTTCACCTGAGATGTGCTTTAATGTAAGAATATTTCTTTTCTGTACTTGTTCCAAGTTAACTTTTAGATTTTTTTATGTCTCTAGTTGTTTATTAACTGTCTCCCTACTTGACCTGAAACTTAATGAAGGCAGTTTTGTTTTGTTTATCACTAAAGTCCCAGCATCCAACACACTTTTATTGTCCTGACAGCCACTTAGTGAATATTTACTGAACTAAGTGGACAGATGGAAGAATGGATGTGGACACACCAAATCTGGCCCAGGCAACACTGATAAATAAACTGACCAAGCTTGAAAACAAATCAATCTTTCTTTTCAATATTGAATATTCAACAAAATTCTCCACTGTCCACATCATACTTCTAGTCCACATTTTAATCTAAGTATGAAGCAATAACAATAACTGTTATGGTTTATATCTTGATGTCCCCCAAAAGCCTCATTTGCTCATAGGCAGGGCTTTGGGAAGGTGATTTGATTATGGGGGGCTTACAGCTGACTTGCCGTTAGGAGGTGGGGCCTACTCGGAAGAGGTGAGTGGCTGAGGGTGTGTCCTGGAAGAGTTGATCTCCCCTTCAGCTCTCCACGCCCTCTCTGCTTCCCAGCTGTGATGATGTGAGCCCCTTTTCCTCTGCCATGGAGCCAGCAGACAGTGGACTGAAACCTCTACAAACTGTGAGCCAAAACAAACCTCTCCTCCTTTAAGCTGTGGGTGTCGGGTATTGTGTCCCAGAAACAAGAAAAGTGACTAAGACAGTAACCAGTAATTTGAGACCCCTTAAAATGTGTCAAAGACAAATTCTGATAGAGGAGCCTTCTACAATATCCTCGACCAGTATTTCTTAAACTCACAAATTCATCAGAAACAGAAAAGTCTTAGAAACTGTCACACCTGATGGAGCCCAAGGAGACATGACATAAACAAAACAATATCCTGGACAGAGCCCTACAACAGAAAAAGACATCAGGCAAAAACTGAGGCGTCCTGAATAAACCATGGACTTTGGGTAATAACAATTATGTAATCAATATTGGCTCATGAACTATACAGATGTTCCTTATTAATGTAAGATGTTAATAGGGAAACCGTTGATAGGGTGAGTCAGGGAGGATATAGAAACTTTTAGTACTCTCTGCTTACTTTTTCTGTAAGTCTAAAACTGTCTTAAAAAGTACAGTGAATCAAATTTTCCTGTAAGGTCAACATTGAACCTAACCATTGAATTTGATTCGGCTCTTGTCCAACTGGATTTGTGACCAGAATCGTGGAAAGAATCAAGTTTGTGAACTGAGGCACCACTGTAGTCTATTCATAAAAGAAATATGCCAAAGACTGCTATGTAATTAACTCATATAACATATATTCATTCTAATAAACCTGAGATAAATATGATGAACCCTGTTTCATAGATACAAAAAACTACATTAAGTTCTGTTTCCCCAAACGCTTGAGGCTTACACCATACATTTCTTCTGGATCAAAATTTATCTGAGTCAGTTATTTAAATAAAATGTATTGATTCCTGTGTGCCAGTGAGGGACTGAGTGTAGGTGATTCTACGAGCAGAATCAAAACTGGAAAAGAAGACAGGCTTTGCAGCCACCCACTGAAATTTAAAGATCACAAGCAAATGTTTTTGAGAATTTACAATTCTAGAATGTGTCATATTTGTATGTTGACAGCACATGCAATTCTCACAGCTAGAAACAGTTTAGCATCTAATTATCAAGAATAATTACTTACATATGAGGCTAGCAGATGGCACCTATTATTAAGAACCCATAAATCGTTCATTTTAAGTTAAAAAGATGTTTCAAAAATGGGTTTGTGTCTATACAGTGAAGGCTTTATCTCTGAGAACAATCCCAGGTCTGTGCTAAAAGAACACCTCCAATGAGAACACTATCTATAAATGAATTCCCTTCTAAAGATATTCACTGTAAACTTCCTTATCTACTATTTTGGGTAGCAGAACCTCAGCATTGGCATTACTAGCCAGCCTGCTAACCAAAACGAAGATTGGCACTGTGGCTGTTCAAGCTGAAAGTCCCTCCAGTGACATTTGACCAAGAAATGTTGTGAGTGCTCACTATAATAATGTACACGCAGACAGAAATAAGCTTTGGAGAAATATTCTGCAAAGGATATCGTCCATGAGGTCTGACTTCCACAGCAATTAATAGTTAGTATCCAACCTATTCTCTTGAAACAACTCCCAAGTGCGACAGACTGAAAGTGTCCCCCCAAAATTCATATGCTGAAATCCTAACTTTTTTTTTTTGTGGGTACCGGGAGTCAAACTCAGGACCTCGCGCTTGCCAGGCAGGCGCTTATGCCCCTGAGCTATCTCACCGGCCCCGAAATCCTAACTTTAATGTGATGTCATCAGAAGGTGGGGCCTTTGGAAGGCAGTTAGGTCATGAGAAAGGAGCCCTCATACTGGGACAAGTGCCCTTATTAAAGTCCCCAGAGAGCTCTTGGCTCTCCCTCTCTCTGCCATATGAGGACGCAAGAAGATGGCCATCTGCAAACCAGGAAGAGGGCATTCAGCCCTAGATGCCAGATTTGTGGGTGCCACAATCTCAGCCTTCTTATAGCCTCCAGAACTGAGAGAAGCAAATGGTTGTTGTTTAAGCCATCCAGTTTATAATGTTTTTTAATAGCAGCCAAGGTAAGACACAAGGGAGTACTCTGCATCTGTAATTTCATGGGTTCTCTGGTTCCTTCACCTGCCTTTCTCTCTCCTTAAAAAAAGTTCAGCTAAGGCATCAAATCCTTCACTCCTTACACTCCCATTTCTATATGCTCCTGTAGCACATGTGCTGACCTCAGTCATGGGACTGACAATTTAGTATGCTTCGAGAAGTACTGAGTGAAGCCTCTGAAGCACGTAACACGCAGGAATCACCAGTGAACAAATCAAAAATGCCTCCTCTACTTCTGAGGAAAGAATACACAACAGAAGATCGCACATAAGTAAATTTTATAGTATGCCATACTGATAAAGTACTGTAGAAAAAGAAACTGGAGGAGGCTGAGGGGATGAGGTGGACTGGGGCATGGAGGAGGTTCAGACTGTACCTCTCAATAGGGTGTGGGGTTCGGTGAGAACATGAGACAGGAGCAAAGTGTGGAAGAAGGAGAGGGAGTCAATGCCGCAGATTCTGGAACAGAAGGAGTCTAAGGAGAGGGAAGAGCTAGCAAAAGCCCTCCAGCAGAAACATGCCTTGCAAATTTGAGAAACCGCCAAGAGGCTGGCGAGTCTGGAGCAAAGTACGCCTGCAATGAGGAAGGAGAGGAAGAGGCGAAGCAGGAAGCATTGATTTGGTAGGGCCCATGGGCCATTACAAAGACTGGCTATGACCCCAAGTGAAACGGGTAATAGTGGAGTGAAATGGGTAGTAGTGGACTTCTGAGTACAAAAGAAACGTGATCTCCCTGAGTTTTGCAGGATTTTCTCTGGCCACTATGTTGAGAATAGATTTGTAGTGAGGCCAAGACAAAAGCAGAAAAACCTGTTGAGAGGTGATTGTAGGTAAGAGATGATGTTGCCACAGGCCAGAAGAGCAGCAGTGAAGGAAGGGAACGTCTGGATTTAGAGCCTTGATAGATCCTAGGTGGGGTATAAGAGACAGGGAGGAGCCAAGATGGATTCTAGGGGTTTTGTCTTGAGCAACTACTACAATGGAGTTATCATGAACTAAGGAGGAAAGAAAGAGGAACAGACTAGGATGCAAAGAGCAGGAATTAAAGAAAGAATATGAGGGCCGGTGAGACGGCTCAGCGGCTTAAGCGCCTGCCTTGCAAGCGCGAAGGCCCGAGTTCGACTCCCGGATCCCACATACGAAAAAGGGGCCGGTGATATCGCTCAGCGGCACGGGTGCCTGTTGGCGCGCGAGGTCCTGAGGTCGTCCCCCCGGTACCCACAAAAAACAAAAAAAAAACAAAAACAAAAAAAAAAAAAGAAAGAATATGAATGTGTTTGTTGTCTGCAAAACCTTCCACTGATACTTTCTGATAAGATGGAGCAAACACAGGAGATGTACACTGAGACAGAAATAAGCTTTCTCCCACAAGGAGAGTGGGTGTTGGTGATTTGAAAGAAAGCCTGGGATTCAGCAGAGGGACACATTTGAGAAGTGTCTTACTTCCACCACTCCGGATGTCACAGACAACACCACAAGAAAGAAAAGGAAAAAGAAGGCAGAAATCATTGTCTCTGAGTCAAAAAGTGATTTAGAGGAATTAGACTCAGAACATGAAGTTTTTTAAATTCCTAAAACCATTTGCTTATATTTGCCTTTTAATTAGCACAAGAATGAAATATGATTTTTAAGTATAAGTTTAAAAGGTTTTCAATAAATATAAAATAATTTTAGTGATTAAATCATTGTGTCATAGTTTATCAATTCTTCTTAGTGATATTAAAAGATCTGTTTTAGTTAGATGCAATTAAATAGGGTGATTATATCCAATATCTCTAATCACTTACAATGAACCAGGGATATAGAAGTGATGTATATGGATCTTTTCAAACGTTCAGCAATCTTATGATGTCATTACCATTATTTTACCCCTTTTTAGAGAATATTCAACACACTGAAGAAAACTTACATATCTTTTGTATGACCCATACAATCTTGGTATATTTTTTAAAAAGTCCTCAATCATTTAATTTAGGCATAGCTAGGAAATATTGAAATTTAAGTTCCATACCACCACAATAAAGCTAATATTGCAATAAAGCAAGTCACATAGATGTATTTGGTTTCTTGGGTCATATAAAATTTGTATTTATATTATATTATAGCCTACTATGTGTGCAATAGAATTATGTCTTTTTAAAAAATTGTCTTCATACCTTAATTAAAAATTGTTAAAAATTGTTTCCAATCACCTGAACCCTTGTTGAGTCATAATCATGTTATTAGTGGATGGTGATAATTGCTGCCTATGGATCAAGTGATGGCTGCTGAAGGCTGAGGTGACTGGCAATTTTTTAAAACAATGGGCATTCAAAGCCTACACTGATTTACTCTTCCTTTCACAAAAGATTAACGTGTAGCATGCAGTGCCATTCGACAGACAGCATTTTACCCACATAACTTTCAAAATCGGAGTCAATCCCCTCAAACCTGCCACTGATTTATCAACTAAGTCTAGGTATTATTCTAAATCCTTTGTTGTCATTTGAACAATGTTCACAGTGTTTTCACTAGGAGTAGATTCCATCTCAAGAAAACACTTTCTTTGCTTATACACACTCAACTCCTCACCCATTAAAATTTTATGGTGAGATGGCAGAAATTCAGCCACATCTTTGGACTCCACTTCTAATTCTAGTTCTCTTGCTGTTTCCCACCACATCTGCCATTCTTCCTCCACTGAGGTCTTGAACTCCTCAAAGTCATTCATGTAGTTTCCTTCATGTTAATGAAATCAAGCATATTAATGTTGACATTTTGACCTCCTTCCATGAATCACAACTGTTCTCAGTGGCATCTAGAATGGTGACTTTTTTTCCAGGTTTTCAATTTACTTTGCCCAGATCCATCAAAGGAATCACTATCAATGGCAACTATAGACTTACAAAATGTATTTCTTTAATAATAAGACTTGAAATTCAAAAGTACTCTTTGATAAATGGCTACAGGATGGATGTTTTGTTAGCAGACATGAAAACAAAAACAACATTAATCTCATCCATCTCAATCAGATATCTTGGGTGACCAGGTGCACTGTCAATGAACAGTAATATTTTGAAAGGAATCTTTCTTTTTCTGAGCAGTGGTCTCAATAATGGACTTAAAATATTCCGAAAGCCATGGTGTAAACAGATGTGCTGTCATCCAGGCTTGTTGTACCATCTATAGAGCACAGCAGAGTACATTTAGTATTAATTCTTAAGGACCGAGGCTTTCCAGAATAGTAAATGAACATTAGCTTTAACTTAAGGTCATCAGCTGCATTAGCCCCTGCCAAGAAAATCAGCTGTCCTTTAAAGCTTCTGTAGTTCTGAAAGTTCTAGGTTGTATCTTCATCTAACAGAAGGCTGTTTCATCTATGTGAAAAATCTGTTTACTGTAGCTGTCTTCAATTACCTTAGCTAGATCTTCACTATCTATCATCCTAGCTAAAATCTAGATGCTATGCAGCTTCTACGTCACCACTTGCTTCACCTTATACTTTGACGTTACGGCAATGGCTTCTTTCCTTAAACCTCGTGAAGCACCGTGTGCTACTTTCACACTGTTCTTCTGCAGCTTCTTTACCTTTCTTCACCTTCACCGAATTGAAGAGAGTTGGGCCCTGCTGTGGATTAAGGCTTTGGCTTAATGGAATGTTGTGGTTGGTTTGATCTTCTATTTAGGCCACTAAAACCTTTTCCATATCAGCAATAAGGCTATTATGCTTTCTAATCGTATGTCTGTTCAGTGGAGTGGCACCTTTACAGTAATTTCCTTCAAGAACTTCTCCTTTGCAGTCACGACTTGGCTAAGTGGCACAAGAGGTCTACCTTTCCACCTGTCTTGGCTTTCTACATGCCTTCCTCAATAAGCTTAATTGTTTCTAGCTTTCGATTTAAAGTGAAAGACTTGTGACTCTTCCTTTCATTAAACTCTTGAGTTCACTAGAATTTAGAAGACTTTGTAGAGTTGTTAATTGGCCTCATGTCAACATTGTGTGTCTCAGGGACCTGGGAAGCCAAAGAGAGGGAGAGAGATGAGGGAATCAGTGGGGCAGTCAGCACACTGACAATATTTATTGATTAAGCTGACCTCTTCTATGAGTGAGGTTCACGGCACCCCAAAACAACTATAACATAGTTATAGTAACATAGAAGATAACTGATTACAAAGCACTCTAACAGATGTAATGATAATGAAAGAGTTTGAAATATTGTGTTACCTAAATGTAACCCCGAGACATGAGGTGAGCACAAGCTGTTGGAAAAACAAAATGGCTATGACAGACTTGCTCAATGCAGGGTTGCCACAAAACTTCCATTTATTTAAAAAAAAAAATCTGCAAAGCACAATAAAGTGAAGTACACTAAAATAAGGTATGCTTATAATTTCTCACCTTAAAAATCTTGCAGAAAATCTTTAGTGCAGGTCTTCTACACCCACTTTCTCTGCTCTTGTAAACATCTTACTCCAGTCTTCTGTGTCCTGTTTTTGGTTCCCTGTTCAGGTTAATAAACAGGCACAGAAAGAGGCAGTAGGTGGTACAGGGATGAGTAAAACTTTGTTCCTGGCCTTGAAGTATATAAATGTAATGGAGTAAACAATTACACGAATGGGTGAAATAACTTATAACACAGGGCAAGTGTTCTGCCCCTTTGTATGCAGCAAGCTCTGACACGGATGAACAATTCAAGGCAAGCCCTAAGGCAAAGAAAGGGTGTGTTTTAAACTTTCTGGTTTCATCATATATTGTGGATAATTCCAATAAGCATTTTTGGCTGCAGCAAGCCACTCAGGGAGTATTTCAGTTCTAACCCTTTCACATCTTGTAGCACGTAGGCTGCAAGAGCATAAAATATTTATTTCATCTTAGACTAAAGATGATATGTTAGGTTGTACCAGTATTAAGTTCTAAAAATGATTCAGTTCCAGCTTCCTGGAAAAAGTACAAGAAACTCTGACACACAATTACAAAATCATTCTACTGGCTCAGCTCAAAACCACAGTAACAGACAGTAACATTTATAGGATATTAGACTGTAACATATTCAACAATAGCATTTTCAGGTTCAGTTCATGAATCTACCCAGAATTACTGTACAGAAAGAAGAAAGGGGGTCGGGAATAGAGCTCAGCGGCACATCACCTGCCTGGCAAGCGCGAGGTCCTGAGTTCGATTCCCAGTATCCACCAAAAAAAAAGAAAGAAAGAAGAAAGAAGAAAGGGGTAAAAAGGATGGCCCATCCTGGAAAATCACCATCTACTTATGCAGATTTTGATTAAGAAACTGTACTGTTAAAAGCCTGTGAACATACCAGATTTTAGCAAATTCAATTCCATTTCACCATGTATAACCCTCACTCATAGTTTAAGAATATATGTACTAATTGGCCTCTCAAAAGCATCTCAGAAGTGTAAATGTATCTGTTTCAACCAATGGATTAGAATGGAATAAAGATTTTTTCTAATCTACAAATGCAAAACTCTAATGGTATAAAATTTGCCTGTGCAAGACAGAAGACATGTGTGCCCTCTTCTAAGTCCTACTGGCAAGAAGGTATTTCCTGGAAGAGCCAATACTATAATTAGTGCTAGATATACAAAAATCACTGTCGTTTTTGACAGACCCTTTTTAAAAAAGTATAACACATGATAGAATATAACAGTTAACAGGACTACATTCCTTGCTAAGAAAAATCTGCACAGGGGCCGGTGAGATGGCTCAGCGGTGTAAGCGCCTGCCTTGCAAGCGCGACGGCCCGAGTTTGACTCCCGGAACCCACATACGAAAAAGGGGCCGGTAATATCGCTCAGCGGCACGGGCGCCTGCTGGCACGCGAGGTCCTGAGGTCGACCCCCGGTACCCACAAAAAAAAAAAAAAAGAAAAGAAAAATCTGCACAGCAAATGGAGACTTGCAATCATGACATTGAATTGTTAAAGGGTTGTTATTCTCATCTGCTGCCTAAAAATGTGTACAGATGAGATTTAATCTTAGTTTTTGAGATCTCTTCGTACAGCACAGTGACTATAGTTAATGATAATGTATAGTACACTTGAAAATTCGTACAAAAGTGAATATTAAATGTTCTCACTACAAAAAAATATGTTTGGTGAGGAAAATGTTAATTAGCTTCATTTCACAATGTACACATGTACAAAAACATCATGTTGAACATTGTAAATATATAGTGAAAACTATATATGAAGGTATGTCAATCATACCTCCATAAACCTGGAGTGGTAGTGGGGGATTTTGAAAACAGATGTAATGTTTTTCAGCCTTATCATCAAAGGAAATAAATTTACTTTAAAGTCACAAAACAACAACAAGCAAACACATTTATTCTCCCCTTCACCATCATCCTTAGACACACAAAGAAGAAAGCCCTTTCTAAATTCTTGCAGAAAGGGAGAGTGAGGAGGAATAAAAGTTTTGGTGGCAAAAGGTTTTGAAAATACAGAGCACCTCCCCTTATTTTACCTTTGATGCTACTGATGGAAATATGTTGTTGTGAAAAAGAGAAAACTTGAGAACCATTCACTGAGTATCGGAGCACACAAGTTGCATACCTGAACAAGGTTAGTTTTATGAAATACAGGAATTCTTATCTATTAAGTTAACCAAGTTATTATGATGACCTTTCACTCTGCAGAGAGGGAATGCTGCTTCCAGCATGGTCTGAACCATGGTTCAGCACCCTGAACCTGAATTTAGGTCATGATGACTCCTATTAGAGAATGAGCCTGCTGTTTTTGTCTCCCAAGGTTACCAAGATGACGCTCATGACTGAATGAAAATCAACAAAGAGAACGGAAATCTTTATTCCATTCTAATCCATGTCAAGATGCATGTGAACTTCAGGATTAAGACTGATAGATTCACTGAGCTTTTTATTCTTTTCTATTCACACATTAAAAGAAACATCACTTACTCTTTTTTTTTTTAATATAACAAAAGATGGTTTATTTGGAAAAAAAAAAGATAGAAAAGAAAGAGGATAGACAGCTACTGTGGGGTAGTAGGAGGGATCAAAGCTAAAAGCCCATGAGCTCCTATCTCTGGCTCTTTTTATTTAGGTCTAGTGTCTTCCCATCCCCCAGGTGGGTGCTTGTTGCTATCTGATCTGCTCTCTTGACTGTCTTTGATCCTAACCTAGGCATGTCTGCCTACATTCCTTCTAGCCATCCCTTTGGTTTCTTCCTGTCCTTTTGTAATGAGTAAGTGAAGGACAGAGGGCTTATAAGAAGGCAGCTTAGACTAAATGATTAAGAAAAGGAGACATATGTACATGTGTGTATCTGGTGCAACACTATACAGATGTTAAAGTGAGAACATACATACATACGCATATAGGTAGGTGTGTGTGTGCGTGTCTCACATACTAAATATGAGTCCTTAGGTGGCTGTCTCTTATCTCCCTGGCATTCTGCATGTCACTTATTCTTAACAAGAAATGTTCTTTGGTAGGTCTGAAATACACACTATGATAAATTATGTTTTACTTCTATCACAGAAAGGCACTAGCTTTTAAGCCCTGTAAGACTTAGTAGGAACATTTCACTTTCTTTGCTTTCTTTTAGTACGCATTATGTAGCATGGGCTCAAAGTCTGAATGGAAAGGAGCAAGACCCTAATGAGCCGGTTAAAGAATCAAGAGCATCCTTATCATCTTGTATTATTACAACTAATGCCTTGGATATTTGACTATCAACATTAGTTTGAGAAGAGCATAGTCAAAAATGTACTATTTGGACAGGACTACAAAAAAGTAAGCTTATTATCTTGCAAAGTTCAATATTTCCACCATCTCAGAGTTACGAATGCTATTTTTCCAGGGCTTCTTGGAAAATAGCATTGTTTTCCATGGGTTCTTTCCAGGTGCTTTATTGAAGGACCATGTTCCAAACAACTTAATTAAGGCAGGGCAGGGAGTGCTGACCCTGATATACTTCTGTTCTACATAATTTCTCATGAATGTAATTGTGGAGGAAGCAGAAAACGTCATATTGGTCACGTGCTAATGATTCTAGCATGCATCATTGGGTGAGATACTCATCAGTGCATTAGTCCACTGATGCGTTTATATCACTAAATGTGTTGTGGGAGGTGAAGCCTGGTCATGGGTGGCGGGTAGATCGTGGAAGGGTCTATCTCCTTCCCTCCTCCCTTGATCTCTCTCTGCTTCCTGCTGTCATGCCATGAAGGTACTTCTCCTTTGCCATGCCCCCTGCCATGCTATCTTCCCTTGGAGCCAGCAGACTATGGACTGAAACCTCTACAAACTGAACCAGAATAAACTTTTCCTCCTTTAATTGTGGGTGTCAGGTAAGTCTCCATGACAAGAAAATAACTAAGACACCCTGAGACAGCCACTGTGAACTCTTTCGGCTGATTCTTTGGAATTGACCACCATATCTCTCTAAATAACATGTCTTATTTGTGGCAATCTGATATTTCTGTTTTAGGTAACATTGACTTTTCATTATGGATAGGTGGGGCTATTTTCTTCCCTCAATATGTGCCCACCACATATATGAACCTTACACTGTGTATAATTATTTTAGTTAGACAAATAATCAGTATTTGCATTATTACAATCTTGCATTTTATAATCAGATTTGAGCCACATAATAAATTATGATTTTATAATTTAGCTTTTCTGCTTTCTAACCAACATCTTGTTTTCCAAGAAATATCTTGTTTTTCCTGGTATTGTTCTTTTACCTAAGTTTTCTAAGCACATATGACTAATTCAAAACTGTCTGCTGCTCGTTCAGATCTCATCTCAAAACATTCATATAGATCAAATTTTCTGGTTGGTTGGCTAGTTGGATGGATAGTTAGTTTTCCTCTTTCATGCTGAACAATTTCCTTAAATCTACACTAATCCCTTATTGTTCAGTCATATTTAAGAATAAGGCCCTAAATGACAGAGGGAGGCTCTGTGGACATGAACAAGACTTGGCAACCAGAAGCTTCACTGAGGGTAAGTAGACAATGTCCCCCTTGAAGTAGTTCAGACAGAAGTATTTCCTTTGCATTTTAAAGATAGAGAGTATATCCTCCTTTTATTTAGCAGTTTGTTAGTTGGATTTATAATTTAAATATTTAGCTAAATTTTCTACAGGCTTTCTTTTGTACACTTCCCAGGCTCTGCAAATGAGAAAAAAAGTACGGCCTCCAATTCCTATACAAGCACTTAGGTATCAGCCTCTACTACACTTCCCATCTTCCAAGCATGTGATGAATTCTCTCAGCTACTATTCATATTCTTTTTTAGGTAAGGTTGGTAAGGTTGTGTGGTAAGGTTTGGGGGGTTGTATTAGCTTTTTATTGCCACTGTAGCAAATTACCACAAATGTAATGGTTTCAAACAACACAAATGTATTATCTTAGAGTCCTGGAAGGTTGAAGTCAAAGATCCATTTCAGTACGTTAAAAGCAAGCTTTTGGCAGGGCTGAATTCCTTCCAGAAACTCTAGGGGAGAACCTGTTTCTTTGCCTTTTCAAGCTCCTAAAGGCTGTCTGCACTCCTTGGCTCACGACCTCATCCTCCATCTTTAAAGCCTACCACAGAGCAAATTTGCATTTCTTCTCACTCTCTAACTCTTCTACTTTCTTTCCTTGTAAAGATTTTTGTGATTACACTGAGCCATCCCAATAATGCAGGATAACTGCCCTATTGCAAACTCTTAATCACATCTGTAAAATCCCTTTTGCCAGGTAAGATAACATCTTCAGGGGTTCCAAGAAGTAGGACACGGACATTGCTATGGAAGCCATTGTTTCATCTAACATAAGGTTTACACTTTTCTTGTTCCTTTACTGTGGAGTCAAGAAGAATTGAGCAAAAAGTATATGTCCTATCACTTTCATCAGGAGCCCAAATGGTACCCTGGACAGTATGTCCTGGTTCCAGTCTCTGGGACTCTTCTCACATATATTTCTGATACCTATATAATAAGACTGTAGAAATGATAATAGAAGTAACCAAACCTCCCTAACGCCTTCTAGCCATCCAAGAGATTAGGACAGCCTCCAGAAAAGTTTTCGAAGACACTGTTACTGTTAGGAAAAGAAGCTGGCAGAGTAAAAACAAGAAGAAAATGAATAAAAATAGAAAAAATAGGGCTGGTGAGATGGCTCAGTGGCATAAGCGCCTGCCTGGCAAGCATGAGGTCCTGAGTTCGACTCCTGGAACCCACATAAAGGAAAAAGGGCTGGTGATATCGCTTAGCGGCACAAGCACCTGCTGGCAAGCGCGAGGTCCTGAGTTCGGCTCCCGGTACCCACACACACACACAAAAAAAAAAAAAAAAAATAGAAAAAATGAGAAGAGGAGAATATTGTTTTTAAAGGCAGTGCCTATGAAGATTATGAAGTATGTGTGTCACTTAGTAATATGGGAGCTGCCTGTGGACCAGTAGACAAGGATCAGAGATGGGAACAGAAAGGCAACATCATGTACAAAAACCCCCAATTCACAAACTTACCATTGACCTTGTGTAAGTCAATCAGGTATCTTGGTTACACAGCTGAGGAAGCTGACACCCAGAGAAACTTGATTTAAATTAGCACACATACGTATAAGATCTAGTGAGACATCTATAACACAGCAGCTGAGTGTCAGCTGAATCTGATGCAGAAAGGGGCACTAATTGCAAACTGGTACATGGCACTGGCAATGACACATAACACAGCTAGAAGGCAGACAAAAGAAAATTATCTTTTCCATTTTTAAAGAAGTGGACTAGCCTGGCCACAAGAAAATTCACCTGAATGCATGGATATAATTACAGATGTCCCATAGAAACACCACCATTATTCTTTAAAAACGTGTACTGAATTCTTCCAATGTGCCAATCACCATGCTAGGCATTAAAGATTATCTCTGCCCTCACAGAGGGTACAGTCAGTGGGGAACTAGAAAACAGTAACAAGTATGATAGACATTATGATGGAAGTAGGGTTCAGGCACCTAAATCAAAGTAAGGTGTTGGTGTTGGCGGAAGGTAAAAGAAGTTAACAGGGGTGTCACAGATAAAGGTATACCCTTCAGCGCTCAACTAAAGAGCAGGAGCTCCCAGCACTTGGGAGACTGAGGCAGTAGGACTGAAAGTTCAAGCCCAGCCTGGGCAACTTAATGATTTATCTAGACCCTCAAAATTTAAAAGAGGTTGGGGATATATCTCAGTGCAAAGGTCCTGGATTCAATGCACAGTATGTGGGGCAGGGCTCGAAGCAAAGATGGAGGAGAGGGGTTTGGAAGAGTGTTTCAAGCATCTACTCCTTTGCCAGGATGAGCAAGAAGGTATCTTGGAAGCCAGTTAGCCTGATTCTTATGACAGGCATAAAAACGGATACAGGGCTAATGCCAGAAGAAAGTGCTTGGATTACTATGGCACTTCAGAATGATGGGAATACATTGATAGAATTACAATTACTTTTTTTTCCCCCAAAGTAAAGTGCCTCCCATTTTGATCGTACAAGCAGGCAGTGGAGCACAGTGGTTAAGAATGTAGTCTGTGAAGCCAGACTGCCTGGTTTCAGATCCTGACTCTGCTTCTTCCCAGCTCTAAGAACTGAGATATATTTCCTCTCTGGCTTCAGTTTACTTATCTGTAAAATGTTCTCAATAGGAGTATTTTCCTCAAAGGGTTATTACAAGAATTAAATTAGTCCACACATTATAAAGTACTTAGAGATTGCCATAGTGGTACACACCAGTAAACCCAGCTACTTGAGAGGCTGAAAGAGAAGGATCACAAGTTCAAGGCCAGCCTTGGAACTTAATGAGACCCTCTCTCAAAATAAAAAAATTTTAAAAAGGGCTAGAAATATAGCTTAGCTATCAAGGACCCCGAGTCAAATATATAGTACCATACCAAAAAATAAATAAATAAATAAATAAGTGCTTAGCACATTGCCTGGCACAAAGTAGGCACTCAATAGATGTTGTTACCATTATTGTTTTTAATTGCCTTTGTGCAATTTCCAGGAGGATAAGAGGCCATTTGACTATATTTATGGCATTGTTTTCAGTCACAGGGAAAATGAAAAATGCAGCAGCATTAATACCTTATTATTTAGCCATCAAAATAATAAAAGCAACCAGAATCTTTGGGACTCTGGGACATGGGAAGACCTGAAAGCTTCAAAGACACCCTGATCTCTTATATTATGTGGAACTCAGACAGAAATAGCTGAGTGTAGCTGTGTAGAAATGAGGCCCACAGAAGGCAATAGCTTGTCAGAACCACCATGGTTCAATGCAAAAACTCAATCTTTACAGATGCTTCCAGTCATGATCAGTCCAAGGAAGACCTGTTTGCATGAACCAAATGTCCAGAATTTTAATTGTATACATTCAACAAATATTTGAGTAACAGCTATGTACCAGGCATTCCTGTAGATGATGATACAGCAGTGAGAAAAAGACAAAAGTCCCTGCCCTAGGGCACATAATAAATACAATAATGAGTTAATATACAGCACACAGGAAAGTCATAAGTACTATGGAGAAGAAGAAAGTAGTAAAGGGAGACAGGGAGAACAAAGGGGCATAGGGAGATAGGGCAGTGGGGTGCACGGTGAACAATTTTTATTGGGTAGTAAAGAAAGGCCTCACAGAAATGAGGGCATTTGAGCAAAGACCAAAAGAGGTGAGGAAGACATGCAAATATCTGAGAAGAGCACTGGGAGCAGAAGGAAGGAACAGAGCAAAGTCCCTCAGGAAAGACTTTGCTCAAAGTGTTTGAGGAACAACAAGTAGTTCTTGTGACTGAACAGAGAATGGTAGGGGAACAACAGCAGGAAGTGAGATTACAGCGGTAAGGAGGTCTTACAGGACTAATTGTAAGTCTTAGCTTTTACATTGAGATGGGGAGCTATTGTAAAGCTTTGCACAAAGTCATCGTATGATCTGCTTTATGTTTAGAAGGGATTATCCTGTCCACCGTGTTGAAAATAGAATGGAGGTTGAGTGGCTGATACAAAATCCTAGCCAAAGGAGACAGTGGCTTGGACCAAGGGGCTCTCAGTGGAGATGGGGATAATGGTCATAAATTTTGAAGAGCGAACAAATGGATTTATGAAAAAAATTGGTTGTGGGGTATTAGAGAGTCATTGAGATGGCCTCAGCAACTGAATGATGGAGTTAAAGTTTTTGAGGGGAATGGGGGAATTTAGTTTTAGATATGGTAAAATGGAGAGATCTATTAAACATCCAAGTAAAGATGCTGCAGTATTTGAATCTAAGTCTGGGTTGAAGACTGGAGAGCTGTGAACATATTTATACGTGAAGACTGAATGAGAGCACTAAGGGAGAGCGTGTAGAAACTGCAGGGAAGCAGCAGCGCAGAGGCCTGGGCTTCTCCAATATGGAGAGGTCAATACACAAAGGAGACTGAGGACACTGACCAGTAGCAGGAGACTGAAACAAGGAGAGTGAAGTATTCTACGGACTAAGTGAATAAAGTGTTTGGGAAGAAGGGAGGATTGACTCTGTCAAATGCTGCTGATACTCAAGGGAAATGGAAGATGGAAACTGGCCGCTGGATTCAGTAACAGAGAGTAGTTTCAGTGGAATGCTGGACTTGAGCTAATCAGAATAGATTTAATAGAAAATAAGAGAAAGGATTTGGGACAATGAACATAGACTTCTTTCAGGGATGTTTACTAAAAAAGAGAAGAAACAAAAAGAGGTATAGTACCTGGAAGGGGAAGTAGAAAACAAGAGGCTTTGTTTCTCTGGAAATTTTTTTAAGAATAAGTTAATTTTCAGTTGCAATATATTAACTTACAAGGGGACTGTAACTGGTAAACCGACAAGGAATAATTGTGAGCAGATCAGTGTTTTCTCTGTATTTATAAAGTTAAATTAAAATCACATTATTTAGTGAGCATTGCCATCTTGCACTGATTCCAACTATGAAAAGTCTCAAGGATCCATCCACACTGCAGCAGAAGATGTGCTAAGTGGATTAGATGCTTGAATATACTGGGCAAGGCACACTCCCTTGACACAGTCAGAGAAACACTAACCATCCATTCAAGAAATATTGAGGACCTATTATTATGTGTCAATTACAAAGGATACAGGTTCAACAAAACAAACTTTACCTTCAGAAAGGAGGTTCAATAAGGAATGTAGACAAATGAGTAAGTGCAATGTTGTGTTGAGAGGGACATTATACATAAGGGATAAAAATTAAGTGGTTAACAGTTTAGTAGTGGGGACATTTGGGTCATTCATGGTTTTTGGTTCTTGGCCTTTATAAATAGAGATATTAAGGATTTCAATTGATTCCTCATCCAGAAATAGATAGCTGTTATACTAAGACTATAGGAAATCTTCTCGAATAAGGAGGAAATCCATTATACACCTTTTTTTTTTTTTTGTGGGTACTGGGGGTCGAACTCAGGACCTCGCACTTGCGAGCAGGCGCTTGTGCCGCTGAGCGATATCACTGGCCATTTTCTCCTTTGTATGTGGGTACCGGAAGTCGAACTCAGGACCTCACGCTTGCCAAGCAGGTGCTTATGCCGCTGAGCTATCTCACTGGCCCCACACCTTTCAATTTAACAGAAAAAAATCATAAAAATTAACCTAGACTGAAGGCAGGCAAGTTGGAAATTCATTTGACAGATATATACTGAATATTTATCAGGGCATAGTTCCAAAGAGCTGGTTTATAAAATTTATATTTTCAGAGTAAATAGTCAACACTGAACATAAACAGTAGTAAGATAGGCAGTATGTTTAAAGGTAGTCAACCCTATGACAGGAAGAAAGAAAGAAAGAAAGAAAGAAAGAAAGAAAGAAAGAAAGAAAGAAAGAAAGAAAGAAAGAAAGAAAGAAAGAAAGAAAGAAAAGAGAGAGAAAGGAAGAAAGGTTCTAGAAAACTGAGATGTGTATGAGGATGGTTGAGGTAAGTGTCAAGCTGCAATTTTAAGTTGCATAATCAAGGCCTCAGTGAGAATTTCAAATCTTGGTGGTAAGATCTGAAGGTGAGTTAGCGCTCTGGCTATTTGTGGGAGGAAATGCATTTTAAGTACTGGAACAGCCCAAGATGGTAAGGCAGATATGTGGCTGGTGTATGGCAAGGGAAAATGTAGTGGAGTTTAAGATACTATTGCAGCAATTTGGGCAAGAAACAAAGGTACTGTGGGCCCAACTCATTTGCTTTGATGGTAAGTAGTCAGTTTAGGGATATATTTTGAAGGTACAGCAAAGTTTTCAGATGGAATAGATGTGGGAGAAAAGAAGGCTCTAAGAACCAGGCAAGATTTTCAACCTTACCAGTTAAGATGGGAAAGACTGCAGCTGTGAAATAAGAGGGATAACCAGTTCTATTTTGGACATACAGAATTTGAGGTCAGTAGACATGCATAGCACCTCAGATCTTCTTGGAATTGCTTGCCTGTGTGGCTTCTGGCCACTGCACCATTACCACTGGCCTATCAACCTCAGGCAGTAGCCACTGATGTTTTTCCTCATGCCCATGCCACATTTTTTTTTTTTTTTGTGGGTACCGGGGGTCGACCTCAGGACCTTGCGCACCAGCAGGTGCCCGTGCCGCTCAGCGATATTACCCGCCCTTTTTTCATGTGTGGGTTCTGGAAGTCGAACTCAGGACCTCGCACTTGCCAGGCAGGCGCTTATGCCACTGAGCTATCTCACTGGCCCCCATGCCACATATTTTAAAAATCTGTGTTTGGTACCCACACAAAATGCAGATACTATATGTGTGCACTGGGGCGAGATGAGAGTAGTATTACGGGAAGCACCTCTTTGGTTCTTGACTTCCAACCTGATTCAACTGCTTTCCCTGGGACTTTACTCCCTACTAAGACAGTAGCAGAGAAGATTTTGCCTTAGGTCCTGTTTCCTGACAGAATACAAACTAAGACAACATCCAAATGGACATGTGAGTAGGCCATTAAGAGCCTGGAGTTTGGGAGGGTGATTGAGGAGATGTAATTTTTTTTTTAATTTTATTTTAAAGAGAAGAAAAAACAAAACAAATCAAAAAAGAACAAATTTTCAAAACAACATAATAGGAGGGTAACAATGATGAATGCATTACGTATTGTTATCTTTAAGTTAGTTATTCAGGATACCAGATATTAGCGTTCAATTGTCCAAACATTATTGGCACAAACTTTACTCTTCAATGAACTAAGTAAAATTAGTAGTGTATCTATCTTAACCATCATATATATATATATATATATATACAATTTTTTTTTTCCTTTCCCTTCTTTCTTTCCCCTATTCCCCCATCCCAGTCTCTCTTTCCTTTTGACCAGTTTCTTTTTGGTTCACCATGTCTGTTGTACATTTTGGATCTTATTTACTCTTTCAGTTTCTCATACTAGAGAGACAATACGATGCTTACACATATGCGTCCGGTTTATTTCACTTATGAGTATTTTCTCGAGTTGCATTCATTTACCTATAAAAGACTCCAGTTTATACTTCTTTATGGCTGAATAGTACTCCATTGTATAAAAATACCACATCTTTCTTATCCATTCCTCAGTTGATGGGCATTTGGGTTGTTTCCAAGATCTGGCTATTACAAATTGTGCTGCTATAAACATGGGTGCACATATATCACTGTGGTACGATATTTTTAACTCTTCTGGGAAGATAGAAGGGGAATAGCTGGGTCAAATGGGACCTCCAACCCTAGTTTTTTGAGGAATCTTGAGTAGATGTAATTTTGAACACTGCCAACATAGACATATAATTTACAAAGATGATACTGGATGGGAGCACAAATGAGTGAGCAAAGAGAAATGCTTGAATTGGAAGATTTTAGTGCCTTTGAGAGCAGAGACATTTTGTTTACTGCTATATCCCCATTTCTAGAAAAGTGCACAGCACAAAGTTGGTGCTCAACAGATACTTTTAGAATAAATGAAATAGGTCATCATAACCTTGAGGTTAGGTAAGGAAAATAATTGTCATAAGAGGTGATGAACTAGGACAGGTAGGGTTCATGGACCTTGAACCATGTAATGGTGAAAATAAGGTTCAACAGCAGAAGCAAGACAGAAAAATAACAGGAAAAGGAAGTTGTGGTTAGAGAAAAGCTGTTGAATACCACTTTCTCCTTGAAGCCCTTTATGATCATCTCAGGGGGCTGCCCCCTTTCTGGGCCTCTTTCAAGATACTCATCTATCTCTCACTGTGCCAAGCTGTATCCATATGTTCTCTGTTACCTTCATATGTTTCTTCTCTATAGTACTGACCATATTTTCCAAGTTTGACATTTCTAGTTCATGTCTGTAGTTTATGGAAAGGCTGGAGAATATAAGAAATTAGGATTTCAAATCTGGACTACACCCCAAATGCTTAGTAAAATAAGTTGCACTCGAATGAATAATTGAGTAAATGAACAAAGTTAGGTGGATACAGAGACCACTAGAACAGAAATCAAGAATACACGATTTAATAACTATTAAAGTTGCACTGGTTTTACAGTATGATGCAATAGGTCAAGTGGACTTACAGTTAGAAGGCACCTAGGACTAGCACAGTAACTGCGATGCAATGAGATAAGGCCTAAATGAAGGTCAGTGTGAATAAAAGGGAAGAACTAACATAAGAAAATTTTAAAATTAAAAACACCCACCATCACTGGTGGGTAACTGGCTGAGTAGATGATTCCAAAACTTTAGTATCATGTAGAGGCCAGGCTAAAAATGAGCAGGAAAATGATGGATTCAATTTTGAAAATATATTTGACCTAAGGATGATATATCCAAGTAAAAACAAGTAATAGGCAACATCTTGTTAACACTTATCACATGCCAAATATTGTTCTCCAAGTACATTTTATATGTATTATTTCATTTGATCATCACAATAACATTATGAGGTAGGTGAGACTAGTTTTATTATCTTTATTTTACAGACTGGAAAACCAGAGCACAAGAGTAAACAATTTGCCTAGCTAGTAAGTGGCTGAGCCAGTGCAATGAACTCAGGGTTGGTGCCCCCCTCCATTCATATGTTGAAATCCTAACTGCCAGCATGATGGTATGAGGTGAAGTCTTTGGGAGATAACTAGGTCATGAGATTGGAGCCTTTATAAATAGGATCATTACCTTTAAAAAGGAATCTCAGGGCCGGTGAGATGGCTCAGTGGCTTAAGCGCCTGCCCTGCAAGCGCGAGGGCCCGAGTTCGACTCCCGGAACCCACATACAAAAAAAAAGGGGCCGGTGATATCGCTCAGCGGCACGGGCGCCTGCTGGCGCGCGAGGTCCTGAGGTCGTCCCCCCGGTACCCACAAAAAAAAAAAAAAAAAAAAAAAAGGAATCTCAGCAGCATCATGAGTTACAAGGAGAAAATGGCCATCTGCAACCCCGGCGAGGGCCCTTTTCAGAACCTGACATGTTGGCAGGCTAATCTCAGGCTGTCAGACTCCAAAACCATGAGAAATAGATTTGTTATTTATAAGCTGCCCACACTATGGTACTTTTTTATAGAACCCCAAATTCACTGAGAGCCAGGATTTGAAACCAAAAATGTTAAGAAACTTTGCCTAGGATCACACAGAAATTCACTACTTATTCAATAAGCATTTAATGAGTACCACTATATGGACACTGTGGTGCTACTACGGATGGAGGGGGAGAAGAAAAGCTGGCAGTGAATAGGATAGATATAAGTCTTCCCTGCCCAGACATTATATGGACACTGAACAAGTAATTACAAGTATGATGAATCTGCATAGAGTATAGTTCGATAGGTCTTGGGGAGAGAATTTCAGGGCAAGCCAATGGCAATGAGTAAAAGCCTTCAGATGAGAAGATGTAGGGAAAAACAGAGAGACTCGAAAAAATAAAGATTAATTCACACAGCCAGAGTGCAGAGTGTTGTGGGAGACAGGCTGGAAAAAGAGACAAATTCAGATAATGGAGCACAGACAGTGTTCGCTTAACAAAGGGAAGCCGCTAAAGGAATTTCAGAAGGGTAGTGATTTGATCAGCTTTGTATTTTTAAGATTACTCGGGCAGCTGTATGGTATATGGATTGGAATGAGGCAAGAGCAGTTTTGGAAGATGTGGGTGGTGGTCATTGCAAGACTTCAAGCAAGAGAGAAAGGTAGCTTAGACTAGAGTGGGGATGAAAACCACGGCATGAGAACAGAGGTCAGAAATCCAATTTTTCAGGAAGTAGACAAATCTAGATGATCCTGATCTGTACTGGAGATGTGCTGGGTTTCTATTTCACACCAAGCAGATGGCCCGAGGATGCCCTTATCGAGCCAGGGGATGACTCCAGTCATCCAAAAGAAAGTGTAGCAATGGCTGCTGGAAATTTGAATGTAGAGTTCAAGAGCAAGGCCTGAGTTACAGATTGACAGAAAGCACGGAAGTTACTGGGAGGAAGAGATTACCTGGGTTAAGTGTGTATGGTGGGACTCAAAAAAATCAGAAGTCAGCAAGCAGATTCCAGTACAGGAGCACGATAAAGGAGAAAGAACTGATAAAAGAGCAAACAGAAGTAAGAGGAAAACTGACTCAAGAGCAGAGATGGGTATATTTGGAAGAGGGTGTGGTCACGTGTCAAATGCTAGAATAAGATCTTGAAAAACAAGGCCTGAAAATCACCGACAGACATGAGCTTGCTGTTAAAAATTCCAAGCTGCCTCAGGTGAGTGGTAGGAATAGAAGCTACGGTAGATTGGTGAGGGTTGAGCAGTAGATAGAAAAGAGCATCCATAGGTAAGAGATGGAAATGTGAGAGACGAACCTAGAGAGGCGTCTTCTTTTCGTTTTGAGAAATGAGATACACGACATTTTAGAAAGAGGGGATAGCGAAACAAAACCTGAAAGTAAAAGGATATTCTTCAGGCAACGTCCCTGAGAAAGCTGCAAAGAATGGGACCTAGCAGACAGAAGGGCAACATTTTGTAACAGAAGTCACAAAGGGCCGAATCCAGAAGGGACAGGAAGAATTTTAAGACTGAGAGCCTTGAAAGAGGACTACGGGTTCCAGAAAAATGAGAACGGAGAATCTGTGTTCGGCCCTGGATGACCTCTGAGAGCAGCTGCAGCAGCTTCGAGGCTACGGAAGTGAACACTGTCGTCCAGGGCGGGGGTGGGCGGAGAAGACGGTGCAGCGAGCGCCAACCGCCGCTGTAGAAAACGGCTGAGAAGAGCAGCGACGCGGCCCGCTGAACGCAGCAGGGCGGGCAGGTGGGGCGGGCCCCCTCGGAGGTCGGGGCGCGGCCCGGGCCGGCATGCCCTCCCTCGGAGGCCCCGGCTGCCCGCGCTGCCGGGCTGCACCCACGCGTCCCGCAGCCTCCGTCCTCCGAAGAGCGCAGCGGACTCTCGGCGGGAACACGGCCCCGCCCGGGCCCACGACGCCAGGCCCCAAGTCCAGCGCGCCTCGCAGGCCCGCGGCGCTCAGGAGCCGCCGCAGCCGCCTCCCGCCTCAGGCGCAGGCCCGCGGGGGTTTCCAGCCAGCGACACACACCCGGGAACTCCCCACCCGGCCACACACGAACCCCGCTTCCTCCACGTTTCCGCCGCCCCGCTTCAGGCAGCCTAATGCCACCGTAAGGTTTCAAACGCTCCTCCACCAGCAGGTCACAGCCCCACCTTCGCCTTCCCTGCCCGGGCGGAAGCCTCTGCCGAGCCCGAAGGAGCCCGAAGGCCTTCGGCAAGTTCCGCTCACAGCGCGGGGGCGGGGCCGCCCGAGCGGCTCCGGGCGGCGCTCGGCTGTTTCCGTGCGCGGCCGCTGCGCACTCGGCACTGGGCGGCGCTGGCTGGCTCCCTGGCTGCGGCTCCTCAGTCGGCGGCGGCTGCTGCTGCCTGTGGCCCGGGCGGCTGGGAGAAGCGGAGTGTTGGTGAGTGACGCGGCGGAGGTGTAGTTTGACGCGGTGTGTTACGTGGGGGAGAGAATAAAACTCCAGCGAGATCCGGGCCGCGAACGAAAGCAGTGACGGAGGCGCTTGTACCACCGGTAAGAGGAACAGGAGGAGGAGGCAGGAGCCGGAGAGAGCCGGGGGGACGCAGGGGGGACGGGGAGGCGCCGGACGCCCGCGCGCGGGGCCTTCCCCTCGCAGGAGGGGCCGCGGTAAAGATGGAGCCTCCGCCCGAGCCCCACAGTCCCGCCGCCGCTCGCAGCGAACAAAGGATAATGGCGGCGGCCTGGAGCCAGCGGCGGCCGGGCGGCAGCGACTCTGCCTGCAGCCAGCGGCGGCGCTCATGGCGGGGGGCGGCGGGCGGCAGGCGGCGGGCGGGGTGCGAGCCGGCGGCCGGGGGTGTGTGCGGGCGGGCGGCCGCCTTCCCGCCGCGGAGCCGGGCGCGGAGCCGGGGCCGGACCGAGCCGCCCCGGGGGAGGCCGCCCGCCCGCCGCCCGCCTCGCCGCGCCGCGCCTCGGCCCGTCCGCCGCCCGCTGCCCGTGGGGGGTGGAGGAGGAGGAAGAAGGCGGCGGCGGAGGGCGGCGGAGGTGAAGGTGCTCGCGGCCAGTCCGGCCGGGGAGCGGAGCGGCCACGTCCGACCTGCTCTCGTCCCCGCGCTCTTTGTGCAATAAAGTTCGGAACCCAAGGTGTTCTCTCGTGCTGTATTTTATTCGTGCCCTGGCTCCCCGCGCCCACACCTTTGGGGAAAATGCTGTTTTCTGCCCTTTGCTGCTTGCTTGACGAGGGCGCGTGCTTTTTAAGGGAAATTCTTTAATCTTTCCAACAACCACTACGCCCCTCCGCACGCTTAAAAAAAAATTAGTAGTCATGGAAATGCATTCTTTTTGGGAAGAAAGGGGTGCTAAGAAAAAAGAAAAACGTATATAATAACTTTTTAAAGAAACTGTTGGGATCTTGTAAAAGGGAAGCTGGTGTTTAAAAACAGTTTCGGTTTTAACCCTTTTCAATAATAATCGCTTGAGGTCTATCATTCTGAAACCCTTCGTTGAAACGAATAGCTGAGGTACTTTTGTTTTACATCACTTGTTTTTTGCGGAGGGGGCCAGTCTTGCCAATGGCTTTGAACGATCTGAAGCTCGGCTTGCCCCTTCGCTCCCCCTCTAGCACGTTTCCTACATATTTCTGTCTAAACTTCACTGAGGGATTGATTTAATGCTGATTCTAAAAATAGGCATTGAAAGTATCCATTATTTGTGTCGAATGCTGTAGGTAACCTTAGTCTGAGGTTCACAACAATTCAGGCCAGGAGACTTTTTCTTCGTCTGTTGGAAAAAAGGGACTGCAAAAAAGAAAAAGAAAAGAAAGCCATTGACACATTAAAGATTAAAAGACAGTTTAAAAGGGCCTGCAGTATGACCTATTTAAATTTGTCATACCTTCTCCTAGAGTCAGAATTTCATTGCTAGCCTCAGCTTGCATCAGGCCTCCCTTCTGCAGATTTAGTGGAAGATACTTTTGGTTACCATCTCTTGAAATCTTGTACACTCACTGCTCATTTCCTAATTTAAAACTAAAGCCCCAAACGGTTACGTTAGGTAATTTGAAAGCTTAACAAGACAGGACAGGTAATTGTTCGGTTATGTTTGATGCATACAAAGTGTCAGGTTAGGAATATTGATTGGCAAACACTGCCTGATGATTTTTCTGTATCCAAGTCCCTTCCAAAACCTACTTAGCTGTATGATAGTCTTTAAAAGACCACATTAGCTCTTAGTTATTGCCAAGAAAATTAAGATACAATAAAGGGAGTTTTTCCATAGGGATTGAGACAATGATTTTATTTGCAAGAACTGAAGTTATATACAGCATTGATGATATTTAGTGTTTCCTTAAAGATTTTCTGCCAGCCAGCATCGCTTAAGTAGAAATTTTTTTCCTTATAGACAATACACAGTGATACTTTTTTTGTGAGATTTTAAGTTTTCTGATGTGTTCTTCCTTCAGTCTCGCCCAAAAGATTTTTAAATTTTGTTTTAGGTCCATAATTTGTGACTTAACAGTTTAAGGAAAAACTTTTCAAACTTAATACGCACTCTCCCAGGAACTGGTAAAAATTACAGTTGAATTTGTATCATCCCTTTTGTTTGGGGGGGGGTGGGCATATGTATTTAGAAAGCTAGTAAGTTCTTTGACAGAATTTACCTAAACAGTATTAAAAGAGTGCTTTTGGAATTTAAAACTCTGGTATTTATCTCTTTCAAACGAAAACTTTTTTTTTCATTTAGGAGCCTGAAGAAACTTAGAAACCTGATCCATAAACTTCCTTTCTCGCTCCAAGAAACTCATTCTTAACTGATTAGAACTGATTAGATCTGCTTAGTAGAATTTTTTTTTTTTGGTACTGGGAATCGAACTCAGGACCTTGCACTTGCCAGGTGGGCGCTGTGCCAGTGAGCTATATCCCTGTCCCAAAATTGTGTTTTCTTAGGGAAGTAACTTACTTTGTGTCTCATCCCAGGAAAATCGGTTTTCTTTGAATACAATATAGTTATAGAAAACAAAATATATATTTTCCACTTAACCTCATTTGAAACTTTTCTCCCTTTTTCACAGAAAAAAATTATTTACTTGTAACTTAATGCTTACCTTGTTTCACAGAAATTTATAATTTCATTTCATAACTATGTTACCAGACATAAACTTCTTAGGGCCTACCTGTGACAGTCTCGCAAACATGGTGTAATATCTAGTGATGGTTTCGTTAGGTTCAGTAGAGCTCAAATCTGAATATAAGAACATAGCGGATGTCAGGGAATGGAAAATGCAAGATATTCTTCCTTAGCCATGTGTGAACTCATCTCTACCTCAGTATCACTTGAGACAACAGTTTATGGTAATTCAAATATTTATTTAGCACTGAGACAGAATGTAGTTGAAAGAGCATCTGGTTTGGAATAATCACAGGCCTGGGTTTGAATCTTGACATTGCCACTTCTGCCATCTGCCTGTCCTAAAGAAATTTTGTGTCACAAGGAATTTCTTAACCTTTCTCAGCTAGTTTTCTTATTTGTAAAATTAGAACAGTTGCTCCACAGGGTTGTGAGATGAAGTACTTTAAGAATTCAGCCAATCATAGCTGTTAAACTTTATTGGACCTTTTGCAAGTCTCTTCTCCATACCTACCTTACCATGTTTAAGCCAAAAGCTGCTGCAAATCCAAATCCATTGCTGCCTTTCCTCTATCCTCAAAGGACTGTTGAGAACACAGTAACTAATAAGATAGAATATTTGTCGTAAAGAGGAATCAAAGAAAAGAGAGGTCACCCTTGGTGTAGTAGAAAGTACACTTTTTGTGTTTTCAGTTTTGTTATGGAATAAGTAACTCACATGGTCCATAATTCAAAACAAAATGTAGCAGATGCCCTGTGCTGTCCCTCCTTGTCACCAGCATATTGCCTAATTTTTATTTGTCTTTTCAGAGATTTTTCTATCAATATATATGCAAATATGTGCTCCCCCTCCTTTACACAAATGATAGCATATTAACTTACGGTCTTGTATCTTGCTCTCCCACACTACTTAGTAAGGGTTAGCAGTTGGTTTGGGTCAGCACAGGAAGAGTTTGATTTTTTTATAAAATCATGAAATATTTCTTTATATCTACTTGATCTGCTGACCAGTGAGTTGTTTTCATTATTTTAGTTTTAGGTCGTGATACTGGGGACTGAACACATGGCCTTCACACTGAGCTCGAGTCAGGGTCTCACTGAGTCCCACAGGCTGAGCTTAAACTTGCCATCCTCCTCCCCAAACCTCCCCGGGTGCTGCGATGACAGGCTTGCCTCACTTCGTGTGGCTGATACCAACCTTTGTTTTTAAACTAAGGGTATTTGCCATTAGGCCTTCATTTCCTTAAATTAAAAAAATTTACCTGAATTTAAAATATCAATTCATGACAGGAAGTTGACATTTGAATTGTTTTATTTCCTTTTTAGCTCCAGTTCTAAGTTTTACTCAAATGTTCAAGATATTACAGTATACGAGGCAGGCAAGTTGTGTCCGTTAACTTGCAAAGTGAAATTACTCTGAATTTAACTTTCTTGCACTGAGTCCTGAACAGACTGCTACTTTCAATTATTTTAGCCAAAACTTTTTCTAACATTTTCTTTCTCAGTAAAAAAAGACATTTCATATGGTCCATTCCTTGTTGTTTGTTTTTAAGCAGACACCTTATGGGATATTATTTCCTAGTAAAGTTGACATGGGATATTACTGTCCAGTAAGACTGACTAGCTTTCTCCCTGTATTTATTTTTTACTGACTCATTAACTTCTCAAAGATGTTTAATGTTTCTTACTGTAATTCTCAATTAGTTTTGTATTTTGCATCCAAATTTTAAAAATAGGGCTGAGAGTGTAGCTTAGTAATAGAGCACTTTGCCTAATGTGCACAAGGCCCTGAATTTGATCCCCAGTACTACAAATGGGGAAAAGTCTAAATTTTAAAAAGGTGTTTTTGTTGTTTGGAAGTAAGTCCTTGGTCAACCAGTGGGACTGCAAAATGCACATTTTGACACAAGCACAAAACAACCTCTGTGTTTTTCCTTCTTGGCTCTGTAAAGCAGGATTAATCTGTATTTTAAATGTATATGTTGTTAGTGTATTTCTTCAAAATAGGTATGCTGTATGTTTTCTAAGTTAACTAAAACTCAAAAAGTGAAAACTACAATCTAGTAGCAGCAACACATACCACGTAATTTTCCAAAAAGTCATTAAAGCTGTCATGCTGTGCTTTTTTTTATGTGTTCAAATAGACCGTTACGGTGCTGTGACCATAATGCTAATGTTTTTAATGTTAAGACTATTTTACTACTATTTTGAGGTTTTCCTAGTAGTTGATGTAAGGTAAAGTATATGCTGTTTTTACTTGCTAAATGATTAAGGTGTTTACAAAGCATTTATCATCACAAAATTTGGGATAGGAGTGGGGTAAATGATTGAAATCTCTAAAGGCAGAAAGTTTTCTTCCTGGAACATATCTGAGAGTTAAGTGGCTCTGACACAGTTAAATGATTTCTCACCTTGCTGTGGGATCAATAAATTGCTTCTTAGGATGGATTTAGAGATTACTGAAAACAACAAACTGATAATATGAAAATAGCTGTTTCTTGTTCTGCCAATTTAATGTATGTACTAGCTTAGTCATTACTATATAAGCCTAACACTGGTCAGCTTAGTGAAGTTGTAAGAATTAAATATAATTACTTTTAAACTTCTTCCATACTCATTATGGCAGGTTTTTGAGATGAAATTTGGCTAACATTAGCCATTTAGTTTTTCTTCTCATTTCAAAATATATTTCTCCCTTTATGCATACTCTTATCTGAAGTCCTGGTTTTTGTTTGTTCATTTTGCATTCTTCTCTTTTCTTAGCTTTATTAAACAAGTCCATGTGAAGATAGAATCTAGCAACTAGGTTACCAAAAAAAAAATTACCTAATCTTTCATACTGTGGTGATTATTCCAACTTAAAAGTAGAAAACAGTGATGAATAATTATCTGTAAGTTTTTACATACATCCCCAACTGTGAAGAGTTATGTGAAACTATGTACTTTGCCTAGTTATACAAATCTCATCTTAAAAACCAAACCAAAAACAAACAAAAAAACCCAGAAGTTGGGACTGGGTTGTAGCACAGTAGTAGAGCACTTGCCTAGCCTGTGCAGACCCCTGGATTCTACCTCCAGCACTGCAAAAAAAAAAAAAAAGAAAAGAAAAAAATAAACCAGTAGTACTCCTTAATAAACTTTTAAATGCCTAATTCATTTTTTCGGAGGGCTGAAGTTAAGATAACAAAGGGGGGGCCGGTGAGACGGCTCAGCGGCTTAAGCGCCTGCCTTGCAAGCGCGAAGGCCCGAGTTCGACTCCCGGAACCCACATACGAAAAAGGGGCCGGTGATATCGCTCAGCGGCACGGGTGCCTGTTGGCGCGTGAGGTCCTGAGGTCGTCCCCCCGGTACCCACAAAAAAAAAAAAAAAAAAAGATAACAAAGGGGATTTTCCATGCCTGAGGCTGGCTGTGTGAACAAAGATTGAGAAGTACCTGAAGTGTACCTATCAGTCTTTTTTTTCCCCCTGCTCTTGGATTAATCCAGAATCTCTAATCTTAAAAAGGGGCAAGGTTTGGAGAGGAGGTGAGAGAGATTGATAATAAGCCCCTGCCCCATCCCCCACACCTGCCCTCCATGGAGAGAAGAAAAGACAGTACTTGGTTTAAGAAGAGAGTGTGAAGTGGGAAGATGAAATAGCAAAGTAATGACCTTGGTGTAAGAGTAGAGGGTAGGTGTGAGAGCTGATTTATACCAGTAGCGATATCTAAAATGTCTTTCTTAGAGATCACTGAAACTAATGCAGATTTCTTTTTATCAATTTTAAGTGTATTCCCAGTGAGCTGGTTATCTACGTGTGAGTTTGTGGTTATAATTACATGACAGTGGAGATGTAACTAAGTGTTTGTAATTCAGATAAGGATAAATACTATTTTTTAGGGGATAAGTGTGTATAAAAGGAGACTAAGAAGTATCTTGTTTTTCATCACTGAAGTGAGAATTACTGCTTATTTTGAAGTATTCATAGTTTTATTTTGTTTTGTTTTTGGTGCCAGCACTCAAACTCAGGACCTTGTGCTTGCCAGGCAGGCGCTTGTGCCACTGAGCTATATCCCCAGCCCTTTGTGGTCTTAAAGGGATGTCATTTTCTTCTATCAATAGGCACTTCATTGTGACCAACATATAGTAATATATTGGTTTTATGTACTGCCACTTGTCATGTATTCATTGAACATTTATTGGCCATTGACTGATTATAGTTGGTGAAATAATTACAAGAAGTTTACTTGGTTTCATATTTATAAAAATAATATCTAGATGTTAAATTAAGATTATTCTAGTTCCTGTAAACAATAAAACCTGAATATATGGCTCCCGCCCTTGAGGAACTTATAGTACAGTGGAAGATGATCAAATAGTGTAAGGAAGAATGGTTTATACATGGAGGACCTTATTGCTGTTTTAGCATTTATAGAATTTAGAAGAGAAGGGGCTTAATGGGAAAATAGTATTTAAATTGAACACAGAAGAACTTGGATAAGTAAAGATTAAAGAGTGTATTCTATGTAGTGACATGGAAAACAAAAGTGAAGACACTGAAGTAGAATGAGTTTGATATGCAAGTTCATTGGTTGGAGAGAATTAACTATGGATTCACAGTATAAGGAACCCTGAGTGTGAGCCACAGAGCTTTAAATATCACATAAGAGAAGGAAAAGATACACACAGAGAGAGGAATGATGAAATTGGCCTAAAATACAGATTTCCTGACTTCCAATATATTGCAGTTTAAAAATGGACATCATAGATTCTTTTTTTGCTATATTGAAATATAACTCATATGCCATATGGTCCACCCAATTGGTGTGTACAATTCAGTTGTTTTTAGTATGTTCACAAAGTTGTGGTAATAATACCTGTATTACCACAGTCAGCCTTCGGGTGTTTTCATTACCCCAAAAGAAATACTGCATCTCAACCATTACCCCTAATCTCCCCACATGCCCAACCCTAACCAACTGTTAGTCTACTTTGTCTATAGATTTACCTATTGTCATACAATATATTGTCCATTGCAATGAGCTTCTTAGCATGAAGTTTTTCGAAGTTCACATTCTCACTTGTTTTAGTATTTATTTTTTTGTTGTTGTTGCCAAGTAATTGTTCACTTTATATGGGTATTCAGCATTTTAATCATTCAGTAGTTCATGGACATTTGGACTTTTTGACTGTCCACAAAAGTGGACATGTATTCATTCTCCTGGCTATATACCTAGAAGTACAATTGCTGGATTATGTGGTAACTGTGTTTACCATGTGTGGAACTACCAGACTGCTAAAGCTACTGCACCTTTTTGCATTCCTTCTGGTAGTGTGTGAGGGTTCTAATTTCTCTATAGCTTCACGAACACTTGTTATTACCTTTTTTATTATATCATCCTAGTGGCCGCAAAGAGCTATCTCATTGTGGATTTGATTTACATTTCCTTAATGATATCAAGCAATTTTTCATGTGCTTATTAGCCCTTTGTATATCTTCCAAGAAATGTCTATTCACATTCTTGGGGTTATTTTTTTGTCTGTTGAGTTGTAATTCTTCTTTATTATTCTAGATGTAAGTCCCTCTATTAGATACATGATTTACAAAAACTTTCTCCTATTTTGTGGGTTATCGTTTCACTTTTTGATGGTATTCTTTGAGTCACAAAATTTAATTTTTTTATTTTTTTAAATTTTGATGATTTCCAATTCAACTATTTTTTCCTTTCATTGCTTGCTCCTTTGGTATCATGTTTTGTATATTATAAGTTCTTGTTTAACTATTGTAAGTATTTTCTAAATACCTCTGAAAGCCGGACAAACAGGATACCACTAGGGTATTTACTGGAAAATAACTAAAGCTACTAATCCACATTTGGAGTTGCAGCTCAGGTCTTCCCCCTTCATCTGTGTCCATATCCCTTCTGTAGAGTGATTGATGAAAACAAGCAAAAATGAAAATCAAGAAATGACAACTCTGAATAAAACATCTTAATTGGATGTATTTTGAGAATTTATTATGTATTTTGAGAATTTATTATCTCTGAGGATATATATATTATTCATAAACTACTACATAAGTTTCTATGCACGAAAGAAATAGTAACTGCTTTGTTTTTTTTACAAATAACTAAACCAGCCCTGGGGAATTTGAATGGACACTTGCTGCAGAGAGGCTCATAGTAAAGTATAGTCTTCGTCATTGTGTAGCATTATCTCTTTGTAATGAAAGTTTTCAAGGTTCTTTCTTTACTAGTGGTGACTATAATTTTGTTCCTAAACAATACTAGTTTTGGTTTATAAATAGCTCTTTTGGAGGAATTACTCTAGCCAGAGTCATGAAAAAATGTGTTTCCTTTTTTTTTTTTTTTTTAATTTTAAAGAGAAAATAAAATTTCAAAACAAGATGATAGGAGAGTAACAATGATTAACACATTGTGTACTGTTATCTTTAAATTAGTTACTCAGAGTATAAGATATAGGCATTTAATTGTCCAAACAATATTAGCACAAACCTTTCTTTTCAATGAATTAAGAGAAATTGGGTAGTATAACTACCTCCTTAACTATCTTGTGTGTGTGTATTTATATATATTTTTTGGGGGGGGGGTTGCTTTTCCCTTCCTTCTTTTCTCCTTTCCCCCATCCCAGTTTCTTTCCTTTTGAACAATTTCTTCCCATTTCACAATATCTAGTGTACATTTTGGGTCTTATTTACTCTTTCAGCTTCTCACTCTAGGGAGACAATACTATGTTTACACATGTGAGTCTGATTTAGTTCACTTATGAGTATGGTCTCGAGTTGCATCCATTTACCTATAAAAGTCTCCAGTTTATCCTCCTTTATGGCCGAGCAGTACTCCATTGTATAAAAAGACCATGTCTTTTTTATCCATTCCTCAGTTGATGGGCATTTGTGTTGTTTCCAGGATTTAGCTATTACACATTGTGCTGCTGTAAACATGGGTGCACATATATTGCTGTGGTATGATGTTTTTAATTCTTCTGGGAAGATACCCAGCAGGGGAATAGCTGGGGGACCTCTAATCCTGGTTTTTTGAGGAATCTCCACACTGATTTCCACAGTGGTTGCACCAGTCTACACTCCCACCAACAGTGAAGAAGGGTTCCTTTCACCCCACAGCCCCTCCAGCATTTGTTATTGGTTGATAATAGCAGTTCTTTCTGAGATGAGAATCTCAGTGTTGTTTTAATTTGCATCTCTCAAACGACCAGTGATGTTGAACATTTTTTCATATACTTATTTGCTGTTTGTATGTCTTCATCTAAGAAGTATGTACTCATCTCAGATGCCCAGTTTTGGATTGAGTCTTTAAATTTGGGGGGTCTGATTTTTTTTTTTTTTTTTTGAGTTCTTTATATGTTCTCGATAGTAATCCTTTGTCGGAGGAGCAGCTGGCAAACATTTTTTCCCATCTTGTGGGTTGTCGAAAAAAATGTATTTCATTGTTATGAATCACATCTGTATTAGTAGAAATGATTACTGTAAAATGGACAGTTATCATTTCCTTTCCCCCTGTAATTCATTGTATTCTATCATTTCCAAATAAAAGTTTATGATTTTAAATCACTAAGTTGTACATGTTTGGAGGTAATTTATAGGTAAACTAGTCATAAGGATTAGCTTACACTTGTCAAACTCTTTCATATATAATGTATATACTATTCCCCCAGTTTTCAGCAGAACACTTAGGTAGGTGACACAGAACATTTCTTTAATGAATTCCTATTACAGGGTCATAAATTTGAGAGGAAGGGTTAAAATCAATGCTCCTTTAACCTTGCAGGTTAAAGGAAATTGACATTATGTTTTGGTTAATTCTTACTGACATTACAGGTTTTGTTTTTTTTTTTAACTGGAGATACTCATTTTCTATAACTTAAAAAGGTTTTTGAGTTTTCATTAACTCTGATGTTTTATTAACATAGTACTTGCTTACTTTGAGACATAGGAGTATTACGAGATTGCATTAATCAAAATGACCTTTCAGAAATTAGTACCATGGTGGTAAAAATAGTACATCTACATCAAAGGTTGGACGTGATGTTGCATCTTTCAAGATTAAAAATAAAGATACACAAACTTGAAGTGACTCTTTTACCACAACTGTACATAAAGAAAAATGTTCTGTATGATACGATAATAGTGAATGCATATCATTACACATTTGTCCAAATTCATTGACCATACAACACCAAGAATGAACCCTAATGTAAAAGTGCTCCAATAGTGTCCTTAATATTCCATTCAAATGTTTGGAAAATAAATCCATCGTCCCCACAACCTAGTGAACTTTTTAATCCCCTGTATCTAATTCTGCCGTAATGAGAGGTAAGTACTCAAATACAAATTATGAATTTTGGCTGAAGAAGAATGCATTCATCAGGAATGGAACATGACCTCACTTAGAAATGGGGGGAGGGGAGCTTCACCTGCATGCCAGCAAGTGGACAACTGCTCTGGAACTCTCACCAATCCAGAATTCCAGGGATTTAAGGAAATCACATAAGCAGAATCCAAACTCTCCAGGGTAACTGTAGCAAAAGGTATATTTGGGCTTATTATTCTAAAATTAAATGACTGTTTTGTTGTCATAAATACATTAACTAAAAATACTCCGCAGAAGTATATCCACAATACCTACACTTGATACATAATCGTTTCTAGCAGTTATTTTGTACCTTTGTTTAGTTTTTGGGATAACTGAAAGTCTTGCTAACACAACCTTACAACTTTGCCCTGTCTTGATTAAAATTTTCTAAAGTGTTTGCATTACTAAACAAAGTGGCAAAGTGTTCAGGTGCTACACAACAGACCTGAACTTTCCAGGAATCAGTAGCCATATTGTACTGCCTCTTTTCCTCTACCTTTTTCCCCTTGTACAATTCTTTTTGGTTGTTAACCTTGAAAGTATTTATTTATCTTAATTGTATGTCCATTTGAGCAGGAGTAAGATGTATGCAATCAATTCTGCAAATTTGTCAGTGCTTTGGTTTCTGATGCTAATAGTAATCTGCTGGTGTTAAGCACACAGCATACTTTCATTGAAGACAGATAGGGAAAAAGCAGTATATAGAAATGTTACATTTGTATATATGCATAGACACACACATGTACCCATATCAACCTCAACTGTAGGCTTCAGACTAGACTGGTGACTCCCTAACAAAACGAGGTTATGTATTTTTTAAAGGAACGTATTATAGTAGGCAGTGTGATTAACGGATATATTTATGAAGCCAAGTGAATTCTGACAGTTTTTAGAAACAGTTTCTCTATGCTTCTACCAAGGTCTTTATTCCTTAAATGGAAACAGATCTGTATTTCAGGCTCTACTCTATATAGTAGAAGGCAAGAAAAGTCGTAATAAGTTAACTGTGCTTTCAATTTGATGAGTTTATGACAAAAATAAAAGGAAACTTGAAGATTTGTTTATATACTTTCATAAATTATTTGTGTTAATGATAAATACCAGTATTATCCAGCTTCCACCACCAAGAGATCAGCATGTAGTAAAAGGAAATCTTTGCAGTGTTATTTAATAAAACAAACCCTGATTTATTTAACTGGATTTAACTCAAACTATTTAATTTCAATACTATATTTTATGGGGTTTTGTAGTTGTATGATTACCAGGAAACTTGAATGCCATCTTTGATAAATAAATTTATTTTTAAGCTTGTACTATACCCTATCAAAAAAATACTTCCGGGCCGGTGAGATGGCACAGTGGCATAAGCGCCTGCCTGGCAAGCGCGAGGGCCCGAGTTCGACTCCCGATACCCACATAAGAAAAAAGGGTGGGTGATATCGCTCAGCGGCACGGGCGCCTGCTGTCGCGCGAGGTCCTGAGGTCGACCCCCGGTACCCACACACAAAAATACTTTCATCAAAGGAAGTATTTAATAGAAGTGAATCAGAAAAACGTTAGGTGATTTATGGAAATATTGCATGATTTATGATAGTCATCCCTGATAGTTACTGGGTCAGCAGTACCTTTCAACAAGAAAGTTTTTGAATTTTTCTGAAGTTTTTGTTTTTATTTTTAAAGTACTGGCAAAATTGATTTGCCTTGTTTTCCTTCAGGTAAGACTACTTACGTATGGCTCTGGAACAAGCCTTCATGCATCTGGCCACCAAGAGAGAGTGCTGCTCAGCAAAGCAGCAACTAGGACTGTGCGTTGTTTAGATAACGCTTTCATCCTGTCTCTTCCTGTTCCCTTCTTTCCAAACATCCACCTAATACTATGTAGCTTTTTACACTTGGAGCCTTTCAAAGAAATGACCCTGTAAGAAAATGTCTATTTTTTTTTTTTTTTGTGGGTACCGGGGGGACGACCTCAGGACCTCGCGCGCCAGCAGGCGCCCGTGCCACTGAGCGATATCACCGGCCCCTTTTTCGTATGTGGGTTCCGGGAGTCGAACTCGGGCCTTCGCGCTTGCAAGGCAGGCGCTTAAGCCGCTGAGCCGTCTCACCGGCCCCGAAAATGTCTATTTTTGAAGTGCTGCTAAATGGATTTTTGAAGCAAATTTCTTAAAGGGAAACAAAAGCATTACACATTTCCTACATAGTTATTTTTGTAAAAATTACTTTTATAAAAGCAATTTTATGTTGAATAAATAATGAAGCTGTCTTGAAACTTAAGTTCTGCTTTATAAACTAGCTTAGTACTGAAACTGTAAGGATCCAAAAGTTATGCCCTAAAGTTATAGCCTACTATTCCATTTACTTAAAACCTAAGTGACCGTGTGAAAATTACTATGTTGAAATGGGAAATTAATGTCCCAAGTATTTCATTTTTGCCCATAAGTTTATGAAGTAACATTTGTTACTTAGATCTCTTTTGAGCTAAATTTTGAAATGCTATTCTTGGGGGATTGTTTACAAATTTGACATGGAAGAGTGAAAATTCAGTTTTCCTGAAGTAAGATAGACATGCTGTGGTAGGAGTGATAAAACAGGAATTTTGGGTTTAGCTCTGACCTCCCAAAGAACTAGGGATGTTAAGAGATTCAGAAGACCTCAGGGCTGTACCATATAACCTTCAGTAGTATAAACAGTGAAGATTTTTTTGTGCATTCAGCAAATGTAAAAGAAAATTCGGAGGAATTTTCAGTATTCCTAAAGACTAACCACTGAACCCTTACTGATAAGGTAGCATTTGAATTCACCTCAGTACCTAAACAGGACCATACTCAGCAAGGGAGAAACTCTGTCAGTACTTTCCTTATCTGCCGATAGCAACTTAACAGTTTCAAATACTCACCACATTGCACATCAGAGCTCAGCAGAGAAGCTAATACCACCTCTTTTGGTAATAATCACTAACAAAAAGGAAAGAATGCTGTATACCTTCAGTTTGTTCTTTTTCCTAAAAGTGGGGGCGGGGGGCTGTGCATAAAGTCTGTGCTATTGTCTGCATGGTATTTATCAGCTTTATAGATTAACCATGACCAGTTTTTAAGTATAGCCTAATATATTTAAAAACTACAGTGTTTTAAAAACGTATATATCAGGGGAAAAAAAACTTGTATAAACATTTTAATACTAAATGTATTGAGCAGGGTGTGGTGGCGCACACCTGTAATCCCAGCCCTTGGAAGGCTGAAGCAGGAGGTTTGCTGTGAGTTCAAGGCTAGCCTTTCTACATAGCAAGACCTTATCTCAAAAAACAAAAAAATGCTAACTTTATTGGGACATCATGAGATTGATACAAGTTACCTTTGGCCTCTACAATTGCAAGAGGTGCTCACAGTGCTGACCATGAGCTTCCAGACATATTAGTATGGCAAACTGCTGAAGTGTGTGTACATTTTTTTTGGCGGACTCTGTATATTTAAAAATTTTAAAGACTGCATTTAAAAATTGCTACCTTATCAGTAAGTGTTGAGTGGTCAGTCTTTAGAATATTGAAAATCCCTCCAACATCTTCCCCAGCTTTACTTTTCTACAGACTTGCCACCATTTGACTGGTCATGTGTTTCATTAGTTTACCCTCCCTACCCTCTATGACTAGAGTATAAACTCCAAAGGTAAAGTTTTCTAAAACTTTATTTTGTTCATTTTAATAATTTAAACAATGCCTGGCATACACAGTAGCTATTCAGATAAGATACATTAATATAAATAAAATGTCTATAATATAAATTAATAAATTTTAAGACTTTATTTTAGGAAAGTAGATTTTTCAGTTGTGGCAGATTCTTCCAGGATGTATTGCTGTACAGAATAGATGGGAAATCCATTGCACTATAAAAATCCCTAACCAATAACTTTCAAGAGACATGATTTTCGTATTCTTCTTTTGCCTATTGCTTTAGAGAGACCATTCTGTATTATCATTGGATTTTTCCCTTCTTTCCTGTATAAAGTCTGATACCAGTCACTGCCCTGCACATTTTTCTGAAGGCCTATAGTTTCTTTTGCTCATACCATTTTTCTTATCAAATAAGTTACTCTTTTCCAAATTCATTAATAACTTTTCATTCTTCATACTTCTTTGGAATTCTACCACTCTCTCTCAAATGTCAAGGTAGCACTCAATTTGACATTTCACTGGAGTGTTTACCTAAAAACATTTTTTAAGGTTTTTTATGTCTGTTATGTAGAAAGGATACAAATGTAATACATCCCTTTAAAATTAGGAAGGTTTGTCAGATAAGTTTCTTAAAGCTTTCTAAACTGGAAAAGAAAAACTGCTTTATTCTCTTTGAAAATTGAGAAACAGAATGACTTACAGGCAGGAAGACTGTTTACCGTGTGAGAGGGAGCCTTCATTGACTTCTGCATTGAGGCAGTTTTTCCTTTGAAGTACTATTAAAAGTCTATTGCATTCTCGTAATAGATAAAGAACAATGTGTGCTTATCCAAAATCAAGAAGCTAGATGGTCTGTTCTACTGAATCTGCCTTTACACTGTAAATCTGCATTATTTATTATTAAATACTTTTCCATGGCCTGTGTAATTGTGTGTGTATATATACATCTTTTTGTGATCTCGGTTGCTAGGGTCAGAGGAATTAAAATTGGAAAAGACCTTTTAATCCATCCCTCTTGTTTTTGCAAGCGATAAAACTGAAAACATTTTAAATCTGTCCAGTATCTACTTTGTCACTATGCCACTTGGTGACAAACCCATCTTCCCACCAAAGGTTAGGCTCCTTTCCCAGCTGCCTTCACCAGCATTCTTTATTTCTCAAGATGAGGTGAATAATATTACAGACTTACACCACTTTTTACTTTCCATATTGAGGTAGCATTCTGAAGACTGTTATAGCAAAATGGTATGTATCTGTGTGAATTGGTTTTAGAAATTTCTTTTTTTTTTTTTCAAACTTTATTTTTAAAGACAACAAGTAAACATTCTCATGTATTAACAAACTCAAGCATTAGAGAATTGTACAAATACCTTTTGGAGAAAAATATTACTCAGTATAAGATTAAGCCATGTAAAAGCTAGGTAAAAATAGAAGACTAAGGAATGGAATAGTCACAGTGAAATTGCATTTTCGTACTAGGGAGACAATACGATGTTTACAAATGTGCATCCAGTTTATTTCGCTTGTGAGTATTTTCTCGAGTTGCATCCATTTACCTATAAAAGTTTCCAGTTTATCTTTCTTTATGGCTGAGTAGTACTCTATTGTGTAGAAATACCACGTCTTTTTTATCCATTCCTCGGTTAATGGGCATTTGGGTTGTTTCCACGATCTAGCTATTACAAATTGTGTTGCTATAAACATGAGTGCACATATATCACTGTGGTACGATGTTTTTAATTCTTCTGGGAAGATACCCAGAAGGGGAGAAATTTCTTTTCTAAGGCATGGGACTATTAGAAATTTGTTAATAGTTCACAGTATCCAGAGGATTAGTCTTATATTAATTTTTAAGAATAAATCATGAAAATTTCAAATCTCAACCATCATTCCCAAATTTTTAAAATTTAGAATTGGAAGAAAACTGTCAGGCTAGTATTATAAGTGATTTTTAAGATTCATTGTGTTTCTAATCTTTTTTTGTTTTGTTTTTGAGACAGGGTCTCACTGTGCAGTTCAGGCTGGCCTTGAACTATGTAACCGAGGCTGGCCTCAAATTCATGGTGATCCTCCTGCCTCAGCCTCCCTAGAGCTGGGATTACAGGTGTACGCCACCATGCCTAGCTTCTGTTTCTAAACTTTCAGGCCCAATATTCATGCAGCATTCTGAGTTCATATGTACATGGTACTCTTTTTTTTTTTTTTTTTTTAATACTGCATTATTCAGATTTATTCCAACATTTCCAGAATGTTTGCATTTGTTTAGTGAATAAAGGATCTTTAGAAACCCATATATTGGCTGTACTAGCTAATCTTGTGTGTGGATACAGCCCTACTAGCTAGACTGGTAACTAAGGTAAATGAGAAAACTGAAGTTTTACACATCTCCTCATACCCGAGGGTATAAACAAAAAGACCAAAAGCTTTCAAAGCACTACATTAATGCACCCACTTTAAATGAGTTCAGTCCAGTTGTGAGACTTGAGTAGCTTTAAGGTGAGAACCAAGAGTGTGTTTTAGTTGAGTCCAAGAGTGTATCTGAAACAGTAGTTCTTCCTTGAATAATTCTCACCAGCACTTCGAGAGAGACCTGAATTTCCAGTGAGAGATTATATTTGTACTACTGCCCAAGTGGTTTGTAGCTACTCTTACTAAGAGTTATAAAAATTAAAGCTGTTCCCTAACTTGAAAAAGGATTAATAGGCTACCTGAATGATAAAACACTAGCAGTTTAATTGGGGGCTCCTATCCATTGGAAATGGAAATACCACACTTTTTCTTTTTCTTTTTGTGGTACTGTGGATTGAACACAGGGCCTTTACACTGGGCTATATCCCAGCCCTTTTTTATTTTGAGACAGGGTCTTCCTGAGTTACTAAGTTGCCCAGGAAAGGCTCAAACCTGCGATCCTCCAGCTTCAGTCTCCTGGAAGTACTGGGATTACAGGCATGCGCTGCCATAGCTGGATACTACGCACTTTGAAAAGAGTGAATGCGATCCAGTTAGGGAGGGCACAAGGATGAAAATCCCACTCCTGTTTTGAGTGTGTCTTTGCAGCTTTAATTACTTATATTAGCTTGTGGTGTTCCTTTATTACAAATCTTTTATTTTTCTGAATAAAAAATTGTTAACAAGTCCTGTGTCTTAAATTTTTAAAAAATTCAGTAGTCTCTGTGTTGTGAGGAGAAACAGAAGAAATGTGATCAGTCTGTGCCTTCCTTCGATTGCTTTTAATCAAAAGGTAGAGTAAAAGTACACATGAATGAGAACATAGCATACAAAATGTACTTTGGGGTAAAATCTTAATGGTTGAGTGTTTTCCATATCTACAAAGGAGGTAGTGGGATGATAAAGGTGTATTTTAATTCCGGCTAAAATTTTTTTTGGAAAAATATTTGTTTAATGTCCAAGCTTGTTTTAGTACTGTCCTTGAATGAATTCATTTTATTGTTAATTGAAATACATTTCACTTTCACATGCCATCAGCAAAAAGTATATATAACTTCAGTATAGGTAAACTGCTTTTGTTTTCTGTTACATTTGATATTTTTCTTAAATTTTTTAGTTTAAAGGAGCACATATTGTAGGTATACCTGATATAAGTGAATTACCACAAGTGATAACCAAATTTATTTGATAATTTTTAAAGGTTTTCTTTACTGTTTGGAAATGTAGGGTTAAATTTAAACAAAAATGGTAATTTCATAGAAAGTTTCTGAAATTTGAAAAACTTTGTCAGTGGTTATCTCAACATAATTAAAGTATAGCTTTGGTTCACAGTTTTAAAATGTATATGATGGTATAAGGCTTTTTGTGGGGTTTTTTGGTTGTTTTTTATTTTTATTTATTTATTTTTTTTTTAATTGTACAAGTAATCCTAAATCCATTTTCACAGGAAGGGGAAAAAGACCTTCAACCAATATTGAAAGACTTAAAACGTAAAGAATACGAGGTGAAAGTCATCATCTTAGAAAGTTCCTACTCCTCTTCAGAACTGCCACTCACAATTTAGTGCTCACACACCTTACAGTCATTTGTTTCACTTCTGATTTTTTAAAAATATATAAGGGTTTTTGTTTTTTACAGTGTGTCACACACGTTTCATTCCTTTGTAATGCTGTGATTTCTTTTAATGCTCTTCCTAATGATGTATGTTTCTTTCCAGTTTTTTAACATGATGATAAAATTCTACAGTAAATACCCTTGACCTTTATCTTGTGAACTAGTCAATAATGAGGCTTTCTTATTGACTAGTAGTTGTTTTATATTTTGGGTATTACTATGATTATTTCTGGCACATATTTTTCCCTGTGTTCTGATCCTGGAGGCTTTATGGTTGTTCTAAATAATGATGTAGTCAAGTCTGTTGATCTTTTCCTGTGTCATCTTTGTTTGATGGATTCTGGTATTTCAAACGATACTCATTTCCCCCAAGATGTTTTCATTTCCATTTTTAACTGTCACTTGTAAAAACGCTTTGTTTTTATAGAACCTATGAATGAGATACTAAGATGTATATAATACATTGTGATGATCTATAATGATCACATAAGAATCAGTAACAATTTTTATTATCAACTTCAGTTATAAAATAAACGTAATATATTATGGAAAAGTATTGGGGTTTCGTGTTATTTGTGGAATGACTGTAGGTAGTTCCTCATAATAAATTTGTTTTGTAGGTAATATACTAGCCACTGATTAATAGTGGCACACTAGGAATATCCCTTCCTTCCTAAATCTTTCAGAGAGGATTGCTTCCCCAGATAGAAATTTCTCTAACCTTCATATAACTAGGAATTGCTACTGCTGCCATGTAGTGTCAGACGACCCAGCAGATGGACTATGCTCTTAGCAACACAAGAACCAAAAAGTAACAAAGATCGATCTTGACTTACCTAGAATTTTACAGTTAAACATTTTAGAAGTGTTTCATTTCCCTGTATGTACATTGTGTAATGTTACACACTGTTACATGGATGGAAAGAGTGACACCATAACTTTTCTCAGTATTTGGGGGCTCTGTGGTCATTTATTCCACCTTTCTATCTTGATTTCCGCAACTTGGGCTCTTAGAACTTTGGCTGATTTTATCCTACCACTGGTAATCTCCTGTGGAAGTAGCTTACAATTTTTCTGCTTCTTCCCTCTCATAGGAGGAAAAGATCCTTTATTAGAGGCATACCAGCAAGCCAGCATCTCATAGACACAGGTCATTAGCTTTCTTCTACTTTCTACTCTCTGTACCATATTGGTACAGTTTTTAAAAATTGTAATTTTTGTTGCCACCCTTCTTCTCTTTGTTAGGGAGAGATTCATGGGAGAGAGGAATCATTTCTCATTTCCTAGATGGAGTAACAATTCCATTCAGAAGAAACAACTAGGAGAAAAGAAAGATTTTTTTCTTTTTTGAAGGGACAGGAGCTTTTATAGCTGAGCAAATTTGGACAAGTTTGCTAATAATTCAGCTACATTATATTTTAACAAGATATCTAAGTGCATTTGCTAACCTGACCACCACATATACTTCTAACTTGAAATTTGCCTTTAACGTCACAAAAAGTACAAAGCACTGTAGTGCTTGTAACACTCTTCCATATTATTGTAGGTAACTAAATGACCATGGAATCTGGAGCAGAGAACCAGCAGAGTGGAGATGCAGCTGTAACAGAAGCTGAAAATCAACAAATGACAGTTCAAGCCCAGCCACAGATTGCCACATTAGCCCAGGTATAAAATACGTAGAGAGATTACAAGCTGTGTCTCTTCCAAGAGGAATGTTTCCAAAAGAATTTAGTTTTTATTACAGAGATATACATAGTGAGCAGAGATGTTCTTAGAATATCACAATGGCTACTTAGTATTAGCCCGTGTTTAGAAATGATAGTGTTAATTCTGTAACATAACAGTAAAATGTATCATTAAACACTAATATATTTGTAGTGAAATGATCCAGAAATAATTACATTTTTAACTGATACATACATTAATTGGATCTCAAGGGAAGAAAGCCTTAGCTCTAACAGCTGCTTTTTTTATGCATATAATACACAATGGACGTCAGATAATATGAAAGCCAAAATTTATATAGGCTTAAACTAAAAAAATAGGATAAACAAGTAAATTGACATGCAAGTAAACTTTAAGGATGATAGTTTTTGTTTACTATATATTTTAAATACAGTTCCTGATTCATTTTGTCTTTGTCTTTAAGATCCTGTCATTAAGAGTATATTCTCTTACTTTTTGTTCTCATGTATTTTTCTGCAAATATTTTATTAACAACTCTTTACCTGGGTATTAGTGAGAAAGATGGTTAACATAAAAACCAAATAAGAGGATAAACCTCCTAGGTAAAATTGTGACAATGCCTGCTTAAGAAGAAGGTTCCCAGGAGAAAGTAATCCTGGCAGAAGCTCTGGTATGTCTAACTTCAGTTTTCCTCAAGAATTTAAAAGCTCCTGCAGAAACCACTGAGCAAGAATGAGTCTTGGAAAATAGGCTCATCATACTTGGTGTGGGTGGGGGTGTTTAACTGAGCTAAAGTGCGGGCCAGGTACTGAACTCCAGCAGGAATCTGGTCAGGAGGAATGGCTGTTCTGCATTCTTTCCTAGAATTACCAAGGCCCACCTCTAGCACTCAGGAGTAAGACAAAACTGAACACACTTAGGGTGGATACTCAGATGAGGCGGGGGCTTGATCAGTGGAAGGATAGGAGTAAACAAGCACAGCTAAGACTGGCCTCATCCAAGCATCCTGTCCTCTGGGAAAAATGCCAACAGACATCATGATGATGACAATCCTCAATGTAACTGTCCCTTTGGTCACTACTCTTGTTTTGCCTGATTGTGCTCTCATTTGCTGCATAGTGTCATCCTAGGCTTTCTTCGCACTCTACTTGTTTTTGTGGAGTTTGTCCTACTTATGTAGTAGAGGGTGTATCTAGTGGTACCTTGAGAAAAAAAGGGTTAAGAATTCTTCGTTAAAAATTTTTTTTCTTTTTTGAATTTTGAAAGCATTGATCCATAGTCAACTCTAGCATTGTTGGAAAAGATAATTCTTATTTTGTATCTGTGGTATCTTATAAAATTTCTTTGGTCACAGTACTTCAAAATTCATGGGGTTGGTGAGATGGTTCATCAGCGTAAGCGCCTGCCTGGCAAGCGCAAGGGCCCGAGTTCGACTCCTGGAACCCACATACGAAAAAAGGGCCGGTGATATCGCTCAGCGTCACAGGCACCTGCTGGCGCGCGAGGTCCTGAGGTCCACCCCCGGTACCCACAAAAAAAAAAAAAAAAAAAAAATTCATTATGAGCATTGATAAATTTGATCAGTTTTTAACCCTTGTATTCAGAGATTCCTTTTATGGTAGAAGTGCATGTCTTGTAGGAGCTTTATTCAAATTATTTGGGTGATGGTTTTTACCTGTGTTCTTTATTTCTCTGCAGGGTCCTGTGGTCTAGAAATTATATCTGTAGGACAGTTTTTCTCATTTTCTCTCATATGTTCTATCTTTCTGTTCTGCTTTCTGGACATTTCCTCAACACAGTCCAACCCATCTATTGAACTTTTTATTTTCTCTTATTGCTGAGAATTTTGTTGTTTCAAGTTCTTTTCTCCCCATAGATTTTTCTCCATATAGCTCCCCCCTGCCATTTGTTTTGCTCTCCATCTTCTACTTTAGAGGCTCTCCCTGTACGTTGGATACTTCGTGACTGACTTCTCAGGTTTAAAAGTAGAGGGGGAGCCAGAAGGTGGGGTGTAGCTTAGTGATAGAGCATGTGCTCAGATGTGAAGCCTAGGTTCAATCCTTAGCACCAGCTAGGAGTAAATAAAAGTGGACTAAAAAGCGGTCCTCGAAGCTTTGTGGGTGTGTTTGGGCCTAATTGCTGTGAGGTGCAAGCTCCACTGTAGATGGCTCTAGTCCTGATAACAGTGTTTTTCATTCTTTCTCTTGATACTGAAGTCTCAGGTTCCACAGAAACCTCACTGATCACCTGATTACAGGGAAAACTACTGAGAGCCAAGTGAGAAAAGAGGGCTAGGGTTTAGTAGCTGCCTTCAGCAGTGCCTGGTGTTAGGCATCAAGAAACCCTTCGTCTAGGGAGTAAATCTCCATTTTTCAGTCAAAGTGTGGTAATTTGTTTGTTCTTCCATGGAGAGTTAGGGAGAGGTTCTAATTGTTTTTCACAAAGCCTTCAACCAGCCTTCCTTATTATCAGCTTCTTTTTTCGCTCTACCTTGTATGGTGCTGTATCCCAGCCTCTTGATTTTTGTGCTGCAGATCAAACTGTCTGTCAACTGATGAGCTGGCCATCGAAAATCTTCCCAATTTATTGATCTGCACTCCAGCCTCTTAAACTCTTTATTACTATTACCTCCTTTCCCAGTCTCCTAATATTTGTGTGAGTATGCCTGTAAAAATAAAATTAATGAAGTATAATTGGGGATTCAGGGGAGAAAATTATATGCACATGTTCAAATTATTATCAGACAGCCATCACTGAAGACTTACAAGTGGAGTAACATGATTAAATTTGTGTTTTAGGAAAGCTAGTATCTGTTTCCACTTATATATATATATTCAGTACTTTTGGGGGGAAATGCTTTCGGTTTTGATTTAAGTTAAAAGGTAATGGGCCGGTGAGATGGCTCAGCGGCATAAGCGCCTAGCTTGCAAGCGCGAGGGCCCGAGTTCGACTCCCGGATCCCGCATACGAAAAAGGGGCCGGTGATATCGCTCAGCGGCACGGGTGCCTGTTGGCGCGCGAGGTCCTGAGGTCGACCCCCCGGTACCCACAAAAAAAAAAAAAAAAAAAAAAGGTAAAAGGATGAACATTGTAGCTTTCTTGTCCTAAAGCACATTTCTAAGGAATAAAGTTTATGAAGAAACTACTAATAGTATAGAAAATATTATGTATTTAAAAACAAAATGTATTTACAAACAAAAAATGTATTGTAAAATTGAACATTCTCATGTGCCTTAAAAAACAATTTAGGACATCTATAGCCACAAAAGACAAAAAACTACTGATGAGCTTTTGAGAAGAAGGAATGTAAGGGATTTTTATTTTGTACTTCATGCATCTGTGTTTCGTGAACTTAAAATGAGAGGAGCCGTTATGAAAAATGATCAGGGTAGAGGGATTGAGTTACCTTGTTATATTTACCCTAGAGGACTCAGGAATGACAACAATAACAATTGCTTCAAATATCAGCGAGAGCTTTTTTATGGAATTAAGACAGGATAATGCTCTGAATAGTCTTTTTTTTTTTTTGTTATGGGGAATCAAACTCAGGACCTTGTGCTTGCCAGGCAGGCACTTGTGCCGCTGAGCTATATCCCTGGCCCTGAATAGCCTTAAGGTTTGCCACTCAAACTTCAGTGAAGAAGAAAGTATTGTTAGGTCCCTTTTAGACTGATTTTGTAAACTGTATGACTCTAATATGGGTAATGCATATGTGACATTTTTAGAACCAGGTAAAACTTTAAGAAAGACTTAAAGTGGCCGAAAGAAAGTAGTAAGGATAGGTGTCCCACCTTTCTAAAGAAGCTCTGTATTTTAACCAGTGTGCAAGACTGTCCATGGTAGCAGTCTTTTCCCAAAGCTTCAGAGTCAAATATTTTTGTCTGCTAAACATCTCTGCAAATTCATGTCAGCTCAATTCCATCTTCCATTATAGTACCAACCACACAAGACTTTGTACTTACTTACATTTTCTGTTTCATTTGATGATACTAACTTACCAATTCTCATCTGAACCGTAATGGGTCATCTTGTATTCCTCTTGCCTCTTTCAACCAATCATTCATAAAGCCATGTTTGGTCTGCCTCCAAATCTCTATAAAATCACTCCCTTCATTCCCATCCCTGTCACTACTGTTGCCTTGTTTCTAGCCTTCATTATCTCACCTTAACAACTGTACAGGCTTCTCATTTGCTCTGTCCACCTCTAGTGTTTTTCTCCCCGATGATTTGTATTTTTTCTGCTGCCACTAAATGATTTATGTGAAATTCACACCTCACTGTAGTACTCAGGAGTTCAGAGACCCTTCAGTGTCTTCCCCATACGTGCAGGATAAAATCCATGTTCCTTCCCGTGACACCCGTGATGATCACTGGCTTGGTTACCTCTGCCCACCTCTGTCGTGGTCTTTCCTGCTGCATGCTAACACCTGTACTCCACTAGCTCTGAACTCCCTTCACCCTTCTCTGTCATGTAGACAGTGCTGCTTCTCTGCCTTTTCTCATGCTGCCTCTCTGCCTGAAGTTCTGTGCCTTCCCATCTCCAAATCATAGTAGTATCATGTCTTAACTGGTATTCTCTGTTTCAAACTCACATTCTTACCTAGAAACCTCACCTCTTAGGTTAGTTTGGGTAGCTTTGCTGAACACAGTATGTCCACTTTTCTCTTAGCAAACCTCATTACTCACTGAATTGCATTTACTAAAGTGTCTCCCTCATTCCTTCACTCACATACACACACACACACACACACACCCAGTAATTTCTTTGAGGTCAGGACTTGTACCTGTCTCATTTTTGTAGCAAACCTCATTACTCACTGAATTGCATTTATTAAAGTGTCTCCCTCATTCCTTCACTCACACACACACACACACACACACACACACACACACACACACCCCAGTAATTTCTTTGAGGTCACGACTTGTACCTGTCTCATTTTTGTAGTTTCAGTTAGAGCACTGTTTCTGGCACATAGGTCCCAGTAGTTTTTTACCAAATAAGCCCATAAAATTCCTACTCTGTGTATGTTGGAGCATGAAAACAACAAATACTATTGATAGATGTGTGACCAAAGGGTCCTTTTAACTTGGATATTGACTCATTAAAATTGTCATCTTTGTTCCTCAGGAGAAAATTGATTTCTTTTATATTCTTTCAATTCTGCCCCTTTTCTTTTATTCAGAATGAAAACACAATCTTTTTTTTTTTTTTTTTTTTGGTACCAGAAATCAAACTCGGGACCTCACGCTTGCCAGGCAGGCACTGTGCCACTGAGCTAAATCCCTGACCCACATTCTTAAAACATCAACTACTACCAGTTTAGTGATTTTCAAGGATAGGAGGAAATTGAATTTTTCAATTATAGTGCCTATTAATACTTTTTCATTAATAAAAAGGTATCCTTGTAATTAGTTTAAAAGAGAAAACTAGTTGCTTATTATTAAGGCGTGTATTTGTTAAAGACTTAGTGTAGGTCAGTTTTGCCCAAGTTTGAGAACAATTAAGATTTTAGAACGTGGCTTATTTAACATAAGATATTTTGAAGGCTCTTATGTTTCTTCAAGGCTAGCACATCTGTTGGCCTTGGGTAAATTAATCTCTTTGAGCAGTTATTATTTTTGTCTTAAAGTGGAGATAGTTCCTATTACTTAGCCTCCAATTTCTTCAGAGCAAAACAAGAAATCAGTTATGAAAGCAGATGGGAAAATATAAAAGCACCTTACAAACAGAGTGGTATTTAGTGTTCAGAAAAAGTCTGTGTTGCATATTTTGATATTACATTAAAGTAACTTTTTTTATTGGTCATTTGGGAGCAATTGAAAAGAGGGAGGGGAGGGGGACCTGTAGGGATTTTATTTTTAAGGAATATTAAAATTTAATCATTGGTTTCTCTCACTTCAGTGAAATACTAATGTAGCAGAAAGGTCATATTTTTGCTTCTAAAAAGTTACTTTATATTGAACCTGAGTAACTCCAAGGAAATATCTGTAATGATAATTTTTTTCCATGTTCAACACCATAGGTATCTATGCCAGCAGCTCATGCAACATCATCTGCTCCCACCGTAACGTTAGTACAGCTGCCCAATGGGCAGACAGTTCAAGTCCATGGAGTTATTCAGGCGGCCCAGCCATCAGTTATTCAGTCTCCACAAGTCCAGACAGTTCAGGTATGTGTATAAAAACTTTTGCATGTACTTTTTATAACTATTGTTTATAGCCATTTCTGTATCCTTTCATTAGTTACAAAACTAAGGCCACATCTAGTTCATAGTTTCATGTCATAGTAAAGGAATATGCTGCATCCGTATAGTCATATATGGGAACATACATACACAAGAACAGACATGAAGAAAATGACTTTTTCTTAAGCTGCAGAAAAATAAGAATTGATTGGGGAAAATAGTACATGGGATAAAGTAAAAATGTTTGGGAGAGACTATGTAAAGCTGATGAGCATCAGTTAAGGAAAACTAGGATGCATAGATAACTTTGTAATAATATTCTAAACCTGCGTTTAGGTGGGAAAAAAGCCTTGATAAAAAATTAATAACCTTACCTGAGGTATTATTTGGACTTAGAGATCACATAAAATATTTGTAATACTGATTTTGTTCAGGGCTTTTGGTTAGAATATACAACTTGGAAATAACAATGTATTCAGAGGGGATTGATCATATTCTTTGGAGAGTTTGTTCCTTTGGTTTGGATCCAAAGGGAATAAAGGCACTCTGGACTTCTGAAGGTGACTATTTAATTATAGGGAACCAAGAGCAGTGGAGAGCTTTGCAATTGAACTTATTGAAGGAAAAAAAAAAAAAGACTGAACATTCATTCAAGTAGGCTATAACCCCAGCCTCCCATTTCATATTTTTTGCTTCACAGTCTTCCTGTAAGGACTTAAAAAGACTTTTCTTCAGAACACAGGTGAGTCCTAGGTCCTAGATATGAAGAGAACTATTATTAGAAAGGAAGGTGAGAAATTCTTTATGTCTTTGTCCTTCTCTATGAGCATGGAATTTCGAGGTTTAAGTAAAATCCTTAGAGGTCTTCTGCTTCTAGGCCAAACTTGTTACCTCCTCAGCCCGTAATTTATTGTTTAATCCCTCTTCATAGCATTTCTCCCCTCCACATGGTAGTCTAGCATTACTTGAACACATGCAGAGAAAAGAAGAAGCTCTATCTCCTGAGTTGTTCACTTACAGTTAGGGTTGATTCTAAACTATTCTTTATGGTATTGAGCCAGAATATATTTTTGTAAAATTTTCACATGGTATTCCCAGTTTTATCCTCAGAAACTAGATTAACAAATCGGATTCCTTTTCTGTTGGACTGCTTCCTTTTCTCCTACCACTATACTCTGCCTATTTATAAGAAAGTTTCAGACTCAATAAACTCCTGTTTTTCTTCAGTCTTTTATTATATTGTATATCTTTGATTCCTCTTCACCACCCTGGTTGTTTTCTTCTAAGTGAAAGTTTTTATATATGCTATATAGAACTGATTGATATTTGCAGAGGGCAGAAGTATTCCCTTTGTCTTGGAAGCATTTATTAAAGACATACTAGATTTTTTTTTTTTTTCTTTTTGCCATGTTATATTGAGTCACTGAGCTGCTATTATCTCCTACTTGGTTCTATCTTATTCTTTTGATTTGCTTCAACATTTATATTTGGTTGGGAGGTAATGTTTTTGTGTGAAATCATCTAATTGTATGAATTTCCATAATATACTTAGAACAGATTTTGTTAACAAGTAGGATATAGTGTTATCCAAATAAAGATCTAAGTATTTGGTATTTCTGTGAAATCACAGTGATAAGTTGTTCTTTGCCTTAGGTTTTCTTTCACTGAATACTACCTACCGTTCTCCACACAGTATCCCATTACAACTTCCCCACGCACATCCTCTTGATCGCAGTGGAAGGAACTTGACCTGCTAGTCACGAGGTCTAGAGTCCAGGCTCACTTCGGGTATTACTAGGTCAGATGACTTTGGGCATGTCAGCGTTTCTTTTTTTTTTCAAACTTACAGAAGATCTCTCTAAAACAAGACAGAAATTACTAAAATTAACAGCCACGATGTTTGTAAAGACTATAGTTTTTACATATGTGATATTTGTTAATTGTGTTCTTAATTCTAATCTCTATTTTGGGGCTGTATAATTTGAACCTGGGGATAATATGGCCATTTTTTAAATTGAAGTATGTATTTCATCTTTTCAGGAATATATTTGGCATTAAGGTGAGCTATGCTTATAATTTAAAATGTGTCTATTTGCTAAGGAAAAGTCAGACCTTGAAGCCAAGAATCTACAAATTGAGACACAAGTGTACTTTTCTTTAAAGGGCCTAAACCATGGAGAATCTATTAGACTTTAATAGTCAACTTCGGCTGATGAGAAGTGATTACTACTACTAACTAGTAAACAGTTTACATCAGAAAAAGTAATCAAATAAGGAGAGGAATTCTCTCAGATGTCTAGATGGGAGAATATTAGTATGACATATTAGTATGACATAAGTTTCCAAAATATACAAGTGTATTTCTCTTGATGGGAGAGTAAGATACTTAGACTTCTGTTCACATATTTTAATCTAAGAATACTACAGACTGAACTGTACTGATATTTCATACACAGCTCGATTTTTGGTACCCTAACACTATTAGTTAAATAAGTCACATCTCACAGATTATGTGAGATTCCTCACGAAAATAAAGGGAGTTACACAGTGGGTAGGGTTGACAGTGGCGTCCTTGCTTTCATTAGTTTTGGCCACATTTCAGTGTAGTGCAGTTTAAATGTACCAGACATAGAGGATTTATAAATTATATTACTTTATTACATGTTTAACAAATGTTTATTGATCACGTGCTATGTGCAAGTCATTGTTCTAGGTGCTATCACAGACAGGAGTGAACAAAATACGTCTCTATTTTCATGAAGATCACATTTGAGTGGAGAGAGACAGACTATGAAATAAAATATGTCAGGTGAGGATAAGTGCTGGAGAGGTTAATAAAACAGAGAAAAGGGACAGAGAAAGATGATGCGGGGAGGATGTTCTGTTTTATGTGAGGTGGTGGGGGAAACACTGAACAGAGACCAAAAGACAGTGAAGGTAACTAAACCAAGCTGATGATAAAAAGCAAATTCAAAGGTATGGAAATGAGAGAGTGGTTGGGATATCAAGGAATAATAGCAAGTTGTTGCTAGAATAAAGGAGGATAGTGGTTGGAGATGAAGCTTTTGATATAATCTTTTTAATACTTGGTAATGTGGTGGGGTCAACACTAAAAATTTGTACAACATAGAGGTTCTGTGATTATTAACATAGTATTTAAGAGTTGTCTAACTTACGGATAGATAGTGTGGTCTGTGTTTTTTTTTTTTTTAAGAGCAGAAAATATTTATTGGGGGAAAGAAAGCTATATTTAATGGGGGAGAGAAAGCTTTTGTCTAAGAGAGATGGGGTCCTGAGTGGTTTGCCCGTTTGTTTTGTTTTTTCTTTTAAAGACAGTGGTTCCAAAGTTTCCGATCTTCATGATGATGACAAACAAGGATTTAACAAGGGATATTTTATGTAACAGGTATTTTTGAAAAAAGAAATCCAATTGATATCTTTTCTAGGGGGAAGTTATATTTTAACCATGAATGAGAGAATAGCTGCTTTTTGAAAGAAACTTGTGCAGTGGAGAGAGCACTTTGAAAATAGGAATTGAGAAATTGTCCATACTTTCCACTGCAAGCAATGTATGTTGTCTCTAAAAACTCAAATCTGTATACTATTAAAACCTTAGAAATAGTATTTCCTAACCTGTTCAGAAGCTTTGTAGACTTTTAGTAGAAATTGAATTTGTTAAAAATACGAAATTGTAGCTAGGATTGGTGGCACCTCCTTGTAATCTCAGCTACTCAGGAGATTGAGGGAGAAGGGTTGCAGGATCAAGGCTAGCCTTGACAACTTAGTGGGACACTGTCTCAAAAATAAATTTTCTAAAAAAAGGGCTGACATATAGTTCAGTGGTAGATCCCTTGTCTTATTTTATAATCACTATTTAAATGATACATTTACTTTTTACTTTTGAGATCTGTATAAATAAGATACATTTACTTTTGAGATCTGTATATTCTGAGCTGTGAGTTACCTTTTTCAAAACTAGCAGATATTAAGTCACATTTCCAAAAACCTAAGCTTAGATCTTTTAAGTATTAGGATATATTTAATCACATCATTTCACTATAGTGAAAATTAAATGATTTATCTTTAAGAAACATAAAATTTTAATATCTACACTTGTTTAAGAACTCTTATTGTATAATATAAATAACGCACTTAAAAATTTGCAAGTAAGAAATACATGGCTAAGCCATTGTGGTGGCACACTTCTGTAATCACAGCACTCTAGGAGGCTGATGAGGCAGGAGGATCAAAAGTTCAAGCCTAGTTTGAACAATTTAGAGAGACCTTGTCTCAAAATAAAAGGGTTGAGAATGTAGCTCAGTACAGAGACCCTGGATTCAGTCCCTAGGACTACAAAAAGGGGTGTACTACAAAAGAAAATTTTCTTCTTTGTATGGGAGATCTGCAGATCAAAAGAGTTTGAAGGTCAGTGTTTAAGACTTCTAGGTTTATTGATGGGAACTAAAAAAAACTAAACCAGGGAACATACTTAAATTTTCAGTGGGTTGTGTATAATTTTCCCAAAAACTCTAATGTTTTATCATTGTCTTATTTTGAAATTTCAAGTGATTAAAAACAAGGAGTTTTCAGCCAGGCGTGGTGGCATACACTTGTAATTCCAGCACTAAGGAGGCTGAGGCAGGAGGATCACTTCGAGTTTGGGGCCAGCCTGGGCTACAAAGTGAGTTCAAGGCCAGCCTGAACTGCATAGTGAAACCCTGTCTCAAAAAGAAAAAAAAAATTTTTTTTCAATTTAAAAATAACAAAAAGTTTTCCTGTCATATAAACAGGAGATATAGTGTTTTCTTTAAATATTTGTTTGTTTGTTTATTTATTTATTTATTTATTTTTGGTACTGGGAATCGAACTCAAGACCTTGCACTTGGCAGGCAGGCACTGCACCCCTGAGCCATATCCCCAGCCCAGGAGATAGTTTTTAAACAAACCAAAGTTGAGAAATGCAGGTTTAAAACTTTCTTACAAGTGGTGATTTGGCTTTTTAAAAATTTCTTGACTGTCACAAGTGGCCAAAATTAAAGACCTACTTAAGGAATTCAGGAAGAAGTTAATAAGAGATGTCAAGAGGTGAGGGCGGGAGGGGTTCCATCATTAGAGTGTGATAATTTGTCATAGGTATAATTGGGATATAATGTTTTCATACGATTTTTGATCTGCTTAATATATTGAACTATAATTATTTATAAAATGGGTATTTATGTGATTTCTTTTTTAGTCCAGTATTTGTTTTGTTTTGTTTTTCAATTTTTAGTGCAGTTCTACGTTCACAGCAAAATTGAGAAAAAGACAAGGAGATTTCCAAAATACCCTGTGGCTCCAAATATGCCTCGCTTCCCATACTGACCTTCCCACCCAGACTGGTACAGTGACGAACCCACACGGACACGTCACAGTCACGCAAAGTCCATAGTTTCAGTCTCGATATTGGCACATTCTGTGCCAGTGTGATTTTGTTTTGTTTTGTCTGAATTCCCTTTGTATTAAAAAGGGAATTAACATAATCTATTAAATAGTGGTGGTCATTACTTCTGTCTGAATTGACAGAATCTCACAGATTAGAGAAGGGGGCAACCTTTTTTGTAGCAAGTGCCATAATGCACTGATTTTGAGGGGTGGGTGAAAGGCCATATACAATACTTCATTTCCAAACTATCCGGGGGTAGTTTATGTAGCTTGTTTTAAGGAGTTCCACATCAGAAGGAAATGTTTGCAAATCATTAAATGTCCTTAAGAAGTAGTTGTAAGGATGGGGCATGTATGAGTCAAACAGGGGGCAAAGAAAGAGAGCCACAGAAGAAGTGTGAAGTGTAAGATTCTGAGTGGAGTATTAATTAAAAAACAACACACCACAGTACTGTCTACTTTGACGTTAGTTTTTGTTGTTTCTGGAATTTCTGACACTCTTAAGTCCTTTTCACAGTTTCTGATCTGCTCTGTATCTCTGAGAAAGTTTGTGCATAAACTATGTTGACTAATTACAACAGCTGCTGATAAATGGGAAAATTTTCTACATGCTCCTTTAGCAGTAATTTGTAGCATTTTTAATCTGCTGAGAATCATAGACTAAATTCACCCTTGCTCATCATCTCAGCTATCCTTTCTGGATTCATTAAAGTCTAAAATATTTTTTTAAAGTGTGAAGGACTATACTACCTCTACTTTAAAGGATTTGGATGGGCACATTACCTTATTATAAGTGTATTTTTTAAAGTGTTAACTAGATTTACCTGAATTTCTTTTTAAAGTGATGGTGCATGTCACAAAGCACTGTCACAGTAAATACCTACTCTAGAGCCCTTAGGCTTGGACTCCATAAAGAATACCTTTGGAGTTTCTCAGGTACCTCTGAATATGATTTTTCTTAGCCATTGTCATATATGTATTTTGATGAGCTAACCCTTTTTGTCTTGGTTAGATCTAATTCTTATTCTGACAGCATCATGTGCACCTGGTTTAGGAAAGAGCACAGGGCTTCTGCAGTTTAGAGGAAACTGGCAATACAGATTTATCAGTCAAGCATACTTAGGTGAGGGAACTGCTAGTCTAGAAATCGTCTAAAAATAGTACTGAGTTGTTGCTTCTGCCAACACTGATTTGAGGCTGGAACCACTAGGATTTTGATGCTGGTAAGGATATCTAAAGTGGAGATGCTAAGTATTAACAGGGGCGCTGCTGCTTCTTAGCTTTGTCACTTTGGTGAGTTACCTGATCACTTTGTACTTTAATTCTTCCATCTATAAAACTGATGTAATAATAGTAACCATCTGATGCCTGAGTTACTATATTAAGTAATGTAAGTGCTTTAGCATAGCACCTGGCATATAGTAAGTCATCAATAAATTCTGGTTTCTGTTGTTCCATGTAAATCTTTATTCACTTAACCATCATTATTTTTCAGTCTAGGAATACTTAACCAGAAATACATTGCTCTTTACCTTGAATTTTTGTTTAAAAATAATTGTAAAATGCCAACCTTAAATCATGTCTATTTGTAGTAGAGAGCTTTTAACAAAGTTGCTAAAACAGCTGTCTATCTGGAAGGTGGTAAGGGTTAACCAGTATTACTTGTATCACTATAAATCTACTTGATGTTTGCACAGTAGTTAAAGGAAAGTACTTGTATAGACTTAGGACCACCTTAGGACCACATATTTAGTCAATCTTTTCCACATGTCCAAAACCTTATTTTTGTTGATGATTTTGTTATAATAACTTAAAAACTGACAAGTAACACTAATGCATCCAAGAGCGATTACACAGAATCCTGAAAGAAATTAAGGACAAATGTTTTGAAGTTTATAAAATGTTACAGGAACTAAGTTTGATTATTATGATAAAGCTCTTCTTTATTTTCAGATTTCAACTATTGCAGAAAGTGAAGATTCACAGGAATCAGTGGATAGTGTAACCGATTCCCAGAAGCGAAGGGAAATTCTTTCAAGGAGGCCTTCCTACAGGTATGGGACTTAGTAGAGATTAGAATCAAAGATGTACGAGAAATCTTAGCTGCAGATAGAGAGATGTCAAAAGCCCAGTTAGCTGCTCAAGCCAGTACCATATAGGTTACTTCTTTCTAATACAGTGAAGCTTATTGCACAGAGAGATCACTGCTTGCTCTGAACAGTCCTGAATAAACAGTTTTGTATACTGTGCTGGCTGCTGCTGTTCTGTTTAGAAGTTTGGAGTGCATTTGATAAAGTTACCACATTCTCTAGTTTTGTGTCACTTCTGAGGCTGTGCTACTTATCTCCTGAGCTGTACCTTTGCAAACCATTTCCTATGCTGTGATACTCAACAGATAACTGTTTATTAATTTAGTAATTGTTTCCGTGTGGTACTTTGCTAACATCCTCTGAATTTCAGAGGCACCTTACTATAGTTTCTGTATTCAGCTGTGGATGTTGCCTGGCCTGTTGCTTTCCTCCAAAGTAGACCAAAACCATTTATTGTATGTAGAAATCGGCTCCATATTAAACATCTCCAGGAAGGATACAGTCACAGATCTTACTAAGGTTAAAGTTTAATAAATTTCATACTTACAGTTCTCTTCCTTGTCGTAAGTCTAAATTACTTCTATTTATGTATATTTCTTCCCCTTCTCCCCACTTTAGTTATTAAGCTAGCCCTTTTATCTGTCCTCATAATCAAATTAAGAATCCTAAGTTAATATTTATAAATTGATTTTTTTGTTTGTTTTTGTTTTTTTGAGACGGGGTCTCACTACGTAGTTCAGGCTGGCATTGAACTCACTATGCAGCCTAGGCTGATCTAGCCTCGCTGTGATCCGCCTGCCTCAGCCTCCTGAGTTGCTGGGATTACAGGCATGCACTACCATGCCTGATAAATTTTTGAGGTCTTGAGAAACTAGGTATATGTTGTATGAACATATACTCAAAACATACCTTAGCTGCAGGCCTTCTAAGACATAGCCTTTATATTGAAAAAAATCTCTCATTTGACTTAATTGGCTCATAGCCTAAACCCTAGCAATGGTCATTTAAATAATTACACCTTAATAATCAAAAAAAGATGCCATGAGACCAGACACATCTAGAGAAAGGCTTGTGAAAGGTAATGGTATCATCCCTTATAATCAGACTTTCACACAGGGGTAGCATTAAGTTTATGAATTCCTGAAACATAACCCCTGTGTCTTGATTATAGCAGAGTAACAAAATTTCTTGTGATACTCTTGCAAGGTTGGGGAAATAGAGGTTAATTGATAGTAGTGGAACAACCTATCTTTAAAGTGATTAATTTATATCTACAGGAAGTCCTTGAAAGGCCCTCCACTTGGTCTCATTTGGCTTGGTATTTTTAACAGCAGCGTAGCTGGAAAATATAAAAGTCATGTTTATCAGATTTGCAAATGACAGAACCTTAAATGATAAGTACCCTGAGGGATGGGAGAGTAAGTACTTTGAAAGCATAGCAGCCAAGGGAAGTAGACTGAAATAAAGTGATAGTAATAATTGTAAAATTTCTGAACTTGAGTGTAGAATAAAACCAGATGTTCAAGTATCAGATTCTGGATTAAAAATTCATTTGAAAAACCTGCTTAGCTCTTTGATTATCACTGACGTAATATGGTCCAACCCCCACTCCCCCCGCACACACACACCAAGCCAATATACTATAAGGCTACATTAGTAGTAAAAACCTAGTGTCTTAGACTAACGAAGGGAATCAACCCCACTGCTCAGACCACATCTGGAATATACTTTAAAACAAAGTAAAATATATCCTGGGAAGATGACCAAGACGGTTTAGAACAGTGATGGTGAACCTTTTAGAGCTTTCAGTGATAACAGACAGCCCACTGCAGCATGTGGAGCCATAGGTTTGGCACTACTGGTTCAGAAGATGAATAATTTGTAAAACTGGAAAGAAAAGAAAAAGAATGGTTGTGCAAAAGAGATGAAGAAATACATTTTCATGGTAGTTTTCTATATATACACATACATATAAATATGTGGGTTTTCTTCATTGTGTTCTTTCTAGTTCCTATATTTGGCATCACTGATTCCTTTGGAATTTTTTCTTGAAATGTATATATCTTTAACTATGGTCTAAGCACTAGTAGCAGCTTTCTGCTTGTTTTCAAATCTTTATTATTTGTATTTAGCTGGTAAATTTTACTTTTAATTAATATAGTTCTCTCTTTTTCTAGGAAAATTTTGAATGACTTATCTTCTGATGCACCAGGAGTGCCAAGGATCGAAGAAGAGAAGTCTGAGGAGGAGACATCAGCCCCTGCCATCACCACTGTAACGGTGCCAACTCCAATTTACCAAACTAGCAGTGGACAGTACAGTGAGTAATCGGTATTTTCTGTATTGGAAACAGAGAAGAAAAGCTCATGATTGTGTTCTCAGTAAAGGACTCAAGTGCCAGGTTGTTTCTAAATCTTGCTGCCATCATTGTATTTTCTTGACATTCTGCAGAGGTCTGTAATGGAAGGGTTTTCTTCAGAGTTTTAGTTAGGGTTATTCAAGTATGTAAGCCTCTTACATGTTCCTTAGCTTTGTGTAGATGCAGAGTTTGAAGTTTTTCAGACAACTAAAAAACTCGAGGTTTTAGTCCTCATGCTGAGAGAACATGAATTTTTTCAGATAAAAAAATTATTCTTTATGCTTAAAGCTGAAAAAAGTCTCATTATTCATCTCTTTTAATAATTTATCGGGCCGGTGAGATAGCTCAGTGGCATAAGCGCCTGCCCGGCAAGGATGAGGTCCTGAGTTCGACTCCCAGAACCCACATAAAGGAAAAAAAGGGCCAGTGATAGCGCTCAGCGGCACAAGCACTTGCTGGCAAGCACGAGGTCCTGAGGTCGACTCTTGGTACCCACATAAAAAATAAAAATAATAATAATAATAATAATAATAATTTATCTTACTTTCTAAAAGTAGCATTTAAAAATCATATTTAATAATGCTTTTATTATAAAAAGATAATATAAACATAAGGACTGCTAAAATTAACAGGACACTTTACCTTTTGCCTCATACAAAGCAGAGATTTCTCCACAAATTGATGTTTCCATTTTTGATGTCTCCAAGTCTCTTGCTTTTTATCTTTCACCTAAATCTATTATAAACTTCTTCTGAATTCTGCTTTTGTTTGATCAAAGACATTTGTGTGAGTAGTACTTTCTTTTCTCTTTCTTCTACCTTTTCCTTTCAGTATATTTTACACATGACACCCAGGTTACTGATTTTTTAGTTTCAGCCCAACATTGATTTGCCAAAATGCAGTTTGCATTCCAGCTATATTAAAAACAGATTCTCAAGTTGTAAAATTTTTTTTTTTTTTTTTGTGGGTACCGGGGGTCGACCTCAGGACCTCACACACCAGCAGGCGCCCGTGCCGCTGAGCGATATCACCGGCCCTTTTTTTTTCGTATGTGTGTTCCTGGAGTCGAACTCAGGCCCTCGCAGTTGCCAGGCAGGCGCTTACGCCGCTGAGCCATCTCACCGGCCCCATCAAGTTGTAAAATTTTTGATTCTCCCAAAGCTAAACTTGGTCAGACTAAACTACTTGTTCACTAAGCTTAATGAGTTTAGTTATCTTCTGTTGTTGTTGTTGTTGTTGTTGTTGTTGGCAGAGTACATCTCTATGGCTCTGTGTGTATGTATATTTTCAGCTTATGATAGCTTCATATACAGATAATTTTAGTTATTTAAGGTATGTCTTTTATGACACTGACACATGACCTTCATTTTCCCCTTACTTCAGCATGCCTCAGGTATATAAAATATTTCTGTCAGTAACAGAAATTCACTATTACAGAATTTCTCACTTGAAGTAGAAAGCATGCTTTTTAGGAACGAAACATGCCTGAATCTGAAAGAGGGAAGTGAAGTTTAGAGAAGTACTATCATCCCTTTACATACTTGATTTTATATCCACTTCTCCAGCAACTGAAAACTACTAGTTTTAAGAGATTAATACTTTGAGATTTTTAAAGCTTTATTCATTATTTTTATCCCTTATCCTCTCTTTTGCACATGTGGCTTTGTTGTATTAAGCAGTATAGTGAATACTCACATGTACAGCAATGTTTATATATTTCTTAACTTACAAAATGAACATACGGTTGTCAAATATCAAGTGTTAGAGGGTTATAGTACTATTAAACATAAAGATTCCTTTTTATCCCTTTCCAGTAGTAACAGGGATAGATATTCATCCATTCTTTTTTATATACGTGCTGTCCTCTTACATACACATGTGTGGAATCTCAGCTAAGTTTACACTTAATTGTATTTCTTTTGTCTAAATTTTTGGTAGAATCATATAGCAGTAGAGATGTATCAGTTACTTGACGTGTGTCTTTATTTTTTGTTTTACGGAAATTGGTTTTTTTGAAACTATCTTAGTTCCTTTGGGAATAATCTAGTGTATGAAGAAGTGTTGTAGAGAAAAAACGTCAGTAGGATCATACTTCAGTTTTAAAGTATTTTCATATACATGACTTTATTTAACGTTTACAACAGTTATACTGGATAGCTATTTTTACAGAAGAGATAACAGAATCAAATAACAGTTTAGTGATAGAACTTGAACGACAGCCCAAATTTTTTCATATCAGTTTTCTTCTTCCTTCCACTCCTCTTGAGTTTATTGTTGTATAGCCAAAAAAAAAAAAAAAAGTGCTAATTAAATATATAGTATTGGATGCTGGGTACGATGGTACACTCGTGTAATCTTGAGACTGAGGGAGCTGAGGCAGGAGGATCACAAATTTGAGTCCTATTTGGGCAAGTAAGCAAGGGTCTGTCTCAGAGGATGGATGGGTGGATGGGGCTGGGGAAGTAGCTCAGTGGCAGAGTGACCCTGGGTTTGATTCCCAGTACACAAAACAAAAAACACACAGTGGGATGTGCTGATTAACTCTGTGAAAATTTGTGGTTTGATTCTGTTAACCCACTGATTCTTTCAAGTAATCTTGCAAAATTAATCTCAGAATAATTCTTATATACTCCATTTTTCCTCTGTTAGAGTAAAACTGGGAACAGCTAAAGTGGATGGGTTTTATAGGCCAGTGTCAAATTGCCACAAGTATCGTTTTGCCATACCAAATAATAACCACCAACTCTTCTTATTTCTTGATTAAATAGTGCATAACCAATTTTTCATGTGCAGATGACTCAGGCTGTTAGTTTTCCATAGCTTGCTAATAATTGGCCCCAAGATAATTCCAATCTAATAGACAGTAACATATATAAGTCAGACATGTTGGTCTTTTTTTTTTTTTTTTTTTTACTTTTATCTTAATTCAGTGGAAACTGATAATAGTTTTATATGTAATATTGTGATTTTTTTTCTTAGGATTTACCTACATTTCTCAATTCTGGTGTCTAAAAGATTGTGTCTTCCAAATAAAATAATAACTTTTTAAATTAACTTTTTAATGTATTGTAGCATAAAGATGACTTCAGTTTTTTATAAAATGAAGTATCTATTAGTCTGAGCATTGATGAATTTCCTTTTACCTGACCAGTGGCAAGTGTGGTTAATGAATAATCAACAAAAGGTGCAATATGAGAATGCTGAGTTATGTAACAGAAATAACAGTAAAATATTTTTTTCTTTTTTTTTTTGTGGGTACCGGGGGTCGACCTCAGGACCTCGCGCGCCAACAGGCGCCCGTGCTGCTAAACAATATTACTGGCCCTTTTTTCGTATGTGGGTACCGGGAGTCGAACTCAGGACCTCGCACTTGCCAGGCAGGCGCTTATGCCGCTGAGCCATCTCACCAGCCCTAAATATTTTTTTCTTAATGGTGATTTTGGACTTTTAATTTTAAACTCCATGAGAGACTTGCGATAACTAAGTTCCAGAGGCTCACTTGTTTCATTGAGTGGACATTTTACTTTTTTTGCTACGATCAGTTCTCTCTGTGCGGCCCAGGCTAGTTTTGAACTCATGAACCATCCTTCCATCTCCACCTGCTAATTACTTGGGATATAGGCACATGCCACTGCACCTGGCTATTTAAGCATACTTAGAATATAGTTAGGAATTGCTAGGAAAGTGAGAATAGAATACTCTGGTGAGCTGTTTTATTACTTAATTGCATTATAAACAAACCATTTATTGGGTGCCTTTGCATGCTCAGCCCTGTGCATGAAAGGAGAGAACAGTCACATTTCCTTCCATCAAGATACATATTTACTGTTGGGACAGCAAATATTAATACATTGTGTAGTTCGTGCTGGAATAAAGTATGGATCACAAAGGTAGGACTTCCTAAGAACCAAATAACTTCAAAAGGAATTTGATATTTTTCTTGATATTTTGCCTGTGTTTTAAAAATTATTAACAGGCATTATTATCAATTACAATGAAGTTCATAGAGTACATTTCTGTTATAGAAATTGAAAGTGGTCTTCCTGAGTAGAAAGCTGATGGTTCTTGTGCTGGTATTTACTATACTAATCTCTCCTAGGATTGTGTCTTGCAGATTTTCTACGTTGAATTTAATGTGTTTTAAAAGTCTTACATAGTATTAATTAAACTTGTAACAGTGAACTTCGTTGGGTTTTAGTTGCCATTACCCAGGGAGGAGCAATACAGCTGGCTAACAATGGTACCGACGGGGTACAGGGCCTTCAGACATTAACCATGACCAACGCAGCCGCCACCCAGCCGGGTACTACCATCCTTCAGTACGCACAGACCACTGACGGGCAGCAGATCTTAGTGCCCAGCAACCAGGTTGTTGTTCAAGGTAAGGGAGTTCAGAGCTCACAGGTGCAGTTCTCCGAGAGATTAAAATTTAATCTTTACTTTCAAAAAAAGTAAGTATCATGTTCCAAAGCACTGTTAAATGTAGTTATCTTTTCTTCAGTAATATTTTCCATGAACTCTTCCATTATTCCACTTGGACCAAAATGTCATGGCATAAAAACAACTATTTTCAGTTTTTTAAATATAATATGCATCTTTAACACCTTTAGGATTTGGGGATGGGAGAAACAGAGTAAGCTGGAAAGAAATCAGAAGGCAGGAAAGATGGATCCTAGGTCTGATTCTGCATGGAACTTCTGTCTGACTGTGAGCAGGACCCAGCCTCTCTCCTTCTGTTTTGTCCTGTTTTTTTAAATCATGTGTCATGAAAATTATGCTAGTGACTGATAAGAATTTTGGAGGTTCAGAATTCTGTTTCTTGTTTTTTATTCAAGGGAAATTTAGATCCTCTTTTCTAAATTCATCAGTTTTTCTCTCAAATGAAAACACTAGACTCCAAAAGATAACAAGTCTTCTGGTCTTTGGAGAAAAAGTAGTTACATCTTGATGAATTATAGAAACAAATTTTTTCTTATTAAATTTAATATGTTTTATTTATTTCAGGAATCTATGGATAGAAGTTGACCATTTTTTGTTGAATTCACTTGAATACCACAAGAATATAATTTATGCCAGATTTGAAATTTGTAGATGAAGGAAATAATAAATTGGTTTTTGAAAAATATTTTCATTAGTAATAATGCATTTTGCCTGTGTTAGGTAATGACATTTGTATCCCTTCACAGTTAATTACTTTTGGATAATTCTGAAACACCAACTAGAGAGTCATAATTTGAAGGACCCTAATGTATTTACAGAACATATTCTGTTATTATACAAATAATATTTGAAAAGATAATATTTTGCTTATTAATGGGAGTAAAACACCTTTTCACTTTACATGCAGGTACTCAAAAATTGTAAAGCAGGATGTCAGTGAATTTGAATTCTGAACGTCAGTTTGAAGATGGTAACATGTTTAGTATATAAATCCTTTCCATTCAAATTACACATTTTAATGAATATTGATATCTAAATATGGATAATTTTATAAAGACCTTCATATTCTCTCATAGTGTTAGGTTTCTCATTTTAGGACAGCATATTTCTTAACACTGTTTTTAGAAGCAGTTTGACAAATAGTGATTATTTCTTTTCACAAACGGTGAATTGTTCAGTTAGAAAAATAAAATTTGAGTTTACTTAGCCATTATCATTTACATTAAAACCATGTTTACAAATAATATAATTGGCATCAAACCATACACTTTTTCATACTTGCAGTTTTGTTTAAAATAGAAATTTATAATAGTTGACCATTATGCTTTATTTTCTCTTCCATTTTGCTATTTTATGAAAAATCATGGTCGTTTTTATGTCGTGGCAAGAGTCTCCTTGAAATTTTTTAATATGAATTTACCAATATCAAAGGAAGACATTGAGGACTATATCTAGGAAGATCAACCCAGCTGTGCCCTACTTCCCTTTTAGACTTAAGGTTGGTAAGCATGTTAACAACAGAATAGAATTGCATTCCAATGAAAGATAAATATGAGATCAAATAGACACAGGTTAAGACCTCTTTTACCCAAGTGTCTATACTAATAAATACATTAAATTTGGATTTATTTCTGAGTAATGACCCAAAAAACTGATTTTTTTGACATTTTAGCCAGAATCATCTGTTCCTTACTGTTCCTCTTCTGATTCAGAAAGTATATTCAGATTGATGATTGGCAGACAAAGCTGAGTCGAGTCACAGTGTTTGTATCTTATGCCTTGCTCACTGTTTTTCTTTTCAGCTGCCTCTGGAGATGTGCAAACATACCAGATTCGCACAGCGCCCACCAGCACCATTGCCCCCGGAGTTGTTATGGCATCTTCCCCGGCACTTCCTACACAGCCTGCTGAGGAGGCAGCTCGGAAGAGAGAAGTTCGGCTAATGAAGAACAGGTACGTGTATTCCATTTTACTACATGGTGTGGGTTGGGTATGTCCACACATTCTATCAAATGTATCTTTATATCTACTGATAATATGATCTTTGCATTTACCAGAAATTTTTTTCTGGCAAAATTGATGGATCTTGCTGAAATACCTTTTGTTTAGTAAACTGCACTTAAAAAATGGCTAATAAGATTTTGTTCATCTTTAATCAGAAAGTTTTCTAGTTTTTCCATAGGAAGTTTCAGATGCGGCTTTACTATGTTTGTAATTTGCTCCAAACAACTGGCTAGGTTATTTAAAAATTATTTTTTATGAGTAGTAGTGTTCAGTAAGGAGTATCATGTGTATTCACATTAACTGTTAAACTTTTATATGTAGTTTGTTTGTAATAAAGTAAATGTATGATAGCCATTCCATGTTTTAATGAATATTTTTCTTTTCTCAAAATAACCCATAAAGAGTCCTTGAAAATAGATTAATTCTAAGAATACCATGTTACTGACAAAATCTTAAAATAGATAGGCTTCCACAGTGAAAATACTACATATAATGGCTGGGAATGTATATAGCTTAGTGGTAGAGGACTTGTCTAGTATGAGCAAGGAGACCCAGGGTTCAATCCCCAACACCACACACAAAAAAGAAAATAGTACATGTCAAAAATCTATGAAATGGGGCCGGTGAGATAGCTTAGCAGCATAAGCGCCTGCCCGGCAAGCGTGAGATCCTGAGTTCGACTCCCGGAACCCACATAAAGGAAAAAAGGGCCAGTGATATCGCTCAGTGGCGCAGGTGCTTGCTGGCAAGCGCAAGGTCCTGAGGTTGACTCCCGGTACCCACATTAAAACAAAAAAAAAAAAAAAAAAAAAATCTATGAAATGTAGACAGAGTTATTCTCGGTAAGTAACTTCATTGCTAGAAATGGTTTTGCCATTTATAACAGAATAAAAGTTATTAAACATTTAGTTTAAGATTTTAATATGGACATGACTAAGATAAAAGGAAAATAAAAGTATATAAAGATAAAAGGTTTGAAATTGGTGGAAACATTCAATTTTTCACCCCAAAATTTTTCAGATACTATGATAAAGAGAAAGAAAAAAATTGAATTCGGAATTGTCTGGCTTCAAGTGCTGGCTCCACCCCTTACCTGTGACTTGGGAGAACCTATTAATCTTCTGTACTTGCAAGTTTTTTCCTTTGTAAAATAGGGTACCCCACCCACCCAAAATGATATTCTAAGGGTCAAGTTAAATTATTCTTCTGAAAGCACTTTGTAACTAAAGTGCTTTGTTGAATTGTTTTCTTTTTTTGAGTGATTTCATGTTTCGGCGGAACAGCCTCTTTGTTCCTAAAATATTCTTAGCTGTCGTGGTATTCATCAGTTATATCTAAGCTATGAGAAATGACACAGCCATTCTCAGATATTAGGGGGAAAGTTGGGAAGAGTGATTTATTTATGCCCTGTCAGTCTGTGACTCTCTGTAAGTACTGAAGTAGTAATACTAAACCAAAGCTGAATTCACATTTAAATGTATTTTAAAATATGAACTATGGGGCCAGTGAGATAGCTCAGTGGCATAAGCGCCTGCCTGGCAAGCGTGAGGTCCTGAGTTCGACTCCCAGTGCCCATGTAAAAAATATATATATATATGAACTATGCATTTAGATCTTTAGTTTTATAATATTTGTTAGGAAATACTTAAACCCTTTTTTAAAATTAGAAATGTCTGTTAAGTCTCAGGTGGGCATGGTGGCACACACCTGTAGATCTCACACTCTGGGAGACTCAGGCTGGAGGGTTATAGGTTCAAGCCCAGGCTGGGCAACTTAGTAACTTCATAAGATTCTGTCTCAAAATTTTAAAAGGAGGGTGCTGGGGATGCATTTCAGTGTGAAGGCCCTGGAATCAATCCCCAGTACTCTCCCTGCCATCCCCAAAAAAGAAGTCTTAAGCAAATGCCTTATTGTAAAACTTAAGACAGCAGCACTTACTAAAGAAAAGTGTTTAGGGCCGGTGAGATAGCTCAGCGGCATAAGCGCCTGCCTGGCAAGCGCGAGGTCCTGAGTTTGACTCTTGGAACCCACATACGAAAAAAGGGCCGGTGATATCGCTCAGCGGCAAGGGCACCCGCTGGCGCGCAAGGTCCTGAGTTCAACCTCCGATACCCACAAAAACAAAAAAAGGAAAGAAAAGTGTTCTAAGCAGAACGATCAGAAGATAAATCTTTTTTATTATAAAATCAGAAGAAATAGTTAAGAGCACTTGTGGTGGCACACGCCTGTGATCTCAGCATTTTGGGAAGCTGAGGAAGGAGGATCGCCAAGTTCAAGCTCAGTGTGAGCAGTTTAGTAATTTAGCAAGACACTGTCTCAAAATAAAACGTTAAGGAAGGGCAGAGGATAGAGCTCACCCTGAGTGCCCTGGGTTCAATCCTCAGTAATGCCATAAAAAAGGAAGAAGACTTTTACATTGTGTCTATGTAGTTCGGCTGTGTGGACAAAAACGTTTCCCCCTCATTCAGAAAAGACTGGAGAGCAGTGTGATGTAGTGTATGAGGAGCCAGCACTCTAGCTTCCTACCTGCTCCGTCGTAGAGAGACCAGCCCAGAGCACTGCCCATAGTGGAAACTCACTGACTGGCAGACTAAACTTCCATTTTTCTCTGTTCATTTTTCCTTCTAATTTATAATCCCCCGTGTTCCTCATCTCACCTACCTAGCACACACCAAGTTAGGAACAGGTTTACAGCTTCCTAAGAATCTTTTTCATGTGAGATAGAGAAGCTACCTGACTTACTTATGGAGTCCAATAAAATACTTTTGCTTGGATTTAGTTACACTGGTCTTAAAAAAGGAGACTTTCCACAGATTACTTTTCCCCTTCATTACCATATTATTGCTGCTTTTACTTTTCTAGCTTCTGAACCTGGCTTCTATGACCCCCGTAGTCCTCCAATGTCCATAAAAAGGTCGATTCCCCCTTACACGCACATTTGGCAAGTCTAGTATTCTCTTTTCATTTAATTTCACCCCTGTGGAATATTTAACACTTTTGACTGATTATTCTTCTAAACTGTTCTTTGGCTCATTCACCTGGTTTTCTATCTAGTTAATAAATTTTCTCTTGGAACTTTCATGTATTTCAGGTATCACCCATGTGCTCATACCTCATAATTCTATATGTTCTGACTTTGATCTTTTCTTCTGACTTAGGTTCTTTATATTATTCAGTCTACCTACAGTGAAATTGATTCATATCCCCACTTTATAGAGGAGGAGAAGATAAATAGAGAAATGAATGTTGCCAAATAGACTGGTAGAACTGAGATTCGAACCTGTGGTGCCAAAACCTGTGAACATGCTACTTCACTACTGTGTTTCTACCCAGAGCACATGGCAGTGTGCTGGGATATACAGCACCAGGAAGTAAGCATCGATGCTTCCTTAGATATTCATTCTGTTCAACACTTCAGAAAAATGAACATTATTTTAAAAGTTTAGAACTTTTAAATACATTCACATTGGGCCAGTGATATAGCCCAGCAGCGTAAGTGCCTGCCTGGCAAGCACGAGGTCCTGAGTTCAACTCCTGGTACCCACATTAAAAAAAAAAAAAAAAAGTTCATATTACAGTGGCTACTTTGGGCATTTTTCCAAAATCCCCTTATTTACTTTCCTGTTATTGTGAGTACTTGTGGAAAAGTTAGAGAAATAGTCTTCTCCTAAACATACTAGGATGACTGTCCCTCATGTACATCAGATAAAGCCTGAAAATAGACTTGGATGAGAAGAGGCTGCAGCCCCAAAAGTACACTATCCAAATTGCTCTTTACTCCAAAATGAGACTAGCATCCTGAAAGAAAATAGAGATGATTGTATTAACTTGTGTTACTACACTACAATCACAAAAGTTTGGTGCCTTAACAACAACAGAATTTCTTCCTTCCTTACAAGTTATGTTTTGACAACTGCAAGTCAGTGGCCTGTGGCTCTCCTTCACATGCTGTCTGGTTCGTGGATCCCAGCCGAAGCAGCAGCACCTCTGAGATGTGGCATTCTTGCAGTAACAGGAAAAGGGCAATGCTATTGAAAGCATATGCTGGACTGTGGTGAACACCATGTTAACTTGTATTTATTGGCCACAACCCAGGCAAGGACAGGTGCAAAGTTAGTGGAGTGTGGACACAACTCTTCCCAGTGGGGAGAGGGAGGCAAAAATTGTGAAAGTATTACAGTTTACCACTCCAGTCATTAGATAACTTCAGAGGGCAAAGAGGGGTTTATTAGCAGATTTTTTAAAAAATTAGTACATGTTTGCTGTACATGTTCACATTCCTTGTGCGGAAATGGTACATGTACGTAAAACATCTTAATTATTCCTTTTTCATACCTTTTCCCTCCCTCCACTCAATCTCTTGCAGGTTTTTTAAAGATAAAAGTAATAAAGGAAAATGTTAAATAGATTTGACCATATAAAAATGTTAAACTTCTGTTCAGGGAAGAAAAAGATAATGTAGAAAAGCAAATAATAAACTAGAAACATTCCAACAATGTCAGATTAATGAACTGAGACTATAAATAGGCAGAATCACAGAAAATAAATGGGCTAAATATTAAAAATTCCAAATGACTAAAGTGTATTTAATGTAAATTAAGGTGCCTCCATTAAGCTGTATACAGCTCTATACTACGAATGAGAATACATTTTTATTGAAATGGGACAATTTTACTGACATGGGACAATGTTCTTAAATGGACAAAAGCAGATTACCAAAGAATATGTACATTACAATTATTTATAGAAATTTACTGTTACTACAAATAAAACATATTCATGCATAAGCTAAAAATGTAATCCCCTTTAATTGCACCATGCAAAAATGTTAATTTAATATTCTAGAGTATATTTGCCTGAGTACAAAGATACATGTACATTTCAATATCTAATTTTAACCTTTAATTTTAGATTTACAAAAGATTGGTAAATACAGTAGTACCCAGATACCCTTCATTCATTTTCCTCTAATATGAGCATAATATATGATCAGAATACATTTATCAAAACTAAGTACATTGGTATAATACTACTAGCTGAATTATACATTTTACTCACATTTCTTCCATTTTTTTATATTCCTTTTCCAAAATCCAGTCTAGGTACCATATTGAATTTATTTGTCTTTTCTCCTTCATCTCCTCCAATCTTTGAAAGTTTGTTTCCTGGTCTTTCATAGCCTTCATTGATCTAACACTTTTGAAAAGTAGGGACCCAACTTCTTCTAAAATATATCTCAGTTTGGGTTTGTCAGATGTTTTCTTATGATTAGATTGAGGTATTAGATTTTGGGGAAAATCCTATGTTGGTGTGCTGTGCTCTTATCATGTCATATCAGAGAACACATACCAGCATGACTTAACTACTGGTGAATTTAACTTTGGTCAAAGTGCTGGCCACATTTCTCCACTTTAGAGTTAGCCATATTTCTCTTTATATACTGCATTCCTTAGAAGCAGTTTTCACTAAGTTCACCCCACATTGAAAGGGAGCAAAATTAAACTTCACCTCCTAGAAGAGAGAGTATTAAAGAATTTCTGGTCACTTGTTACAACCACTACAGTGGTTGGTATATTTTATGGGGGTTACCTAGAGCCTATGCAAACACCTCCTTTCTCCTGTAGGGACTGCCCACTAATTTTAGTACAGGTTCCTTGTCTTAAATGCATAGGACTGGAAGAGTGTAGAGTGTTTCTGATTTAAGAATAATTGCTAAGATCAACCAGTTAAGCATCTTTAATCTGAAAATCCAAAATTTAGAACTTTTTGAGTGTCACACTGATTTCTGATCTTGAAGCATTCCAGGTTTTAAATTAGAGATTCTCAACCTGATTGGTAAATCTTGTCCAGTTAACTGTTGTGATACTGTAATGGGAATTTTCTATTTCTGCCATCCATTCTTCTACATTTACTGACTGAATTTCTTCTCTAAGGAAGATTTGTTCCATTTCCCCTATTTGTATCAGTAAGGTCTTGTAGTTATTAGAGGGGTTTATAATCCATTAATATTCTATATTATGGTATTCATTGTTTAGCTTTTGCTATTGAGAACTCTTACAGGTTGCCTTCTTTGAACTTGTTCTTTGTCCCTCCTTCCTTTCTTTTAAGCATATCCTTATTTTCTGGCACTACCAGATTATCTAGACTTCTCATCTTACATTTTTTACTTCTTTCACTTCAGAATCAGCCATTTCTTTAATGAGCCCAGTTCCTTTTTATGGGAAAATGGCATTTAGAAATATGATTAGCAAGTATTTTTTTTTCCAGTCTGTGGCTTATCTTTTATTTTTGAACATTGTCTTTTTTTTTTTTTTTTAATACGCGGGTACCGGTAGTCAAACTCAGGACCTCGCGCTTGGCAGGCAGGCGCTTATGCCGCTGAGCTATATCCCCGGCCCTGAACATTGTCTTTTGCTAAGTAAAAGGTTTTCATTTTTATAAGATCCAGTTTATTAATTTTGTTTTTACAGGTCATGCTTATGGTATTATACTAAGAATTCTTTTTTTTTTTTTTTTGTGGGTACCGGGGGTCGACCTCAGGACCTTGCGCGCCAGCAGGCGCCCATGCCGCTGAGCAATATCACTGGCCCTTTTTCCGTATGTGGGTTCCGGGAGTCAAACTCGGGCCCTCGCGCTTGCCAGGCAGGCACTTACACCGCTGAGCCATCTCACCGGCCCAAGAATTCTTTACCTAACATTATCACAGATTTTTTTTTCTCCTATGTTTTATAAAAGTATGTTACCATTATTTATATATGGAGCACCATTTTATAAGACCATTTATTAAAAATACCATCTTTTCTATATTGAATTCCTTTGCTCTTACTAAAAACTGGTTGAATATGCTTATGGGTCTGTTTCTGGGCTCACTTCTTCATTGTGTGTGTGTCCTTTTATGAATACCCCACTATCTTGATTACTGTAGCTTTGTAGAAGGTCTCAAATTTAATAGTGTAAGTCCTCCAACTATTTTCCTCTTATACAGAATTCTTATACAGAATTTTCATATAAATTTTGGAATCTGCTTGTTAATATATTCATGACGGCCATAATTCTTATGTCTTGCTCCTAGCCAGCTTGAATCATTGGTGGTACATGCATGACTGTCCCATTGGGCAGCTTGTACCACTTTTATCGGTCTTTTTACTAAAAAATTAATAAAAAGCTGCCTGACAGGAGAGTCGTGCATGTACCACTGGTGATTCAAGCCGGTGGAAACGTAAGTCTTCCACTCTATGAAAAAATATACTCTCTACTTTTCATCATGCAGATCCTCACAGGTTTTGTTGGACATGTGCCTATTTCTGGGTTTTTTGTTCGTTTGGGGCCTGATACCATTTTGAGTGGTATGCTCCTGGTAACAGATAAGTAACAAAATTGACTTATCTGAGGATATAGCGAAAAAACAAACTCAGTCTCTCCTATACTCTCACCCAACAATACAGAAAACTTCTCTAGCCAAAGGTGTGTAACTTCTTCCCCACACACTAGGAAAGCAATCTTTTCTACAGAGATCATCAGTTAAGTGTCCTCTAATTCAAAAACAATTCTTACAAAGATAGCATCTGACCCCACAGATGGAGTGCTGAGTCCCACTACACCACACCTCTACCTCATCTGCCAATCACAGGCTTCAGGTTATTTTGCGTGTTTGGTTGGCTGGTCGGCTGGTTTGTTTTTACCAACCTCCAGAGTTCCAGGTGGGTATAGTGGTATATACCTGTAATCCCAATACTCTGGGAGGCTGAGACAGGACTGAAAATTTGATTCTAGCCTGAGCAATTCAGCAACTTAAAAGAAGCCATGTCTCAAAATAAAAAGGGCTGGAGGGTGTAGCTTAATTCCCAGTACTGCCAAAAAAAAAAAAAAAAAAAAAAATCAAGAGGTCCCATGCTAGGATTTAGTTAATTTGCTGGAGTAGTTTACAGAACAAAGAGAAACACTTACGTTGACTATTTATTATAAATGATATTTTACAGGATGTAGTTGAAGAGAAACATAGGGTGAGATTTAGAAACATCCTGTATCCATACAGAGTTGGAGTGTGTCGCCCTCTCAGCACATGTGATACCTTCTTTCTCACCCTCCTGGAAGCTTCTGTGTGTTCAGCTATTGGGAAGTTGCCAAAACTGTTCTTTTTGGGTTTTATGAAAGCTTCATTACTTAGATATGATTGATGAAATCATTGGCCATTGGTGATCAACTCAGCCTTCAGCCCTTCACATTTCCCTCAGGTTGGGGAGTAGGGGTAAAAGTCCCACCCTTTTGATCCAGTCTTGGCCCTCCTGGTGGCCAGCCTGGAGAGCGACGGTTTACCAGGCAGCTTATTAGCATACAAAAAGACTAACTTTGGAGGTTGGATTCCAGGGATTTTAGGGGTTATGCAAGAAGGAAGACCAAAGCGAGTATACATATTAACATTTTACTCCATGACCTTCCAAATTTAGTTCTAGGAGCTTTTTAAGATTCTTTGGGATTTTTACATAATCATGTTACCTACAAGTTGAGTTTCAAATTGTTCTTTCTAATGTGAATGTCCTTTGTTTTCCTTCCTCCTCCCTTCTTTCTTCATTCCTCTTCCTCTTCCCTTCCCATTCCCCTCCAGCTCACCCTTTCCCTTCCACTTTTAGCAGGGAGTGGAACATCTGCTTTGGTATTAAATAAAGAGTGGTGAAAGAGAGCATCCTTACTCTGTTCCCACTTACCACAGGTTAGCAGAAATTTGGTGGTTCAAACAACACAATCCGCCCCTAGTTCTGTAGAGTAAAGGCTGTCTTGGTTCCTCCCTAGGTAAAGTCGTGTTATCAGTGGGACTGCGTTCCTCTCCGGAGGTGTAGAGGACAGTCTGCTTGCTTACCTTTTCCATCTCCTAGCTGCACAGCATTCTTGTGCTAATGGTCCCCTTTCTCCATCTTGAAAGTCTGGATTACATCTCTGTGTCCTCCTTAGTCTTACCGTCTTCTGCCTCCCTCTTCCCCCTTTAAAAACCCTTCTGTTTACACTGGCCCACCCAAATAATCTTGGGTAACTTTTTTCCCATTCAAGGTCAGCAGACTGACAACCTAATTCCCCTTAGCCACATCAGATAAAATATTCACAAATTTCATAAATTAGGATGTAGCATCATTGGGGCACCAATAATAATCTAATAGCTCTAGGTTCTTAATAAATGCTCTGTATTAGGTTAAGAAAGCTCTCTTCTATTATTAGTTTTCTGGGGATTTTTATCATAAATTGAATACTGTAAATGCTTTCACTGAACCTGTTGCCATGATGGTGAGGTTCTTAGTCTGTTAACCGTGTGAATGGCATTGGTACTCCAGTGTGGAGACCTGTGTGCGCTACTGGCGTGAGTCCCCGCGTGGTCATGATGCGCTTCACTTTTGCGTATTGCTGGACTCAGTTTGCCAGTGTATTCTGTGGAAGGTGTTCATGCCTGTGTTCAAGACTAGTGTGAGGTTTCAGTTTGTTTTATTGTTACATTTATTAGAGTAGTGCTTGATTATAAAATGAGTTCTAACTATTCCTTTCCATTTTCTAGAAGAGCTTTTGTAGACTTATTTATTCCTTAAATGTGTAGTAAGATTTTTAAAGCACTTTAATTGGTTTTTATCTTTACAATTTCATTGATATGTACTCTGATCTTTTATATTTTCTTCCCCCTGCTTGCTCTGGTTTTAATGGCTCTTTTTCTGGTTTCTATTTGGTGGTACTGGGGATTGAACCCAGGGGCACTGTACAGCTAAGCTATATGCTCAGCTTTTTATTTTTTATTTTGAGACAAAATCTCATTTAGTTGCCAGGGGTGCCCTCAAACTTGTGATCCTCCTTCCTCGACCTCCAAGTAGTGTACTTTCTTAAGGTGGAAGGAAGTAGGATCATCCATTGGCTTTTTTTTTTTTTTTTTTTTTTTGGTAAAGGGCCAAATAGTAAATATTTGAAGCCCTGCAGATCGGATAGTCTGTCAGAATGACTCAGCTCTGCTGTTGTAACAAAAAAGTACACATGGATAATATATAAGCAAGTAAGTATGGTTATCGTCTAGTAAAACTTATTTACAAAAACTAGCAGCAAGTGTAGTCTGCCAACTCCTGATGCAAATCAGTGTCGCAAGACCTTTTCTCCTAACAAGCATGTGAACTAACCATCAAACATTGATTTAGCTTCCCACAGATTCCCACAGATTTTGATTTGTTTTTATTTACTTTCTGTTCAAAGTATTTCTTTTCCTTTGAAACTTCCTTTTAAAAGTGATTTAGAAATATTTAATTTCCAAATAATTGAGGACTTCAAAGAATATACTTTGTATGGTTTCTATCCTTTTAAATTAAAAAGTGTCATATAAATGTTAAATAGGCATAGTTGTCTGGTAATATCAGGTGTTCTGTGTCCTTTTTTATTTTCTACTTTATCTTCACTGAGAGAAGTGTGTGGAAGTTTTCAACTATATGGATTTCTCCTGGTTTCATCAGCTTTTGCCACATGTATGTAAAAATTCTATTAAAAGTATACATGTTTAAAATTACATTTTAAGAGGATTGACTCTTTCATCATTATATAATGTTCTTTATCCGACAGTACTGTTTCTTCTGAAGTCTGTGCTTCGTCCAGCATAAAAAAACACCTAACTTCCCTTTGATTAGTACTTGACTATATGTCCTTGTCCATCCTTTTGCTTCTAACCTATGTCTTTGTATTGAAGTAGGATTCTTGTAAGTAGCATATAATTAGGTTTTGTATAACCTAACCTTGCACTAACCAAGGTTTAGCAAACGAGGTGCGATGGATTAAATCTAGCTCAGAGCGTGTTTTTATTTATATTCATTCACACACACACACACACACACACACACACCAGAGATTATCTTAGGCCAGCAAAACCTGAAATACTTACTGTCTAGTATTTTATAGAAAAATTTTGTCAGCTAGAGCAATTAAAAACAAGTGGAAATTTTAATATTTGCCATTATTAGCTTTCTTTTCTTATGTAGAACCATGTTTTTGGCTCATGCATTATTTCTTTTTTTTTTTTTTTTTTTCACTTTTCTTAGAAAATAGATTTGCTGGCAGTGGATTCTCTGCATTTTTTCTGAGAAAGTATTTCATCATCATATTTGAAAGATCCTTTTGTTGAGTATCTTTTCTAGAATTCTACTCTGGGTTGATCATTATATTTCTTTCATAGCAGTTTAAAGTTCTCTCTCCACTGTCTCACGATTTGCATTGGTTCTTAGAAAAAAGCTGTACGTACATAACACTTCCTTTTTTTTCTATCCTCGGCTTTCTTTGCCTTTGATTTTTAGCAAATACATGTGTGTCACCCATACACAGACACATACTTCAACCTCAGTCCCCCCATATTTAGCCTTAGTATTTTATCTGTAGCTCAGTGTCTGTCATTAGTTTTGAAAAATACTGTTAAACTTTCTCCAACTTTTTCTGGTTTTGGGGTGTTTTTTTTGTTTTGTTTTGTTTTGTTTTCTGTCTTTTTGAGGCAGGGTTTCACTGTGCAATTCAGGCTGGCCTTGAACTCATTTTGTAGCCCAGGCTTGCCTCAAACTCACAGTGATTTTCCTGCCTCAGCCTCCTGCGTGTTGGGATTACAAGTGTGCACCACCATGCCCGGCTTGTTCTCGCTTCTAAGTTTCCATTACCCTTATGTTAGAATGTTTGAGATTATCCCATAACTCTTGGTTGTTCTGTTCTTGTTTCCTGTCATGCTTTTTCTATTGGTTTTTTAACTTGGGTAATTTCTGTTGTCCTGTCTTCAAGTTCAGTTATTCTTTACTTGGCTTTGTCAGTTCTACCCAGGATTAGGTCAGAAGCATTCTTTTTCTCCCTTTCCTGTTAGTGGCCCTCTCACTGGTAAAGTAACCCCTCAGATTTTGCATGTTACCCACTTTGTAAACTGTTGGGACCTTTAGCATATTAGTCCTAGTTACGTTAAATTTTCTATTAAATATTTCCAGTATCCGTGTCATACCTGAGTCTAGTTTTGTTTCGTTTGTTGGTTTGGTTTGGTGGTTCTATTTTTTGAGACAGTCTCACTATGCAGTCCAGGCTGGCCCCAAACTCACAGTGACCCTCCTGCCTCAGACTCCCAAGTGCTGGGATTACAGGCGTGGGCCGCCGCACTCGGCTCTGGATCTAGTTCTGATCGCTAGGTCTTGTGGGAGAGTGAATTCTCTTGCCTGTTCATGTGCTCTGTAATATTTAGGCCAGACATGTTGCAGTGGGACAGCAGTGACCACGTGAATTGTTTTTATGTCTGGAAGTGGACACACATTTCTATGAGGGAAGAGGGAGTTTGCCCGTCTGGGAGGGGTTGGGTTACTTGGTCAGTCGTGAGCATTATTGTCAGTGTGCCAGTCTTTCAGACACCTGGAGAACGGGCTTGTTATTAAAGTAGGGCGTAGTTTCCAGAGAAGTCTGCTTGATTCTGAACTTATCTTCCTTTTGTGCTGTGCCTTACCTAAGGTCTGTTGGCAAGCTCTTAGTTCTCTCCTGTCTCTCCCATTAGTATTCTTAGTATTCCTTTTTTTTGGTGGGTACCGGGGGTCGACCTCAGGACCTCACGTGCCAGCAGGCTCCTGTGCCGCTGAGCAATATCACGGGCCCCAGGCAGGTGCTTACGCCGCTGAGCCATCTCACCAGCCCTCGATGAGTTTTTTTTTTTTATATTTTTTATTTTTTTGTGGGTACCTGGGGTCGACCTCAGGACCTCGCACGCCAGCAGGCGCCTGTGCCACTGAGCGATATCACTGGCCCTTTTTTCGTATGTGGGTTCCGGGAGTCGAACTCGGGCCCTCGCGCTTGCCGGGCAGGCACTTACGCCACTGAGCCATCTCACCAGCCCATTCTTACTACTCTTAGTTGCTTATTATTGGGAGCTGTTTTTCCAGAATGAAAGGGAATCTGTTCTGATCAAGGCTTAGGCTTAAACATGTCCTATCTCTTTCTTGGTCTCAGGGTGAGATCTCTTGCTCTCCTTAAGGAAGAGGGCCTCACATCAACCGCCCCCCAAACCACCCAGCACCCTGAGGCCAACAGTGTTGCCCTTCCCTCCTAAATGATAAGACTTTCATTCCATACTGGATAAACTCCACAGGGCTTTCTTGTCCATCCCATTCCCCCAAGTCTGTACCACAGTGGAGACTTAGGACTCTTTGCAGTCTTTTCTGTGAACACCTGATAAGGTTTGTGGAAAGAAAGCTTTTAAGATCATACAATTACTCTCCCAATTACCGTATTCTTCAGAGGCTGACCACTATCCACCAGCTTTTAATCTGGCCTTCAAATTCTAATTTTAGATGAAATGGTTAAAAAAAAAAACCTATTTTTACCACTGTCCAGTTGCCTCTATGCCAGGCAAGGCTATATTTTTATCTCTTCCTGATGCATTGTCTCCTTAGGGTCTCTGATGAAAAAATTCATTAATTTGACATTAGTCTTCTTTTCCACAAATTAGGAGTAACATTCTTCCTGATTCTCTACACCCTGGGGCGAAAGGCAGAACCAATACACCTATTTTTAAAGTAATATAATTCATGTAAATGAAAACTAGAAAGATGTACAAATTTAAAGGCAGAGAGGGAAAAGCAGATTGTATGGAAGGATTGAAGATGCTGAAAAAAGAAGCAAGCAAAACAAAATAATACCATAGAGGCAAAAAATTCAGTAATTTAGGAGGATGTTGAAACACATTATATAAAAGAACTTTCTAAAGATATCAGTTTCAGAATGTATAGTCCATCTGTCGCTAAATGCATGGAATCGTAAGTCCTCTTTTTGCAGTGGAAGAGAGACTAGAGGTCACTTTAATCGTCACAGTAGGTCCCAGACCAGCGATGGCGAACCTTTCAGAGCTTTCAACGACAGCCAACATCCCGCTGCAGCACGTGTGCCCTGCGTTCACCACGTAGTCCTAGACCAGGCCCTGAGTGAGCCCTTTCATTCTCTTTTGCTCACAGAAAGTTCTGAGAAGCTTTAAGAGCCAATCTCTAAGCCAGAGATTCTTTTAAATTTTTTATTTGAGGCTCATTTGAATTTTGTGTTCTACTCTAAATACAATACTTACTTTAATATTAAAATGTCTGCCACCTCATCAGTTAAAATTGGTATTTTAAAATGACACACCATATTTATCCCCTGCATATGCTTTAGTATAAGGCTAACATGTACCTAGGTTTGGGACATGCTAAATGGAGGAGGGCTGTTGTTTCTCTTTCTTAAACAGATAAGAAAGCAGTCCTTTAATCAGGGCTGGTGGAATCTGCTAGAAGCTGTACAACTTACTTAGTGTCAGAGTTAGTATCTGAACCCAGATTTCCTAATCCCCAGTTTAGAACTCTTGCAAGTATATCATATAAAATTTATATCCAAATTTTATTTTATACTCTCATTCTATAAGACATTACATTAAATTTATATCCAAATTTATTTATTTTAAGCCATAGTAGTTTAAGCATCATTCTGTAAGACAATATTCATTGAAATATATTCTGTGCACTGCCACTGTGAAGTATTACATAACAGATTAAGTTTAGGATATGCCTTAAAAGAATTCCACTTTAGAACCTCAGTTCACATTAGTACACTGAAAGAATCCCAAGAAGGCTTCCATTAAAGAAACTCATTTCCTTAGCCTGGTGTTTCATATTTGAGAAACATTTACTTTACTCTTTCACGATACTGTAGTATAATTGTGATAGAACAAAGTTGGGAGTTACTGACCTTTGGGGATATTAGTTCAACTTTGGAAACTAGCTTGTAGATACAGCATTTATATCGGCACTTCTACTTATGGACTGTATGTTCTCAGGTAATAGGAGAAAGCAAGAAAAATGAGATGGGTCAGCCTTGGCTGAAATTATTCTTAAAAATGTACACACATCCTACATGGCGTCTGTACTGTTAGACTTCACCAAATACACAACACCCGAATTGACCTCTGAGTCATGCCTGCTATTTTCTTGTCGGCCCATACCACCCTTCATGTGCCTTCACTGTTCAGTATAATGTTGGAGTCATTTTAAACCCATTTCCAAGAAACCTTCAGTGGTAAAGTGATGCAGTGGATTATATGTTGTCCATATCTCTCTATCGTGGACAATTCAACTTTACATGTAGTTTCATAAATCAGCTTGCACGAGAAACAAATGTTCTTCTTTTCTGAATTGATAGGCCATGTGAGGATGAGAACAGTAATGGAATGCTACCACTAATAGAATTATGTTACCATTTGAGTTATCAAGAAATAATACATAACATTTGTACTGCTATGCTGTACACGCCCCTGTTGTAAGTTATTAATTGTAAATAACTCTTTTTCATATTTTAAAAACTTACAATCTTTTTGTGTTCTACTCTTAACATTCATTGAACAGTAAGTACCTACCTTGTTTTGGTACCTGTGCTAGGAACTGAGGTATGAAAAATTCAATGTGGCTTTTGACCATGTAGAGCTAAAAAAGTTTACTAGTTTATAGCTGGCAGCTTGCTAAAGAATAGGTTTTTAAATTATTTTTCATCTTTGTCAGACTTTTTGTAGTAATTTTTAATTTTTAATTGTGGTTTAAAAACTTAGAGCACAACACAGAATTTAACATCCTATTTTTAAGTGTAGTTCATTCAATACTGTTAAGTATGTTCACATCATGGTGCAACAAATCTCCAGAATGGTTTTATCTTTCTAAACTCAAGCTCTGATCCATTTAACGACTCTCCCATTTTCCCCTCCCCCAAGTCCCTGGAAGTTGCTATTTTAGGTTTTGTTTCTATTAATTTGCTTACTTTAAATACCTCATGCAAATGGAATTATACTGCTTAATCTCTCTGTGGCTGACTTATTTCACTTAGCATAATGGCCTCAGGGTTCATCCCTATTATACCATGTCAGGATTTCCTTTCTTTTTAAGGCTGAATGATACTCCATTTATGTATGCATCACATTTTCTGTATTCATCCATTGATCATAGACACTGGAAATGCTGCCACCTCTTGACTGCTTTGAACACAGGGACACAAATCTCTCTTTGAGATCTTGCTTTTAATACTTTGGATATGGAGTGAGAAGCAGGCTTGCTGGATCATATGGTAAATTCTATTTGTAATTTTTCAAGGAACCTTATGTTTTCCATAGCAGAGTATCATTTTACATGCCCCAAAACAATGCCAAAGCATTCCAGGTTCTTCACATCAACTGATATATTCCAGTGATGGTGGTGGTAGTGGTGGCAGTTTTTAAGATAGCACCTTACTGGTTTTTATTTGCATTTCCCTAATGATTAGGTGATACAAGTTTGTTTTATATGCTCACTGGCTGTTTGTATATCTTCATTAGAGAGTATCCAAATCCTATTCTCATTTTTTAATCTGGTTATTTTGTTGAGTTATAGGAGTTATATATTCTGGGTATTAGCCCTCATGCAATGTATGATTTGTAAATATTTTCTGTCATTCTATAGGCCGCCTTTTCATTGTTTATGATGTCCCAGTATGTGTAGTTTTTAAGTTTAATGTTTGTTTTAGTTGGTTATGTTTTCATGTCATATCCAAGAAATCACTGTAAAATCCAGTTTCAGGAAGCTTCTCTGTAAGTTGTATGTTTAGGTCTTACAGTTAGGTCTTTGATCCACTTTGAGTTAATATTTGCATGTAGTATAAGGTTATGAAACAATTTCACTCTTTTTCATGTGGATATCCAGTTTTCAAGCATAATTTAGCAAAGACTCTTTTGTTAGATTTTTGTTGGGGGGTGAATCAGGAATTGAACTCAGGACCTCGTGCTTGTCAGGCAGGCACCATGCTGCTGAGCTACATCTCTGGCCCCAGATTTTTTTTTTTTCTTAAAGGTAGGAAAAGAAACAGGCTCTGGGGGCCGGTGAGATGGCTCAGCGGCGTAAGCGCCTGCCTGGCAAGCGCGAGGGCCTGAGTTCGACTCCCGGAACCCACATACAAAAAAAGGGCCAGTGATATCGCTCAGCGGCACAGGCACTCACTGGTGCGCGAGGTCCTGAGGTCGACCCCCAGTACCCACAAAAAAAAAAAAGAAAGAAACAGGCTCTGCAGAGCAAGTTTGAGCCAAGTGAAAGTAGAAGTACACCCTACACCATGTGGGCTACCATGCCAAAGTGGCCTTTTCTGTTAGAATTTTTAAATTGCTCTGAAATGGAAGATTTGTAAGATTTTCTATTTTTAAAAGATATTTTTCAACTTCTAAGTGATAGTTTAACTTTATGGAGTTGTCATGATTTGAATCAACCTTATATGCTATATTAAAATTTTATGCAAGACAATTTCAGAGTCATTCTATGTATCTTTTCAAATGCCTAATATATTGTTTATTCCTTCAAGCTATCTCTTGAAAAGACCAAAGTAGGGCCAGGGATATAGCTCAGTGGCACAGTGCCTGCCTAGCAAACACAAGGTCCTGAGTTCGATTCCCAGTACCTAAATAAATAAAGACCAAAGTACTCAAATCCGAAATAAACAATATAAAAATCATTCACATAAACTTTCCTGTCCTTTGTTTGCAGGGAAGCAGCTCGAGAGTGTCGCAGAAAGAAGAAAGAATATGTGAAATGTTTAGAAAACAGAGTGGCAGTGCTTGAAAACCAAAACAAGACACTGATTGAGGAGCTAAAAGCACTTAAGGACCTTTACTGCCACAAATCAGATTAATTTGGGATTTAAATTTTCACCTGTTATGGTGGAATCAAAATGGACTGGATTGGCCACAACCAGAAAGACAAAATAAACATTTTATTTTCTAAACATTTCTTTTTTTTCTATGCGCAAAACTGCCTGAAAGCAACTACCGAATTTCATTCATTTGTGCTTTTGCATTAAACTGTGAATGTTCCAACACCTGCCTCCACTTCTCCCCTCAAGAAATTTTCAGCACCAGGAATCATGAAGAGACTTCTGCTTTTCAACTCCCACCCTCCTCAAGAAGTAATAATTTGTTTACTTGTAAATTGATGGGGGAAATGAGGAAAATGAAATTTTTTTTTTAATGATTTCAAGGTTTGTGCTGAGCTCCTTGATTGTCTTAGGGACAGAATTACCCTAGCCTCTTGCGCTGAAGTAATTTGTGGGCCGCATGCATAAAGTAAGTAAGGTGCAATGGAGAAATACTGATTGCCAAACTGACTTGTTTTCACATTTTCATGGTGAATTATGTAAAACTATTAAAAGACAAAACCCTCTAAAATAATTTGAATATGGTTTTGAAGGAAATAGGAATGAATTTGGAGTACTCTGTGTATGCTCTTTTCTTCAGTACTTGAAAACTTGTCCTTGATACTTAAAAATAACCTGTATTAGCTACAGGGCAGTTGTTGCTTCTTAATTTGGTTCTATATGTGTTCAACATTTTTGAATACATTAAAAGAAGTAACCAACTGAATGAAAAAGTATGGTATTTAAATTTTAAATGAAATCAAAGTAAATAAAAGTACAAAGCTTATTTTAGTTAGCACTATATCTTAGTAAAAAGATGCTGACTAGTAAACCAACCCCTTGAGTTATATAACAAGGTTTTTAAATAAACATTTTTGTCCTCAACGTTAAAGATATTAATATCGTCACTCATTTACTTAAGGTATTTCTGATTTACTGTTGCCCTTTGCATCTACATTGTACCACCAAAAGTCTTTAAGATGTTACATAAAGCAAAATGATATATTTATGTTATAGGAAAATACTAATTTTTAGATCTTTCCCATATTAACACTTTATCAGAGAATCTCTAATGAATTTTCTAATTGAAAGAAGTTATAAGGATATGGCCCTAAAAGATATTGTTACGTGTACATAAGTAATTTTTTCAGACATATTTGAATGTCTGTGGTACTACAATATTTTGATTGTCATTCTTATAAAACACGTTTTTGTTTTCATCTAAAATGGGTAGTAGGCTTGAGCTTTCCAATATACTATGTAGCCTTTGTCATTTATAAAGCAGCTGCCTATTTTAATTCTTGACTGACGGTCTGCATTTGCGTATATCATGCATTGTTCCCAACAATACTTTTATTTTTCAGTTATTCATTTTATTCCCTAAGCCTGATAAGTTAAAAATTATCATTTAAGAGAAAAATAGGACTAAGGTAGAGTTTAAAATTGGAAACTGACACAATGTTAGGTTATAATTTCTCATTTGAGAAGGAAATTCCTTAAGTCGAGAAACAAAATATGTATTTAGTCGTGGGTTACTTAAGAAAGTTGTTTGATTAACGTGACAACAAACTACAGATACAAGTTTTAGTTATTGGGTCCATTTTAATAGTAAGATTTTTAATTAATATTTGTAAATGTTGTATTTTTGTTTGTAACAAACCATTGTCTTTTTTCAAGGATGAACAGTTTGTGAAGGAGCATCATTCTAAGAATTGAGTGATGTAGTCCTTATATTTGGACAGTTCACCAGATTCTCAAGAAGGCTTTCAAACAACTGTAAAGTTTGATGTTTGTCCTGCTGAGCTAATGGGGAAACTGATAGCATAAAAGTTATTTTGTATACCAGCATAGTATGTCATTTTCTAAATTTGCTTTAGCTGAAATCAAGCAAAGTCACAAATCTGTTCACAAACTGCAGTTACTTCAGATTGAGTCAAGTAAAATTGAACATTTTGAATGTCGTAAAACATTATAAAAATTGCCTGGTGTATAGCAAGCTGTAGTCTCTGTAAAGTCTGTTTGCAAAAGTTGAGGCTTTCTGCTGAATTCAGAAGTTGGTGACCCTCTTGGCCCCTGACAAATCAAGGCAATCACATATTGGGTGGGCGGGTTTACAAGTTGCGAAGAACTGGTCCTTTATACATTGAGGATGATTGCACTGTTTTGAAGTCAGTTACTTAATAGTGAGGTGAGAAATGTATTGTGTTGCTAAATCTGTTTTAGACCCTTGGAAAGACTTCAAGATTTCAGTTTATACAGATGAAATCAGGCATCTTTTATGCAATTTTTTTAAATATGAGAATTACAAAACAGGTGTTTGTTTTTAAGCTTATAACTTCGAAAATCTTTATTAAGAAAATGACATAATTTTTAAAAATCTTGTAGCCAAGAACATATATGGCCACATTAACAGTAATGTTTTTCTCTTCACATTGGCCAAAAGGGAATAAAGATGTCATCATAGGAATATGTATATATGCTACTGATTTGCCTAGAAAACAGCAAGTTTGGTATTGCTCACTTTGCAAATAAAGGGCCATGTGGCACTTTTATCTATAGGACAGATTAATAAAAATGAAGGGAGGGGTTTATTTTTGATATATTACTATTATGAGTTTTCAAGTTTTGATGATGTTAAACTGAAAAGTGGTTTAGAAAGGGCTGGAATCCAATGTATTCACGTTATTAAAAAATTGATATAAGATACAATTTTAAGCTCATTCTTTTTCAAACCCAAGTACCATACTGACAACCATAATACTGTCATAGGTGCTCTGTTCATTTAGATATTTGGGAGGGGTTGGGGAAATGGCATTTGTATAATATATGTGTACATATATATATACATACAGTGTAAAATCTAAAGCTCTGAGAGCTCTTAAGTCAGGAATGCTGAGTATTATAGTATAATGAGGCCAGATGAAATTTTACATTTTTGTGTCTTTATTGCATCCTTTCTGCTAGTTTCTATGACTGCATTACTTCAGCACTCATGATTTTTATCTTCTGATTTTCTTCTAAGTATTTTATTTTTTAATAGTTTTCTTTGGCTTGGTATTTTTAAATGTTTCTAGTCACTTGACTACCCCCCCAAAAAAAAGTATTTGGTTTTTTTGATTTGTCTCTGGCAGCTATAACAGTGGTAGGAATGTTTTGGAAATAACTTAAAAGGAACCACTGAGTTTTCAAAAAATCATCCTTGGGGGAGCCATTTTGGTGTTTCGTTTGAGCAGGGATTTTTGTCAGAAAATGTGTTTTGACAGCAGGTCAGCAGCAGTGCAAGTATCTGAAAGCACAATACCAGTCAGGCAGGCTGTCCAATCAGAGGTCATCTGGCTGAAGTTTATCTCTCTCTCAGGACTAATCCCTACCATCTGTGACCATATGAGGTGACACATGGAATCATACAAAGGCTTAGGAAGAAACAAGTTTGTGTAAACCAGGATGCTTTTACTTACTTGAAGTGACTTCATCTAGATTTCTTTTCATGTTTAATAAGTTTAAAGCTATGATCAGCTAGAGACCGATGTTAACATAAAATGGTTTATGGAAGGCTGCTTCACTGTGCAGGAAAGATTAAGTAAAGCTTGTGATAGAAACAGTGGTTACATACCTTCTCAGCTATTGCTAAGAGGCTTTATTTTATTGCCTTTGTAACCCTGAAAACTGCTGGTATAGTATTTCCCACTGATGTACAAAAGTTCTATATTTATTTGGTTTATATTTACATTAATTATTTGTATATGTTTGGTGCAACTTGCGCTTTTAAAAGGACCTAGTTTGGGTATTAGTAACTTTATTGATTCATTATCAACTTACTTTTTGGTCTTTCTCCTCTCTTCCAGTCATGTGATGTTTTTAATGGAAGCTTTTCATTGATTTTATTTTAGTACCTAAAAGCTAGCCTTAAAAACGCTACAAAAGCAAAATATGTGGAAGTTAGATTTGACTAGCCCAGTAATTAAAAGTTGGGCTCAAATCTTACCTTAAACTTTCTCATCATGGATAAAGACTGAAGAACAATTCAACTCAAATAATTTAAAATTATACTTCTTTCCAATTTTAAATGAGACTATCCTCACCCCAACATTAATACATTATTAGTATGCCTAAATCCATTGAGTTTTCCGGAACAGAAAAGATTTTTTAAAAACTGTTGTCATCATTGGAGATTACATGCAATAATTTTTACTAAATTATTTTCATTTTAAATTGGCTTTATTGCCATCAAAGAAGTGGTGCCTAAATTTGATTTTGGATGAGGATGAGAAAGAGAAGTGTGTTTTAATAAACCTGTAGATGAATTATGGGATAAATTTGTTCATACAGTTGTACAAAGCACAGCTAGAACTTGTGGGTGGCTTACATACATCTTGAATACTTAAAATGTTGACTTTCCTTAAGTTGACTACATTGTCACTCTATGTACTAGGAACTGGTTTCCTTCACTTTCTAGAATCAGTGGCCAGGAGAGGCATTAATCCGTGAGGGGTTGAACATACCATGAAGCTGAGTCAGTATGGAAGAATTTCAAACAAACAAGGTGCTGCAGTTCCATCTGTCATCTGCTTATGGTATGTTCTTACTGATGAGTGAATGTAGCTTAAGCCTTTGTATGTGTCCTCAGGGGCAGACAGACTTTAAGAGGGACCAGATAACATTTGAATGGAAGAATTATATTTCAGGTGTTTTAGCTTGAAATTTATTTTTTAAAAAAAGAAAAATTTTAAAAAATAAAATAGAACAAAGTCTGTAAAGTCAGTTGATAATTAACAAACAGGCAGAGTTCTTTAGCACAGAGAGAATACTAACCTGTCTGCATTTTGGTACTGTGGATGCAGGTCCCAGCTGGGCAGAACATGATACATTTTAATTTAGTTTCACCAGCAAGTAAAAGGAAAATGAACAATCTACAGGAAATGTCTTTGAAAAGGGTCAAACAGTAGGAAATTTAAATATAACCAGTAGTTTAATACTTGCCTGTAGAAGAAATGACATTTCTAAGCTTCTGTCTGAAGAGTATCTCAGATGTAAGAGTAAATCTGAGGTAGTTTAAAAATTGGTAGGGAAGGAAGAAAATCCCTGCAGATAATGATCTTACGTTAGTTGGCCACATAAAATGATCTATCATTGTGTTTGGGAGGTTTTATTTTCTTATGTTTTTTAAATTGAATTGGTAAATGCTTTATAGATGTATTTTTATCCAAGTGCCACTCCAGTGTATATGTACTGAAATTATTTATATTAAAAGTGAGAAATAATTTGTCAACATTTTTCTGTGAGTATAGATTTATAGGGGTGGCAAAGAGTGCTAGTTAGCAGTTTCCTGTGTAAAGTTGTCCTTGACTGATTTGTACTTGTCAGCTATAATCTCTGCCTTCCCCACCCCCTGCAAAAGTAATTATTTTTAACCCAGATATATCATTTGAAACTTTTTAGATTAAAAAAAAATAATAACCAGGGACGTTCCTAGAAAGGTGTTTGGCTTTTTGAGTTTTCCTTGAGGACTGGGGTAAAGAATACCTCTCCCAAAGCTATCAGCACAAAACAGGGTATCAAGTTTTAACTCTGATGTTTCTGTTGGAGTTGAATACTAAATAAATAACTATAATGAGGGAAATACATTTCTAGTAATATTCCCTGCATTCTAGAAACATCCCTGTTTTAATTTTTTACCTAAATCTTTGTTTTATGTGTAAAAAAAAAAATGTACTGAGTTACAATGCATTTATTAACACTATGTACATATTAGCTGCTTTGTGTTCAGAATGGTAGCAATTGCTTTGTATATTAAAGTGATCCTTGTGAATTTGTGAAATATTGTCATAAAGTGCTTTTTCTTACTGTAATCTTTGTGGTATCAACTGTCATAATGCCCTTTTTACACAGACATTTATGTGCAGTCACATAAACATGCTTTTAAAAACTCTGTAAGTCTCTTTTTTGGGGGGATGGTATCTCTTGTTTCATGCTTGTTAAGTCATAGTTTCTTGGACTTAGGTTTATTAATTTTGTTAAATGAACATAACTATGTTAGACTATATGCTAAGTTTGTGTTGCACAGCAGTGGAAAACTAATTCAGGCAACAGGAACCTATTTTCAGTTACTTCATTTTATTGCAGTTCCGGCTTTCAGCACAAGGCTTGTTTTTCCAATAACACTGAACAGTGCCCACTGGAAGATCTGGAGATGCTACTGTCTCATTGACATAACTAATGGAGATATTAACGACTTTTTGTCTCCAGTGTCAAAATGCATATTTGCACTGAAAGAACAGCTAATTTTCCAGGTATCCTTAGAATTATAAAATTCTGTGATTATGTAAAACAAGAGAAGATGTGGTTTTAATCTTTGCTTAAGGTATACAAATAAAAGATTCCTGTAATATTCTGAAACGTTCTGGAACGTCTAAAAATAACATTTATTCTTAAATATTGTATGTCTTTTTTTTCTAATTCTCAAGATGTGTTCATTAGGCCTAGTATACTTGCCACTGTACTGAAAAAAATTTCTTGAATTTCATTTTCCTCTTGCTTCAAAGTGACCACTTAATTTGTTGATAAACTAAGATATTTTCATGAGTCGAAGGGTGATACTAATTTCATGGGGACAACAGGCATAAACCAGCATTTGCTGAGCAGGGTGGAACCTATGATCATCCTACTTGTAAGTCAAGTTCAGATGCCTGGGCCTCCAGAAAGGTCAGAGTGCCTGTCTTCTCTTCCTGTCTTTGCTGTCACGTAAAAAATACTCATCAAGGATACATTTCTGAGCACTGAAGTGACAGGAAAATTCCCTTTTCTTTAAAAGGTCAAATAACATCCAAGAATACAGTTCTAATACCTTTCCACAGTGACAGCTGTAGATTCGTATTTGTCATTTCCACTCATCGCAAAACAGGTCCCAGACAGGATTTAACATATTCCTGTTGACCTGTTTCTTTAGCTGGCTTTTCCGTCTTGCAAGTGGTGCTGCTGTTGCTGTCCACTAAATTGCCAGTCCCAAGAAAAGCACTGCCTTACTGCTCTTTCCTCACTCTGCCTTTTAATTTCCCCACGTCCTGCACATACAGACCAGATGAGCTGCAGGTTCTAATGAGGGCCTAACATCTAGTGAGAAAGAAGGGTAATTTTCATGAGTTGGATGCTAATTTTTGCCCGTTTTTAATTGAGGTGCATTTCATATAACTTTTACAGTGAACAATTCAGTGGTATTTAATGGATTCACAATGTGCAAACTACCACGTCTATCGAGTTCCCAAACATTTTTCACTCCAAAATAAAACCATGTACGCTTTGAACAGTTACTCCCCACTTCTGCCTGCCCCTCGCAACCACCAGTTTGCTTTTTGTTTCTATGAATTTACCAACTCTGAGTATTTCAAATAAATGGAGTCATGTACTATGTGTATGACTTTGTGCCTGACTTTTTTTTTTTTTTTTTGTGGGTACCAGGGGTCGGCCTCAGGACCTCACGCGCCAGCAGGTGCCCGTGCCGCTGAGCGATATCACTGGCCCTTTTTTCGTATGTGGGTGCCGGGAGTCGAACTCAGGCCCTCACGCTTGCTGGGCAGGCGCAAACACCGCTGAGCCATCTCACCGGCCCCTGTGCCTGACTTCTTTAACGTGTCTTTTTGAGGTTCATGCACATTGCCGCATGTACCTGTACTTCATTCCTTTTTATAGTCCAATAATTTTCCATTGTATACATATATTTACCCACTCGTTGATGGACGTTTAGGTGGTTTCCACCATTTGGCTACTGTGAATAGTACTATTGGGAACATTTGTGTAAAATATTTGAGTCCCTGTTTTTAATTCTTTGAAATTAAAGTACACTGGGAGTGGAATTGCTGTTGTGCCATGTGGTAATACTATGTTTAACCTTCTGAGGGACTCTGCCAGACTCCCTGAGCAGCTGCAGCATATACTCTCCACAGTTGAGGTACAAGGGCTTCCTATTTCACTACATCTTCCCCAACACTTGTTTTGCAATTTTTAAATTATGGCTACCCTCACAGGTGTGGAGTAAACTCACTGCAGTTTTTTTTTATTTGCATTTCCCTAATAATAATGATATTGAGCATGTTTTCTTCTTAGCCATTTGTGTATCTTTGGAGAAATGTCTGTTCAAGTCTTACTTTTGGAGGGGGTACCAGGAATCGAACTCAAGACCTTGTGCTTGCCAGGCAGGCACTATGCTGCTGAGCTGCATCCCTGCCCCTGTCTGTTTTGAGTCTTGTGTTTTATAATTGGATTGCTTTCTTGTTGAATTACAAGAATTCCTTATATATTCTGTATATGTAGATACTTATATTTTATCCCATTCAGCAAGCTTTTACTTTTTCAGTAATTGTCTTCACTGTTTTATAACTTGGATTTGTTTTTAAAATCACAGTGGTAAAAAAAACTAAACAGTATAACATTAGGCAAACAGTAAACAACAGTTTTCTTGTACGTTTTTAGTGATAATCTCAATTGTACACACAAGTGTATATTCTCTCTTCCCTTGTTTTACACAAAGGGTGGGTTATAAACTGTTCCCATTAGGTTTTAAACTTTTGATGGTTATACATATATACTAGATACATGTGAGTTAGTATCCTAAAAGCTTGTGTATCTTCAGGACAGATACTAAGAATTATTTCTCAAGTACATACTGTTTTCTTCATATTTGGAGACTGCTTCCTAGGCATTAAGAAGCTGATACATTGTTTTTGTTAACTTATGCTGGTTAGTATATTTTTAATGTCACACTTCATCTGTTTAGAAAAATCAGAAGTAGCAGAACCAGTTTTATGCAAGGTTAAGTAGGTAGGCTTCCCTTTTTGCTTCTATTAATACTATTTTCCCTTCTAATCTTCATCAGCTGTTCTCAGTGATTAATTTTTCAATATTCCATCTTTTCTAGTGTTACTAAATTTTTAACCCATGGTTGTAGAGAGAAAAGTTTATCATGCTTTTAGAGTAAGACTTACAGCTAACAACGAAATCTCAAGTTTTAAAGTAAAACAGCTGAGGACTGCCCAGACGTCATGCTGCTCATGTGAGTGCTAAGAGAACATGATCTCCAGCTCCCAAGAGCAGTGCTCTGCAAGACTTAACTCATGGTTCAAAAAAAAAAAAAAAAAAACTGAAAGTGCTACTTCACTCTACATGCAGGGTTATGGCTGGTTTCTCTAACACTAAAATTAATCACATCCATTTCACCAACTCTTGAGTCAGGCCCCGTATCTAGCTCCACTTACCAATATTGAATGTTGTAATTTTTAAGAACTTCATATAAAGTTTCATTTTGTTAACTTACAAACTGATAGCAAATGCTTCCCATAAACTAAAAGTATGCAGTTGGGAGGTAGTAGGGATGTAGCTCAGTGGTAGGGCACTTCTCTAGTAGTCACAAGGCCCTGGGTTCAATTCCTAGCACCACCATTAAAGAAAAAAAAAAAAAAAAAAAAAGCAAATAGTACAGATTGTTGGAGGTGGATCTTACATTAATTAATGTGATTGTTACTGAGAATGTTATTTTAATATCGCTAAAAATCAATTCCTCCTTACTAAAGTATCCTAATCTTCCAGAGCATAAGTTGTATTTGCTGAGATAAACATTCCATTTTAGGGCCGTATTTTGCCCTAAAAAAAAGTCTCGTATTCAGCCGAAGTATTTTGATGGGTCAGAATTCTGATCCTTTAGTGTAAAATGTTCTGTGTTAGAAATGACCTGAAGGTGGTCCTGGCTTCAAGTAGTTCTATCAAGAACTAAAGCAAGCTACCCTTAAGAAGGAACTGCCCGGAGAACGAGAGCATTCTTTCCAGTGGAGTTCTGATAGTCTGCTATCATACCTATATTTTAATATAGTGTCTTAACAGCAATATTTGATATTAGGAGTGACTGGTATGCATCGGATTACTTAACTGCATAAATGTTAAAGAAATGGAACAGTGTGAAAGTCAAAGCTTAGAAAATAGGCTTGGTCTAGATTGTTTTAAGGACAAAACAAGCACAATGAAGCCAGGTATAGTGGCACAGGCCTGGAATCCCAACCCTTGGGAGACAGCCAGGAGGATCGCCAAGAGCTTCAGCCAGCCTGAGCTACGTGGTGAGACCCTGTCTCAAACCCCACCCAAAATAATAAATGTATGTAGAAAATTACATTAGGTATTCCCACATACAAAATATTCATTAAAAGATTAAAAAGGGTAAGGTCTTATTTTTAATAGTTTGTAAACCTCTCCCTAGTACAAATACCATATGAGATCAGAATATTCTTATGGTCTAAATTTGTTTAAACTACATTTAAACCTTAACATTATAAAAAGAGTTCATACTTAGGGACTTCACTCATGAAGTCTATGAAAGATAATCATAAAACAGCCTAGCATTCACTTAAACCGAAGTCAGTACTCTCTAAACAGAATGTATCTTTTTCACTCTTTGCTGTCATACACTAGATGCCGGGAAAGTAGTAATGCTTTAAAGAGGCAGAAACCTTCCTGGCTGCAGCTTGCAGCCTACCAGGAATACCCACATTGAGTAAGCAACTGTAGGTACCCCACGGAAGGAAGGTGCTTGTGCTCGGGGGGGCGAGGTTCTTGAGAAGGGATGAAAAGAGGCAGGGAAAGCCTGGGACAGTGGTGGTAACCTATGGCACGCATGCCACAGCGGGCACACAGAGCCTTCGGTCACCCCAGCAGCCAAGTACTGGATATTCAGGTTTAACTGCACTTTGTGTTGGCACTTTGTGATAAGTAAGTGGGTTCTGGGTTGCAGTTTGAGCACTCGGTCTCTAGAAGGTTCACCATCTCTGGCCTAGGAAATAGATGTACAAAAATGTGAGAAATGGCAAAGCTGAAAGGAAAAACTACAGCGTCCAATTTGAAGACAGTAATGTATTCCAGTCCAAGGCTTTCAATGCTTTCAAAAAGTAACACAAATTTTTACTTCTTTGTTTATATACCTTCTCCTGAAATTAAGCCAAAAAACAGGACGAAAACTCCAGAAAACTCCCTTCCTAATCTCAACAATCAAAATATCTTTAAGACCTAAATGGGCCAAGACCTCAAGAGCACTAAAAGCTCAGATTATGTGTTAAACCTCTTATATTCAGAAAACTAGAAAACTGGGATAACGATTATATATCTCGGAATGTTCTTAAAATAAGCTACATGACTTCACCTCACCTAAACAAGCTCAGTAGTTTAGAGACACCTTACACCAGCCTGTCCTGTATCAGTGAAAACGTATCAAGGTGGAGCAGCATAGGGTGTAACATGACCCAAAACCTCACGGTTTAATGTTAACTGAATTTCAGAGCAGTAAAACATGCCTAAGAATCACAATGGAACAAAGCCCTGCTCTGTTTTAAAACTGTACATATGCTTTGTCCCTTGAGACCCTTTCTTTAGACAGACGAAGCCACCTCATTAAATACGGTTAGATTCCCAGTCTAAGACCTTAACTGACCTTCTTAGGTCATTATTAGGTATAATATTCTTATACCCAACTATAAGTCCTCCCTCTGGCTTCTCTTCTGTGCTTTGTAAATATGTACATCTTTTTCAGGATCATAGTGAACCTTACTCACAGTGAACTGCCTCTCCATCATTGCTAAGAAGTTGTTATCCCGTTCATAGCGAATTCGGCAAGCTAAAAGAATCACAGAGTGGTCACTACAGAGATAGTCCAGTGTCTGAAGAAGATCTGTGAATGTTTCTTCTAAATATATGATATCAGCTCCAAGTATCAGGTCAAATTCTCCAGATGAAAAACTCTCCAAATTTTGTCCCCAAGTCAGCTCCTTAACAACAGTGTTGGTTTGGATATGGGGAGGTAAGTTGGCTTGAACATTTGATTTAAGAAATTCTAATGCTACTTTTCGATCCGTGACAGTCACATGAGCACCTACAACGTGGGACAAAGAGAAAGTAATATGCAAGTCAGTACACCTGTTGGTAGAGAGGGGGTCAGATTAAACCAAGAGTGATCTAAATATTCTACCCAATACACAGAGTATCTATGTCCTTCACTAAGAGTGGGAATGAATCAGAACCATGGCAGGTCCTCTACACTGCTTTCTGGTAACAGTGAACCTTTGATTTGCCTCCATAACACACCTGCTATTTTCTGAATTTGGGTTTGTAGACTGCAGTGTCGCCAAGTGACACAGCGAATGATTCTGAATTCTGCAAGCAGAGCTGCCCTGCCGTTCACACGTATCTAATGCTACACTTCATTCGTCAGACCACGACCAAGTCAGCAGGCCTCAGGGTAAAATGGAATCCAAGAATGAAAAATCTGAAAGCGGAGTATTTTTATAAAGATAACGAAAACAAGGAAAGGTTGTTTTGTGGGGTTAAAAGTTTTTTACAGCAGCAGAAGAGAAAAACTGGCTACTGAAGAATGCCAGTCCTCCTCTCCTTATTCTGCTTTGAAGAGGCTAACCTCTATGTGTTTGTGTAACACATACATAAGCACTGAAAAGTGCACACTTAAGAACTATTGTAAGCTGGACACAGTAGTGCGTGCCTATAATCCTAGCTATTTGGGAGGCTGAGGCAGGGAGGAATGCAATTTTGAGACAACTCTGAGCAACCTAGCAAAATCCTGTCTCAAAATAAAAAGGGCTGTGGATGTAGATCAATGGTAAAGCACTTGACTAGCATGCATGAGGTCCTGAGCTCAATCTCCAGTACTGCCAAAATAAAAAAGAATATATAAGAAACGGAAGTTAAAATGCTAGTTTCTGTTCTTTACGTGCTGTTTCTAGGTGCAATGCAGAAAATTAATGAGGTAGGCATTTTTTAATTTGTTTCTTGTGGGTTGTTGACAATGAACTAAAAGATTTATCATTGTTTTAACCCTTATGAGTGCGAGAAGACAACCATTTCCCTTAAGGTAAAGCAACCACATTAGGTCAGCCCTAATACACTTCATCTACAAAAGTGTGATCATGTTCATTTTGGCCCCAGGAATTCTGAGATTTAAAACTGTGTTTCATTCTTTCGTAAAAGTGTCTCTCATGTGCATCCTTTTTCAGCGAGCAGTCTCTCACACAGTCCCAGACCAGATGGAGTCGGCACTGTCCCACAGACAACTTATACCTGGTGCTTCCTGTCATGTAACACCATGGCGGCACGTAACTCAATTGGACATTTATAGTCCTAGGGAGTGACACAGATGAAAATGCTCAAGCTGTTAGATTTACAAGCCTGGACTTCATGAGCCACTTTGAGCATTCACTGCTAGACCGTGTGCCTCTTCCTGGTTTGATGTCAGTCTCCCTCCCTCCCTCTTTCTTCCTTCTTCTCACCTTTCCTTTCTGTCTCCTTTATCCCTCTCATCCCCCTTCCCCTCTTTCTGGATAAGGTCTCACTATATTGCCCAAGATAGCCTCAAACTCCTGGACTCAAGTGATCCTCCTACCTCAGCCTCCAGAGTAGCTGGGACTACACACGTCTGCCACCATGCCTGGCCATCTCTGGATTTCTTATTGGTCCACGGAGCACTGTTCTGGCAATACAGAAGTGATCTATTCTTTTAAACTTCAATCCAGTATTAACTTTAATAGCTTCTCTAATGCCTGTCTCAGGGGTTTTGGAGGCTACTTCTAATCTGCCAAGTACTCCAGAAGTCTGAATAACTTTTAGTGTCTGTTGACCATTCCTCTACAATAAATAGCTGACTACCACCAGCCGGGGGACAAATACTCCTACCCTCACGGAACTTACCTTCAAGCAAGGAGACAAGTAATATCTATGTTTCCTTTAAAAAAGTAGAATACTCACTTTGTTAGTTGGTGACACAACTAAGGAAAAAAATAAAGGAAAAAAGAGAGGCCTGAAATCTGAGGAAGTAAGACAAGTATGTGTAGATAAGGTGTATAGGGAAGGCATCACTGAGATGGTGCTGGGTAGGACATGAGGGAGGGGAAGGGACAGCCAGAGGCGAATCAGGGAAGAACATTCCAGGCAGGCGGGAGGCCAGTGTGGCTGGAACAGAGTGAATGAGGAATGGAGTCACAGGAGATGAGGTCGGAGAAGTCACAGGGAACATGGCTCACCATCGACAGCCTCATCAGTCATGTTTCAGAGAGGATCTGGTTTTTACTGGGTGAGGGGGAAGCCACTGCAAAGTGCTGAGCATAAGTTTGAAGGGTCTGACTTGGATTTTTAACAATCTGTCTAGTCGGGGGGCAAGGCCAGAAGTAAGGAACCTAGTGGTCCAGGTGAAGGGTGCTAGTGGCCTCGCCTTGCTGCAACTGAACACCCTCCAGAGCCAGCTCCCAAATGCAACCTGCCCTCCAGTATCTACTCTCCTGCCTTTCATGGGAATCTCTCCTTAACTGTGTGTTTGGGCTTTAACATCTAGACGTCCATCCCTGCCCATTACAGCTTTGCCCTTGGTTTTGTTTGACTTGTTTGAGGTGGGAGGTATAGAGGATGTCTTAAGTCTATCTTTTAAACTATCAGTTTCCTTTCCATCATTTTCCCCCTGGCAGTTTAAGGAAGAGACAGGTTGTCTGTCCTGCAGTTTCCCACAATCTGAATTCTGCTGACTGCATCATTTGTGTAGTTTCACGTGTGCCTTTGTCCACTGTATCTCCTATAAACTTGTCTGTGTTAGACTTTTTGAATGGGACTACTTCAGAGGTAGTGGTGTGTTCTTCAAGAAGTCCATAATGTCTGGTAGGCTTTGTTTTTGAAATACCAGCGGCCATTAAGCCTCAACAGTCAGATCCTCCCTTCTTTATATTCTTTTTGTACTTGTTGAGAAGTAGTTACTCATTTTGTAACTGAACAGGAAACACACAATAACTTTTGCTTCTCCATTCCCTTTCACAAGCCAGATTTCAAAATAAAGACTTGATGGGGGCCGGTGAGATGGTTCAGCGGCATAAGCGCCTGCCCGGCAAGCGTGAGGGCCCGAGTTCGACTCCCAGAACCCACATATGAAAATGGGGACCGGTGATATCGCTCAGTGGCACAGGCGCCTCCTGGCGCACGAGGTCCTGAGGTCGACCCCTGGTACCCACAAAAAATAAATAAATAAAGACGATTTCACAGCATCCACCAAAGATAACTAACTAGGTTAACTTTGTTGCTGTGACACATGGATGAAACATACTTAATGTACTTTAACCCACTGACATTATCATTACTGATCTTCAAATTGTCCCATCTTTTGCTAGTGGCCTCCGACACAACCCTAGTCATCTTTGACAGCTTCCCTGCTATCTCTGTGAAGACATTCCAGGGTCCTCTTACTCATTTCCTGCCACAGACCACGAGCCAGCCACTTTAGAAGTTTTTATCTCTTACTTTGTTAAGATGGGAGAAGTAAAAGCAAGTTTATATGCTGATGGAAATGATCGAGTAGAAAGAGAGAAAAGTGGCAACGCAGGAGCAATATCCTCGAACAGGTGGGAGTGGACAGGATCTAAGGCACAAGTAGGGTACTCACTCAGACAGGCAGACCTTCAACTAAACAAGCAAAGCCAGGCCTACAGTCCAGGCCCAGGTATGGGGCAGGCAGCGGCGGGAGGCTGTGCAGCTCTCTTCAGACTGCTTAAGGCTTTGCACTGAAATGAGGAATGTCAGCAGCTGAGAGTGAAAAATGAGACAGTGGAAATTTGAAAGCTAAAGAAACATGAAAATCAGCAGAGTAAGAGAGGAGCTAGAGTGTGACTGTCCAGCAGCATCCAGATCCTCTTGAGAGCCGGGCAGAGTGGTGCCCACCTACAATCCCAGCACTCTGAGAGACTGAGGCAAGAGGACTGCAGGTTCCAGCCCGGTCTGGGGTACTTAGCAACTTAGTGAGATCCTGTTTCAAAATAAAAAAATAATAAAAGGCTGGGAATGCAGCTCAGTGCAAAGGCCCTGCCCAGCACCTCCACCACCACCGCCATCAGCACCACCACCATCAGAAAAGAAGCCGCTGGATCATGAATGTCAAGTGAGAGGCAGCAGCACAGCTCCCTCTAGCCACACCCGGCTGCACCAGTGTAGGCCTGAGCCCTGGAAAGCTGCATTTCACCTGGGTTGTTTTGAGTGGAGTAAGAAAGATGATGCATTGGCGTGCAGTGCTGACAATATATGAAAATGGCAATAAAGTGACCACCCAGGGGATTTATGCTGGGTAAGGAGGAAAGTGAGACAATACTAAGTTCATGACAGACGAATGGAAACAGACCCAATGAGAAACACAGCATGCTGTCCTCCCTTAGAAACAGGAAAAGAATGTGTGAGAATGTGCCATCACTTTTACTTTATAAGCAACACTTTAATGTATTCAAATATTTAAGCACATATTATGTGCTGAAGACACAAAGATGGGCAAAGACAGTCCTTACCCAGAGCTCCGAGGGTCACAGGGACAGAGTCACGTAAACATAACTGATGCAGTATAGGAAGCAAAATAATAGGGACGTGGGTGTGCACAGGAAGTCAGGCAGTTACAAAGGAGAAATTTCTCAAGAGGAGCAGAGGTCATAGGAAGGGAAACCTTACACTTAAGTATGGCATGACCCAGGGAAAGGGGAGAAGAAGATCATTTAGGGCAAAAGGTAGAGGCCAGAGCATGGTGTGTGCCCCAGGAACTTCTCAGAGAGGCTAGAGAGTCAGGCAAGATGAGATTACAAAATCTTACTAAGAAGCCTGGCAATGGGAAGGCACAGAAATGTTTAAATACAGGTCACCCCATGAAGTTTGCTTTTAGATGGGACACAGCAACAGCTGCTGAGAAAAGTGGATTTGAGATGACAAAGCAAAGGCAGAAAGGCCAGGTGGGAGGATGCAGCAGTCACCCAGGAGACAGAGGATGAGAGCCCAAGCCAGGGTGGGAGAGAAAAGCGACCACTGGAGAATGCAGGCTTCAAAGACTCTGCAGAACTCAACGAGCTAGGGGAGCCAAGGAGTTGGCCGGTAGGTAACTCCTGAGACAGTAAGGCCAACTCAGGACAATGGAGGAAGAACCAGCTTGGAAGGGGAAGGAGTTTTCACATGGATTGTTTGAGATGCTGGGAAACAGCCAGGCAGAAATATCTGGCTTTCAGTTACATGTACAAGTCAAAAGTTCAGTAGAGATTAGCAGAGAATTAGAGAAAAGTAAAAGTCAGTTCCCTCTTGAACATTATATTTTAAGATAATGGTCCCTAGGCCTAGTTGGGCATCAGATCACATAGGAAGCTTTTAAAATCCAAATTCCCTGACCCAAACCCAATTTAAAGAATCCTGTCTTCAAGACAGGCTATTTTCTTCTACAAATAGTTCCCAAATTGCGTAAAGGCTGGAGAGATTTTCAAACTAACAACCAAAGTTTGAGAGTCAGAGTGGATTCACATTCTAACCACAACCCATTAGCTTTGTGATTTTGCCCAAGTTATGTCCTCTCTATTAACCCCTCTGCCACCACCTGAAAAGAACTCTAAGGCCAAGTCTATTTACACGGAGGGTGGCCGTGAGAATGCACACAGCACACTCCCCCAGAACACAGGAACTGCTCCGTAATTAGCAGCTGTAATTCTCTTTTAAGGGGAAAGTCTCCTTGCGCTATATTAACATTCTGCATAGCGCTAACCACTTTTGAGGGGCGCTTTTTAAATGTAATTTGTCTTTATTCTCCCCCCACTCTAGACTTAGAAGATAACATTTCTGAGACACCCATCTGCCTGCTGTTCACTGCTCTAACCACAATGATCTACCAGGCACAGGTAAGCAGATGCTTCCTGAAATCAGGAATAAGTGACTAAGATTACAGGGGGAAAAAAAAACTTAAAAGGAAAACAATCAGTGGCTTTCTTATGTTTCAAAATCTCGATGTGTTTTTTTGTTACCCTCAGGTGTCAATATCAAAACTGCTCCAGTCTAACACTTTGTAGCAATTGTTTGAAATCACACAGTAGAACAGAGAAATGTTTATGTGTTAAACATTTTTATATGTATACACATATATACACACATGCAGACATACATGACCATAATTAGATTTATAATTTAAAAATACAGATGGAGAAAGAAGAATGGAAATGCACCAAATGCCAATGGTAATTATGTTGCAGAGTAACGAATAATTATTTTTCTAATAGAGTTGCACCATTTTAATAACAGCAACATTAATTTTCATGATTTTCAAAAAGCTACCAATCCAGTTCGTTGATCTCTTATTTGAGAACTATCTAAACATCCACTGAGTGGCAGGTGCTATTCTAGGGCCAAGGACACACGGTGTGATATACAATCCCATTCCTCAAGCCCCCACCCTAATAGGACAGACAGATGTGAGAAACCACCACCTACGTGCAAGGAGGTGAGAGAGGGCAGCAGTGAGTTCCTCGGGGTGGCAGGAAAGGGCCTGGAGTGCTGAGAATAGAGTTGGGCAGCAAAGAACACATTTCTGATCACCAGAACATCTGCCCTGTGCTGCCACTCTGCCTCACAGAACTGAGCCTTTCGTGGGAACAACTAGCACTTGGCTCTGTGATACTGTCTGAAATACCGTGTCCTGACTTTCCCAACTCCACACACAAATTTCTAGATCAGAAATATTCAGAATAGCAGTTGATAGTCACAGAGCACTGAATCTTCACACTTTAGTAAATACTGTTATTACCCCCTTTTTATGAGTGGGGGAATCACCTTTGGAAGTTAAAGAGCTTACCCAAGATCACACGGATAGTAAGAGTCAAAAGAAACATGAAAACCCAGTAGAACTAAAGCTATGCATTTTACCACAATGACATGATTCTACAGCAGCCTATAAAGCTTTGCACGAACTGTGCTTCTCAGGAGAAAACAGCTTCATTCCCCTTCTAATAACTCTTCATAGCAGGGGGGGAAGCTGATATCGATTTTAGCACCTTAATCTGAAAAAACTATATACATGGATTATTCTCCTTGAAATCAAAGTCACTTTAAGGTCATATCATTGGTGTCACAGAAGAACAGGGGGCAAGGCGATCAGCCGTGAAAAGCAGAAATGACAGGATAACAGTGACAGAGAAGAAACTTGCACGCTGGCCCACGGCTCATAAGCACAGGGGAAAGAAATTAAACCAGGAAGAGGGAAACTAACAATGGGTTTTGTGCCAGGAAAACAGCAAATGCACTTCTCAAGGAGTTCTGCTCACACTCACCCAGCAGGGCAGCCACTATGCCCACCAGCCCCGTGCCGGCCCCCAGCTCCACGGCAGAGCAGCCCCTGAGCTCCACAGCGCCCATCTCCAGGTACGTGGACAGAACGACAGCCTGAGTCAAAACACAGTGTGATTAGGATGCAGCCAGCAGCGCTCCAGGAGCCACCAAATTTCGGGTGGCTATACCCCAGCAGAAAAGACCATGCACACCCGCCCGGCTCTGTGATGCCAGTCCCAGTGTACCAATGTGCACAGGAACTTTGCACTGCAGCAGGGTGAGGTCCTAAGGCCATCACAGGCGCGCAGACCTGAAGCCCCTCACAGCAGCAGCGTGAGCCAGGGCCTGGTGAATCTGCGAAGCCTGAGCCCTGGCATATTTACACTAACGTCTACAAAACTACTAGGAAGAAATGACATGAACGACCCCTGTGATGTGTTTAAGGTGACGTCCGGCTCCCAAACCATGCTCAGATCAACACAGCCACAGCTGCCCCTGGAGGGAAAAGCAGAGCAAGGCCCAGGGGTCCCCCTGAGCTGCATCACTATCGTCGCCCCACAGGGCCCTTGCCCTACATCAGGAGCATCGCAGTGTGAGCCTGCCCAAAACATGATGCGTGCATTAGCATTTGCCTATGGTCCTATAACAAGAATTATATAATGTTGACATCATTTATTAGTTGTTTTTCACACTTTAATTGACAGTTCCTCTACTTGGTGAGCATTTAGGAAGCATCCCATTCCTCATTATCATTTATTTTTATTACTTATGGGAACAGTTTTCATGTAGTTACTTTGGAGTGGTTTCCTAGAACTAGTATTACTAAGTTTAATATATTAGTATTTTAAGTCGAGCGTGATGGAGCACGCCTGTAATCTCAGCACTCAGGAGGCTGAAGCAGGAGGATTGCCTGTGAGTTTGAAGTTAGCCTGGGCTACACAGTAAGTGCAAGCCCAGGCTGAACTACATACATAGCGAGACCTGGTCTCAAAAAAAAAAAAAAGAATATAATAGTATTTTTATTCCTAAATGTTTTCTGCCATCCCTAATATAATGTTAAGACTGTAAAACTGTATTTCTTCCAGTCACTGATTTAACATGAAGTGAGCCCTCATTCCCCAGAGTTCGAGGGTGGTAGGAGGGGCCAAGGACATCAGTCACCATCCTCAGACAGCCAGTAGGGCTAGAAGAGGTAGAAAAGCAATTATAATTTTACAACCCTTCTGCTACTGTGGAAAACTCAAAAACAAAACCATGACACACATTTTGGGGCTTTCTCAGTTACATATTCTTGGTACCATATTTTCAAAAGCCTAACAATGAGTCCCCAGAGCGGTCGGGGCTTTCCTGTCACCGCCTGCTTTCCTGTCACTCTTCTGTTACCCACGGGATAACAACTGAGTCAGTGACTCACCCTCCAAACGCAATGAACCTGAGGGAAGAAAAGGGGTGAGTGGGGAGCGCAAGGGGCGCAGGGGTGGTGAAATTTTTTAAAAATTGAGGTGGTGATGGTCGCATTACTCTGAATATACTTTTTTCAAAACCCACCGAATTTGTTTTTTTTTTTGTTTGGTTGGGTTTTTTTTGTGGGTACCGGGGGTCGACCTCAGGACCTTGCACGCCAGCAGGCGCCCGTGCCGCTGAGCGATATCACCGGCCCTTTTTTCGTATGTGGGTACCGGGAGTCGAACTCAGGACCTCGCGCTTGCCAGGCAGGTCCTTATGCCGCTGAGCCATCTCACCGGCCCTTGTGCATTTTAAATAGGTGAAGTGCATGGTACGCGAGTTACATTTCATGAAGCTGTTGTTTTCCTTTTTACAATAAAAGCCAGTCTTTGTTATAATTAAGTGTGGTCGTTTTCGGGGGACCTCTGGGGCTTACTTACCGCGTCCCAAACAACTGCTGCGACCCCCAGCTGCCTCCAGTCCTGCCGGACCCGGATGGTGTGGTTTGCAAAGGAGAAGGTGGCAAAGGGCTTGTGGAACGCCTGCAGCCCCAGGGCAGCGGCCTCTTCGTAGGGCACGAGGGCCATCGCGCCAGCCGGCCTCCGCTGAGACCCGTCCCGCCGGAGCAGCCCGGCGACACCCTGGCCAGAAACTGCCCGCCTCGTAACTCCAGACGATTAGGACTGTTTCACAAGTTCAGAGAAGACAAGACACGGGGTGAGGACCGGCGAACGCCTCCAGCAGCGCTCTCCCTCCAGCTGCGCCCGCGGGCGCCGACCACCCGCCCTCGCAGCCCGCAGCGCGCGCCGGCCGTCGTCCCCGCGCGGGTTCGGAGCCGCGCAGCGCCCCTCGCCGAGCCGCCCCGCGCCCCTCGCCGAGCCGCCCCGCGGGCCCTCCCCTGGGACCCCGGCCAGGCTCCCGGCGGACGCGGCACCGCGGCGGGCGGCCTCCGGGTCCCCGAACCCGCCCCGCGCCCCGAGCGCCGCCAGGTGCGCGCTTCCCTCCCGCGGCCCCCGAGCCCCGCGAACGCGGCGGGGGGAGCGACGCGAGGACCCCGGGCTCGAGGCGCCGCCACGCGGTACCCACGGCGGGCGGGAGGGCGGGCGCGGCTTCCGGCCTCCTGCGCCGCCCCGCGCCCGTGCGTCCTGCCTGCCCCGCCCTTCGTGCTTGCGGGCTTTCGCCTCTCAGCGCTAAAGGTGGAGGCGGCGGTGGGCTCCGGAGGAGGCGCGGCCGCCCGCTGGTCACCCGGAGCGCGCTGCGGCTCGGCGGGAATCCCGGTGCTAGCGCGGCGCGGCCGGAGGCTCCGGGGCCCTGGAGTCCGTGCTCGGGCGCCCGCCGCCGCCTCTCGGGGCCTGTGCCTGAGCCTCGGGGGCGCCGCGCTCCCGGCCTCGGCTCCCCCGGCCGGCAGGGGGCGCGCCCGGCCTCTCCGGACGCCTTCGCTCCCTCAGGAGGCGGGGCCTCTCCCTCCTCGTGTCTCTGCGTTGGTTTTCTCTCCCTTTTTTCTCTTAGTGCCTTCTTTCTCTGCTATGGCTCTGTGCCTGTCAACTTTCCTTTTCCTCTTTCTTTTTTTGAGACAGGATTTCACTATGCAGTGGAGGCTGGCCTTGAACTCACTTTGTAGCCCAGACTGGCCTCAAAGTCACAGTGATCCTCCTGAGTGCTGGGATAACAGGCGTGCACCACCACGCCTGGCCCTTTTTCTTACCCTTTGTAAAACCTTACACAGGAGAGGGAAATGTTCATTACCCTGATGTTATCAGTACAAGCAATGTCTGTTGAAATGTCACACTATTCCATTAATGTGTATAATTAGTAATATTAACTTTTTAAATATCCCTTTCTTCCTTTTCTCTTCTCTTTGGGGAGCCAGCATTAAGCACAAGAAAAGCGATGAGCTTTGGTTTCAGAGAAACCTTGAAAATTTAAGTTCTGCCTCTGACACTTTAAACTTTGAGTAGCTTCTAAACTGTGGTGAGGACCGCAGGCACCTCACCGTTAAGCCTGAGATAAGGAGTGTCCTTATGTCCTCACCTTGCTTCCCCGCTGTCCACCTTTGCAACTGAAATTATATGTATGTACGACTTTAAAACACCTCCCCAACCTCCAGCACTCTGCTAACATAGGACATTTGCCTTATTACATTTATTTACAATTATCTAGAAAAATGTTCACTTTTTCTTAGGCAATAGACGAGAAGGTCATTTAGACCTCCCAGTGGAAAAGCCCCACAGGCTCAAAAAGCAAAATAAAAAAACAAAAACAGAAACAAACCAGCTTGCACTGGGTATGGTTGCACACGTGTAATCCCAGCACTTGGGAGGCTGAGGCGGGAGGATTGGTGGGAGTTTGAGGCCAGCCTGGGCTACACACTGAGATCCTGTCTCAAAAAAAAAAAACAAAAAAACTTGCAACTTGTATAGCAGCGTGGACATTAAACTGACCTATTTTAAACAAACCAAAACACTCAGTAGTCCCCTAAGAATATTAATCCCTGAAAAAACGGGGGATATGGTAGATTATATATTATTTAAAATAGTCATCTATGGGCCCATCCCAGGCGTCCCTTCCGGAAGGAAGGCGGTCGAGGCAGCTGTTGAACGCAGCCTTGGTCGTGTCGCTTGGCCATCGGAACAGGGCGGAAGTGACACTTGCCTCCTTTGAGCAACAGCATGAGTAGAACTACTACATGAAACGTGAGCAAGAAGAAAACCTTCATTGTAACCGCTGGATTTGGGGGTTTTACAGCATTAGAAGCTGACAGAACATGTGTGGGAACAGCCATGAGATTTCTAAGGTGAAGTAGAATGTTTTAGCATGGACATTTAGCAGTTCAGAAAAGTAGGAGCTTTGCTTTTCAGAGATCTGCCTGGCTCATTCCACCTCCTCCATCCGTCTCCACGTGGGCTCCCAGTGTCAGCGTCTGCAGAAAATGACTCCACACCTTAATCGAACTGGGAGTCTGAGCAGTGAGACAGTATTTCTACTGACTCTCTTGCTGGGGAGATGCAAACAGTAGATTTACACTTTACATGATCTGTAAGTGATTCCAAAGCGCAGTTTAATCATATACAGCAATTCATAAAATTGTGCTTTCTCCTTCTAGGAAGGTGGACAGGGCTCGTTTCTCCAGCCCTCTCCTGGGCCCTTCCAACTAAAAAGGGAACTTGCTTGGGGATCTCCAGCTTGGGACTGCCTGTGCACCTTCAGAGCGCTGGGCTTTCATACCCACTCTGTCCGGGGAGCAGAACTGAACAGGGGTTAGAGTACAAGGAAATAGCTCCAGAGGCCTGGGGTTGACGGGAGTTCAGGGAATGCCACCCAAAGCGTGATGGTTTAGGATGCTGATTACTTTCGACTGAAGGCACCTGGAGTCCAGCAGATGCTGACCAAGGCTTTCTCTGAGCTACTCTCACATCTTTGGACAGAACGATTGTCATGGATTCTCCTCCCTGGGAAGCCCATGGACCAGTCAGGGTCGTATCCCAGGAGATATGCTAGAGGTCATTACCTCGTCCACACGGACTTGTCACGAGTAAGCACCTATTCTAATAGGTCCTCCTTGGGATACATTTCATTATTTTATATGAAAAAAAATTTCATCACAAAATTAGAGAATAAGAATAATATAGTGAGTATTACTATCTTCAAAGTAGTTACTCAGAGTATAAGACATAAAAGGTTCTCTCTTACAAAATAGAAACAGATAATAGCATAAAACTTACCGTCATGAACTAAGAGAAACTAGTAGTATAAATGAAACAAATTAGCATACATATTAAAATAGTTTTGAAACAGCGGACGGGGTAATTTAGGGAATTATTTGAACTCCCTGCTTCCTATTTATCTATTCATTCTCTCTCCCTCCCTCCATCCCTCCCTCTCTTTCTCCTTCCCTCCCTCCCTCTCTGATATTTGAGCTTGTGTATCTGACTTATATCACTTAACATTATGTTCTCCAGTTGCATCTATTTAGTTACGAATGCCTCAAGTTTATCTTTCTTTATGGCAGAGTAGTACTCCATGGTGTATAAATACCACACTTTTTATATCCATTCATCTGTTCATAGACATATACTGTACACTGTTTCCAACATCTAGCTATTATAAATTGTGCTGCTATAAACATGGATATGCAGGTATCTCTGTAATATAATGACTTTAACCCTTTGGAGAAGATACTTAAAAGAGGGATAGCTGGGTCAAAGGGAATTTCTACTTTTAGTTTTTTGAGAAATCTCCACACTGACTTCCATAGCAGTTGTACTAGTTTACATTCCCACCAACAGCGCAGAAGAGTTACTTTTTCCCTACATCCACACTCACATTTGTTATTATTAGATTTTTTGATGGTAGCCATTCTTTCTAGGGTAAGATAACATCTCAGTGTACTGTAGTTTTAATTTGCATTTTCCTGATAGCCAGCGACATTGAGCATTTTTCATGTACTTATTGGCCGTTTGTACTTCTGAGAAGCGTCTATTAATTTTGGTTGCCCATTTTCTGACTGGGCCTTTTATTTTGGGGAGTCAAGTCCTTTATATATTCTTGATTTTAGTCCTCTGTCTGAGGAATAGCTGACAAAGTTTTTCCCCTTCTGTAGGTTGTCTCTTCACTGTTGGTTGTTTCCTTTGCTGTGCAGAAGCTTTTTAATTCGATATGATCCATTTGTTGATTCTCGGTATTATTTCTTGTGCTACTGGGGTTCAGTTCAGAAAGTCCTTGCCTATGCCTATGTCTTCAAGAGTTATACCTATTTTATCTTCTAGAAGATTGTTTCTGTTTTAACATTTAGATCTTTGATCCTTTTTTTTTTTTTTTTGTGGATACCGGGGGTTCGACCTCAGGACCTCACATGTCAGCAGGCGCCCGTGCTGCTGAGCGATATCACCCGCCCTTTTTCGTATGTGGGTTCCGGGAGTCGAACTCGGGCCCTCGCACTTGCCAGGCAGGCGCTTATGACGCTGAGCCATCTCACTGGCCCCATCTTTGATCCATTTTGATGTTAGTTTAGTGCATAGTGAGAGAGATGGGTCTTGACTCAATCTTCTGCATGTGGATAGCCGGTTTTCCCAGCACCATTTACTAAAGAGGTTATCTTCCTCTAGTGTATGCTTTTAGCCCTTTGGTCAAGGATCAAATAGCTGTATGTGCCTGGGGTTGTTTCTCTTTCTTCTATTCTGTTCCATTGATCCACATGCCTGTTTTTGTTCCAGTACCATGCTGTTTTTATCACAGTAGCTTTATACTATAAGTTCAAGTCTGGGATTGTGATGCCACCTGCTTTGTTTTGTTACCCAGGTTTGCTTTTGCTATTCTAGGTCTCTTCTGGTTCTGTGTAAATTTTAGGATTGTTTTCTCTAGCTCTGTGAGAAATACCATTGCATTGGTATTTTGATTGGGATTGCATTAAATCTGTGTTTCAGTTTTGAAAATATAGCCATTTTGATTGTGTTGGTTTTGCCTATCCAGAAACAGGAGATATCTATTTTCTGATGTCCTCCTCAATTTCCTTTTCCAGAGTGATATAATTTTTGTTGTAGAGGTCTTTCACTTTTTTGCTGAGGTTAATACTTAAGCATTTAAGTTTTTTTATGCTATTGTAAATGGTATTGTTTTCCTAATTTCTCAGTGAGTTCATTATTGGTGTATAGAAATGCTATTTTTTGTGTGTATTTTTGTATCCTGCTACACTGCTGAACTTGGTTGGGATAACTTTCTTTACCTGAGAGATTTGATGTTTATAAGTCGGCATTTATACATGCATTTCCTCCCTGTCCCTCCCATAGCTGGTCATCACTACCTCCCCCAGCAAGCCCCAAGCCCCTCCTGCTTTGTATAGCTCAGGATGCTATATAATCCTCCAGACCTCACTGGATTTTAGGGGTATTCACTTTTCTTTCATGTGATTCCTGCATGTATATAATAAACCTGTATACTTTTTCTCCTGGTAATCTTTCTACTGTCCATTTACTTCATAGCTTCAATTATTGAACCTTCGGAGGGTAGAGGGAAAGTTCCCTCACCCCTTATAGCTTTTTACTTTTAGCTACCTGACTAAAATTGCCTTCCCCAGTCATATGACACCTCACTGGTATCACGATGGTAAAAGGGCAATTACTCTTCTGTCCTTCTTGTTTTCGGGAAGTAATCCATGTTTGAGGTCACAGTAGACGCAGTCAGCTTGGTACAACGTGATGCCTTCCTCCTCCTCCAACTCCCACCAGAGTGCATGCCCAAGCCTGGCTGGGCTCGGTAAATAATTCTCTCTGCAGAACGAGAATTCAGAGTGGCTGTTGGACATGTTTTATTACTTCCTGCTCAGCATCTAATTCCCATTTTCCTAGTGGCAGTTTTATAATGGTTAAGAGCCCAGTTTCTGGGGTCCAGATTCTGGGTCAACTCCCAGATCTGCAATTTACAAATGGTTCTCAACTCACAACATGTTTATATCTCAGTAAAAACCTCCCATCAGAAGTTGAAAATACACTGGATACCCTTGACCTAATGAACATCATCGCGTAGCACACAGAACGCGATGGTATCCACTGTTTCCCCTCAAGATCACAGGCCGACTGCAAGTGTGGCTCACTGCCCTGCCCAGTGTCAAAGGAGGATCGTACTGCATATGCCACGAGCCTGAGAAAGGAGCCAAGTTCAAGACTGGAAGTACGGTTCCCACTGGATGCATATCACTTTTGGACCATCATAAATTGGAGACTGTACTAGCTGTGAGAGAGTTTGTGTCTTAACTTCCCCATCTATAAAATAAGGATAATAGATGATTAGATCAATGAAGAAGATAATAACCTGAGATTAAAGTGAGTTATCTACTTAGAACCATTTCCAACAAATAGCAAATTCTACATGACACTTGCTGTTACTACTATGTATTGTGGTTGAGTTAAACTCAGCCCCAGCCCCATGACTAGGCACATGTCCAGGGTTGACCAAAAGCACATTCCTCCAATAGGTGGTTTAGAAGTGAACATGTGAACCAGGTGTGGTGACACGTGCCTATAGTCCCAGCACTCAGGAGGCTGAGGCAGGAGGACTGCCGCGAGTTCAAGGCCAGCCTGGGCTACACGATGAATTCAAAGCCAGCCTACACTACATAGCAAGAAAACAAAACAAAACAAACAGAAGAAGAAAAGGTGAACATGTGTCCAAAGCTAGACTTTACTGAAGCCTATCCTGAGACTTGCTAGACTCTTGCCCAATGAGCCCATTGGCGAAGGAGAGAAAGCTGGGGGTCCCATTGGTCATTTGGTTCAAAGAGGGCAGAACCAGCGGAGAATATAGCCAGCAAGGCACTGGTAGAGGGAGAGGCTGCTTCTGGTGGTGCCCTTTGACCATCTAGTCCCAGCTGGCCTAGAATTTCATGGTGTGGGCTGTTAAGTTGCCTAATTACCTTAAGCTCTTAGAGCTGTTGCTGCTGTTATTCCCTGCAGAAAAAAAACAACACGAATACATGCAGCCTGGCCTCTGGAACACAGATGAAAGTCACACCTGTGCAGGGCTGGCCTCGGGATGCGCTGAAAGTAGAGAAGCCAGTCTACAAAAATCAGATCCTCGCTTGGGGTGGAGCTGCCAGGTTTCCCAGTGATCTTGTCCTAAGCCTTTCCCGGCTGCAGCTGGACTCTTCGGTCCCCTAGGACACGGGGGTGATGTGATAAATTTCTCTTTCTCGCTTGATCTGGCGTCTTGCCTGTCACATGACACCAGAGCCTTAAGAAACACTATGTTGTTTGTTCATTTTTAGGAAGTAATGCAGATAGAATATAAACATTCCACAAATTCCTCATGCATGATTTGGTGGTGGCTAACTGGCGATCGTATCTGCGCAACAACCTGATCCAACAGAGAGATGCTGAGAAGACGCCAGGCTCCTCCACACACTCATTGTCAACAAATGACTGGAGTCTGCACAGACCTCCATAAATATTTATGAAGCGGAAGCATGATCTCTGGCTACATTTTCCTGTCCATTCTGAAACTCCTTGAGCTTTGGTTTCCTTATCTGTAAAGTAAGGTTGAGGATAATACCCACCTCACGATGTACATAAAAGCTTGTTGAACACTATAGCATACACTGTTAAGTAACAAGCCAACACACAAATTAACAAGCTTGGAGGAAAAAAAAAACCCAAAAAATGGATTTCACTCCTGGCTGTCCTTTCCTAGTTGTATAACTGACCACTGAATTAGCATTTCTGTGCCTCAATGTCCTCATCTGCAAAATGGGGATGTTACCAGACTCTGCCTCCTTGTCGTGAGGAGAGAGGTAGTTAACACACACTCAGAGCTTAGAATAGTGTGTAGCAGACCATAAGCTTTACTAAACATGAGCTGTTACCTGTTTCCTCCTCCCTTCTGCTACACCAGCCTTCTCCCAGTGAACAGGATCTGTAACCTGAGAAGCACACGTAACCCTTTCCTCCTCTCTAGTGCCATATTTTTCATCTGTTTAGTTTCCATCCCTGTGATCCCAGGTGGCTGTGGTGGCCAAGGTGCCCCTGCCCTCACTGTGAATCTTCAAAGGACAGGGAGCGCTCCAGAGAAGAAACCCAGAGCTCCCCCTCTTTTCCACCTTCACGTGGACGTCCTAGCTGGTCCAGGCACTGTGTGCCTCGGACTTCAGAACTGTGAAGGACTTACAGTATTTGCCTTTGGCTTATTTGTCTGAACTTGAAGATAGTTAATATGTTGCCGAGCCTTGCCCATCCTTCTTTTTCCTTCCTGAACTCTCCCTTTCTACTCTGCAGTGAATCCCAGGGTTTCCAGCCTGGCGACCGTTCCTGTCTGTGCGCATGGATCACCCATCCTGGAGGTTAAATCTCTGACTTGGTTCTAGGCAGCTGGGTGGGGGGCTCTGGGGTGCTCCTGGCCTCTGGTCAGTGCCCTGCCTGTGCCGATGGCCTGCCGCCCTCCTAAAATGCCCCTTGCCATCACCAGGCCTCGGTACTGAACGCACGGCTATGCCTTTGGTGGTGGGGAGGGCATTGCTGACAAGTTGATTACATCCAATTCAGTGACCTGCTGTATACTTTTTGTTATGGTATATCGTGCCTTGTTCCAGAAAGTATTCAAAGATGAAGTGTCATTATTATTTTTCTGAGACTGTCAATACTCTTACTCTGAAATTGGTCCATCAAAATAGGCTCAGAACCCAGACCAAATTATAAGTGCAGTTTGTTCGTGTCATTCAGTCATTTGATGGTGACCTCTCAAAGAGCGTCTGCTTTTGCCTGGAACAGTAGTGCAGCAATAGTTAGGACCCCCTTCCTTGAATCTTTGATTCAGCCGGGGCTCCAGCCCAGGAAATCTTTGCATTAATTCCCAGACTGCCATGCACAGGACCACAAACTGGATGGCTTAAAAAAATCTTCTTGCTCAGTTTTGGAAGTCTGAAGTCAAGGGGTCAGCAGGCCACGCTGGCTTCAGAGGTTCTAGGAAAGAATCCTTCCTTGGCTCGTGCAGCTGTCGGTGGCCCTGTGTGTTTTTTTGGCTGTGGCAGCGTAACCCCAGCCTCTGCCTCTGTCACCATGTGGCAGCCTTCTCCCTGGGTGTCTCTGTCTCCAAATCTCCCTCTCTCCACAGGTCGCCAGCCTCGGGGGTTAGGACCCACCCCAATCCGGCAGGACTCTATCTTTCCTTGGTTATATCTGCAGATAGGTAAAGATGATCTTCAAGGTTCAGTTCACAAGTTTTCTCCTTTATGATGATACAAAAGCAATGTGTACTCAGTAGAAACCATCCTGCTTGATTATACTACACGAAGTTAAAATGAGTTACCAGACAATTTCACCTGTAGTGAGTTTTAACCAAAGTGGCCAAAGTAAATCGACTAGACTTTTACTCTCCAATAAACAGAAACTTCGCTGATTGAACACTGTTCATAGCATGCAGGATTCACGTTCCCACTATTCTCGCCAAAGAAAAAAAAACAAAAAACAGAGTTGGGGGAAGAACAGAAAGTTGAGAAAATCTCTTCGAGTTTATTGTTGTTGTTCCTCTATGACTTGGTTTTTTAGAATTTTAACCCAGGTTACTATGACTGATGTTTTAAATGAATCTTTTGTTTGATGTTGTACAGTGATACTTTGGGTTTATGAACTTAATTTATTTTACAATTTAGGGGAAGATGGCTGCGTTTGCGTTTGTGTGGAGAAGATGGCCATGCTTGTGTTTGTCACCTGATGTGGCATTTGCAAAGGAAAGCAAAATTTGTCGAATTATACTACACTGTATGTAGTATAATATGCTTAAATCTCATTTTTAAAATAATATTGAGACACAGTCACCTTAAAAGATTTTTAACTGAGATCTTAATTATTATGTACTACAGGCTAAACTCTCAGAAAATGCATTGCCTGGAACTATCTGAACCCAGAAATTCTCATTCTTTTTGGCCTAGGGATCCATTACACTGTTTGAAATTACTAAGGACCCCAAAGAACATTGTGTAGAATAGACGTATTGAAATTTATTGTATTAGAAGTGTTAATTTTTAAGCAATTATAATTCAATAAACTGTAAGCTCATTTAAAAGTACTGAGCATAGCTCCATCATGTATTAATATCAGGGCAGTGACATCATCACATGTCAGGGACCCTCTGGGAAACTCCACAGAGGAGTGAAGAGGGACAAGAACACCTGAGTATTATTATAAAAATAAGCCAAGTGCGGTGGCCTGCACCTGTGGTCCCAGCTACTTGGAAGGCTGGGGCGGGAGGATCGCTTTGGCCTAGGAATTCAGAGACAGCCGGGGTGACATAGTGAGACTCCGTCTCTTCAAAAGGAGCCAGGGTTGCCCAGAGGCTGTGGCCTCTGTATTTGAGAACCACTAACCTAAACCGTTCCTTAATCCCCACAGTGAATGTAATCTTTATGTACCGTAATCGTGTTCCAATAGAAATTTTAAAATAAATTTTTTAAAAAAGATATGGGAAAAAACTGTTCCTTAACATTTTTACCAAAGCTATCTTCTCCATCTAAGCTACTGTTGTTCAGAAAATAAATTGTAAGAGTCCTTGGAAAACTCTGGGTATTTAACACTGAATATAAGCATCTACTTAATATGTTATCGATTTTCTTGTCATCTTTAACATGAAAGTAATACAACAAGCAATACACAGGATGTGTGCCGAGGGGCCTGGAGCCCTGTGTTCTAATCTCAGCTCTTAGCTGTGTGACCTTGAGTGAGTTACTTAACCTCTCCAAACCTCAGTGTCCTGTCTGTGAAATGAGCACAATACCTCTGTTTTCCTCACAGGTCTGAGTGAGAATTAAGTAATCTATGTAAAGGAAGACTAATTTCCCATACCTGCCACCTTTCAAATAACTTTTGACTTCATGCCCGGGCTCTGGACAATGGCATGTATGCCAAAGAACCCCCGGATGTAACCCCTTTCTCCCCATCTGCACACCCTCAGACGCAGCCAAGCTGAGGGAGCTCAATCCCTAAGTTGCTACTTGGAGGAACTGCTCAACTCACACCAGGTTATGCCTTGAGCAAGGAGTAAATCTGTATTGTGTCAAGCCACCGAGATTTGGGGGAAGTCTCTAAATTTAGAGGTGATATTTAAATAGAAATTTGAAAGATTAGAAGGTGTTATAGTTTATATCTTGATGTCCCCCCAAAGCCTCGTGCACCCACAGGTGGGGCTTTGGGGAGGTGACTGGATCATGGGTGTGATACCAGTGGATGGGTCCAGTGATGAGTTCGTTGCTAAATGTGATGTTGGGAGTGAAGCCTGGTCAGAGGAGGAGATGTGACCTGAAAGAATATCTCTCCCTTCTCCCTTGATCTCTCTCTCTGCTTCCTGTCCCCATGCTAGGAGCTCTTCCTCCTCCGCCAGGCCCCCCTGCCCTACCACCCTGCCTTGGAGCCAGCCAGCTATGGACTGAAACCCCTACAAATTGTGAGCCAGAATAAACCCCTCCTCCTTAGAATTATGGCTGTTGGACATTGGATCTCAGTGATGAGAAAGTAACTAAGACAGAAGGAAACACCCACCTCAAGTGCCAGGGGAAAGGCATTGCAAGCAAGGGAACAAAATATGCAAAACTTCCCCGGTAAAAGACAAAATGTCAACTGACCTGCTGCCGACAAGGAGGAACTGGCACAGGATAACCCTGCAGGGTCAAGGCATGCGGGACTGAACCCCCCAGAGTACTGAATCTCCCCGGTGGGTTATCCCTGTAGGAGAGGCATCCCTGCATCGTTACTATTCCGCTCCTCTGTGGCGGTGAGACTGGCTGCTCTGGATGGTGTTGAAGAGTGGTCCTGACCTGGGGAAATGAAAGAGCCTTATGGAATTAAGCTCAGGCTGCTGGGGAAGGATAACCCTATGTGCAGTGCTGCTACAACCATACTCGCCACCATCTTTCTTAACTTCATCCCTGGACTTGGTGCCTCCGCAGGACCTCACCGCATAGAGCACAGAATGAGATGACCGCCTGGTGCTACGCAGAAGGAATCCGAGGCCTCAACAACGCCACATGGGCTTCTCATTTTGCGGATGGAATCACGTTTGTGCACAGTTGCCTGACAACTGCTCCTGTGCCTGACTCTCTTGTTTGGCAACACAATAGAATCAGCAGCTTGGGAAGAAGGTTCCAGTTTTGTGTGCTGGTAGGTTCTGTCATCACATCTGGCTTTTAGGTGAAAAGTGCTGAATAAATATTTGTTGAGTGAGTGAATGAATGTTACCATGCACACCCATCACATCAAGATATCACCCACCACACTACAAGAGTCTTTAAATTCAAATACTTAGTAGACAGCCTGACTCAGTGGTGCTGTGTGATTCACAGTGGCTTTCGTCTTTTGCGTGTGTCTCACTAACCTGGAGTTCAACAGTATCCACCGGCGTGGCACATCAGGGCAAGAAACTATTGGCCATCTTTTCGTAATTCCAAGAAAAGGGAGGGAGCCATTTGCCTTTTCATGCTCTGCATGTTAATACATAAAATATCGATTCATTTTAAGTAAATCAGATCAAAAGATACCCTCAAAAAGAGAATAATAAGCTGCCAACTGAAAATGCTAGCATGTTGTTCCATAAGAACTCACACATTACAGCAGCGCCCCTTTCAATGACACAAGGCATTTGGAGTTGAAGTTTTCCCAATGAGATGTAAGGAAGTGGGAGAGGAATTACATGCAAATATGACCAGGGAGACACACTGCCAAGGGTGCTGGGAAGGAGGCAGCATCCCACTCCGGCAACCTCCGGACACCCACAACCCACAGATGTCTTTTGTCCCATGAAGAGTTGGCTTTCATGGTGGGTTTTTTTTTTTTTTTTTTAACTAATTTTGTTCTGTTGTCAACATTTAAAAGTGGAGAGGTGTCAGATAAAAACCAAGACCTCGGGGCTGGTGAGAAGGCTCAGTGGCTTAAGCGCCTGCCCGGCAAGCACGAGGGCCCGAGTTTGACTCCCGGAACCCACATACGAAAAAGGGGCCGGTGATATCGCTCAGCGGCACGGGTGCCTGTTGGCGCGCGAGGTCTTGAGGTCGACCCCCCGATACCCACAAAAAAAAAAAAAAAAACCAAGACCTCTGGATTTCTTTGAAAATTTTGATAAGTCTGGCCAAACTGGATCTACATGCTCACAGGTCAGCAAGGAGCTTGAGCGAGCTGGCCCTCCTCTCTTTGGGCAGTGTGCTGTCCCTTCAACCTCCCCCTTGCCCCCCCCCACCTGCATGGCCTTACCTGCACCACCTTATTCAATTACAGTCTGGTTGGAGCCTTGGGGGCAGCACCAGTACTATTCTCCCTTCTTCCCTGTGTCCTAAACACACTAGAAAATAATGCAATAGGTAAAGCCAAGGCCAAATACGCCTTTCATTTAGGGAGAGAGGAGGTTGGAGGGCATGGCTTCTGTCTGCAGACAGAAAGACCTGCAAATACCAGTTGGACTTCCCCAGCCAGGGTCCAGCAACCTGCAGCAGCAGGAGCCTACCATGTTATTTAATTCTTACTGCACAGAGCAGCAGAGGAAATTGCAGGTGCTTCCTATGGGCCTGCTCCCTGGAAAGATAGGACAAGACTGAGCTACACATCAGTTCACTGTTCCCAGGCAGAGAGGCCTGGGGGCGACACCCAGCAAGGAGCAAGACCACTGCACATTAACCTGGGCCTCCTAACTCTGGAGTTGATGAAGGTGAAGGCAGATTTCTTTAACATAACAAACCAAGAACACCCAGTGCCCACCTTATGGTCATTGTGATTTACTTCAAGGGGTCTTTTAGCTCAAGAAAATATGTAACTGTAATCACATTCAGCTATCATGGAAACACATTTCTAGAAAGAAGCGGAATCAACCATCTACTCAGGTCTATAGACTGGAATGAAAAGCACTGAAAGCAAAGGCAAGAAAATAAAAAGCTAAAAAGGGAAAGGAAATCCAAGATAGATGCTAAATTCAGGAAAGGGCCCAAGTTCAGACTGGTGATTGCTTGGAGTCTGACAGCCCAAGCTAAGCTAAAGTCACCATGCTTTGAGCACCTGCTAGGTCCTTCACGTGTGTGAATCTGCGGAGTAGGTAATGTTATCCCACCTTTCCAGGCGAGAAAATCAAGGCCAGGCCTGATTCCCAAAGGCCAGTGGAGGGAGTTCAGACTCAGGCTCACTGTCTGAGAAACCCTTCCCCCTCCCAGCCTGTAGTTCCACCCAACCATAAGGGACTTTCCTGAGAGCAAGTGCAGCCAGAAACCCAGGAGGGGACCAGGATCAGCTCACTTAAAGGGCAGCAGGTCTAAAGCAAGGGCCAGCTTGGCCTGCAAAAGTCTAGGCTGGCCCTGCCCCTGGCAAGCTGGGGCATCATAGCCTCTTCCTGCCAATGAGCGCTCACTTGTGTCTTTGTGTTCACACCCTGCCTGAAGTGTTACAACCTGACCCTTCCTGGCTGTAGTCCGCCCACTCACCACTCCACCTCAGAGCAACACCCAGTCGCCAAAGGAAGGTAGGAAGGTGGAGGAAGGGTGCAGCTCCAGGGAAACTGACTTCAAAAGACGCCGCATGACCTCTCTGGCTATCAGCACCAAGGCTTCCAGAAAAACAGGAGAGTTATGTGGAAGGAGAACTTTCTGGAAGAGGTTTCCTTGACTTCTGGGGCAGTTGTGATGCCACAGGTGGGCAAACCAAATGACAACTGCATAGGGTCACGTTCACTACTTGGTAGTTCTCTAAGAGAGCAGCTAGTTGAAATTCCTTCATAGGAAATGTTTGCAAGAGGAACATATGGAGAATTAAAGAGGAACTAAATATAAACCTGCATTTACAGAAATGAGTCAGGAGCAAAGAAAATTTGAACAGAAAGGGCTGGATAGAGAAGCTTTCTCCCAAGACAGGTTTTTGAGTGTGTGTATGTGAATTTCTAGAACATTCAAGTTACTTATAATGAACAATGAAAATTTTAAAAATCATCTGATGCCAAAAATAATTCTTTTTTTTTGTTTTATGGAAAAAAGGTAAAACAATTTCATAACAAAATATTAAGAGAATAACAATAGTTAATACATTGCATATTATCATCTTCAAAGTAGTTACTTAGAGTATAAGATGTGGGCATAAAAAATTCTCCAATCAATATTGGCACAGACCTTCCTTTTCAATGAACTAATAGACATTAATAGTATAGCTAACTTGCATTTTTCTCCCTTTTCCCTTCTTTCCCTTCCCCTTCCCCCATCCTAGTTCCTTTCTCCTTTTAAACAATTTCTTCCCATTTCTCAATATCTATTGTACATTTTAGACCTTATTTACTCTTTCAGTTTCTCACACCAGGGAAGCAATACAGTGTTTACACATGTAAGTCTGATTTATTTCACTTATGAGTATGGTCAAGTTGCATCCATTTACCTATAAAAGTCTCAAGTTTATCATTCTTTATGGCTGAGTAGTACTCCGTTGTATAAAAATACCACATCTTTTTTATCCATTCCTTGGTTGATGGGCATTTGGGTTGTTTCCAAAATTTAGCTATTATAAATTGTGCTGCTATAAACATGAGTGCACATATATTGCTGTGGTATGATGTTTTTAATTCTTCTGGGAAAATACCGAGAAGGGGAATAGGTGGGTCGAATGGGACCTCTAATCCTAGCTTTTTGAGGAATTTCCATATTGATTTCCACAGTGGTTGCACCAGTCTGCACTACCATCAACAGTGGAGAAGGGTTCCTTTTTCACTGCAGCCCCTCCAGCATTTGTTATTGGTTGATTTCTTGATGATAGCCATTCTTTTTAGAGTGAGATGGAATCTCAGTGTTGTTTTAATTTGCATCTCTTGAATAACCAGTGATGTTGAACAATTTTTCACATATTTATTTGCCATTTGTATTTCTTAATCTGAGAATTATATATTCATCTCAAATGCCCTTTTTTTTTTTTTTTTTGTGGGTACCAGGGGTCGACCTCAGGACCTCATGCGCCAGCAGGCGCCCGTGCCGCTCAGTGATATCACCGGCCCTTTTTTCATATGTGGGTACCGGGAGTCAAACTTGGGCCCTCGCGCTTGCCAGGCAGACGCGTACACCGCTGAGCCATCTCACCGGCCCTCAAATGCCCATTTTTGAATTGGGTCTTTGAATTTGGGAGGGTCTGAGTTTTTTCAATTCTTTATATGTTCTATATAGAAGTCCTTTGTCTGAGGGGCAACTGAAATTTTTCCTACTCTGTGGGTTGTCTTTTCATTCTGTTGGTGATTTCTTTTGATGTGCAAAAGCTTTTTAATAAGATGAGATCCCAGTTGTTGATTCTTTGAAGTACTTCCTGTGCCATTTGGGGTTTGTTCATGAACTCTGCCTACACCTATGTCTTCAAGATTTCTACCTACTTTCTCTTCCAGTAGATTTAGTGTTTCTGTTTTAATATTTAGATCTTTGATCCATTTTGACTTTAGTTTAGTGCATGGTGATGGACATGGGTATAGTTTTAGTCTTTGGCATGTGGAAAGCCAGTTTTTCTAGCACCATTTATTTATTTATTTTTTTATTTTTATTTTAAAGAGAAGAAAAAACAAAACAAATCAAAAAAAGAACAAATTTTCAAAACAACATAACATGAGGGTAGCAATGGTCAATGCATTACGTATTATTATCTTTAAGTTAGTTATTCAGGATACCAGACATTAGCATTCAATTGTCCAAACATTATTGGCTCAAACCTTACTCTTCAATGAACTAAGTAAAATTGGTAGTGTATCTATCTTAACCATCTTATATATATATACAATTTTTTTTCCCTTTCCCTTCTTTCTTTTCCCTATTCCAGTCTCTCTTTCTTATTGACCAGTTTCTTTTTGATTCACCGTGTCTATTGTACATTTTGGATCTTATTTACTCTTTCAGTTTCTCATACTAGAGAGACAATACGATGCTTACACATGTCTAGCACCATTTATTAAAGAGGCTATCTTTCTTCCAGTGAAGATGTTTGGCCCCTTTGTCAAAGATAAGGTGGTTGAGTGTGTTTGTAGTTGTGCTGCATCTTCTAATCTATTCCACTGATCCTCAGGCCTGTTTTTTTGCCAGTACCATGCTGATTTTATCACAGTAGCTTTGCAGTATAATTTCAAGGCAGGGATTGTGATGCCTTCTGCCTTGCCTTTGTTCTGTAGAGTATCATGTCATCTGTGAATAATGATAATTTAACTTTTTCTTTCCTATCCTTATTCCTTTTATTTCTCTCTCTTGTCTAATTGCTCTGGCTAATGTTTCCAGAACTATATTGAATAGGAGTGGTGACAGTGGATGTCCTTGTCTTGTTCCTGATTTTAGAGTGAAAGCTTTCAGTTTTTGTCCATTTAGTATGATGTTGGCTGTTGTTTGTCATAGATGGCTTTTATCAGGTTGAGGTAAAGACCATCTATTCCAATTTTCTGTAGGGTTTTTATCATGAATGAGTGTTGGATTTTGTCAAAAGCTTTTTCTGCATCTATCGAGATGATCATGTGATTTTTGTCTTTGGCTCTGTTGATATGGTGTATTACACTTATTGATTTGCATATGTTGAACCATCCCTGCATTCCTGGGATGAATACCACTTGGTCATGGTGTATAATCTTCTAGATGATTTGCTACATTCTGTTTGCTCGTATCTTATTGAGGATTTTTGCATCTATGTTCCTTAGGGAGATTGGCCTGTAGTTCTCTTTTTTGGTTGGGTCTTTCTCTGGTTTTGGTATCAGAGTAATACTTGCCTCCAGGAATGAGTTAGGGAGTATTGTTTCCCTTTCAATTTCATTAAAGAGTTTGAGGAGTATTGGCATTAAATCTTCTCTAAATTTCTTGTAGAATTCAGCAGTAAATCCATCAGAACCTGGGGTTTTCTTTGTTGGTAAGTTTTTAATTACATTTTCAATTTCATTAACTGACACTGGGTCATTCAGAATTTTTGTGTCTTCTAGATTTAGCTTTGGTAATTCATACATATCTAGGAATCTGTCCATTTCTTCAGTGTTTTCTATCCTATGTGAGTAAAGATTCTTGAAGTAGGTATTGATGATCTTCTGAATTTCCACAGGATCTGTAGTGATTTCACCCTTTTCACTCCTCATCGCATGAATTGGAGTTTTTTCTTTCCTTTTTTTGATATGATTGGCTAGGAGTTTATGAATTTTACTTATTTTTTCAAAGAACCAGCTCTTCAATTCATTAATTCTTTGCATTGTTTTCTTAGACTCAATTGTGTTAATTTCTGCTGTGATCTTTATAATTTCCTCCCTTGTATGGGATTTGGGCTTGATTTGCTCTTCTTTTTCTAAAAGCTTGAGGTGTACCACTAGGTTGTTTATTTGTGCTTGTTCTGTTTTCCGATGTGAGAATTCACTGCTATAAATTTCCCTCTTAGGACTGCTTTCATTGAGTCCCACAGGTTCCAGTATGTTGTATCTGCATTTCATTTAATTGTAGATATTGTTTAATTTCTTCTTTAATTTCATCTGTGACCCATTGGTTGTTCACAGGAGGGTGTTATTTAATTTCCATGTGTTTATAGAGTTTTTGCAGTTTCTTTTGTCATTAATTTCCAATTTAATTGCACTATGGTCAGATAATATGCATGGGATGATTTTAATTCCTTTGCATTTACTTAAGCATCTTCTGTGGTCTAGTATATACTCTATTTTAGAGAACTTCCCATGTGCAGCTGAGAAGAATGTATATTCTGATGTTGTTGGGTGGAACATTCTGTAAATGTTACTACTAAGTCCATTTGTTCACAGGTTTGGTTCAGTTCTGATATTTCTTTGCTGGTTTTTTGTCTAGTTGATCTATCTCTTTGTGATAATGGGGTATTAAGTTTCCCCATTACCATTTTCAAGTCTATTAATATTTGTCTTATATAGTTGGGTGCTCCCGTATTTGGTGCATATATATTTATGATTGTTATATCTTCCTCTTGAAGTCTTCCCCTAACAGGTATGTGGTGACCTTCTTTATCTCTTTTGATCATTCTTGGCTTGAGGTTCACATTGTATGGAAACAGAATAGCTACCCCTGCTTTTTTCTGGATTCCTGTTGCATGGAGTATTGTTTTTCATCCTTTGACTTTCCGTCTATGAATTTCTTTTGGAGTTATATGTATTCCTTGTATACAGCATATTGTTGGTTCTTGTTTCTTGATCCATTCTGCCAGTCTGTTTCTTTTGGTTGATGGATTGATGCCATTTACATTGATGGTTATAACTGATATGTATTGGCTTATCTTTGTCATGTAATTTTCCTGCTGTTGGTTCCCTGCTTTTCCCCTCTGTTTAATTGCTTTCCATGCCTGGTGGTTTCTTTCTGTTGTTGTTCTTGGAATTGTGGCTATTTTTACCTCTGTGTAGAATATCTTTCTTTCTAGAAACTCTTTGTAGGGTTGGTTTGGTGATCATGAATTTTTTCAGTTGTTCTTTGTCATGTAAGTATCTTATTTCTCCATCAATTTTGAAAGATACTTTTGCAGGATACATCAATCTGGGCTGGAAGTTGTTTTCTTTCAGGACTTGAAATACTTCACTCCAAGCTCTTCTTGACTTCAGGGTTTGTGTTGAGAAGTCAGCCATGATTCTGATGGTCTTTCTTTTATAGGTGATCTGTTTCTTTTCTCTAACAGCTTTTGATATTCTGTTCTTAATATTCTGTTTTGCAATCTTGATTATTATATGTCTGGGTGTGGATTTATTTTGGTTATGGCTATTTGGAGTTCTATATGCTTCACTTATCTGTATGTCAGATTCTATTCCCATGCTTGGGAAATGTTCTGCTATTACTTCTGCAAATAGTTTTTTATGTCATTTTTGTTGACTCCTGCTTTTTCATTGACACCTATCAGTCTTATATTGTTTTTCTTTACATCGTCTTGCAGCTGTTGAATTGTTATTTCCTGATCCCTTGTTATTTTTAAGAGATCTTTCCTTTCATGATCGCTAGCCATGATCCTGTCTTCAAGGTCTGAGAGTCTGTCTTCAGTTTTGTTCAAGTGGTTTTGCCAGCTTTCAATGGAATTTTTAATTTCCTGGATATCTGTTTGAATCTGTTTCATGCATTCTATTTATTTCCTATATTGTTCATACAAGGTTTCCATCATTTTTCCTATGCTCCTCTATTTTTTTTATCTATGTCTACTCTAGATTTGCTGAGCAATTCCTTCATTATGGTTGTCATTTCTTTCTTTACCTGAGAGATTATTTCTGATCTGATTTCCTCGACAGCCTCCTAGATTTGTTTCTTTACTTCGGTTGCTATCAGTTCAGAAATTTCAGGTGTGTGTCTTCCGTTTTCCTCTATCTCGATGTCCATCAAAAATAATTCTGATGCCAGTATCATTATAGAAGTATCCTAGACTGTATCCACCAATTTCATTAGAAATGAGCAATTCATTGCGTTATGGTCTTGGAAATGATCGAATAGATTTTTCTAATACATGTTTGGTTTTTTTTTTTTTTTTTTTTTTGTGTGTGTGTGGGTACTGGGGGTTGAACTCAGGACCTCACGCGTCAGCAGGCGCCTGTGCCACTGAGCGATATCTCCGGCCCTTTTTTCGTATGTGGGTACCGGGAGTCGAACTCAGGACCTCACGCTTGCCAGGCAGGCACTTATGCTGCTGAGCCATCTCACCAGTCCTCTAATACATGTTTTAAGGTTAAGATTTGTTTTTAAAAAGTAATTCTAAGAAAAATTTCTACGCATCATTAATGGTGAAAAAAAAAAGGTAATCTTTAAAGCTAGGACAAAACAAAGCATGAAAGAAATTCTCATGGCCTAAAAAAACAGAAAAAGAAATGAATAAACATTTTATAAGCAGCAACTTAATGCAAGGTAGTTGGTGAATTTGTTCTCACTTGATTTTCATAATACATTAGTCCCCACCTATTTTCGGGGTCTCTGTTCCAGGACCTTTAGTGAATACCTGAAACTGGATAGTGCCAAGCCCAATATAGACTATGCTTTTCTTGTGGACACATACTTGTGATAAAACTGGAATTTATTGATTAGACACAAAGAGATTAACAATAACTAAAAATAAAATAGAAGGATAACAATAACAATGAAAGTTACATAAATGTGATGATATATGAGTCTAAATATAATATTTTCACCTAACTAAAAAGGAGTGTTTTATGACTTCCCTTTAACATATGCAAATGACTAGCATCACTGCTCTTGCAATCTGGGGCATCTTTATATATCTTTTATATAAAGATAAATGGTTACTTGAACCCAAGCATTACAATACTGTGATACTGTATCCGAAGACCTAGATGGCTACTAAATGATTAATAGGCAGGTAGTATAAGATAGTGTGGATATACAAGACAAGTGGGTGATTCACATCCTGGGCAGAGTGGAGAGAGATAGAGCAAGATTTCCCCTAATTACTCCAAATAGCAAATAATTTAAAACTTCTGTATTTTTCTGAAAATTTCCATTTAATTTTTTTTTTTTGTGGGTACCAGGGGTCGACCTCAGGACCTCGTGTGCCAGTAGGCGCCCATGCTGCTGAGCGATATCACCGGCCCTCTTTTCGTATGTGGGTTCCGGGAGTCGAACTCGGGCCCTCGCGCTTGCCAGGCAGGCGCTTACGCCACTGAGCCATCTCACCGGCCCCCATTTAATATTTTCGAAGCATGGTTGATAAAGGATACCTGAAAGCCGAACTGTGGATAAAGAGAGACTACTGTTCTACCATAAGGTGTGGACGTGCTAATCCCCTCTTTCAATTTACACCATAAATGTCAATGCCAGAGACCCTGCTGCTATTACCTGGTAGGCTGATGGTCCAAAGCTAGTGCAAATCCCATTGCTCATTCCAAATTCCTTTCAAATACAGCAAGATTTTTCAGGGTGGTACCAGCGGACCTTGGTTCTGACCTTCTTAATCCCCACCCCAAGTTTTCTTTTTTTTTTTTTTTTTTGTGGGTACCGGGGGGTCGACCTCAGGACCTTGCGCGCCAGCAGGCGCCCGTGTCGCTGAGCGATATCACCGGCCCTTTTTTCGTATGTGGGTTCCGGGAGTTGAACTCGGGCCCTCGCGCTTGCCAGGCAGGCGCTTACGCCTGCTGAGCCATCTCACCGGCCCCCCCACCCCAAGTTTTCAACCAAAATCTTTTGAAATATTTTCCTTCTTTGGGAAAAGATATTACCACAAGAATGCTTGGTAATAAATGCATTTGTATATTATTGCTGTTATTTTAGTTTAGGTTTCTACATTATTTCACATGCACATTTCTATTTAGAGACCTCACACATTTACACAGTGTGATGTGATATAAATATTTTACTCAGTGGTTTCATCATGAAGCAAAATCTAATAGCATGGGAGGTCCTGACGAGGCTACCTTGTAGGTTGCCTCAAGAGCAGGTAGTTTGGGCCGATCACAAAACAGCCCTTTTATTCCCTGAGCAGCCTCAAGTGATGGCCCCTGGAACTCAGACAGACTCTCTCCTTTCTAAATCAATGGTCAAGGAAGAAAATTACAGAAGACATATTTTACTTTTGCCTCATACTCCATGAGGACATGTAAAAGTAACTTAAATAGAACTTTCGTGAATTGGTATTACCCACGCTACTACTATAACTGCTACAATAAGGTACTCTAATTTTTATTTTCTGTTTATTTCATTTTTGGAAATGTGGCTGTGACTCAGGAAATTGATTTTGATTTTTATGACTACTGGATCCCCCCAAATAGGTCTAAATTGCAAATCATTATTAATTTAGTTGCTTTCAAAAACTATGGATTTATACCTAGAAAAATTTCTCAAAAACAAATGTATATGAATTCACTAACATGTTTTGTAGGAAACAGTTTGATGGTACAATAAGCCAGCCAGATATATCAAACAATCTAGGTACAGAGATAAATCACAAGAAAATGTTTCTGAACTCCATGGGGAACTTGTTTATTAAGACAGAAAAAATAAATAAATAAAATGGGTTAATGAGGTTAAAAATAAGTACTCTAGGGGCCGATGAGATGGCTCAGTGACGTAAGCGCCTGCCTGGCAAGCGCAAGGTCCTGAGTTCAACTCCCGGTACCCACATAAAGGAAAAAAGGGCTGGTGATATCATTCAGCGGCACAAGCGCCTGCTTGCATGCGAGGTCCTGAGGTCGACCCCCGGTACCCACAAAAAAAAAAAGTACCCTAAGAGGAGATTAGAGATTGCTTCCAACAAAAGCTGTATGCAGAAAGAAAGGAAAGAGAGGAGAGAAAGAGAAAAGAAAGAAAAAGAAAAAAAGAGTCACATTTCTGGTTACTTTATTTCCCCCCTCTAACCTCTAAGCTTTAGATTCTGGTTTTCTAATGCAATATTCAATCAGACTGAGCTAGCCTGAAGTTTGATTTGGAAGGCTGATAACCCAATCTTTTTTGGCCTGATGACATTTTGAGTTTGGGACTAATGGATATCTCCCTTGTTTACAATTTAGCCCAACTTCAAACATAATACCAGCAATAACAACATTTCGCTTTACAATGAAAATCTAATTGGAGTGCGAATTGAAATACTAGCATGATGTTTTTAAGGTTCACCCAACTATCTGACAATCAAAAAGAAATATCTTTCATCCTGCCGTTGTTGTTCACAGTTATGCCATCTGGTTTATATAACCAGAAGAAAACTTGGCATCTGTGTTCAACCAGGATGACCATCAGTTCTCAAAACATCTTATTTTCTCTTTGCCAAAAACAAAGTGACAACTGATCTCGAAGTATAAGTACTCATCGTGTAAAACATGAGGAGGAGGAATTTTGTTGAGTAATACTCTGCAAAAATAAGCCTGGAGGTGTTTTGGTGTCATCACATATCTCAGGCTATGTTCTAGCGGTACAACTAATTCATGTTTGTGTTTGTCTCTGATTTTTTTTTTTATCAATTTAATAAACACTTTTTGACAGTCTGCTATATGAGATGCGATGTGCCAGGCACTGAAAGGATACTGAGTGTGGGTTCCCCCAGGGTTGGGACTGATTTGAGGGGGAAATTCAGGCTCGAGGGCACCACAGTGGTTGTCTGGCCCAAGTTAAAGGCTGCTGGAGAAATCTTCGTGTCTCAGGAAAGTCTTAGTAAGCACCTAACATATATCAGATTTTGTGGATACAAAGATTTATTGACCTACAGTATGCTTCAATACCCACTTACTTGTAGACTACATAAAGAATGTTTTTCATACTTGTTGGAATCTGGCATACTTAATTCAGGTGTCTGGAAAAAATGTATATAGTACAGCAGGAAGATATAACAAATATAAAGCCCAAGAGCAATCTGGTCAAAATGAAGCTCAGGGATTACACACATCTCCAAGCAAAGATTCTGAAGCCATGGCTAATATTCCAGTAATGGTGGATGAAGTTGCTTGATAATTGAGACCAATAAATGACAGATTTTTCCAGATATGACATTTGATTCAGGAAGACATACAAGAGCCATTCTTCAGAAGGAATCAGATATTACTCTGTATGCCTGAGACAGAGACCTGACAGCTTATGCAATCACCGAAGAGCTTTCAGAATTATATCCTAAACATGTGTGAGCAATGCTAGCCCACGCAGCCAGGCAGAAGCCTTACCAATGAAAGCTGGAGCCTCTGGGGACTTTGACGGAGTTCTTTTGGATCTTGGATATTCCCGCATGCAACCTGATGCTCCTGAAAGAGGTTTTTCCCCTCGGAAGGACCACCCCTTGGACAAAAGGATGGACAGTGGCTGATACTGTGAACACCTTAGATCGACAGGCAGCTGCATCCATCCTGAGAAAATACAGGGGGGAGAAACATGCCAAGAAAATCTCACAAGCAGTTGTTCAGTACAGAGCATTCACCCCATCACCAGAACCCAGCGGCTTGCCAGCACTGCTGTGGGGGCATTTTCTCCCCTGCCATTTATGCACGGAAAGATCTGCTTCAATGATCCACCCATATTGCTACCAAGACTTCGCAAGCTCTTTGCATATTTGTGAACAAGGAGCTCAGTGACACAGGGCTGAAGACAGCTCCGAAGTTTCTGAGACCCAGCAGTCACCTCATTGCCATCCTCTTTCACGCGTTATAGGATCGAATCATTTAATGATTTTTGCTTGGGATAAGCATGTTGGAAAGGTTTAACCTGTGTGTCCGCAGAAGATGATACAAACGTCATATTTGGGTCCAGATCATGAAAACAAGGAAGGAATCTCTATAAAATCTCCTTTAATGTGGGAATCGATGGACAAAAAGGCCTTTACCCCACAAGGCCAGGATGTACAAGGTAACCCCAAAGGGTGCACGGCCAACCTGAGAGCAGCTACCAAATTATGAGAAACTTATCATAGTGTGATCTTCACATTTTCCTTTCGTCTCTCTGTTTCTTCAATGTGATGTTTCTGAACACCATAATACAACTTAGAGTGTGGGGCAATGTGGAAATTGATGGTGTCTGCCGATAGCGTTATTGTTTTCTTAGAAGAAACTGTACGAAAACTTAGCACGACACTGAAATTTCAAGTAGGAAGCAACGGCATCTCCAAACTGGGAAGATCTGTTTGTCTTTGCATGACATTTGACTTTTGAGATGAAATCCTTTCTCTAATGAAGAAATAATAAAATATAATATTTTGTGTTTATCTAAATAAATATGTAAACTTAAGCTGTCAAAGAGAAAGAAATTATGATCATATCTGCATGCCCAAATTCTGAATTGAAATGTTCACATTTGCAAAAGGCTTTCTGCGGATCAAAAAAAAATTAATGATGATCACTAAATAAACTTTAATTTTCCTAGTTGTGAGTAATTAATTGGTATAGCTTTCTCAAATATAGGCTTTTTACAAGTTTTACTTTTCAAATATTTTAAAATGCATTATACTGATGAATTTCACTTCTGAAATTATAGTTTATTATTTTAAAGAGATTTTTTTCATTATGATAAAGGCTATTTTTTCATGTATCACAAAGTAAAAAATGTAAAATTGTCCTAACAGCCGTCATAGAGAATTGTTTCACAGAACTTATATTTAATGACAGTTGTGTCTATTTTAAGAACACTCAGAAAGCCTTTAATAAATAATATATTGTTTGAATCCTGCATCATTAATTGAACTATTCAAAAGAATTCAGAGTCTATTTGAAAGAGAAAACTACCTGATTTATTCAATACATTAAAATTAATGTTCCCTTAATGTTTTTACTTAAGTATCATCACTGGAATCAATATAAAAAGTTTATTTAGGGCCGGTGAGATGGCTCAGCAGCATAAGCGCCTGCCTGACAAGTGCAAGGACCCGAGTTCGACTCCCGGAACCCACATATGAAAAAGGGGCCGGTGATATCGCTCAGCGGCACGGGCGCCTGCTGGCGTGCGAGGTCCTGAGGTCGACCCCCGGTACCCACAAAAAAAAAAAAAAAAAAAAAAAAAGTTTATTCAGGACTTGATAGAGGATTCTTTAACAAACTGATGATATTGATTCATAATTCCAGCGTTAACTTTTTATATATGCACATCCAATTTATTCATTATTCAGCAAGTTCTGAATTTGTCATTAGAGAAATAAAGGTAAGTTGTGGTACACATACGTCATAGTACCTGTCCTGTGGAGCTAATAGTCCAGCAGAGGAGGAGGATATTTGTTAAATAGTCACAAAACCCAGGATAAAATGCACAAAGTGGTAAATGCTGTGAAGAAGTACCGGTAACATGGGCGTTATGAGCGTCTAGTAGGGATTTAATCTGTTGAAGGAGACCAGGTTTGAGAACGTGATACTAGAACTGCAGTTTGAAGAATGGGTAGGGGATAATGAAAGGGGTCGTGGGGGGCGATTAAAGATATATGGATATCCTCATGAGTAGTTATTCTTGAAGTAGTTGCACTGTTAACTTGCTCAGGACACTATTTCTTCAAATGCAGAATACTTCATATTCTCAATTCTGATTACAAGTGAATGAAAAAAATATGTTGATATATAGAGAGATATATCTGATACATCTATAGGTCCGTAGATACAGACAGATACGTTGTAAGGAGCATGATGAAATGCATAAGTGTTACATAGTTAACTCTGGAAGATGGTTTTGGGAAAGTCAAACAATACACATAGAAAATAAAAACTATTTTTTCCAATGCGGGGAAAACCAAGTTATATTAGTCAGGAAAATGACTCTTCGTAAGGAATAAAGCATTACGTTCCAATGGCTTAACCCGCTGGATGTTTATTCCACTCAACACACAGCAAGGCTGCCCTAGAGCAGCTCTGGCGGCGGGAGGAGCAGCGCGGCTGCGCGAGGCCGCCCAGCGCCTCTTCTAACAAAAAAGCGGAAGCAGAGGAGAAAACGGGAGCAAAGAGAAAACGGGCCGAAGTGGCTAATCAAGGAGGCAGCCGGGGGTATAGCTCAGCGGCACGAGTGTCTGCCTGGCAAGCGTAAGGTCCTGAGTTCAATTCCCAGAACCGAAAAAAAAAAAAAAAAAGGAAGAGAGAAATCAAGGAAGATTTACCGGCGGAAAATGGAGAAACTAAAAACGAGGAGCGTGCAGCCTCTGACGAAGAGAAAGAAGCCAAGTCGGATTAATCACACACCATGTCTTATCAGTGGTTCCTGTCTCCCTTCTTGTACAATCCAGAGCAATATTTGTATCCACTATTTTGTAAATGCAAGTTTTTTAGTAGTTCTAGAAACATTTTTAAAAAGGAGGGAATCCCACCTCATCGCATTTTTTAAGTGTAAATGATTTTTTTAGAGGTGAAATCATTCGCTAGTTGGTTTTTTGGTACAACCAGAAAATAGTGGGATATTGAATTACGGCAGGCTTTGACTGTCTTGGGTGTCAGCTTAACATTCTGTAGGTGGGGGTTATTTTTATATCCTGCACTCCAAAGCATACTAAATGGCAATTTGGAATCACAGTCATGCATTTAATAGGTCTTGCATATTTTAAATGACTTCTATTCCCATGTTGTTGTTAGTAGAATTGTTTCCTAAAGAAAACTACTTCCTGATTGTTGCCCTGTCAGAGTCGTGTGCGCTTCATTACATCTTTGGTGGTGGTAGTCCACTTTGCCTAATTTTGTTAATGTGCTGTGAAAGATCGAAAATTTGAGTATGTAGTGTATATGATACGGAATTGTGAATTGGTGGGACTTCAGTAACACTTCGTCAGCATTTGAAGATACTGGTACTTAATCCTCTTATGGAAAATTTGCCTCCACATTTGAAGCTGGAAAGTCACTGGAATAACAGAAAGAAACAATACATGGCTTTTTAGATTTTCTGTACGTGTGTTAAGAATTGTGTACAAAGTGAAATGTCTGTACTGACTCTCAATACAACCAGTAAAATCTCAAATATGGAAAAAAAATAATGCTGCTCTAGTGAGAGAACAAATTTCTCCCACACAAAAATCCAGTGATCCCAGCTCCTATCTTGAGCTTCTGCCATCCTATAGGGCATAACAATCTTTAGTTTCAAGCTGGTGACATGGTGAAATAGTGAAGAAGGCATGCATACTTCTTATAACACCCAGCCCAGAAGTGACACTCATTACTTGTACTTACATTGTACTGGTAACCTTAACCCTTACATTGTACTGGTAAGAACAAGTCACTTGGTTACACCTAGTAACCCTAACCCAACCCTAACCCTAACACTGACGGGATAGTTATTTCTGTAATAAGCTCATGGTAGGGAAGGGCAGGAATATGCTGGAGGCCTCTGACATTCTTAATGTGTAAGATGTAGCTTCTACCTCAAAGAATCTTTATTGGAAAAAGAAATAAGTGAAGAGATATGTCATATTTGTGAATAAGAAGACTTAATTTTGTGGATAGAAAGATGTATTTCATCAAGATGCAAGTTCTTCTAAATTTGATCTCCAGATTCAATACAATTCCCATGAAAATCCCAGCAAGTTATTTTGTGGGTGCCAACGAACTGATCCTAATGTATGTACTATATATGTGGAGAGGCAAAAACCCAGAATAGTCAATATAATATTGAAGAAGAACAAAGTTAGAGGACTGACTCTAGCCAACTTCAAGACTAGCTGTAAAGTTCATCGTCAAGACAATATTGGTGATTGCTTTGGTTCGGAAATGTCCCCTGTGATCCACATGTTAAAAAATTGGTCACCCTCCTGGGATGCTGTTGGGAAGTGGTAAAAATTTTAAGAGATGGGGCCTAATAAAAGAAAGTTAGGGGGGCCGGGGATATAGCTCAGTGGCACAATGCCTATCTGGTAAGCACGAGGTCCTGAGTTCGATTCCGGGTTCCAAAAAAATAGAAAGGTCACTGGAGGCATGACCTTGAAGAGAATATTAGGACCTCAGCCCTTTCTTAGGTCTTTGATTCATGGCAAAGGTGAATAGGCCTGCTCTACCATGTGTTCTTACAATGATGTACTTCACCATCACAGGCCCAACCAAGAAGGCCAAGCAACCATAGACTGAAATCTCTGAAACCATGAGCCAAAATAAACCTTTCTTCCTAATAAGTTGGTTTTCTCAGGTATTCTGTAACAGTGACAAAAAGCTGACTAAAACAATATAATAAGCAAATAGATAAATAGAACAGAATATAGAACCTAGAAATAGACCCATATAGATACATTCAACTGATCTTTGACAAAGGAGAAAAGACAATAAAGACAATAAAATGGAGCAAAGTATTCTCAAGAAATCATTCTGGAATAATCAGGCACTGACATACAAAGAAATGAATCTAGACACAGACATTACACCCTTGATCAAAATTCACTCAAAATGGATCATATATCAAAATGTAGAACACAAAACTATAAATCTTCCAAAAGATAGGAGAAAACCTAAATACCATGAGGTATAGTGATGACTTTTTAATAGAATACCAAAAGTATGATCCATGAAAAAAGATAAGCTGGACTCCATTAAAATTAAACACTTCTGTTTTCAAAAAAAATTCCAAGAGAATGCGAAAGTAGTCCATAGAGTCTGGGAAAATATTTTCAAAAAACACATCTGACTAGAGCTGTTATGCAAAATATATGAAGAAGTCTTCTTAGGGAGATAAGTGGTAGGGATTACACAGAATTCTTAAAACTCAACATAAGAAAATAAACAACTCAATTTAAAAAATGGGCCTGGGATGGGGATGAAGCTTAGTGGTAGAGCACTTATTCAGCATGCATGAGGCCCTGGATACAATTTGTAGCACCACAAGACAACAACAGCCCTTAGTGGACAGCTCACAAAAGAGGATATGTAGATGGAAAAGAGCATATAAAAAGTGCTCCACATTGTATGACATCAAGGAGTGACGAATCGAAGCAACAATAAGAAGCCTAGTGATATTTCTCAGTGGCAGAATGCTTGCGTAGCATGCAGAAGGCCCTAGGTTCTTTCCCCAGCATCACAAAAGAAACAACAACAACAGCAAGATAGCACCAAAAACCTATTAGAATGACAAAAATACAGAACAACGATAACACCAAATGTCAGATGTGGTGCAACAGGGACTCTCATTCATTGCTGGTGGGCACAGACGCTTTGCAAGGCAGTTTGGCAACTTGTTCAAAACTAAACCCACCCTTACCCCGTGATCTAGTGATCACACTCCTGAGTATTTACCCAAGGAACTGAAAATTATGCCCACACGAAAATCTGCATACGGATCTTTCTAGTAGATTTATTCATAAATACCAAAACTCGGAAGCAAGACATCCTTCAGTGGATGAATTAATAAATAAACTCTGGTGTATCCAGACAATGGAACATTATTCAACACTAAAAAGGAAAGAGACATCAAGCCATAGAAAGACATGGAGCAAACTTAAGTGTGTTTAAGTGAAATAAGACAATCTGAAAAGGATACATACTGTATAATTCCAACTATATGACATACTGGGAAAGGCAGTCTACATCTATGGAGACAGTAAAAATATCAGTGGTTGTCAGGGGTAAGTAGGTAGAAGGAATGATTAGGGAGTTCACAAAAGCTTTTTTAGCACAGTTAAAATACTCCAAATGGTACAGTAATAGTGGATACATATCATACATAGAATATACAGTACCAAGACCAAACCCTAATGTAAATATGGACTTTGGATAATTATGATGTGTTCATTGACTGTAACAAATGTACCAATCTGGGGCGGGAGAGGCTACGCACGCGTGAGAGAAAGAGGTCTATGGGATATCTTTACATCTTCCTCTCAATTTTGCCATGAACCTCAAACTTTTATTTATTTATTTATTTATTTATTTATTTATTTATTTATTTTGTGGGTAATGGGGGTCGACCTCTGGACCTCGCGTGCCAGCAGGTGCCTGTGCCACTGAGCAATATCACCGTCCCTTTTTTCATATGTGGGTACTGGGAGTCGAACTCAGGACCTTGCGCTTGCCAGGCAGGCACTTATGCCGCTGAGCTATCTCACCAGCCCCTCAAACTTTTATTTTAAAAAGTCATTAATTAAAAAAAAAAGTGAGTAAGAACTCACAGCAGGGTAGAGTCCATGGAAGAGAAATGTCAGGGAGGAAGTAGCATTTGAGGTGGCCTTTGATTGGCAAACCCACCAGCCTCAGTAACAGGGGCATTCCAGACGGAGTGACCAGCCCTGCCACAGGTTGGCACATGGCAGCTGGGAGAGAATGCTCAGTGACTAGTTGTCCTGGAGACCAAAAGTTTGCACAGGAAAAACATCAGGCTTAAAAGGCTGGTGAGGCGCTGCAATCTAAAGCCTTGAATGTTGGCAGAAAGAGTTTGAGTTTCATGCTTCCATTATCTTGATTCTCATGCATTTTTAACACAAAGGCTATAGAACAATGATAGCATTGATTGCTGACAAGTGACAGTCACAGCCCAGAAAACACATTCAGCATGAAGGGGTTTCATTTTTCAGACTGCGGCAAAATGACAGCATCACATTGCATTCACAGGCTGTAACAGATTCCAAAATTTTGCACTTGGTCCCGAGTGTGTTGATGTTACAAAATGCAGTCCAGACATTTCCACTTTGCTCTTGCCCTACTTCTCCCAGGGTTATCTCACAGTCATCTAGAGATGCCAGAGGTGGCCTTACACTGACACCACAAGCCAGCCTGCCACCTCACGTAGGGAAGAGGGAACTTCTCAGGGCTGCGAACTCTGAATACCCACAGACATTCTGCAAAATGTGACTTCCCTTCCCCTTCAACAAACCATGCAGTCAAAATATCAGGGTCAACAGTGGTGTATACTGTATAGAAGAAATTTAACTGTCATACATATGTGTTTAAAAATATGCAGACTCAGTGTGGCGCAGGAGCACAAACAGCATTGAGAAGTCTTGGGAAAGCAGTAAGTAGAGTAGTAATTAACTTGTTCTGGAATTGTTTAGCTGTGTAAGTCTGGTGTTGTAAGAATTATGTTTCTGACGTGTATTCATCCAAACTAGCTGGGCTTCAAAGTATACCCAGTGAAATATTTAAGCAACTCTGATTGTGCAGTTGGGTATGGCGGCACAAACCTAGAGTCCCAGCTACTCTGCTGGTGAGGTCTAGGATCAGTTGAGCCCACAAGTTTGAGATCAACCTGGGAACACAGGAAAATTCCAGCTGACAGCGAGAGGAGAGAAGGAAAGAGGGGCAGAGACACAGAGAGACAGAGAGACAGAGATAGACAGAGAGAGACAGGCAGGGAAATGGGCACACACACACACACACACACACACACACACACACAGAATCTTACTGCTTTGCCTTGCCCTGTGCTGTCTGCATCAGTGCATTTGTTGTTTTCCCTTTGGGGAACATGGTAGGAAATAAACAGACAAATGAACAAATAGATTACAGGGAGATGCTGCCTTCTCTCTGCTATAGAAGTTTTATTTTATTAAAATAAAACTCCCTGCTGTAATCCATAATGGTGAAGAGGGCTGGGTATGTAACCCTGTTGCAGAGCACTTGCCCAGCATGTGCAAAGCCCTGTATTGGGCTCCATCTCCAGCACCACCCCCAAAGAAAAAGGTCGGTGAAGATATCATGAGATAAACATCCTCATTCACTGATGATGTCAATTTAAATAAAAAATCTTTCTATAAATCAATTCAGCAAACTGCATCAAGATTTAAAAGTATTCCATTATATGCATATGCACAAATGGAACAAAAAGATACCCTCATAAAACACTAAAACACTATTATGCCTCTTGATGATGCCATAATAGGCAGTTCTTATTTGGAAATATGTTTTTTAATGTCTTTTCCTCAGTGAGAAAGTATTACTCACTGATTATGGTAAAAATCATTTCCATTCCATAAGAATAATTACAGAGAATTTTAATAAAATAAAACATCATAATATTCAGTGAAAAACACCCATTTTATAAAGAATATAATATAACTCTCTGTATACGACTGCATATATAAATATATAGCCATTCACCTAATAAACACATCTGTTTATGAAGGCATAAAATGGGCACAAGTGAATTAAGTCCCAAACCTAATTTATCAATGTATTAGCATTATTAAGATATAAAACATGAGTCACTTTTAATTACTGATCCTTTAATTTTTCCAACACTGATCTTATACTGCTCTTATATTCAGGAAAAACAGCCTTAAAAAATCAAACAGATCTGGGCACGGTGGCACACACCTGTAATCCCAGCACTTGGGAGGTTGAGGCAGGAGGATCACCATGAGTTCAAGGCCAGCCTGAAGTACTGCATAGTGAGGCCCTGGCTCAAAACACCAAAAAAAAAAAAAAAAAAAGAAGGAAACAAAAAGAAAAAATCAAATAGATGCTGATGTAAACAAACCTACTGTGTGCTCCCAGTGGTTAAAAACTACAGCACATTAGGTGTGGTACAAAATACATGATGACTATGCCACTGATTTGTTTACTGCGTTGTTTATTGTTATTTTAGGGTGCACTCTCTCTAGGTATACAGAGTTTACTGGAAAGCAGCTCACCGGTGCTATCAGTCACAGTGTAAGGACACTCTGTGATGTTCCCCCAATGACAAAATTGTCTAACAACACATTTCTCAGAACATCTCCTTGCTGCTAAGCGATGCGTAACTGTGATAGTCACAGTGGACCGTATCTACCATGACTCTGAAAAAGCTCCAGCTGTGGGGTGTCATGGTAAAATCATCAGGCATGGCCATGGTGATAAAGAAACTGCCTGAGGACCCTGGTTGGGTCTCGTTTTCCTCTTTCAAAGGTCTGGAGAGAGGCTTGAATGCAGTAACACCTCTGGAGGCTTTGTGTACTGTTGGCATAGGGCAGATGCCTTACACATCACCGCAGGCTTGGTTTGTGTATCCACCAGATTGCATTAGACCAGCAGCGTGCAATGCCTACCTCTAAGCTCCCCTTTTGTCCCACAACCGGAAGTAGAAGGGTCACCTTTGTGAGGTCTAAGAGATGTTTAGCTTTGAAGTGGAGATAGGGGCTTACCTGAGGCTGGGGTGGAGCCACCTGGGTGGCCAGTTCGAGTCTTGTAGTCCCGAGCAGAGGGCCAGCAGCACAGGGAGTCAGTGGGGACAGAGAAGCCCTTTGCATGTAACCCACCCACCCCTTTATCACATTTTCCTCCTTCCTTCAGAAAATTAACAAACAATACAGATTACATGGCAGCCCCTTTGCTGGGCTTTGGATCTTGAAAGTTAAGTGTTATATTTGCTCTGACATTAAGGAGCTGATTGAGGGAAATGAGGTACAAATAATAAATAAAAATCACAAACCCAGGTTATCAATCCTGTGCACAAGGTAAACTGATGGTCCAGAGGAAGAACGCAGCTCCCGAGGGAGAAGGGTGGGCTCCAAACACAGTGAGAGAAACCTCGCCATAGGTAACTCCTCAAAGTGTCTTTCTGACAGATGTAGGTTTTGTCCTAGCAGAGCATGAGGGTTTGGGGTAGGAGTGCAATGCCTCAGCAGGAACTCCATATGGAGGTATAAATAGCATGGCCCTCCTTCAAGAAACCTCGGGGACTTCATTTCTCCAGAGAGAAGTGGAAACGAGGCTCAAGACTGGAACACGTTGGGCAGAGATCATGCTTAAGAATTAGGAGCAGCCTCGCAGAAAGAGTGGCCACTCCCTGAAGGACTCCAGAGCCCAGAGGGACACACCCACCTTCGTAGTCTAAGCAGTACCCTGAGGAAGGGGTTTCCCAGGACGGTGGTGGAATACAGGGAGCCTAGAAACCAGCTGGAGGACCTGGGACTGCCGAGACATGGGCTGAGGTGGGACCGGCTCAGAGAGAAACAGGAGATAGGACAGCACTCAAGTTTCCTTTTTTTTTTTTCTTACAGAACCATCGATTCCCTTGAATATTGTTATTTATGTTCAAAGTTATAATTCTAAATCAGAGATACCCAGTTTCTATACTGTTATGGCTTGTGTCTAGATGTCCCCCGCAAAGCCTCATGCAGTCATAGGTGGGGCTTTTCAGAGGTGCCTGGATCTAGAGTGTATGATGCTGGGCTCAAGGATGTGTGATTACTAAATCACTTCACTGATTGGTCTGGCATAGTTCTGCCTAGAATTCAGGATGTAAGGGAGAGAAGGAGGGTCCCTGCTTGTTGCTGTTGTTTGCTGCTTTGCTTCTTCACTACTTTGCCGCCTTCTGCCTGCCATGAGCTGTTTCTCCTCTGCCACGCCACCCTGCCTTGGAACCAGTCACCGACGAACTGAAACCTCTGCACACTGTGAGCTAAATAAACCTTTCCTCCTCTAACTTGTGGGTGTTGAGTATTTTGTCTCAGCAATAGAAAGGTAACTAAGACAGGTACTGTCTTCAGAAATGTATTAGCTTTCTATTTATCTTTCTTTTTATCTCCATTTTATGATATTTTCCATGCATCCTGGGTGAGAGCCTTTTAAATCTCTACCTTTGAGAAACATTATGGCAGTAAAGATTTCCTTTATACAAATGCGTAAATATATGATTTCTAGAGCAGGAGTCCGCAGCACCAAAGCCATGGACTGGTACCGGTCCATGGTTCTTAGGAATCAGGCTGCACAGCAGGAGATGAGCAGCAGGCAAGGGATTAAAGAATCATCTGTATTTACGGCCACTACTCATCACTCACGTTACCACTTAAACTCTGCTCCTGTCAGATCAGCGGCAGCATACGTTTCTCATAGGAGCTGGAACTCTGCTGTGAACTGCATGTGCGAGGGATCTAGGTTGTGAGCTCCTTATGAGAATCTAGTGATTAATGATCTGAGTGGAGCTAAGATGGTGATGCTAGCACTGGGAAGTCACTGCAAATACAGATTAACATTAGCAGAGAGGTTTAACAGCACAGAGGCCACAATAAATCAATTACTTGTAGACTCATCAAAACATGAGTGGCAAGTGACAATTGTACAGCTGCATCTTGTGGCAGGCTTTAAGTCATAATGTGACAGTTATTTTAGTCTGTGTGTGGTCTGCCCATTATTTTATTTACCACTTTTGTCTATACCTCTTTCCTGTATTGTGTACTTCTCTCCCTCAAGTTTTGGTAAGCCCAGAAGCTAACCCTAACCAAAATGAGCAAAATACAAATGTCATAGGAGTGCTTCTTTGAAAAGCAGGAGAAAACCCAATGATGAGACAACAGAATAGTCTAAGACTTCCAACAAAAAGAAAGTGGCATTTAAAGGAAAATGCCAAGAATCTTACTTAAACTACAGGTTCACTGCAACCAGCAACTGACATTCTCTAAGCACGCTTTGTATAATATGTGGCAACCAGCAATCCAACAAAGCCATGAAACCTTCAAAACTGCTTTGCCACATGGGGACCAAGCAGCCTGCATTGAAGAACAAGCCTAATGAGTTTTTCAAAAGAAAAAAAAAATGTGAATACAAAGAACAGAAGCAATTAAAGGAGGTGACTTCTGAATGTGAGTCTATGCACTGTGTGGCCCATAGAGAAATGCTAGCTAGCTGAAAATTATCACCTGGACTTAATCATGTTTTGCAGGATGGAATTAAAATTATCAGCTACATTAAAGTACATGCCCTTAACTCACATCTGTTTGCACAGCTCTGTGGCGCGATGAACACAGAGCACACAGGTCTTCTCTTATGTACAGAAGTGAGATGACCTTCTAAAGGCAGATCAATGGCTAGAGTTTTTGAGTTATGAGAGCCACTCCAGATGTTTCTTTTTAAAAAACAATCATCTGATAGCACATTTTAGTGACACAAAATGGGTCCCAAAACTTGCTTACTCATGCAACATACTCAACTTGCTCAATGAACTCAATCTGTCACTTCAGGGGAGAATGATAACTATGTTCAAGTCAGCAGATAGAGTGGCTGCATTCAAAACCTAATTGGAAGTATGGGGGCAATGAGTGAACTCTGGGATTTTTGACATATTTCAAACATAAGCAGATATTTTGAGAGACTGAGCCAGAACCTTCTTTCTCCCAGCTAGTGCATGATCACATATCTCAGTTTTCAAAAGAGTTTGAGCATTACTTCCTAACCACAAAAGACCCCCACGCTAGGAAGGGATGGATCTGCAACCCATTTGTGAATAAGCCATGCAAATGGGCTTTGTCCATGCTGGAAAAGGATTGGCTGCATGAGATCACAAATGATGTTGGCCTTAAAACTGTGTTTGAGACAACTTCAAATCTCTGCATTCTGATTAAAGCCAAGGCAGAGTATCTCAAGATTGTGACAAAAGCACTGAAAAGGCTGCTTCCATTTTCAAAATCCTATCTTTGTGAAGCAGGGTTTTCTGCAGTGACAGCAACTAAAACAAGATTACCGAGTAGCCTGGATATAAGCAATGCATTTCAGGTGTCACTTTCTCCCATCTCCCCCAGATGGAATTAACAAATTGCAGGAAGAGAAGCTCAGCACTCCCACGGATTCTGCATTATGGTGAGTTGTGTAATTATTTCATCATATATTACAATGTAATGACAATAGAAATAAAGGGCACAATAAATATGATGCACTTAAATCAACCTAAAACCATCCCACTCAGGGGCTGCAAACAAATTGTCTTCTATGAAATTGGTCCCTGGTGCCAAAAAGATTGAAGACTGCTATTCTAGAGGGTTAGAAGAACAAGGCAACACAGAAATTCTGGTGCTGGAGGTCTGCTATGGTTTGAATATTTGTGTCCCCTCAAAAATTTATGTTTTGAAACACAATTGCCCAAGTAACATAATTTTGGATTCCTTTTGGATGGAGTATTGTTTTCTATCCTTTGATTTTCAGTCTATGAATTTCTTTTTGAGTTAAACATGTTTCTTGTGTGTAGCATCTTATTGGATCTTGCTTCTTGATCCATTGTGCCAGTCTGTTTCTTTTTATTGGTGAATTGAGACCATTAACATTGACAGTGATAACTGATGTCTATTGACTTAACCTTGTGTTATTTTCCTGTTGTTGGCTCCCTTTTCCCTCCCTCTGTTTAATTGTTTGCCTTGCCTGGTGGATTCATTCTGTTGGGGTTCATGGAGTTGTTGTCCTTGTTATCTCTTCCTAGAATGTCCTTCAGAACATTTTGGAGTGCTGGTTTGGTGTTCTTAAATTTCCTTAGGTGTTCTTTGCCATGGAAGTATCTTATTTCTCCATCAATTTTGAAAGATAGTTTTGCAGGGTACATCAATCTGGGTTGGAGGTTGTTTTCTTTTGGTCTTGAAATACTTCACTCCAAGCTCTGCTAGACTTGAGGGTTTGTGTTGAGAAGTCTGCTGTGATTCTGATTGGCTTTCTTTTATAGGTGATTTGTTTCTTTTCTCTAACAACTCTTAATATTCTGTTCTTGGGTTGAATATCTGGAACTTTGACTATTTTATGCCCTGCTGTAGATTTTTTTGGATCATGTCTAATTGGAGTTCTGTATGCCTCACTTATCTGTATGTCAGATTCTCCCTGTCAAGGAGCTTTTCTGCCATGACTTCTGTGAACAGGTTTTTTATGTCATTTGTGCTATCTTCTGCATTTTCATTGACTCCAATCAATCTTCGGTTATTCTTTGCATCATCTAGCAGCTGCTGGATTGATTTCTCATGGTCCCTTGCTATTTTTAAGGAATCTTGCTTTTCATGATCACTAATTGCAGTTCTGTCTTCTATATCTGAGATTCTGTCCTCATGTTGATTTATTCTGCTGCATATACTTTCAGTGGAATTTTTAATCTGGTTGTTTGAATCTGTTTTATGGATTCCATTTCTTTCCTATGTTGGGCATTCATGGTTTCCATCATTTTCCTAAGCTCCTCTATTTTTTTTTTTTAATCTGTATCTGGTCTAGAGTCACTAAGCATGTCTTTCATTGTAGACACCATCTCTGCAGTTACCTGAGAAATTATTTCTGATTTGATTTTTTTCTAGAGCCCGGTTCATTCGCTTTGTTACTTCCACTATTACCACTTCAGAGAGTCCAGATGGGTGGCTTTGGATTGTTCCACCTCATTGCCCCCTGTGTTTGCCTTTGGTGAGCTGGATATCTGGGGTTGCATCTTATTTAAGTGTCTTCTCATTTTCTTTCTTCTTTTTTTAAGTTTAATTCTTGGGTTGATGCTTGTAAATTGCCTATGGTGAGTAGCTTTATTGCTAGTATTTAAAACCCTTAGGAAAACTGCTTCTCAGAGGTGTCTTTCAGGTGTAGCTGGCTTTTGGGTTTTGAGTCTGTTGCAAGATCCTACCTCTTCAATTTATTGGGGATGAGAAATTGCTGCCTACTTGGTCCCACCCCTGGTTCTTTGGCACTGCCTTATAGTATTTTTTTGTGACCCTAAGCAATCTCAGTCTTAGTATACCAGGAAGAACAGCTGGTTAGAACAATTATGTCACTTTGGCTAAAGTGGTACAATCAGGTAACAATAGCATCAAACAGCCTAGAAAATCACAAACTGACCTAACCATTAATTTGCCAACCTTAACCATATGAACTAGTTTTGTGGTTATATAACAAAATATAAAATGAACCAGAAAATTGCATGCAGTAAATAAGTCCTCAATATGGCAATTTTACCCTCAGGGGAGAAAATTTAAAGGGGGTTAGGGGGGAAAAATAGAGAAATATATGAAGAGGAAGAGATTAGAAGCAAGGCTGGAGGACAAAGGAGGGTCACACAGACTGGGAAATTGGTGCAGAAGACGGGAAGGAAAGAGAGAATGAAGAAATAAAAACAAGAACAGAACAGAACAATAACAACAAAAAAGCTAGAAACCATGTTCTCACTCACATAAGAACAAGAACAAACAATGAAGAGAAAACAGAAGCAAACAAACAAACAAAAAAAATGCAAGAAAAGAGAGAAAGAAAATAAGAAAAAAAATGTCCACTTCAAGGTGTATCTCTGCTGTCACTGGTAGACAATGTGGGCAGACAGAGTCCAGATCTGAGTTGATTAATCCCAGAAAGCCAGCAGCAGCTTTATGGTGGAGTAGTGGATAATCCCAGTGAGCCTGCACCTTTATTTTCACCAAAGTTCAGCTGGTTTCTGGCCGTGAGGCTGGAACCATACTGGTTCAGCCTGCAGCGGTCCTCAGGCCTCCTGTAGGCTTGAACTTGGCTGTGAGCCACTAGATGGATCCAGCGGTTTCTCTGAGTTCTGAGCTCAGTTGGCCCCTCTCCAAGATGGCTCCTGGCCAATTGCCTTCTCCTGTGGGATGTCTGAACCTGAAAAACTCACCAGTCACTGCAGTCCACTGTGTCCATTGCTTTGTTCCACTGGTGCATTTCTCCATGGAGGCCTCTGGGGTCACCAGTAGTCACCATGTACCTGCAGTTTCGAGCCACCTCTCCCAAACTGTGAGTCCAGGCTCAGGGAGAAAGTGCCACCTGCCACCTCCTTCTTCTTAGTTGAAGTTTCTCTCTTTGCTCTCCCTATGGGCTTCAATTCTCACTTGAGATCCTTCCTGGGTCCCAGGAACCCACTTCTCTCCTTCTTGTCTTCCTCATGTTGCTATATTTCAGTGTCTGAATACAAAATCTCGGAGAGGCTCTTTTTCTGCTGCTCATCACTCCACCATCTTCCTGAAAGTCTTACTTATTTCTTTTTTTGAGACAGGGTTTCACCATGTAGTTCAGGCTGTCCTTGAACTCACTATGTAGCTCAGGTTGATCTCAAACTCACAGCAATCCTCCTGCCTCAGCCACCCAAGTGCTCTGCTAGAGTAACATTATTAAGATGTGTGAAGCCTTCTGGAGGTGATTAAATCACACAGATGGAGCCCTTGTGATGGGATTAGATGATCTTATAAAAAGGATTGACAATAAGATGGTGCTGCAGAAGAAAGAGCAGTTCGTTGTACAGCCAAGCAGTCTCTTGCAGAAGTGCCAGTTGTTGGGGTAGTGTGTACACCGGCTTGAAGACGCACACACAGCCTTAGTGACAGGGACAAAAGGAAGCCAGGAGAGCATACCCTGGAAGCCAAGGGATGGTGGCCTGGGTGCCCAGTGTCTGGGAGCCGTGGAGTCTGTCTGCCATGGACCTCCACCTCCCTCTGCCTTCCTCCACACACACATTTAGGGATGAAGGCCCTGGGAATATTAGGAAGTATTGCTGGTGCAGCTCCCAGCAATTATTCCCATTGGTGAGGTTGGTCCCATTACACAGAGCCACAAGCATGTCAAAGATCATCTTTTTATCAGGAATCCTAATCCTCACCACCATTAGCGAGACTTAATATGTTTTGATGTTACTGTGTTTCTGTCGCAAAAGTAGTAGTTTCCCCAAGGCTTGGCCAAACCCTAAGTGATGGTGGATGCTGTGGTTAACACAACTAGAGCAGTGACGGTGGACTAGGTCACCTCTTTCTCTACTGTTTGAGTTTTTTGCCTACGAGCAGTGTATGTGGCTGTGTTTACCAGGATGTCTTTTTCATGCAGTTCATGGTCAAACTAAACCCATTCCAAGGAAAGGCTCTGTGGAGGGCTTTCAGCTCCCAGACAATGAGTGTTTGTTGAGAACTACTGATGGTAAAAAGATCAGCACTGTGGTGAGCTGAATTCTCCTGTGTGTGTGTGTGTGTGTGTGTGTGCGTGTGTGTGTATACAGTGTAGGGAATTGAACCCAGGGCCTCAAACATGCTAGGCAAGCATTCTACCATGGAGTTAGTTTCTCTCAGCCCTGTGAGCTGGATTCTTAATGTCACATGTTGCAGTTTCTAAATACTTGAAGTTAACTGACAACGGGGAATATGTGAACCAGGCTTTTTTTGTTTTTCTTTTCTTTTTTAGATAAAGGCTGGTGTGTAGCCCCCAGGCTATTTTGGGACTGGGACCTTCCTTTACTGTTAGTAGTAGATTTTAGTAATAGAAACAGTAAAATTAAAATGAAGGTAGAGGTCAAAAACTTGTTCAGCTAAAACTTCTGTGGAAATAAAATTAGCATATTGGTCTTTACTCAGGGTAAGTAAGGAACAATTGGCACGCTTATTTTCTTATCTCTTTACTGTGCTGGGCCTTCAATAAGGAATTTCTTAGTATTAAATAAATAAAGCAGTTTGACAGAGAGAGCTCTTCCCTTTTGCCCTCTTACTCTCTACCATATGTCTTCTCCAGAGGATGCAGTGTTCCAGGTACCAGGCTCCAGAACTGTGAGAAATACATTTTTATTCTTTCTAAATTACACAAGTTGTGCTATTTTGTTATAGCAGCCCAAACAGACTTAGACAAGGCCAAAGAGGGCATTTTCTAGTGATAGACTCAGGCATACTATGCTCTCAGCACAATTCACATTTTGACTCAACAAAATGACATGATTTTCTGTGTTGTTGACTTTGAAGTTATTTGTGAAATATGATCACCACCGAATGCTTCAAGGCCAAGAATAATTTCTTCTAAATTAATCATGAATAAGCTCTGGTAAAATAATATCGCTTGTCAACACCTCCTTTAATGTTACAATTTATAAATGATTGAATCTCTTGTTTTGTCCTTTGATATTTCATTAGCTGCTTCCAAGCTTAGATAAATTATCATTTACCTATTATTAAATTATCGTAATTCCTCTGTAGATTTCATAGTTGCTTGTTTCTGTTTTCTACTACTTTGCTAAAATGTGATTTACACACTTAATTGTTAAGTCTAAAATTCCTTTGATATAATGTAAATTAAATTGTTTTCAATATTGCTAGCGCTAAGAAATGAATTCAGAAGGGGTTTTAGTTCCCTACAAAGCAAATAATTTGCATGTCTTATATACAGATTAGCATGGCATAAATGTAAGGTAATTTAAGTCCAAAGGAAAAGATTTTTTTCTCTCTCCCACCTTTCTCTGGGAAAATGTTTGAAATATGGTGCCTGTATTCACATTTCTAATTTGTCTTTGAAGGTACTTTTGGATAGAGTCCAGGAAAATAGCACATGATAAAACAGATGAATGTTTCATCAGAAAATTTGGTCTGCTTAAAAACATGACCTTCTAAGCATGTTCAAGTGTCTGTGTTAGTTACTGTGGTACAAATTATATTCAGTAGAAGTTTCATGCTGAGAAAAACCATGAAGAACATAAGATGAATACATTCACTGTGATTATGCTCTTCAGGAGCTGGAAGATAACTACTTAGGAAGATTATACATGAGAGTAATTGCTGTTTAATGGAGAAAAACTGGGGAAAATAATTATAAGAGTGAAGAAGATATTGCCTAACCATCTGCCTTTTAAAAATAAGGGAAAAAAAAAAAAACAGGAAACATAGTTTGTTTTTCAGAAGGCCTTAGAAGTGTTACAAAAGAATATACAAAAGGCGATACTCTGCCGGGGCATAGGGAGGAACTCTGGGATTCTGTAGTGTTTCTTTCTGACCTGTTTCCTCCGTCCTTTTCTCCCGACTAGAGTGAACACTGGCGTGCAACCCCATGTCTGATTCTTCTTCGACTCCCCATGCAGCCCAGCATGGCTGTGAGGAAACATTCGTTAGAATAAAATGAGAGACACCGAGAATTAAGTTTTGGGTGTGAAGAGAATGAGGGAGGAGTTGTGGGTTAGGACGAAGATTCTCACTTTGGACAAATGTATATTTTAAACAACAAACAACTATCTGAGGCAGGCATTGTTTTGTACCTCTGTGGCACTGTCCCTCTTCATGGTGGGAAGATCTTGATTTGCTTTTGGGGAATGACTGCTTTCCTACTCCACATCTTCAGTGGGGCTGTCGTCAAGGTGCCGATGCCCTCCTTTGGGATGAACAGTCACACTCTCATGGAGATGGGACTCGGGCACAACCAGGATGGAAATGGCCACGCACTCGTCCCAGTGGTAGCTATCAGGGGACAATGGAGATTATCCACTTGGTCTGACATCCCTCGGCAGATTGAAGATGGCTACTCATTCTTTGTCACTCCTCCCACCTAGAAGGGGCATCTGTGTCTCTGTCATCCATCTCAGGAAGTTCTTCAACTGCCCTGATCATCACAATAGAGAAGTGACTGTGACCATGTTAGTTTTGGTGTATAGGACTCAACAGACTGGCAGCTTCCATTTCTTATTTCTTAGAAGGTTCTTTCTTAGAGCCCTGAGTCACGGTTTAAGTGCAACTGCCCTGAGGCCACTGTGCCGTGAGGACATGGAGAAGCTGTCCACATGGAGAAGTCTCGTGGAGAAGCAGATGTCCAGCTGTCCTTGCTGGCCTGCTCCCAGTGCCTAACCTATGTGACTAGCCTCAGCTGTCATTTGACTAAACTTACGAGTCACCCAAGTAAGAACTTCCCAGATGAGCTCATCCACCCCCAAAACCATGAGATCTGATAAAAAGTTCTTGTCATAATCCACCAAGTGTCGAGGTGGTCTATTTGACTTTATTAAATAACATTTTGGCATAATTTAAGCAATGTGTCAGAATTTAAAAATCATAAATAATAAAAATGTATAATCTGGACAATGTTTATTTTTTAAAACTTGAGACTTACTTTTTTTTCATTTGTTTAATTAAGTAATTTATTTGATAGTATTTAAGGATCCTTCCTCTTTGTGGCTCCCAGCCACCAGGACACAGGCCTCCCAACACACCGGCTTTTCTCCTCAGCTCTTCTGCTGGAGAACGTGGCCTTCACCCTGAGAGGCTGCTTTCAGAGCTTGCGCTGCCCAAAACCTTTGCAGCAGCCCAGTTGCGCTACATCAGTGGTGGCAGCCACTGCGGTCTCCTTTTGGACAGCATTTACTCCTGTCTGTTCCTTGACCAAGGTCCACAATTTTTTTTTTTTTTGTCAGTACTGGGGCTTGAACCCAAGATGTTTGCATCAACCTATGTCCCCAGCCTGTTATTTTACTTTTTATTTTGAGACAGGGTCTCGCTAAGTCACTAAATTGCCTAGAATGTGATCTTCCTGCTTCAGCCTCCCAGAGTGCTGGGATTATAGGCATTTGCCATAATGCCAGGCTTCCCTGCTCCACTTTAAGTAGCAAAGCCTCATATCAACTTTTCCAAAGTAACCTAAGTGATAGCTGTCAAAGCTCGTCCTGAGGTGATCCACGCCACCAGCGTTACCCAAGCCTCCGGGGTGTTTCTGGTGCTCGTTTATGCCACTGTGGCCATGGCTCATGTGGCCGGGAAGTTTTTGAGTCTTTTAGTCTGGATGGCATGTGGCAGATGTTACGGCTCGTATCCAGATGTTCTCCCAAAGCTTCGTGCACTCATAGGTGGGGCTTTTCAGAACTGGCTGGATTTGGGGCACGTGACAATAGATACTAAACTAGTCCACTGATTAGAATTAGCATAGTTCTAGGTGGCACTACCCGAAAGGCTGGTAGCTTGGATGGGATAAAACGGAAAGGCAGGCTGGCTGCTTGCGGCTGGCTTCTCACTGCTGACTGCTTTCTGCCTGCCCTGCCATGGACGGTTTCTCTCCTGCGATGCCCCTCTGCCGTGCCACTCTGCCTTAGAGCCAGCTGACTACAGACTGAAACCTCTACAAACTGTGAGCTGAAATAACTTGCCGGTGTTAGGTATTTTGTCCCAGCAATGAGAAAAGTAACTAAGGCAGCAGCCGAGACAAAAGAGCTATTCCTTTTATTTTTTTATTTATTTCTTTTTGTGGTGGGATGGGATAAGATTGATTGACTGATTGATTTTTATTAGTGCAGGTTTGCAGAACATAATGTTTACATTCCTCGTGTGGAGGTAGTATATGTACCTAACACTTCTCAATTCCTTTTCTCATCCTCTTTCCCTCCCCCCACACCCTTGATCCCCTTCCCATTTGGGAATGATCTACCTCCCTACTTCCTATTATTTATCTTTTATTTTGTTCTTTATTTATTTCCAATATTTAAGCTTGTGTATCTGATTTATCTTACTTAACATTAAAGTCTCAAGGTGCATCTATTTTCCTACAAATGATTCAAGTTTATCTTTATGGCAGAGTAGTAGTCCATGGTATGTAAATACCACATTTTCTTTATTCATTTGTTGAGCATAGAAGCTGCCTTCAAGTTTTAGCTATTATGAATTTCACTGCTATAACATGGGTATGTATGTATCACTGTAATCTGGAGTTTTTAACTCATTCAGGAATATACCTAAAAGGGAAACAACTGGGTCAAATGTAATTTCATGTTTTAGTTTTTTGAAGAATTTCCACATTTATTTCCATAGTAGTTGTACTAGTTTACATTCCCACCAAAAATGTAGAAGGGTTCCTTTTTCCCTGAAGCTTCACCAGCATTTGTTATTATTTGATTTGACATGATTTGACATTATTTCATTTCTTAATGATGGGCATTCTTTCTGGCATAAGATGAAATCTCAGTGTTGTTTTAATTTGCATTTTTCTAATGGCCAGTGATACTTAGCTTTTCTTCACGTATTTATTGGCCAGCTTTTCTTCTTCTGTGAAGTGTCTTCATTTTGCTGGCCCACTTTTTGATGGAGTCTTTTATTTGGGAGAATTGAAATTTTTTTGTTCTATATATATATTTTTTTTCTTTTTTCTTTTTTTTTTTTAAGACAAAGTCTCACTATGCAGTGCAGGCTGGCCTTGAACTCACTTATGTAGCCCAGGCTGGCCTCAAACTCATGGCGATCATCCTCAGCCTCCCAAATGCTGGGATTACAGGCATGTGCCACCACACCCAGCTGTCTTTGTATATTCTTGATGTTAGTCCTCTGAGAAATAGCTGGCAAAATTTTTTCCATTCTGTAGGATGTCTCTTCACTCTGTTGGTTGTTTCCCTTACTGGTCAGAAAATTTTTAATTTGATGTGCTCTCACTTGCTAATTCTTGGTACTATTTCCTGTGCAACAGGTTTCTGTTCAGAAAGTCCTTGCCTACACTTATAACTTCAAGAGTTTTTTGTGTTTTACCTTCCAGCAGGTTAAGTGTTTCTATTTTAACATTTAGTTCTTTGATCTATTTTGATTTTAATTCGGTATGTGATGAGAGATGTGGATCTAGACTAAATCTTCCACATGTGGATAGCCAGTTCTCCCAACACCATTTATTAAAGAGGCTTTCTTTCCTCCAGTTTATGCTTTTGGCTCCTTTGTTAAAGATCAAATAGTTGAATGTTTTGGGGGTTGTTTCTGCATCCTCTATTCTGTTTAATCTCCATATCTATTTTCATGCCCATACCATGCTGTTTTTATCACTGTAGTTTTATAATATAACTTCAAGTCCAGAATTATGATGTTTCCCATTTTGCTCTTGTTACCCAGGATAGCTTTTGCTATTCTGGGTCTCTTCTGGTTCCATATGAATTTTAGAATTATTTTCTCCAGTTCTGTGAAGAATGCCTTTGGCACTTTGATTAGGATTGCATTAAATCTATATATTAATTTTGGAAGTATGGAAATTTTGATTTTATCAGTTCTACCTATCCAGGAACAGGGGATATCTTTCTATTTTTTGTTGTCCTGTTATTTCTTTTTTCAGAGTACTGCATTTTTCATTCTGGGAGTCTTTCACTCCCTTATTTAGACTAATTCCTAAGTATTTAATTTTTCTTGGTGCTACTTTGAATGGTATTTTTTTCTAACTTCTTTCTCAGTGGATTCATTATTGGTGTGAAGGGATGCTATTGATTTCTGTGCATTGATTTTATATCCTGCTCCACTGTTAAATTTGGTTATTAATTCTAGGAGTCTGTTTGTGGGCTTTTTGGGTCTCTGATGTAGAGGATTGGGTCATTGGCAAATAATGATAATTTGACTTCTTTCTTTCCTATACATATCTCTTTTTTTCAACTTATTGCCTAATTGCTCTTGCTGATTATTTTTAGTACTATGTTAAACATAAGTGGTGAGAGTGGATATCTTTGTCTCGTTCCTGATTTTAAAGGGTAAACTTTCAGTTTTTCCCCATTTGATATGAGGTTGGCAATAGGTTTGTCATAATGGCTTTTATCAGATTAGGATAAAATCCTTCCATACCCATGTTCTTCAGTGATTTTTATCATGAAAAGATGCTGGATTTTGTCAAAGGCTTTTTCTGTGTCAATTGAGATGATCATGTGATTTTTGTCCTTGCTTCTGTTCATGTAATGTATTACACATTGATTTGTGTATGTTGAACCATCCTTCTATCCCTGGAATGACGCTGACTTGGTCATGATGAATGATCTTTGATGATTTGTTGTGTTCTGCTTGCCAGTATCTTGTTGAGAATTTTTGCGTCTATATTCTTTAAAGATGTTGGTCTATAGTTCTCTATTTTGGTTGGATCCTTGCTTATTTTGGAGTCAGGTAATACTAGCTTCCAGGAATGACTTTGGGAGTACTCCTTCCCTTTCAATTTCATTAAAGATTTTGGGAATATTAATGTTAGATCTTCCATGAAATTTTTGTTGGATTTTGCAGTGAACCTGGGCTCTTCTTAGTTGTAGGGTTTTAAAAAAATTATTATTACTGCTTACATGTCATGGCCTCTTATTGAATCACTTGGGTTTTTAAATCTTCTTGGTTCAGTTATGGTAATTCATATGTATCTAAGAATCTATACATTTTTTCTGAATTCTTCAATTTACTGGCATATAGGTTTGCAAAGTAGTTGTCAATAATCCCTTTGATTTCTACAGTGTCTGTTGTGATTTCACCTTTTTCATTTCTAATTGCATTGATTTGGGTATTTTCTCCCCTTTTTTGGCTACATTGGCTAAAAGTTTGTCTATTTTATTTATTATTTCAAAGAACCAACTCTTTGATTCATTGATTCTTTGTTTTATTTTGTGTTTTGTCTTGTTTTGTTTTTGTCTCAATTTCACTGATATCTTCTAATCTTCATAATTTTCTCCTTGTTCTAGTTTTGGGTTTGGGTTGCTTTTGTTTTCTAGGCCAGTGAGGTGCATTATTAGGCTATTTGCTAGGACTCACTCTGTTTTGGTGGTGTAGGCATTCACAGCTATAAACGTCTCTTTTAGGACTGCTTTCACTGTGTCCCATAAGTTCTGGTATGTTGTTGTACTGGCATTATCATTTAATTTTAGAAACTGTCTTATTTCTTCATTGATTTCTTCTGTAATCCATGTTTGATTAAGAATGTGTTCTTCAGTTTCCTTGCATTTTGCTGTTTATGTGTTTTCTTTTGTTGTTGATTTCCAGTTCATTGTTCTATGATCTGCACAGTATAAGGTCAGTTCTTTTACATTCACGTAAGCTTGCTTTATTGGTTGGCATGTGGTCTTTTTTAGAGAAATTTGCAAGTGCTGCTGAGAAGAATGTATATTCTGTTCTTGGGTGGAACACTCTGTAGATAACTATTAAGTCTGTTTGTTCAAAGGTTTTGTTCAACTCTGATACTTCTTCGTTGATTTTTTGTCTAGTTGATCTATTTGTGATAGTGATGTATTAAGGTCCACCTCTATAATTTTACATTTATCTGGTCTTTTATGTCTAGTGGTACTTGTTTTATAACTTGTTGTTTGGTGCATATGTGTTAATAATTTTTATCTCTTCCTGTTGGATTGTTCCCTTCGTCAATATGTAGTGATCTTCTTTTGATCAGTTTGGCTTGAAGTCCACTTTGTCTGAATATAGGATAGCTATAGATGCTTTTGTTTGGGGCTTCCATTGCATGGAATATTGTTTCTCATCCTTTGATTTTTTTGTTTATGCACTCCTTTTGGGGTTAAATTTGTTTCTTATATATAGCGTAACATTAGATGTTGTTTCTTGATCCATTCTGCCAGTCTGTGTCTTTTTGATTGGGGAATTGGGACCATTTACTTTGAGAGTTATTACTGATAGATACTGACTTATTCCTGTCATTGCCTTATTTTCCTATTGCTTAATCACCTCTTACCCTTCTACTTAACTGCTTGCCCCGCCTGGTATTCATTCTGTTATACGTTATTTCACTGTTAGCTTCACGGTGTCTTTCTAGGATATCCTTGAGAATTTCTGGAGTCCTGGTTTGGTGGTCATGAATTTCTTTAGGTGCTCTTTATCATGAAAATATCTTATTTCTCCATTAATTTTGAAAGACAGTTTTTCAGGATATATTGCTCTGGGTTGGATATTGTTTTCTTTTAGAGCTTCAAACTCTTCTACTCTAAGCTCTTCTAGCCTTTCAGGTTTGTGCTGAGAAGCATGATGTACTTCTAATGGGTTTACCTTTGTAAGTTATTCAGTCCTTTTCTCTAACTGCTTTTAAGATTCTGTTCTTGTGTTGGACTTCTGGGATTTTGACTATGATGTGTCATGGAGACATTCTTTTCTGATTGTGGCTATTTGGGGTTCTCACTTATCTGTATGCTAAATTATTTTCCCTTATTTGAAAAGTTTTCAGCTGTAGTTTCAGTAAACCATTTTTATGCCATTTGTGCTGTCTTCTGATTTTTCATTAATTCCATTTTCTATTATCTTTGTCTTCTTTGAGTCATCTACAGTGGACCCTCAAGTTACAGCCAGTCTTACATACAAACAACTTGGGTTACAATCAGAATTTTAGGTTTAATTTACAACCAAAGCTTTGCGTTACGATCTGAATGCTGGGACGCTTGTGTGGTTGTAAACAAAGACTTGCGATGCCAGAAAAGCATATGTAAGCACGTGTAGTCTGAGTCTAGATGTGTGTTTTTGGACATGATTTTGTTCAATGCTTTACATAATCACTACGATTACTGCTATCAAAATGGCCCCCAAAAAGCTAGAAAAGAAGCTAAGGAAGGAAGGGAAGGTAAAGAAAGCAATCACAATCAAAAAGTAGAAGGAAATTGTGGAGAAATATGAGAGTGGTGTTCATGTGACCAATCTCACTAATATGTACATGAAATGCACCATCTTGACAATCTTACAGGGAAGAGATTTGTATAAGGAAGCTAGTATTGCTAAAGGTGTTACTAAAATTAGTAAGTCACAATCAACAGTGTTAGATGAGGTGGAAAGGTTATTATTAGTTTGGATAAACAAAAAGCAGATGGCAGGTTATAGCCTTTCTGATTCTATAATTTGTGAAAAAGCGAGGGCTATAAATGCAGATCTAGTAAAGAATAATCTATCAACGAGTGATAATGGTGAAACATTTCATGCCAGTAACAGGTGGTTTCACAATTTAAAGGCAAACAAGGGTTCATAGCCTAACTGGGCATGGTGAAGTAGCTGGTGCTGATAAAAGGGCTGCTGAAAATTACAAACACCACTTCAAAATGATGACACAGAGAAATGGCTTTTGCTCTCATCAATTTTTCAACTGTGATGAAACTGGCCTTTTCTAGAAGAAAATGCCAGGAAACATACATTACCCAGGAAGAGAAGAAAACGCCAGGTCAGACACCTATGAAAGGTAGGCTAACCTTACTGCTATGTACCAATGTGAGTGGTGACTTCAAGATAAAGCCTCTCTTGGTTTATCACTCTGAGACCCCTGGAGTGTTCAGAAAACATAAAGTCATGAAGAATGGGCAAGGGGTCACGTGGAGATTTAACGCAAAAGCCTGGGTAACAAGAGTACTTTTTCTTGAGTGGATCAGGAAGGCTGTCTGTCTTACTGATAAGAAATATCTAGAGGACAAAGGTTTCCCACTCAAGGCTCTCCTCATCATGGACAATCCCCCTGCTTGCCCATGAGATTTGGAAGAATTGCTGAAGAATCCCCATGGCTCTCAGTTGAGTTCCTCCCACCTAATACGACTCCTCTACTGCAGCGTACGGACCAGCAGGTTATAGTTAACTTTAAGAAGCTACACACCAAGGAACTGTTCCTGAAGTGCTTTCTGATGTTCTCAGATACAGATTTGACCCTTAAAAAGTTCTGAAAGGAACATTACAACATCCTTTTCTGTGTGGGGTTGAGAAATCCTCAGCCAGTATCTCTCTAAGGACACTAAGATCTCCCTGGAAGAAAGTGTGGCCTAAAATTATACAGGAGAGAGACTTTGAAGGCTGTGCAGAGGACCCTGAGCCTTCAATAGACCCTGTGGCTGATGACATTGTCACTATAGCAGAGTCCACAGGCTTGCAGGTAGATAGCATTGATGTTGAGGAGCTGGTGGAGGAGCACGCGGAGGAATTGTCTACAGAGGAGCTTCAGCAACTTCTGGCTGAGCCACAGAGAATGGCAGCTGAGGAGCTTTCTGAAGAGGAGGGGGAGTATCAACCATCAGTGCAGCAAAGTTCTTCTGAAATAAAGGAAATCCTGAAAAAGTGGACAGAGCTACAAACATTTGTAAAGGAGACTACCCAGACAGAGAAAAAGCCAATCATTGCATTCACTTGCTTAATGACAATGTCATGTCATACTGTGGAACAGTGTTAAAGAAAAGACAGGAACAGACGACCTTAGATGAGGTTTTAGTTCTGAAAAGGCTGAGACCTACTATTGAATAAGCCAGTTAGTAGCAACAGCTATGTCACCTTGTCTACAGTAATAAAATCGGCATCAATTATAGTGTCAAATACATACAATATTGACAAACGCTAAGAACCAATGAAGAAGTACCACCCTTGTCCATAAAAAAGAGAATTATAGGAAGTTATAGAAACTATCTATTGCTTTCCCTCCTCACTCTCAGCCTGCTCCTGCAGAGACATTTAAAAGGAATTTCTTGGGGCCAGAGTATGAGTATTTTTTTATTAGAGTAAAAAACATATAAAATGTACCTTCTTCACCAGTCTTAAGAGTACAATCTGGCAGTTTATTGTATGTTCACACTGTGGACCAATAGATCTCCAGAACTTTTCATATTGCAAAACAGAAACTTTCAAATCCACCGGTTTCTTATTTCAAAATTATATTTTTCAAAAACATACTTTTATGTTTGTTTTCTAAGGGAAAGAATGTCTGTGTATACCCCTTTCAGCATCTTAAGCACATATATTTTCAATTCCTAATCAAACAGTTCAGCAAAATTAATTTCATCTGAAAGGAATTCATGTTCCAACCGGGAGGCAGGATTCATATTTTTTCTTACGTTAAATATTTTAATGTGCCTTTGGAATTTTACTTTGCAGGAGGCTCATTTTGAGTGGAAAGAATTTAATTTTTTACTTATTTCCTCTCCTTTTCCCTCCACACTCATCACCTCCTACCTAATAATATTGCTTTTGTCTCCACATAGCAGCCTGGGGGCCCCAGTTCAGAAGGTGAACACAGTGATATTTTGGTATTCTCTTACTTCTATTTTACAGACATCACAGGTTCTATCACTACATCAGGCTGTCTTTGACTTCGTACTTCCCAGCGTCCACCACTTCCTATGAATCATGTTTCTAAACTATGAGTTAGCCAACTTACTTTTTCAGTCTCTTATCGCAAGAGGGAGCCCCACCTCTCATCCCCACCCTCGAAGTTCTCTGGAGGGTGTTCCACACTGTTAGTCCGCACCAATCTGTAGGAGCCGGAGCTTTGGACATGAAGATGCAAGGCAGCAGGTGTACAGTTGCAACCCAGCTCTTTACACTGTACTATTTTTGTTCATTTCTGTGGCATGGAGATCCTTACATTTATGCTCTTTGACCCCAATGACATTATTTTGATTGTCCCTTTTTGTATCCTGCTTACTATTATCATGTGTTTGTAATAAGTGGAGGGAAAGGCAGGGGAGGGAGGAATTTTATCAGAGTATAAAGCTTCTACACATTAGTTGTTTACTTGTTTTATATCTAATATGCAAAACTTTGGGGCCCATATAGTTAAATATTACTTCATTCCTTTTTTAATTTATCATCACATTTATAACTTGAAAGAACTCCTCCCTCCAACATTTGATATTCATTTCTTCTACTTTGAAATTTTTTATGGTTTTACCTTTGGTTTTAAAATTCTGTGTAGAGGCTGGGCAAGGTGGCAAACGCCCATAATTCCAGCACTTGGGAGGCTGAGGCAGGAGGATCACTGCAAGATTGAGGCCAGCCTGGGCTACAAAGTGAGTTCAAGACCAGCCTGAACTGCATAGTGAAACCCTGTCTCAAAAAGATTTTTTAAAAAATTCCATGTAGAACATATTTTATTATCAAGTGAGGAACTTCTTTTTGAAGAGCTAAAATTTTCTTGACAGCATTACTGAAATCTTTTCTTCTTATCATTTACTAAAGTGTTTGACATAATGGGATTTATTTCTTAGTGATCTCTATTTTTTAATTTATGTCTCTTCCAAAGGCATTCTACTTTAATTATTGCAGTTTTTATGTCTTAATGTCAGGTAGAACTTGACCCACTGCATTCTTTTTTTCTTTTCTTTTTTTTTTTTTTCCTCAAAATGTGCTTGATTCTTCTCTAGTTTTCCCAGAAACTTTACTTCATTTTCATAATTTTAAAAAATCACATTGGAATTTTTACTAGTATTTGCATTAAACTGTAGGGGAAATTTTATGGGAATACAGTATACATTGTCAAATCTCCCATTAAAATGTGATTTTCTTCTTAGAGGTCACATTTATTTTTTACTCAGGTAATACTAGGTTTTAAATGCTTTTTTCTCTTTTTTCCATTATTTTAAAAAATGATTATTTATGGTCTGTAAGACAGCTTCATGTCTTGTTAGTTCTTCCAATATTGGTTGGAATTTACCTTTTTCTTTTCTTTTCTTTTCTTTTCTTTTCTTTTGTCTTAGTGTAAATGTTTAAAAGTATGAATGTACCTCTTGGTTCTGAAAGAATTTCCTGCCCTTTTCAAAAAGTTATGTTTATATTTTACCTGGTGAGCTATTAAATAATTTTTAGTTCTTATTTTGATTGCAGAAGCACTAGATCTTATAGAAAATTATAAAAATTTAGGAAACAGGAAATTCCAAATTGGGGAGTGATGAGTGAGGAGTTTTATAGATGCTCTTTCTTTGAAGATACACCTAGAAATATAGGGACTTTAACAGTAAGACTGGGTAAGGAGATAAAAGATTAGAAGGGCATTTCAGATCACATCCCCCTAAAAATACTGAAACAAAACTCAGCGACGTGTTTCAAAGTGCATTGCTTGGTCTGTAGAATAAGAATGAATACAGATAAAGCTGAGAATGAGCTGGGATAATATTTTTCAGATCTGGAACATTAGGCTAAGGAGTTTGCCATTTATTCTGCAGGAAGTGAAGAATCTAAGTTTCACATTTGTCCTTAAAATCTCAACTTCCGGAACACACCAATTCCTGTAAAGCTCTTTTTTGTACTACAGCACAGAGAACTACAATGTTATATTCAAGAATCACTATTTGTTCATTTCCTGTAAGACACGTTTGAATGTAAAATGGGAGGAAAAGCCTTGTGTTTAAGTTCCTTCCTGATTTTTTTTTGCCAAAGGGAGGGGTAAAGTTACATATTTATCCTTCACAAGTGAACACAAGCAAGAATCTACATCAACACCCAAATGTAAAACATCCTTATAGAAGCAACACTTTAACTATCAACACAGAAAAAGTTTTATATTGCTAAAAGAGCAACTTTATCTTCCGTAAGCTTTCTTTTTAATGTTATCTAAAGCCTGAGAAGTCCAGTTTTGGTTCTTTGCCTGGTAAGTTGAAAGGCCTTTTTTTTTTTTTTTAAACTTGGGTTTAATTTTTCTTGGTCTGAGGCCCAATTTATCACCAGTGGTGAGTCAGAAGGGAGCCTGAAATAGTTGTTATCCGTGTTCATGTGTTTTTGTCCATGATGCAAAACTATTTCTTATCCATCTATTTATTTCACCAAAACCCAAAAAAGTGTTCCTTTGTGCTATGATTTAGATCTAAAATGTTTCCCCAAAACTCTCATGTGTTCAGAGGCAGGGCTTTGGAAGGTGACTGGCCTGTGGGGGGGCTATAGCCATGCCTGGATTACTCCACAGATGAGTTTATGCCTACCTGTGCTGTTAGGAGGTGGGGACTGGCTGGAAAGGGATGGTCACTGAGGGAGTGACCCGGAAGAGTACATCTCCTTTCCCAGCTCTTCCCTTCTCTTTCGGCTTCCTGGCTGCCATGGGTTGAGCACTTTTTTCCTCCACCAGGCCCCTCAGCCGTCCTATTTCTGCCCGGGAGCCAGCTGACCGTGGATTAAAATAAGCCTCTCGCTCTTTAAATCGTGGGTGTTAGGTATTGTGTCCCAGTGACAGGAAATGATTAAGACATATTTTGATACCAGAAAAGCAGGGTTGTTACTATGACTATACCTGACCATGTGGCTTAGAAGTCTTTGGAACTGGCTAGCAGGAGGAGTTTGGAAATTTTTGGAGATGCCAGCCTAGAGAAGATGTAGAATGCTGTAAAGTGAGCTTAATGGGAGATCCTGGTGAGATCTCAGAAAATCAGAATCCTGATAGGAATGCAGGCAGTAAAGGCCCAGCTCAGGAGGTTTCAGGAGGAAACAAGGACTCCATTGGCAGTTGGAATAGAGGCCAGGTGTGTTACACACTGGCAGAAATTCATCTATAATTACCCATATCCTGAGACTTTTCAAGAGACTGAGATTAAAGGTGGTGGACTAATTAATCTAGTAGAGAAAACTTCAAAGCAGCCCAACATTCAGGCTGTGGCATGGATACTGCTGGTTGCTTTTAGCTAGATCTCCAGTGAGCCTCCAAGCCCTGACTGCTACCGGATCCTCCGGCAGATGACCTTTCGGATTCTCACGCCTCTGGTCCTGCAGATACCCAAGGTGACTCTTCTGCTTCTGATCCTATAAGCCTATCTAATAAATCTCCTTGTATAACAGGACCATTTTATATAGGTTCTGTTCCTCTAGAGGACCCTAACTAATACACCATGTTAAATTTTATAGAATTATATTTAAAAATTTTCAGCTCATTTGTCAAAAATATGAAATGATAGTATTTTTGATGTGCTCTTTGATGTGAACTCTAGGCAGGCAGGTAGAATCATAAGGCCAATTGTAACCCAGCAGGTTCCTAAAGCTTTTCCCTTGACCAACAAGAACTATTCTATTTGTGTTATTCAATGTTCTAGTAAGGATACTTCTTCAAAATATTAATATAAGAGTTAAAAATCTATTTTCAGAAAGAAAATCATTAGAATTATTAGAAAGGTCAAATTTCACATAAAATAGTGGTATATATCTATCGGGTAAGAGAGAGTAATAGAAGTTGGACCCCTAATCCCTTTCTTCAAAACCCTAAAAAACAAACACCAACAAAAAATAGTTGGCCAGGGCTGATGAGATAGCTCAGTGGCATAAGCACCGCCTGGCAAGCACGAGGTCCTGAGTTCGACTCCCGGAACCCACATAAAGGAAAAAAAAAGGGCCAGTGATATTGCTCAGCAGCACAAGTGCTTGCTGGCAAGCGTGAGGTCCTGAGGTCGACTCCCAGTACCCACATTAAAAAAAAAAAAAAAAAAGTTGGCCAATAAATAACATGAATTGTGTTGCACTAAGCTAAGGAAACAGGGGGTACTGTGGGAAATGCTCCCCCTTAAGATTCCTGGGCTTTTTCCGTCTTTTTATTCTTGCCGTAGAACTTTCCTCAACCACTCTATAGCCCTAGATTAGAAAGCAGCATTAGGCATGGCTCTCAGTTTGTTTATGATCTGACAGTTCCCTCGTTCACCATTATGCAGCACCTACAGTGGGTTATGAACACGTGACAGTAAGGCAGGGTATATGCAACTGAACGATGAGGCCACTGTGTGCAATGGGAGGCTAACTCCAGGAGCCAGACAGCCTGGGAAGATTTTACCAAAAGGACTAGGACTTGTGGGATCAGCAGAATTTGGACTGGAAGAGGAGAAGGTGGTGGTGCTGGAAGTATAAGGGATTCAAAAGGACTCATGGAAAGAAGGTTCCAGCCATGATAGGGAACACTGGGGGTTAAGAAATTAGGGAGAAGGGAAGAGTAGGTAGGCAGAAAAATAATATCTGTCCCAAAGAGACCCAGGTTCTAATCCCCAGACCTATGAACACATTACTTTGCATGGCAAAGGGGCTTTACAGATGTGATTAAATTAAGGATCTTGAGATGGAAGAGGTCATCCTGAATTATCTGGGTGGGTCCTAAATCCAATGACAATTGTTCTTATAGGAGCTTAACAGAGAAAGAGAAAGCCCATGTAAAGAAAGAGTCAGAGACTGGAGTTTTGCAGCCACCGGGTGAGGAATATCTTGGAGCCACCAGAAGCTGGGAGACACGAGGAGAGATTCTCCCTCACATCCTTCAGGACTAGCAGAGTGCAGATCCTGATTCAGGCTAATACCCTCCAGAGCAATGAGAGAATAAATTCAAAATGGAAACAAAGCCTTTTAGTTCACTGTAACGTGTTAGGGCAGCCCTAGGAATCTCGTGACTCTGCTGTCCGTCTCCTGTGTCTGTGCTGTCTCTTTTCTGCTCCTGCTGTGTTTCCATGTGTGGCCTCCCTCCTGCCTCCCCGACGCCTCCTCCATCAACACGAACTCAGCACCCTTCCCCAGCGAAGCTTTCCTCACAGGGTTCTCAGGCGGAACACAGAATACCCCGTTAAACTTAAATTTATAAACTACGAAGAAAGCACGTGAGATTTGGGACATATTAGTACTAAAAAAATCAGCCCTTATTTATCTGAAATTGAAATTTAATTGTAAGTGGCACTTTATCTGCTGCCCACCCCCCTCAGTCTGATGTGTTAGTCAGTTTTCTGCAGTTATAACACCTCAGACTGGGTCGTTTAGAAAGCAAAGAAACATACTTCCACAGTTCTAGAGGCTGGGAAGTCTACGGTTGAGGTGCTAGGTCTTTGCTGCATTACAACATGGCGGAGGGTACTGCGAGGAGATGGTGAGGGAGCAAGTGTGTGCTCAGGTCTCCATCCCTTTCCTTATTAAAGCCACTATCTCATCACAGAGGCACTTGAACTTCAGGGACACATTCAAACCACAGCATCTGTTGATCCAATCTCCTTGCCTTTCTTAACTTGGAACCTCTGACTCAACTCTGCTTTCCCTGAGGGTGGCCTCTTCCCTCCACTGGGCTGTGGCACAAGCCAGGCTGCCCTCAGGGGTCCTGCGGCCTACATGGCTCCCACATTCCACCTCCCACCGTAGACACAGGCCTTGCTTCATCCCACCTGACACTTCAGGGCCAACTTGTTCAGGTAGAGAAGAGAAAGGAAGGAAAGGGAACGCAAAGAGAAGGAAGAGGAGGAGGATAGATTTTTATATTCTTTACTATATTCTCCCTACAATAGAATGGTTTTCATTTGAAGAAATGGCCCATATGCAAAATTGATAGCTGTTTGTCAGTCAATAAATGGAAAATACATTGTCTTTTGAGGAATATCTTAAGGTTGGGGTTAGGGCAATGAAATTTTAAAAGATTTGAATGCTAGAAAAATTAGCATTTGAGGAGTGTTCTGTGTTTTTCTTTTTTAATCTCGTCTGTTTTTGTTAAATCCCTCTCACCTCTCACATTGTGTCTAGTCAGAGCTCCTATAAGTGCTAAACTCCAAATTTCCCACCTTTTCTCACCATACTCTTTGTCCTAGCCTCAATCAATCTTCTGGTTAAAAACGAAGTTGGAGAGAGGAAATTTCAAATCAAGTCTAATACAGTATTTGCTAAATACAGCAAAGAAATTGGTAATCCCAACTCACTGTTATCATTTTCTCTCTTTCTTCTTTCCCTGCCATGCTGAGTTGTTCTCTTCTGCAGTCCACAGTAGATGGTCCCTACCACCAGTCCCTGCCAGCCACCCGTGGGCGCCGCTCCTCGGGGATCCAGTTCTCTGATGCTGTCTTCGGACAGATGTTGCACCGCTGTTTCTGTGCATCGGATGGGGGCAGAGCTGAGGACCAGGCCTGTTTTCTCTCTATTTTCTGTTGCCAACAAAGGCACTTTCAACTTCGTACCACAGATTTTTTGCTCATTGCCCCCTCCCTCTGCCTGCCTGCTGCCTCCTCGTTCTCAAGCACCTGTGCAATCCTGGACAATACAGGGCCATCCCGGGCTAAAGCAGCATGAAGGGACTTCATGGCCCTCCAATGACCTACTTTGCCTTTTGTATTAACCTGCAAAATTAATGTACAGTTATAGGACAAAAATGAGAACTCAAATAGAGTTTTCGACCTAAAATAAATGACCAAATTATAAACTCTAATTCAGGGAAATAGCTCAATTTCCTGAGTACTGACTAATGATGTTTCTCAATATACTATCAAACCAATAATGACCATAAACTGAAGCTCAGTGGTTAGAGGGCACATTTCTAGTCAAATAAATCACAAGTTCCAATCAGTCAGTTGAGGAGTAACATGCTCTTTCAGTTTTTATGGTCCTAGGAAGCAATAAATGACAAGGACTAACATGCAATAAAGCTGTTATCAGACTGTGAGAAAAATCCCACATATTAGGAGTTACGTTATTGCCTTATCAACCCAATAAATCTACTTGTCTTTTGCATGGTTGACTATTTTCCCATCACAAGCAAGGTACAAAGTAATGTAATCTGAAGATCTGTCACAGTCATTCCTACCATTCCTGCATGAATCATGCTGGTCATCCATTACAGTTTAGAAGATTGTGGCCGATGGTCAACACGAGGCGAAGTGATAAACGTGCACTTAGCTCATGTGAAAGCCCATATAGGTTCATTTCAGAGCAGGGGAAAGATTTATAGTGAAAAGGCAGTGGTATGCATGGGAATTGCAGTAGTGAAGGAACTGGAATGAGAGGGTTAGACCCTGTACTGAGCTAAGAGGACGATTAGAGAGACCTGCTAACTCAAGACGTGAACTTGAGTTAAGAAAGGTTTCACATCCATGCTAACTTAGATGCCAACATTCACCCAGGCTGTGGGGTTCATAGCACTTGGGAGCCTCTAGCCCTGGTTTCAGCCCTCGGCAGCTTCTGCCATGGTGTGGATAGAGTAGTGACACCCTCTCCTTTGCTAGAAGACTCTCTGGAATTCAGTGAGGTAAGTGACAATAAGAGCTTATAAAAATCTTGACAAATGTCTATACAGAAAAATAAAATAAAATACAGTAATGCTTATAAAAAGATCATTTCGGGCCGGGAATATAGCTCAGTGGCACGAGCACCTGCCTGGCAAGTGCAAGGTCCTGAGTTTGATTCCCGGTACCAAAAATATATAAATAAATAAATAATAAAAAAAATAAAAAGATCATTTTGGCTGAGCACAGTGGCTCACGCCTGTAATCCCAGCTACTTGGGAGACTGAGACAGGAGAATGACAAGCTTGAGGCTAGCCTGGGCAATTTAGCAAGACCTTGACTCAAAATAAATAAAAAGGGCTGGGGATGTAGCTCAGGGGTAGAGCATTTGCCTAGCATGCCCAAGGCCCTGGGTTTCATCTTCAGCACCAAATAAAAAAGAAAAAAAGAAAATAATTATTTTACCATTACTCTGTTTGAGGTATTATGTAAGTGATGAACATGAAGATCAAAACCTACCGATTAGTTGCCTCTGAGTTCTTACTTGTATCTAGTCTCTCTCTTTAAACTGAACCTTCATTAAGGACACAGTGGGCACAAACACTGGGGCCCTGAGGAGCACGAGTGGCCTGGCATGGAGAAGAGGTGGAGGTTAGAGACGCCCATCCAGGCAAGCTTCCCTTTCCTTGATGGGCTGTTTCACAGGCTAAGGACTGCACCTGGGGAAGGCTGAAACCCTGCTCATTTTCCCGTTATACTAACTGGGCAACACCAGCACACACCTCTCGTCTGAGTGAAGCTGCACTGGGAAGCAGTCACGAGGAGAATGTTGGGAAAGAGGAGAAAGTAAATCATTTCCTGTTTGTCATTATGAAGCATGGGATTTACTTTCTAAGTATTAATTTAATAACGGTTTGGGGGTGAAGGCGTCTTCAGAGGGTGCCTAAGAGGATCATGAAATTAGTCCAGAGAGCTTCTTAGCTTTTTTCCCACCCCATCGCACAAGAAAGGTGATATTCTGAGATCATTTCTACCTAATAAGGGCTTCAAGGAAGTGAGGATCATGTTTTCATACAGAAAAGGCCTTGAATTTATTTTAAAAAGTGAAAAAAAATTGGAAAATGAACTCTATTTATAACCAATCTGGTGTGTCACACCTCAAAATGGATAGCACCATGCCAGCTGTGCTGGTAGAATCTGAGATGCTCTTCTCTACCAGACTCCTAAGAATTCCAAATCCAACCTGGGTAACTCTTTCCCCTCCAGAGTTCAAGCACTCCACAGAACTCTTCCCACTCAAGGTAAGATTTCTGGATAAAATGTATATGTATATTTTTTTCTTCAAAAAGAAATGCTTAAGCAACAGAGGATAAAACTTAAAAAGCAATCTATGAGATGCTACCAAGGAAGTCCTAGGGCACTGTACCCAGACATAGGTCCTAGCAGCCATAGGCGGGCATTTTAGCATCTATGCAAGGCTGTAGGCTGTGGCTGTGCTCACCGCTGAGGCAGGAAGCTGGGATCAAGAGCCTCGCTCAGCAGCTGAGGCCCAGCAGGGCCGTCCCCTGTGTGAAAATGGTACTGGACACACCACACCTTGGCCTAACCGAAGCTTGTGCCCCAGGCACTTTGTAAATAGGAAGGCATCCCCTTTGAGAAACAAAAACCGTACAAAGGTATAAGATCTGAATTTATACTGCCCATGTGGTCTGAGAACCCAAGCCTAGAAATTCGCATAAAAATGGGGTCTGGACAGGTTAGAATCCATGAGAACCCTGACTGAAGTAAATACAAAGTCTTTTTGGAGACACTTTTGTGTCTTGAAGCCTATGAAACATCTAAAGAAACAATGCACCTTGCTAAAGATGTGATCACAACTAAAAACTGCAGGAAGTGATCCATTGAGGGAGAGTTAGGACACAGAAAATGGGTGAATCGGCAGCCCTGAGTAAAAATTAAAATAAGAAACAATAAAATAAAACTAAAATGAGTGAACACAGAGAGGAAAAGATTAGAAAAATGTGTCTTTTAGTAAAAAAGAAAGGGTTCCGAAGTAGCATAAGTATACATATTCTTACAAAGTCACTGACTCGCAGTGGAATGAGATTAAACTAGAGGACTGAAGGCAGGTTTGAAATTTTCTGATTGGCTACTTTGAAGAGAATTGTCTGCAGGGGTGATGGAAACTCAGCTGTGTGACTCTCACTGGATTATACTGAAAGGTATCTGATGGGCTTAGTTCATATCATAAATATATAAAATTTTCATTTATTTTGAGTAGCTACATGAATAAATTTTTCCCACAGAAACATTTTTCTAGTTCTTAGTTTTCTATTAACAAAATGATACATTTTTATTTTTTTCAATTTTTATCTTTTATTGGTACCTGTTTGCAGTACATAATGATCACATGCCTCGTGGGGAGTTGGCGCAAGTACGTAACGCTTCTTAATTATTTTTCCATCTTCTTCCCCTCCCCCTCCAACTCTTGGTCTCCTTCCCTTTTGCAAAAGGATCTATTTCCCTATTTCCTAGTGTCTATCTTTTGTTATTTATTGATATTTTCGGTTTCTCATCTTAGAGAAACCCTGTGATATGTCAGCTTTTAACATTATGGTCTCGAGGTGCATCCATTTTCCTACAAATGACTCAAGTTCATCCTTCTTTATGGCAGGGTCATACTCCACTTTGCATAAATACCACATTTTCTTTATCCATTTCGCTGATTGTTTTTTGTTTTTTGTGTTTTGTGTTTTTGAGACAAGGTCTTGCTATGTAGTTTAGGCAGGCCTTGAACTCACTATGTAGGCCAGACTGGCCTTGAACTTGTGGCCATCCTCCTGCCTCAGCTCGGATTACAGACATGTGCCACAGTGTCTGTAGGCTGCTTCTAAGATTTAGCTATTACAAATCGTGCTGCTATAACCATGGGTATCCATGTATCACTATAATATTATACTGAAATGTGGAAGAGGACCCAAAAAACTGAATATTCTCATTATCCAGAGACACTATGAATATTTTAGCATTTTTCCCTCCAATTCCTTTTCCTATGCACTGTTTGCTTATAAGCTAAACTTCCACTGAAATACCATTTACTATAATCTTTATTTTACAATGTAACATTATATCATTTTTATTTTCCCATGTCCTTAAATTTTTTTACAAGTATAGTTTAAATGGCTTCACAATATTTCTTCATGAATGCAGCGTCTATGTCACAATTCTAATTATTACATAGTGAAATTGCTTTCTTTTTTTATTGTTATGAAATAACTCTGCAATATATACGTGCATTATTCTTTTTTTTTTTTTTGTGGGTACCGGGGGGTCGACCTCAGGACCTTGCGCGCCAACAGGCACCTGTGCCGCTGAGCGATATCACCGGCCCCTTTTCCGTATGTGGGATCCGGGAGTCGAACTCTGGCCCTCGCGCTTGCAAGGCAGGCGCTTACGCCGCTGAGCCATCTCACCGGCCCACGTGCATTATTCTTTGTTTAGGGATTTATGTTCTTAGGCTCTTTGATTTTTTTTTTAAATCAAGGGACAAGGCTTGATCTTTACAATTCAGGAATTCAGATGTATTTTGTTTCAATTCAGCTAAATTCACTTAGTATCCACTATGTACAAAAGAAACTTTTCTCTCTGCATTTATTATTGTGGTTTTCTTTGGCATAATCACATACACTAGAAAATTTCATGTATAGGTGTGTGTACATAAAAAAGGAAAAAAGTATAAAAAAGCAAGCATCAGAGAATTCAGCTGCCTTTTATGTTCAGCTTATAGGATCAAAGGCAGCAAAACGCCAACTTGAAGCACTTTTTCTGAGCACCTTACATTGTCACAAAGTTTACTGGTTCAGTGGAAGAGGTGGAGTGCTGTTTTATTTTATCTGATCTATAGACTATTTCTCCACTAAACCAAGAAGAAGGATCAAATTGCAGTCATTCCACACATACTTTCTATTAAAATCCTGTATCGATGGGACCTTTTGTGACAACATTTGAAAGCTATGGCCTCACCAAAATGTCTTATCAGCCAAAACGGACACCTTTACAAAAAGTGTCCACTTAAGGAGCGTCTTTACAAAGTCTAGCTCTTCATCCCAGTTTTCGACTCAGGAAAACACCAACAACCCTGTGATCGAATAAACCAAATGTACTGTATAGCAACTATTTCCCTGAAAACTTAAAATTTTGAAAAATTAAATTAAATTGAACCTATCTCAGGCAAAGTCTGATTTCTCACTTGTCTTCTGCATATCGATACACTATTTTGCTTGTCCAGGTTCTGCAATAGCAGAGAAAATAATTTCAAAGTCATAGTGCTAAAACCTAGAAATAGTTTGTTGAGGTAGAGAAAGAGAGAGAAAACTCAAAGCGCAATGGTCCCTGTTATTAAATTCTTTGCTCCCGTCTTCAGTTCTAGCCCTGGCTGTGTGGTTGAGTGTGTGTGCGCTGACTAATCTTCGCATGCCACTTCCGGAGAGTCCTGCCTGTGGCCTCAGGCATTGCAATTCAAGACTGCAAGAGACTGAGATGACTTCAGAAAAAAGAAATGACAATAGTTCATTGTAGGGAGGGACTCATTTCTGAAGACACAAAGAATAGTGGCAATCATGCGTACAGTTCAGAAAAAATGAAACCATTTTGCAGTTGTGCCTTCTGCACGGTGCACCAGGCTGGTCTGACACCATTCCCACATTTTCGAAAGATGTCTGTCAAAGGCTGGGGTTATGAATGTATGTCGAAAAGTAATTTAGGAAAATAGAAGTTGAAGAAAAAAGAAATTACTCCAACTTAATACCTCAATAATTCTGTAAACAATGTTCAATGGGAAGGAAGAGGAAACTCAAAATGAATGGCAGGAAAGACCATAAGCTGGTTTTCATTTTGCAAGAATAGCTTTTCTTGAGCTTCCACTGTTTGGCCTGTCATTTGAATCTTTTCAAATCATTGACTTAAATAAATAACTAAAAAAATTATACAAGAAACCACGAGGATAGATTCTGACCCTGTGTCTTTCAGCCTGTGCAAGCTCATGAAAGGTCAGATTTGCTAAGACCAAGACTGAGGGGTTTGCCCAGGGCAGGTTTCCGGGAGACAGCAGGTCCACCTGCTCTTCCCCTGGCCCTGTTCTGGGGCCGGCGGCCTGCAGGCACAGGAGACACAAGGGGAGAGCGCGCATCTCGTCCTGGTCAACTGCGTGGCACACTGTTTGCCGGCATTTCTCCTATTTCACAACGCCATTAATCATATTCTCATGGTGTGTATTCTTTTCCTGTGGAGTCAACTCTGCCCTTCGTCTTGAATCCCAGGTCTAAATTTTGAGCAACAGCCGCTTACAAAAATTGCAAAACAAATTTCCTGATTAGGTGTAGGCAGAGTGTTGGGTTTGGATGGAGTGTTAACTGATGTATAGGATATATCTATACCAAACCAGCAAGGTCATCTGAATGAGAAGGAAAACAATGATGCCTCATGGAGAAATAATTTAATGCAACATGAAGATCGTTTGATACAGCACCTAGCTCACAAAATCGCAGAAAATGAGGCCAGTGTTGAGCAGCCATTTACCAAGGAAGAAGTTGAACTGGGTGCCAAACTACTCATGTTTGAGCGTGTTGGCTCTGTCTTACAGCTGGGTGACCTTGGTAAGCCACATCAACTCTGTGCCTCAATTTCCTTTCCCCTAAAATGGGAATAATGGGAGCATTGGCTTGTTGGAAACTGTGAGGAATGAATGAATTAATATATATACAGCTCTAAGAATGTGACACATGGTAAGTTCTCAATAAAGTCTTAGCAATTATAATCATTGGGGTATGAATGGGCAAACGATTTTACGTATCTCATAAAGTTTTGGGAAGTTTACATGAAACAATTGTAAAAATACTTGGCAGAGCTTCTAGTTTATATCAGGTACTTGCAGTTAGAAATTACTCCAGTGGGGCCGGTGAGATGGCTCAGCGGTGTACGCGCCTGCCTGGCAAGCGCGAGGGCCCAAGTTTGACTCCTGGAACCCACATACAAAAAAAGGGCCGGTGATATCACTCAGCAGCACGGGGAACCGGCTGGCGCGCAAGGTCCTGAGTTCGACCCCCGGTACCCACAAAAAAAAAAAAAAGGAAAAAAAAAAGGAAATTACTCCAATGATTATCCTTATGATGATTATTAGCACGTCCCTATGCTGACTACGGACTCGGGGTACAGCTCAGGGGTGGAGTTCATGCTTAGCAACACATGAAGCGCCCAGTTTAGCCCACAGCACTGCCAAAGGGGAGGGGGGGGTTACACTATGCTGACTAATTTTTTACTGAGTTTACAACTGATTTCTACAATTCTTCCGTGACTTAATATTAGCAATTAATTAGATGCTCTCATGAGTTGGTAAAAACAGCATTTGCACCTATGGCTGATAAAAAAATATGTGGGCCGATAAGGTTTATAATAATACAATTAAAGAAAAAATGAAATGTATTAGCCTTTCTGGAAATGTCTTTCTTTACTATTTTCCAACTCTGTAGCACAATTTTCTGCATTTTTGCATTTTGTCACATGAGTTAAAGACATTTATTTCCTTCAAAGTAGTTTGAGTCAGTCTCCTGGCATTCAGCTAAATTAAATGCTGGTATTTGTTTTTTTTTTTTTTTTTGTGGGTACCGGGGGGTCGACCTCAGGACCTCGCGCGCCAGCAGGCGCCCGTGCCGCTGAGCGATATCACCGGCCCCTTTTTCGTATGTGGGTTCCGGGAGTCGAACTCGGGCCCTCGCGCTTGCCGGGCAGGCGCTTAAGCCGCTGAGCCATCTCACCGGCCCAAATGCTGGTATTTGGAACAGTATCTGTTGACACAAATATATTTGGCATCACTGGGGAATTTAAAACTACAAATGGTGTCATGATGCCTCAAGTTCCCAATGACAGTATTACTACCAAGGAGAAGCGCCGTTAAAAAGTTTTATGCTGGCATTTCTATGCTAAACATGAGGGGATGCTAGTTTCTGGTTAGCAATGGCAGGTACAAAGATTAAATGATAGTTTTGCAAACTCTCTTAATGTACACTGGGATTGCTCAAGGAAATATGCATGGGAATCTGAAAAGATATGCAGCAGGACCTGTATAGTATTTTACTTACCTTCTCTCTGATTTGGGGATGATGCTGTGGGGATAAAATCCATTTCTTCACTCACCTTATCCCACAGGCATATCTGATTCACACTCAACCAAAAAGATAAGAATTCACATTTCAGATTTTGTTTTGGTTGTGCCCCAGGTATTTCTAGACTAGAAAATTCCCTCATGATCAAATTCAACTAAAAATCAAAGAATTCAGAAAACTGGTCTGGGAAGAACATGGGTGGCCCTGGGGCTTCTGCAATAACATTTTCTTTTTCAAAGAAGTAGCACGAGGAGGCCCTTAGTGCTGAATAGCCAGACTTTGTCACCCTGCCTGGGTTTCAAGTTTTCATAGAGCCTTTCAGAGGTCAAGAGAGGCATTGGCCACTTCCCATATTAAAAAAAGAAAAAGGAGAAGAGAAAATTACACCAAAATAGGGTGACAGAAATTATGGTCTATTTTAGATGTCAATATGTAACAAGTAAACAATTTCATTCACACATTCAACTCTTCATGCCATTCCTGGAGTAATGAAGAGTTGTTGGGGGGTATTAAAAATATTGGCTCACAGTTCATAGCAGATGAAGACCAGTAATGAAACACAGGGTTAAAGCCAGCTGCTGCTGCCTTGGTTCTTCAAACCTTTGTTTGAAGGGCTCCTTTGTAACTATAGGGATGACCGGGGCACTGAAACCCTTTGTGACAGTGAACCCCCAGCTGTGGCCCTCTTTGGGAGGTTGCTTCTTATGGCAGGGTGTTGGCACTTGGAAATGTCCAGCGTGCGCAGAGAGTTACCATAGCCTGTCTTTTTTATTTTTTTTTTATTTTTTTTTTATTTTTTTTTTTTCTGTCTTTTTTAATGTCAAGGGAGTAACCCAAAAGCCATGGCTGAGCTGGCACAGCTACTAATGCCATCTGTTTCATTTTTCCAATTCACATGCTCTGAGTTTTCAAGAAAGTCAAAAGCAGCCCAGAGCAGAAAATCAAGTGTAAGTAGAGACCATCTACCTTGTGCAGGTGGGGCTTGATGGAGAACATGGAGACCTTGAGCAGAAGGAAGCACAAATAGGTACCTACGCCCTGAAAAGAAGTTACTGATGAGGACCCTGTCCATGAGAGAGGACTCTGTTCAGAACAGAAGAGGGGTCTGAAGACCGAAGGACGCCTGAGCGGAGCGCTGTGGTCAAAGTTGGGTCTGCTCCTTGCCTCCGTTATTTCTCGTGCGGCCATTGCTTCTGATTCGATAGTAGTTTCAAGCTGGGTGGAGCAGAGATAATTTTGTTTCCCAACCTGACCGATGGAGACTGTCCACTTACCTAAAACTCAATTTTCAGATATCGGAGGAAGCTAACATTTCAGCAACCCTAAGGGGATGCCAAGAGGGGCGGAACACCTGCGAGCAGAATGCTGGCCAAGGGCAGTTGGTGCCAGTGAGCTAGAAAGGCCTGAGCACTGAGGTCTTGGTGTCAGACACAAGGAGATGAAGCAGATAGGAGGGGAAAGGAGAGCATCCAGCTGGCCTTTAAATGGGGAAAGAGAGGCTGCACTGAGCAACTCCATAAGAAAGGCTTATGGAAAGATCTGAGGCTGGCCTATCCAAAATGATGGCTTATCCAGTTCTTTAGGGTGGCCAAGTGGGATACTGCAGGATTAAGCACTTAGGACTTGGCCGATGTATCCTAGAAGATCTCCCCACCTCTCCTCCCAAAATTTTAATTCACTGCTCAGTATTTAATTGATTAACAAGAACGTTATAAACTGTCTGATTCATCTGGTCTGAGCTCTATTCAAGAATCTCTATAAAATAGTCAGGGCCAATGGCTTTCCAGCAGTTCCCCCTGGATGCCTCTCCTTCCCCCTAGAACACACTCAGAAGTCTTTCTCAAGGCCTGTGGGGACTTAGGACGTGTGGAACCTGCTGCCTCTGCCACGCCCACCTCCCTCCACCCTGCAGACATCCTTGGCTTTCCTTAAGGCAAAGTGCTCTGCTGCGGGTCTGTTCCTCAGATGCCCATAGGCAGAGCTGTACCCTCGCACTAATTCAGGCCTCTTTGTGTGCCTCTGATTAATCTGCGCAGACTGCCGTACAGGGTACCCAAGACTGGGTGTCTTAAACAATAGACATTTTGTTCCTGCAGCTCTGAATGAGGAAGTCCAAGACTAAGGCTCCTGCAAAGATTGGCGATTCTGAGGCTCCTGAAGGAGGGATCTGTTCCAGGCCTCTCCCTTTGGATTGCAGAGGTCAGTCTCTTCACATGGTGTCCTCTCTGCGCATCTGCTTCCCAAACTTCCTCTTATAAGGACAATCAGTGATCTCTTTTCTTTCTTTCTTTTTTTTTTTTTAACACCACCATAAAGACCCTATTTCAACCACAGCCACACTCTGAGGTTGCTGGGGTTAGGACTTCAACATAGAATTTTGGTGGTGAGTACACACAACACAGCCCCTAGCAGGCTCTTACTAGAGAACAATGCTCCTATTAATTGATCAACAGTTATTCAGTTATTATTTATTCATTATTCTTGAAGGTCTCTCTTTGTTTAAATATCAACCCCAGGGCCAAATTCTTTATTATGATAACTGACATAGCTCCAGTGTCTAGCTCACTGCCTGCAAAGCAGCAGGCCCTTGATGAATATTCATGAGTGGGTAAATGCATATTGTGAAATCATTACCAATTGTTTGCAAAAAAGTAATCGCAGAGAAAGCTATTCCAGGTATATTGTTAAGCGAAGAAAACAAATTACAAAAGCTGTACGGGTAGCTTAGCTCTATTCTTAAATCACACACATATAATTTATTTTTATAAAAACAAAGCTTAGAGAAATATGCAACAAAATACTAATAGCAGGTGTGCTCAGGGTGAGATTTTGATTTAGTCTTCACTTGTTTATCATGTATTTCTCTACAGTGAATATGTTACTTCTGTAAAAGGAAAAAGAATATAATTTATTAAAAGTTAGTAGATATTTTGTCATCACTTTTAACTGGCTATTAAGAAAAAACATACATTATTTTCCTTTTTCAGTGGGGAACTGTGGGGAACACGGAGTGCCTGAAAGAATGGTCTATGGAAATGCATGCCCAGCCTGGCACTTTGTAGGTTAGCACTTGTAGCCAGTGCTCACTTTTCAGCTGTGAGGTTGGGTATAATCGCACGCTCAGCACATGGGGCTGCCTCCACTCTGTGGCCCAGACTAAAATTGATTCTTTTGATCTCAACGATCAGGAAATGACAGGACACCAAGAGTCAGAGACAAGTCCAGTGGTCTGGTGCTTCCTTTATTCCCTTCCCAGGTAGGCTGAGCAATATGCAGATACCCTTCACATTGCTTCTGGGCTTAGAGCTGGGACTTGGGGTGACAGAGTACAGGCACCAAATTTAAGGGGCACCGCAAAACTTTAGCAATCCAGAAAATAATAGTGCAATATTTTAAAAATATAAATTTTGTGAAAATCTATATGAACAAGATATCAACAATTTCAATAAAGGCAGGGAAGTATTACTGCTTTTTACTTTGTCTTAGGCTCCATTCTGACTCAGAAAAGCACTGCTTCTAGCCCATGACCGGAAGGTAGGAGACTATCAATTATCCTAGTCATAACTAATTACTTCTTAACTATAATTAATTGTGTAAATGATCCTGCCCCTCAGAACCAACATTGTTTGTGCGTGATTGTTTAGGCTTCAGTGAAGGGCCTCTTAGGGAACCAGTAAGGGAATGTATATTTTTCCGACCTTGTTTATTCCTTTATCCCATATAAGATACCTAATCACAGCTCTTTTACATCACTGAGGACTCCGAAGGGCAGGATTCATCCTATTCTTTTATAGAAACATAAAATGCCAGCAAAGCACGATTTCTACCCAAAAGAGCACTAAGCAGACTTTGCAGATGTTGCAGACTCCTCCCCCGCACTTCTGGAGAACACGTGACCTTGGCCTAACTTGCTTGGTAAACAGGTACAAGCCAGCATCCCACTGCTCCCCGGGAGGAGGAGTGACCTTTCTGTGGTGAGGTCGGGCAGGTCTTTGACCTCAGTTGAGAGTTTCCCCGAGGGACTTTCATATCGTCACATCATGGGATTTTTGTGGGTATTAGTTTACCCACATGTAAAGTATTTCACAGTATATACATCCCATTGTTAAAAGCAGTAGCAAAAGTTACATTTAAAATCTTGTTTTATGCAATAGTTTCACTTTACACAAGACTCATCTTTTGCTGAAGCCATAAATTCTAAGTTGCTTTGTAAAGGCAATCACTAAAAAAGTGATATTCTTAGTGCATACATTTTAGAAAATTTCCCCTATGTTTTCAGTTTGATTGAATGTGTGGAATGTCACAGAATGGCTTAACCAATGGAAATGTTTCTGAAAGCACCCATAGAAATCTTTGTTCTATGTAGCTACTTAAAAACCCAAAGGCTAAGGGTGGAAGGGGTTATTTAGATACAAACAGTACATAAGGTTTAGATTTGGTTATGGTAATTTTAGTATAATCCAGTGTAAAGTAGTGATCCAGATGAACTTCATAATTGTGAAGAAATAGGCATTTTTTTCTTTAAATGAAGGAATGAAGCTCACCACAACTCCCTTCCTCCCCCAGTACTTTTGGATAAATGTGTTTACTGGAAACGTGGACCACACTGGGTGTTCTGCGGGAAGTCTGGCCAGTCGAAGACCACTATCGTATGAGAGATGATGTCCAGCCAGTCCCAGATGTTCCAGATTCCACAAACCAGGGGTCTGATTTGCAATGAAGAAACCATCAGGGACATTCCAGCCTCAGAGATATGACACGGACCGGAACTGGGGAGCCTAGGTACCGCCAGAACTGGCACTCCAGACACATGGCCTCAGGGAGCCATCTTGGCCATGTCGAGTTGCTCGATCAGTCCCTTGCAGCTGAGGCCCCATCATCCTGGCACAGGCACGGGTAATCGCCACTGTGCCCTGCCTAATTTCCTAATCCCGAGTCATGAACAGAAAGAGAGGGAGAGAGAGAGAGAGGGAGAGCGAGCAGGCACTATACTTAATGTCGGAGATTTTTTTTAAAAAGCATTGTTCTGCCATGAAAGAATGTCTTAATAGGGGTGTCAGAGAAGAAAACAATCATCATCCAATGTGATGCAGTGTTGCAAGGGTTTATAGAAGAGACCGATTACACCCAAGATGAGGGAAGCACTGCAGAGGAGACCACACTCCACACAAACTTCAGAAAATTAGTAGAAGCTTCCCAGATGGCCAAGCTGGAGCAGTCACATGGTTTCCAATTCTGGATTTTAGAGCTAACTCTCTGCCTGGAAATAGTAAGACAGAGCTGGTTCAGGCACTTATGCTTTTATCATGACTGTGGTCTCAGACTCTTTCTTGGCCCCTTCTAGGCAGAGCCCTGATTGTGTAATCACTCTACCGTCTTCGTGGGCATACTGTACTTCATCCATGTGGCCAGTGCACCTAAGAAGGAAGCGCTCAATGGAGGTGCAGCGTTATTCATTAGGGCCTCGTGAAGGGCACCCTACAGAAGCCAAGCCCACTCAGCAGGAGTCCAGGCCCTTGCCCTAGTCAGATGCAACCTAAGATGTTGGGTGTTGTGCTTTTAATTTGTTTACTGTGCTTCCTATGCCTGTGTCTGTTGAGATGAGGTTCGTGGCCTCTACCTTCACCCAGATTGCTGTCCTAATCCCTTTGGACAGAGACATTCTAGAGGGACTTCAGAGAGGACTCCATGCTGTGAGGATAAACACTGTTTGGCCAGTAAGGCAACAGAGCCACTATGAGAAACACATCATATCCTGAAATCTATGAAATTTGTTTCTAGGATACAAACCTGGATAAAAAGATTTCTTCAAACTTTTCCCTGCTGTCAAGTTGAAGGAAACTCCTCCTCCTCACCCTTTCTTCCTCCTCCTCCTCACCTCCTCCTCCTCTTCTAGCACTGTCTTTCTAATGTCAGCTGGATTTGAAGTGGCTACTGTCAAAAAAGACTTCTAGAAGAAACCAGAGCAGCATGTTACATCCTTGCCAGAAAATGATTCTAATGTAAGAGAACCTTGGTCAACTTAGCCAAGAATTCCTTTTAAGAGAGATGTTGACACATCTTATAAATACTAAATGGGGAAAAAAGTGGGGAAAATAATCCCTATCCTTCCAAAACAGTGACAAGTCTGGGAGAACAAATGGGAGTAAATAGGAATAATATGATTTGAATTGAGCAAGAGTTTTACAGGAAGCATGTAAATGCCGTGGGGAGTGGAGCATTGGCAGGATTGGGGGGAAACAATGGACACCATTTCTTTCTTTCTTCATACCTGGTCTTGTTCCAGCGTGGATTGTGCAGTGAGCTGACCTCCTGGGCCAGTGGAAGGGGCAGCTTTCTTATGAAGCTTGTTGCTACAGTGTGCTGGCAGGGTCCGTAGAGCTGGGAGAAGAGCTGGCACCTGCTTTAGAAAACCAGGCACCTGAACACCACGCTTCTTTCCTCACGTGCAGATGATCTGCCGAAATAGCAGTAGGCTGAGAAAGATTTTAGATTTTCTACAGCACCTGACAAATGGAATCAGAAGCAAACCAACCTTATGAGATGGAGAAGAGCAAAGTGCCCAAGAAAGCACGAGGAAGTTCTTACTCTCACTTAAAACTGAAGGTTCTCCCTAGAGTTTATCTCATAAAATCCCCTGATGTTTGAGACTCTGTTCTATCCCCAGATATCCACTAATCATAGCAGACATTTAGGACTGGACCTCACCTAAACTGGGGGCATTATCTGCTCTGAGATTTGGTGCACTGACATGCTTTTCATTATTTTTTCAAAGCATCACTTCAAATAAATTAGCATTCTCATCTCAACTGACTCACTTGATAAAAACAAACCCCACATACTGTGAGGAGAGTAGTTGAGGATTGGAAAAAGGCAGGTGGAGGCGGCATTGGGCAGTTTTCTAAGACGTGAATACCAGCACCACTGAATGCCCAGTTTACTGAAAACCTCAGACTGTAATGCTCTGAAGTTGAGAACGAGAGAATTTATTCCTCATCATATCAGGTATGATAATAATTCTTAAATTTTTGTTCACAGTCTACTTTGAGAATATGATGATGACCACAGACTCTGTCCAGGAAAAAAAAAAAATATATATATATATATACATGACTTACCCACAAAATTCCATTCTGTAAGACTTGGTTGTGGCCCTAAAGATGGAAACCAAAATCAGAACAAAAAATACATAACCCTGATCACCTGACTGCCATAAAATCTTTTTGCCTCTAACCTAGATTCATTCTATAGTTTAAGCCCTCTCCCTACTTTTTCTATACTCTTAGCTTGAGATCATTATCAAATTTCTTGTATAGGTGTTTCATATATCTAATGGCTTCGAAATTTTATCGTGCTCACTTTTGCTTTAAACTGAAACTTCCCTCATCCTTCCTTACAGATGGCGGGATAGAGAGTTAATTGCCTTCCAATATCTAGTTGTTCCTTCTGCGTTTATCATCTAAAATTTATGCTTCCTAAGTCTCCCTTGCAGCTGAATGTGGCCATCTCTCTAAGCTGTAAACCAATGATATGTAAGCATCGTGTCAGGTGAATGTGCTGAATAATCTCCCTTCTTCGTCCCTTCCTCCACTCTCGAGTTTGGAATGAAGACAATACCTGGGAGGGTGGAAGTGATGGGAAATATCATCTATTGAATCCTCTGGTAGAAGGTAAAGTTCATGAGAGCAGGAACTTTATCTCCATCAAGAGAACAACCCCAGCACTTAGACAGTGTGTGGCATGTCCTAGGGCTCGGTACGAACATTACTGAATGAACAGGTGAATAACTGAGTTTAACCAGACCCAAAGACAAAGCCTCAGCTTCTTCCACAGAACCAAACTCTTGCTTAATTCAAATCATATTATTTCTATTTACTCCCCTTTGCTCTCCCAGAATTGTTGCCATTACAGAAGGATGGAGATTTTTTTTTCTTCCTTAGTGCTTTCCAGTGAAAATAAATGCTTTCCCTGAAAATAAAAGGTTTTCAAAGCAGTGCTTTCAGTAACTTTCTGCTTAGCAAATATTAAATTAAGCTTTCAAGATCATGTGTATTTTTGTGTATGTCTGTTAAATGCAGGCACTATTTTGGAACTTGATCTTAGATGTCTTCTCAAAGAATCATCCCAAATGATATCTAATGACATTCCTAGCATTTCAGATGACATTATTACTATTATCATGGAGTGCTGTCATGAGATCCTGAAGACTTAACTAGATGTTGGTTACTGAACCTGAACTTCTCGGAACACTGTCTTATTCTACTGCAGTTTGCCACATTTTAAAAATTATGTATTTTGAGCTGGTGAGATAGCTCAGCGGCATAGGTGCCTGCCTGGCAGGCGCGAGGCCTTGAGTTAGACTCCTGGTACCCACATAAAAAGGAAAAAAGGGCTGGTGATATCACTCAGTGGCACAAGCGCCTACTGGCAAGTGCAAGGTCCTGAGTTTGACTCCTGGTACCCACATTTAAAAAAAAGTATATGTATTTTTTTATTTTATTATTATTATTATTTTTTTTTATTTTAAAGAGAAGAAAAAACAAAACAAATCAAAAGAAGAACAAATTTTCAAACAAACATAATAGGAGGGTAACAATGGTTAATACATTACGTATTACTATCTTTAAGTTAGTTATTCAGGACACCAGACATTAGCATTCAATTGTCCAAACATTATTGGCACAAACCTTACTCTTCAATGAACTAAGTAAAAATGGTAGTGTATCTATCTTAACCATCTTATATATATATATATATATATACAATTTTTTTTACCTTTCCCTTCTTTCTTTTCCCTATTCCAGTCTCTCTTTCCTTTTGACCAGTTTCTTTTTGATTCACCATGTCTATTGTACATTTTGGATCTTATTTACTCTTTCAGTTTCTCATACTAGAGAGATAATACGATGCTTACACATGTGCTTCTGGTTTATTTCACTTATGAGTATTTTCTCGAGTTGCATCCATTTACCTATAAAAGTCTCCAGTTTATCCTTCCTTATGGCTGAATAGTACTCCATTGTATAAAAATACCACATCTTTCTTATCCATTCCTCAGTTGATGGGCATTTGGGTTGTTTCCAAGATCTGGCTATTACAAATTGTGCTGCTATAAACATGGGTGCACATATATCGCTGTGGTACGATGTTTTTAATTCTTCTGGGAAGATGCCCAGAAGGGGAATAGCTGGGTCAAATGGGACCTCCAACCCTAGTTTTCTGAGGAATCTCCACACTGACTTCCACAGTGGCTGTACCAGTCGACACTCCCACCAACAGTGAAGAAGGGTTCCTTTTTCCCCACAGCCCCTCCAGCATTTGTTATTAGTTGATTTCTTAATAGTAGCCATTCTTTCTGGGGTGAGATGGTATCTCAGTGTTGTTTTAATTTGCATCTCTCGAATGACTAGTGATGTTGCACATTTTTTTGTATATTTGTTTGCCATTAGTATTTCTTCATCTGAGAAATGTGTATTCATCTCAGATGCCCATTTTTGGAGTGGGTCTTTAAATTTGGGAGGTCTGATTTTTTTGAGTTCTTTATATGTTCTCGATAGTAATCCTTTGTCTGAGGAACAGCTGGCAAACATTTTTTCCCACATTGTGGGTTGTCTCTTCACTCTGTTGGTGGTTTCTCTTGCTGTGCAAAAGCTTTTTAATAAGATGAGATCCCAGTTATTGATTCTTTGGGATAGTTCCCGTGCGGTTGAGTTTTTATTCATAAAGTCTTTGCCTACACCAATGTCTCCAAGGGTTTTACCTATCCTACCTTCCAGAAGATTTAATGTTTCTGTTTTAATATTTAGATCTCTGATCCATTTTGAATTTAGTTTAGTGCATGGTGAAAGATATGGATCTAGTTTTAATCTTCGGCATGTGTAGAGCCAGTTTTTCCAGCACCATTTATTAAAGAGGCTATCTTTCTTCCAGCGAATGTGTTTGGCACCTTTGTCAAAGATAAGGTGGCTTAGTGTGTCTGAGGTTGTTTCAGCATCTTCTAATCTGTTCCATTGATCTTCAGGTCTGTTTTTTTGCCAGTACCACACTGTTTTTATCACAGTAGCTTTATAGTATAATTTCAAGTCGGGGATAGTGATGCCCCCTGCCTTGCCTTTGTTGCCCAGAATTGCCTTTGCTATTCTAGGTCTCTTCTGATTCCAAATGAATTTTAGGATTGTTTTCTCTAATTCTGTGAGATATGCTGTTGGAATTTTGATTGGAATTGCATTAAATCTGTATAACAATTTTGGAAGTATGGCCATTTTCACTATATTGGTTCTTCCTATCCAGGAGCAAGGGATATCTTTCCATTTTCTGATATCCTCTTCAATCTCCTTTTTCAGAGTACTGTAGTTTTCAGTATAGAGATCTTTTACGTCCTTCGTGAGGTTGATTCCTAGGTATTTCATTTTTTTGGATGTTATTGTGAAAGGTATTGTTTCCCTAATTTCTCTTTCAGTAAGTTTGTTATTTGTGTACAGGAAGGCTATTCACTTTTGAGTATTGACTTTGTATCCAGCTACACTACTGAATTTGGTTATTAAATCTAGCAGTTTTTTAGTGGAGTTTATGGGGTCTTCTGTGTAGAGTATCATGTCATCTGCAAATAATGATAATTTAACTTCTTCCTTTCCAATCATTATTCCTTTTATTTCTTTCTCTTGTCTAATCGCTCTGGCTAAAGTTTCCAGAACTATGTTGAATAAGAGTGGGGACAGTGGACATCCTTGTCTTGTTCCTGATTTTAGAGGGAAGGCTTTCAGTTTTTGGCCATTTAGTATAATATTGGCTGTTGGTTTGTCATAGATAGCTTTTACCAGATTGAGATAAAGACCCTCTATTCCAATTTTCTGTAGGGTTTTTATCATGAAAAGGTGCTGGACTTTGTCAAAAGCTTTTTCTGCATCTATTGAGATGATCATGTGATTTTTGTCTTTGGTTCTGTTAATATGCTGTATTACATTTATTGATTTACGTATGTTGAACCATCCCTGCATCCCTGGGATGAATCCAACTTGGTCATGGTGTATAATCTTCTTGATGATTTGTTGGATTCTGTTTGCCAGTATCTTATTAAGGATTTTTGCATCTATGTTCATTAGGGAGATTGGCCTGTAGTTCTCTTTCTTAGTTGGGTCCTTCTCTGGTTTTGGTATCAGGGTAATGCTTGCTTCCAGGAATGAATTTGGGAGTATTGCTTCCCTTTCAATTTCATTGAAAAGTTTGAGAAGTAGGGGCGTTAGGTCTTCTCTAAATTTCTTGTAGAATTCGGCAGTGAATCCATCAGGGCCTGGGCTTTTCTTTGTTGGGAGGTTTTTAATTACATCTTCAATTTCATTGGCTGATATTGGTTTATTTAGGATTTTTAAATCTTCTTGATTCAGCTTTGGTAATTCATACGAATCTAGGAATCTGTCCATTTCTTCTGCATTTTCCATCTTAGTAGAATATAAATTTTCAAAATAGGTATAGATGATCTTCTGGATTTCTGCAGGGTCTGTCGTGATATCACCCTTTTCATTTTCAATTGCATGGATTTGAGTCTTTTCTTTTCTTTTTTTAATAAGGTTGGATAAGGGTTTGTCAATCTTATTTATTCTTTCAAAGAACCAACTTTTTGCTTCATTGATTCTTTGTATTGTTTTTTTATTCTCCAATACGTTAATTTCTGCTCTGATCTTTATAATTTCCTCCCTTGTACGGGCTTTTGGCTTAACCTGCTCTTCTTTTTCTAGAAGCTCGAGGTTCACCCTTAAGTTGTTTATTTGCACTTGCTCTATTTTCCTGATATAAGTGTTTAATGCTATAAATTTCCCTCTTAGGACTGCTTTCATTGTATCCCATAAGTTCCGGTATGTTGTACTGTCATTATCATTCAGTTGTAGAAAGTGACTAATTTCTTCTTTAATTTCATCTGTGACCCATTGGTTGTTCAGGAGGATGCTGTTTAATTTCCATGTGTTTAGGGAGTTTTTGTGGGATCTTTTGCCATTGATTTCCAATTTCATTGCACTATGGTCTGATAATATGCATGGGATAATTTCAATTCCTTTGCATTTACTTAAGCAGGTTTTATGAGCTAGTATGTGGTCTATTTTGGAGAACGTCCCATGTGCAGCTGAGAAAAATGTGTATTCTGATGTTGTGGGATGGAACACTCTGTAGACATCTACTAAGTCCATTTGTTCAAAAGTTTGGTTCAGTTCTACTATTTCATTATTGATTTTCTGTCCAGTTGATCTATCTTTTTGTGACAGTGGAGTATTGAGATCTCCCAATATAATTGTATTAGTGCTTATTTGATTTTTCATGTCCTTTAGTACTTGTTTTATATAGCTGGGTGCATTGGTATTTGATGCATATATATTTATGATCGTTATCTCTTCCTCTTGGATTGTTCCCTTTACAAGGATGTAATGACCGTCTTTATCTCTCTGAATCCTTCTTGGCTTGAAGTTCACTTTGTCTGCAAAAAGAATAGCTACCCCTGCTTTTTTCTGGGTTCCTGTGGCATGGAGTATTGTTTTCCATCCTTTGACTTTCAGTCTATGAATTTCTTTCTGAATTAAATGTGTTTCTTGTATACAGCATATTGTTGGATCTTGCTTCTTGATCCATTTCGCCAGTCTGTGCCTTTTGATTGGTGAATTGAGACCGTTAACATTGATGGTTAAAACTGATATGTATTGACTTGTCATGATATTTTCCTGTTGTTGGTTCCCACTCTTTGTTTTTCCGCTTTCCGGCTATTTAATTATTTGCCCTGCCTGGTGGATTCCTTCTGTTGGGGTTCCTATCTCTTTCTAGAATGTCCTTCAGAACGTTTTGGAGTGCTGGTTTGGTGGTCATAAATTTTCTCAGATGTTCTTTGTCATGAAAGTATTTTATTTCTCCATCAATTTTGAAAGATAGTTTTGCAGGGTACATCAATCTGGGCTGAAAATTATTTTCCTTTAGAGCTTGCAATACATCATTCCAAGCTCTTCTTGAATTGAGGGTTTGTGCTGAAAAGTCAGCTGTGATTCTGATGGGTTTTCCTTCATAGGTGATTTGTCTCTTCTCCCTAACAGCTTTTAAGATTCTGCCCTTCTGTTGAATTTCTGGGATCTTGACTATAATATGTCTGGCTGAAGTTTTTTTTTGATCATGTCTAGTTGGTGTTCTAAAAGCTTCACTTATAGGGGTGTCAAATTCCTAAAAAAGTATATGTATTTTTTGTACCCAAACGTTGGTTGAATCTTTTAAATAGAATTAAATTAAAAATCACCTCTGCTTTCCTGCTTTTCAAAGTGACTTTTTCTTCTGGTTCAGAGGATAACACTCCTTCTTGCCATTTTCGTGAACTCTTAGGTGTTTGTAAATGTTCACACTTTTATCAACTACCTATCATTTTCTCCCTAATTTCCTTTTATTCTCCCCCAAAACTTATTTGCTATTTCTTTTAAATATTTGGAGGAAATAATTAGTCCCATCTTCCACCTTTGTAATATACCTGTCTATATTTGAGCTCCTTGTGTTTTGCTCAAATTTCTCTTTAATTTATCCATATTTGAGGGAGACACCACAGTCAAACCTCTAAATCCGTGGGTTCTGCATCTGTGGGTTAAACCTACTGTGGGTTGAAAATATTTGAAAAATATTGCTCCTGTATGGAACGCATGAAGACTTTTCTGCTCGTCATTTTTCTTTAAACCATACAGGATAATATTTATTCACGTAGAATTTACATTGTATTATGTATATATTATATATTTTTTCTTTTTTGTCTCTCTTTATCTTTTCTCTTTTTTTTCTGCCAGCATCAGTTTTATTTATTTTTAAATCTTTATCAAGTTAATTATCATAAACACAGATTAACAGCCAGATTAACATCAAAAAGCATATAAAACACATAAAACAATTATACTAATCAACGTACACTTTTAGATACATTGGCCATGCTGGATTAAAATAACTTTTTTGTCTCTTTTCTTCCCTATTGTCTGTCTTTTATTTTGTACTTTATATATTCTCTTATATATAAGAGAAACCATCCAATATTGAAGCAGGTGTGTCTGATTTACTTCACTTAATATTATAGTCTCAAGATGTACCTATTTTTCTACAAATGATTCAACTTTATCCTTCTTTATGGCAGAGTAGTACTCCATTTTCTTTATCTGCTCATCTGTTGCAGGACATATAGGCTACTTCCAAGATTTAGCTATTACGAATTGTGCTGCTGTAGACATGGGTAGGCATCTATCCTTGTAATATGGTGTCTTTAGCTCTTTGAAGAACATACCTGGAAGGGGAATACCTGAGTCGAATGGAATTTCTAGTTTTATTTTCTTGAGGAATCACCACACTGTTTCCATAATGGTTGTACTACTTTACATTCCCAGCAACAACAGAGAAGCATTTCTTTTCCTCTGCAGCCTCTCCAGCATTCATTATTTGATTTCTTGAAGATAGCCATTCTTTCTGGAGGGAGATGGAATCTTAGTGTTGTTTTAACTTGCACTTCTCGAATGGCTAGTGATGTTGAACATTTTTAATGCATTATATTTTTATATCATAAGTAATATAGAGATGATTTAAAGTATGCAGGAGCATGTACACAGATGATATAAAATTAGGTGTTTTTACGTAAGGAATTTGAGCATCCTTGGATTTTGGTATCCATGGAGGATCCTAGAACCAATCTTTCAGATATGGAGGGTCAACTATATTTGATTTTTGTTGAGTGTATCGGGCTACTTCGAAGCATAGATCTCTGTATATCTAATTGCTTTTTTATTTTTGTAGTCCTGGGGATTGAACCCAGAGCCTTTTGAAGGTAGCCAAGGCCTCTACCACCGAGCTATGTCTGTAGCCCTTTTTTATTCTGAGACAGAATCTGACTACTTTGCCAAGGCTGGCCTTGAACTCATGAGCCTCCTGCTTTGGCATCCTGAGTAGCTGTGATTACAAGCATGTGCCACAACTCCTGGCTACACTTGCCTCTTTCCCGGAGTGGTTTTCCAAATAGAGGAAAATAGAGGTCCTCAGATAAGTTCTTCCTGAACTTTTCCTCCACCATAAATGTCTCCGTGATCACATAAGTCCTTTCCTCTTCTTTGCTTCTTTTTTTCGTTTTGTGGTACTGGGTATTTAACCAAGGCCTTAGCACTGAGCTACATCTCCAGCCCCTTTTTTATTTTTTATTTTGAGACAGGGTCTCAGTTAAATCACTAAGTTGCCCAAACTGAGCTTGAACTTGAGATCCTTCTACCTCAGCCTCCCAGCGTGATGGAAGTGCAAGTCTGTGCCCCCAGGCCTGACTTCCTTCCTGGCTTTTGTATCTAAGGTGATCTGTTCCACTTCTGCCTTCTTGGAGACTTTGCTCCATACATTTTCCCTTTTCCTCTAAGTTCAAAATATTCTTTTCTCCCTTGGCTCTTACTCTTTCACAGTGTCATACTTTCTTCCCATCTTAAAGAGAAAACTTCCTTAGACTACGTCTCCCTTTAATCTGACCGCATCTCCCTTTCCAGCCAAAGGTTTGGGCAGAGACGCCCTCAGTTCCTGCTTGGCTTATTCGCCTGCTATTCAAGTCCTTTCCCACTGGCTGCCAGCCTGCTTCTCACACACATTCCCAAGCCCGGAGCTGCCATAGCCAATGGCGTGGGACAGCTTTCCAGCCCTCCTGGCAGCATGTGACTCTGTTCATTAGGGTCATAAATATTGAGTGCCTACGGATCGGGCACTGTGCCAGGCGCTGCTGCTGCTGCAGAAATGCGAAGAAGACACGGTTCCTGTTCTGATAGTACTCACCTGATTAGCCACTCCTGACCAACTCATGTCACTTGATGTCCCCTGCTCACCTCTCCAGGCTTTGCTTCATGCCACTTCAATCTCCCTATTCTCCAAGTCTCCTTCCTTCCCTCCCCCACTCCCTTTTATCTTAAGGTAACCACTTCGACTTCAATTACTTCAATTACTTTCTATATTCACTGATAAAAAGACACCTTCAACTGTTGATTTCACTTAAAAGTTTTATTTTATACAAGATACCCCATTTCCTAAAACTGTTTGAGTTAGTTTATGTGTTATTTTTGAAAGCATAAGTTGGAATGTCACAAATTGGACTTAGTTTGCAGAGATTTATATCCAACTTTCAATTAGAGAGCTCCATTTTGATATGCTACTTAGCAGGAAAAAACTATCTGCTACCCCTATCTCTCTTCCCATATTTTTTTTGTCTAAGAGATGGCACTGTTATGTACCTGGTCCCCCAAGTCAGAACCTCACCAATCTTTTTGCCTCCTATTTTTCTTCCTCCTCCACGTCCAGTCACCAAGTACTTCCCTTTTTTTTTTTTTTTTTTTAGGTACTGGGAATCGAACTCAGGACCCCGCGATTGCCAGGCAGGCGCTGTGTCACTGAGCTACATCCCCAGCCCAGTACTTCCTATTTTATCCCCCAAATGACCACAAATCTTTTCCTCTTCTGTCACTGCCACCGCCTTTGGTTTGAATCCTTTCTCCTCTCCTGGATGAACATGATCTCTTCATTGGTCCTGTTGTGTCCTTTAATCCTTATTGTCCAGCGTGAGCTCATCATAAACACTTCTGATAGTGACATCTTCATTTCACATTGTTGAACGACTCTTACATTTCTAGGTTAAAATTCAAACTCTGCTCAGGCATTTGCTTTGGAGTCAGATAGATCTGGGCTTGCATACCAGCAGTGTGACCTCAGATGACTGGACTCCCCAGGCTTTTGCTTCTCGTCTGCCTGACTCACTGCGGGGTTGGAACTGTTTCACACGCAGTGTTTGGCACCTAGACGGAACTTAATCAATGTTGAGTGAAAGGAAGGCATTTAAAATCCACATGATAAAACCGCTCTTCCTTATAACAAAATAAGCCCTAATATTCACTGTGACTTCCCCCGAGTTTGACTTCTACCTTTACTTTCACATAATCAGGACAAGGTGTTTATGAGGAACCAGTCTATGTAAGATCCACATTATCCCAGCCTCACCCTGAGCAGTCATGTGACCTTGGGAAAGTTACCTGCCTCCTACAGTGCAATTATCTTCTGTAAAATTTAAGATAGGACTGCTTTCAAGTGTTAAACGACTATCTCATTTGGAACAGCATCAGGCACATAATGCTATTTAGCATATTTAACTGTCCTTTACCATCTTTACGGAATTAGGACCTTGCTACCCCACTCTATGCTTCTCAATTTTGTGGGAGAAAAACTCTGCTTTATGCGGTGTTAGTAATGGGAGGAAAATCTGGAAACTCCTGCTGTTAGTGAAACAGGCGAGAGAAGGGAGCTGTGAGGGACACGTTTGGTCCTCATGTTACAGGCGAGGAAGTAGAGGGGTGATGTGTCCGATGGGCCTCCGGGTCCCATTCAAGACACACAGTCACGACTCTTCACTGGGCGCAGCCCCACAGCCCCCGGGCTTGCTACGTCAAGTTGCAGGCGGAAGGGAGCCGAGGCCGGAGAGGAGCCTTTAGTTGCAAAAACGGCCACCAATCCTGAGGTAACTAACTTCAGCGGGCGAATGAAAGCTGTCAGACTCGGAGAACCCAGAGCTGTGCTAACTGCGGCTTTCCGTAAAGTCTGTCCATCCGGACCACCTGCAGTCACAAACAGCGCGGACACGCCCCGCAGGACCAGAAAGCGCCGGGCTGCCACCGATGAATGGAAGCCGCGTCCTGACCGCGCGAGGGGCGGGGCAGCCGCGGGCAGGGCGGGGCTCTGTGACGTAAGGGCGCGGGCGGGCCCGTGGAGGGAGGCCTAGTTATGATTGGCTGATTCCAACCACGTGGCCGCAGGCTGCGATCCGGTTGGCAGGTGCTGGCGTAAGGACTTTCTTTTGGGAGGAGGCGGTGGAAAAAGGAGGAGCTCTGACCGCGCTCTCTGCCGGCAGTGGCTGTGCTTCTCGGCGCTGGTCGGGTCCCCACCCCTTTTAAATAAGCCGGGCTGGTCGCCGCCCTCGCAGTCTAGTCAGCTCTGGGGAGGCGGCGGTGGCTGTGGAGGTGGCGGCGCGGCCGAGGCCGGAGCCCTGCCCGGGGCCGGGCAGCGGGGCGGGCGGGCGGCGAGCGAACGGCGGGCGAGGCGGCGTCGGAGCGCGCGGCGCAGCCCTGGCATAGCCCGGGGCCGCCCGCGCCATTGTTGGGGGAGGGGGCGCCCGCCGAGCGCCGCGGGGTCGGGGCCGCGTGAAGGCGCCGGCGACGGCGGAGGGGATCGCCGGCGTCCATGGGGAACACGCTGACCTGTTGCGTGTCCCCCAGTGCCAGCCCCAAACTGGGCGGGCGCAAGGGGCCGGCCGAGACCAACTATGAGTCCGAGACCTACGAGGCGGCGGCCGGCGACGCGGTGGCGGTGAGGGCAGCGCCGGCGCCTGCGGCCGTGGAGCCCTCGGAGTTGGATCTCGGCGCCGGCGAGGGCCACCACCTGCAGCACATCAGCGACCGGGAGATGCCCGAAGGTAAGAGGCGGCGGGCGCACCTCTGCCTCCGCCCCAGGGTTCCTAGGGAGGCGGCCGCCGCCGCGGGCTTCATCCTGCCCCGAGCGGGGCACCGGGGGGGGGCAGCCTGCCTCGGCCTCGTCCCCGTCCTCGTTCCTTCCCCGCCGCGACCGGCAAGGTTTATGCCACCCACCCTTTCCCTAACGCCCAGTTCTTGACCCTCTCATCTGTCACCATCCCAGTCTGGGACCTTTCCTATTCGTAACTCCATGCTTCATCTGGTGGGACTTCATCAAAACTTTTTTGGTTCTTCTCAAGAAAATTTTGGTGCTTCAACTTTAGAGCATCCTCCCCGTATCTCTCTCCTTACCTAGCCAGATGGTACTAAGTGAACGAGCAGGTAAGATCCTGCTTGTGCCCTTCTGCCCCCCGGGTAAGGTAGCTGATGCCGCTGCACGCCGACCCAAACGTTGAAAGATTGTAAAATTTAAGTTCAGATCGAGGTTGCCACAGCACTTGATAGGGTGGTGTTAAGTAGACTCTTATAAGTTGTCTCTTTAAGAAGCTGTTTTATTTCTTTCGACTATAATTTGAGCACAGAAAGAAAGAAAAGGGGAGGGGACCTTAAAATAGCCATAAAAGGTTTAATGATACTGACAGGGCCGCGGACCCCTCCCCCCTCCCACAAAAGAAAAGTTTACCCACAGAGTTCCGATTACTTTACAATTGCCACTTGGACAATTATATCTCCAGCCCTACTCCGGTCACGTCACAGACTTCACTTACCTGGGTAGTTCGTGCGATTGTCGGTCAAACGTTTCAAACAAGACTCAACAGCCGGGGATATTACTCAGCGGCACAGCGCCTGCCTGGCAAGCGCGAGGCCCTGAGTTCGATTCCCGGTACCCCTCCCTAAAAAAAAAAAAAAGAGAGACTCGACAGAGTTTAGGCTTTCGTGGGTGCTGGAAAGGTTTGCGACTTAAAGCTCGGGGCCCTGCGCTCCTGGAGGGTTTGTTGCTATGGCTCCTCTTTTCCTCCCCCACGCCTGCCAGTGGATCTCTGCTCAGCTGCTAAGAATGTCGAAGTAAAAGGAAAGTTCTTCTGACTAAACCGCAGGGGCGGGGGAGGGCGGGGGCTTGGTTTTTACCCTTGGAATTTTGGAAAGAGACCAGTCTAGGTAAACATTCTGGGTAACGTCATTGTTCTTGAATGAAGACTAAGTCCATTTGGCTCTTCCAAATACAGAGGAAGCCTGTGTATGTTCTCCCTGTATTGATGAAGAAATGAAGATAGGGGATGATACATGAGGCAGCTTCTCGCCAACTCCTAACTCAGGCCGTGGAAATGATAAGCCAAATTCAGTTCTTAGGAAAAAGCTGTTTTCGGACTGCATCTATATTTTACCTATAAAATAGACCTATCCCTTAGAATTCACTCCTGTCTTAATTTCATTTAGGGTTTCCACACAGTTCAGAGGCAACAGTTACCTCTCTGTCCCGTGCTGTGCATTTGTTTTAATGGCTAACAGTAAAATGGTAGAAGCAGTGAAATGGCCTGAATTTGCCAGTTATGGCAGTGGGTTTGTTCTGATAACCATGAATTGAAGCTGAGAGAGTTTGGCACAGTGCATCATTGGGAGAAGCCAGCCAGAGGGGAAGTAAATACAGGACGGGGATACTTAACACAGTGAGTGCTAACTCAGAAAATCCAAAAAATGGTGTGTGAGCCCAGAGTTTGTTGTTTTATGTTTACTAACACAACAGTTAAGTTTTCATTTCAATTTGTCTTTTAAAATTAAACTTTTAGATCTAGGGATGTAGCTCAGTGGTAGAGCACTTCCCTAGCATGCATAAAGCCCTGGGTTGGATCTCTAGCACTGCAAGAAAAAAATAAAGTTTTTGATATTCAATAAAATGCTGAGAAATTTCAATTTCAGTTTTTGACTATTCCTAAATGTCCATAGAAACAGTGTCAGAACACCAAATGTATAGACACATTGAAAATTTGCTTTTTATCTTTATTTCAGTTTTCCCTGGAAACTGAGAAGTACCTACTTAGATATAAAGCACTTTAGCTTTTCTACAATAAAGAATTGAATTTTGATTTCTTAGATAAAATCATACATAAAAGATACCCTGCTATGTTGTTCTTTTTCAATAGCATTTCAGGTCATTTCAGAGATATTCCTACGAACCTGTTGCAGACTTCAGATACACTCAAAAGTATGTTCTACTACTTTGCTATTAACATTATGTCTAGTATAACTGATGGTAATGTTAATGACACAAAATAAGATACTAAGGTCTCATTAATCCAATTTTATTGTTGCTCACTAACTTCTCATTAAGCTTTTACTTTCTGATCATTGGAGCTCTGCTAAGCTACTGGCTAGAGGTGCTCTCTCAGGTGACCCCTTCCTCTTCCTGTCCCTGCCGGGTGAAGGGAGAGGAGAAATTGTCTAGATGATGTGGAAAAAGCCTGAGCAACAGATCCTCTGTCCAGGAGCTATCTTCTACTCTCCTTTTTATAACAGTAATGTGCTTGATATAATAAAAGATTTAGAAAACACAGAAAAGTCATTCAGGCAAATTTTTGGTTAACATTTTGTTGTTGATTCTGGCCTCCCCCCCCCCCCCCCCCCCGCCATTACTAGAGATTGACCTAGGGCCATAGTCCCATCCTGTCACTGTTTTTTTTTTTTGTTTTTTTTTGTTTTTTTTTGTGAGACAGAATCTTCCTAAATTGCCCATGCTGGCCTGGAACTTGGGGGTCCTCCTGCTTTGCCCTCCCATGCTGCTGGGATTACAGGCATGTTTCTAAAGTTTTTATATGCATATAAATACAGTATTCTATTTAATTTGTAAACACGAGATCACATTGTATGTGCTGCTTTGTATATTAATGAAATAATGGCACAGAGCTCCTAGAACTGTGCTTGATGCCTGTAGGGTGCTCCACAGGGCCTTCCACGTCCGCGCACACTGCTCTAGCTCACGCCTTTTTGTAACTGCTTAGTGTACCACTGAATGGTGGGGCCATCATTTATTTACCTCTCCCTTATAACTGGGCATATTTTATAATAAATCTACACACAACCCCATTGAAGTTTGGTTTGGGGGACACATAACATTTGATGACTAATGAATTACACCTCCTTACTGTAGAATTCAGATGTTACATTTTGTCTTTAAGACCATAGGGGGAATCATTTTGTAGTTAAGGTATTTTAATATTAAATGGTCTTAGGCCAAATTTGAAGTTACCATTGGCTTTTCAATGGACATTAGAATTCCTCTTTTAGGATTTCCTCTTTTAGATGATCTCGTGTCTTTAAGTCTGAATAGTTACCACTCTTAAGAGGAGTACAAATAATGCTCTTCTTGGGCGATAAATCAGGACCCAGCATTAGGAGAAATCTTAGAAGATATGGGGAAACGGGGAGAAAGAACTAATTCTGAGTAGCAGGACCATGTCGGTGGAGCATCCTTGAGCGGCAGGCAGTGTTCCAGACGCAGGGCAAACAGCGGCCTGCAAAACAGTCCCCATCCTATTTTAGAAGGGCAGGGGTAGACAGTACATGAATAGTCAAGAATTTTGGGTTTGAGTTGGTTGCGAGAAGCTAAACTCGGGTAACAATTGGGGAGGAAGACAGTTTTACGTGAGGTTGTGGAAGGTGGCTGTCCTCGTGCTGTCTGCGCAGTCCTGAAAGTGAGCTCCTGTGGGTTTGGAGCGTGCTTCCCTGTGGAGGGTGGCTCGTTAGGTTTCCCTGAATGTGAACGGGGAGAAGAGGATGGCTGCAGCAAGAGTGAGAGGGATTCGAGGAGGAAGTTGGTAGGTTAAGGCTTTTGTGTGCCTCGACAAAGACTATGGACTTTAGTTTAATTGTAATAGGAAACCTTTGGAGGATTGCAAGTCAGAGAATATGTCCTTTAAAAAAAGTTCAGTCAGCTGCTATGTGAGAAAACTGATGCAGGCCGTGGTGGAAGCAGGGCGATCTGCAAGCATACTGGTGCTGTGGTTCAGAGGAGAGCAAGAGTGCGGTGGAGAAAAAATGAGCCTGCTACCTAAAACAGGCAGATTTAAAGAAATGAAGTGAATCTAAAAGTAGGTGAAGCGGGATGAATAGACAAGTCACAGAGAAGGGAATACAGATGATGTTTGAGCATATCTCCACATATAAGAAGAATGCAGATGAAAGCTGTGTTGCAGTTCCTCTCCTGTTGGGAGAAAATCCAAAACTTGATAGTACTATCTTTGGTGAGTCTGTGGAGGAGTTTGCATTCATCCATTTTTTATAGAAGTGCAAAATAGTTTGATCCCTTCAAGGGGAATCTGGCACACTACATTGCAAATGCATTTAACCCAGAAATCCTACCTGAAGAAATTGATCTTGTTGTATACCACAACAAACATGAAACAGCATGTATACAGTTTTCACTGTATTTTCAACAGCAAAATAGTAATAACCCAAATGTCTAGTGAGGGACTGATAAACTGATTCATCCACACATGGCTGGATGGATGTATCTAGGTAGGCGTGTATCTATGGAGCTGTAAAAACGATAGAAGAGATCTCTCTTTACTGCTAAGGAGTGATCTCCAGGGTGTGTTAGGTGAAAAAAAGCCAGGATGAGAACATGGAATAATCTGTATGACAGAAGGGAAGGGAAATAATATGTATTTGCTTATTAAAACAAACACTGGAAGGACTTCTTGGCAGTCATACGTGATTGTGTGTGTAACTTCCTTCAGTGGGTAGCCAAAGCATATTTTTGCCCAAGGTGTTATTTTGGTATGGGTTTCCCATTGCAATACTAAATGTTCACTTTTTTGCTTTTGAGGTTATTAGTGAAAGCTTTGTTTTGTGATTGTGTATTATGTACTATGTAGATTAATCTTTTTTTTTTTTTTTTTTTTTTTTTTTGTGGGTACCCGGGGTCGACCTCAGTGCCAGCAGGTGCCCATGCCGTTGAGCACCGGCCCTTTTTTCGTATGTGGGTTCCGGGAGTCGAACTCGGGCCCTCGTGCTTGCCAGGCAGGCGCTTACACCGCTGAGCCATCTCACCGGCCCCAGATTAATCTTGTATTTCATTTGATTCTGAGTATTTTAAATTAGGCAGCATAGGAATTATTCCTATTTTACATGTGCGAAGGACGTATAAATTGAGTTTTCCAAGGTTTTGTGAAATACGACTTGGTAGATCAGCATGCCTATAGACACAGAATTTATAGATGGACTCACCTGGGCTTCTTTAGCTCCTATCTTTTCTGTCACCCTTTTTCTTTCCCCCAGGATATTAAGGTAATTAAATGTTAGATAAAACGGTAACATTGAACAATGTACAGTGAAATGGAAGTGATAACTTATAGCCTAGAAATGTTCTTAGAAGTTTTAAGAAATTGAATAAAGTACTCCTAACAATATATAAAGGAAGAAATGTATACTACAGGATGTGAAATGTTTTGTTTCAGTCACAATTGCTAAAACGTTGATCAAGGTTAAAACAGGGCAAGACCGAGAACTGATGCGCAGGCAGATCCAGAAGTGGCTTGGCAGCCAGAGGCTGCGGAAGGGGAGCCAGGCAGGAGTAAGAGTGGACTGGGGCGTGCGGAGCTCGGTGTGCTGTGTGCGCCGCAGGAGGCTGGTGGGAAATGTGGACTCAGGCGAAATCACCAGACTCAAGTGTTTGTCTTACGGGCCGTGAAACGGTACAGGGATCACAGAGTAGGTCAGTAAATGCAGTAAGCCTTTAAATACACAGGTGCACAGCAGTGGGCTCAAAAACTGCTGACTTCTATTTAATTGGAGTGTATTGAAATCAGTCTCTTTTTTTCTGAAACATGCTGTTTTTGTCAGATTCTTGGCCACTGCCCACTTGCTGTAATGTTTTAACATTTTCATGACAGCTTATAGTTTCATAAGTTTAATACTTTTAGCTTTTAGTAATGCATTTCACTTATTCTAAGTTGCATGTGTTTTTTACATTATCTGCAATTTAGATTTTACAACTGATAGAATCTTAGCCTAGGGGAAAGCAGTATAAGATAGCAGTAACATTTTACAGATTTCTTCCTCTGTGACACATTTAAATTAAAAATGGCTTTAAAATTTTTAAGTTGTATTTTTCCTATACCAAACCAGTAAGCTGTCAAATTAAATTGCAACTTAAGTTAATAGAAAAGGGATGGATCTTACAATGGAGTTTTAATCATAATCCTGAATTGTGAGATAACTAGAATATTTTTCCTAGTTTAAATAAAACATTGTTATAGGTTTTTAAAAATTTCTTTTTACAGGCTTCACATAAATGATGCATGGTAATTGATTTTTTTATTTTCTTGACGTCTGTCTTAAATGTCTGTGTGTGTGCATGCATGTTTATGGGGCCTGATGCCTGCCTTACTAGTTGATAGTCTTACAGTAGTGAAAATACAATAGAGTGATTCGTCAGTCTCCTTAAGTTCTTAGAAATAGTTAATGGAGAGTACAGAAATGATAATAATGTGTATGAATTTACTGCCTAATGGCTTAAATGTCCATTCTATAAAATTGCAATATGTTGTATTTATCATAAGCAGAAAGTAGAAGTTATAAAGAAAACTAGTGGGTAAAATTAGTATTTTCTGAAAACCGTATACAAATGACAATGTTAAGGCCTTAGTGGACACAGTATCTACAGCACATACAAATGATATAAAAATCACCAAAGTAAAAATATCATTATTAACTACAGAAGAGCGGTCAAACTGTGTAGTTAAATATATGCAAATTACACCCACAGTGATGTTTATTGTTCACATCAGCAGGATTTTCAAGTATTCAAAGCTGGGATAGAAGTTAGAACTGGTACAGTTGGTAGCATTGTACCCTAATGTGCTGTAGGTACCTTTCTGTGTCCTAGCACTATACATTGAACAGTGAAATCAACAGTGAAAATGCTTCCTAAAGAGAAAAAAATCATTAAAAAATGCTATATATTTGATGGTTGTCCTTAGAATTTTCTAAGAGCCTAAATTCCCAAATAAGGGGGAATGCTAAGTAAAGTATAGGAGTAACACTTGCTACATCTCTCTATATTAATTAAACAGTAAATATATTGGAAAGGGGTGGAGATCATTTTTCTGTAATAGGACATAAATTGTACACAAATAAGGGTTTTTGGTGTGTTTTGTTTTTTTGTTTTTTGTTTTTTTGTTTTTGCAGTATTGGAGATCAAACTCAGGACCTTGTGCATACTAGGCAAATGCTTTACCTCTGAGCTACATCCTCTGCTCAAGACCTTTTTTTAATTAAGTTTATTGGTACAATTTAGATACACACAATGATCACATTCATCATAGGGCATTTGTACCTATACATGATGTATCTTGTTTTCTCTTTATTTTTTTTCTTTTCCAATCCCTTCCCATCCTTTCAACCACTCTTCCTCTCATTTACAAAGCTTTGTTTCCATTTTATCCTTCTTTTATCGTTTCTTTTTCTCTCCTTCCTTTCTCTCTCCCCCCTCCCTAGGAGTTCCACTTTCTTTTAAACCATTTCTTCCTATTTCACTATGCCTGGTTCTTATTTACACTTTCAGTTTCTCACACCAAAGAAACAATGCAATATTTACATGTATGTCTGATTTATTTCACTTAAGAGTATGGTCTCAAGGTATATCCATTTACCTAGGAATGTCTCTAGTTTGTCCTTCTTTATGGGTGAGTAATACTCCACTGTATTAAAAAAAAATCTTTTTTTATCTGTTCCTCGGTTGATGGGCATTTGGGTTGTTTCCAAGATTTAGCTATTACAAACTGTGCTGCTATAAACATGGGTGTGCAAATATTGGTGTGGTATGATGTTTTTAATTCTCTAAGAGCTTTTTTTTTTTTTTTTTTTTTTTTGGTACCAAGAATCAAACTCATGACCTTGTGCTTGCCAGGCAGGCCCTCCAAGAGCTATTTTTAAAATATGCGTAAGAAAAGAAACTAAAAATAATGGTTGTGCTTGTACTAATAATTTTTATTTTTTTTTTTTTTTTTTTTTTTTTTTGTGGGTACCGGGGGGACGACCTCAGGACCTCACGCGCCAACAGGCACCCGTGCCGCTGAGCGATATCACCGGCCCCTTTTTTTCGTATGTGGGTTCCGGGAGTTGAACTCGGGCCTTCGCGCTTGCAAGGCAGGCGCTTAAGCCGCTGAGCCGTCTCACTGGCCCGTACTAATAATTTTTAAAGCATGATTTTGTCATTTGCAATTTTCTGTTCATGATATGTTGTTAAATGAGCAATTGACTTTTAACTCCTTCCACTGTGAGTGTGATCCTCAGTACTGCTGAATAACCAGATCGCTTATATGTTAAAGAAAATCTCTCTCAAAATAGCCTTGTAGGGGCCGGTGAGATGGCTCAGCGGCTTAAGCGCTTGCCTGGCAAGCGCGAGGGCCCGAGTTCGACTCCCGGAACCCACATACAAAAAAGGGGCCGGTGATATCGCTCAGCGGCATGGGCGCCTCCTGGCGCACGAGGTCCTGAGGTCGATCCCCTGGTACCCACCAAAAAAAAAAAAAAAAGCCTTGTATAAGCAAGGCGTTCACAAGTCATTCAAGTACAACTTGACCCAGAAATGAAATGCCCTCCAAATTTGCCTCAGTTCTCTTCCCCTGTGTTCATCTCTCCTGAAAGGCTTTCCTCTTGTGATGGCAGTTAGCCACTGGCAGCTCTGACTGGCTGACTGACCAGCTGTGTTTTTCTCCTCTGGTTCTTGTGAAGTCTCAAGAGAGCTACAATTGATTGACCAGCCCTGGGTCACATGCCCACCCTAAAGCCCTGGGTGAAGGAGTGCCAGACTGTGGTTTGAGCTAGGTTTTCCTTTTTTCTGCATATTGTCATTTATTTTATCCCAGCCTTTTTGAATTTTGTTTTTAGATGTATAGTAGCACATCTTGATTAGGGAGGTGTGTGTGTGTGTGTTTTAAGCTTGCTGCTCTGAATCTGAAACTTAATTTGCCTGGACTTCCATTAAAAATTTGAATTACATACTGTGTATTCTTTTATTGTTTTTTTTTGTGTGTGGGTACCGGGGGTCGACCTCAGGACCTCGCGCGCCAACAGGCGCCCGTGCCGCTGAGCGATATCACCGGCCCCTTTTTCGTATGTGGGTTCTGGGAGTCGAACTCGGGCCCTCGCGCTTGCCAGGCAGGCGCTTACGCCACTGAGCCATCTCACCGGCCCTCTTTTATTCTTTCATAAGCTGTATTCTGGTAGTTTAATATCATTTGAAACTCAAGCAGCAATATATTTGCTTTCTTTTTGGTCGGAGGTAGTCCTACGTCCTTTCGGAAGCTTTAGGTTAGAGACAGGTGGAAAAGCCTCTGCCCATCACATTGTGCACAACGGGATTTTATTTTTCCTCATAGCTAACATAGTCTCATCTCAGTCTCATTTTTAAAAGTGAAAAAACAGGGCCGGTGAGATGGCTCAGCGGCGTAAGCGCCTGCCTTGCAAGCGCGAGGGCCCGAGTTCGACTCCCGGAACCCACATACGAAAAAGGGGCCGGTGATATCGCTCAGCGGCATGGGTGCCTGTTGGCGCGCAAGGTCCTGAGGTCGACCCCCCGGTACCCACAAAAAAAAAAAAAAAAAACAAAAACAAACAAAAAAAAAAGTGAAAAAACTTAAAATATTTTTGTGTGAGTCTTTCCTAATAATGGTTTTCTTCAAAAGCAGTGTAATAAACTCGAATGAAGGAGTTTTTGCTGAAGAACAAAGCATTTGGTTTAACCATGTGAGTGAGTGTCTAGTGATGTGGGAGTACTTTTAAAACGGGTGATTCAGAGTCCTGTTAAACCGGAAAGTCCCGAATCACGTTCATACGCGATTCTAACCATACTACCTGGGGAGGAAGAGGAAGACTCTAAGGAGATGAATTAGTGATGCCGAGTTAGACAGTCATCACTAGTAGACTGATTAGTTTTTAATATATCAATGTGCATTTTGATTTTGTAAGATATATAGTATGTTGTGATTTGATGACTGAATCGTCTTTTAAAAAACAGAACAATTATTGACCTGTAGTTAGGTAAGTATTGCTTAACCATTATTCAATCTAGAGCTTGGTACAGTTTCTTACAAAATTGCTTCAGTGGCTTGAGGTACTACTGAGAAATGTCATAGGTTCCCCACCCACCCCCACGATAACTTTTATTATCCCATATAATGGCAAAATATGTATTATGAAACTTTAAGAATCTGTTTTGTAGTCTTAACCAAATAGAAGATTATCTCACTTTAGTCCAAGGGGGACTGTAGAGCAAAAGAAATGAGAATGTAGCCTTGGAAATTAAAAACAGAAGTTTAAAAATTGGTTTCTTTCTTTGTATCTTTTTTTGTTATGTTTTGTTTTGCTTTGTTTTGTTGAGACAGGGTCTCGCTATGTAGTTCAGGTCGGCCTGGAACTCACATGCAGCCCCGGCTGGCCTCTAACTCACTGTGATCTTTCTGCCTCAGCCTCTTGAGTGCTAGGATTTCAAGCGTGTACCACCATGCCTGGCAAAAAACCAGTTTCTGTCAAGGAAGTATTTGTGTAATTAGGAAATTTTATGTAGTCCTCTTAAATCTGCCATGATGAATAACCCCCACGTAAATTGGCCAGGGCATCACTTGCTGCTCGAGACTCTCTCTGAAATGTGGCAGTAATACCAGCACAGAGGAGGGCACTTACTTTCCATTGGATATGTGGGAGAGGGAGGACATATACTCATTAGATTTATCGAAGAGTTGCATTAGATTATTTCGGTACAAGTTTAAAAAAGTCTAAGACATAGCCTGCTTTTATTGTACATGTATATAGTGACTCTACAATTTTACAGTTCCACAATAGAATTTTTATATTGTTGCCTTTATTTTTTTCTTATGTTTATAACTAAAAATTTTTCCAAAGATTGTGAAAAGTAATTAAAGCTATTGTGTAGCTATTTTAAAACCATCAACATTTTTACTTAACTAAATTATCACATCTTTTTTTCTTCCTCTATAGATTTAGCTTTGGAATCAAACCCTTCTGACCATCCAAGGGCAAGCACAATTTTCCTGAGCAAATCGCAAACGGATGGTAAGACATGTTTTTCCCATCAAGCATAAGGCTGAAAACTATATTTTATGTGATATATTATGGAAAATATTTGGAAGAACTCATACATTGATTTAAATTTTTCAGCTTTTTGTACATTCACTTATTTTAGTATGTGATAATTACTCTTTTAATTGTCACTCTTCTAGTGAGAACATGTGGCCTTCCTGTTCATACATTTTCACACCTCTTCATCAGTACAGTAGACTGCATGATTTATAAGTGGTCATGGACTTATTGTTCTGTACTGTTTGGCCTTCTTCCTCTTGTTCCATAGAACTTGTCTTAAAGACACAGGACAACGTAGGTTACATTCGGTTTTCATGTGAACAGATTTTAAAAATTAGTTCTTTATATATATATGGGGATTGAATCTGGGATATTTGACCTCATTTTATACGGTGCTGTAACCAGGTAAGCTTATTTCACATCCTCATTTGTTACTCAGAACTTTTAAGCTATTCAAAACTTTCATCTTACTGTAATGAAAATTAGAGCATCCATGCTAGTCCACCAGTATTTCCTAGGTTAGCCAGTGTGTGAAACTCTAGTATGCATTTCCTCTGTTCTGCTAGTTTTAGGATGAGAATCAGAAGTGTACAATTTCTCTGCAACTCTGCTCGTTTTTCTTAATATTTGGTTAAAATCTTTTTTCCCCTGAAAAGCCCTACATGACCAAATTTTAGTTGATTATAGCAGCAAGAATTTAAGAAGTGAGCGTTTATAATGATATTTGGAGTAATGCAGCACAGTAAAAATTGAGGGTTTCTTACCTGCATTTTCATAGTTTGTGTGTACTTTGGCCTGTCTTGAGCTGGTCATCTCTGGTTAGCACTGTTACAGTTCTCAGTGTCTTCAAGAGTGACAGGCTTCTCACATGTAGAGTGTGAGGAAGTAGCGAAAGCTGTCTGTGCCTGGTGCCTCTCCAGAGGTGAGGAATGTGTGCCCACGGTGCCTTCTAGTGTTAGAAGGAGGTATGGCCCAAGTCTCTGGAGCATTTGCTAGTCTGGTCTTTGTTAGAGCAAAATTAATTTGTGTGCTTTAGATACAGTGTTCAACTGAGTTAGCACACTCATTTAAAAACTTAAATTTAAGATAGAGGCAACCGCCTTTCAATTGTCTAAAGACCCATTAATTTTTTCAGTAATACATCTTAGTCCATTACCAGCAGGTGCTTCAGGACACTCCCAGGGATTCTGTGCCTGGCCAGTTAGTGTTTCTCAGAGCTGTCCGCTGTTGGATGCTGGTAATTAAGGAGTACGGAAATGTAGGATTAGAAAACACTGTTTACTCGGGAAATCTGTTTAATTGTTCAGATGTGCAACAGGTGAGTGAACTTTCTTATTAGCTAGATTTCTCACCTGGTCCAATTTGTTTTGCACTTTTGTATATAGAGAGTTCCTCATTTGTACCTAATATTATCTGTTAGGTAAAAAAGATAAAAATAATTCTGATTTTATTTTATGGAGCTCATTTTCCCAGTGATTTAAATTGTTAATTTTGTTGGAAATTATTTTTAAAAATGCAGTTTTATCTCATTTTGCATATTGGTAATCCATCAGATAATTTTTAGCTACTTTTATTTTTCCACGGCATTTGCATCAGAATTGATCACTTAATTTTCTTTATTCTTAGTGCGTGAAAAGAGGAAGAGCAACCATTTAAACCATGTAAGTAAACAGTTCAAAAGTTAAGAAATTAATAGTTTGAATTAAAAGTATATCTACCTGCCATGATTTCTAAAAAATATACTGGGGACCTAGTTCTGTTATTATGGCTCTCTTTTGTGGATTATCTAAATCTCTCCTATTTCCTTAAATATTAAACTTAGGAAAGTCTTTGACTTAGTAATGTCCATTTTTAAGGGTTTCTGGCATTTAAGTTAAATTTCAATAAAATGATTGTGAAGATCTGCCTGAAATTTTTCACCCTAATTTTTGTCTTTTTTTCAATCAAAGTAAACTATTTAATAAATTAGTTTTTAGTTCTGTTGGTTTCCTGTCATAGTAGGTGAACATTTAGCGTCCTCATTCCATTGTGACCTATTTCTTTGTCTCCTTGTCATGTATCAATTTTTAATGAAATCACTGATTGATATTTACATTATGTCCCTTTGCTGCTGAGTCATGTAGTACTCTGTGCTGCCTCCTCGTGCACGCTTAATTCTTCCTCTTAAATATTTCTGAAGTCTGAGCACTTCTGTCCTTCTCCTAGAGAATCCCTTTTTTCCTAGCCAACATTAGGTCACATAGGTAAAATACAGTATGTAGCCCCTGGCAGGTTTCCCGTTTCACATTCTTTCTCTTTTATGGATTAATTTCCTATTTTCACTTGTCTGTGTTTTAACAGCTGTTTTTCCCCAGAAGTGTTGTAACATTTGTCACATGCCTATCAAAAATATTTTCCATCTCCTAACCATCTGTTTCATTTTTCTCTTGGAGGCGGCCCTCCTTGGCCTTTTGTTGTCGTACTGCAGTATATGTGTTTTGTTCTTAGGTCTGCTCTTTCTCTGGGATCTCTCTTTGAGGTCATCTGGGATCTCACATAACTGCGCTCCTGTGTTGGATCCTCTATGTCCTAGATTCCGTTTCCGCCTGTCTTGCTATACTCTTGTTTTATGAGAGCATGTTTTTTTTCTGTTTGTGTTTTGAGACGGGGTCTCACTGTGTAGTTCAGACTGGTCTTGAACCCAGGGCAGTCCTCCTGAGTGCTCCTGTCTCAGCCTCCTGAGTGCTGAGTGCTCTGGAGCACATTTTCCTGGGAAAGGTATATGCATTATTTTTTTCTGTCTAACCTGTTGGAAAACCTCTCCTATTTGATAGAGTAGAATTCTAGGTTGAAACTAATTTTCATAATGTTCATCTTCTCTTAGGTGTTGCTCTTAAATCTGTTGCCATTGTATGGTACATTGTTCATAACCAGTTACAGTCATTTCCCCCCCATCTGTTCTCTGGAAGCTTTTAATATCTTCTTTACCTCCGAGATGCTGACAGTTCATGATATAGAGTTTATTATGGACCTTTAAATCCAACTGGGTCTATTAAGTCTGCAGATTCTCTCTTCTAGAGAGTATTTTTTAAAAATTCTTAATATTTTCTCTGTTTTTCTTCTTGTAGTCTTTTTATTTAGATATTGGGCCTTGGGCTGGTGAGATGGCTCAGCGGCGTAAGCACCTGCCCGGCAAGCGCGAGGGCCCGAATTTGACTCCCGGAACCCACATACGAAAAAGGGCCGGTGATATCGCTCAGTGGCACGGGCGCCTGCTGGCGCGCGAGATCCTGAGGTCAACCCCCAGTACGCAAAAAAAAAAAAAAAAAAGATATTGGTCCTCTTAGACCAATATGTCTACACCAATGTCAAATTTCTCCCCCCTCTTATTTTCTAGTTTTTGTTCTAATTTTTTTTTTTAATGTGAGTACCGGAAGTCGAACTCAGGACCTCGCACTTGCCAGGCAGGTGCTTATGCCGCTGAGCTATCTCACCAGCCCTGTTTTAATTTTTAGGGGTTCTTCGATTCTGTGCTTTAGCCCTTCTATTGAATTTTTTAAAACTTTTTATTTGCTCCTGAATTTTTAGCACTCCCACAAATTCCTTTTTCCTATTGTTTTGCCCTCTTTCGTTGGAGGCTTCCCTCAAAAGTGTGGTTGTCCCTGGTGTTCTCTGATCGGAAGTACCATATATGAGCAGGACTTTTGTTAACTGATGTGTCTCACTGCAAGGGTTTGGAGGCAAAGCCAGCTTTGCATTTGTGGAATCTCAGTGTCTTCTCTGGGACAGAGCTCATCAGAACGAGCTCCCAGTCTTATGTCTGCGGAGTACAGGTGGGACTACTTGCTTTCCAGAAATTGGAAAGAAGGTAGAGCTCCAATTTGCAGTGTAGTCTTTTTCCTCTTATTTTCTAGCTTTCAGTCCTGGTACACCTGAGACTGGTATATCTAGGCCCAGAAACTAGTCATCAGGTTAATATCTCTATAGCATAAATACCTCGATGCCTCACAGGTGGAGGATGGATGGGCTTGGGGCTCTGCCCACAGATTCCCACCACCTTCCTGCCCTTTGCTCATATTTCATTCCAAGCTTCTGTGTGCCTCTGAGTGCCTCTGAGTTGGGAGCCTGCTGCGGATTCTGCCAGACAAACTGGCCGGCCTATTCCTGTCCCAGTCACCTTGTGTAGCCACCAGAGTTTGCTTCCACTGTTCTTATAGCCCTTTGTCTACTTTTCATCTTTCAAACATTGAAACTGTCAAGCCTCTCTCCTGACCTGCGTATAGCATTTATTTTATGATTTTAGGAGGAAGGTGAAATATTTGTGGTCAGTCTACCTTGTTTAAGTGAACTTGGATGAACTTAGAAGCTTAAAGTGTAAATCTTAGTTTAAATTCAATATACTCAATGATATTGACCCAGATTCTGTAAACTATAACTCTGATTAGCATATACTGAGGTCTTAAGAATTCTATTCAAACCATGCATCTTGCCATGTTGTCCCAGTATTATACAACACAGATGGAACAGTTTCCATTAATGCATAGAGTGCTAGAAAATTTCAAGTTAATTAAGTCATTAATCCTATAAAAAACATCTAACATTTATCTTGTAAAAGAGAGAGAAGTGATAAAATAGAGGCAAGTAGGCACATTGGGAAAAGACAGTGGGTGGGGACAGGATTTCAACAAGTACTTTCCCTTTACTGGTAAGGTTGGGGTTATGATTTAGACTGCTAGGTATGGTGATTTTCTCATTATTGTCATTTGACCATAAGTCTAATAAGTACCCGCTTTCCTCTTCTGTAAAGATTGCAAAATTCCGTACCCTGTCATTTATGCTGCCTGAATGAAGATAAATGTTACTCTGTCTCACCTGCCAGTGGTGTTTTTGCTGTTCTTTTTAATATTTGCGTTGTATAGCCTTATGTTTGTCAGTATATTTTATTAAGGTTGTGAGCCGGCAATGGTAAGATTTTAACCATAAAAGGAAATTGTCTTAACTTTTAAGCAAGATGAGAGGAAAGTTACCTGTTGGCAGCTATTTCCCAAACTTTGCTGAGAGGTTTAATTTTGCCGTCCTCCGGTCTCAAGATTGAAAAGCTCAAAGAACTGAAGTGACTGTTTGTCCTCTGCTGCACATTTCTCAGCAGAGTCTCTGCGGTCAGCTTTTCTGGTCACCTTGGTGAGTGGGCGGGCTTGGTGACAGAGGTGGCCGCTCCTCTGGGATGAGGAAGCCTGAGCTGATGGGGCTGTGTCTGGTCTTCTTGGGTAGAATCCAGGAGGTGGTTGATTCTCTGAATGAGAATAGGGCTGTGAAACCACGTCTCCCTGAAAGCACCAGTGTTTTCAGAGACAAGCCAGCATGCATCCGTGACAGGGAAATAGTAACTAAGGAAGGTGGGAGACGTGGCCACCTAGCGCTCTACCAGCTGGTCTGTATTTCGATTCATTTCCACCGTTCTTTTTATTTCCATGTAAAGATTTTTCATCAGAGTTGATTTTTGTTAGTGATGGAGAGTATATGCCATGTTACCTGTAATATGGATTGAGCACCCCTGATTTAGAAATCCAGAATGCTCCAGAAATCTAAAACTTTTTTTTTTGTGTGGGTACCAGGGGTCGACCTCAGGACCTCGCGCGCCAGCAGGTGCCCATGCCGCTGAGCGATATCACCGGCCCTTTTTTCGTATGTGGGTTCCGGGAGTCGAACTCGGGTCCTTGCGCTTGCCAGGCAGGCGCTTATGCCGCTGAGCCGTCTCACCGGCCCAGAAATCTAAAACTTTCTGAGTGCCAGTATGGCACCGCAAATTGAAAATTCCCAGCTGACCTCATGTGACAAGTTTGCTGAAAATACTGTATAAAATTACCTTTCGACTCTGTAAGATGTATATGAAAGCATAAATGAATTTTGTGTTTAGACCTAGGTAGTTCCTATCCCCAAGATTATTTTTATTTTAAAAAATCCAGAAATTTCAGATCCTGTACAATTTGAATTTAAGATACTCAATCTGTACTAGTGACCTTAAAAAGATCTCTTCCATATTTAATAAAAATATTTGAATAAATCACTTTTTATTTATACTGTATTTGTTTTTTGAAATTAGGGAAGTATACACATTAACACAAAGTTAATGTAATACGTACATCTTAACTGAATAGTTTAAGAAACATCAGAGTTTAGATACAGTTAAAATATTTATAGCTTGAAGGAGAATTTAGCCCTCCAAATAGTCACACTTTTCAAAACTACATCCAGGTCTTTCTGCTACTAAGAAGTAAGTGGCCTTACGGTTAAAACAGCTGAGATGAGCAGAGCGCCGCTGTGCACACTGCGTGGGCGCTCAGCGGTGTTGACCTGCCGTGTACTCGTGACTGGCTCTCATGTCTGCTCCATCTCTCCCGTGTTGGTGGAGAGCACTGATGGGCAGAGTGATAGGATGGAAACCATTATGTTAGTAGAATGAAGGAAGGCTCATCTGAATTAGTCGTTTTGGTTTTTTTTTTTAAGAACATTAAAATTTTTGCTATTCTATGGTTTTAAAGGATGTTGCTGTTAATCTTGAGCTCTTCAGACAAGATTGAGTTACTAGCTTTTAAGGAAATTGTGGACATAGTTTAGGGTGTTTCAGTATTCCACTATTGTTTTTTTTTATTCTTTGCAAATAAATGGATACTTCTAAAGTGTTTTAAAGGTAGTTTATTCTTTAGAGGGCTGAAAAAAGTTTGTTGCAGCCATTGCAGCTATGATTCTCACTGATAGGTATCTATATAGTCTGACTTGTCTTCCAAATCATAATTGATTCTTAAACAATAATTTGTCAAACACTTGTTGAGCTCACTGATTTGTCCCAAGTTCTGTGCTCTGCGACAGGAAGTAGCAGCAGTAAGAATGCTCCCTTCTCTGGAGAAGCTTAGTTTCTTATGGAGAGGATACTCTGCAGGCAGACGTCTGGTAACAATGGTGAATTAGAGGATAAGTTTACAGAAAGGGAGAAGTTTGTGCTGTGCTGCGGGGAGAGGCGTCCGGGAAGGTAGGTGGGGTGGAGCTTCTGCAACAGGGAGGAAAAAAGGCGCTCTAAGCAGAGAGCGGCTCGTATGAGGTGGGAAGGCTGAGGTTTTCATTTGAGTAATGTAATGACAGTCTACTTAAACATAAAGTGAAAATTAAATTTCCAAAGTTGTTTATGTCATCTATTTTGTTTGTGAGAGAATCTTTTAAAAAGTAGTAATTTTACCCTCCACCCAAGGGATCTGGCCTGGAGAAACCTGGGGCCTGTGGCTTATTAGGGATTGAGCAGCCCTGGCGCACAGAGCCTGACTCTAATGCATTTGTTTCATCACATTTAGTGTCAGTAGATTAAGTATTAGGTTTTCACTTGCTTCAGTAAAATGCTCTTATACCAATATTATTTAAGCCACTACATCTTTTTTTTTTTTTTAATGTGGATACCGAGAGTCAAACTCAGGACCTCGCACTTGCCAGCAGGCACTTGTGCCGCTGAGCAATATCACCGGCCCTTTTTTTCCTTTATGTGGGTTCCGGGAGTTGAACTCAGGACCTCGCGCTTGCCAGGCAGGTGCTTACGCCGCTGAGCTATCTCACCGGCCCTAAGCCACTACATCTTATGCTAGTTCCCAAACAGTAGAAATGGAAAAATCTCAGCTACTTTTTATTGCTTAAGAGAAAAACAGTGATAACTTATTTTAACCATTTTATGGTATTTATAAAGGGAATTCAGAATAGATGCTTGCCAGGTTTGATGATGGGTGCCACACCCAAGCGCACATTTTATAACCCATTCTTCAACCATCACCCGTGGAGGTCAAGAGCCTCCCTGGTTCCTGTAGAGGCACACAGGAAATCTCACCCAGGCAGCTCATGCAGTGTAAGAAGTATCTTAATGCTTTATCGTTTGACATTTTAACCCAGGGAAAAAGACACATTTTAGAGGTTTAACTTACTGTGACATTTTCTTCTATTTCCCTTCCCCTTCAGGTATCTCCAGGGCAGCTTACTAAAAAGTATAGCTCATGCTCAACAATATTTCTAGATGACAGCACAGTCAGCCAGCCTAATCTTAGAACCACAATAAAATGGTGAGTACAACTAGGTTGCCAAGGGCTAAGTGACAGACCCCCTTCTGCCAAAAGCATTCCAGCCAGCCTTGGTACTTTCAACCGTTTGATTATCTTTCTCAGTGCTTGGTTTAAGAAGTTGGGGCCAATCATACACAGATTTTAAGGACCTAAATGTGGTTTTTCAGCTTCCATTTTAATCTCAGACTGCATGGTGGAAGGGAAAGCCAGTTAGCAAGTGAGGAATCCCAAGAAAAGTGTACCTCTTTATTTGATGCATTTATGTTGTCGAGACACTGTTGAACATAATAAGAGGTGCTTTTTATTGTATGTTTCTAGAAAAAAAGTAGTTCTGTGAAGCTGCAGGCCTAAAGCAGTGTTCATCACTTTGGGAATTACTTGCGGAAGAAGGAACAGCTTGTCCTCTGCTGGCGCCGCAGTGTATTTGCATTTGAATTTTTCCCTATCGTGGGCAAACGTGGGTCACAACTGGAGATGCACTATCAGAATGCCCTGACGGGAACCTTTTAAGCTTAATAAAATGACAATAAAACCAGTGTGCAGCTTCCCCGCTACGTTGGAGGTGTCCAGGGAACATTATTAATGTCTCTTCGGGTTATCAGTGTTGATTTTCAGAAGACAGGTTACAAATGCTTTTTTCGAATGTTAATATCCTTATCCCTAACTTACTTTAAAGTCGAAAATGTAATTGGCTTATAAACTTAATTTTGTTTCTAATATGTCAGCTTTTTAATTTTTAGCTCATTTGAATTAGCAATAACTTCTATTAAAAACTATACATTCACACTCAAAGTAATTTAACTTTCCTCTCAAATTTACAGTAGTTGAGATCAAATTGTGTTTCAACAAAAACTGAACCTGTCTAAAGTCCTAAGATTCGGCACCTGTCAGGTCATCACTGAATGTTTATATTCAGCCAAGGCCCTAAATCCTTGATTAAAAAACCACTCTATTTGAATTAAGGTCCTCAGCTTTTGAATTCAAAACACTGTAATGTTTCAGTGTATAATTCAGTATATAGCTCTAAAGAGTAACCTTCCTTAAACAAGTGGGTTTCATGCCTCCCGCACCTTATTCTGTTTTCTAGAAGTCTGCAGTAAAGTAAAACAGTTTTCGTTTGTTTTCTGGATTTTTTAAAATAATCATTTAGTACATTCACTATTGGTGAAATAAACGTTTTCTAATTAATAGGGCAGATTGGCTTTTAGGAAAAAAATTTTTTTAATGTCATGGGATAATAGTGCATTGTTCTAAGTAGGTAAACCTTATTAGAATCACTTACGCAACTTTTCCAAAACCCCGTACGTGCCTGCAGACACATGCATTTGTTCCACCTGCACCTTCCCTTCTATCTGGCACTCACAGGCACTCGCAGGCCTCCTAGGAAGTCAGAGATGAAGACGAGGTGTAATTATTTAGATAAAAGCATTTTGGGTGATTCTGATCTTAACTGAGTCATTCCCGAACTTTGCTGCACGTTGGGGTCACGCAGGAACAATCTTGATACCCAGGTCGTACCCCGTGTCTGTCGGTCAGGATGTCTGAAGGCCGAGTCGGGTGATGCTGAAGCTCCTCCACTGGTTCCACCGCTCAGTGTGCCGGGGGAGAACTGGTCCCTTGGGTAGGGCCTTGGGCAGGTCAGCTTCAAGCCTAGGTCCCCTAACCTGAAAATGGATTGTTGGAAGAAGTACCATGTAAGGCTTGGTGGTCCTCTTCAGCATATGAGGTCAAATTCTGTGGTTTTAAACTCAGTTTGGAGACAAAACGGAAACACTATAGAAGTATCCATCTTTGACGGCAGTAATGTTACAGACGTTTTGAATTTTAAAATTTAAAATACTGTATATACTTGTAAAATTCAGATTTGCCTTCCCTCAATTATTTTGAGCTTCATCTTAGACAGCGAGGGCCAATGGAAGCATCTCACGCACCTCAGAGAACCCCTTGTCCCTTGACGCGCAGCCTCTGTGCATAACTTGGGGTGCCGTAACGTAGTCTGCAGAGTCGCGTCTGTTTACTAACAGTTCATGTAAACTCATTTGAAAAGCCTGGCAGTGTTACACTGTGTAGTTATGCTGCATTGTTGTCACTGATTATTTCAGGATAGCTTCACTTACCAGTTTGTAGGCACTTACATTTACTAATAAATTTTCTACTAATAATCATGCAAAAGTGATTTTAAAGGATGTTACTTGGTATATAGCAGTTTCATGATTTACTTTTGAGTGAAGTAATGGAAATGGTGGGTAGGTGAATAATGAACTAAATGAACTGATACGTAGGGCCAACTACTTTTTTTAAAAGACGGTGTGGCTTAAAATTAGACGTGTGTACAGACCCGTGGAATGTGCACAGTGTGGAGGGTTTTATGGGTAGAAAGGCAAGTGAAGGGGAAATATACAGTGTACGTTATAACCAATAGAAATGTGTCTTCTAACAGCACATTACCGAGCATTTTCATTTTATTTTTGCTACGAGTCAAAAACAAAACAAAAAAAGCTAAAATAAGGGAAAATGCCCATATGGTGCTATTCTGAACTGGAGGATTTCAGGGATGCTGGGGTGTCCCCCCCCCCCCCCCGCGTACCTTCAGGCCTAACAGATGATGAAAACAGTTGTTACAAAAGTTTTTTTTTCCTTCCACAGTGTGACCTTAGCAATATATTACCACATAAAGAACAGGTGAGCTCTTTAAAAACCTGTCTTGTTATTCCAGGTAATTTGCATGATATCAAGTATAGTATTAGATCATAACTATAGACCTCATATAGTGTCACTTTAATGTGATTTTTTAATTGCAGTAGTGTGGTTTTATTACAGTATTGAGTATGATTTTATTCCAGTACTGAAGCAAGTCATTTGGAGTTTTTTGTTGTTATAATTAGGTCTCTTTTAAAAATGTTTTAAGGTCATGAAGATCCCAAAGAATGTTTGTTTCTGTGGATTATATTGATGTTTACTGTTTTTGAAATTAGAAAGCATATATAATTTCATATATGTGTATACATATGGCAGGTTCACATTGGGCTCATAGATAATTCTGCCGTGGGGTTTTGTGGGGTGTTTAACAGTCTCACTGTCCCCTGCCCACTAGATGCTAGTAGCATCCTCCCGCGTGTTATGACAACCAAACATGTCCCCTGTGGGACACAGTCCCCCCATTGTGAGCCACCTTGTTAACATAAATATCTTCATGGAAAAGAACTATTTTCTGCAGCTTTTTAAGTGCTTCTTTTTTAGTTGATTGAACAATGTCTATTTTTGCAAATCTGTTTGACAAAAGACAACTATAATGTTTATTGGTTTGCATTTATGATTTTGTTTTGAAGAAGCAGTAAAAAGACAACCTAGTCTCATGGAGATATATAGTTGGATAAAAGAATATTTTTAAACCTTTCAGATAATTGTGGATATTCTTTACTATTATATTAAATACCACAAAGGGGTTAGTTTCTTAAATTACAGTGGAATATTATGTTGTATCACTGAACTCGTTACATTAATACTTATTGATGTACTGTATCTTGCACAATTAATAGATCTTTTACCAGTACATGATTTTATAATATGCATTGGTCATTTTGGAAAATATTGGTTGTCATTTCTTTATAGTGTCAAAAACTCACTTTTGATAGTATCACCACCAGTCTTATCAAAGTCTTTAAGTATTGAGAAGCTGTCAGTTGCACAGCAGAAAGTACCAGGTTTCTGAAATCTTGATTTTTTTTTTTTCTTTTTTTTTAAGCTCGACAATTTGAATTTTGTCACTGATAACAAATACTGGTTATTTTCCTTGTGACAGGCCCATTTTGTTCAATAGTGTTCCATAATAAGCAACTAAATCACAAATGCTTTTCCTTAACACAGCCATACTTAACTACATATAAGTGGTGCATGTAAACTTTGCACTTAAGAATATTAAAAAGAGTCAAGATTTACTAGAATTAGTTTTTTCTGCTTCATCAAAGAAGCAGGGCATGTTTTTTTGTTTTTTGTTTTTTTCAAGATACTCTCATGCTGTAATTCAGGCTGTCCTTGAACTCGCTATGTAGGCTAGGCTGGCCTCAAAATCACGGCAGTATTACTGCTTCAGCCTCCACAAGGGTGTGCCACCACATCTGGCTCTTACTTTTTTTTTTAAGCGCAAGTAGCACTGAAGAATGGAATGATTACTAATGTAATTTAGTACTTTAGTCTTGATTCATGTTGTGAAATGAGTTTTACTCATGTTTGCTTTTATACATGTATCCAAAAGGGTGGGGGGAATGTAGTGAAGTCTTAAGAACAGTTAGACCCCATGCATCTCCTGGAAAAAAGCCTAAGGGATCTCACAGAACCACTGGTTTATATGAGCACAGTGTATTACTGTAATGAATTTTTAAGACTGGTCTTTTTTAAAATAGAAAAGCAGCTAAATCTTTATATGCAAACTAACAGAAACAAGAAATACATGATAGAAACGTAGAGCACTAACGAGAGGAGAAACCTGAGGAACCTGAATCTCGTTCACATACATTGAGAGCTCTGAAGCCTTGATTGCCCAGCATTGCTGCCTTGTGGAAGGAGTGAAGCTAGGTTTGGTTCATTAACGTTGCCAGTTTGAGTCATTACTTAACAGCAGTTTTAGCTGGTGATTGTAGGAAAGGTTTCGTAGTACTTGATGCACTAATTAAAAAGAAGTCTTAAGGCCAGAATTGAGGAGAAGAAATTGTGGAACTGTTTCCTTTGTTGAAGGTTAAGCTTCTCCCTCCAACCACCTCTACCCCTAAAAGATTTGTTACTAGGATATTAATGATCCCTGAATTAATTTTTAAATGTACATTCTTATTTTACAGAGATGCAGATAGATCCCTGGATATTTTTGATGAGCGGTCACATCCACTCACGGTAAGTGTCACTTTGTTTTGGGGTTGTATTTTTCTCTCATTGAGTTGTGTGTATTTCATTCAGGTTTGCATTGGTATTAATTACCAGAAGAATGGTTACAGAGAAATTGGACCTTTCAACCTAAAAATGAATTTGAGAATTCAGTGGAGGGAATGGAAAGGAACATCAGTTTTCTGCGCCTGCGTGTGTGTTTTCCTTTGATGAATGGTGATGGGTGGCACGGTCATGTGCTACTGAAGAAAGGGATACATTCTGAGAGGTGCAGTGTTAGGCAGCTTCGCCCTTGTGCAGACAGCATGGTGCACTCACACACTAAGATGGCTGTGGTGTCACTGGCAATATCTTCGGGGACTGTGGCTGTGTATGTGGCCCGTCATTGACCGGAGTGTCATTATCTTCGGTATCGTTGTAAGATCCCACTGTTTATATCCTAAGAGTACGTAATATGTTTTCTTTGGTGGTTACTTACATTGCATCTTTTCTTTTTTCAGCGAGAGAAGGTTCCAGAGGAATACTTTAAGCATGACCCTGAACACAAATTTATTTACAGATTTGTTCGTACTCTGTTTAGTGCTGCACAGCTAACAGCTGAATGTGCAATAGTAACTTTGGTAAGATACTTCTTATTTATCAAGCACGTTTTGAAATTGGTCTTGCATGTAGGGTAAGGTCTTGTTTTTCTAATAAAAGTAGGTTCCTGAAATCCATTGGAACTTATAAGAGAAACCTGTCAAAAGAAAGTAAGTACACATATTTGAGTGTAATAATCATTACAGATTATAATGTTGCCTTTGCTTTTCTCATCACAAAACGATTGCTACTAAAGGTAGTTGGAGAGATTTTCCCCCAGGCTTCAGTACACGGGTGCTACATACAGGACACACTGTGGGGTGGGGCGGGCAACAGTAACAAAACCACGAGGTCCCACAGACAGAGTCAGCACAGTTCTAGCCAAGTCCCAGGATGTGTTCATTCACGAGGCAGTTCTGATGTGTGTTGTGATTGAGAATTACTGCCCTCAGTTTTCCGTCCCTAGTATTAGGGGTGTTAATTCATCCCACTGACCTCTGTCTGTCTGTGAAGGTGCCCAGAATGATAGTACTAGTTCTTAGAAAGGCTTTGTTAGCCTCCTGAGCTATAGGTGTGTGCTTAGTGTTGGGTCAGCCAGAATTCCTAATGGGAGATTATCATTTTGAATAATCAATCCTGTTTAAGTGGTTGAGATTTACTCCTCCCCCAGCAGGTGGAGTGAACAGTGCACAGTGGAAAGTCAGCTGCATGGCCTGGAGGGAAAGAGTACTTAGATCAGTACCTTCTGCAGTAGCATTCAGTGAGATCCAGAGAGGAGGCTTGCACAGTGTCCAGGAACCGTTGGGCTGTGTAGTGTGGCACTGGAGCATGAATCTGAGAAGTAAGGAATTAAGAGTAGCTGTTCAGTGCAGAGAACATGGACAATGAAAAGTGGGCAGGAAGTCCTCACAGATCCACTGTGAGCTACCATCAGCATTTAAGGGACGGAGCAGTAGGAGGAAAATGAGAGGGTGATAAAAGAGAAAGCCAAATGAGAGAGGGTGTGGTTAGAATGCTAAATGTGGCCAAGAAGTGCATAGATACCCGCTGGAGAGCTACTCCTGGTCACTGTTGTAGTGCTGGGGTAGAGGAAAGAACAGGTTGGACAAAGTTCTGGCCTTTATGAGCTTTTTTTCTAGTGAAAAAGACATTGACTATTTGTTGAAGTATATGAATATTTCAGGTAGTGGTAAATCCCAAGAAGATAAACCAGGATAGAGGGCTAAAGAGTGGTTAGAAAGTTTTCTGTTTTAGATAGAACAATCTGGAAGAGCTACTTCAGAGATGTTGAACAGCAGCCTGATGGAAGTGAGGAAGTCAAGGTGCTCAGGCTTCACAGGCCGTGGAACAGGCGCCAGGATTCCCGTGCAGGAGCGTCTCTCGGGCTCCGGGAGGAGCAGGGCAGCTGGCAGCGGGGGAGTGAGGCTCAGTCTCAGCTCGTGTAGCTTGTGGGCCACGGGAGGAAGTTAAATTCTAGGTTGATGGGTAACTTTTGATAAATCTCAAAAGGGAGAACAGGGTGCTCCTAATTTAACATGTTCACAGCAGGGCTATGATTTGTTCGTTTTGCTGCCAGGTGGTGAATGTCTGGTGGTACCTACGTCACTACCTCGTGATGGGACAGTCGTTTGTATCACCAGCAGTTCAGGCCGACGGGAGTGTGTTAAGAGGGTTTCCTGACTTCTTTGGAGAGAGTAGACTGGTTAGGGTTCAGATTAGAGGCAAAGAGGGGCTAGGGATGTAGCTCAGCAGCACAGTGCCTGCCTGGCAAGTGCAAGGCCCTGTGTTTGATTCCTGGTCCAAAAAAAAAAAAAAAACAGATGAGAGGCCGAGGAGGAGGGTGGGGAGACGACAGTGAGGCAGGTGAGCAGTATAGTGGTAGCTCAGGATAGGATGCCATCAGCTCACCAGTGAAGGTCAAGGTGACCCGACTTGCTAACGGATTGGAGTGCGATAACTCAAATGCAGGTTTTTGGCTTATGCAACTAGGCAAACGGCAGTGCCCTTTACATATCAGGACTGGGGGAATGCAGAGCTGGGATGAAGGGCTCTGGGTTGTAAGTTTGAGTACCCCAGGAGTACTTTTTTTAGGCAAGGGATAGTGACAGTAGGCAGACGAAAGTGAGTTAAGAACAGAGGATAGGGGCCGGTGAGATGGCTCAGCAGCTTAAGCACCTGCCCGGCAAGCGCGAGGGCCCGAGTTCGACTCCCGGAACCCACATACGAAAAAGGGGCTGGTGATATCGCTCAGCAGCACGGGCTCCTGCTGGCGCGCGAGGTCCTGAGGTCGACCCCCGGTACCCACAAAAAAAAAAAAACAAAAACAGTATAGAGATGAGCTGGCATGGGCATGGTACAGTGAGCAGAGTAAGAAGCAGTACTCTGGGACTTGTCGGAAGTGGGATGGAGACAGCAGAAACACATTCATAATGGGAAAAGTCTCTGGCAGAGAGGGGGAAAGTCCTCAGAAGGAGGTACAGTAATTTCAGGAACTGTGTTCTGCAGAAGTGGGAAGGAGCCAACTGCATAAATAGAAGAGTTGCTTCATGGGAAGAAAAGAATTGTCTTTCAGGTGCACAGCAGAGCAAGTGGTGTAAACGTGTTGACCCAGAACAAGCCCACTGGGAAGGTGGCCGGAAGTTGAGGAATTGTCCACATTTCACTGCTCCTCAGTTGTGTCTAAACAGAAGAGTTGTTCATTCATAGGATACTTGAGAGTGCCGAGTTTTGGGGAATGAGAGGAGAATCTCACCAGGAATGTATAACACTCAGTAGCCACTGGCTTTTGAAAATAGTTGAGTTTGGAGAAGATTGACCTGAACTGCTTGTCGGACAGCCTTCTTCAGACACTAAATAATGCTCTTGAAAGTGGGCCATTTTCTTTTTGTCTTGATGCAGAGTTCAGATAGCATATGCAGTCTGCTCTCTGCATCTGTGGGCTCTGCTTCTGTGATTTCGACCACCAGTGGATTAAAAATATTTGGGGGGAAGTTTCTGTCCATATTCCCTAAGCAACATAGCGTAACTGCTACTTACATAGCATTTACATTATATTTGGTCATGTAAGTCATCTAGAGATGACTTAAAGTACATGGGAGGACGTACATGGTTATATGCAAATACTGGGCCATTTTGTGTAAGGGTTTTGAGCCCTGGTACATTTTGCTGTCAGTCAGATTTGGTCCTGGAACTGATCTCCCATCTGACAACAAGGGATGGCTGTCCACTTCCCTGAAGTGACAGCAACGCACAGCTTCCTCTTCACTCAGCTGTTAATTTCACCTGGTTCTTGGTGGACTCTCTATTTGACGTATGTAAAATAATTCATGAGATTGTCTCACAGACTATGTGGGGATGTAGGTGTCCCAGGGGTACAAACCGACAGTTTAAAAACCTTCAAACTAACAATTAACTAAGTTGGAGATCATGTAAGAGCTTAATTATTATGAAGTTGATAGCAGAGACATGCAACATAAGGGCTCTAAGAAGGACTGTCCCTTTTTTTTTTTTTTTGTGGGTATCGGGGGGTCGACCTCAGGACCTCGCGCGCCAGCAGGCGCCCGTGCCGCTGAGCGATATCACCGGCCCCTTTTTCGTATGTGGGTTCCGGGAGTCGAACTCGGGCCCTCGCGCTTGCCGGGAGGCGCTTAAGCCGCTGAGCCATCTCACCGGCCCTTTTTTTTTTTTTTTAATGTAGGTACTGGGAGTCGACCTCAGGACCTCACGCTTGCCAGCAAACGCTGTGCTGCTGAGCGATATCACCGGCCCTTTTTTTCCTTTATGTGGGTACCGGGAGTCGAACTGAGGACCTCACGCTTGCCAGGCAGGCGCTTATGCCACTGAGCTATCTCACTGGCCTAGGACTGTCCTTTTTTTCACATCATAAAAACAGTGAATTTGGGGAATGCTTTATAGACCTGTGCCTGTCGTGCTGCTCTGCTCAGCAGCCACTGGGAGGCTCTCTTGTCCACCATTTCTTCAGTTAGCATCACAGAAGGGTTAATTATTGTGACAAGAAGATTAAAATGTGCTGGCCTTTACACATTCAAGTGTGAGGTGTCTGAAATCACTGTGAAGCTGCCGGCTGAGTATGGTGCCTTGCACTTGGGGAGACACTCAGTATTCACTGAATAACTTTAATCTACACTGGGCTGCATCTGTGCCCTCTGTAAGTATGACGGTGGTACAGTACTGCTCTTCAGGAATCCCTTTGCCAAGATGTCTGTAGTCATTCCTAGGACCAAAATGGGGCTGCGGATTTGCATGGGCAGAGTCGGCAGCAGAGGGGTCTGACTGTCACCTGACCTCTTGCTTTGGCTCAGCAAAATCTCTGTAGGACCTGAAAGTAAAAGGCACTTGCTTTCTGGTCAAACACGGAAGAAATGTCATTCATAACAGTTCTTACTGTAGCTCTTAAACTGAACTAAAATCAAAGACCAGTGCTCTACTTTTACAGGTTTACTTAGAAAGGCTTTTAACTTATGCTGAGATCGACATTTGTCCCACTAACTGGAAAAGAATTGTTTTGGGAGCCATTCTTCTTGCCTCCAAGGTTTGGGACGATCAGGCTGTATGGAATGTGGACTACTGCCAGATCCTCAAGGACATTACAGTTGAGGACATGTGAGTCTGTAAGGTTTTGGTGAACTTCTAACCATTTTTTGGAACCTCATTTGCTCTCATCAAGTGTACATTTTAAGAAATATTTTTAAATGTTACATGCAGATAATGGAAATAGTCATAAAACTAATACTTCCTATCCAACCGTACCCTAACAGTTCATATTTTCCACCACAGATCTGTGGGTCTTGATGTGTCATTACTGTAATAATCTGCTCGATAAATTGGAATAATTTTTCTGGCAGTGTTTTGCCAAACATCTCACAAGCTTACTACTGGAACAACATAGTACAGTGCATATCTTTATGGTTTTTTAAAAGCTGTCTACCAATACCAGTCCCTTTTTAAGGGGCACATGTCTGGATTTTGAAATAAAAATTTGGCCACTGTTAAGGTCTTGGGGCTGCTGGACTACTAAAAGGTCTTAGCTTCAACCCAAGTCACACATTGTGTATTACATTCGTCCCGCCCCCTCATCTGCTGTTACAGAAGTCAGGAGCCAGGGAAGTAAGGGTTTCAGATCCTTGTGTTCCTGGCTGCTCCCCATTAGGCTGCTGTGTTTGTAGAAATCGCTGTACTGTGCTAGGAACCTCCAGGAGTCCCCTCAGCAGTCTGAGAAGCACTGCTGGTGCTTATCACCCTGGGTGCTCAGCCAGCTACAGCAGTGCTCTGGGGGCCCATGAGGTACCTGTGGGAGCTCAGGGGACCTCGCCCTGTCTGAGGCTTCTCGCAGGTGGCACAGTAACACGGTACCAAGACACCAGTGGAAGAAGGGCTTCCATTCGGGCCCCAACCACCGTGAAGGGCACGTCGGTGAGGTGGGAGGCTGGGTGAGCAGGGGAGATGTTCTGTAGCAGACTCTTGAAGTGCCCAGTTGCCACTTCGTGGCAGCATTTAGGAACGTGTGAAGGAACACCTGGGTCATATTGAGCATCACAGGAGGCTGAAGATCATGAAAACAGTTTGTCTTTGTTACCTTTGCCCATTATTCTAGATAAGACTGTCATCCAGAATCACCAACTGTTTACCGCTGAGGCAGGGACACTTAGGATTAAGAAGGGGCAAATGGTTGGTTGCACCAGTTGGCATGGCGCTGGGGAAGACGACCACTTTGATGGTAGTGTAACTTGAGTGGTATTGGTGATGCTGCTTGGTTAGCCATCTTGGCACAGGAAACATTCTGAAACAAGTGGAAGTACTTTAGGAAGTTACAGAAGCTAAAGTGACTTTGGTTGTTGTTTGTCATCAGTCTGCAGACTGGTCCCTTGGAAAAAACAAAATTTGTAATCATGATCACTACCCCTGCCAGGATGGCAGCTGAAATTTTCTCAAAACCTACAACTAAGCTGGCGGGGGCTCTGGTTCTAGTTAAAGGATGAGAGAAGATCCAGGGAAATGTGTCAGCTTCCTCTGATGTGAGCTCCAGGAGCAGGGGAGGCAGGGCCGGCCACAGAGCCAGTTCTTAGGCTTTTTGTGTGTGAACAGAGAAATACTGGGAGCCATGTTCCTAACCGGCTGCTTTTGTTTATGATCTTTGGAAATGGGAAAGCATACAACACAGCGTTCAGTATACATTTGTCTCATGCCCCTGCTATTGACTGTAATGGTCTTGTTTTGAGTCTAAACTGAAAAAGTTAAAAAAATCGGCGTCTCATTTTTCTTAAAACTTTCACACCATCTATGTATCTCGTTAGAATATATTTCCCTTCAAAAGAATAAGTTAAACTGAGCAGCTCCTATTCAGAACGTTTGCTGTGCCTGTAAATGGTATGCTGTTCAGCCATTAATGAAACAACAGAACCCCTGAAGATGCATATTCTGTAGGCGTGACGCTTTTCTTCAGTGATGAAACCTCTCGTAACAGACGTGTTAATCCCATGAAGTACTGTATTTCTAGTTAAAATGTATTAGTGGAGAAAAAATAAAAGGGATAGTGAAGTGCCTTCATTCCTGTAGTAAATTAAGTCCTGATTAGCTGATTATCAAAACATCTGATTTACATTTCTATAGACTTATTGCCGTATGAACAGGAAATTAATTGTGGGAGTAGATCAGTTTGGTTTTAATTTCAACAAATGAGAAAACCACATCTCTACTCATTCTAGATGCTCTCCATTCGGGACAGCATCAAGCATTCTTTTTACTTGGCTGCTGGATAAAATATTAAAAGTGTAAAGCCAAGAAACCAAGTATGTTATAAAATAAGCCTTTCTCGTGTTTAGTATTTATCTGTATAAACTGAACTTGTACAGAATTCGCTGTGCGGTGGTAAGGGTTGCTCTGCCCGTGTGTGTCGCCCGCGAGCCCCGCGCGCCGCACTTGCCGCCGGCCCAGCTCTGCAGCTGCCGCCGCGTGCTCTTGCGGCGAGGAGGGCAGTACTGAGCGTCTTGACTTTGCCGACACACAAACAGGGCTTGTAAGACCAGGGCTGTCGTGTCCTACAGTGGATGTAGTCTAGCCAAGACATGTTTTTGGCCCGCCTTCTGAGGTTTAGAGACTATCTCCATTGTCCTGGTGACGGCTGGCTACCCTAGCGATATTAAGGTGAGCAGGACCTTGCACTGTGCCCTTTTGACAGCCTCATGTGTTGTGGACAGGGTAAGGGATTTCCTTTCCCATCCAGTGCAGCGTATTTATTTATTTATTTGAGATGAATTCACGTTGCCTCAAGAGTTTTTCCCCCTCAGAGATAATAGCGGTGGCTCTCAATGGATCTCCATTTGTTGCCGTGGTGATGTGCCCACTTCTTTTGTTGGCGCTTCTCTACTTCAATAAGCCCTTTCCTGTTATCAGCTCGGTAAAAATGTCTGCAAGTTCTTCAGAGCTAATAAACAGCATCCATCACTCCTTTCATCTGCTCACTGTAGTGGGGCCTTGGGAGTGAGAGTGGAGTATGAATCGCACAGCTGCACTAATGGAACTCTAAAGAATGAACCCTCGTCAGCAGCGCGGGTGCACGAGAGGGCTGCAGCCTTTCCCCTCCGCCCAACTCTCAGTGCTGGGATGCAGAAAGGACCTCAAATAGCTGTACCTTGTTTGAGCACTAGTGTATTATTCCAGCTGGGGAGCCTTTATTTCTTTCAAAACAGTTTAGAGCCATCCTAGAAGCTCAGAATGTTAGATTTGAAACTAGCGCAGTTGACTAAAATTGTGGTTTTGCTGTGTTCCTCCTCCCCCAGGAATGAGATGGAAAGGCATTTCTTGGAGTTACTCCAGTTTAATATTAATGTTCCTGCTAGTGTTTATGCCAAATACTACTTTGACCTGCGCTCCTTAGCAGATGACAACAACGTCAATTTTCTGTTTGCTCCTCTCAGCAAAGAGAGAGCACAGAACCTGGAGGTAAGGCTGTGCTTTTACTGCTTGGGGTTTTCCATGAGCCACCGAAGCCGACGTGTGACTGATCATACGAAGCAGTGGTTACCTGGAAAGGGGGAAGTTTTAAACTTACATGTGGAATAGCTCATTAAGAAAGTTTTGTGTTATTATCTCTGTTTCATATAAGTCTTTTTGGTTTATATGTTGTACTCTGAGTAAGTACTTTGAAGATAACAATAGTGTAATGATTATTGTTCTCTTGGCTATGAAATTTTTTTTCATAAAATAAAAAAGGAAGAGCTTATTAACCCTTTTAGCCTCTTATTTCCAGGGACTTCTATGGTGTATATAAAGATCTACATTATTAAAAAATTACAGATATTATCTCCTCTTTGACAATTACTTAGAATATTTTTAATCATAATTAATGTTCTTAATAGTTTTCCCTTTGAACCTCTGCCCTCCTATATAACCGTAATTTCTTGAAATTATGTCCCGAATTGTGTCTACATACATTGCGCACTTATTCTTGACTTTTACTCAGTTTGCAAATTCATGTTCAAACCCAGGGCCTTATTAGACGTAGCATTAGTGGCTAAGCTAGGAGACCTGTACTTAGGGTGTACAGTGTTTGTTTCAAACACGTACTGCATGTGGCAGATACGTAGTTTTGTAATGGAATTGGTAATTTACATGGGGCAAAGTAATATCTATAGCTTATGACTTCGGGCATTTGTACACCCAAACAATTCACAACTGAGGTAGATGCATACTTTGAAATGGCACTTTCTGTGGTAGCTTGATAGTATCTTAGAGTAATGCTTTTCTACCGTAATCAGTGCACATTTGAAGGAGCACCTTTGGATGCCCGAGGCATTTAGACCTGTCCTGCCCTCCAGCCCACACATGCCTTCCTCACTGACAGGTGCTTGGAGTGTTTAATAATCGTGAAGACTGGGTAGAATCTGGAGAGCCAAGCCATTGTTTACAGATTATTTCACGCAGGTGTGTTCATTATATTTAAGGAACAGTTGCACAGGTAACAGATAATATTGTTGTGAGGAGCCTATTGCAGTACCTTTGACATCTTTGAGAACTCAATTTTAAAATACTGAGTACAGTTCTCATTTCCTGGTAATATAGTCATCACCCTTGAAGGACATTGCCTTAGTGAATTGGCAGTCCCCAGATCCTGGCACTGTAGGCCTCAGATAGTCAAAGCAGCTGGAACTATGAAGTATCTAAAAGAATACACACGTGTAACAAATCAGTGGTGCTCTTTTTCCTTTAAGATTGGAATTTTTTATATTCTACATGTGTTCTACTTGACTTTCCTAGGCCATTTCAAGATTGTGTGAAGACAAAGACTTGTGTAGAGCTGTGATACGAAGATCTTTGAGTGCTGACAATTTCATTGGTGTTCAGCGCTCTAATGCCATCCTCTCATAAGAGAGACAATGAGGGATAATAAAATTGTGAACCCCTCATCTACAAAGACTGGAGAAATAACCACCTCTCCTGCTCAGAAACCAGCAAAGTTAGTATTTTCACCCAAAGGAAAGACCTTGAATTCAAGAGACTCCTGGACAATGTCAGTTGCACTCCATAGAAAGAATGGGACTTCGTCAAAGCAGCAACACACCTTCTGTCCTTTTTAATGTAAACAGTTAAGAAATCACTCCAAAGCAAAAGCTCCCAACCCACACAGAAGTATCTGCTTATTTTATAGGGCAATAGCTGAGAAATGTGAGGTTTTTTTAAATTACTACTTTAAATTTTTAGACTTTGAAGACACTAATAATATAACTTTGATGTTTTTCCTATTGCCCCATCTATATTGCTGCATATGCCTTCAGAATTGATGCAGTATTACTGTTAAACATGGGGCTTTTTTTTTTTTTTTTTTTTGTCTTTAATTACATAGTGCTGGAAATGGAACCCTGGGCCTAGCCATGTGTTGGGCAAGCTCTCTGCCACTGAGCTACAATACCCAGCCCAAAACATGAGACTCTTCAAGACTCATGAAGCCACTTAGGAGTAGATGGTAGCATTGTTAGGTATTAAAGGTTCTCCCTTCCTACTGCATCACTGAAGCTGCTAGTCATTATTGGCAGTCAGTTTAAGACGGTCCCACTGGCTTTGAAACACTGGTGGTACATGCATGACTGTCTCTGCGGGCGGCTTGTACCACTGGTGGTAGAAGTGGTACAGTCATACATGGGACAATCATGCAGGTACCACCAGTGATTCAAGCTGCCCGGCAGCAAGACATACGAATTAGGGCCCTGTCGTGAACACATTAAACCAAAAAACTGCTGGGTAACACTTGCCATTCATAATCTTTTAAGCACTGCCCACTAGCATTTTGGCATGTTTGAGGTCATAAAGAGAAAAGTATCAGTTACTGTCTACGTTGAATGGGTCTGCATTACATCTCTTGTTAACTGTTAACAGTGCCTCTCGTTTTCTCATGATTTTCCTCTTGTTAAATGTATTTAAAAGGTACAGTATGTCCCAATTTAGGAATATTTTGAGTTGTGGACTTTTCACAGGTTACTGTTTAAGATTCACTTCGTCAGTTTACAAATGAATCCAGCTTATGAACAATTCTCCTGGAACAGAACTCATTCATAAGTTGGGGACTTGCTGTTTCCATGATGCCAACCCTCATGGTGTCTACTGATGAACCGCAGATAGTCAGATACAAGGTGTCCGAAAGTTTTAGCATGGTTTTGAGCTTTACAGTCGTTAGTACACTATACTATGCTTGGGCCTTCCACAGCACTACAGCAGGAGTACAAGAGTGACAAACTTTTACAGAACCTCATTTGAAAGTTTTAATTTTATAAATTTGTAATACTTGCCTTTTGTTCGTTTGTTCCAGTCCTCCTAAATGTCTGCCCCCGGCGCTCTTGGCCAGCCCAGTGGGGCAGTGAGAAGTCAGACTGACCTGGACCTGGAGGTTGGCTTTGAGCAGTTAGCCCTTTCAAGTGAGGTTATGGAACTTTGTAACACCTTACTTCTAGGGTATGGGTACCAGAGCTTAAAATTACACTCATTTTTGGGATACTTTCTATCTCCACAGAAGTGCCCTATTTTCTAAGTAGTTTTTTGCACGGCTGTGCTCTATCTGCTTTGATCACCTAATTTTTTTTCTTCTGGGTTTGGCAGATTATGAAGAGCAGTGTTAATTCACACGTAGTAAATGCAGAGGAATTGGACTTGATAGCAGCAAATGATACAAATATTTGTTTAAATCTGCATGTTAAATCTGACTATAGGTGCCCTATTTTAACTTTAATGAACCCACAACACTTCACACGTTAAAGGGCAGAGAGTAAATAATTTTAGCAGATTTACGACGTTACCTAAGTGTGAGATATTAAAGATTAGTGTTCCCAATTACACAAAATCTCTCTCAACCTTGTCAAGTGTAATCCTAGGGTTTTTTTTGTTTTTGTTTTTGAGACAGGGTCTTACTATGTAGTCCAGACTGGCCTTGAGCTAACTCACTATGTAACCCAGGATGGCCTCAAACGCAAGTGCAGTCCTCCTGCCTCAGCCTCCCAAGTGCTGGGATTATAGGTGTGCACCACCACGCCCAACTAATACTAGGAATCTTGCCTGTTAACACAGCCCTTCTGGGCCAGAAATACTTCTCTCAGTGTAGCAGTGCTTCACATTACATTGAATGCTGCAGGTTCCATCATTTTTTCAGACAGACAAATGATAAGTAATGGTATATGACATACTACAATCTACCACCTCAAAAAATTGTTTATGGAGTGTCAAGCTTGGAGATTTGAGTATTGAGTGGTTTTATTTCAAAAAGAATGCTACAACTTAATGGGGTTTTTCTTTCTCATGTTTATATTAAAAGAAAATCTAATAAACTCTATTTTAATTAAAATATGGCTAGTGTGTTTGTAATATTTCTCTGTCATATAACATTACATCTGTCCAGAATTTAAAACATTTTACAGGGCCAGTGATATGGCTTAGCGGCATAAGCGCCTGCCTGGCAAGTGCGGGGTCCTGAGTTCGACTCCTGGTACCCACATAAAAAAATAAAACATTTTACATTGGTCCTGATGAGTTTTTTCTGGTACCGGGAATCGAACTCATGACCTCACACTTGCCGGGCAGGCTCTGTGCCACTGAGCTATATCCCCAGCCTGATGAGTTTTAAAGTATTTTCAAACTGACCCTACTAAACCTGGTTTGAGCCATTCCTCTAGTTACAGTGTAAAGTTTCTTTAAGTGCTTTTTCACGTAAAGATAATCTATTACACTTTTAATCACTGACTAGTCACAGTACTCAGTGACAGTACATTAGATGGCATCTTCGAAGGTAAAATTAGGTAAAGGAAAAAGGAATGACAATAGTGCAGAGTTAGAATTTGAAGTTTCGGTTAAATAGGAAAGAGAAGGTACAGGAGCTAGACTTGGACTTGTACAGAGGGTCACTTAAAACAAGCACACAGTTTGACTTTAATATGCTGTTTTCAAAGCCTGCATTTCAGTTAGAAATGTACCAGATTGCTAGCTTTTTCAAAAGTAGCTTAGCTGCACTGCTTAAGTAATCCTCAGTCCTAGAAGTATTGGTATGTATTCATCCATTTGTAATTTTTCAGTACTTAACAGTTAAATCTTTAAATGACTAATCACTTTGTTCTTTATACATCCCTGATTAGGATAAATGATCTAATTTATAAGAAAAAGTTATAAAATCACTGTAAGATGATTTGAGCCCTATGTCAGCCACTAAGCAGAAAAGGTGAAATTAGAGTTTTAGAAAGTATTTGGGGCTGGGTGTGGTGGCGCATGCCTATAAACCCAGCACTTGGGAGGCCGAGGCAGGAGGGTTGTTGCAAGACTAAGGCCAGCCTGGGTTATATAGTGAGTTCAAGACCAGCCTGGATTACATAGACCCTGTCTCAAAAAAAAAAAAAAAAAAAAGATATTGGACATGAATCTGTAACTTCAGAATATCACTGAAAATTGCTGTTCCCCATTTAGCTTTAACTCTAGAAGGCAGTACAGCCATACGGAAAATGGGAAATTGAGGCAACTTCAGGTAAGAATCTAAACAGCAGTGGAAGTGGGCAAGTTCTGAAATGTCTCGGGATGTGGAAACCACGTTGCTAGGAGGGTGGTAACTGGCAGTTTTCTCAAGGTTCTATAACCGGGGAAGATTACAAAATGGAGCATCTGTCTGGCTTCAAATTCTTTTCATTTTGAGATTTTGGTTTTTTACTGTTGTAAAAAGACCTCAAAGAAAGTTAAACTTTTCAACATCTTAATTGGGAAGAAAAGACAAAAGATCTGAAATGTATAAAATCATTAAACTGCCATTTTCCAGGTCCAATATATGGTTGCCTACTAGCAATTTCACATGGTTTATTCCAGTACCACTGCCCCCACCCCCTTCGGGGACGTGATCTGACCTTGTAGCCTGTGCTGGCTTCAAACTCAAGGTCCTTCTGCCTTAAACCTGAACGTGGGGGTTTCGGCGTGTGTGCGCCAGGTTTACGGTCCCCGTCATGCACCTCCATAGGCCTGCGTGCTACTGAAATCCAAGAGCACTTAGTCCTGTTTTCATACCAACTTACTGATTTAATTTCCTACATCTCTGCAGTATTCTCCCTGGATTGAAGCCTGTATTAACCAGAAAACATTCTTCATTTTGTATCCAGGTTAGGCAGTGTTTTTGGAAACTAGCTACAGCACGCAGGCTAGTTTAACCATCTCTCACTAGCCGACCCTTCTCACTAGCCACGTTTAGGGTGACCGGTCACTGTCCTCTCACCCAGAAGCTGCATTGTTGAATATAGAATGACTTGGAAAAGCACCTAACAGCTGGTAGAGAAATACCCCAGGTAAGTGCTAGTTTCAGTACAGAATCTGTAGACTGCACCCAGGATCTACCAACGAGGAAGGCTTTAGAGCGGAGTCTTAACTGCCAGCCACTTACCCACCTGGAAGGCTGGCATTGTCAGAAGACAATACAAGCAATCTTTAATACCTGTTTCCCCCCAAAACAGGCCTAACCCATCTGGCTTCTAAGGCAATTTTCACTGAACTATTTTAAGTGGCTTTAGCAAGTAAAAGAACTCTGACATACTGTGAGATAAATTTTAGGAATACCAGTTTGTGGTTTAGCAACTCCAGGGTATAAGGACAGCTGGGAACATGAAATCACAGAAATTAAGGGGACTGAATCCTGAGTCCAATGGGGGGGCAGGTGTTAATATGTAGGAGGAATAGGTTAGGTGACTTTACACCTGCTGTAAGGACTAAGCAGTTAGCATGTGACTAGAGAAGTTTGGTGATAGTCCCAGAACCTAAGTCTTCAGTGAGATAATCAGTATCTGCTTCAAAAGACCTCAAAGGATATCCAAATTAGTTCTCTAGCTTTTTAAAAATTGCTTCACCTTTTCCTTCTCGGTCCTACCGCCCTTTACCTGCAGCCTCAGGATGGTGGCTCCTTGGTACAACCGACTCCCTGCCCAAGCAGAGCCCCGTGTGCCTCCAGCTCCCTTCCCACCAGCGCTTTGCGGAAAGCTTGTGACCAACATGGCAATGGCTAGCAAAGGTCGCTGTGACCACTTCCAAAGCAGGAATACCAGATTCGGGGAAACGCACGTTTTATTTATGGCAGTGTTGGGGATTAAAGCCAGGGCCTTTGCACTGAGCTACAGCCCTAGCCCTTTTTCTTTTTTGAGGTAGGGTCTGACTGAGCTGTCCAGGTGTGGTGCGAGCTTGTGATCTCCCTGCCTTAAGTGCTGGGATTACAGGCAGCAATACAGGTTTTGCATGGGGCACAGGCACACTGGCCCCTAACGAGATCCCTCTTGCTCACCTACTTGAGCTCTCCTGTGTTCCTAAGGCAGCTGCCCCCAATTTACTGTGTCAGCAATCCACTGACCTCACAGTCCTCGGTATCCCATCTTCGGTGTAGGCTGAGGACTAGGTAGCATCCCAACCTCCCAACATCTAGTAGTTCCCCTGGCATTAATGCCTGTTTCTCAACCCCTTTTCTAAAACTCAAACTATTCATTCCCTCCACCATTGCTCTTCTGCTTTAAAACTGCTTTCATCTCCCTAACTTGAGGATGGGACAAATTCAACTTTATTTCAAGTGTTCCAGTTTTTCTCAAGATGTGGTCCCCAGTCCATCTGCCCCTCATCAACTGAAAGTGGCTGTTAAAAAAAACGAAGCTTTTCTAATGCAATGGATTGGATCCTAAAACAGCAAGGACGTTAAGTAGAAAATCTGATGGCATCTGGAGTTAACAGTAACATGCCAACTTTGACTTAATAGTTACAACAAATCTGTGATTGATAAGATGTTAACATTAGGGGCATACGAGAACTCTGATTAATCTTTGCAACTTAAAATTTTGGAGTAGGGCCGGTGAGATAGCTCAGCAGCATAAGCGCCTGCCTGGCAAGCGCGAGGCTCTGAGTTCGACTCCCGGTACCCACATATGAAAAAAAGGCCGGTGATATCATTTAGTAGCACGGGTGCCAGCTGGCGTGCGAGGTCCTGAGTTTGACCCCCGGTACCCACAAAAAAAAAAAAATTTTTTTTTGGAGTAATTTTAGATATATAAAAAATTATTCTAAATTTAAGTTTCTTGGGTTCCAGAGCTACTGAAGCTCAACTCCCGAGGCCGAAGCTGAAGTGATTCTTGCGCAATCTTTGAAACTTGCCTCTCAATCTCCTTTCCACGCCGCGCCTGAACAGCTGCTGACCCCTTGCGTTACCTTAACCTCACTTGATCCTTTACCATGTTCATGACAGAGCTGTAATTCATGTCTTGCTGCCGGGTGGCTGGAATCACCAGTGGTACATGCATGACCATCCTATTGGGTGGCACGGGACAGTCCCACTAGTGACACAAGCTGCCCAATGGAACTGTCATGCATGTACCACCGGTAGCTCAAGCCAGTTCCATCTTCCGAACTCTGAGGTATACTGTCACTGTTGTTATCCCCGTTCACAGATGAGGACGGTGAACTACTAGGACACTAGTGTTCGGGATCGTAGCCAGTGAACCGTGGAGCTGGAAGCTCTCAGTCTGCTTCCCAGTCCACGCATGACCGTTCTGCCTCTCAACTCTGTCCCTTCGTGACAAACTAAAGCGCTCTGCAACTGCATCACCCGGAGCAGCACTACCGCCAGTAATATCATCCCAGCTTTCTAAGGTCCCCCTGCTCCTGCTGGTGACTGCCCTCCGCCTCCTTTTTCAGTTGGTGAAAATGAGCCAGGAGCAAGCAAAAGCGATTGCGGACTACAGTCCTGTATGTGGCAGTGCCACCACCGCTGTCACCATCCTGCACAGCCGCTGCCCAACCTCTTGTACCAGAACACTGGCCTCGACAGAGTTACACATCCTTGGACTGTCATTCACCTCTGAGTGGGTTTGTGCCGTCGCCTCTACATTTTAAATTCCTGATCACCCGTGTTTTCCCACACATTTTCCCACAATGCCTCACAGCATGGCTGGAGAACACCGACAGCACCAAGTGTTAGAGTGAGGGGGAGTTTGGCACACTGCCGGCTAAGGTGCACTTGGCAAAGCTGCGATCAGTAGAAGGTGGTCTGGTGATCGTGTTCAGCCTTACCGACATCTCTGCAGATGAACAGGGAGGTGTCCACTCTAAATCAACCTCTGGGCTCCCTGACTTGAATTTAGAGCTCGATACCTAGCTGTGGATCCAACCCCCGTCCCTCCCCAGGCACAGAGCACACACCGCCCCTGTGCACACAGACTCAGCGCTAACAGGGCTGGCAAAACGACACAGCTGGGCGGCGTCTGTTCTTCCCCAGCATCCTTCATGTCTTCAAGCGAGTAACGAAACAATCACAGGATCAGTAGGAGAAACCTAGGAATATATTCAGGTGAAACATGTTTTAATTAGTTCTGCTTCTGGGGATTGGGATTTGCCGGATTTTACTTACTCATAAAGATTTGCTGCTCATACTTTAAGTACATCTGAGAAATCTGATTATGAAGTTAGAATCCACATCTCCTCAGATACTCTAGAAAGCAGTGTCTCTCCATAAAAAAAAGGAGAAAAAACTTCTACGGCACCTTTTAATTTTCTTTACCATTGCTTTAATGCATTTTTTAAAGTTATCTACATTAATTGGGAACAAAGAAACAAAAATAGACATTTCTTTGTTTTTCATAAATAACTAATCTCCATTTGATAAAAATCTCAAATCATTATTTTACCTTCCCACAAATATCATACAAAATTTCTCTGAAATAAGGTCGACAAGTATCTTGAGACGGACATAACCACAGATAACTGCCGTGCTACTGACTTCCAGGGACAAAAGACAATAAAACCTTATCGAGATGCTCTGTGTTTCATTAGAGTTAGGGATTCAAAATTATAATCATTTACCAGTAATAATTTATAGATTCGAGTTGATTGTCTACAAATAAAATACTGCTGGCTCTGACTCGTGAGTTCTGGCTGTGACCTGACCATGACTGCACTGGGTGGGATGGGCACGATGCAGACAGGGAATCATAAAAAGCTTCGGGTGCCCTGGACCAGCTACTGCCTTGGTACGTGCCTCATTGGGCTCAGAAATAGACTCACCTGCACCAAACCCGTATCAAAAGTCACTAAGTCTCTCATATATATATTATATATTACGTATATATACACCAGCAAAACATACATACTGTACATACAGTTTGTAGCAACATGAAGTAATATTGTCATAAATGATGTACCACAGACACACATTATCCTGGCTGAAGAAAATCCTGTCATTGTCATCAAGCTGCTAGAAGTTTCTGCGAGTTTTGAGTCAGGTCGGTTACTTACATCCTGCCTACTTTCACCCTTCTTTAATGTCCTGGCAGCTTTTTCTGACAGAACCATCCCGCCCAACCCAGGCATTGCTCCTCCCCGGGATCACTTGATTGGACTTTGGAGACAAGAAAGGGCTCACGGAGGGAGCAGGCCATTCCTAGCTACCGCACCTCACACCTGCCTAGATCTGCGAGTGCTCTGTCCTGTTTGCCGCATTTGGTGTTAGAAAGCAGTTATTCAAAGCTTTGTCCCTCCTCTCCCCTTGGTCTTTCTGTAGCACACAAAAGTGAAAGAAGCCTCTTAGCAGGAGGAGCAGTTCATTAAAATATACAACCGCGCTTCCTAGCTCTGGGGTTCCCATTCTGTGCCGGAGAGTGCAGGTCACGGGTGCCGCTCTGAAGGTGCTGTGTGTGATCCAGGAGGTTTGCTTCCGGCGGCCCGTGTCAAGATGAGTGCCCTGGCCCAGGAGGGAGCAGCCTAATGAATACCAACTTTGAAACAGTGCCGTTGGCGCATTATTTAAGCTTGTACATGCACACAATTACGCACAACACACACACACACACAGGCCCTGGCCACTGGCGGTGGTCACGTGAAAACCTGACAGAATAACCAATAAGGCACCAAGAAAATGATTTCCAGCCAATTTAGACAACTTCAAAATGTGAGGAGGGAAACCATATAAATTTTAAGAACTCCCTACATTGTGGCCACCTGATTCACAGAGGCCCCATTATTCCCTGTGACGATCTTCGAATCTCCAACCCCTTGACCTAGGGAGACAGACAGTGCTTCCAACCGAACCATCACTGGGCAGCCTGGAAATGTCTGAGACAAAAGTGGGCCCCGAGGCCTCCCCAACTTTGCCAAGCTGCCTCAGGAGAAGTGGCTGGACTCCCCCACAGCCTTTCATTTTACAGTTTTCATGAGTCTGATTTGTTTTCATAACAGAAAAGCAGAGTGGAGGAAAGTGAGTATGTGGGGGAAAACAGGGAGTGGCCATAAATAAATGCAGCTTCTCTCCCTGGTAAAGTCAAGGTGGCTGATATTAGTAAGACCTGAGAGAAGCAAGTGGGCTGCATCTTCGTCTTTTAGGGGATGAGAAAAGAAGGAAAGCAGAGGTGAGGAGAGACAACATGAAAAGGTGCCTCTGAAACTGGACCCCCAGAACATTACCTAGCTCACCAGCTCTGTTTTAACGTAAAGAAGAGGCAGCAAGTGGGGCCAGCCCACGCTAGGGACAATGACCGAAGGCAGCAGATCCCAGGAAGACTAAGGGAGACCAGAGATTGAGGCGATCAGGAAAGGTCCTCATGGGGACAGGAGAGGAGATGGGGCTGGGGTTCTATTGCAAGGTTCTAGGAAGAGGCTTCTGGATACGTAGAAGGATAAGATACACACAAAGCTCCATATTCACAAAGCTCCGAAGCTATGGGTGCTAGGTTTTGGGAAATCCACTGAAACTTTAATTTTGATCAGAGGAGGAAATGTTTTTTAAGAAATGTCAACAGCCTTTAAAAGACCTTCAGGCTGAGGGCTAGGCTTCTCCCCACCAGCTAAGTACTTAAATTGCCATTTATCTACTCAACACCCCTGCAATAAAATTAGCCTAGGCTGAAATTTTACTTTTCTGACTTTGGTGCAAATGAAGCTCAAGTGCCAAGATTCCGGTTGTTTTCCTAGCAATAACTTTAGACATTTTAGCTCCTTCAATTCAGTCCCCACCCAGTCCCAGCCTCTGGTGTTTTGTCGGCTGATGCACTGCCGCCCCATGGCCTCAGTCTTGAGCAATGAACATTTAAACAGATTAGGAAAGCAAACAGAACTTTCTAATGGCAAAGAAACCTGTGTGCCTGTGTGTATTCATCAATGTATAAGTTTTCATATATGCAGGAAGGAATGTTAAACAGATGAGGAAAGCAAACTGAATTTTCTAACAGCAAAAAAGTGTGGGGGGGCTATCAATACGTGGGCTTAGAAGAGGAGGAAAAGGAACAGAAAGGGTAGGAAAGAGTTTCCCTCTCACTGCAACATTAACTGATCCATATCTGAAGGCTTAGGCAGGGATGTTATGGGTTTCATTTGTTTTCAGAGATTCTGGGCAGCGGGTCTTGCTGCTCCGGGGACATCTGGCTCCAAACCAGCCCAGTCCAGGGTCACACACTTGTTTTCCCTCGGCGCAGCCAATGTCTGTTCACAGGTTGCCAGCCGCCCTCCCCCCCCCCCCCCCCCGGTCTAAGCACTGGTTCCAGGAGGGTGTGGCTTCTAATCACAGCTTGCCAGGAGGAATAAGAAAAGCAGAAAGGCTGTTTAACATGATAAAGGAGGTGTGGGAGGGGGAGCAGATAAGAGAAGCATTGGAAATGTACTTTAATTACTGGAAGCATATCCGTTTTAGTCCCTCAGCTTTTTAAAAGGAAGCCCCTTTTAGTGATGATCCCTAAGTACTTTTAAAAAGGGACTAGGTTTACTTTCACCAAAATTGTAACACAAGTTCCTTTAAAAAAGAAATAATAAGGGATCACTGAAGCTTATGAGGAAACACCACTCCCTCTCTCCGGCTCAAAGCTCACCCGCTCACAGGCTAGAATTCGTACTCAACCAATCACAATCCGTTGGGCTCTCACTACTGCAAATGTTTATGCTGGAAACCATAATGCTACCTCTACCTTATTCAAGACGGGACACTGGCCCTGTTAGGAACGAGAAAGATTACAAGACATGCTGAAAGAACCCAAAGCTCCCCACACAAAGTTCAGGATGCAGGCGAAGTCCCTAAGCGCGCCCTGCCCGGCGCACCGGGGAGCCCTGACCACATCAGGCCCGCCCCTCGGGAGGGCTGGGGATAAACACAGGAAGCAGCAGCTGGCCTCGCAGCACCTCGGACAAGAAGCAGTGGAAGGAAAACCACACTCCACGCCTTCCCAGTCAGGGCAACCCGAACTTTCACTGTTCACATTTTTTAAAAAGACAGGAAATATATTTTCCCAGTTCAGACCACATAGTTCAAGGAAATCTGAACCAAGTGGAAACTCATTACAACGCCAACTTTAGGACTGTAAACCCCCGCCAAAGCAAAGGTAAATTGTGTTGCCAAAATGCAACAAAGTTAAAAATTAAGAAAAATACATATAAATTAAAACGAGGGTTCCTCTAAAGATGGCAGTAAGAAACGCAAAACACACGTGAGCTGCGCCCCTTGGAGAAGCGGGACAGGTACTCCTTGGAGACCGCCCCAAGTCACCCAGGAGGGGGCGTCAGCACCACGAAGGTAAACGGAAGTGACCTTCGAAAAGCTACCTAGCCAGCCCCTCCCCCTCGGTTCCCAGGAAGGCTCCTATACGTGCGACAGGGACACCTGCTTGTGGTAGGCGGCGGCGGGGCCGGGGGGCCCGGTCCTGCCGGTGAGCGCGGCGCCCGCCTCGTAGTCCCCCACGGCCACGGCGCCGCCGTTCTTGTGCGCCCGCTGCGGACGGCAGCAGCAGCGGCTGGTGAAGCGACGCCACGACTCCACCGTCTTGCCGGACCAGATCCAGACGCCGGACGTGATGCCCACCACGAGGCACATGAAGTACTTGAGCATGAGCACCCAGTACTCGGGCTTGGCGCGCGGCTGGCCGGCGTCGCGGCCCGGGCACGAGCAGGTGAGCGCCGCCTCCCAGCTCTCGCGGTAGTGCTGCTCGTACAGGTAGCAGATGACCACGATGCTGGCGGGCACCGTGTAGAGCAGCGTGAAGATGCCGATGCGGATCATTAGCTTCTCCAGCTTGTCCGTCTTGGTGCCACCCTGCTTGATGACACTGCGGATGCGGAAGAGCGACACGAAGCCTGCCAGGAGGAAAAGCGTGCCCACCAGCAGGTAGAGCACCAGTGGGCCCAGGACGAAGCCGCGTAGCGAGTTGAGGTTCTGGTTGCCCACGTAGCAGATGCCGGCCACGGGGTCCCCGTCCACGGAGCTCAGCGCCAGCGCCGTGATGGACTTGACGCTGGGGATGAGCCACGCGGCCAGGTGGAAGTACTGCGCGTAGCCCGCGATGGCCTCGTTGCCCCACTTCATGCCCGCAGCCAGGAACCAGGTGAGCGACAGGATGACCCACCAGATGGAGCTGGCCATGCCGAAGAAGTAGACGAGCAGGAAGACGACGGTGCACAGCGCGGGGCCTGTGGTCTCGTAGTGGATGTGGCTGTGCTCGCGGCTGCAGGCGACGCCGGCGTGGCCCACGACCAGGCGCACCAGGAATCCCAGCGACACGCACAGGTAGCAGGCGGACAAGAAGACGATGGGGCGCTCGGGGTAGCGGAAGCGCTCCATGTCAATGAGGAAGGTGGCCACCGTGGTGGCAGTGGAGATGAAGCACAGTACCGACCACAGGCCGATCCAGAAGGTGGCGAACGTGCGCTCGTCCGGACTGAAAGACGGCTGGTAGCAGGGCACCGCGCAGTTGGGCACCTGGCCCGTCCTCACCTTGTTGTAGAGTGGGTGTGACTCCTTCAGGATGGGCACGAAGGGCTCGCGGCACGTACAAACTGCCGGGGCGCCCGCACCGCACTCGCCCCTGGAGGAGGGCGCCCCTGGCGGGCCCGGGAGGGTGGGCTTGGGCGCCAAGGACCTGGGGGGCGCCGTGGTAGCCTCGCTGCGGTTGTAATCCATGCACAGGACCTCGGCGTCGCGGCCCAGCACCGGGAGGCGGTCGCAGCTCATGCGCTCCGGCCAGGCGAAGCCGTACTGGCGCATGAGCGGCGAGCAGCCGGCCTTGGCGCGCTCGCACACCGAGCGGCAGGGCGGCAGCGGCTTGTGGTAGTCCGGCAGGCAGATGGGCGTGTACATGGAACACAGGAAGAAGCGCAGGTCCGGCGAGCAGTGGATCTCCACCAGCGGCCAGAACTGGTGCACCTCCAGGCCCGCCTCGTCCTGCGTGTCGTGGTTGAACTGGTTGGGCATGTACGTCAGGTTGTAGCCGATGCCGCGGCACATGGGCACCGTGATTTCCTGGCACACGGGGGCCTTGGAAGCGGCCGCCGCCCGGCCCACCAGCTGTGCCAGGAGCAGCAGCAGCAGCGAGGGCGGCGCGCAAGGGTCGGGCCGCGCCATCGCCCCCGCCCGGTCTCGGCCTCCCGTGCCCCGCGAGGGGCCCACGCAGGCCGAGGAGTGCGGGGCTGCCCCCTCCCGGGCGTCGCGCGTGGCGCCTGGGCTGACAACCTGTTGGTTTCTTTTTCTCTTAAAGAAATCTGTCCAGAGACAAACTGCTTCGAGCAGGCGCTGCGGCTCCTCGCCGGATAGGGCCGGGGAGGGACGGTCGGGCTCCGATCCCAGGGAAAGGACTCTTGGAAAAAGAGAAGAAACACCGCGACCGCGACTCTCAGAGGGGCGTCACGGCTGGGTCCCGGGAAGAGGGCTCCGATCGCCAGGCTACCCCCCTCTCCTCCCCTCCACCCCCGGACCCAGTGCTCACTCCCGCACCCTCCCCTCTCTCGGCCAGCCCTCAGGTCGGAGGCTGGGCAGCCCAGAAAGGGGCAGAGGGACGGGGGTTGGGGGCGAGGCAAGGCGCGGGCTCTCACCTCTGGGGATCCCGCCGAGAGGGCCGAAGTCCGCAGCCAGCGTGGTCCCCGGTCCCCCAGACACTCCGCTCAGAAGCGCAATCCCGGGCGTGCCGGCGGGGTAAAGTTTAACGACAGGCTGGGTCCCCGCGGCGGCGACACATGCTAGCAGGTGGGGCGGCTCAGAAAGCGGGGCGCCCCCCGAGCGCGGCCGGCGCAGGCCGGTCTCTCGCCGTCTCTTCCTTCGGGGCCCCCCGCATGGCCCGGGCGGAGCGGGGCGAGGGCAGGCCGTGGGGAGTCGGGTCGGGGCGCAGGGCGAGCGCGCCCCGCGGCACCTGGCGGGGGAAGGCGGTGAGCGGCCGGGGACCCAGCAGTCGCGCCGGCCAGGCCGGGGCTGCACGGTGAGCGCCCGCCACCGCTCGCCTGTTCCCCTGCAGGGGGCTCCGCGCTCCAGCGGACTCCCGGGGCGGTGGTGGCGCTCGGGACGCGCCCGGCTCGGCTCCTCCCCGCGCTCCGCACCCCTCCGCCTACCTCCTGCGGGCACCGAGCGGCGCGCGGCGGCGGCGAAGTCCGGGCCGGGCGACTGCCCTCTCGCTCCGGCCGGGGTCACCTGCCTCTAATGCCCGCCCGGAGGCCCCGCCCCGGCCCCGGCCCCGCCCCCGGACTCCGAGTCGGCTCCGGGCCGCCGCGCCACTCTCTCCCTCGGCCCCTCCCACTTCCCCGAGGGCTTGGTCTCTCCCCAGGCGCCCTCCGGCCCCGCCCGGAGCGGGCCGCTGCAGAACGCTGGCCAATCGCGGGCCGGAAAATGGCGGAGGCAGGGCGAATGCTAATCACTTCGCCTAGAGAACTGGGGCGGGAATCCCGGGCCTGGAGTCCCTCAGAGTTCTCTGCGCGCGCCTGTCTGCTCTCGGTGCGCGCTGTGAGCCTCTGCTCCTAGGACCCCACTGCGGCTCCTATCTGCATCCTAGCACCCCGAGAGGTCAGCGCTGTGTAAAAGAACTGCAGTGCCACCTGTGCCCCTTCTGCGCTCTTGCATTGGGTAAAGAAGAGCCAATACTTAGCCCCTACCGTGTGCCCAACAGTAACTAATCGTCATTAATGCAAGACCTGAAACCCTTACGATTCCGAGGCAAGTACGCGTTACCGGTATGAAACCGAGCCTTACCAGCCTGACCCTGGACAGTGAGCTCATAGAAGCCGGAGACCTCGACAGGCTTATTCCTCGAGTGTCCTGGCGCCTGGCACACAGTAGGCGCGCACGGCGAGCCCTGGGCTGGCGGCTGGCAGCGTCTGCACCCCGCCCCTCCCCACAGACTTTCCATGGCCCCCAGGCCCCGACCTTTATGTTGCATCTCGTCGTCACGTCTTGCTGCTGTGACAAAGTGAGTTTCTGACTTTGGAAGACTCCAGGAATGTTAGTCCTTATCAGCGAGTTTTCTAATCCCAGGCAGGTCCGGAGTCGCTCACAGGTAGCTCGGCTCGGGGCTCTGTCCCGGCCGCGCCCCCGGGCTGCCCGCTGCCGAGCCCCGCTCCGAGCGCCGCGGGCGGCTGGGGGCGCCCGGAGCAGCCGGGCCGCGGGGACACGCGGGACGCCCTCCGGGGGGTTGTCAGACTGCACGTTTTAAATGTTCCACAAATGCCTCTTTTCTGTGTGTTTAATTAGGTTAGAAGACAGGTGTTTAGCGTGCTGACCCAGACGGTTTAAATTGTATCCCCTTCCCATCCCCTCCTTCACTGGGGGAAAACCGCTTGGAAACAGGCAGAGGGTCTGGGACCCATTGCGAGTTATAGTCGGTTTTCTGGGTTCCCTGTGTACAGACTGGGGGACCAAGCTGCAGAAGAGCCATCTCCCTCCTGCTCCATCAGCCGACTTTGTGGGAAATAAAGACTATGTGTATTAACCCCAGCCTCGAGGTTAAAAAGGAATAAATACCAGTCACTACGCAGGCATCGGAAGCATTAGCGATGTTTAAAGTGTACACCCCATCCTCCCCTGAAATTCTACAGGTGACCATATTGTAGCTCGTTTGTTTTGGGGACTGCCTGGCACCTGGCCCGCAAACATCGAGGTTGAAAATAGCAGGAGCTGGAGAGCCGGGGTGCTGGGCCGCCGGCAAGGGGAGCCCTGTGGAAGGCAGCGTCTGCGCCTGCGCGCGCCGGGGGCGGGGCGGCCGCTCCGAGTGCTTCTCGCGGCCAGCGCGTTGCTGGGATGGACAAGTGTTGTCTAATAATAAAAATTATTTGAAGTTGGAGAATGTTAGTCATTCACACTGGAATTTAGCCAGAATACTTGTGTTATTTCACTTGGTTCTGACTCATACTATGTTATCAACTGTTTTGTATACCTTCTCTCTTAATCAACAGCAAAAATCTTAGTTTTACTGAGAGATCTTTAAGAATAATAGAAGACCTATTTTGTATTGTACCGCTTTTTATATCATTTTAATCTTTGCTTTTCCGTATATTGCTTCAGGTTAAGGGCGATTTAAAATATACTTCCTAACATGCCTTAGCCAGGGTGTTAAATAATTCGTGTATTTTACCTCATTTAATCCTTGCAACAATCAGATGAAGAAACCGGTTCCAAAATGACTTGCTGAAAATTATTCACTTAGTGCATGGAAATGGTAGAAATAAACATTTTTACATATCATGATGACTAATAATGATTGGTTAATAATATGTTATAGAAAATTGCTAAGAAAGTAGATTTTAAGTTTTTACCCTACAAAACAGTGAGGTAATGTAGATAATAGCCTGATTTAGCCATTCTACAATGTATATAATTTTACTTGTCAATTTAAAAATTACTTAAAAACACAAAATTTTCTCCTGAGTCAGTACATCGGAAAACACTATTTTTTTTTAAGATGGTGCTTATTTATTTATTTTGTGCCGTGGTGTGGTGGTGTGAGCTCTATTACTTTCTACTCGCAGCCCATGCAGTTGCAGTTTTAATGCTTGAGAACATTACCAAGCCTCCTCATCTATTAACTCACTCATTTCTCCCTCCATTTTCCATCCACACAGCCCTTCAACAAAAGTCACATTCCTGAATTGAAGATACTGTTGCTATATTGAACATATTTCTACAGAGCCAAACTCATGAAATTCAACTTAGAGTTCAAGGTATGTTTATTAATGGTTGAAATAGAATAATGTGAACTATTCCATTTAATAAGTGTGCGACATTATGTAAGTTTGGAAGTATTGATTTTGGATTTTGTCACCAGGGAATAGTTACAGCATTTAAAATCTTACTAGGTTTATGTTTATACGTGGATTATTTTCAATGCTGTACAAATGAGTAGGTAGCTTTTGTATTCTATTTATTTTGCAGTTCTGGGGATTGAACACAGGGCCTTCACACTGAGCTACATCCCCAGCTCATGTGTGTGTGTGTGTGTTTTGAGACAGGGTCTTGCTAAATTGCCCAGGCTGGGCTTGGATTTGAACTTGTGACCCTCCTGCTTTAGCCTCCCAGAGTGCTGGGATTACAGGTACCCACCACCATGTACACTATTTACTATCTTGAAAATCGAGGCTGAAATGGCATGCTAGACACAGACACCCTCGATAAATATTCGTGAAATGGACGAATGAATGAATGATAGCTGAGCTTAACTTTTTTGACTTTGCAGCTGGCCTTGAGTGCTTGCGTGCTTGCCACGTGAGCTGCATCTCCCAGGCTGGCCCAACTCTGCTCACTGTGGCAGCATTAGGTCCAAACTCTGGCTTTGTCCTTACTAGCTGTGCGCCTTGGGTTTTCCCAGTTTTCAATATTCTCTTTTGTATATTACTTTAACAATACAAAGAAACATAGTATTTTCAGGTGCGCTTTATTTCTGAGCACACTCCAGGATGACAGCTATCTTTAGCACGTAGACGTAGACGTTACTAAGTTTAATCCAAAGCACAGGTGGTTTCCCTTGCCTGGGATCAAAGTGCACTCACCTGACGTCAGCAGTCATTGTGTGCACATGGGCCAGCACGGCCAGGGACCCCATGCCGCCTGCCTCCCTCACAGGGATAGCATCTCCCGACTGGTGCCTGCCATGTCCTCAGCATCTTCCCATCCTATCAGCCATGGTCAGGTGAGAAACCAGCACACTAACCCGAGGGTAAACCCCGTGAGCCATTTGTCCAGGTCGATAACGAGAAGGTCTTATTCGCATTGTAAGTGGAAGAATTCAGTTGTGATCTTCAGTCCTCCCCTCCCACACCGTGGTAGGGATGATAGACGAGGAAAAGCAGCGCTCTTTTTCTCCCCCAGGTAGTGGAAGCACTAATCTTCCCCACATGGATCAGTGCCTCTCAGCTGCACATTATAACCACCTTGGCAGCTGTGAGAACCACTGCACCTTACGCCTTCTTAAATCAGGATTTCTGGTTGAGGATCTAGACGTTGTTTTTAGGTTTTTCGTTTTTGTTGCTGTTTTAACTGTGAGGTGATTCTAATTTTCATGTAGGCTTGAGAACCACTGAAAAGATGTTTTTGGTGTGTCCTCAGAATAGCCCCACACTTGGGCCTAGCTAGGTCTTCTGCCAAAAAGGGATTAACAGCTGGGTATGGGCTGCATACCTGTAATCCCAGTACTCTGGGAGGCTGATGCAGGAGGATGTAAAATTCGAGCTCAGCAAGACTGCCATAAAGAGGGGGCTGGGGATGCAGCTCAGTGTGAAGGCCCTGGGTTCAATTTCCAGTGCCACAAATAATAGTAATATTATTAAAAATAATAGTAATATTAAAAATTAATCACATTGATGTGGGAAATGCAGCATCCCCAGAGAAGGAATAGAGGAGCTTGTTCTAGACTAATTGCACCTGAGTCTGCGTAGATGAAAGGTAAAAATATGTTAAGCAATAGAATTGTGGTAAAATGTGTTAACAGTGATGATAACCATAATAACAGTGATAGATGAATACTGAGAATTTCCTGTGTGCATTTTACCTAATCCGTGCTAAGCATTTTACATATGTAATCTCTTTTACCCCAAGAATCCTGTAAGGTTATATTCTTTTTTTTTTTTTTTTTGTGGGTACCGGGGGGTCAACCTCAGGACCTCGCGCGCCAGCAGGCGCCCGTGCCGCTGGGCGATATCACTGGCCCCTTTTTCGTATGTGGGTTCCGGGAGTCAAACTCGGGCCCTCGCGCTTGCCGGGCAGGCGCTTAAGCTACTGAGCCATCTCACTGGCCCTAAGGTTATATTCTTAACGACATTCTATAGGCGAAGAAACTGAGGTTCAGGTGAGCCAAGTAACTCGCCACGCCTTCCCACTTGAGTTCCCTGACTTCAAAGCCTGTGTCCATCGCAGGCCTCGCTGTAGGCCTGGCAGCAAGCACGCATGACGTACAGGGTCCCAGGGCTACTGGATGGCAGATCCAGGGATGAGCAAGGCCCCTGTTCCTCAGCATACCCTACTGGTGCTTAAGTAGAATCCAGTTCTGGTGCGGTTCCTTGGCGTGTGGAGGTCAAGTGCAGGAAAGCTGAGCGCTCTGGCTTCCTCTGGGGCTGAAGGATAAATCCACATGCAGCCTGTTCTCTGGGCTTTGCAGAACAGCCCCAAGGGGCGCCCCTTGCACAGACTTAAGCACCTCCTGGTTCTTGACAGAGGAAGCTTCAGGTAGCTGAGCATTGATTCTGTACCCGCGGTGAGCCGGGCACTAGCGCCAGGAGCCCAAGGAGGAAAGGTGGGGAGGGCAGAGCAGGGCCTGGGGGGCCCAGCAGCACTTAGGGGCTTGGCGAGGATGCAGGCAGGCTTGCTGGATGGCTGAGTGTGAGCAGTCATACCCCAGGGTCTGCTGCAGGAAATCAAAGCTACTCTAGATGTTCAAACGGAGAAAGATTTGGTGCCGAGACCGGGGCAGGGATGTACCCAACTGCTGGAAGTCAGGAGGCTGCCTGGGAGGCCTGAGGGTATGGGGCACCCACGGCAGTAGCTGTGATCTGGGAGTCAGGATGGCGGTTCTGCTGCCGCTGCTGCTTCACACTGTATGTCCCCTAAAACAAGACCCGGTCTTACATTAATTTTTGCTCCAAAAGATGCAATGGGGCTTATTTTCAGGGAATGCCTTATTTTTTCATATACAACAATCTACATTTATTTGTTTATTCATGTACAAAAGTCTACATTTATTCATGTATAAAAATCTACATTTATTCAAATATAGTTGTGGCATCATCTTCTGGAACATCATCGTAACTCTCCAAACCCTGAATTCTGCCCTGAATTTCTTGTGACTCCATTTCCTGTAGAACCATTGTCTCGGTTTCTCATGTCCAGCTATAGAGGTCTCCTTAAGTGGGCACTTCTGTCCACGCAGCCTGCTCAAAGGGCATCGTTACAACACGCGACATATTGAATTATGAAGATGCATATTAGACACAACCATGTCCGTTCGTTACCAAGTGTGCACGTTTTTCCTGTGTCGTGTCTGTACTCTGATTGGTCATGGGGCAATACGTCTCAGGTCCATCCATTTACATAAGTGTTTACCTCTTGTCCAAAGGCACCCACTTGGGTATTTACAAATACTTAATTATAATTCAGGTTGTCATTTATTTTAAGTATTAGTGTCAATAATATTTATTTATATTTAACTGCACATTAACATTATTATTTTATAAGTCAGTACATCCATTGTGTGTTGCAGTAGATCTGCTAAATGTACCCATATGGCTGACCATCTTAACTGGGGCTTATTTTGGGATAGGGCTTATATTAAGAGCATCCTGAAAAATCCTGGTAGGGCTTATTTTCTGGTTAGGTCTTATTTTCAGGGAAATATAGTACTGCAGAACTGGTGACTGGCCACTTGGAGGGGACACCAAGCCTGGCAGCATTAGCTGCTGTGCAGCATTACTTCTTGTGATGGGGAATCTTGATGGTCAGTTTTGTTGGATTGGGTAACACCTAGGAAATCAGTAAAGCACACTTCTGGGTGTGTCTGTGAGATGCTTGCAGAGACATGCATGGGACAGCAGACTGAGGGGAGCACCACCCTGAGTGTGGGTGGCACATCGTGCAGGCTGTGGGCTTGGGGGGGACAAAGGTGGGAGGAGAAGGAAGCTGGCAGCATGCACTTTCCTCTTGCTTTCTCTCTGCTTCCTGGCTGCAATGAAGTGAGCAGCTTCCCCCACCATTTGAACTGCTGGCTGTGAACTAAACCTTCTGAAACTGTGAGCCAAAATAACCTTTTCCTCCTTTAACATGTGGATGTCAGGTAATGTGTCAGATAATATGTCTCAGAAACAAGAAAGTGTCTAAGACACCATCCTCCTGCTTCAGCCTGCTGGGTAGCTAGTATTACGGGCATATGCCACTGTGCCCAGCTATAATGATTTTTTTTTTTTTTTTTTTTTTTTGGTACCAGGAATCAAACTCAGGACTTTGTGCTTGCTAGGCAGGCACTGTGCCACTGAGCTATATCCCCAGCCCTACAATGATTCTTGTAAAATGCAGTCAATCAATCAATCAATTAAAAAAAGGATTCTAGGTCAAGATTTTTAAAGAGGGCATGCCAGTATAACTACCTTGTGATTTATTTTATAGTTCTGTGGTTATCTACTCACAGATCTGTTTTCCCCACTAGATTATATGTTCTTTCAATCTTCCATTCCCAGCTCCTTTCCTGGAAGTCTGTGTTTTCTAAAGATAACTGATATTTTCCAAAGATGACTGATAACTGTAAAAACTTGTCCCAGCCCCTGCATTCCTTTGCAGTGTGACCTTGCCATTCTCCCCCAGTGGAGGGTGGGTAGGAGGTCCTCGATCGCTTCCTCTTGAATCTTGGTGGGCCTGTGATGGTTTCGACCACTAGAGTATGTTGGAAACAATGGTGTGGATAGGTCCTAAGTGGCTGATTCTCGGGAGCATTATTTCTTTGAAATGCTTCCTCTTGGAGCCCATGGAGAGTGGCCCGTTGACAGTCCCAGCTGAGTGAGCCTTCGTGTCACCCCAACTGGTGTCCGATATACAGTCCCCAGCCTCAAGTCCCCTCAGCTGGCTAAGGCGTCCCAGGGGCGGCCCCAGACAGTGTGGTGCAGAGGTGAGCACCTCAGCTATGCCCACTCCAGGGTCCCAAGCCACTGCACCAGTGACTACAATTAAATAGCTGTTGTTTTACACCCCGCACTTGGAGAGCTTTTTGCACAAGAGCAGTAACGGGAATATCCCAAACCCGCCTGCCTGTGAAATCTAGATGGTCAGGGAGACAACTTTTTTCCTTTTCACCTGACCCAGTTGGTGATCAACTTAGGCACTGAAGCCGAGAACTTTCATCCATCTCTTTCATCCTGTGGAATCTCACTGTTGATGATATGCATGGGAAATATCTAATCTTTTAAAACACAAATCTTCACCATTGATCTTAATATCCTGCTGCAGTGAGTTCCCCAGGTCAATTGTGTGCAGTGGGGGAAAAAAAGGACCTCCTTTTATCCACTTTAAACATGCTTCCTTTTCATCTCATCTTGTCCTCTTGTTCTTCCCCAAGTAAAGCGGTTTCTATTTTGTGGGGCCCTAGACACAGAGAACTGAGTTGAGACAATAATCTTCCTTTGAGCTGGTCACCCGGAAGGCCTCAGGTGCCCCGGGATGCCGAGCAGTGGGTTTTAGCTGGTGACTCAGAGGCGGGGGAGACACCATTCTAATTAGTCACAGGTTCAGTGCCAAGTGTTTAAAAAATGGTCACTATGTTTGGCAAGAGGCAATGGGTACCTTCCTATAGGGCTGGTAAACTGAGCCCAGGAGAGCAGGAAGAAACATGGGTTCGGGGCTCAGCTTGGAGACCAGCCCCTGCATCATCTGGGAAATGAAGAGACTCAACCGGAAGGTCCTGGGAAGACCTTTGGCCCCCAACATTCTATGAATTCCGTTGCCAGTCATTTAGAAACATCTGCCATAAGAGCGCACGGGAAGGAGGAGTTCGTACCCCAGGAAGAGCGTGCCTTCTAGCTCCGCAGCTGGGCCTCGGAGAGCACAAACAAAGTTATCTTTTTCCAAAACAGAATTCCAAGTAGGCTCATTACCAAACATAGATTCCTGCTGTGACTGTTCAGTGACGTCCAGCAGCCTGTGTCCTCCGCTTCCCGGGGCTGCCCCCTCGGTCCCTGGGGTCTGCTTCCATGATGTGACAGCAGCATCGCTGGACATTTGTGTTGGGACAACTTCACACTGAGTGACAGGAATGAACAGATGGGTGGGCGATGGCGTCTGCCACACGGGTCCCCTCGTGGAGGAGAGGGGAGTATTCATTACCCCCGGGAGCAATGCAGAGGGAGCAGTCACCTCAGTCGCGAACATCTGCACTTCCTCTCCAGCCTGTTTCTCCACAGAGAAGGGAAAATGCAGTGACTGCGTGGGCTGAGGAAAGCTCTCTCCCCGTCTCACTCAGCCGGGTCTTCCCACTTCATTCCTGTCCCGCTAAATGGTTCCTCTGCGGCGTGATTCTTAGAGCTTCTTGGACTATAACCCGGGCCTTAAGCTCTGCATCCTGCTTTCTCTCACCGAATTTGACCTTCCAGCCTCAAGTGGTGCCGCACGTCTGGTGTCGGGCCCTAGGGTTCCTCAGTACCCACTGCTACTTGCAGGGCTTCTAGGTATTGGGGAACAGTTTGCTTGTGATCAACAGCAACAACGAAAACTTATTTGCAAGATTAATGAATGAACCCCGGCGGTCCTTAGAATTAATGGGAGGAATAGACAAAATTTCAGGTAAGGAGGAGGAGAAAAACAGCAGTGAATAAAATAATATATCTAGTGCCTAGAAGAGTTTTTTGAAAACATCACTCTAAAGAAGAACCTAACCCCGCTTTCCTTAATAACGTGTCTAAGTGACCCATGTTGACTTGAAAACATCGTGACAAAATTTATGACAAACGATATTTTTGGTATATAAATGGGAAAACTGAAGATCGTGTAGGATGAATGGTTTGACTAAGTTATTTGGTTAAACAAGTCATGGGTGGCGCCACCCCTACTGGGGTGACTTCCTGAATTCAAGGAATTCTTGGCTGTAGCCCAAAAAGGGTGCCATGTACCAATCGCATTCTATCCCCTCCCATGGTCCCCACTCGCATTCTAGCTAAGGGTGGCTCGGAGGGATGTTGCTGGCAAACCCTTGTGCCCATATTTGGCTATGTTGCCTCGCTGCATGTTGCCCGTAGACTCTCTGCAAAGACAGCTTCCGGTTTAATAAGTGGTGTCCGGAGAATGGGTCAAACAACGGTGCACCTAGTTTGTAGAAAATTAAGTAGCTGGTACAGAGACTTTCCATATAGCTCCTCCCTCTTCTACTCTGTTTCTCCTGTTAATGCCTCCCGTTAGTATGGTCCATTCGTCATAATGAACGAACCAACACTGATACATTATTAGTACTAAAGGCTAGCATTTACGTTAGGGTTAGTTTATGTTTGTATTGCATAGTTCTAAGAGTTTTGACAAATACATAATGTCACATGCCCACCATTGCAGTATCATGCAGAGGAGTTTCACTGCCCTAAAAAATCTCTCAAGCCCCATCTTTTCATCCTTCCTTTCCTCAAATTCCTGGAAACCACTAATCCTTTTTTTTTTTTTTTTTTGTGGGTACCGGGGGTCGACCTCAGGACCTCGCGCGCCAGCAGGCGCCTGTGCCGCTGAGCGATATCACCGGCCCTTTTTTCATATGTGGGTTGTGGGAGTAGAACTCGGGCCCTCGCACTTGCCAGGCAGGCCCTTATGCCACTGAGCCATCTCACCGGCCCTGTTTTTTTTTATTTTAAAGAGAAGAAAAAACAAAACAAATCAAAAAAGAACAAATTTTCAAAACAACATAATAGGAGAGTAACAATGGTTAATGCATTACGTATTATTATCTTTAAGTTAGTTATTCAGGATACCAGATATTAGCATTCAATTGTCCAAACATTATTGGTACAAACCTTACTCTTCAATGAACTATGTAAAATTGGTAGTGTATCTATCTAAACCACCTTATATATGTATACAATTTTTTCCCTTTCCCTTCTTTCTTTTCCCTATTCCCCTATTATAGTCTCTCTTTCCTTTTGACCAGTTTCTTTTTGATTCACCATGTCTATTGTACATTTTGGATCTTATTTACTCTTTCAGTTTCTCATACTAGAGAGACAATACGATGCTTACACATATGCGTCTGGTTTATTTCACTTATGAGTATTTTCTCGAGTTGCATTCTTTTACCTATAAAAGTCTCCAGTTTATCCTTTATGGCTGAATAGTACTCCATTGTATAAAAATACCACATCTTTCTTATCCATTCCTCAGTTGATGGGCATTTGGGTTGTTTCCAAGATCTGGCTATTACAAATTGTGCTGCTATAAACATGGGTACACATATATCGCTGTGGTATGATGTTTTTAATTCTTCTGGGAAGATACCCAGAAGGGGAATAGCTGGGTCAAATGGGACCTCTAACCCTAGTTTTCTGAGGACTCTCCACACTGATTTTTATAGTGGCTGTACCAGTCAACACTCCCACCAAAAGTGAAGAAGGGTTCCTTTTTTCCCACAGCCCCTCCAGCATTTGTTATTAGTTGATTTCTTAATAATAGCCATTCTTTCTGGGGTGAGATGGTATCTCAGGGTTGTTTTAATTTGTATCTCTTGAATGACTAGTGATGTTGCACATTTTTTTGTATATTTATTTGCCATTAGTATTTCTTCATCTGAGAAATGTGTATTCATCTCAGATGCCCATTTTTGGAGTGGGTCTTTAAATTTGGGAGGTCTGATTTTTTTGAGTTCTTTATATGTTCTCGATAGTAATCCTTTGTCTGAGGAACAGCTGGCAAACATTTTTTCCCACGTTGTGGGTTGTCTCTTCACTCTGTTGGTGGTTTCTCTTGCTGGGCAAAAGCTTTTTAATAAGATGAGATCCCAGTTGTTGATTCTTTGGGATAGTTCCTGTGCGGTTGAGGTTTTATTTATAAAGTCTTTGCCTACACCAATGTCTTCAAGGGTTTTACCTATCCTACCTTCCAGAAGATTTAATGTTTCTGTTTTAATATTTAGATCTCTGATCCATTTTGAATTTAGTTTAGTGCATGGTGAAAGATATGGGTCTAGTTTTAATCTTCAGCATGTGTAGAGCCAGTTTTTCCAGCACCATTTATTAAAGAGGCTATCTTTCTTCCAGTGAATGTGTTTGGCACCTTTGTCAAAGATAAGGTGGCTTAGTATGTCTGGGGTTGTTTCAGCATCTTCTAATCTGTTCCATTGATCTTCAGGTCTGTTTTTTTGCCAGTACCACACTGTTTTTATCACAGTAGCTTTATAGTATAATTTCAAGTCGGGAATTGTGATGCCCCCTGCCTTGCCTTTGTTGCCCAGAATTGCCTTTGCTATTCTAGGTCTCTCTTGATTCCAAATGAATTTTAGGATTGTTTTCTCTAATTCTGTGAGATATGCTGTTGGAATTTTGATTGGAATTGCATTAAATCTGTATAACAATTTTGGAAGTATGGCCATTTTCACTATATTGGTTCTTCCTATCCAGGAGCAAGGGCTATCTTTCCATTTTCTGATATCCTCTTCAATCTCCTTTTTCAGAGTACTGTAGTTTTCAGTGTATAGATCTTTTACATCCTTTGTGAGGTTGATTCCTAGGTATTTCATTTTTTTGGATGTTATTGTGAAAGGTATTGTTTCCCTAATTTCTCTTTCAGTCAGTTTGTTATTTGTGTACAGAAAGGCTATTGTTTTTTGAGTATTGACTTTGTATCCAGCTACACTACTGGATTTGCTTATTAAATCTAGTAATTTTTTAGTGGAGTTTTTGGGGTCTTCTGTGTAGAGTATCATGTCATCTGCAAATAATGATAATTTAACTTCTTCCTTTCCAATCATTATTCCTTTTATTTCTTTCTCTTGTCTAATTGCTCTGGCTAAAGTTTCCAGAACTATGTTGAATAAGAGTGGGGACAGTGGACATCCTTGTCTTGTTCCTGATTTTAGAGGGAAGGCTTTCAGTTTTTGGCCATTTAGTATAATATTGGCTGTTGGTTTGTCATAGATAGCTTTTACCAGATTGATATAAAGACCCTCTATTCCAATTTTCTGTAGGGTTTTTATCATGAAAAGGTGCTGGACTTGGTCAAAAGCTTTTTCTGCATCTATTGAGATGATCATGTGATTTTTGTCTTTGGTTCTGTTAATATGGTGTATTCCATTTATTGATTTACATATGTTGAACCATCCCTGCATCCCTGGGATGAATCCAACTTGGTCATGGTGTATAATCTTGATGATTTGTTGGATTCTGTTTGCCAGTATCTTATTAAGGATTTTTGCATCTATGTTCACTAGGGAGATTGGCCTGTAGTTCTCTTTCTTAGTTGGGTCCTTCTCTGGTTTTGGTATCAGGGTAATGCTTGCTTCCAGGAATGAATTTGGGAGTATTGCTTCCCTTTCAATTTCATTAGAGAGAGTGAGAAGTGGTGTTAGGTCTTCTCTAAATTTCTTGTAGAATTTGGCAGTGAATCCATCAGGGCCTGGGCTTTTCTTTGTTGGGAGGTTTTTAATTACATCTTCGATTTCATTGGTTGATATTGGTTTATTTAGGATTTTTAAATCTTCTTGATTCAGCTTTGGTAATTCATACATATCTAGGAATCTGTCCATTTCTTCTGCATTTTCCATCTTAGTAGAATATAAGTTTTCAAAATAGGTATAGATGATCTTCTGGATTTCTGCAGGGTCTGTGGTGATATTACCCTTTTCATTTTCAATTGCATGGATTTGAGTCTTTTCTTTTCTTTTTTTAATAAGGTTGGATAAGGGTTTGTCAATCTTATTTATTCTTTCAAAGAACCAACTCTTTGCTTCATTGATTCTTTGTATTGTTTTTTTAGTCTCCAATACGTTAATTTCTGCTCTGATCTTTATAATTTCCTCCCTTGTGCGGGCTTTTGGCTTAGCCTGCTCTTCTTTTTCTAGAAGTTCAAGGTTTGCCATTAAGTTGTTTATTTGTGCTTGCTCTATTTTTCTGATATAGGTATTTAATGCTATAAATTTCCCTCTTAGGACTGCTTTCACTGTATCCCATAAGTTCTGGTATGTTGTACTGTCATTATCATTCAGTTGTAGAAACTGTCTAATTTCTTCTTTAATTTCATCTGTGACCCATTGGTTGTTCAGGAGGGTGCTGTTTAATTTCCATGTGTTTAGGGAGTTTTTGTGATTTCTTTTGCAGTTGATTTCCAATTTCATTGCACTATGGTCTGATAATATGCATGGGATAATTTCAATTCCTTTGCATTTACTTAAGCAGGTTTTATAAGATAGTATGTGGTCTGTTTTGGAGAACATCCCATGAGCAGCTGAGAAGAATGTGTATTCTGATGTTGTGGGGTGGAACACTCTGTAGACATCTACTAAGTCCATTTGTTCAAAAGTTTGGTTCAGTTCTAATATTTCATTATTGATTTTTTATCTAGTTGATCTGTCTTTTTGTGACAGTGGAGTATTGAGATCCCCCAATATAATTGTATTAGTGCTTATTTGATTTTTCATGTCCTTTAGTACTTGTTTTATATAGCTGGGTGCACTGGTATTTGGTGCATATATATTAATGATCGTTATCTCTTCCTCTTGGATTGTTCCCTTTACAAGGATGTAATGACCGTCTTTATCTCTCTGAATCATTCTTGGCTTGAAATTCACTTTGTCTGCAAAAAGAATAGGTACCCCTGCTTTTTTCTGGGTTCCTGTCACGTGGAGTATTGTTTTCCATCCTTTGACTTTCAGTCTATGAATTTCTTTCTGAATTAAATGTGTTTCTTGTATACAGCATATTGTTGGATCTTGCTTCTTGATCCATTTCGCCAGTCTGTGCCTTTTGATTGGTGAATTGAGACCATTAACATTGATGGTTAAAACTGATATGTATTGACTTATACTTGTCATGATATTTTCCTGTTGTTGGTTCCCACTCTTTATTTGTTTTTCCCCTTTCCCTCCATTTAATTATCTGCCCTGCCTGGTGGATTCCTTCTGTTGGGGTTCCTGGATTTGTAGTCCTTGTTATCTCTTTCTAGAATGTCCTTCAGAACATTTTGGAGTGCTGGTTTGGTGGTCATAAATTTTCTCAGATGTTCTTTGTCACGAAAGTATTTTATTTCTCCATCAATTTTGAAAGATAGTTTTGTGGGTTACATCAATCTGAGTTGAAAATTATTTTCCTTTAGAGCTTGAAATACATCATTCCAAGCTCTTCTTGCCTTGAGGGTTTGTGCTCAAAAGTCAGCTGTGATTCTGATGGGTTTTCCTTTATAGGTGATTTGTCTCTTCTCCCTAACAGCTTTTAAGATTATGCCCTTCTGTTGAATTTCTGGGATCTTGACTATGATATGTCTGGCTAAAGTTTTTTTTTTTTTTTTTTTTGATCATGTCTAGTTGGAGTTGTATAAGCCTCATTTATATGGAGATCAAATTCTTTTTCTCTTCCAGGGAAGTTTTCTCTGATAATGTCTGTGAATAAGGTTCTAATGTCATTGATGCTATCTCCTGCTTTTTCATTTATTCCAATTATTCTTAAGTTGTTTATCTTTGAGTCATCTAGCAGCTGCTGAATTGATTTTTCATGGTCCCTTGCTTTTTTAAAGAATTCTTTCTTTTCATGATCACTAATTGCAAGCCTGTCTTCTGTATCTGAGATCCTGTCCTCACATTGGCTTAATCTGCTACAAATACTTTCAATGGAATTTTTGTTCTCCTGGATATCTGCTTGAATCTGCCTTATGGATTCCATTTCTTTCCTATGCTGAGCATTCATGGTTTCTATAATTTTCTTAAGCTCGTCTGTTTTTTTTGTCTGTATCAGCTATAGTGTCCTTAAGCATGGTCTTCATTGTGGACATTATCTCTGCAGTTATCTGTGAAATTATTTCTGTTTTAATTTTTTCCAGGGCCTCATTCAATTGCTTTGTTGTTACCACTTCAGATAGGCCAGGTGGGTGGCTTTTGGATTGTCCCACCTCATTGCCCCCTAGGTTTGCCTTTGGTGAATTGGATGTGTGGGGTTGCATCTTGATTAAGTGTCGTCTCACTTTCTTTTGTTTCTTTAGTTTAATTCCTGGGGTGATGTTTGTAAATTACCTATGGTAGGTTACTTTATTGCTAGTGTTCAAGATCCTTAGGAGATGACTACTTCTCTGCAGTATCTTCCAAATGAAGCTTGTTTTTGCGTTTTGAGCTTTCTGCCAGATCCTACCTCTTCAATTTGTTGGATATGAGAAGTTGCTACCTGTTTGGCCTAGTCCTTGGTTCTTTGGTACTGTGCCACTGTATTTTCTGTGTCCCTTAGTCAGTCTCAATCATAAAATATCAGGAAGGAAAGCTGTTTAGAACAATTATTTCACATTTGGCTATAATGGTACCTAAAGCATCAAACACAGCCTAGAAAATGACAGACTGAGCTAACCAGTTATATGCCACTTTTAACCGTATAAAGTAGAGTTGTGGTTATATAACAAAATCTAAAACACACCAGAAAAATTATATGCGGTATACAAGTCCTTACTATGTCAATTTTTCCCTCAGGAGTTTAAATTTAAAATGAGTTAAGGAGGAAATAGAGTATTGGGAGAAGAGGAAGGAATTAGATGTAAGGTTGGAGGACCAAGAGGGATCCCACTAACATTGGGAAACTGTGCAGAGGACTGGTGGGAAAAAAAGAAGGAAGGGATAAAAGGAAGAACAGATCAGAACCACAGTCACAAAGAGGTTAGAGGCGCTGTTTACACTCATATAAAAACCAGAGAGAATAATGAAGGGAAGAGCAAACAGACAAACAGAAACAAAGACAAAGACAAAAGCAACAAAACAGACAAAACAAAAATAAAACCCCACCAAAAAAATGAAAAAAACCCTTCACCAGAACAAAAAACAAATGAGAGAGAAAAAAAATAAAAATAAAAATAAAAAATAAAAAGAATCAGTTCCAGGTGTTGACTCTGTTGTAGGCAGGCACCGTGTGGTGACAGAGTCCTGTTCCGTGCAGGTCCGTCCCAGTAAGCCAGGAGGCTCTTTGGCGGGGCGGTGAGCAGAAGCCTGTACTTTCAGGCGGAGACGGGTCTCGTTGGCCTGCCGCTGTCAGCGCACTTTCGGCCTGAGAGCCGCGGCACCGCGCTGAGTCCAGAGCGCTGTGTTTTGGCGCCGCGCTGATTTTCGCCGCGCCCCCCACAATGGCGCCCGGCCAGTCGCTCTCTGGTGTGGGACAGCTGTGGCTGAGAGACACTCACCGCCGGCCAGCACAGTCCTCGCCGCTCCCCTGCCCCGCCGCTGTCTCGCAATCCTCCGCGGGGGCCCCTGGGGACGCCGGCTGTCACCCCGTGTCCGCAGATTTGAGCTTCTGTCGCGCCCCGGTTCCTGGGACAGGGAGAAGGCACCGCGGTCTCCTCCTTCTTCGTCGTTGAAAGTATCCTTCACTGGCGCCCTGAGTCCCGAACTGCGCTTCAGAACTTTCCTGGGTCCAGGAGAGGCATCTCCCTCCCTCCTGCGCTCTCCCGGTCACTGTATTCCAGTGGTCCAGTGGCAACTTTTAGAGAGTTTCGCTGCATGCTTCTTACACACCCGCCATCTTTTTCCACCCCTCCTCCGTGTCTTTTTGTGGTGCGCTCTCTCTCTCTCTCTCTCTCTCTCTCTCTCTCTCTCTCTGTTGCTCTTTTTTTTTTTTTTTTTTGGTGGCACTGGGAATTGAACCCAGGGCTGTTGTACCACAATGGCTTGTTTTTCATTGCTGAATAATATTCCATTGTCTGGATGTACTGCAGCTTGTTTATCCACTCACCTGTTGAAGGACATCTTGGTTGTTTCTAAGTTTTGCCAATTATGAATAAAGCTCCTATAAGCATCCTTGTGTGGACATAGGTTTTCAGCTCAGATGGGTAGACACAAAGGAATGTGACTGCCGAGTCGTATGGTAGGAGTAGGATTAGTTTTTTAAGAAACTGCCCTGATGTCTTCATGAAGGCTGTAGCATCATGTATCCCTGCTAGCAGTGAGCAAGTGTCCCTGTAGCTCCACAAATCCTTATCAACGTTTGGTATCATTGGCACTTTTGATTTTAGCCATTTTAATAGATATATCGTGGTACTTTATTGATGCTTTAAGTTGCAATTTCCTACTGATACAGGGCGTGGAATATCTTCACATGTTTATTTAGCATCTGTAGATCTTCTTTGGTGAGATGTCTTCAGGTCTTCGCCTGTTTTGAAGCTGGGTGTTGTCTTATCATTGGACTCTAAGAGTTTGTATATTTGAACTTGCATCCTTCGTCATATATGTGTTTGGCAAATACAGTTGTGGCTGGTCTTTTCCTTTTGCAAACCGTCTTTCTCAGAGAACAGGTTTTTAATATTGATGAAGTCCTTGTCGATGTTTTGATATCATTTCTTTCTTTCACAGATTCTGCTTTTGGCTTTGTATCTAAAATGATATTTCAGGGCCAGTGAGATGGCTCAGTGGTTTAAGCGCCTGCCTTGCAAGCGCGAGGGCCCGAGTTCGACTCCCGGAACCCACATACAAAAAAGGGGCCGGTGATATCGCTCAGTGGCACGGGCGCCTGCTGGCGCGCGAGGTCCTGAGGTCGACCCCCCGGTACCCACAAAAAAAAAAAATAATAAATAAGTTAATTAATTAAAATAAAATGATATTTCAATTGCTGGGGAAAGGCCGGTGAAATGGCTCAGCAGTGTAAGCGCCTGCCTGGCAAGCGTGAGGTCCTGAGTTCAACTCCCGGTACCCACATAAAAAATAAATAAATAAGTTGCTGGGGAAAAGCACTAAACCAAGCTTTGAAGGGATTGTTAGGCTCCAGGCAGCTGCTTGAGGCATCTCAGAGCAGTGTCCTGAGGGTCCTCCTGCCATGTCACAGTGACTGCTTGCTCCAGGTCGCTTGTGCCCCTGGCGCCCAGCACCAGGGCCTGGTGGACAGACGCCATCGCCGTCTGCTGCCCGCAAAGCAAGCAGCCACCTCTCGTCTGAACTTTGCAGAGAGCAAAGATTTAGATTCAGTTTATGGATGTATCATTGCTGCTCAATTCCTGATGATTTATTAACTAAGAGATTTTTTAGGCTAGTGATATAATGAAGCTTTTCCAACAAAACCAGTCAACCAATTGTCGTATTTAGTCTTTTTTTTTTTTTTTTTTAAATGTGGGTTCCGGGAGTTGAACTCAGGACCTCGCACTTGCCAGCAAGCACTTGTGCCGCTGAGCGATATCACTGATCCTTTTTTTCTTTTATGTGGGTACCGGGAGTCGAACTCAGGACCTCGCACTTGCCAGGCAGGCACTTATGCCGCTGAGCTATCTCACTGGCCCCGTATTTAGTCTTTTTAACACAGAAACAGAGACAATCCACTCTGTGTTGGTGTTTTTCTTTTTCAGTTTTTATTTTATTGGGACGTGTTTGCAGTACAAAATGATTACATTCTTCATGGGGCACTGTTACATGTACATAACGCATCTTAATTCTTTTCTGTATCTCCTTCTGCCCTGCCTCTCCCTCCCTTTCTCTCCTTTGGCAAAAGATCTATCTCCCTATTTCCTATTGTCTATCTTTTATTTTGTTCTTTACTTATAGTTTGAGTTTATCATATGAGAGAAGCCATGTGATATTTAAGCTTGTGCATCTAATTTATTTCACTTAACATTATGGTCTCAAGGTGCATCCATTTTCCTACAAATGACTCAAGTTTATTCTTCCTTATGGCTGAATAATACTCCATTGTGCGTAAATACCGCACTTTCTCTGTCCATTCATCTGTCGACATACATACAGGCCACTTCAAGATTTACCTATTGTCAATTGTGCTGCTTACTCTGTTTTTCAAAGATCGCCAGCGCTCCCCCCACACCTGTACTGGAGACTGAAGCCTGAGACTACACTGAGCTACATCTACAGCATTTTTTTATTTTTTATTTTGTGACAAGGTCTTGCTAAGTTGCCCAGGCTGGGCTTGAATTTGTGATCCTTCTGCCTCAGCTTCCCGGAGTGCTGAGATAAGAGGCGTGTGCTACCATGCCCAGATGGCCAGTTTTTTGTTGTGGTGGTGGTGGTGGTGGTGGTTGTTTTGGTACTGGGAATTGAACTCAAAACCTTGCGCTTGCTGGGCAGGCGCTTGTGCCGCTGAGCTATATCCCCAGCCCTGGCCAATTCTTTTAAGAACAGTTCTTTGATTCTAACATAAACAGGAAACTTCAAATTGTTAATGAGACTTGCAAGGGAGGGTAATGCAAAGGCAAAGTTATAACAGTATGTGAATATTTAGATGGCCCAAAATTTCTCAGGTCAAGAGGAATGGAGAGAGGGAATGGAGAGGGGGAAGGGAGAGGAGGCATAAAAGAGGGTAACGGGGAGGGTGGATATGATCAAAGCATATTGTATGCATGCACAGAAATGCCCTAATGAAACCCATCATTTTGTACAATTAATATGCACTAATAATTATAATTTTAAAATACTGATACAACATGCCAGATGAGTCTCAAGGGCAGTATATTGAGGGAAAAAAAGCCATTCCCCAAAGATTACATATGATATTATGCTCTTTGTATAACATATATATGTATTTTTTGGGTTTTTTTGAGATAGATTTTCATGATACAGTTCAGGCTGGTCTCAAATGCACTTTGTAGCCCAGGCTGGCTTCAAACTCATGGTGATCTTCCTGCCTCAGCCTCCTGAGTGCTGGGATTACAGGTATGCCTGGCTGTATAATATTCTTGAAATGATGAAATTATAGGAATGGAGAACAAATGTGAATATGGGGGGAAGTGGGGTGTGGGTGTGGCTGTAAAAAGACAACATAAGGGATCTTTTTGGTGACAGAATTGTACAGTACCTTGTTCATGTGGGTAGATGGATTAACACACATAAGTAATAAATCCACACAGAGCAAAAAAATAATAATAATTCCAGGTACCCTTGTTTAACCACAGACCTAGCTCTTTTATGTAAAGCAAGTTGAGTCATTATCACTGTAAGATTTATTTTCTTGACCTCATACTCCCCTTGGTGTTTTCTTTGTAATTAGTTTTTAGAGCACAGGGTAGCCCATCTTTTATGAATGTTATTTTTTAATCCACTTAGATTTGGGGATCGTTAAGTCAAGAATCGAGTATGGGGCCGGTGAGACGGCTCAGCGGCGTAAGCGCCTGCCTTGCAAGCGCAAGGGCCCGAGTTCGACTCCCGGAACCCACATACGAAAAAGGGGCCAGTGATATCGCTCAGCGGCATGGGCACCTGCTGGCGCGCGAGGTCCTGAGGTCAACCCCCCGTACCCACAAAAAAAAAAAAAAAGAATCGAGTATGTCCCTCCCAGCCCTGAATCTTCCTTCTTGCCAGTGAGTGCTTATGGAGTTAATTTTTACCAGTTCTATGATGATCCTCACCAGTGCCTGAGGAAAGTATAATCTTTTTTTTTTTCTTTTCTTTTTTGTGGGTATCGGGGGTCGACCTCAGGACCTCACGTGCCAGCAGGCACCCGTGCCGCTGAGCGATATCACCGGCCCGGGAAGTATGATCTTAACGAGCCACATTTATAAGAAGAGTGTGGGAAATGAAGAGAGTTCTGAGACCACCCAAAACCCCTGAAATGCTGAAATTGAGAGCCAAGGAGGAAAGAAGAAAGAACATATTGATGTAGTTCAGGTGTACAAGGTGCTATGTTGGGTAGGATTCTTAGTCATTTCTCCAAATATTAAAAGTGCTGTAGTTTGGTTCCTGGATGTCGCCAAAGGTCCACGTGTTAAAGGCTAGTGCTATTGGGAGGGAGTGGGACCTTATAGGGCCTCCTTAGGTCAGCAGGACACACCCTTGAAAGGGATTGCGGGCCCCGGCCCCCCTCTTCTTTCTCTTTTGCTTCTTGGCCACGAGGTGAATGCATTTGCTTTCCCACGTGTTTCTGCCACCGTGTGCCACCTTGCTGCAGGCTCAAAGCCATGGGACCAATCCATCAAGGACTGGAAACCAATATTGTGACCCACAATGAACCTTTTCTCCCTGAAATTTAATTTTCTCAGGTGTTTTTTTTTTTTTTTTTTTTTTTTTGTGGGTACCGGGGGGTCGACCTCAGGACCTCGCGTGCCAGCAGGCGCCCATGCCGCTGAGCGATATCACTGGCCCCTCAGGTGTTTTGTTATAGTGATGGAAAGCTGACTAATCAAGAAGGAAACTTGGGCATAATTGTAGAAATAAAATGAAGATTTGAGAAGTGTATGTATATGTCCATTTTTTATTGCTACAAAAAAATTCAAGGCCAGGTACTTGATAGAGAAGATGTTGGGCTTGTATAGGGACTAGGAAAGGGACATCCCAGAGGCTGAGGACAGGAGCGGCTCACTGTGGCCAGCTCCCTATCCACATGCCCCCGGCTCTGCACACTGGCAAGACAGCATCCAAGGAATAAGTCACAGCTGCAACAGAAACTCAAACTGGTGCTTTCTCCCCCCGGTGCAAGAGGGTGAGTGACAGGAGCAATAGAAGCAAACTTGTCAAAGTGCTGCCTGCCAGCTCTGCTGAAATTGTAGGCAAACACAGAATGACTTCTTGGACTCCTTTCAAACTGGCAACATCGTATAATAGCAGCTCGCTTATGAAGGCCTTGGTCTATGAGAGGAACATCCGTCCCAAAATAAGGACGAGTCCTAGAGTGAGTGGAAGCGATTCTCCAGAGTCCCTTAGCCGGGGGCAGCACTGGCACTGAGCCCAGATTTCTGTCTACACGTGGGGCTCTTGTCCCACTATGCTGGCAGTGACTTTGGATCTCGGAGCTGCCTGAGCTAACTCCAAGCCAACCCCACTGGCTCCTACCTGGTCTGAGGGTCCACACCATCCGCGTGGATGCCCGCGCTGAGGCCAGGGCCGCTGTGGCCGGGGAGAACCTGTGTGGTGGCTCTGAACCTTGTCTGTGCATTGCAGTTACCTGGGAAGTTTCATAAAAAGCTTGGTGCTAGGGTCCCACGCCTAAAGGTTTTGACTTAATTGGGCTTCAGTGCAACTTCAGCGCAGTGATTTATGTTTAACTTTTTATTGCTGTGTATTACACGTGTAGAAACGTGCACCTACCCTAAGTACCAACTGAAGGTACCATGCAACCACGCCTCGGTTCAAGGATCAGAACTTCACTGGCACAGAGCACAGGTCATGTTTTAGTCGCTCCCGCACTCACACACACACGGACACGGACACACATGTGTGCACCCATGTGCATGCGCTATCCTGACTTCTAACCACACAGTGTGGGCACAGGGACTTGTTTTAACTCCCCACTTCCAGTGTGTAGCCAAGACAGAACCATTGTCTTGCCGGTTGAAGCGGGCACACAGTAAGACCTAAGCCACATGCACAGATACAAGTCAAGCAAAAGACAGTGAATCAGAAGAAACTCACGCTACTCTCGTGCCTCACCCAAGCAGCTGCATGGTGAATCTTACTTCACATCAGCAAGTCAACAGGGATGGAAACGACGTTGGTTGTTGTTTTAAACGAGATAATTCATTCATAAACAACAGTTCTTTCTCAGCATTCACTTCTCAGTGCAAGAAGACCTGCCTTCCGCCAAGTTGCCAAAATGACGTTTGCAGGTAATAAGAAAACGCCGAGAGTGCTTTCTATGCACCAAGCCCCCTCAGGAAGTCCTGTGTGCATTATTGCATGAGCTCCTCACAGCTCCCAATAATAATAGGTTCTCTTATTTTCCCTGTTTTACAGATAAGGAAACCTAGGCATAAAGAGATTAAGTCACCTGCCCAAGGGTGTGTGCTGAGCGGCTGGCAACCTTCCCTTGCAGGGGTTCTTTTCGCTGTAACTCCATCGTGGCCTGTGCCGGTGACCCTGTGCCTTTCCACATTTGAACAAAGGTAAGTGCCCCGCCGATTTCATTGTTGCCACAGGGTAATAAGTTGGGATGGTTCCGTCCAGAAAAATCGCAGAATCACCGATGAGTGCCGGGGTGGACACTGATGATCATGTAGTTCGACCTCCTTATTTCACAGATAAAGAAATGGATCAGAAAAGTAAGATTTGGGGCAGAACTGAAGCTGAATGAGGGGAAATTTGAGAAAGTCCAAACAAATCCAGGGAAAAGCCTAGCACAGCCCACCCTGGCAGCTGGGATCTGGTCTGTTCTCACAGTCACATACACAAGTCAGTGGCATGATTTTGTGGCTATTATTCAATGTAACACGTGTGAACATTATTATTTGTACAACTATATCAGCTGCCGTGTAGAGAGCTCGTAATCTAAACCAGGCAGAGAAGATGACGATAAAGGTATTTGGGCTGGAAACTGGGTTCCCTGGGGTCTCCCTGAGTTTGTTCAGTTTGTTTGGGTTTCATGTTGTATGCGATCAGCCTCCCAGCATATTTATCCCGGGGATAGAAATGGCAGGGTGTGTGAAAGAAATCTCTCTCAGAAGTTTTCAGCGAAAACTCAGTGTTACATGTGCAAGTCTTCTTTCTCCAGCACTTCCAGAAAGCAAAACCAGTCCCAGGAAACGTAAGCCTTATGGCTTTCCCACATTTCTGCCCTAGGATGTTTTGGAATTTCTTGTTATTGTTAAAGCTTTTCTCCTCCTTCTGCTGTAGAACTGTCTGGCCTCCACAAGTTCCTAGCTACTACCCACATCTTCTCCCTGCTTTGTTCATCTTCCCTAGGCTTTTTGACATTAAATCCCTTTTGAGCCAGAGTATCTGGTCTGTTGCTCTCTTGTTTTTTTTTTTTTTTTTTTTTTTTTTTTTTCAGAGCAATTTTCCCAGTATAAATTACACCTTCAATTACTTTTCTCTCGCTAGAGCAGTGAATCATTCTAAGGAGCTGTTGGGTGGGGGCAGCTGAATGCGGAGCCAGGAGGTGCGAGCCAGTGCAGGCTTGTCAACCTCTTTCTCTAGTTACCCTGTGAGCCAGGCCAGCGTGTGACCTTCGTGTTGAAGTCACCAGTAATGGAAGCACCCATTGGTGCTGCTCTCCTGTGCCCGGGGTCCCCCAGGCTTTAGAGAATGAGCCTGTGCTTGGAGGCAAGAAAAAAATGAGCGTGATCCAGGAAGGCTTGGTGTCTGAAGGCTGTGGTAGGTAGGGTTGGTGCCCTACATTCTTCTCCCTGTCCACGCCAGCGTCCCTTGCCATGTGGCTTTGAGGTTCCTCCAGTGGAGAGAGAGGTATGTTCTCGACACACTGAATCTGCTCATGACACCTGCTTTGGCCAGCAGGGTTTTAGCGGATGAGATACAAGCAGAGGCTTCTACAGCTGGACTTGCTCTCTCACATCTGTGTTATTTGTGTGAGAAGAGGGTGCCTGGGCTACTCTGCTGGTTCCACGAGTGGGAGAAGAGATACTGGGGCAGAGCTGCAACCGAGGAAGCTGCCCCAGCCCATTTCAGCCTAGGACGGAGCCATGCAGCTGACCCAGGGATGCATGAGCAAACTCAGCCAAGCTCAAGAGGTCTGCCGAGGCGGCCCCCGGACCAACTGCTGAAGCAGGAGCTCAAGGAGGAAGTGATTGTGGTTTTAAGCCTCTGAATTCTCTGGCTGGTTGCTCCCCAGCAATAAGATGATGTCATGCACTCTGAGACTATGACGATGATGATATGAGCAGCTAGAAACAAAGACACTTTGCAAATGTACAGTTGTGAGGACGTGGTCAGGCCTGAATTGCTCTGGACTCGCACCCTGAAGACTTGAGTTCAAATTTGCTCCCACCCTCAACTCACTCTGTAAACTTGGGTGGATCATTTCACCATAGAAGTACAAGAGCTTACTTGTAGACCCAAAATATGAGAGCTTGAGAAGACTTAGGAAAATGAATATGGGTCCCAGAACTGCTCTTGCAGAGATTTAAGAAAGGGCTGGGAAAGATGGGGCAAGAGCTCAGAGGGTATTTCATTTGGGTATAAAATGTTATACCCAAACATGTGGGACCGATCTATTGAGTTGTGAACTGGCTGACTTTTAGAAGCGTTCAATTAAGGCTGACAAGTAGATTTGGAGGCCAGATGGAAAGTCAAGTCTCCTTTCTCTTTCTTGGAAGTGTGGGAATGCACGCTGGAGGAGAGAGGCCCTGAACATTACTTACAGACAGCACCTTCCCGGTAGCTCTTCACTTGAAATACAGCAAAGCTGGGAACAATTATGAAGTGCTTGGCTGGGTGGAGAGAAAATATGCTAGACTAGCAGTTAGATGGCTGTCTGAGCTCCCTCCTTCGTTCCTTAAAAGTTTCCTGGACAAGTCACCTATCTTACCGGCCAGTGGTGAATTACGGTTCGTTCACTCCTTGTTTTGATTACACGCTACGTTTCAGGAACTTCCCTGGACACCGAGGGTATAACAACGAACAAAACATAGGTCCTGAGCTGGCTAGCATTAGACCTGATGGATTTCCCACCTATTGTCATTTAGGTCAAAATATATACATTAGACCCTTTTCCAAGGGGAAAATTATAGCTTGGAGAGATAAAGTGGCAGGACAAAAATCACATAGCTATAAAACAGAGATAATAAGTTATATTTCTTGACCCTAAAATCTGTTTCGTTTCTAGTGAACCATGCCAATTCCTCTGGTTAGCTGTTTGATTTTTATTTACAAATAATATTTACACAATGTTGTAGGAATATATTCCTGCATACAAAATACCGTAGAGTTAAGTGCTTGAGTCTGGGTTTTTGTCCCATGATGAAGCTATGTGATGTGTAAAGCACAGGATCAAGTTCTCAGTTTCTAGGACCATACAAGTGGGTTTCTCTACTGAGTTGACACATGGCACTGTGCAACGTACAGCTATTTAGTCAAGAATGTTTCTTTTGCACGATGGAATATACCGAAAACATAAATATAATTGCTTATCTCATACTTTACAAGTGATGTCAGTTGTTATTCCTTTGAAAAGAGGGCAGTTTTAAAATATTTTTGAAATTACAAGTTAACATTTTTTTAAACAGTTTTACCTTAAGAATTTGTCCTACAGAAATATTCGTAAGTGTACAAGATTATTCAGAGTAGGTTTTTTTCCCTAGTAAAATATTGGCCATAATTTACATGGCCATCAGTACAAAAGAGTTAAGTAAATGATGGTACATTCTGTGGAGGAAGGGGGTGGGGAGGCAGCTCTCTGGTCCATGGAGCATTTCCAAGGTCCCCTGTTGAGGGAGGGTGTGGGTGATAAATGCGCACGGGAGAAGGCAGGTGAAATCTCGAGGATTCCAGAAAGAGAGCTCACCATGGCTCAATGTACTGGATCAGAGATGGTGAGTTCCTTCTCACCCTGTGCCGACTCTTACTGACTGTGTATTGTATGGAAGGTGTTACCTATGTTTTATAGAAGATACCAGGAAAGGGAGGTGCCTTTCATATCTAGTATATTCTTGGGGGGGGTACATGATCTTTACACATAGGAAATAACTAGCAATGGAAGCCATTCCATGATCACAGGAGGGTGGAATCATCCTTAGGTTCGGGTGAGGGGGAAGTTTGGGTGACGGGGAAGGTCAGAAGTCTTCATGAGCGTTTCCCTTGAGCTCAGAAAGGAATTCGAACCAGATGGCTGTGCGAGCCAGGCCAGGCCTGCCCGGCTGAAGACTCCCAGTGAGGCCAAGTCTGGGATAAGCCAGACAGGATGGGGGCCAGGGTGACCACTTGGGCTGGAGACACCAAGACGGGTTGGAGATTGGCTCAGCGATACGGGGAGAATGGTAGGTGATGCAACCCAGGAGGAGCTGGGATGCCGAGATAGAGACGGGGAGTTTGACTCCGGTGGTTGAGCCAGCGGCAGGGAGCTCCAAACAGCGCCTTCTGCGGCAGGACGTGGCTCCTGCGCTGGCTGCTCTGCTGGCAGTTGGGAGGCCCGGGAAGCCCCGAGAGGAGCCCAGGGACAAGCAGGAGAAGCTTGAGCTCATTTGGCGCCGCAGAAACTGAAACAGAGAAGCAGACACTAAGCTATTATCCCTCAGCCTACCCTGCCTGGACACGACTTTGGGATTCCACAACATATGCTAACCTCCCCTGGCAAGCTGTAATTACCATGACAGTTATTATCTAGGCTTTTACAGGTGTATAACGCTATTGATTGTGCAAGAACATGAGGCTCAAACACAGTCACATTCATTAGGCCCTGGCTCTTTGTCCCCAGATCATTGCAGATTGAGAACCGAAGAGCTGGGCTGGGGTACAGCTCAGTGGTAACTTGTGCTGAGCACGCGTGAGACTCTGGGTTCGATCCCCAGCCCCTCACACCCAAGAAAGAAAGAAAGCTGGAGGGTGCCCTGTCTTCCAACACCGTCAGAGCTGTACTTAGTCTGCCGCTGCACCCAGTGAAAAATCATGAACATTAATCTGCTTCGTGGAAGCAAAGACTAATGAGTAGAAATCAGTCTTAAAAGTTATTTTCCCGGTATTTAATCAGAGCTGGTAAAAGAATGAAGGCGCTCTGGTGTGTTCTCTTGGGAAAAGGGTCCCGTCTGACTGGTAGCAGGGGAAACTCTCTGGACAGGTCTCTTCACATAGCTTCAGCAAGCAGCGTGATGCACGGTTTAAGAATGAAGCCCGAGGCTGGCCCCCAGGTCTGCAACCAGGATGTGGGGAGGGAAGAGGCAGGATGTTTTTTTGCTTCTGGATTGTAGTAGTTTACAAGCAGGTTATGCTCACAATAAAAAGATTTTCTTTTTTTAACAAGCATTTAGTACATTCCAGAAAAGGACAGCCTCCACACTGCCTGCCCTGGGTGCGAGACTCTTTCAGGGATATAGCAGGAAATGCGCTTTAGAGAACCGAGCAGGGAGAGTGAGATAGCACAGGGCTTCCTCGGCTCGCTGGGCTCTACTCCTCGAGCCAACTCTCCAGTAAAGTCCAATGGGGCTAGGAGCTTGGATTTGTTTAGTTGAGCAAGTTGCTTAACGCCTTTGGGCTTCAGTTTTGTCAACTGTAAAGTGAGGATGCTGTGGTTAAATGAGGTGACATTTAGTTAGTTAAAGTAATTAAAAGTATTACAGCCAGTCCTGCATACCTGCAGGTCCCGCATCCTCAGATTCAACCAGCCACAGATCAAAATTATTTGAAAAGTTTCATCTGTGCTTAACATGCACAGAGCTTTTTCTTGTCATTATTCTCTAAACAATACAGTATTTGACTATTTATACATAATTTGCATTACATGAGGCATATAAGTTGCCTAGAGACAATTTAAAGTATATGGGAGAAAGTATGTGCAGCACTGCTCTGTCTTATACAGGGGCAGGAACTCCCCCCACAGCCTGTCTGTACCGCCCCCCAGCTAGGGAGAGACAAATACACTTTGCACACAGTGGCCAACATCTAGTGACCTTTCAGTAACCACTGACTGTTGCGATAATATGCATGTCTACTTGACATTCCAAATGTCTAACAGGGACCTTGTACTTTTTCTTGATTCTTTATTTACTTTGCTATCCCCCTGCTAGTACCCCTTGAGGGGAGGTTTTTAAAGTTCTTTTAATTGTTTTTCTGTCCTGCTGATAAAAATAATACATTCTTAGTAGGGGGGTGGGGAGAATCTGAGAATCTGCTTTAATCTCAACCCCTGAAGGTAATCACGGTAGACAGTGGTTTCTGTAGATTTTTCTAGAATAGTCCTGCCAAGGGCTAAATAGTAAATATTTTTGGCTTTTGATTATACAATATGTGTCACAATCATTTGACTTTGCCCTTATAGCAGGAAAATAGGGCTAAAGAAAAAAATAGTCACTACAGTTGTTAATGAAAACTGTGCCTTTTTTTTTTTTTTTTTTTTGTGGGTACCAGGGGGTCGACCTCAGGACCTCGCACGCCAACAGGCGCCCGTGCCGCTGAGCGATATCACCGGCCCCTTTTCCGTATGTGGGATCCGGGAGTCGAACTCGGGCCCTTGCGCTTGCAAGGCAGGCGCTTATGCCACTGAACCATCTCACCGACCCAAAACTGTGCCTTTTTAAAGTGAGGGCTGTGACATGGGTATAGGGACCACTGCCATGGGGACTTGTAGTGGGAGAGAGAGGCTGGGCTCAGCTTTGAATCCAACAAGGACAAGTGCTGGTTTATAATCAATGAAAAGAGTGGGGGTCAGCCATGTTTATAGCAGCACAATTTGTAATAGCCAGATCTTGAAAGCAACCCAAATGCCCATCAACCGAGGAATGGATAAAAAAGATGTGGTATTTTTATACAATGGAGTACTACTCAGCCATAAAGAAGGATAAACTGGAGACTTTTATAGGTAAATGGATGCAACTCGAGAAAATACTCATAAGTGAAATTAACCAGACGCACATGTGCAAACATCGTATTGTCTCCCTAGTGTGAGAAACGGAAAGAGTAAATAAGATCCAAAATGTACAATAGATATGATGAATCAGAAAGAAACTGGTAAAAAGGAAAGAGAGTCTGGGATGGGGGAATGGGGAAAAGAAAGAAGGGAAAAGAAAAAAAATTGTATTTATATATAAGATGGTTAAGATAGATACACTACTAATTTTGCTTAGTTCATTGAAGAGAAAGGTTTATACCAATAATGTTTAGACAACTGAATGCTGATATCTTGTACCCTGAGTAACTAATTTAAAGATAACAATACATAATGTATTAACCATTGTTACCCTCCTATTATGTTGTTTTGAAATTTTGTTCTTGTTTTATTTTTATTTTTTTTTCCTTCTCTTTAAAAAAAAAAAAAAGAGTGGGGGTCAGTAGGTGGACAGTCACTGAGAACATGAGGAAGGGGTAGGCTGGCTGGAAGACCTCCACTGAACTCCTGCTGGAGGTGGGCCAGGAGGATGGGGGGGATTCGCACTAACCCGATTGAGCAGGATTCTTGCTTAACCTGATTCTACAAGGACAGAGAAAGAAGTCCAAGGCCAGCCCGGCCCAGTGTATAGCCGAGGACTTGGAGGAGATGACTTTGGTTTGGTCAAAGGAGAGTCTGTGTCAGCAGCCACACAGGACACCTAAATAAATGTGCAGGGCTGGGTTCCAGCGACACTAGAAACAACAGATCCAGCCCAAGTTGGCACCGCCACTCCCTTCTCTGGTACAGCGCTGTCCAGCAGGAGGAAGTGCGAGCCACAGATGTAATTTGACATTTCCTTATTGTAACACTAAAAAGAAATTTAGCTGGACATGGTGGTGCACAACTATGACCCCAGCTACTTGAGGTCGAGGGAGGAGGATTGCAAGTTAGAGAATACCCTGAGCAATTTAGTGAACAAATAAAGAGCTGGCGGCCTAATAGCCCAATAGCACAGCACTCGCCTAGTGTGCACAGGGCCTGGGGTTTGGTCCCCAACACCGCAAGAAAAAACGTTTTTAAAGGTGAGATCAATGTCAGTATGTTCCATTTAACCCCATATCCAAAATATTACCATTTCAAAATATACTCCAGGTAAATTATTGAAATATTTCACATTCCTGTATTTGTATTAAGTCTTCAAAATCTGCATATTTTAGACATACAGCACATTTCAGTTCAGCCAACTGGTGGACAGTTTAGCTGTAGAATCTAAATTGTCTTTGTACACATATGATCATATTTTTAAAAAAAGTGACATAATCTAAATTTTTTCACTAAATCTTTCTTGGAGAATTTTCATTATCATTCCGTAAAGATCAACCCTTTTTTTTTTTGCACATTTATGCCATTTTATTATTTAGATTTATTATAATGTATTTCATCTGTTCCCTATTGGTGGACATCTGTATTGTTCCTAATTTTGATTTTTTTTAATTTAAAATGGTTCAGGGATTATCCTTTGACATATAAGCTTTGGCACCCGTGGTACTATATCTTTAACATAAATTCTTGTAAGTGGAATTGCTGGGTCAAAGGCTGTAATAACATTTAGCTTTTTAGAAACTATTGCCAAGCTGGAGAGCCAGAATCCAGTCTTGTTTGTCTTTGTATCTCCAGCATGTTGGCACTCAATGGGTGACTGTTAAATGGATAGATCAAAATCTCCCAACATGAGGGGTATAGGGAGAGAAATAAATCAATAAAATGGGACAAAATGGGAACAGCTAATGGCACATTAAGGAGACGGAAATTAAACTCAGTTTAATACACTATTCCTTTCAGCTCCTCCGAGCTCTTCTCAATTCCTACTTCCTTCAGAAAGCCTCCAAGCCATGGTCTCAGGCTGTGGCTTCCTGTGCTTCACAGGAAAACTGTGCCCTACATTGGAAGGCCAAGGCGAGGTTGGTCTCCCCTGTTGTGAGCAGGACGGGTTTTTAGTTAAGCAGGGAACGGGGGGTTGAAATCTCCGCGCTGGGAAAATGCCTGCTCTGCACTCTGGGAGCGCTGGAGCCCAGTGTGAGGAGGGCTGTGATGCTGGGTCCTGCCTGCACCTCAGAACCGCAGGGCTCGGGAGGCTCTGCTCGCCAATGGCCAACCACGTGGCTGGAGAACCCACTGCAAAGCCCTGACCGACCTTGAGCTCTCCTCCCTCTCCCACCTGTCGAGTGCCCTGCTACCTCTGACCAGCCTATGGCCTGCCTGGTCCTCTCAAGCCTCAGCTTCCCTCCTCCTCCTCCAGGTCATCCACCCACCTCCCCACTCACCAGCCCCCCTACAACCCTAACACCTCCTCGTCTGTGCCTCCCGGGATGGCAGCTCTGGCTTCTTCCTCTTCCCCGGCTGCTGCCACAGTGCCTACCAACTACCAAGTGTGTGTTAGAAACCAGGGCAGAACGATCGCCGGCCACTTCAGTTTGCCCTCCAGTGCCTTCCATGTGGAATAATTCACTGGACAGCTTCGTCATCAAGCACCAACTGTATGGCAGGCACTGTGTCAGGTAAGCAAGACAGTCGAGGTCCCTAAGTGCATGGATCCTTTTCTGCCGTATCTAACACTTTCCTGAACGCATCATTTTCACAGCTCCCCCAAGACGCCCATTGATGATCATTCTGTACTGTTTTTCAGATGAAACATTCGGGCGCCTATTATGTGCTAGCATTATCTTGAACATACGCTCTTCATTTCACAAGAAACCTCCGAGGGAGGTAGGGGGGCACACTACACGTGGAGAACAGGAGACTGAGTACCTTTCCCAGTTCCGCACATGCCCGTGCCCAGGCCTGCATCACCTGGAGTTCACACACTCGCCACCTGGGCCTCCTGCCTGGCCAGGGGCCATCTGACCCTCGTGGGCGGGGGCACAGCAGACAGGAAACACCTTGGCCCCGGAGGAGGGGGAGGGGTGGGAGAGGGAATGGGGGGAGGGAGGGGAGAAGAGAGGGGAGACTACTGTTCCATTTGGATGGGGAACTAGAAATAAGGATATATTGAGAGAGTAGACTGGAAGAGACAAGAAGTAGCCATTGCAGAGGTGCTTGAGTCGCTCTTCTCTCCATCCTAACCCTTACTCCTCGGGAACTCTCATTGTAATTTACAGTGCCAGCGTCCCTGTCCTTAGAGTCGTAGCGCTTTATACGTGTAGCTGGATGGCAGCTCCCTGAAGTACTCAGATGCGCAGCGTCTTGTTTAGCCCACCCGGGCTAGTGGTTGTCCGGGACTAGAAGCCAGGCCTACTTCTTAGGTTACGTTCATTTTCGTTTTCTTGAAGCAGCACAAAAGGGGCCATGTTGCTCCCATGGTGTGATGATCCAAAGGCGGTGGGACAGCTCTGCTGCTCAGGCCTTGGAGTGTATTCGCTCCAGGGTCTCCACCTCCCTCCCGCAGGGGCTCTTCCCACCGCCACCAACCCTTCTCCCTCCAAAGATCATGCTTTTGTGAGCAAGGAATAAAACAATAGCTAGTCGTTATGATAAAACAGGAGCTAATAGATCCAGGAAAAATTATTGTCATCAGAGCCACAGACATGCCATGCCCAGGAGGGGCAAATCTGTGAAGGAATACTGGTCACATTCTCCTTTCTCTCCCTCCTCTCTGAATTCTATTTTGAGCCATACGTTTTCTGCCTTGCCAATGTTGGAAAGCTTGCCAGAGTCAGGGACACGGGGGGAAGTATTCCTGCATATAAACAAAGAGAAAGGTTCCATGAGGGGGACTGAGAATTTAGGCCTGTATTGGAGTTGGCAGCAGGAAAACCTAACACTCTGGAAATAATGATCCCAGCATTAGGTCACTTGGGCAATTCAGCCTCCTGCACTGCCTTAAAAACGCCGCCTCTGCCTCTCTACTCCCCACCATGAAGTCAGGGAGGATGACAACTTCGTTCTTCCCATGTCCAGTGGACCCTCACTGTATCCGGACACTTGGAGAGAGACAGGGAAAGCCCAGCTGCCCCGATTGCTGGTCGACCTCAGGGCAGGAGAACTATGGAGCAGCATAGGTGAGAGCAGTGGCTCACTCACCAGGCCTCATTTGACAGTTCCCATGTGAGCCCCACTTCCGCCTGCACCCCAGCTCCCCCCACCCCAGCTCAAGACGCATCAACCCTGGATATCAGGACTTGGCATCCACGGCCTCTGGATTAGGGAGGGAAGAAGAATAGGCCCCAAAGACAGGAAATTGGCCCCTGTAAGTTGTGAGCTGGAAACTAAACAGAACATTCTGGATCGAGTCGAGCCCCTCGCTCATTCTTTCCTAGCCATGTCCACACAGCCAGCATGAGCGTCGTCTTTTATGTGCTGTGGTCAGGGATGGGGCTGCCGACAATGTGTCACCACTCAAAGTCAGCAGAAGTCTGAGAATGACTCGCCTCGTTCTTGTGCATCTACCTGGAAGTGCCCTCTCCTTCCTTCCGTCTCCTGAGCATCACTGCTCCTCTTTTCCAGAGGAAGAGCTACTCTCGCAAAGACACGTACCAGGACGAGGGAGAGCTGGGCTGGGGGGCGGCCTTGCAATCACAGAGGTCCCCTCCTTGGCATCTTCTAGTCTAAAACTCTACTTTCTCCTCCTCCTCCCCTGCCCCCGCCATGCTGGCTTGTCATTGTCCCCAACTCTCTCTACCTTCACCTCATTCTGGCCTTGCATCAGGAGGCCCTGAGTAACCATAAAAATAAACACCCTACTTTAGTCCACCACTTCCACTCTTAGATATTTACTTCAGAGACAGCAAAAACCCATGACCTCAAAACACTCAGACATTATTTCTTTGCGTCCCACTTGTAACACGCAAAGCCTGAAGACAGCCTGGTGCACGCGAACAGATGATACCCGAGCAGGAGGCCCAGGCCGTGGAATATTACTCATCAATAAGGAGGAACAAATCCTGCTGCTCTGAAAACTGTAGACTTCCTGAGAGCAGGAAACCAACACAAGTGCACATACTGCGGATTCTGCAGTGTCAGTTCTAGAACAGGCAAAGCCAGAAATCAGACCTAGTGTGTGTTTGCAGGGATCGGAAAGTTAGGGGAAAAATACAAGGAGAGAAGGCGATCGGTAGAAAAGAGGCACAAGGAAACTTGGGGGCTCTACGTTTTGAAAACGTTTCGTGTCTTGATGGGGTGCGTGTTATATGGCTTTGCCCATTTGTTGGAAGTGATCAGATTGTACGCGTAAGATCTGTCTGTAAGTTCTGCCTACATTTGATAGATGAGAATAAAGGTAGGTACACGACTGTTGCAAACTGTGGTCCCGCAGAAGTAAAGAAGTAAGTGACATTAATTATTACACACTCACTCACCTCTGAGTTAACTGTTCTTTCCGTTTTCACGCAATAGCTTTTTAGATACACCCCACCACCAGCACGCCCTGCTTTTGTGGTACTGGGTGGGGATTGAACATTGAACTCAGGGCCTTCACACTGAGCTACTTTTCCAGCACTTTTAAAATTTTTTATTTTGGGGCCGGTGAGATGGCTCAGCGGCTTAAGCGCCTGCCTTGCAAGCGCAAGGGCCCGAGTTCGACCCCCGGTACCCACAAAAAAAAAAAAAAAAAAATTATTTTGAGATAGGGTCTCACTAAGTTGCCCAAGCTGGGCTTGAACTTGCTATCCTCCTGCCTCAGCCTCCCAGCATGACAACACACGGCCCTAAAGGAAGGCTTGCTGTACCATAAGCAGTGAGATTTAAAGCAACCATTTCTATGTCTCAACAATTTCCTGTCCTTTTGTTAAACATTAATAGTTTAACACTTGGGAAGGTTTTGCAGATGCCACTGTTGGGCAAGGGCATGTTCTGGAGAGATCACACGTTCCTAAATGGCATAGTCTGAGGGAGCCACAGCGTCTGGCTCCCCGTCAGGGCCCCGCAGGGGACCCTGTTTAATCTGCAGCTGCCTCCCCACCACCGCGGTGCCTGCCAAACACTCACCTGTCCTCGGCTGAGGCCCGAGGTGGGGCCGTGCGGGTCCCTCAAGTTAGGTCAGTGGTGTCCAAAGAAGGGGGCTACTTTTGAAAGTCTGCACAACCGATGACATTCCTTATGACACTTTTTTTTTTTTTTAACAGTACTGAGGATTGAACCCAGGATTGAACCCAGGGCCTTTACACTGAGCTATATCCTTGGCCTTTAAAAAAAAAAAAAAAAATTCTTATTTTGAGGCAGGGTCTCCTAAATCACTAAATTGCCCAGGCACGGCTCGAATTTGCAATCTTTCTGCCTCAGCCTCCCAGAGTGCTTGGATTACAGGCTTGTCCCTCCACACCTGGATCCTTATGTCATTTTCGATATCTATCAAACACAAAAGTACACAAAAAAGCTACTCTTAATATTGTATAATACCGATAAATGGACTTAATATAACAGTGTCTACATGCATTAGAATACCGTTAAAGCAATAATAGCAGCTACTGTTTTCTCTGGGTCAGGTATTTCGCTATGTGCTCTCTATGCATTATGTATAACTCGCTCCACAACCCTACAGGGTGGATATACCATTTTTACAGTAGATACCACTCATAGATGGGGAAACTGAGGCATGGAGAATGGAAGTCCCTTGCTGAAGCTCACACTGATGGGCAATGGAGGCCCAAGAACTCAAAGCCTGGGCCGGTGAGATGGCTCAGCGGCGTAAGCGCCTGCCTTGCAAGCGCGAGGGCCCGAGTTCGACTCCCGGATCCCACATACGAAAAAGGGGCCGGTGATATCGCTCAGAGGCACGGGTGCCTGCTGGCGCGCGAGGTCCTGAGGTCGACCCCCCGGTACCCACAAAAAAAAAAAAAAAAAAAAAAAGAACTCAAAGCCTGACAGGCAGGAAGGACTTAGTGCCTCTTAATCCTGCCTCTTCCACTATTTGCCATGCCCAGGAATTCCTGCCCCTGGCTTACCTCGGCGCCTCTGAGAATTGAGCCCACGGTGGTGGGAGACGGCTCTGTGGGAAGGCTGAGCGCTTGGCCCGGAGTTGAGAGCCAGAGGTTGGCTGGTGCAGGACCCCGCTCACTCCTGCCAGGGGTGTGAGCGCCCGCAGACCCCTGAGCTCCCGCGGTGCTCGCCTTTGCCCCTGCCAGGGGAGGCTCGTCAAGCACCGCCAGAGGCTGGAGGGTTAACAGCTGAGAAGCTGTTTGCAGACCATTAGAAGCAGTAATCACCTTGCCTAGTAACCCGATCTACCTCAAAAGAAGGGTCTTGATTTGAGCAAACAGTTTAAGTGGTCTCTGTGTACAGTCTGGGGGTGGAACAGCCTGCCTCACTGCCTAGCTCACATTTATTTTGGGGCAGTTGGAATTCACACGGTGACCACGCCAGGCCGGTGGGCCGTATCCTTCTAGCTGCTTCTCCCCCTGGAATTCCGCAAATGGCTCCATGTCAGTAGTGGTTTGGGACAAGCCTCACAATGCTGCTCCCCTGGCCCAGCCAGCGGGGCAAGGAATGTCCTGCTTGCTGTCCATTTGGCCAGGTACATCCGCTGGACCTTCACCGTGTGCGCAAAGGCACAGTCTTCTTGAATTACTCAGGTTTTAACAACCCGGCCTCTGACGACCCCTCTGCTGGTACCGTGCCCAGGACTGTGATCCCTGCGGCACACGACATGGGGAGTGTAATTCACCTTAATAGGCATCCTTTGAAAACTCCAGAGGAAAGGAATGCAGAGTAGTCTTACTGCCCTCGGTAACCATGATAGAAATATTTGACTCCAACAGGTATTTCCCTCCCAGGTGGGGAAGACTTTTGTTTTCTCATTTTGCAGGTAAGCCTTAGTGTATCTACAGCAGGCGGCACCTCAAACCAAACTGCGATTGTCGGGACAGTGTGTGGAGAGAGCTGGCTGGGAGTGATCAGGCAAAACAGAAAAGACCATTTTCTTTTCATTGACGATCTTTCTCCTTGAAAGGCCCTCGAAGGCTTCTGATGTGCACAGAAATCTTTCTGCAGTGACAAGGTTTGTGAGCTGACTTGGTCCTTGGCCCACTGAAGGGATCCATAACAGCATGGGAGAGTGTGCTAGCCAATCTGGGAACTAGCGGCATATAAAGATGTTTACCTTTAAAGTCTCGGGCCACATAATGACATTTTGGCCCATAATGACAGACAGCATATACGATGGTGGTCTCAGGAGATTATATCATTCAGTGACATTATAGCTGTCTTAGCTTGTGTATGTACACTCTATGATTTCACACAGTGACCAAGTTGCCTAACTATGCCTTTCTTAGACTGTATCACCATCATTAAGCAATGTATGGCTTATAATTAAAATGCAAACACATGAAGCACTAAGTTCTCAAGTTGCATTAGCTATATTTCAAGTGTTCAACGGTACCTGTGACTAGTGGCTACTGTGCTGGACAGAGCAGCTATGGGATAGTTCCATCATTCCAGAATGTTCTAAGTTATTCTAGAATGTTCAGTGTTATTTTAGGAAAAACTTTTAGCAGAGGCTGCCCAATTGAGCCCAGTGGCGAGTTGCACCATGACTTTGAGGGCCCCAAGTAAGGCTAGTAGGGACATAGTCACAATAAATCTATACATACAACACTAGAGTTGGTCATTGAAGTAACTACTTAATGACACTTTATAATATTATTTCTTAGATATACCACTTGGTTCAGTGTCACTCCGACAAGCACTAGAAACTTTGGTGTTGTGCAAGACACAATTTCTGCCCCAGTGGAGTTCACAACCTCTAAGCTGGTCATTGTGTGAAATCATAGAGTGTACATACACAAGCTAAGACAGCTATGATGTCACTGAGTGATTTAATCTCATGAGACCACCATCGTATATGCAATCTGTCACCATGGGCCAAAACGTCATTATGTGGCCCAAGACATTAAATGTAAATATCCTTATATGCTGGTAGTTCATAACCTCTAAATTGAGGCAGGAAGTAAGTAAGAATAAGCTATGATAAGCTGAAAAGTGGATATGTGCCAAGGGGCAATAAATTATTTGGAGAGGGGAATCAGGGAAGTTTTTCAAAGAATATATATATGCAAAGTTTTGGAGGGTGACGAGAAGTTTGTAAGTAGATAAGAAGGTAGGAAAATGTTTAAAATAGATCTACAAAAATCAATTGAAGGATGAGAGGGCCTTTGGCGTCAGGGTAATGTGAAGTGGGAGAAGGGAGGGAGGTGGGACGCACCATCATATTTGCAAGGTGTCTTAGTTTGTTTTGTGTCTTTCTAACTGAACATCATACACTGAGTAGTTTATAAGGAAAAGAAACTTACTTCTCACCATTCTGGTGGCTGGGAAGCTGAGTGGCAAGGTGTTGCTGGCAGCTGGCGAGGGTCTTGCTGTGTCACGCGGTGGTGGCAGCTGGAATGGCAAGAGAGCGCTCCCGCGTGTGCGTGCGTGTCTGAACGCACAGACTCAAGCTCTTTCATAATCAGCACTCGTTAGGTCCTCTGTCCTAGTCAGTCACCTTGCAAAGGTCCTGGCCCGTAACACAGTTCTTTGGGAATACTTTCTATCACGTACTTTTTCGGGGGACATTCAAACCACAGCAGAGTCTGTGGAACCTTTGGTCGAAAATTACTCAGAATTTCAAGACGGTTGTGAGTTAGAAGATGCTGCGGGCCCACCAGGCCAGCCATGGTGGCGGTGGGAGCTGGAGCTTGAGAGAAGGTGGGGCCACATCAGCAAGGCTCGAACTGTGTCTGGAAGGCAGTGGAGCCCGAAGAAGCTTTTAGGCTGGGGCGAGGCCAGGCCATGTTGGGGTGGCACTGAAGGAAGGCTGGCGAGGAGCTGGGGCTCCGGAAGCTTGAAAGCTCGGTGGGCCAGGAGCTTGGCGGCGGGGTATTGATGGGGTGAGTGCGGGTGGCCGGGCTGCCCTCCGTTAGGTCTCCCGTGCCTCCCTCTTGGCAGGTTCTGGAGTTCTTGGGTTCCCAGCACCTCACCCTGAGCAAAAGGCCAAGGCTGGAGGGAAAGCTGGTCAGCCGATGGACCTGCCATCGGCCAAAGTCCTCTGTTTTCCACAGAGCCAAGCACTTTCTCTAACCCAAATCCAGGGGGCCAAATATAACCGTCTTTCTCCACTGCAGGTCTAGAAATACAGTGTTTGGAGGAAGCTAAACCATCCGTGGCTCAGTGACAGCCTTCAGATTTGCATTTCCTGGCTTGGGTACTTGTGACATTCCAAGGGTCCTTGTCAGACTTTCTCTTTTCATTTCCTGGCTGAGTTGGGGTGTTCTGGGAGTAATGGTGGTCACAGAGTCAGTGAGAGGCAAGGCAGTCACCCCAGGGCCCAGGACGATTCTACACACGACAGGGAGGATACAGAAAAGAAGCCCGGACTGCTGAGGGCGCCGCACCGGCAGTGGGGGACACGGAAGGCAGCGGTGTGTGCTCAGTGCCGGGTCCTCTCTTTCATAGCAAGTTCTGCCCACCCTCACCGGAGGCCAAAGGCGCGCAGTGACTGTGGTGCACATGAAGTCACACCGAGGCTTCCCTCCACATCCTGCCGAAGGACAATGCCACCTGCCACTGAATGTGCATTACAGCTCCAGTCTTCACGTACCAAGATGCACCCCTCAACCTCACGTAAATGCCTGGGGCAACCCCAACTTTGCATCATTTCAACATCTGTGGATGGAAAAGCCAGAAAAAGGAGGAACAACAGTACGACAGTTTTGGGCAGTTTCTGTTGGGTTTGTTTTTAAGGTGGAGGAGATTGCTTTCAAACCTTGCATGGAGCAGTTGTCTCTATTAGCTTATTTGTAAAGCTAAAAATATATATTAAAAAAAAAATGAGTAATCCCAGCACTTGAGAGCCTGAGGCAGGAGGATCACAAGTGACAAGCCAGCCTGGGCTCCATAGCAAGTTTGAGAGCAGCCTGAACTGTACAGTGAGACTTTGGCTCAAAAGAAAAAGAAAAGGCAAGGGAGGGCTGGCAGGGAGTGTGGTCTGATGGCAGGCACCGTCAGTGCATTGGAAGGGAAATAAAAGCACAGTTCACAGAGGGAAGAAGATATGGATTGGCTCCATTGGATCAGGCTGTTCCAAAAATTTTTTAAAATAACACATGAATCTCCCTGTCTGTCAAGTCAGACTTGGTGACACCTAACCTTCTAGAAGGATGTGACGGCAGCAGGTGGGAGAATGGGAGTGAGAGGGAGCTCAGGCGTCCGGGAGTCCAGCCCAACTTTAGGGGGCCACTTTGCCCATGGAACCATCTTCATCCTGTGGCCTCTAACAAACAGGGCACCGCCTGATGGTTCTCGGGATTGGTGAGGAAGAGGGAGGGCATGTCACCAACATGCAGGTGTCTGACAGCTGTGCCTGAGGCACCGTACACTCTCAGCACAGGCTGCCTCCTCAGGTGGGTCACCATTTGTGCTGCAATATTCATTCCACTCGCAGGGAAAGCTCGCCTAGAGGGAAAAGTTTCCTGAGACAAAAAATCCACAGCCCAGGGACCCAAAGGCCTAGGCCCCTGGGGTCGTCCCCTGGGCTGTGAAAAGGGCTGGGCTGCTGGACAGGCACTTGAAGCAAATAAAACAGTGACTCTAAAACACACCCATATGTCACATTCTTACAGAAAAACACCCTCTGTAATTAGTTACGAGCTTTAGAGAATAAAATCCAATTTACCTGTCACAGAGAAAGGCTGAATCGCCCCCATCCGAGACTGCTGGGGGACAGGTGACTCGAGGGCCCCTTCCCTCCCAACCCCTACCTTCCTCCCTTCTCCTTTATTAGTGAAGACTGAAAAAAAATATATAAAAGTTGGAAAAATCTTCTAAAGACACACAGTGTTTCAAGCAAACCAGCCCACTAATTGCTGTTAAGCTCGAGCCCTTTTTGTGTTCTAAGGGGGACTTCAGTGTAGCGACACTTGGGGCTTTTCATGAGTTTGGGCTAACTCCTGAATAGCAGATTTTTTTTTCTTCATCCTTTCAACATTCGCTTGCTTTTCTTTTCCTTCATCTTCATCTTCTCATTTTTCCTTTTTTCTCTTTCTTTCCTTTCTTTTTTGTTTTATTTTTGTGCCCCCCCCCCTTTTTTTTTCTATCTGCTTTTCTGATAGCATTTTTCTTGGCGTTGTGTTTTAAGTCCCTAAATGAAACTTGACTGCCCCCACGGCCGGTTGGAGAAGCACAAAGGCCTCCCCTTCCACTGGCTACAGTAACGCCATTGTGTGTCCTAACAATGCACTAATTGGCAGTGACAATGGTGGAGTTGGGGGGGAAGAAGGGGGCCGCTCTTTTCCAATCAGGGAGCTATGGAAATAAAAGGAGAGAAGGAGGAGGAGGATGGGAGGCCCAGGTTCCTGGTAGAGAGGGGGGAATAGATGCGCAGAGGGGGCATAGCGCTCTGGTTGTGCTGAGCTTTCTAAATTAATAATAGAACTTAGGAGAAAAGAATTATTTTGGGAAAAAAATGCAGACTTTGTTGCAGTTGGCTTCAGACCCCAAGTGGAGGGGCAAGGAGGGGGCGATGACCTCTGGGACAAGGCGGGGGAGGGAGACCAGAGGCAGCCCTTGTCCATGTCCAAGGCCCTGGCTCCCGCCAGCAGCAGCGGGAACAGGGGAGAGGCTGGTGGGAAAATGCTCCAAAGAAAGCTCAACAGGGTAGTTAAAAGCTGGGGTGCTGAGCTGGCTTGTGGTGAGGTCCCCATGGCAGCCACATTTCTGAATGAGGCAGGGAAAGCAGCAAGAGGAGTTTATCCACTCACTTAGTAGATTCTTAGACTCCCCGGAATCTAATAGTAAGGCTACCTGTAAGACTGTCTTAGAGAGGAGCTGGGCACGGTGGTGGACAAGGACAAAACAGTAGCCCAGTGTTCCTTTGGGGATCGCAGGTCCTGATGGAGGATGTCCAAGAAACCCAGAAAGGTCACCTGGTTCCAGCTTCCACTCTTTCTTTATACGCAGGGACTCACCTTCCCAGGCCAACCCCACACGCACCCTCTGGAAGCTTCGCTGGCCTGGCAGGACTGACACAATGCTCTCTGCACCCTGATTATAATGGGCCCTGACGCCTGTTCCTCTTTCCTGTGTGCCAGGCCCGTGCCCAGCGCCTCGCATACATTTTCACTGAAATCTCATGACAGCCCCAAACTCAGCTACTGTGATCCCCACAGAAAAGGCATATGGGGAAACCGAGGCTTAGTAACCCTTCTCAGGGGTGAATGAACTTGCCTCAGGTCCCTCAGCATGGATGTGGAGGAGCCTATCAGCCGGACTCCAGAGCTTGCCCTTCCCACCCCGGCCATGCTATGCTCCAAGCAGCAGGGCAGGGAGCATTGCCCTGACTGTGGGTGCTGGTCCCCCCAGCCCACTCTGCACTCTGGAGGACAGGCTGTATCTTTGTTATCCATGCATCCCAGGGTCTTACAGAAGTCTCCAGAGTCATGCCGCCCGGATAGGGGGAGGTGGGCAGCGCACCTCTGAAGCATAGTGGGTCTCCAATTCAGCCTGCGCCACAGTCCCCTGTGTGTGTGCGGAGTGGTGTTGTTAAAACACAGACCCCGGGACCCCACACTCGGAGTCTGGACAGCTCGTCCAGATGAGGCTCGAGGAGGTGTGCTTCCAGCCTCCTCCCCACCCACACTCCCGCTGCTGGGCTGCGGACCCCGCTGGAGAAGCGCTGCTGTACCCGTAGCGCAGCAGGGGTACAGCCCTTTCATTATCTCTTGTCTTTATGTGCCCTCAGATCCAGATTTTTATTATTTTTTTATTTTTTTATTTTTATTTTTTGGTGGGTACCGGGGGTCGACCTCAGGACCTCGCGCACCAGCAGGCGTCCGTGCCGCTGAGCGATATCACCGGCCCTTTTTTCATATGTGGGTTCCAGGAGTCGAACTCAGGACCTCGCGCTTGCCAGGCAGGTGCTTACACTGCTGAGCCATCTCACCGGCCCCAGATCCAGATCTTTATTAAGGGGAAATTAAAATTAAAAAGTTTTGACTCTAATGATAGATAATCTTAGGCTCCTGTCTTCTTTAAGTAACAACTTTAATTAAACAGTTATTTATATCTAATGTAAAAAGAAGATTAGTTAGATGTCTAACCACATTGCAAACAATAACATCTTCATTGGGCCAAAAACCAGCTCAGGATAATTTAAGGAGAGAAACCATTTGTTATGGTTGATAGAATTTAAGGAATAAAAAATCTCTGGACAGATTCTTTTGACAGAGTCCTTCTCTCTTACAGATCTTTGTGACCTTTAATTTTATTTCATAAACGTCTAATTCATTAAACTGAAATCCTCAGCCAGCGGGAGAACAGCGTGAACAGCATTCCGGAACCCCAGTGTCTTTTGGTGAGGACAGGACTGGAGAAAGGTCGGGAGGAATCTGCCCCTGACAGCCAGGGATCTGCTCAGGAGCTGATGCCTTGGGTCACAACATGGTGCCAGGGGACAGATGGGAGCTTTTCCCTCTGGGTTCTTTTTCCACCCAACTCTTGGGTCCCACCCTATTTCCTGAGCAGATCGTTTCAAAGAGCCAGGTTGCTTGGCACTCTCGGTGAATCGCTGTCATGGTAGCATGGTGGGCTACTGGAGAAGCCCCTCTTCTCAAAGAAAGTTTTTCTCCCAGCTCTGGTGCAGCTTTCTGAAAACAGAGCAGGAGTGGTGCCCTGGCAGGGCTTGTGTTAGAGGGGCTGTGTGGGCCAGCATGAGATTGCAAATTGCAGACAGGAGGTTTCCCTGTCTACTTCTGTGTAGTGAGAAGGTGTACGGAAGAAGCCAGCTCTGGCTAACTTAGAGAAACCATTTGCTGAGTGGCTGATAGAATTTAAAGAATTAAAAAAAAAAAAAAATCAGGCCTTTGGAAGGCAGAATTCAGGGCAGTTTCCATGGAGCAGAAAATAATGGGAGGCTGCTCTCTAAAGTGCAGGCCTGTGTCCCTCAAGATTCAGGCTCCTCTGACCAGACTCGGGCTGTGGCCCCAGCCTGAGGGGAGGAATTTGGACCGTGGGTCACCAGGACTTCCACAGGTTGGAGGAGGGGTTGGTGCCCTCCGAGGGAAAGTGGGGCATCTTTTTCTTCTAGAAGGGGACACAGATGCTGGGGAGACACCAGGGTCCTTGAGCTCTTATCACGTCTTCTGTTGGGGTGTTTCATGTTCTTATTTTTCAAAAGACTTGCTGTTCAAGCAAAACAAGAAAATACATTTTTAAATATGGTTAGATAAATCTGATTTGGAACTGAAACAATACCAAGGAATTTGTTAATTTTGCAAGGTGTAGAATGATACTGAGACTATACAGAAAAAAGTAAACTTTTTTAGATGTGTGCTGGATCCTATGGGAATAAAATGTCATTATAGCTGGGATTTGCTTTGTAATATTTTCTCAAAGAAGTAAAAAGAAAAAAGAAGGGGGCGGGGATGCAGCTCGGTGGAGAGCACTTACCTAGGGTGCTTGAGGCTGAGTTCATGCCTCAGTACCTTCACAATGACCAAGACAAGAGCAGGTGAAACAAATGAGGCAAAAAATAATAATTCTTATTTTTGAAATCTTCATGGGAAACAGCCTTTGGTGGACAGTGTACGCCCTGTCTGGGGCTCTGAGGAGTAGCTGGGGGTGGTTCTGCTAGGGCTAGTTTCTAGGGCTCACCCTCTCTCCAGCCACATGGTTACTCGGCATCAGTGCAGTCTTTCAGCTGGTACCTGGCCTTGGGACTGAACACACCTGAGAAGCAGCTGCTTTGGGGACACTGAAGCTGGCCTCTCCTCTGGGCACCAGGGCAGCAGTCAGCTGTTTCCTAAGCTGTCTCACTTCCAGGCAGCAGTGAGGAAGCCATCTGGGGAGGTTACCCCAGTTTAGGATTCAAATGCACTCCCTGCCCATGCGATTAGAATGTATCTCCTCTGAAAAAGGCTTCAATCTCAGAGCAAAACCCGTCTAGCTGGGTTCAGGTGTGTGTAGGGTGATCCTAATGGAGAAAAACTCTGGTTTATTTTCGTAACAGCATGTACCTTGTGACGTCTTCAGAGCCTGACATTATTAGTGTGTACCACAATACAGCTTGGAATCTAAGGCAATTTTGATGTCCTTAGGCCCAGAATTAATATGTGCTTTGTATAGTCTTGTAATTTGGGAGGCAATTTTCCATAACACAGTGAGAGATGTTCCTTTATACATTTGAGATAATTTAGCTCAATGTTCATTTGGAAAAATTACTGTGCTAATAGCAGCTCTTCAGCCTCGGAACAACAGACCATATTAGGAGAGTCTGGACAAAAGCTGGAGGAATTTTCCCCAGACCAACAGCTGCCTGAGGCTGCATGGCAGGACCTGAAACGTGGTATGAACTCCTGATCTCTAGCTGATTTGCTTAAAACCAATAGCTCTTAATAGAGGAATATAAAATAAAGGTGGAAGAGTAATGAATTTCCCTGTTGTCCAGGTAAATTGTCAGTGCACGTACATTAGGACTTCTGTATGCTCAACTATGGGAACCATTTGTTCTTCTGGCTAGACTTTTTTGTCCAGGCTTGAGGGAATAAATGCAGATGAGAGAGAATGAACTGTATTTTTCTGTTGGGCGTGTTTTGCCTCATGCTTCCTGGGTATTACATATCAGAGAACTTTTGTTATACTGGGGGAGGGATCCTCTGCCTTAATCAGAATCTAATACAATAAAAGAAATTCAAAACTTTTTTCTTCCCTAATTGGGAATGTGGTTTCTATTCCTGCAGCTTTGGAAGAAGTCCTAGGGGAGAACCTAGCAGACCCAAGTTCATTCCTAGCTGTGTTCCTGGCCCACGGCTTCTGCTTCCTAAGGTGATTCAGAATCGGGTTGGTGCTGCTGTGTTTTTTCCCCACGTGGTAAGTGTTGCGGGCCTGGAGGGATCACATCTTTAGTCAGAGACTCTGAACTCCGTGTTGGAATACTCCATCAGAGAGAAATACTCGTTAAGCTACTGACTTCATAAAGGCAAGAGGAGGTAAGAACTCCTGTCTTTCTAAGTTTCCTTTTACCTGTAAGTGGCAGTTGAAATTGAAAACCATCAGTTCAACAGATGCCTGGTTTTGGCATGACTCTGGTTCATTTTAAAGCCTGGTTCTTTTCCAGAACTAAGGGGAATCTGGATCCAAGTCAAGATTTCTTGAACTTTCTGAGGCTTTTTGGTGTAAAAGGCACCTGGTGATTTTCCATTTTAAACCCCACCTTCCAGAATGGTGAGGTTCATGTTCACGGGAAGGCCTGAACTGGGGGCAAACTAGCATGCATGCATCCAAGGACAGATCACAGAATAACCAGAAGGAATGAAAAAATGCAAAGGAGAGCCTGAGGCTCCCTTTGTTAGGCCAGTTTAGTCACCTGCAGCTATGGTATTTCTATTCATCAGGCTCTCTGGAGATGGTTTATAAATAAATAGAAGCTAACCACACCCTGGAAGAAAATAAAGGGAGTGTAAAGGTAGGGTTTTATGAAAATGATGGTAGTCTGTGAGCATCGAGTTCCAAAGTACTGTCTGTGTCTACTGAAAGGGAGGTCTTTCACTCCCCCCATATCCCTTTGAAACTCCTGCGGTTGCCCACTAATGTGCCAAGCCAGTGTTTCCCTGAGGCAACTTCTTCATTTAGTGATCCTTAATTTTAGGACTACAAAGGAATCACCTGGGAAGCTTTTTCTTGTTTTTGTGTTTTGTGTTTTTTTTTTTTTTGGTGGTGCTGGGGGTAAGGCTCCAGGCCCATGCGTGCCAGGCAAGCACTCCACTGCTGAGCTACCTCGCGGTCCACATCCAGACAGCCCTAAAAAATACAATACTCAGGCCCCATCCAGAGAGATTCTGATTCGAGTGTCTGTGATGAGACCTGACATTTGGCTCTTATTTTTGTGTTTCTCATGTGGGAAGCACTGATTTAAGCCATCTTCTGAGCCACCATCAAAGGACAGCACAGGAAGACAATTAAGGGAGATTGGAATCTCCATCTTCTGAGGGTGGGGAGTGAAGAACAAGATGGCGTCTCCTTCCAGCCTCTGACAACATCTTAGCACAGCTTGGCTTTGATGGTGCCCAAACTTCCTGGAGTTATCCAGCCACTCTAGTGTCCTACACCCGAGGCAAAGCTGACCTGTCCTGTGAATCAGTTCAGTCTGGGCTCTGACTCCATTGTGTGTCTAGTTGGTGCAGTGAAACATTAACTTGTTCCTTTTCATCGTGGACGGGGCAGGTTTCCTGTGAGGATGAAGTCCAGTTCCTCAGCTCGAGTGGGCGTGAGGCCCAGCTGGTTTCCTGAAGGCGGGGTGGGAGAGGCTGGGCACGACCCAGTCTGGGTGTGTCGCAGGGAGCAAGGCTCAGGGTTCACCTTTGGTAAATGTTTACCAGAAGTGCCTGTTCTCTCCTTTCAATGTCCTTCTTGGGAAAGTGAGTTTAAATGGTGCTTCAGGAAGGTTTCAAGTAGACGGTTGTTCACTTTGTGTCCTTTTTGGTGGTAGGGCAGGGCTGGCCCACGCAGGAAATAGTTGTACTAATTTCCAGTCACTTCTCAACCCCCAGGGGGCTGCTATCTGGAGCATAAAGACCTACCCTTTACTCTTCACTCTGCTCCTTCTTCCCTCCCACGGTGCGGTCCTCAGGGATGCCCAGGGCCTCTGCCTAGCGCCGACTGCTTGGCACTTGCCCGCTTAATTTGCAGACTGTGGGAGAGGGGAGATGAGAGCAGAACTTTGCTAGGAGATTCCAGGCCTCTTTGGCTGTCTCAGAACTGAAAATGATCACGCTTTGATTCAGCAAATGAGGCTCCTAACCAGATATCTGCATATTTTCACAGGTTACATTGTACTTTTCATAAACATGGAAGGAGCTATTGAGAATACTGTAGGTTAATGAATTTAGGAAAAAAGTCCATCTGCAAAGTTAATGTGAAGAGATGTTTTAAAATACCAGTAGCTCAATCTCAATAGACCTCAAATCTGAACTAACATCCAGTGCTCAATCAGCCTTTTACCGCCCCCTCAAAAACAGTATTTTAAAGAAGTCGTTATGAGATGAGAAGGTACTTTCTGCATCGTTTATTGAGACAGAACTTTACACAAGAGGAATGGGTACACTTAAATTACGTGACAGATGACCATAAAGACCAGAGGTCTTGTCAGCAACACAACTTCATTTTATATTATTACAGTTACTGGTATTTTTTAAATTATGTAAACAAAAACATGGATAAATTATGCCAAAAAGGAAATAAAATCCAGAAAAAAAAAAAAAAAACAACAACCCCATGTACATCCGTTAGCGCAAAAGCTATTACAAATAGCATAACACAGTGACACTGGAACCTAAATCCAAAATTTTAGTCAGTTCTATACTGCACGAGCAGAAGTAAGGAAAGATGATGCGGCTGTGACCCGGAGCCTGAGAACAAGTTCCAGAAATCTGCATCTCTGTGTTTGCCTTCTTCATTTGCAACCTAGGCATTTCCTTCATCCTACTACTACTTTATCCTTCCTAGCTCCTTAGAAGTAGTTTTTTCACCTTAAATCTTAGATTCCATTAGAGACTAATAGATGCTGAAGCCAGATCAAGGGCCTCCGACACCAAAGCCCTGTCTGATAGCTCAGTGACAGCCCTGCCACTCAGAGGGACATTTTCATGAGTTTATCCCAGGAGCTTCCCACTTTCCATTAAAAAAAACAAAGTGACGAAATTTAAAAAAATCTTTATACAGTAAGGGAAAAGAAAATTCTTATGTTTATGTTGTTTTTTGAAACTGAAAAAGGCTGAGTTTATTGAGTTTGCAGATTGAATTCTGGACAGCTGGTTTTATTTCTCTCCTCATTGGCCTTGTGACATCATGACATCCCCTGAGTTTGGTTAATGAAAGCAAGCACGCAAGCAAGCAAAAAGAGTGTGATTAAGAAACAGCATAACACGAAGTTAAAACATTGTGTGGTTGTATCTTTTGTACCATGTGTGATTGAAATATATGGTGAATGTTTATATTTGAAAATTTGATTACCGTAAAAAATATATTGCTAAATGGTGTGGTGGTTCATGCCTGTAATCCCACCACTTGGGAGGCTGAGGCAGGAGGATTGCCATGAGTTCAAGGCCAGTCTGAACTACATAGTGGGACCTTATCTCAAAAAACAAACAAACAAAAAAACCCAAAACCAAAAATCACTGCCAGTGATCCTAATAATCCTCCCCCTCACTTCGAACACACTTATCCCATCCTTCTTGCCACTTTCTGAAGCAGTTCTGGATATCCTCTTTTGTGTTTTTATGAGGTGTGATCAAAAACACAGTGCATCCTGCTGCTGAATACCATCCAACAGAAAGGCAGGCTTGTAAAAGCATCACGGTGTGTACTCACCCACCTTATTTGCAGGATCTGCTACCATGTGACTTCTAGCTGTTCCCCAAAGACAAGATGACCATGAAAGGTCAATGTTTCAAGTCAATTCAGGAAATAGAGGCAGCTACAATGGCACAACTAAACTCAGGAAAAAGAACTTTCAGAATGGCTTCAAAAAGTTGCAAGAATGGTGAGATAAGGTGTTCAAAGTGAGAGGGAGTATTTTGACATTGTGTCTTTTACTATAATTAAAAAAAAATTTAAACATTCACCATATTTTTTTATCATACTTCATATTTCCTGGTAAAAATGCCAATGGCAATAAGAAGCCAATGTGTGAACCACTCTAACTTCAATAATGTGTTTCCAGCGTGAATCCCTTTACTCATGAGGTTAAGGCACCAGATTAACAAGGGTGGAGGGTCTGACATGTGTCATGGAGTACGCAGGCTCCAGGTGCGTCTGGATGAAGCGTGGCCAGCGAAGAAGGAAGGGATCTGTTAGGTGGAGGGTCCTACAGGCTTCCGGGGGGTCAGAGAGACTAGACGGAAGCACTGGACGGGACGGTAAGGCACTCCGACAGGGAAGAGACACAAATGGAGGAGGAGCCGCAGGCCCAGTTGTTCCCTAGGTGGTTTGTCAGCCATGAGGCCTGAATCTGGGCCAGGCCTAGGACAAAGAGGATCCAGGGAGAGGGGCTGGTTTCCTCACATGGAAGCGTTACGCTAGTGCCTGAATCTTCTACCTGGACGGGCAACTGGCTTCACTCAAGATCTTCTCAACGAGACGAGCAGCCGGTGCCTTCTGTTCCGCACGGAGGAACCACATCAAAACGTCAGTTTCCTCATTTAACAATGCCTTCAATCGCATCAGAGGCCACTTCAGGAGGAAAACGCCATACATCACGGTCATTTGGAACCCATTTAAGTAAAACCTCTGACAACTCCCGCTATGCCCGGGTGGGTATTCCACACTTTTGACTTTTACCTACACATTAACAGTGACTTAGATCTTACCTCAGCATGTACGCACTAAAAGACACCAGAGAAAAACTCTCTATCAGACAGTTTTGAATCCCGTGACATGAGAATTGTCTGATAAGAAGCTTCTGGGTGCTGAGACTTCACTGTCAAAACACTGTCCCACAGGATAGAGATCAACATTTGTCTGTTCAGATTAACCGAGCAGGGCTTATTCACCCATCGCCGGATTCGACCTGGAGCAGCCAGCTGTACTAACTTGGTGTCAGCAGAGTGCAGGAGGAGGGCATACAAAGCACCTGGTGCCCATGGCCAACAAGCGTGGGACTAAGGAAAGTGGAGAGAATCGCCAGTGACTTCCTGCCAAGGAGAGAAGCATTTGGTTCTTTCAGTCCTGCCCAGATGCTGTTCTTTTCCATGTTATTTCAGGGTAGCAAAAAAGAAGTAGGAAAGAAAACTCAAGAAACAAAAAGGGGAAACACTGCACACACCTCTATTTACTGTTAGAGCTTAAGAAATAAAATGAAATTATGTCTACATTGAATAAAGAGCTGATGATTTATTTCGTAATCTAATTATTTCAGTAAAGCACGGCAGATCAATGGAGAAGACTAATCACACACGTGGAGGAGTGGCGGCGGCAGCTCTACCCTGCCGTGGGAGCGGGAGGTGTCTCCACTGCTCTGGATAACGCCCCGCTGACGATTAACTGACGGACAGCCTCTTCCCCAGTGGGCGGAGGACAGACCTGCAGGTTTGAAGCCAAACTCTCAGGTGGCACAAAGAGAAACAGTCTGTCATCAACATTCAGGGACACGTGGAGGCCATACGCCACCAGCGAGGGCTGCACTCGGCAAGTAGGACTGCATGGACACTTGGTCCTCACAGTGTCCACGGGAAGTCACAGCACAGCCCCGTTTCAGGAGTCTGAAGGGAACCACTGTGTTGGAAAACACAAGTCCCAAGACTAGAGCCATACTCTGAGGTGGCTTCGTCTGGAAGAATGAAGTAATTACCCTCTCGTCCCATCAGATGTCTACACGCCCAGCAGGATGAGCCTCAGCACTACAGATGCGAGGACCGTCACACGGGCCCTGCAAGGCGGGGAACCGGGACGGGGGCACAACAGCAAGCATCTCCGTGGTTTTCCCATGAAGATGCTGTCAGTGTTTGGAACGGGCGGCCCTGGAGAGAATAGCGCTCCCATTCCCGTAGCCTGCTCCGCGGACACTGTGGCCCTCCTGCGGCGGTACACGCTGAGGTCTATTTTAGGAACTGGCTTCTTTACCCCAGGTTAGATGCCAACATTTCAGCAGGGCTGGACGGTCTCACATGCACGTTTCTGGCACTGGGGAGGGGTTTCCTCAAGTGTACAGCAGGGAATGGGCCTTTGAGAGAGCAGCAGCTCCCCGGACCCGGCTGCCAGTCACAGGAGATTAATTGGCCATTTTCTCATATGTGTTACGTGCAAAGATATTTACCATGGAACACGAGGCAAAGCAGGTATTAACTCAGTCAGAAGGAGGGGGTAATCAACAGACTTGCTTTTGTTCCTACAGTTTCTAAGCAGTGGAACAATTACCTAACATCACACCAAGTAATTTGTTAGGGTGGAAAACAGTAAGGGCGTTCTTGTGCTCTAAGGCATTCTGGGCTGAAAATAGTAATTTTGAATTTTCATGGCAGACCCAACTTGGAAGCTGGCTCCACTCTGTCCTATCAGATTTTGGTGGTGTTGGCAGAGAATGTTGTTGTAGGCCCATGGCCGGCATGAACCAGCCTGTCAGAGTTGTACAAAAAGGAGAGAAAACAGAAGCAGCAGGGACCCGGTTCCAGTTCTGGGTAGCTGATGGTGCATTTATTTTCTTTCCTTTTGAAAATAAGCAGAAAGTGATGTGGGTGGGAACTGTTAGGAGTCCCTAAGGACTGCTAATACTTCGCAGGGCCCTCTGAGTGGATTCTGGCGAAAACAAAGGTGCTTAGATCAGGGATCCAGAATGCCACCCTTGACTCGTGGCAGGTCTGATCCTGGGTGCCTGTGAGTTGGGACAAAACATTCTGCACACAGTAACCATGCTGGGGGGGGGGGACGGCCTCGCACTTCAGGTCTCCAAGCACGGTGTGCTAGAACAGCTCTGCCGATGGTCGCAATCACAGATACATTAATTCCAGCGAAGGCAAAAGCAAGCGCCAGTGACAGAGCTGGGAGCAGAGGGGGAAGGCACTTTGCCATGGGAGCACATCTGTTTTATAATAAGCAGGTCTATAATTCTCTCGTGAAAGATCATGTTCTACTATCTTCTCTGGGGCTGGAAAATATAAATACTGTATTTCACGAAGGGGAGGAGAGGGGATGATCAAATCCGTTTGCCAAGTGTCTGAGACGCTTTCCACCCCTTTCTTTTCGTGTGCACATTCTCAGTGATTGCGGGGAGGGAGTGTGAGTCAACCTGCTTTTCCTAAGAGTAAAAGGCACCGACGCGGTGTCTCGTGAGCAGGGCCCTGGACTCTCACCAAGTTTCATGCCTCGGTCACAGCTACTGTAAAACCAGAAAATAAATGCATGCATGGTGCTCAACTATTAAACCGAAACACGTGGTTTGGGGCCAGAGGGTTGGGAGGTGACATGCTTAGGTCTGGCTGCAGGAAAATCATTGTGGAATGTCTCTAGATAGACAGAAGTGTCAGGAGCTGGCCTCGGGAGGGAGCAAGGTGTGGTGCGGAGTGCACCATGTCCGCGACGAGCCACCGCTTCGCCGGCTCCCAACGGCCACGGGACAACTAAACCCTGAACACATGCACGACACCTGCTCAGTGTGGAGGAGCCATGACCGTCTCCTGAAGTCACCGAGAACTGTTTTCTTACAAGCATATCCTCCTGTCTGTAGAGCCAAGGCAGGAGGAAGGGGAGTGATCAGGTTTCCAGTGCTGTCCTACCTGCCACCTCAGTCACGGTCCTTGCTATGCTGGTTCTTACAGGGGACACTGCAGTCAGAGGACATGACCCTGCCAAATAGCAAAGCAGTTGGTTCTATTTCTTATTCCTAGGATATTACTAATTTTAGCATTTTTTGCTTTACAGTGGAAATTCTATATATCTACTTATTCAAACACTATTAGATGTAATTCATTAATTCTATTTGTACTTTCTTGATAGCTTAAATTTGGGATTTTTTTCAAAATATGACTCTGATTTTTTAAACAAACAAACAAAAAGTAACATAAGAGTGGTTAAATTGATAAAGACCAAAATGAAAGTGCCGTGAAGAACACTGAGAAATAAAGCATTCAAAGTGACCAGGTAGGAACGGCCCCCACAGGCTCCGGAAGGAGAAGGTAGATTGTCCCTTCCCGGACCGTCTGTCCCACCAGTCTGTCCGCCGATGTCTTCAATGACACGTCTAAGACATTCCCTCCAGCCAACACCATGAGAAACATCACAGATGGCACCACGACCTTGGAAAACTGTCCTTAAGAGAGCCACGTCTGCCCCACGGCAGCTGCGGACTGCATGGTCAGGCAGGTGTTGGGATTGTAGAGGACATGCAGTTACTGGCCACAGAGGCCTCTTCTCTCCTCAGGAGAAAACTCTGAGATTAACTTCAAAGCCAGAAGCAGCCTCCTGCTCAGTTCAGGGCGGGTGCTTTATGTCAGAGACAGCCGTGCGCTTGGCTCCCCACCTCGCACCTCTGCTCCAGAGGTCCCGGTCTCTGCCAGGGACGCCGGGGCCTGGAAGGATCCAGGCGCGTTTCTGTGTTCTGGAGATTTCCTTAAGAAACAGAGGATGACGGTGCCTGCCTCAGTTCCCCCCAGCCTCTGTGAAGGCTAAAAATACATAATATAGAAATAACTGAAGCTGTGTTGGTCTGCAGGAAATGCTTCCTATGTCTTGTGTAAAAATGGCCCCTAAGAGCCAAAAACAAAACAAAACAAAACAAAAAACTCCGAACTGTAAAGCATTGTATGTAAACCACAGTTTGCAAGGAGCAAGCAGCTGAAATTCATGGCCAAGTACACGGGCAGGTTTTCAGCCAGAGGCTCTGTGGACTTGTTAGACAACGATTTGTACAGAACATACGTACAGGACGTATAAGTATGTATACCTATAAGTAAATAAATGTAGATAGCTATATCTAGCGGAAGAGGAGACAGACCCTTTCTCGGGTGTGCGTGGCTGCCTGGGAGCCACTTGGCCAGGGTCACTGCGGGGCGTGTGCCGGTGTGGCCCGACGGTCAGGTGTTCTGGTAGGACAGCTCAAACATGGTGCACGCCTCCTCCATGCTCTCATCCACGTTCAGCTGCCGCCAGAAGGACTTCTGCTTCTTCTGCAGCTCTCGCCGGACGCACCTCGGGCAGGGGACAGACTTTTCTTTGCATTCGGCATGGAAGACGGCTCCACAGCTCTCACACCTGCAAAAGCCAACCATGAAGGTGATGAGCACGTGTGAAAAACAACACACCTGCATGCGGTCAGGACCCGAGTGCAGCTGAGGCACTAGGTTATCCAGGCTTCCCTGCCCGTGGGAAGGGAGATGATGCCGGATAATGGAATGTTTCCTTTTGCAAAATACTCAAGGCTGAATTTCACTTGAAAAACCTTTTTTTTCATGATTGGAAGGAGGCTGGGGAGAGGCATATGGCTTCTGAGAGGAGGGAAGTCGGCAGCAACCTAGACCTCTGTGATTACAAGGACAGCAGGCAGCGCTGGAAGCTCTGTGTGCCAGTCTCCCCTCCATTGAGAAAGAGGGTGGAGAGTAACTGGGGAGAAGTGACAGGAAATGAGGAGGAACTGCCCCGCCAGCCGGAAACGAACCCTCGCCACACAGGGGCGAGCCGAGCGCCACGTCTCTGAGAACAGCTTTCTTCTTCAGTTAATGTGCGCTGAATGGCCCTGTTAACTCACAGCCTTTATTTGACAGTTTGAGAAGGTAAAATGACACATTTTCATTCTCTGAAAGATATCCTGGGGTCTATTACTCTGTGAGATTTTTAAAAATTAGGAAAAACTGTCCAGTTTTATGAGCTTACCTCTGTAAGCTAAGTATGAACAAGAAAGCATGAGAGAGTGGGGAAGAGAAGTTTTTTTTTTTCCCCAGTAAGACGGCAGATATTGTAATTTATGGAGAGGAGGCATTCCAAGTGGATGACTAGCTTGTTGTTCAGCCTAGTGGAAGCCTGCTCAGGAGTCTGAATAGCTTGTTTTTACTGCAATTTTTAATGATGACTAACAGACAAGCTCAAATGTAGCTGCTCCAGCGAGTGGCTTGCTGATGCGGACTGAATTCTCATCCTGAATGCCAAGCGACTTTGATGCTGTTCTTCAAGCCCACAAGACTGACTCCAGCTAGCAGCATCCAGGGAGCGTCCACGCTGGACTGGGTTGAAGGAGGGATGCCAAGGGAGCAATCCTCAGGGGCTAGCCTCAGGCTTCTGTGGCTTTCTCCCCAGTACCTCTAGTTTTAGTTAGGCCTGGGCTCAGAATGTCCTGGGGGTTCTATTTCCTAGCCTGCCACCGACTCATCCCTGGCACCATGCAGAGTCCTGAGGGTCTGGCCAAAGGGGAATCATCCTACACACCTCATGCCCTGGAGAGGAGGCAGTGATTTGGCGGGAGAGACACTAGGTGAGGGTCCCACTGAGAGCAGCAGACAGGTTCCACTGACCCCAGCAGTCCCCACACCCAGGGCCCAGGGAGAGGCAGCAGTGGTTAGGAGAGCAGGCAAGGAGCTTCCAGGCTGGCTGCTGCTACGGACTGAACGGTGTGCCCCTGAAGTTCACATGGGCAGCTGAAGCTCAGTGTGACTGTAATTGGAGGTAGGGCATTTGTTTGGTACTAGTGTGTAAATGACATCATCAGGGTGGGGCCCCGATCTGATTGGCATAGTGTCCTGAGAAGACAACCCAGAGCTTGCTCTCAGTTGGTTGTTTTTTTTTTTTTTTTTTTGGTACCGGGAATCGAACTCAGGACCTCGTGCTTGCCAGGCAGGTGTTTGTGCCACTGAGCTATATCCCCGGCCCGCTCTCAGTTTTTCTGTCCCATGGTTTGGAGGAAAGGCCACCAACAAGACAGACCTCACGGGAAATCAATCCTGCTGGCACCTTGGTCTGAAATTCCCAGCCTCCAGAGCTGTAAGAAGTCCGCAGTCTGTGGTATTTGGCAGGCACTCTGAGCAGACAAAACAATGCCCTCAAGCGAGTTACTTCACCTTCTGAACAGCAGTGTCTTCACCTGCTCAGTGGAGACAACACCAGCACCCACCTCAGGGGTGCTTGCTGCCGCAGATGAGATCATGGGTGAAGCATCTGGCATAATTTCTGGCACAGGCAAGTGGGCACTGCCCCCTCAGTGTGCCTTGAGGCTCCCTGCTGCCTTTCTGGGAGGCTTCACAGTAGCCTGCCTTCACCTACATCACAGCGGTGACCTGGGGACATATCCCCCCTCATTTTGCAGATTAGAAAACAGATTCTAGAAGGGCTAGTGATTGTCTCCCAGGGGCAAAAAGAGGTGGAGAGAGTTGTTAGTGGAACTGGGCTCCTGACAGGCCAGCCCAGGCTCTCCCTGAGCGCCATGTTGCCAGCCATCTGCGTGAGCGCGTGCGCTGCTGTGCCGGGAAACAGCATTTTGTGTCAGAGCACCTGTGTTAAATCACAGATCCCTCTGTGGCTGAGTGATCCTGGGTAATATACTACCCTCTTGGTGCTTTGGTTTCCTCGTTTGTAACATGCTGCTCATGATGACCTCCTTCCTACTCACTGGGTTGTTGCGAGGCTAAGATGAGCAAATACTGGTGAAAGGACCACGCAAATGGCATGACACCACCCTCCAAGGGGACTCTGGCCCCCTGCTCCTCGACACTGGTGCAGTACTGGGCCTCTTTGCTGCCTCCTCCCTCCCACCAGTGGAGATGAAGGTCAGACGCAGGTTTCCTAGTGCCTCTAGCCTAAGCCAGCCTACCCTCCACCCCAGTGGCAGTGGCTTTGTCCCCCCGGGTGACACCTCTGTAACCTTCTATCAGTAAAGTAATACTAATGGTAGCTTTATCGAATAAATTTCCTTCTCTCTGCCCCTTTTGCCCTGCTGTTAGTCTGAGATTTATACACCCAGGGATGTTGCCCTAGGGCACTGATTGATAAGGAAAAACACACTGTGTCTGTCCCTCCAGTGCCACTCCCTTGTCTCTGCTGATACCAGGCCCCAGTGAGTGAAGAAGTTTGAGTCTTATCAGATATTTCTAGTGTTACAAACACCCAGAGGGTGATGGAGGGACCAGTGCACCTGCTCTTTCTAGCCAAAGGTCAATAACTGAAGAAAAGTATGAGATAAAGCAAAAATTAATGATTTCAAAATAGAGCCAAGTCTTATTTTCTCACAATTTATAACCCAGAAGACATCTTTCCAACTGTCATATGGATAGATTGAGCAATGACCTTCCCAAATTCAGAGAATCTATAGTTAATCCCTCCCCACTCCTAGATTTTCTTTTTAAAGGAAAAGAATAAGAGCAAGAAAAGGAAGGAGAAACTTCTCTTTACATTAAATTTATGGAACTCTGTAATAAAAATGTAATGCACAGGAAAAACAAAGTATTTATATTTAAAAATGTAATAGATGTAGGTGCACTCCTGTTTGAGAATAGGACTTTACTGAAAGGGATTTTCACTTGAAAAAGATTTACTGGCTCCTGAGTGTTTACTCAATTTTGTGACTGTATTCAAAATGTGGGAGGCGGAAAAAGATGGCGGATCTGTAAGAAGCAGGCAGTAAACCTCTCCAAAAGTCGCCATCCGGACACTGAAATATAGTGACTGGAGGAGGACAAGAAAGAGGGAAGTGGCTCCCATGGACCCAAGAAAGATCTGAAGTGCAGTTTGGGGCCCACGGAGAAAGTGAAGAGAGAAACTCCAACAAAGAAGAAGGCTGTGGCCTCCAGCGCCATTTCCCTGTGTCCGGAATCCTGACGCGACTGAAGCGGTTCAAATCTGCGGACACGCGGTGACTGCCGGCGCCCCCAGGGGCCTCCACGGAGGAACGCGAGAAGCAGCGGCCCTGAAGGACGCACTGACTGGCGGTGAGTGCTGACGCCCGGCCGTCCCACGCGAGAGAGTGACTAGCCGGGCGCCATTGTGGGGGGTGCAGCAGCTGAGCTGAGAACTCAGGGCGGCTGCCACTCCATCCACGGCTCCAGCGGGGACCTCTGCAAAGGAACGCGAGACGCCGCGGTGCAGAGAAGCACCAGCGAGAGGGATGCACTGACCGGCGCTTTTCTTCCTGGTATTCCAAGAATCTCCTAAGAGTTTGAAATACTAGCAATAAAGCAACCTATCATAGGCAATTTACAAACAGCAACCCGGGAATTAAACTAAAGAAAGAAAAGAAAATGAGACGACACTTAAACAAGATGCAACCCCACACATCCAGTTCACCAAAGGCAAACCCAGGGGGCAGTGAGGTGGGACAAACCGAAAGCCACCCACCTGACATCTCTGAAGTGGCAACAACAAAGCAGTTGAATGAGGCTCTGGAAAAATTTAAATCAGAAATAATTTCTCAGATAACTGCAGAGATAATGTCCACAATGAAGACCATGCTTAAGGACGCTAGAGCAGACACAGACAAAAAAATAGATGAGCTTAAGAAAATGATGGAAGCCATGAATGCTCAACATAGGAAAGAAATGGACTCCATAAAGCAGATTCAAGCAGATATCCAGGAGAACAAAAATTCCATTGAAAGTATTTGTAGCAGATTAAGCCAATGTGAGGATAGGATCTCAGATATAGAAGACAGGCTTGCAATTAGTGATCATGAAAAGAAAGAATTCTTAAAAACAGCAAGGGACAATGAAAAATCAATCCAGCAGCTGCTAGATGATGCAAAGAAGAATAACTTAAGATTGATTGGAGTTAATGAAAAAGCAGGAGATAGCATAAATGACATCAGAACACTGTTCACAGACATTATCACAGAATATTTCCCTGGTAGAGAAAAAGAATTTGACGTTCAGATAAGTGAGGCTTATAGAACTCCAATTAGCCACGATCAAAAAAAATCTTCAGCCAGGCATATCATAGTCAAAATTCCAGAAATTCAACATAAGAGTAGAATCTTAAAAGCTGTTAGAGAAAAGAAACAAATCACCTATAAAGGAAAGCCCATCAGAATCACAGCGGACTTTTCAGCACAAACCCTCAAGTCAAGAAGAGCTTGGAATGATGTATTTCAAGTTCTAAAGGAAAATAATCTTCAACCCAGATTGATGTACCCTGCAAAACTATCTTTCAAAACTGATGGAGAAGTAAAATACTTCCATGACAAAGAACATCTGAGAAAATTTATAACCACCAAACCAGCACTCCAAAATGTCCTGAAGGACATTCTAGAAGGGATAACAAGGACTACAACTCCAGAAACCCCAACAGAAGGGATCCACCAGGCAGAGCAAATGATTAAAGAGAGGGAGGGAAAACAAAAATTAAAAGAGGGGGCACCAACAACAAGAAAATAACATGACAAGGATAAGTCAATACATATCAGTTTTAACCATTAATGTTAATGGTCTCAATTCACCAATCAAAAGGCACAGACTGGCGAATTGGATCAAGAAGCAAGATCCAACAATATGCTGTATACAAGAAACACATTTAATTCAAAAAGAAATTCATAGACTGAAAGTCAAAGGATGGAAAACAATACTCCATGCGACAGGAACCCAGAAAAAAGCAGGGGTAGCTATTCTTTTCACAGACGAAGTGAATTTCAAGCCAAGAATGATTCAGAGAGATAAAGAAGGTCACTACATCCTTGTAAAGGGAACAATCCAAGAGGAAGAGATAACAATCATAAATATATATGCAACAAATACCAGTGCACCCAACTATGTAAAACAAATATTAATGGACATGAAAAATCAAAATGTGACTTACCACATAACTTTTTAGGAACACATTTTTCATATAAAGGCAAACCTAGCAATGTCGTCATCTCTGTTAAGAACTGTGACAGGTAATGAAAGAGAAATGTCCCTTTGCTTCTCCTCCATGATACAGCAAATGAAAGCCAGTGTCTTCATACCACAGTCACTGGTTCCAGCACTAAGCAGCTTCACCCCAGACGAGGACATGCTGTCCTCTTGCTGCAGTGTCACAGAGGATGTTTGCCACTGACCAAAGTATTCCGATGGAGTTTTCACTTTTTTCTTGAGCATACCCATTGTTTCGCATGATCTAGGGATCTACCCTCAGTATTACTGACATTCAGGGTCAGATCCATTTTTAGAGTGGGGGTGTCCTATGCACAGCAGGGTGTTTAGCATATCCCTGGGGCTCTACCCTCTAGATGCCAGGAGCATCCTCCCCAGGCCCTTGAGAGTTGTGACAAGCCATATCTCTAGATACTGCCTAATGCCCCTGGGGGACAAAAACCATCCTGTTGGGAACCACTGACCTAATCTATCTGGAAAAGGCATCACAGAGGGGAACATCTAAGAGGTAGGTACTTAAACAGCACACCCCCACCACTGGATTTGTAAATGTCACCTGCTGACTTACACTTATCAACAGTTAGGTACAACACAGTACATATTCATTTAACTTGCACAAATATGTACTTTTAACACATTGTTTGATTAAAGTAATTGAAACTCAGTAGCATTAACTATCCAGTGGTTTCTAAAACTAATTTAGAACATGATTTAAGAAACTGCCACCCCAGGCACAATTCTATGTGCTGCTCAGCAACTCCTGAACTATCAACGCACTCTGAGTTCACCTTTCTTCCCAAAAGCTATCACAGTGTTTGGCCCTCAGTCACGTTTATTTGCTCTTTGGCCAACACTCTCTGGGCTGATCTCTGTGGCAGCTTCCGGGCTTCATGTCCTACCCAGGCTTCATGGCAAATCAAAGGCAAACACTTTTGGATATGCTTCAAAATAGATTGCTTCTGTGCAACTGTGAGGTCCTTAAGTTTCATCACCTTCTGCAATGAAACACTGCAGTAAGACATTCACAAGCTGCTCCCCACATAGGGGACAGCTCTACTGTGAGGCTGGCCCTAGTGTCAGGGGGACTCTGGGTAATTTACTTCCGCCATAAACCTCATTCTCTACAGAACCAAATGAGGCTGAGTTAGGTAATACCTAGGGCCCTTTTAACTTGCTGATTTTGGGTAGGGAAGAAAAGCTATTCTGGGTTGTAACCTCCTCTCCAAATTTTCTTTCTCCAAGGTCTATGGATGAATAAGTGTGCATGTTGCTTGCTGTTTCCTTCTTAGAAAGTCTCAATTGTCAAGGTGGGACTGAATGAGATGAACTTAAGGGGTGATACATTACTTTAAATTTTATTTATTTGTATTAATCAAGCTATAAAATAACTATGAGTTAGGATGTACAGCATTATCAGGATTTGGCCAAAAGGAACAGACTGCCCCTACCTCATAAAATTTCAACTAGACATTAAGGATTCCTTTTAAAGTCTTCTCCCATCCCAGCGATCATCAGTACTTACTGTCCTCAAGAAAAAAACACGAATTGTTAAATGTGGCTTTTGGGGGAGGGGCAGCTAGAGGCAGCAGGTATACTGAAGTGTTCTGTGTTTGAATCACTGGGACAGCCCTACTAAAGTGAACTGGGTGTGTGTTAGTCAGCACTGGACACACCATAGTAGGTGGGACTAGGAAGGACACAAATTCTGCTCTCCCGGAAGCTCTGGGGCAACACTGGTAATAAACAGTGTGAAGCCTGGGAAACTGCTCTCCTTTCTTGGGCTTAAGAGAGGGGAGTGTCTCCACTATTTCAGGGCAACAAAAATCTCACTTTGCATCTCAGTAAGTGCACCATGGAATGGAATGGAATGAAACTATACATACATTTCATGAACAGTCTTTGACCTAAAAAATTAGCTTACTGCCTCACAGGAAGTGAGGGAGAACTTCACAATCTAGAAATCTAATAGTCTACTGCAAAGAGACTGAACAGACATGATATTATTATTGCTATGGAATCCAAGAAAGCTACCCTGCTACAAACTAGGAGAACCAAATACGTTCAGGGGGAAAAGGTTTGCTTCTCTGCTGCAGACAGTTTCCTGTTCTGGAATGCTGATGATGTGAGACCAATTAGACACAGGCTTAATGGTTTGTCTGCACCCTTCCAGATTCTAGCTGCACATAGGGAGGTCACAGGAAATTGCTAAAGGCCTCTGCCCTGAGTTGAGGTCACTGAAATGCTTCTGCTCTGTACATGTTGGGTTCTCCCACTGTGTTTTTATTTTTGGCTCAGGCAACGGCCTGATATTTCACTTGGGCTGAAATTCAGGTTTTAGTTTGGTTGGATCCCTGACAAGCTAAAGGACAGCTCTGCTGAGCAGGGCAGAGCTTTGGCTGATTTCCACTCTGCAGAGCCCACAACCAATAGGGCAGGGAGCAGAAATAAATGCATGTTATCAGGCATGTGAGTGTGGTTTTGTGCATGGCTACTATGTAAGGCTCTCCATACGGCCACTAGCTATTATTGGCTTTTCCGAGAAACCAAGATGATTACTTAAATCTCTTAGCTAAGGGAGGTAGTTATTGGGGCCTGGTTATTTTAATATTTTGGGTTGGTATTTTCTGTTATTGTGTAAGTAAATGAACATAAGCAAACAATTTGTAATTTCCTTAAATAGGAAATTGGCCCATATCACATATGGTATTAAGCTGGCATGAATGCCTATGTGCTATGTATGTACTTCTGCTATATATCTATACATAGGTATGCTGTTCAAAAAATACATAACATGTTATTAAATGCTCTAAGGTGAAATGAATTAAATATGATTCAAACAAATGATAAGATCTAATAGATCCATTCTTTTGGGGGGAGTAGGAAGATTATAATAATGAAAGGTTAACACAATTTCAATAAGAAATTGATTATAATTGCATATTGATGACTACAGAGAGTCCAAGTGGTGTCACAGCAGCTGCCTTGAGTACTACCTCCAGCTAAGGTTTGTTTCAGGTTGACCAGAAATCCAGATTCTCCAAATGCCCTTCTCTTTTGCTCAGCAGTGCAAAAAGAGAAAAGGAAAAGTAGGGTGGAGAGGAAGATGAAAGTCTTGGATTACAGAACATGGAGTCTTGCAGAGGGAAAAATGTACATACATATGGGCATATCACATGTGGGACTGTTCAGTGTGATCCCCAACTCCCCTCTTTGAGGGTATGGAGGTGGGAGAATTAAAAATGTATTCATATGGTTTGGTTGGAATTGTATGAGACTGGAAAAGATGCAGCTCCTTTGGCTATGTGTCTGGGAAATATAGGTGCCTAAGTACTAGTTTGTAAAACTATTCCAATAATTTTGAATAGCAAATGCATATACAGTGTGATCAAAATTAGAAATTTAAATTAGGCAACATCTACCTGACCTTCTGTTCCGTTCATTTGTTTGTTTATTGATTGATTGATTGATTGATTGTCTTTTTGAGACAGGATCTTGCTCTGCAGTTCAGGCTGGCCTTGAACTCACTTTGTAGCCCAGGCTGGCCTCGAACATGTGGGGATCCTCCTGCCTCAGCCTACTGAAGGTTGGGATTACAGGCATGTGCCACCACGCCCAGCCTGTTCCTGTTTTTAGATAAATTATCTTTTTTAACCCTTAAAACAGCTAAGCTAGGTGCTATATAATTCATTTTCCCATTTTTATTAAATTTGGCCCTAAGTAGGATACAATACAAAATGTACTGGTGGCTTATGTGGTCCTAGAACTAGTGAATGGCAGAACAACTTTTCACTTGATTCTAGTCTTCCGATTTGAAATTTAGCCCTCCTTCTCCTGTCACTAGCCACATGGTCCTTTAAGTTACTCAACACATACCTAAATACCTGCTAAGCCCCCACTCTGGGAAGGACAATTGGCATGTCCTGCAATGATCTTTTTATCTGCTCTTTAAGTCCTAGTTAATTAAGGAAGAGTTTTTTTACCTGATTGCAGCTCACAAAGCATTTGGCTTTCACAGGTCTTGGACTTTGAGTTTGTAAACCAAGCTCAGCTAATGCCTTTGACAAAAGCTTTACTTAAAATCGGGCTTGAAAATAGAATGCAAACAAGGTTTGATTAATTCATTTGTTAATTTTGCTACCCTACAGGGGACACTACCTCATCATCATCTTTTGTGCAAATGCAATACAGTAAATGCTTTCTGCTAAACTGTGGATGTTAACAGAGCTCAGTCATACGTTAGTATGTGTATAAAATCATAATAGATTTTATCTTAATGAAATAGTGTTCTGATACAGCTAAATTTTTACTTCAAGCTTCATTTGATAGTTACTATAACTGTCAAGAAACAACAAATGACCACATTTTCTAGGATCACTTCAGGAATATTTGTTCACTATTAGAAAAAGTAAAGGAACTATTTTCTACTGTTGCTGGAAAAGCTAAAATACATTATAATTGTAGCCATCAAGAACTGTATATAAAAGCAATGGTTTTCTGTAAGAATTCCCAAAGTAGTTCAAAATGCCTAAAAAAGAGCCCAAGAGATGTTAGAAACATCTTGCTGTAGCTAAGACACTGGCAATTAAACACAAGAACATTTTTAGGCTAATACAGATTAAAACAAATAATGTTAGTTTATATATCTACTGTTTATTTACCACTCTATCTTTTTATGTAGTAACTGAAAAATATAATGTCAAATTTTTGAGGTAAGCCTTTTTGAAAATAAACAGTAATTTATAAAACTTGTAATAGCTTACCTAAGTCTCTGCATAAGACTCACTGTTATTTAACATATTACAGTTGAGTTCCTCAAAGTATTAAAACACCTAGTAGAGCCAAATTAAAGAAATTTTCAAGTATGAATACATTAGAAAATGTAAAGATAGTCCAGAAAATAAGCCTATCTACTTCTATAAACAGCATGACCGGCTGATTAGGTCTACATTATTGGTTAGTGATGTAAATTGAAAAGAGAAACAGTCAAATAAAAGGCCCAAAATATTTTGTTATTACTTTAGATTATTTCCTTATTTGTTTCCTATCACCAAGACAATTCTCTTAACAAGGTGGCATCACATAAAATTTTCTAATACTCAGTTCATTCTGTGCTAGCGGTGCTCAGCAAAAGAATCTGTCAAGCGGCACAGCACAGTGGCTCACTGGGAGAAGCATTTAGCTTAGGCTATAGCAATGAAGTATACTAACCAATACTTAAGTTGTTTTTTCACTGTGGGGGAGGGGCTGAGCAAGATCCACAGACCCCTCAGTGAGGAAAAACTAAGGTGAGCTGGGCATGGTGGCGCACAGCTATAATCCTAGCACTCAGGAGACTGAAGTAGGAGGATAGTAAATTCAAAGGCAGCCTGGGCTACACACAGCCTGGGCTACAGAGTGAGTTCAAAGCCAGCCTGGACTGCAGGGAGACCCTGTGTCAACACACACGTGCGCACACACACACACTGAGTTTAGAAACTTCTGGGTGGGTTAGCCAGGGAAGAAGCATAAATATTGATTGCTCTTAGGTACTTTGCAAGTGTGCCATGATTAGGTTTCTCTGTTTTAAACAATTTACCTTAAATATTCTAAGGGAAGCAGAGGAAGCCACCTTTCCTGCTGGAAGCTTTGACATTCATATTACCTCTGTCCCTGAGCCCCTGGCTGGTCTGATTTTTTTTTTTATGTGGGTACCAGGAGTTGACCTCAGGACCTCGCGCTTGCCAGCAAGCGCTTGTGCCGCTGAGCAATATCACCGGCCCTTTTTTTTCCTTTATGTGGGTTCTGGGAGTCGAACTCAGGACCTCACGCTTGCCGGGCAGGCGCTTATGCCGCTGAGCCATCTCACCGGCCCTGGTCTGCCTTCAGATGGAGCTCCCCTCCCCCACTCCTGGGTCTTCCCGGCTGCCAAGGAAAATTTGCTTGTCTTTCATTCTAGATTTAGAAGGTTTTCTTTTCAATCACTGATGTAAGCTACTTTACTCTCTTCTTACAGAATGGCTTTATGATACTTCATCCTCCCAACTCTCAAGGCTGAACTAGGTCTTTCAGTTTAAGCTAAATCTGTTTGCTAGAGGCTTCCAATGTTTCCAAAACAGGCTTCAAGCCAGCTTCTGGTTCATTATTCGCAAATTCACCTATAATGTTGTTAGTTTTATAAAACGACTGCTCTGACATTTCTGCTTTTCACATGAATTACTCTTTTTGCTGCTATCTCTTCCTATTTCTTCATCAAAAGGCTGTAAAATTCTTTCCATTGATTTTGGTGGTGAGGACAACAGAAGTGAGACCAGTCAAGCGTGAGGGCTTTTTATCCTCCAAGATGTTTGTGGGCACCCAGATCCCAGGGCTGGTGCTCTGGCAACAGGGAAGGCAGAAGGACACTGAACTGAGGTTCAGTATCCAGAATCTCCCAGCAGCTACAGGGGTGGTGCTGGACGAGGCCTCTGAGCCCCGTGCAGAGGTGGACACGACGGGCAAGCGATGTCTAAGCTCCCCCTGGCTCTGCAAAGGTTCTACACGCTGGTAAGATTCAGTTCAAACACTGCGTTCTGTAGAGTGTGTGGACATCGATGAGCCGCGCCTTCCTCTCTAAGTGCTTTGCAAGCATGAGACACGTACTAGTGGTAGTTGTGTATCTTATGTGCACGATTCCTCATGCAGTATCATTGAGTGGGTTAATATTCAGAACACTGAAGGTTCTTACTAAAGGCATGATAACACATAGTAGATGTTGACATTAGAACAGCAAAAGAATTTTTTTTTTTTTTTTTTTTTTTGTGGGTACCGGGGGGTCGACCTCAGGACCTCGCGCGCCAACAGGCACCCGTGCCACTGAGCGATATCACCGGCCCCTTTTTCGTATCTGGGTTCCGGGAGTCGAACTCAGGACCTCGCGCTTGCCAGCAGGCACTTGTGCCACTGAGCGATATCACCGGCCCTTTTTTCGTATCTGGGTTCCGGGAGTCGAACTCAGGACCTCGTGCTTGCCAGGCAGACACTTATGCCGCAGAGCCATCTCACCGGCCCGGGAAGAAGAATTTTTAAAAAACAATCTTAATGACGTATCTGTACTCTCACAATTACTTGCGTGGAAAAAAAATCCTTGAAATATCATAAACATATACTACAAAACTAAGCTACTATTATACCTTCTGTAAGTCTAAAGCATGAAACAGCTCATTTCAGAACATGCTGCTCAGTCTGAAAAGTCAACATTTTTTGTATGGAAAGGTAAATACTCCTTCTCTTCCCTATTGTGTATTCAGGTTACTTATTTACAGTCTCATGGGGAAGAAGAAAGTACTGTCTACACTAAAACATGAACTAAAAGATGTTTAGAACATTATCTGAGTAACTTAGCAAAGCTCAGATTTTTGACATCGTATCTCTCCTGACATTAAATTCTCCATTAGCCCACTAAAATACATCTGCGCCTAACATACGATAGAATGTTAGCGATCACTCATAAAGTCACATCTGTTGGTGATGTCTACTTAAGTAACAATTTCCCATGTAAAATAAAGTGTTAATAACTACAGATTTCCAAAGCTAAAGCAAACGCTTCATTTATTCATGAATTATTTATTGAGCAGTTACAATGTGCTGCTCCAGATGAAGCAGGGAGTAAAACAGAAAAGTCTATTTTTTAAAATAGAACTTATATTCTTTCAAAATAGATATGTGAATTTATATCTTAATTCCTCTGGGTAAACAGTGTCAAAATCAGTCATCTTCACTGAAAACTTCATGACAAACTATTAGACAAATAAAAAATGTTGAGCAATGTAGCCGGAGCAAAGCTCAACTTTTCTGTCAATAGAGCTTAGAACAGTGCCACATGCCTGGTAGGTAGGTCCAGGGGTGGTAACTCATCAAAGGTCATGTAGCAGGTTCTTGGCAGAGTTAAGAACGACACCTAGACTTCTCTATCCCCTTTCCCGTGATCTTTCCTTGAACTAGCTTGTCTGTATTAAATGGATCTAAACAATTTTTGAGCTAATTAAAAAATTTCCTCTAGAAGTATCCATCATTTAAAGTTTAGAAGTTAAATATGATTATTTTCACTGGTCAGATATGTGATAAAAATGCAAGATATAAAATTATATATCCAGTATGATCCCAGTTTCACATACGCATGCATACGTGTAGGAAACGAATAATTATGGAGAATTTCTTTCTTTATATTTTAGTGTACGTACCAGTTAAGGTTCCCTAGAGGACAGATTTAATAATACAGGTACACTTACAGTGGCCACCTGCAGAATCAGGAGTAGAAGAATGTAAAATGGCTACCTGTGCACTGGACAGATGGAGGAGCCATCTGAAGGTCGAAGACCTGGAACTAACGCAGAGTCTGGTTGTGAGTCTGTGTGGGAAAGCTGATGGGTCTGCATTACAAGGCTGAAGAGTGTGCACTGGAAGCCTGAAGAGACTGGAGCACCTCCTCCAAAGAGAAGGGAAGACTTCCTTCCCATTTTATTCTGTCCAGGGCACAAGCCTCTTGGTTGGTGACACCACATCTGGGTTGCGTCTTCCCTCTTCAGTTCATGGCAATCATCCACAGACACATGCACAACCGTGCTCCAGTAACTTGTAAGGCATTTCTTAATCCATTCAAGTTGATATATAACACTTAACAATTACAACAGTGAGTTTAGGGCTGGTGAGATAGCTCAGCGGCATAAGCGCCTGCCTGGCAAGCGCGAGGTCCTGAGTTCAACTCCTGATACCCACATACGAAAAAAGGGCTGGTGATATCGCTCAGTGGCACGGGCGCTGCTGGCGTGCGAGGTCCTGAGTTCGACCCCCGGTACCCACAAAAAAAAAAAAAAAAAAGTGAGTTCATGATTAGGCCTAACAGGATACAAATATCCTGTATACAAATGGAAATGCATGAAGTCACTCCCCAGAATAGAAGGCAAAGTTTTTCTTTGTTACGATGCTTACTCTTCTCCTAATTTTCACATTATAATATAGATTTAACAATACTTAAGAGCCGATATTAAGTCTATCAACATTATGTTACAAAGAAAGAGAACAAAGATACCTGCTTAATATATGTGAATATGTTAATATGCCCAACCATATTAACAAAATAGGAAAGAAATACAATAATTACAGTCCTCATTTCTGTAACTGGTCATGTGATCGTAGCTGGTTTTTATAGCTATCTTCTTCTACCCATTCTGTATTCCCTTGGCCTTTAGCAAGTACCTCACTCAGCAGGCCTTGGTTCTTTCCCTGCTGGGGTAACCCATACTTTTATTCCTGAAGGTTCTTGGCCATTTGCCATTCTGCCTGGATTGGGTTTTTGTAGTTTCCCTTTGACCTTAACAACAGGGCATGGTAACACTATGAGGCATCTTAAGGGATCTCCTGTACTCTAAGTATATTCTTGCTATCCTCCATTGTGGAGTAATAGTCAAATTTCCCCTTGATACCCTGGATCAATCCTCCCTGCCAACACTGTAACTCCCTTTTTGGCTTGTTTACTCAGAGGCATGAGGAATCCAAAATGACCAGGGGAAATCTTTGCTTCCTGCTCAGTGGAATCATTGCTGTGCTTCCTGGCACATGCCTTCTCTCCTCTGGAACTAAGACTTCTAGGTCAGCAGAGCATAAGGTCACAGGAACAGAAAGCAAAAATTCCACTAGTGGGTCACCAGGGGTTATGATGAGTGGTACCACTCCCACATCCACCCCTTGATTCCTGGATCCATGAATCCTGGCTATAGCAGACACAGTACCTTAGAGTGGATGCTGATTCAAAGCATATACAGCCTTTTGAAGAACCTTGGCCCAGCCCTGCAAGTTATTGCTACCTAGCTGGTGCTGTAACACATCTTCAAAAGGCCAGTCCACCTTTTTATTAATCCAGCTGCTTCTGGGTGATGGGGAACACGGTAGACCAGTGAATTTCAAGAGCATGAGCCCATTGCCTCACTTCTCTGTCTGCCTCAGTGTTGGTCTCTGCTGCTGGCAGACTGGGCATTCAGCAGGTAATGCAGCCCATGCATGGCTTCTATCCCTGCCATCATGGCCACTTGGTTCATGAACTCACTGGGCAATGATAGGGGTGGCTGAGGAGAAACACCGACTACTACCCAGGGAATAGGTCATCCTATCCACTTGATTACTAAAGTCCTCTTTACTGAGACCACCTTTTGGTGACCGTTTATATGGAGCACCATATCTTTACATCTTTCACCTATGTCTAGCCACATACCTCTTCCCTAAATATATTAATTACCAATTTTGCAGCCTGTTCCTTCTAAGTCACTGACCATCTGGCCAGACCACTGGCTAAAGTCCATGAATCAGTATATGGTCACATATCTGACCACTTTTTCTTCCAGGTAAAATGTACGCCAGGTGCACTGCCTGAGGATCTGCCCACTGGGAAGATTTCCCTTCACCGCTGTCTTTCAGGGATGTCCTGGAAAGGGGCTGTAGTGCTGCAGCTGTCCACCTTGGGTGGTGCCTGCGTAATGTGCAGAGCCATGGTAAGCCAGGCCCTAGTCTTCTCTTCCTCTGCCAACTGATCACATGGGTACACCCAGGAGGCCACAGGTGCACGCTGGAAGACAGAGGGCCATGCAGCAGGAGGAGGGACTGTGGGCACTTGGGCAACATTTTCATGTAACTTCCTTGTGCCGTCTAGACCTGCTCAGGCTGGATCACGTACACAGCACTTCCATCTAATGATGGATTGTTGCCGTGCATGTCCAGCTGTATGACTCGGTGGGTCAGCAAGCACGCAGTTCATGACAGGCAGCTCAGGTCCCGTGGTAACCTGATTACCCATAGTCAAGCATTCAGTTTCCATGAAGGCCCAATACCAGGCCAGGAGCTGCTTTTCAGAAGGAGAGTAGGTGTCTGCAGATGATGGCAGAGCCTTGCCCCAAACCCCTAAAGGCCTCTGCTGAGATGCACCTGTGGGGGCCTGGCAGAGGCTCCGAAGAGCATCCCTGCCTGCCACTGACATCTCAAGTACCATTGGATCTGCTGGATCACATGGCCCCATGGCAGGGAAGCCTGCACAGCAGCCGGGACCTATTGCAGAGCCTTCTCTTTAGGGCCCCACTCAAAAAAGCAGGTTTATGAGTCATTCAGTAAATGGGCAGGAGTAAGACAGTGTCCTTTTCAAATTTTCTATAGTGAACATCAATTTTATAGTTAGAAAGCTAAAGTATGAGTTAAACAATGATGAACATTTCCCTCTTCAAACAACAAAAAATTAGGTTTTTCAAATGCTTAAAAAAAAGACAGTTAACACAATAGTAACCACACACCTAACTTAGAAGCTTGGTAAGAAACGTGTCTAGGTCGAGCAGACAGACATCTATTTATTCAAGTGACCAAACAGCCTCAAGCACAAAGCAGCCTCACCTGCTAGCACTGTGTTTATCAACGCACTGTATTTACCAAGTGGCTTAATCCACACAGGGTGGTCAGTGCCTGGGTTCCACAAAAGTCTCTGCTGTGTGAGCAGACATTTTGACGTGTGGACATAGGAACCACGAAGCCAAGGTGAAATGCCATTCACCAAGTTACTCTCTGACAAAAATTTAACCCCCTCCCCCCACACACAAAGAAGAACTACTGTTGTGCTGAAGAGTTTTTCTTGAGGAAAACCTTGACTGACACAAGAAAGATATTTGGGAGTGGGCAGTCACATGACTTATGAAGAGTGGAATCCCATCTTGGTATGTCATCATCTTATTTTTGCCACTCACAAAATATGTGAGTTTCTGAGTTCTGCCCTTCCCAAAATGTCTAGATGCTTTCCACGATCCCATCTCAGTGAGGGATTATTCTAAATCATAGGCAGGGGCTGCGAATGTAGCTCACTGGTAGAGTGCTTACCTAGGGCGGGCAAGGCCCTCAGTTCAATCCTCAGTAACACACAAACACACACACACACTCACTCTCTCAAATAAATCACAAGCAGGAGTCACTATCGAGGAAGTTCCTCAAAATGCTCCTCTTTAATCCCAGAGACAGGAAAGAACAATAAACAGATGGAAACAAAGTGGTTCTCCAGAAAAAGTACCTATGGAGAGGTGTACATATTTCCTGTAGCTGTTTCTAAGATACCACACATCATTATAGTACTCAATGAGTGGCTGCTTCCCAAGAAAAACCACAGAAAGGAAATATCATTAAAGAAGAGTATATACATTGGGGGAAGCTCTTCCCTCCCGTAAGCCCAACCTAGCCAAGGCTGTTGTCCTCTATTGTTGAACAGGATGTAACAAGACTGCCAAGCACAGCCCACAAACCTGCTAATTAGGTGCACTGACAGTATTTGTTTTGGAACCATTTACCAACAAAGGAATGTGTCAGGATGATTAGTGAGAAAAGGGTATGTAATGTCCGTGTATTTGAGACCAGATGAGGGCATAATCCAGGTATTCGGTCTGTTTGTGCAAGGACTCACAAAAATGAAGGTTGAACAAATAGAAAGCCACGGTGAGAGATGAGCTTCTGGGTAATGCTGCTCCTTCCCCTTCCTCGCAAGTTCTGTTGCACCCGCACCCCCCCACCCCTGCCAGTTTCTGCCCAAACACCTAACATGAAACTTTTTCAAAGAGTGACAAAGTAGGGCCGGTGAGATGGCTCAGCGGCTTAAGCGCCTGCCTGGCAAGCGCGAGGGCCCGAGTTCGACTCCCGGATCCCATATACGAAAAAGGGGCCGGTGATATCGCTCAGCGGCACGGGCGCCTGCGGGCGCGCGAGGTCCTGAGGTCGTCCCCCCGGTACCCACCAAAAAAAAAAAAAAAAAAAAAAAAAAAAGAGTGACAAAGTAAAACTGGCTCCCCAGAAAAATGGAAGAGACTTTGTAAGGCTGTTGGCAATCTAGGGTTTTAGGGTTTTACAGGTGCATAAATTAAATGACAGCTTTAAGCCAAACCATCTCCACACTCAGCCTCCATGGAGCTACACACTGCCAACGAGCACGAATCAGAGGGAATGGCAGCACAAAACACAGCTCTTAATGGAGGGTTGGAGCTTTGCGGAGAAAAATGGCGTATTAGCATCTTCTTTTGGAAGAAGTAATTTAATACTTTATAATAAAGCAAGTTCTTTCTTTTTAGACAGACGTTTGTAAGATTTGGCTACAATTAGGTATTTGAGCTTCATGTGTATATGGAGCCCAAAGGAAGACAGGAAGTGCCAAGGCAAAGAACAGTGTCCATGCCCCAGTAAGCTTAGGTCCTCAGGGAAAGGGCAGTGTGAATTCCAATGAAATACAGAATTAAAAAGACCAAATCAAAAGCTGAAGTGTGTTGGGAGGAGTCTCCCTGTTCTTCCACGTAAATTGGGCATTTCTGGAGTTCGGAGGGATGGATGGAAGCAATGGGCTTGGACTAAATTCCTAGGGAGACTTCCTTTTCTGTACGCTGACAAAGTAGATTTTAAACATGAAAAAGAGGATGAGCTCTGTTAGAAACATATCTGTAATGGCCTTTTCCATGGGGTCAATGATAATTTTCAAGACTGATGTGGGAAATGTCCTTCAAGCGTGTGCAGACTGGATGTGGTGGCAGAGTAGGTGAACTCAACTAGTAGGAGCGTGGCATTAATAAACTGAAGGTCCTGCATGCGCTTATTTCTTGGAGGACAGGGAAGGATCAATTTTTTGTACATAAAGAAAAACTATGGGCCAGTGAGATGGCTCAGCGGCATAAGCGCCTGCCTGGCAAGCGCGAGGTCCTGAGTTCGACTCTCGGTACCCACATACGAAAAAAGGGCCGGTGATATCGCTCTGTGGCATGGGTGCCTGCTGGCGTGTGAGGTCCTGAGTTCGACCCCCAGTACCCACAAAAAAAAAAAAAAAAAGAAAAAAAGAAAAACTATACTTTGAACCCTGGCATATAAAAAAACGAACCCTTTTAGAGGAGTTACCAATGAGCTGCAGATCCCCTCCAACACACAGCAAGAGCCCCACTTCTGATGCCTTCCCAAGGGCAAGTGAATGCTGCTGACTAGGGCAGGCCGATGCTTCTGCCCAAGTACCTGAAACAGCAGGTCACTTGCTTCAACCTCACATGTAAAGCTGTGGTATTACTTCAGACTTTCGCTATGTTCAAAGCAAGATGGACTCCTTAGCAGCATTAGGTAGGTGTCCTTAATAACAAGAAAAGATAGTGATATGTAGAGATGTCAGAAAGAAAGCTGCATAGGGGGCAACTTAATGATTAAAAACAAACAAACAAAACAAAACAAAATTATGCCCTGGGTCACTGCTTGCTTTGCTTGTATACTCATTGTTTCGCCTTGTATCTTAGTGCTGCATTAGCCTAATCTTCTGACTTGTAATTCTCAAAAAACTAGACCCCTTATGTCTTATTCCCAAGGACAGCATGTGTTATTTCTATTTCTTTAGGATGTGGTATTCTGCCATTGTTTTAACAGAATGTTTATCTCTCCTAAAGCTGGGCTTTCCTTGTCGTCCTCTAGGAGGTAAATACTGGATTAGGCTTAAGAAAAGCAGTTTTATGATTCTGGATCTTCCTATTGTATTTAAAATCTTTCAATTTGGATTTTGGGGCTTTCTTATTTAGGTTAAACACAAGTAGGTATTTAATTTGTGCTTGAGAAAAAACAATAAACTCAAGGTGAGACTGACAGCATTATCTTCTGAATGGAGAGGTGACTGGCGGACCACAACTTCCCTGGCTGACCTCACTGCCTAGGGCTGCTCAAGAGGTGGAAGTCCTGCTGTGGCCCCATCCTTCCCATCCCACAGCTCATTGGTTCAAGTGCAAAAACTTCCAAGTGAATAAAAGGATGATTCAAAGAAGCAGTTTTAGAGGAGGCTTCTTTAAATAGAGAGGTACAGAATTTTTTCAAGTGAATTTTAGGGGGTGTACTCTAAATGATTTGAAGGCTGAAAATATAAAAGAAGCAGTAATGTATAATGAAACAAACAGGTTTTGGAGTCAGATATATTGAGTTCAAATTTTGGCCTTATCTCTGGGGGTGAGACAACTGTCTTCTGTGAACCCAGGTTTTTAAATTATTCAAATGAAAGCAAGCAGCACAGAACTGTAACCCCAGCACTCTGGGAAGCTGAGGTAGGAGGATCACAAGTTCTAGCCCAGCCTGGGCAACTTAGTGAGAAACTGTTTCAAAGACAAAAAATTAAAAAACAGGCTGGGAGGTACCTTAGTGTGAAGTCCCTGGTTCAATCCCCAGTACCACAATAACAGACAAACAAACAAACTGAAAGTGCCAGTACTGTAGTCCCTCAGAGGACTGGCAGAGTAATAAACTGATGAGCTATGTAAACTGCTGGCACTAGTATTAGTAAGCACTAATGCCATTCCCTTGTAATCCCAGCACATTTGCTACATTGGCCAGAGATGTAGCAGAGATTAACAGTAGGGACATATTTTCAAACTACATATTCATGAATCTTCTGAATACTGATTAATTCAATAAGGAAAAGAAAGTCTGAGTTGACCAATGTATGAAGTGCAAATGGCCAATAAATACATGAAGAAATGCTAAACATTTCTGGCCATTAAAGAAATGCAAATTAAAACAACACTGAGATTCCATCTTACCCCAGAAAAAATGGCCATCATCAAGAAATCAAATAATAACAAATGGTTGGTGAGGCTGTGGAGAAAAAGGAACTCTTCTACATTGTTGGTGGGTATGTAAACTAGTACAACCACTATAGAAATCAGTATGGAGATTCCTCAAAAAAACTAAACTAGAAATTCCATTTGACCCAGCTTTTCCCCTTCTAGGCATCTTCCTGAAAGAGTTAAAGACATCATATTACAGTGATACATGCATACCCATGTTTATTTCAGCACAATTCATAACAGCTAAATCTTGGAAGTGGCCTGTATGTCCATCAGCAGAAGAATGGATAAAGAAAATGTGGCATTTACACACAATGGAGTACTACTCTTCCATTAAGAAAGATAAACTTGACTCATTTGTAGAAAAACAGATGCACCTTGAGGCCATAATGTTAAGTGAAATAAATCAGACACACAAGCTTCAATATTACATGGTTTCTCTAAAATGAGAAACCCAGATTATAAAGAGCAAAATAAAAAATAGCTCTTTCCCAAAAGGGAAGGAGATCAAGAGAGTAGAGGGAAGGAAGAGGAGGGAAAGAGGATGAAAAATTGTGTTATGTACATGTACCAACTCCACACAAGGAATGTAAACATTATGTACTGCAAATGTGTACTAAAAATACACTCAATCAAATAAGCATGTTAAAACTGAGTATATTCTAGGGCTGGGGATGAAGCTCAGAGGTGTAGCACCTGCCTGGCAAGCGCAAGGCCTGAGTTTGATTCCTGGTACCAAAAAAGAAAAAAAACCTGAGTATATTCTAATACTGATGGGTCTCGATCCGTGCTTAAGAGCTTAATGTGGAGCACTCTAATAGTTTTAGAAATTGTAAAACTTTTTGTCACTTATAATGCACTTCACTTGCATGCTTCTTGGAGTTGCAGGTCCATTCCCTTCTTCTGTGCTCCGGCTACACTTCATTACTGGGAGTTGGGACATGTACATAACGCACCTTGATCCTTTTTTACATCCCCTTCCCTTCCCTTCCCTCCTCCCTCTTCCACACTTCAATAGAACTATCTAATGTCTCGTCCGGTCACTACTAGGCTGTAAAGTATTGTGAGCAAGAAGCATGGCTATTCACTGTGTGTCTAGCACCCACACACAACACTACGCTCAACAGCTCACTTTCCGGAAGAACGAACAGTTCTAAAACATGTGATTTTTTTTTTTTTTACTCTAAACTGTAACTATGCTATTCAAATGATATTTGGATCTAAAAATATATTAAGTATATTTCTGAGGACTCAGAGGTGCTGAATTTAACAGTATGGTTAAGGATATATGGTTACAAATAAACTAAATATTTCTATTTTTACAGATTTTAAAATATGTCTTATTATGGAAAACTTCAAATATATTAAAAATAGAATAGCAGGAGCTGGTGAGATGGTTCAGCAGCATAAGCGCCTGCCTGGCAAGCACGAGGGCCCGAGTTCGACTCCCGGAACCCACATATGAAAAAGGGCCGGTGATATCGCTCAGCGGCACGGGCACCTGCTGGTGTGCAAGGTCCTGAGGTCGACCCCCGGTACCCACACACACACAAAAAAAGAATAGCATAATTGTATACTTGTTGAACCTAGCTTCAACAATTAGCAATCTCTTTCATCCATACCCACCCCCATAACACAGATTATTTTGAGACAAATCTGAGAAGATATATTACGTCACAAAAATTCCAGTTACAGTAACTCAGATTTCAAAATTTATCCCACCATTCAAATTTATTTTTATTTATCACATTTGTTTATTCAACATAACTTTATGGACATGTTTTAAATCAGCAACTTGATTTAATGTTTTCCTTTAATACACTTCTCATTAATGTTTCTTTTTTCCTGTTCTGGTAGACTTGTATAAACTGTTCCCAGCATTTAACTGGAAACAAGAGGACGCCCCTCGGTTCCTCAATATTATCAACCTGGAACGCCAGGAAAGCTGCTCAGGCTCCTTCAGACAGATGCTGAAATGGGACTCTAAGCAGCCACATACTGTATTCTCTCCTACTGGGGAGAGAGCCCTAGGAGCCCATAGATGTGATAATGAGGTCATTTTGGAGAGAATCCAGTACCTCTAATGTCAACAGCTACCCTTCTTCTGGTGATGACTCACAGTCATAAAGTCTTTGATGACACAAGTCCTGGACTTAGATAAGCCAAGTGTGAAGGGAGATTCTGATGTGCAGAGTGGCACCTCTGCTCTAGTCAAGGGAGTCTAGGACGTAGGGCTTTAAACGTCACACTCAGATCCTGGTGACTGAGAGCACTATTCAGTTTAACTATGTATGTATATGCCTACTGATTTTTTTGCCTGCTGAATCTATCAGTTACAGATAATGTGGTGTTGAAGTCTCTAACTATCATAGAGGAATCATCAATTTTTTCCTTGAAGTTCATCTGTTTTTGTCTCATGTATTTTGACTTTGTTCATATATGTTAAGGATGTTATGTCATTTTTGGAGAATTGATTTTATATCTTCAGTCAGTTTTGGTAATTTGTCTTTCTAGATAATTTTCCATTTCATTTTAAATTATATAACTTGTTGGCATAAAATTGTTTACAGCATTCTTTCATAATTCTTTTAATTTCTGTACCATCCCATTCCTCATTTGCCAGTGTGCATTTTTTCGCTTAATTTTCCTGGTCAGGCTAGCTCTACAAAGTTGTCCATTTTGTTCATCTTTTAAAAAGTCACCAGTTTCTGCTTTCTATTTATTGATATCTGCTCTAACCTTTAGTCCTTCCTTCTTCTTGCTTTGGATTAAGTTTGTTTTTCTTAGTCTAGTTTCTTGAGGTGGAATTTTATGTTATTAATTTGAGAGCTTTTTGGGGGATACAGGTGTTTTAGCTATAAATTTTACTCAAAGCACTACTTTAGCTGCATTCACTATATTTTGACATTTTCTATTTCATTTTCATTCATTTCAAAATATTTCAAATTTCCTTCATGACTTCTTCTTTAACCCAGGAGTTATTTAGAAGTGTATTGTTTAGTTTCCAAATATTTTGGGGTTTCCCACATGCTTTTCTATTCTAGATCTTTAATTCTCTGTACTTAGTATAGTTTCAGACTTTTTAAGTTAATTTTTATTTTATTTATTTGTTTATTATTTATTTATTTATTTTGTCTTTTTGAGACAGGGTCTCACTATGCAGTTCAGGCTGGCCTTGAATCACTTTGTAGCCCAGGATGGCCTCGAACTTACAGCAATCCTCCTGCCTCAGCCTCCCGAGTGCTGGAATTATAGGCGTGTGCCACCATGCCTGGCTAATTTTTATTTTTATTTCAATCACTTACCATAAAATTCACTCTTTTAAAGTGTCTGAACTGCTGATTTTTAGTGTAGTTACAAAACTACAATCATCACCACAATCTATTTCTACAACACTTCCACTATTAAAAACAATCCTGTCCCTACTGATAGCTTTTCCTGTACCCTTTACTTAAGTTGCAGGCAACCACTAATCCACCTTATCTCCATGGCTCTACCTCATTTGGAGATTTTATATAAAGCAAATCGCACCATATGTGGCCTTTTGTGTCTAACTTCTTTCACTCAGTATGTTTTCAAAGTTATTCCATGTTGTAGTGTGTATCAGTACTATATTTCCTTTTTAAGGATGATTAATAGCTGATTGTATGGCTATTTCAAATTTTGTTTATTCATTCATCAGTTGAAAGACATTTAGATTGTTTCCATTTTCTGGCTACTATGAGTACTACTTACATGAACATTTGTGTGTAAGTTTTTGTGTGAGGTACACTTTTAAAAGGTATGAATTCCTAGGTGGTGAGGTAACTGCCTGCACTCAGGGAACTGGAGGCTGAGGGACTGTGTGTTTCTATGCATTTATGTGTCTGTCTTTCTATGTGTGGGGCTAACCTAACCCAAGTTCCTGAATGTTTACAAATAGTCTTTGGGTTTAAAAAGAGGCCAGAAGGGCTGAGTCAACTCTTACCATCTTAGCTCTACCCCACATGCTTCAACTTTCCCTGGCTACATGCCTTACCTTCTGTTCTGAACCGCAATGTAAGTAAGCCCTGCAGGGTGGGAAATGAGCCATGATATTCATGGCCAAAGAAGCCAGTGCACACACACAGCATATGTTTCTATTATGCTCTGGGATGAAAGGAAAAGTAAAATGTATCATTTTGTGATTGGAGAAGAGCAATAATAAGAACCTTGATCTCAGCTTAGTGGGGGAAAATCATCCATAAATCATTGGATGTGCTGATGCCCAAATATTACTTTGGTTAAAAAAGTAACCCCACATAAACTCCTACTTTTCTCTCCTTGGTGTCCTAAAACTTTCATCGCTCCATTGCAGTATATCTGTGAAGACAAGCATGTGGTGAGCGGGCGGCTGCTCACAGGGTTTTCTAGTCATATTTCTAGCAGCTGGTCCAGTTCCAGCCTTCCTGGGAAAGGCCAATTTCCCACTGCCTAACACCATTGTCTATGGTGAGGGTTTTTCCTCCTAAATCTTCATTCTAAAACTGAATCTGAGCACTCTTCATTACTTAACAGGGCAGAGTTAGGCGATGTTACTTTGCAACTCTGTAACTATCTCATTCTGGATAAAGGTAGCAGAGTAAGTGCTGGAAATAAATATAGGCAACCAAAGGATGAAACATGTTCTCCAAGAACAAAGAGACAGAGACAGAGTACTTAACTATGAATTCGCCCAATCTGGCCAAATCAGACTGCATGTGACATTCTCAGGCATTCTTTTATAAGATAAGATATTCGGTACCTGCTGGTGGAAATATCCTCAAAAGGGTAGAGGATCTCTCCATTGTTACAGATTTCGCAGATGAACCCCTTCTGGCTACAGAGACTGCAGCTGTACACGTGTGAGGTGGCAAATTTAATGACCTTGCCCAAGAATGGAGCCAGTTTTCCCTCTATGACCTGCAGAAAGAGAAATGGGACAGGGAAGAAAATTAGTTGAGAATTTTGTCTTGTAAGGAACGAAAGGAATTCCTTTCCTTCACACAACAGGAAAACCTCTAATTATAATTTCTCAGCAACTCTGAGGAAGAAAAGAGAATTTTTGCTCCAAAAGAACTCTGGTTTAAACCACTGGAGGTTGGAAAATGAAGTTGGTGAAACTTCTTTTGTATTCCTCTTTCTTTGTAGTCGGTGGATGGGACTGAGGACCAGCAAATGGGGGACCTACTTGAATAGACCAACTTATGGCGTGGTGTAAGAGGAGTGTGGTGGGTTTTCTAAAGCAGACTAAAAACATACTAGGAAAATACAAATGTAGAAGATTATGTGGTAAATTCAGTAATGCCTTTTCTCTGATGTATTCATAGGATAGCTTTTCATCATCTCCCCCAAGAGCAAATGCAGAAAAATGGGTTCCTTTTGTGGCTGGTAAGTATAATAATATAAAGAGGTTGCAATGTGGCAGTCCGAGGGCCTTTTTCAGCCTATAATTTTAATAGTGTTGAAAAAAACTGGGAGATTTTATATTTTAAAAAAATCCAGATTTTTTTACTTCTTTATTTTAAAAAAAAAACACCAAAAAGCTAATAAAAATTAGATCCAACGTGATGATGGTCCTGGCTCTGAATGAGGGCTTTTTGCTCCAGATGAGGGACATGCTGTCCACTTGACACTTGTCCCCACCAGGCCCTGGTATCTGCTTCCCCATGTTATTTCACCTGCTAGTTTGCAAACACTCATGAGTTTAGTGATGTGTGCTTTGTTTGTTTTTTTGAGACAGGGTCTCCTTTAATTTACTATGTAGCAGACTGGCCTGGCACTTGAGGTGATCCTCCTGCCTCAGCCTCCCAAGTGCTGAAATTACAGGCCTGTGCCACCACACCTGGCTAAACACTCATGAGTTTAAACTACCCACTTCGTTATTATTCATGGGCTTCAAAGACTTCAGCACTTTACATACTAGCAAGATAAAATCTGCCTTTACTTTTCTGTCCTCAATGCCTATGCATACACATGCTAATTTGGGTATAAGAAAGAAATCGAGATTAAATTGGACTTGGAAATAGCTGAAAATAAACTAGAAGGGGTTAGCTAGATACTTTCAAATGAATACATAGTTAAAATGACAATTTTACATACAACTAACAAGGAAATAAATCATACATGTTGAAAAATTACACTATCCAGGTGAGTAGGTAGTAGTGATTGGGAATACAGCATAAAAGAATACAAAGAATGTAATCATGTCTTTATACTAGAGATAGAAACTGAGGTGATTTTTTTTTTTTTTTTTGTGGGTACCAGGGGTCAACCTCAGGACCTCGTGCGCCAGCAGGCGCCCGTGCTGCTGGAGCGATATCACCGGCCCGATGATTTTTAAACCTCAGGAATACCATGATGATGGACTGGTGAGATGGCTCAGTGGCATAAGCGCCTGCCTGGCAAGCGCCAGGGCCCGAGTTCGACTCCCGAAACCCACATACGAAAAAGGGGCCGGTGATATCGCTCAGCAGCACGGGCGCCTGCTGGCGCGCGAGGTCCTGAGGTTGACCCCTGGTACCCACAAAAAAAAAAAAAAAAAGAAAACAAGGAATACTATGATGATTTACAAGTAATTATAACTCTAGGGAGGAGGACAAATCAGAGAAGCAAGCCTGTCATTTTATACATAGTTATGTCTTTGCATTTAAAAAAAATAATTAATGTATGTTATCTTTGCATTAAAATACAGAAAGTAATTGAATGCTGGTATCTTGTACTCTGAGTAACTAATTTGAAGATAACAATATGCAATGTATTAATCATTGTTACCCTCCTATTGACTTGTTTTGAAATTTTGTTCTATTTTTTTCTCTTTAAAAAAAAATGTTTTTGACAAAGCTTTTGTAAATGGGGAGGGGAAAAAGAGTTGAAGGGAGGAGAGGGGAATGGGAAAAAAAAAAGAATTAAGATATATTATGCACAGAGACAAATTCCCTATGATGAATGTGATCACTATGTATGGCAAACATGTACTAATAAAAAAAAATAAATAAATATATATTTTTTTTTAATGTGGGTACCGGGAGTCGACCTTAGGACCTTGCGCTTGCCAGCAAGTGCTTGTGCCACTGAGCGATATCACTGGCCCTTTTTGTCCCTTATGTGGGTTCTGGGAGTCGAACTCAGGACCTTGCGCTTGCCAGGCAGGCGCTTATGCCGCTGAGCTATCTCATCGGCCCAATAAAAATGTTTTTGAATTGTGTTTTCTGCTACTTGCTGTTGAAAGCATCTTAGTACACCCTTTTCTTTTCTTCATAGCCTGTGTTGTTATCCAGTATTTTTCTTGTTCATTTATTATTTGTGCGTTGTTTCATTTCTCATAGATTGCACACTAGATGGTATCAGGAACCTGTTCTTCATATTTACCACTGCTCCTCCAGTACCAAGAACAGCACCAAGCACTCGGTAATTATTCAGGTATTTGTTGACTGAAAGGTGCACTGAACAGTATTTGTACACAAAGAGCAAAAAGTAGTTTTATCACCTTAATGGAACAATGTTTGTATTTTAAGGAAGTGATCTGTAACTTTATTTAAAACCTTAATCTAATGCTTAATTCAAATTTAATAAAGGAGGGCCGGTGAGATAGCTCAGCAGCATAAGCGCCTGCCTGGCAAGCGCGAGGTCCTGAGTTCGACTCCCGGTACCCACATAAAAAAAAAATTTAATAAAGGAGTACTAGGAAGAAGATGCAACTTTATTAAAAAGAATACAGAAAGTAAACGGAAAAATTGAGTTTACTGCTCTGTAAAAGTGGAGCTTTTTTCTTAACAAAAGGATAAGAAATTACCCTGGCTGATCTGAGTCAGGCTAGTATGTTTTCCACCATTCTTCAATTTAATTCTCTCTCCATAGCCTTTAGGAAGCTGTAGATAGACTTTCTTTCATTTCTGTTCTCTGAGGGACCATTAACTCCGATAAACCCCAGTAAGGCATGTTACACATGATACACACTTTCTAAGAAATAACCACTACCAAATCATATACCCAACCACCAGTAAACACTTTCCACTGTGTCATAAGATTATTTCCAAATTGTGGCAACAATACTTCAGTTGAGTTTAGCTTTCCTTACTTTACTCTTTTCTTAAATAACCAAAGCTAATGACACATTTAAAGAGAGGCACCAGATACCGAACAGTCTGGAAACTAGGTGAGTATCAGTTGTTTGAAGAAACTGGGAATGAGAAGAAAACTTTGAGGAAGATGACAGTTTTCATCTACGATCTAAAGGAAAAGACTGAGCATCTTGTGCAGAAAGCCTTTTCTCTCTCTAGAAGAGTTCTTTGAACATTTTGAAAGTTCTTGAAATATTTCACCAAATGTATACTGCCAGCAATGTTATATTCATATGGACTTTAACAAGGTTTTGAAAGTTAATTTGGAGAGTTACATGTTTATAATATTTAGTCTTTCTACCAAAGAACCTGATACCTATCTCCATTTATTAAATCTTTATTTATTATTGCTTAATAAAAATTTGTTTTCTTCCCTTGTATAAGCCATTCATTTATTACTTAGGTTATTTCAAGGTTAAATTTTTAAATAATGTTTGTTCTTATTAGCTATTACTGGGATATTAAAATATATTGACATTTGTGTACATCTTACATATGACCATTTTCCTGTATTTCATCAATGCTAGCCATTTTTAGGTGATTCTTGTGGGCCTTCTGAAAGCAAAAAACTCGTTTTCCTTTCTAATGTTATAACTCCTCTTTATATTTCATGTTTTATTGTGTCACTCAGAGCTTCTAAAATAATATTAAATAATAATAGTGCTAGTGGCCATAATTGTTATTTCATTGAGAATCAAATTAGAAATTATGAAATCTACTGTGAATGACTCATTTTCTCCATTAAACATGTTTCCTGTCATTTTATTGATTCCCTCTCCCTATTTTTTAATAACAACTTTATTGAAATATAATTCACCTACCATATAACTCAACCATTTAAAATGTGCAATTCAATGATCCTTAGTTTATTCATAGAATTGTGTACCATTAATACAATCAACTTTAGAACATGTCATCCATCTTCCCCTAAACCCCCATACTCATTAATAGTTACTCTCATTTCTCACTTTCCTTGCTCTCCCAAGTCCTAGGAACCAATAATCTACTTTCTGTCTCTATAATTTCCCTATTTCATATAAATGTGATCATATAATAGGTGTTTTTTGGTGACTGGCTTTTTTTAATCAGCATGAAGTTTTTGAGGTTTATCCTGTTTCTTTTAAATGTCCATAATCTAAGTCTCTCTCTTTTTTTTTTTTTTCCCATTCTACTCCAGGCTCTTATTCCCCCTGTCCAGATTAATGAAAGAATGTCCTGATTTTATTTCCAGGTGCCCGTCTTTTTCCTTTGTCCCATTCAGCATACACATTAGTCAGTTTTAGATGCCACTTGCATATGCATACCATGATGCATAATAGTATCATCTTTTCCGTTAATCCTTGGTAAATTCTTACTTTATCATGAATCAAAGCTTCTTACTCATTTATTTCATAAAATTATATTGTTCCAGACATGCAGTGCAAGAGTAAACTAGGTAAAACTGGAGCTTACATTTCTCCTGGTGTGCAAGGACCACCATAGTTTGATGCCATGCTATCCAGTCCAAGTCATTTCCACGCTGTGAGCATGTTCTCCTGTGCAGAACATGCTCTCTTGCTCCTGTCCCTTTAGCCATGTCATGTCCTCTGCTGAGTTTTACTTTCCTTAACGCTTGTTTAAGTGTCACATAGGCTCCATGGCTCAGGACTCTGGCTTCATCTGGAAAGCCATCTTCGGTTACTTCAGCTGCCACTGACCAACTGTACCTCTCCCTAGATGTTTACTTCTCCATCACGCACCCTAATATAGAACTAGATGTTATTTTGTACTCACTGCTATTGTTTAACATGTGATTATTTTGTTTTCCAATAGTATACTGAACATACAGTCCTGCAAAACCGGCAATTTTATATGAGGCAACCTAAAAAAAATATAAATTGCTTGAGGGCAAAGAGTGAACCTGCTACTCCCTTTAAATATTCCCTCCCTGCCAGGCACCTGAGTCTTTATTAACTGACCAAAGCAGCTTTTCTGTCTTTTCCCTTGGCTGTCAGTAGTCATACCTTGGGGTTGTCTTTATTTCACAAACATTTTTAATCATGCGGCTGTGTTGTTTAGGAAGAAACAAAAAGAGTGTTCAAACTTGGTCGCAGCTCAGTTCAAATGGCTAAAGCTGCAGGAATTTTTCCTTCTAGAAAAGTGACGTAATATTCTAGAATTTATTTTAGAATTTATAAACATTCCTTTGATGTTATAGAAAGGAAAACTTATAATTTTCCAATGGTAAAGATACATTTATAAGGTTTAAACTTTGTCTTTGAATGCAAGTATTAGCAGCACTGGGAACAGATTCCAGCTCTTTTGGCCTCTGGTCAGTCAGTTTAATCACTATGAAAAGTGGGCTCTAGGTGTGCTATCTCCTAGGGCTCTCATATATGTCTGCTTTGGACAACTGCTCAAAAATGAATCAAGCATCCTGCTACTATAGCCTCTCTTCCGCCATCCCAAGAGCCTTACTCCTTTCACCCCCACTTCCTAGCCATCTTGGTGTGATTTAGGTTAGGGCCCTATTCCACAAACACTAGAAAGACTGTGGCCTCACATAAGACCAAAGGCAGCCTACTACCTTCAGGTTCCAGCTGAGAACAAAGAGTAGAAAAGACCTTCTAGGATGCCACTGAACCTGGAAAATGACTAGGGGTAGGGCAAAGTCAAAGTTTCCTGGCCAAGAACTGCAAAGCTCTGAGGAAGGTCAGACCTGAGAATCTGCTACGTTGACCCTAGCCTGGTATTCTTTGCTAGTCACAACAGTCCTCTACAGGGTCCAGCATGGGGAAATCCTTTTAACTGTGTACCCTCACTAGAGCAGATCTAGGGGATTCTGATATCACAGAGGGCAAGCCAGGCCTGACCAGGACAAAGTAAACCACAAAGGTTCTTCCTTAATAAAATGGCCCAAAGCTTATTTTAGAAAGAAAATATATAACTATGGTAGTTTTTGCTTCTTGAAGACTTAGGTATTTTTTTCCACTGCATAGTTGTTTGATACAGGAAAGCGTCTTCCAAAGAGGCTGACATTCCAAAGTGCTCCTTGAGAACTTAGTTGTATCTGGGTATTAAAAAGCAATGGAAGGCCGGTGAGATAGCTCAGAGGCATAAGTGCCTGTCTGACAAGTGCGAGGTCCTGAGTTCAACTCCCCATACCCGCACAAAGGAAAAAAAGGATCGGTGATATTGCTCAGCGGCACAAGCGCTTGCTGGCAAGCGCGAGGTCCTAAGGTCGACTCCCAGGACCCACATAAAAAAAAAAAAAGCAATGGAACTGAGTGGGAAAAAGAAGGGCATTCTGAGTACAGATTCTAGCTTGTCCACTTTCCAGCTGTGACTCTGGCAAGTTACCTAACCTCATTGAGCCTCAGTTTCCTTAACTGAAAAATTAGGATAATATCTGCCTTGTAGGATTGAAGGACAGATCAGATTTAACATACTGAAACTAACCTAGCCCACCATCTAAGTTAGAGCGAGTGATCAATAGCTAACAGCCTATTACTACTTATCTTTATCTAAACAGAAATTCTCTATCATTAAAACTCATCTCTCCTTTCAAACACATAGGATTTATAGCAGGAACAAGAGAAAAAGTATAAAGTTTATGTGTCATTTTAAAAAAGGCATCAAATTGTTCTATTTGGATAAGATCAACAGAAATTAAGAGAAAGCCATCAAATCCATTTTCCCCGATACTGCTATAAATAAGAGACAGCTCTTAAACAAGCATACTTACTTTGAGACCAAAATGCTAGGTAGGGGGAGACATTTAGCACATGTCAAACTGGATGTGAATCACTCATGTAAGATAGCATCTTAGCAACACCTGGAAATTGTCTTTCTTACTCCTTTCCTATTTGTAATTAAATTAGCCACAGGTTAATGTAACTTTATAAGTATCCATCAAGTTGAAGGATATTTCATCTTTAGCATTATAAGCATGATGGTTTTACTTAACCAGGTGGTCAAATGGACATATCATGAATGCTAGTGAAATAGATTCTGAGCTGAGGTTTGGTTATCTCTCCATTTATTTCTTCCAAAGCTCATGTCTGCATGAACAAAGTCAAGATGACATGATTAGCAGAAAACATATGGAGCTCTCCCCACATCTTGGCCCCTGCACTCGATCCCCTCCACATATCAAACTAACCTAATGCCCTGAGAAGAGGTAGATGTCCAAAGGGAGAGAAAGTTGTTTCTGGCTTCCATTAGACTTAATTGCTTACCCTAAGGCAGGCACCAGTCTGATTCATTCACTTGGGGACTGTGCATATAAGACAATTTCAGAGGTGTCATACCAATGGGTGTTCAAAACATACAAAGTTCCATTTGTAATTTAAAATGATGCCATCTTATCACCCTGTGAGACGAGGACAAGATGCAGTATTAAGCTGATATCTTCTTCCAGACTTTGCTATTTTTCACTTTGCAGTCTCTCTATAAAACTGTTTTGCCGTCACTTCAGATATTTCCAGAACTCAAGAGACTGTCGAATGTGAGCTTCTACAATCCAGTCAGCCAATAAATACAACAAATATGCTCACCCTTCTTATGCAAAGGCAGCCCACGAAAGCTGCCTGGTGAACTTACAGCTTGGGGATACACACAGTTCTCTACCTCTTCTATTCTGGTCAAGATGGTCAGCATTGGAATGTGAGGCCTATGGCTTTCTTGCAGACTAAGACAACAGACTTTATTTGATTTACTTTCTTGCAGACCAATCAAAAATACAATTAAGTTAAAAAATAACCTAGTGCTGCCTTTTCCAAACCACAGTTTCAGAAACAGCTGCTTATTACTCATGTGTGGCACCAGGAAATTGCAGTGTCATGTTCAAGATCTGCAGCCAGTGGAGATCTGTGGGATTGGGAAAGGGGCACAAATGATTCCTCTGTGTCAGTTTACCTTCACCTCTTGGGACTTCACACAACTAAATCTACAGGGAGAACAAGACAGATCACCAGTAACTTGACCAAAAAAAGAAAAGGCTCTTATCAAATTTCTTTATGCATCGGCTAATTCTTTCCCTCTGATTTGTCAAGTTACCTTCTATTTCAAAATAAGCATGCCCAAGCCACGGTGTAACATCTACATTTTGGACCACTGTTAGGAATACTTGGATGAAGAGGCTGCTGCACTTGACAAATGGCTCCTTCTCTAAAAGTCTAACTCAAAGACCCAACTCATGTTGAACAAACCCACCTGCCTCTCACTAGGAACAAGTATGTGGAAGCATCAAAATTGTCACACATTGTGAAATAATTTCCAATATAATTTAGCTTGTATTTTCGTGGCTAGACTGCTGTGAAAGGTTGCATTTTGTCTCTGTGTGCCATCTGTCAACATTAGTAGGTGGGTAAAGTGAAGTCTAGTAACCTAGGCCAGGTGAGTCTACAGGAAGTTGGAAAAAGGAGCCTGTGGATTCTGCTCAAGTTTGAAAACCCTAACACACAGTGTAACTATTCTACATCCTCATTCTATTCTAAAATTTACTGCTTTTACTCACAAACCCTTAAAAATAGAAAATAAAAAGCATACCACCAAAAGTATATGGGATATTCCTATTGCAAAAGATTGGGTAGGGCCGGTGAGATAGCTCAGCAGCATAAGCGCCTGCCTGGCAAGCGTGAGGGCCCGAGTTCGACTCCCGGAACCCACATACGAAAAAGGGGCCGATGATATCGCTCAGCAGCACGGGCGCCTGCTGGCGCGCGAGGTCCTGAGGCCGACCCCCGGGAACCCACCAAAAAAAAAAAAAAAAAAAAAAAAGTGGATAAAATTCTATTTTTCTATAAATAATGTTTGAGCTCATCATGCTGGGATGTTTATACATAAACACAAAACAGTTTGTTCTCTACAAAGCTGCCCTCCCCCAATCCATTATGGAACTGGTCAACAGGATTTAGATTTTGGCTAATTAAGCATTTTGCTGAGGGATTATTATGATGTCACCAATTAGCTCTTATCTGATCCTCTCCCAAAGGTGACAGTTTCTACTAAGACTTTGGAAACTGCGATAATTTAATGTGATTTAAGTAACTGGGTAAATTTATGAGTGGCCATAAGCATTTGTATCATGTTACATTTTGCTTCCTGCTTGAAACTAAATTTTAGAGAATTTTAGAGAAATTTTAGAGATAAGGGAATTTCAATAGCAAAGACAAACCCAGAGTGCAAATTTCTTATTCAGAAAAAATATATGGGATGGGGCCTATTTGAGACAGTTTTTCTGCACTAAGTGCCTCGAGGGCTGTAGCTTAGTCAAGCCATAATTCCATGGAACTTTAATACAGCATTTGCAAAGACTAAAGGCAATAACGTGGTTCAAATATTCTAAGCCCCACACTGGCCATATGGTCTGATACAGGGGCATGGGTATTATATACAGTGGTACCTTGGTACTGGTTGTTAATTGTTCTGGGAGGTGGAATGAGTATCAAAAAAATGACAAGTACCCAACAAATTGTTCCAGTTGGAAAGGGTAGCAATTCAGGCAATTGACACTAACAAGTTCTAGCTTGCATGTTGAATACCCTGTTCAATGAGTTTCAAAGCAGCCAAGTCCCAAGGTATGACAATATGGGGAAAATAGATTACAATATTTCAAATTGAGATAGTTCCTGAAAATTTCCAGTATGATTGCAAGAATTCTGCTGCTCTGTTAATTAGCTTTATGTCTGAAATAAATCTGATTTTAAGTTTTTAGTATTTACTTCTGGCCCTAAGTTATAGCATTATTGACTCACTGGATAGCAAATGAGAAAAATTCCTAAGCGGTCTTTGTAACCCAGTTTCCTTATTTAATATATGAAGAAACTGAGGCCCAGAGAGCTGATAGAGCTGACTGAGGTCACACAGCTTCTAAGTGACAGACTGGCTTTCCTTCTTAAGCACCCTTCACAAGGTAGGAGCCCTTGTGAGGGCATCAGGGTCAGAGTACAGCCCAAGGGTTGGCATCAGCCCCAGAATTCCAAGGCCACCGTGAGTCTGCGGAGCCATCGTGTAGAAACGGAGATTTCTAAACCCTTGCGCCCCTGCACCCAAGCAAGACGTGCAATCTGCGTGGGTCAGGTTTACACCCACGGTTTTGATCTGAATTGGATCTGCCTTTGGTTTATGGAAAGAGAACACAAAAATTCTCTTAACTGGTCACATCCTGTATAATTTTCTGAATATGGAGATGATCTTAGTATCTTACTGGTTAAGCTACTGGGAAATTCATAAAGTTACACAGAATTTTGTGAGAAAAATGGTCTTAACATCAATTTAAACTCTAGTCTATTTACCAGAACTTGGAGATGTAACTTTGTTAAGGAGAAAAGTAACTGCAGCTGGAAAAACAAGGTAAAGCAAAAAGCAGCTCCCTGTCAGCACGTACATATGAACAACCAAAGAAATAGGGCTCTTCAGAAAGGATTTGAGTGGAAAACAGTGTATCTGCTTTAATGAGATAGAGAAATAACAAGACCCAAAAGAAAGCAATGTTACTTGATCATGTAAGGAAATGAACCACGAGAATCAATCAGGACATTGTTAGATGTGGTGGTACGTGCCTGTAATCGCAGCATACCTGTAATTCCAGCACTCTAGGAGGCTGAGGCAGGAGGACTGCAAGTTCAAACCCAGCTGGGCAACTTAGTGAGACCCTGTCTCAAAAAGCTGGCGGGGGGGGCAAGGGCTAGGGATGTAGCTGAGTGTGAAGGCCCTGGGTTCAATCCCTAGTACTGTACTGAAGAAAAAAAAAGCCAGGATACACATGAAGGCTATAGCAAAGCAAGGAAGAAACAGGGAAGGATGCAAAATAAGGTTAGAGAAAGGCAATTCAGATGCTCACAAAGACAGAAAGAGAAAATAGGATGCAGCTGATTGCGATCTGAAATATGGTAGGAGTTTGAAATCTTGGTTTGTCTCCTAGTGATGGCCCCCAGTAAGCTCTCTGCTAATCTTTTTTTATGTCAAGTAACTTCTCCATGCCTCAGTTTCCTCATCTACATATAAAGCAATTATGCTAAGTCATTCAAAATGAAATGATCAATAAGGATTCCTTTCAGTTTGAAGATTCTATGATTTCTATGATTAACCAACAGGGAAAACATCAAAAAGAATTTTTCAATAGCTCAGGAATGTAGAAAGGGAATATCTGGGAAGAAGGATAAAAGGTGAGTTTAACCAGACTAATTAGAAGATACCCCAGGAAATTTTCAACAGAAATGAAATAATGTCACCAGCTTTTCATTCCCTTGCTTGCTGAGTGCCATTCAAAGAGGGAAGTGAGGTCTTTCAGGGATCATCTCCTCACAGGTGTGCAACTAGATATCAGTTTTCCTCTGCAAATCCCTCCTCTCATCAATGCATTTAATTAGTCAATGTTTAGCCAGCACTTTGGGGATGAAAAGTACAATATAAGTGCTCCACATTATTATTACTTAACATCCTTTCTGGGACCACCAATGCCTGAGATTAAATGAGAAACTAAAGTGAGTTCCGGGGTAGAAGGCTGTGATCTAATAAATTGCTGGGTCACAGATAAAGAAATACAAACCCTGCCCAAAAACTGAAAGAGGTGCTCTTTATTAGCCTACATACCAGGTCTAAGACTGTTGATAATTTTTATTTTTTGCTTCAGGCGTCAATGAACAGTAAACAGCATTCATAACACAAAAGTTGTTATGATTCTGCACATCCTGTTTCTCTAGAATACTGTCTTGGGTGCTGGTGGTGTCTCTATGCCTGGGAATAAGTAGAGCCATGGTATGGGTTCAAATGCATGGGAGTTTAGTATACACTAGTAGGGACAGATAAGTTATTTAATAAATGCTGTTGGGGTAACTGGTTAGCCATCAGGAGAGAAAATAATGTAAAATTTAAAAAAAAACTTACATAAAAACTGAAGATTTCAACATAAAAAGAAAGCCATAAAAGTATTTTTAATAAGTATTAGAGAAAAATATTAGTAAAACATTTATTGTGAATTGAATATAATTAAGCCATAAAAGTGATAAATATAAATATAATAAAATAAAAAGTACATAACAAAATACCATTTACAAAATAAGGTAACTAACTGGGGAAATATTTCCTATTTAATATACAAAGAGCTCTTTCAATTTAATAAGAAAAAGATCAACAATATAATTTAAATGCAGATTAAAAAGGTAAGTCACAAAATTACAAATGGCCAATAACATAAAAGAGATGCTCAATCTTACACTGGAAAAAATTTGAAATTAAACAACTGAGTAAAGTTATTTTTTTATCAGAATGGCTACAATTTAAAATACTAATAAAGAAAGTTCATATAGAAAAAGAGATACTCTAAGACACTAAGTGGAAGAATAAATTGGTTTCACTTTTCAAAAGGTAACTGGCAAGATCTATCGAATTTCAAAGCATTCTCTTTGACCTACGGTAGCACTGCACTTGAATGAATTTACACCAAAGACATAATCCCACCAATGCGACAGGAAATGTGTACAGTGTTCACGGAGGCATAGGTCCTAACAAAGACAAACTGTCATGGGTTAAAAATAACCTAGGTTTAAATTACCTCAATTTGTGTAACTTAAACTTAAATTACCTTAGACATAAAGTAACTGTACTATGCAGCTGATAAAAAGAATGAAATAAACCTTAATGTGTACTGAATGTGCATCTGTGTCCAAATGTCCACAGATGGCCAGATGCCCTTGCAAACTGTTAAGCAGGGAAGGCAAGCCACAGAAAGGTTGTATAATTTGATCCTGCTCAAAAAAATTTTACATTTGTAAACATGGAGGATTAGCTGAAAAGACATAGACTGGCTACAGTTAACAAAAGCTTCCTTGGCAGAGGAGAAAGTAGGAGAGAGGAGAGCCTTTAAAAATATAATTCTGGGGCTGGGGTGTAGGTAAGTGGTGCAGCAATTGCCTAGCATGTGGGAGGTCTTGGGTTAGATCCTCAGCACTGTACAATGAATAATAAGTACATAAGATTCTGTATTAATTTTTAAATAATTATGAAACATTTCTTTTATAATGTGTTCAAATTGTAAAAAAATACAAGCATGGCTCTAGAAATATATAAACAATTTGCATATGCATATATGTAAACATTAAAATACATTTCACTTGTTCTTTTTTTGTTGTTGTTAAGGCAGGGTCTTCCTATGTAGTTTAGGCTGGCCTTGACCTCACTATGCAGCCCAGGCTGTCCTCAAACTCATGGCAATCCTCCTGCCTCAGCCTCCCAAGTGCTGGGATTACAGGCCTGTGCCACCATGCCTATCAGCGACCTGTTGTAACTACATCAGATTTGATGCATGTATCCATGGAGACCTGGCCATCTAAGCAGAATGCTCTCTTACTTAGTTGCTGTTCAGACTTGGAAGGTAACACTGCCTAGTCAGTTAGGATGATTTATAAGACGTGAAGAGTGTCAACATCCATATCTAATACCAGGCAATTTAAGTTTGGTTTCTGTTTACATAATTATCACTAAAATCTAGACATTTAATTTTATCTCTTTAAATACTAGACCACGAGTTAGTAAGCAATCGGTTAGGAGGCATAGTGTTTTCTGAGAATTCATTTAAATGTTTTAAATGCCCTCTTCCAGCTAAGATGCGCAACTGGGCCAGGGCTTTTTCCTTCCTCACTGGCTTTCAACGACTCCCTTCCCTCAGGCAGGTTACTCCAGCTTGAGCACTGGGTTGGTCCAGTAACATGTATTAGTTTCGAATTGTGTTTTTTTGTAATGAACAGTTAAAGCAGGAGTAAGAGTATTGGTATCAGCTTTTAAAATTCATTCTCCACCTATTCAGAGGTCCCAATAATCCTACACTACCCTGGGTACTATATAGCAGTATGTTACCCAATCCAAATGTTTTACCGCTTAGTTTGATATCAGTGCACTCACTGACCTGCCCTAGATGTGGCCTGAAGAAATGAAAACCTTGGTTTTACAACAGGTGGACATTCAAAGATAAGATCAAGTTCAAAGAAAAAGCATTTTAATATCATGTTGAGAGGTCTGGCAAAATCTAAATGGAAAAGAGTGCTAAGAAAGGAAGCCAGTGCAGTGCCAATTTTCTGGAGGGTTGAGGGTAGATGGTCTGTGATCTGGTTAGCACCAAATGAGCTTCCTACACCCCGTACCTGCCTTCTGCCACTCGCGCATCTCTGTACCACCAGCCCAAGAGAAATGGGAGAAGGCTCGCATTTAGATTCCTTTACTACTGCTAGTAGTTCCGACAAAGGGGAAATACTGACCAGAACAGAATCTCGTAGGAGTTGTAGAGGTTTCAGTTTTCCCTGGGTTCCCCGTCCTCCATGAGTGTGGGTAACTGAAGAAGGATTTCACTTAGTCCTTCATAGTCTTATTTTCTGTAGTGAAGAGTTTAGCTAATTGAAACTCCAAGCAGTTGTAGACTAGCTTAGGTAAAGTAGAAGAGGTTCATTTATTATCTTTTTTAAATTACATTTTTAAAAACTCGAGTTTAATACATTTAAGGTAAAGGGCACAGGTTTTGTTTGTTGTTGCTGCTGCTGTTTGTTTTCAGTGCTGGGGATCAGATCTAGGGCCTCGCGTGTGCCAGGCAAATGCTCTGTCTCTGAGGTACACTCCCTCCCCACACGCGCAAATCTTTTTTTTTTTTTTTTTTTTTGTGGGTACCGGGGGGTCGACCTCAGGACCTCATGCGCCAACAGGCACCCGTGCCGCTGAGCGATGTCACCGGCCCCTTTTTCGTATGTGGGATCCGGGAGTCGAACTCGGGCCCTCGCGCTTGCAAGGCAGGCGCTTATGCCGCTGAGCCATCTCACCGGCCCCACATGCGCAAATCTTAAGTGTCCAGCTCACTTTAACAGGCCTGTGAAACTTTCCTTCCGGCTCCTGTGGCCTCAGTTCCATCCACTCCAACTTACTTTCTATGCCATCACCATAGGGATTGCATTAAAATTCAGATTTGACCAAATAATAATAATGAGATCAGCAACAATCGCCACCATCCCTCGGCAGTGATTAACTGCTTAATACGTGCCAGCCACTGCACTAAGCTTTTAACTCAGGATCCAGTTTAAGTTGCCCAACACTGGCAGACACACAGTGAGCATTAAATAATAACTATTAGTACTGTTCTTAACAACAGCCCTAAAAGTTCAGTGTTTTATCATTACCAGTTTTATAGAAGATAAAGCCGAAGTTTAGCAGGGTTACATTCCGTGTCCGAGGTCATCTGGCTTGGAAGTGTAGAGTAGAGAGCTAGACTCCCAGAGCCCAAGCCCCAATTGCCACGCTTCGGTACCTAAACAGAGCTGAATTTCTTTCATGAAAAACCCCTCAAGTCTCTTCTGCCCCTACGGGAGGAGGTGCTAAATACAGCTTACCTTTCCACACTTGATTCCAGTCTTTACCTACCATGCATCCATCTTCTGTTTGCATGTTGCCTGCTTGTGCCCTGAAAAAGTCATGGCCATAATAGCTACCATTTATTGCTATTATCATACATGAGTTCTGGGTGCTTTCAGTACTTATTTCCAATTCTCACTGTAACTTAAATATTATTATACTAGTTTTACAAATAAGTAAACGAGATATGGACAGATTAGGGACTTTTTGGTCAGAGCCAATATGCATTCAAACTGGAATTTGGATTCAGGCCTGTCTGATCTCAGTGCTTGGTTCTTCCCCTTTTACAACAGTTCTTGAGTCCTATCTCACACACCTGGATCAAATGTCACCTCATTTCTAAGGCGTAATGCTTCCTAATTAGCCCCTTCTCGCTCCATTGCCATCTGTAGTTCTAAACAGATCATTTGTTAAAGAGAAACAGCTCTTGTCCCATTTCTATTTTAGGCCTTTCCAAGTGTGTCCAACCTTTGCATTCAAAAAGCTAAACCTGAGTATTTCTGAAACATTCCTACTGCAGGCTGTGGATCCAAACATTTAAATTGCAACTGTATCCCAGCAAAATGGCAAGTCTTTGACCAGATGAGGTTATGGTCTAAGGGAGGGAACACAGAGGGCGAACTGAGAAGTGGCTGCCAGTTGAGTACCACAAGCACGTTAGAAGGACTTCGAGGGGATGTGTGATTCGTGAGCTCTGGGACGTGTGTAATTCCTGGAAGATGAGCTGCTCCACTCACTAAACAGAGACAACAAGGGCAAATTCTGTGGGCAGCCAGAGAGGCCATCACGGGCAACTTTTGAACTGATCTCAAAAAGTGTTTTATCACCGGAATGACTATTATTCTTCTTGATTATGTCTGGTAAAAAAAATATAAAAACATTGCAATATCTGGTACATGTTCAGCTCCTTCTGCACACCACGAGTGGGTATTAATGTGCAACCAGTGAGTCTTGCCACCCCAGAGAAAACGGCTGGCTCTGCCGCTGCTTCCTGGCAGATGCTGGCAGCATTGGGTTACGATCATTCAATCTTATTTAAGGTTATAAAATAAGTGAATTCTTTACCTTATGAATCTTATAAAAATTTAAACTACATCTGCGTTTCTTTCAAGTCCCAAATTAAAAATTCTCTCTGTTTATAAAAAAAGTCCACTCGGTACACACAATAGTTAAAATAATTTAAGAAGTGAACTGGTGAGATGGCTTAGCAGCGTATGCGCCTGCCTGGCAAGTGTGAGGTTCTGAGTTCAACTCTCGGAACCTACATATGAAAAAGGGGCCGGTGATATCGCTCAGCGGCACAGGCGCCTGCCGGTGCGCGAGGTCCTGAGGTCGGTACCCACAAAAAAAAAAAAAAAAAAAGAAGTGAATTGGGTTGATAAGGTGATTCCAAAGTTGATCTGGAAGCGTGAAAATGTCAGGCATAAGTAAGATAATTGTTTAAAACAAGAATATAAAGGATGTATTTATGCTACCAGATGTCAAAATATAAAATTTAAATAAGTGATAACTGGCACTGAAGTTGCTATGGAGGAATGTAAATGATTGCTCAGAAACACATGTAATTAGATTATAGGGAATACAAGCTGACCCATCTTCCATGCTGACTTAGGATGAATTTTGTGTATGTGTGGTGCTGGGAATTGGACCGAGGGGTATTCTACCACTGAGCTACACAACCAGTCCTTTGTGTGGGTCTTGCTAAGGTGCTCAGGTGGAACTTGAATTTGTGATCCTGTTGCCTCTGCCTCGCTCAATGCTGGGATTGCAGGTGTGCACCATTGGACCTAGGTGGAAAAATAGACTTAAAAATTGGAGCTTTAGTGCATGATTTACCCATGGGAGAGGGCATCAAGATACATCACTTTATACCAAAAAGTAAAATAAATTTCAGAAACTCATTAAATTATTGAATTACAAAATAATTTTTATTTTAGTACTTGGGATCAAACCCAGGGTCTCAAGCATGCTAGATTCTACAACTGGGCTATACCCCCTGACCTCAAAATAAACTGTTAAAGCAACCAAGAAAATGCAGACAATTATGTGTGAGGATAGAGAAAGGCTTTATATGCTTTCAAGCCATAGAAGAAATTACACAGTGGAGAAATGGACAGATTCGAACTCATGAAGTTGAAAATTTCTGTTTACTAAAAAACACCATGTATAAAATTCAAGGGCAAACAACAAAACTAGGGATAGTATCAAACATAAGGTGTTGATAGCTTTAATATACAAGCTAACTGAAAAACAGTCTGTCCAAAATGGGCATAAGAAAAAAAAAATGGGCATAAGATGTGATATAAAAAGTCACTAAAAGTAGGTGTAGTCATAAACATAATAAAAAATTTAGTCTCACAAATAATAAAAAAGACATGCAAAGTCAAGCACTGAGAAGCCCCAACCCCTTTCTGCCTCTAAAATTACCAAATATTTGTGTGTGTGTGGGTATGTGTTTTAATGACAATAGTTCATGTTCTAGTGATCTAAAGGGAAAATATACTGTTGGTGAGTATAAATATACCCAGGGCTTTAAAAAAAAAAAAGGTCAAACTGTCTGACTATAGTAGTTCCTCTTTTAAATTCACCTTCAATTATCGGAATAAATGATTTTGTACAAGAATGTATATTATAGCATGCTATTTATAATAATAATAATAATACAATAAAGAATTGGAGAGCCCTAAATGTCCTATAAGAAAGAAAACCAACTATGGCAGTGGGATCTTGTGCCGGCCCTCAAAATAGCTAGCACTAGTGGTGGCGCGTGACGGATCCCAGCGCTCGGAGGCTGGGCGATGACGGCAGTGGTACATGATCCCACTGAATCCTCACACCGTCATCATGGCATCTGCTTATCCCACTGGCTAGATGAGGGCCTGACCCAGTCTGCCACGGGCTGGAGTCTGAACTGTGCCATGCAGTCTGGAGGATTATTTGCCCTTCAGCAACTGTCCGCACTTCCCCAAATTCTCTGAAATCGGCATGATTTTATAATCAGGAAAAAACAAAACAAAAGCAAAAACAACTTGTTATAAAATGAAGTGGGGCCAGCGGCCCTCTGAATTTCTGTGTTCTGTCCTGTGACAGCCGGTGGTATGAGGGACCACACTGCCACCAAGTCCTCTTACTCTTCCCTTTGACTCTGGGTTCCCGGTTCCCTTTCTTCAAGTTCCTTCCCTTTTTCCTGTTCTTTCCAGTGTAAATCTGGGGCCACTCAGCCTAGTGAGGACGAGAACGCTTTGTGTGAGGCAGCACCATCCTGGGGCCATCTGGCTTCCTTGTTTTCTGTCCTCAGTTCCTCCTCGGCTTCTTTCCTGCTCATCTTTACACTTGCTAGCAAGTCCTGGGAATAAGACTGATTCCAAGTCCTGGTTCAGTGAAACAGTGCAAGGCATCTTTGGGTTAAATGTGGGATCAGTCATTCACAGTTCTATGGCTGAACTGTGTTTTTCAGTGGTTATCCCTTTAGACTCAGACCCCTTTAAAAAGAAATTTAAGGAGAGCAAAACACAGGAAACACTGCCAAATGCCAATAACATATTTTAGTCGTTTGGGGAATGGGCAGCTTTAGAAACCACAAATTCCCACTTATGCAAGGGTTACTTGAGCCTTTCTTTTATTGCTTAGTGACAGAAGCTTGGCTCTTGGACCATGGTCAGAGTTGCTCACTCTTGTTTTCTTTTCCTTCTCTCTCTCTGAAACAGTTATAAAAAGCCTGGTTATCATAATGGGAGTTGGGTAATCCTACAGCTCTAATCAAATAATAAAAATCATTTTCCACTGACAGTATGCTTCATTCAGACTAAAAGGCAGATATAAGTGCATGTCTTGGTACTGTTACACTTGCTCTGCAGTCCAGTTATATTCAACCATACATTATAAACTTGGGAGGCTCCGCACCTGTGACTGTACCATCAGCGGGCAAGGCTTTGGTACCATGTGCTCCGCTGGGTGTTCAGTCTCCTTTCTCCTGAACAAAGTGACTGAAGGGGAAGGTGAGGTGCCAGTCATTATGAGAGGCATAACACAAAATGCAAAGAATTCCAGAGAGCTCTTTTCTGTCCTTAGATCTATTTTGATGATAAGAGACTAAGAACCAAAGCATCAGAATTCAATGATAATGTTCTTTTTCTTAGGCCTCTGCCATCAAAACTGGTTTAAGTGTGGTTCAGCCAGCCCCAGCAAATGAACTGCACTAATTTATCACCAAAGAAATCAGAAATAAGGTGCCAGTGACCTCAGGTTTTCACACCAATGCATTAATGTGAACCAGTCCCTCTTGGGCATAAGTAGATTGCAGTGAAAGAATTTTAAAATTTCTTTACATACTACCTACTGAGCATTTTGGTGGCGAGCATGTAGACAATGTACAGAGCAACTATAAGCCAGGGAAGCAGCTCTGGAATGTGGTAGCTGACATCTATCTGAGTTATTGTCAACTAACATGGGTGCATGAGACTGACTTAATTCCATAAAGGTTAAAATGAAGCGATTTGCTAAAAATACTACCAGAAATCTAGAGACAATAAGAACTATAGAAAAAGTGGAAAGAGATCTTCAACAAAATACTAGCAAATTGAATCCAGCAACATATAAAAAGAATTAAACACTAAGACCAATTGGAATTTATCCTAATAATGCAAGGTTAGTTTAACACCTGAAAAGCAAACAATGTAATACACCACATGAATAATAAAGGATAAAAATCATATAATACTTTCAACAGATCCAGAAAAAGCATGTGACAAAATCCAACACATTTCTGTGATAAAAATATTCAATAAACTAGAAACAGAAGGAAACATCCTCAGCCTGTTAGAAGGCATCTATGAAAAACCAACAGTTAATACCATTCTTAATGGTTGAACGACCAAATGTTTTCCTTCTAAGATTAGAAACTAGACAAGAATGTTTGCTCTTACCACATCTATTCAACATTGTGCTGGAAGTTTGAGCCAGGGCAATCAGGCAAGAAAAAGAAATGACAAACTCCAGATTGGAAGGGAAAAAGTAAAACTATCTCTTGTCTCAGATGACAAGATCTCATGTGCAGAAAAGTTGGTAAGATTTTACTGACATGTAAGTAAAAAAACTTCCAAATATATTTTGAACAGGACTCTGTCACTATATCCATGTATGTTGCATCTATTCTTGCAGAGACTAAATTGACTATACTCTCCAGGTCAGAGTTATGGAAAAATGTCTTAAGAATCCCACACCAATAAGTTAAAAGGGTAGTTTTACCATCAAAGCATGAAATATCCTCTTCATTATATGTGTGCAGATATATGTATGTGTATGTGCATATATGTGTGTGTGTGTATATATATATATATATATATACACATATATTTTGTCTTTTTTTTTAGTTTCTTTCCCTCTTACTACTAAATACATTGAGTACCTTTTAAATATCCATGTTAGGCAACATCAGTGTATCGAGTGCCAAACTACTAGCCTGCTTCGGTGCTCACAGTTCAGTCTGGCCCTGTCTCTTGTAGTACCGGGTCCTTTCTACTCCCAAGAGGACAGAGGACATTAGTCTGATAGGCCTGCTCCGGGTCCCCTTGGCCTGGATGAAAGACTCCAAGTGGACGTGGAGCCTAGAGTCAAACCAGAACTAAACCATCACCATATGCTGCTGAAGCTGAGGTTCTTGGGTAGATAAGGGTGAGAACCTGCCTCTCTCTCTATGAAGATCCTTTAAGGTACAAGGAAAGCCATGTAAAGGCCAAGGCTACTCAGATACCTTAGAGTTAGTAAAATAAAAGCTCTGCATCTGCCAGTAAAACCTTGTAAGTCTACAGTGTGGCGTGGGGGTTTGAGAGTGTCTTGGTGTGACAGCTCTCCAGCTAGTTCCTCCTTTCTTCTTCCTTAAAGCAGCGATTCTGTTGCTTTGGGTTTGCTGGTTACCTGCCAAATCTTCTCTGGCTCAGACAACTACATATCCTGATGAGCTGCTTTAAAACTTGCTGGAGTTTTTGAACTTGCTTATTGTTTGGACTTCGATGCTGCTGTTAACCCTTCCAACTTCAGCCTCCTTGACAAAGACATTTTGGGCCTTGTGCTCTTCCTTTTAAAAATCTATCAGCATCTCCAAATGGCCTCTTTCCAGACCAACTCTGAAATCCCATGTGAAATCACATGTTCATCAAAGGAAGAAATTTAAGAAGCAGAGAGTAAGAAATAACAACTTTTAAAAATTTTCTTCTCTGTTCTCCTGAGTTCTAGAAACAACAGCAGCAATGTTAAAAATAAAACCAAAGAATGACTGCTTCTTTTTTTTTTTAAGTATTTCTTAACTGTGCTCTGAACTTTCTATTTTGAAAGTGAATATGAAATAATTGTATCTTAGCAAGTATCATGAGCACCCCATATCTGTGGGGTTTATATCCATGGATTCAACCAACTATGGTACTGGGAATTGAACTCAGGACCTTGTGCTTGCCAGGCAGGTGCTGTGCCACTGAGCTATATCCCCGGCCTCAACCAACTATGGATCAGAAATATTTGGAAAACAACAAAGTGTGTTTATACTGAACATATACCAACTTTTTTTTCTTGTCATCATTCCCTAAACAATATGGTATAGCAACCACTTACATAGCACTTACACTGGATTAGGTATTATAAGTCATCTAGAGATGATTTCAAGTAGGAGGTGTGTCAGCTATGTGCAAATACAATGCCCTTTTTACATAAAGGACCTAAGCATTCAGATTTTGGTATGGGGGGGTCCTGTAACCAAACCCCCAAGTATGCTGAGAGATAACTCCGTAATTACACCAACAGACTGACTGTTCACAGTAAATAGCTATATCAGATACCTCATCTTTTAAAAATTATTTTATTAATAATTAGGGTTGTAGACATAAGAAAATTTCACAAGCAGGAACTCTTTAATAATTTCCCTGTGGAAAATGCTTGGGTAATGCAAATGTACTTAAAAAAGGTGCTTGAATGCCTTTAAAAGGAAGCAAGTTTGGTGTGAGTACCTATCACTCTTCCTAAAACACTCATGAATGCTATGCAACTAGGAGGAACTATCCTGTAAGTAGAGAGTACTAAGCTGTGGCACTCAAATTTCTTGTGTTCTGGATCAGCATGATTTTTTTTTAAGTTTCCAATTTTTAGCTTTGCCAACCCAGGATACTAAAAAACAAAGTAAAATCTATCATCTACTATCACCATCATTTCACAAAATGGAAGAGGATTTTAAAACCAAAAAAAGCAGAAATGGTGTGATATCAGAAAAAAGATATAGTTTGAACTGGATATATGTATGTGGAGTAATGAAAACTGCAACTCGGATGAGCCCTGAACCCACAGAAGGAAGTTGGTAATCTTTGTGATGAAAGCATAGGAGATTCCAACAAGGAGAGAGATAATTTATGAATTAAAAACCACTAAAAGTCATTACAAGCCAAAGCTATTGCTTTAGAGTGAATTTCAAAATGGAAAAATTTCAATAGCATTTCCCAAACTTCAATCATGTGAAAATATCCTCACAACGCTGTCAGAGCTGCTTTCCACCTACATTATTAACACTTTATTTAAATTGAATCATTTATGTACTTAACAAGTTTTTTTAAAAATAAAGCCATATATGAGTACCACAAATAAAAAAACAGTATCCTTTGCCACAAAATCAAGCTAACACAAATGCTGGAAAGGCCTGAACCTTTCTTTCTGACTTCAACTCTGTTGAAAAAGATTACTGGTAGCAGGTGGTAAGGGTTCAAGTCATACCAGCATGAGAATGAAATTTTCTGTTTGGTTTAACCTGTATAGAGAGAAATGAAGGGAATAATTTTCTCATTATGTAATTCCATGTAATTTTAAGATATGGCACTGTACTGCCTAAAGTTATTATCTGTATCAACTAACATTGTCTTGGTAGACATTCCACAGAATCAGGGGCATCCTGGCATAGTAATTAGGATCACTGTCCAAAATAACCTTCCTGAGTTCAAATTTCAACCTTTCCATGTTCTAGCTGGTGACCTTAAGGCTCTACCTTCTCTGCCTAAGGCTTTCATCCATGATAGGGAAAAATAATAATGGGTACTGTACACCACAGATTGTTCATGAGGATCAAATGAATGGATATACGCAATGGTCTTAGAACAGTAGTCAGCACATTTTAAAAGTAAAAAATGTTAGTTATTGTTTTTATTATCCCACACTTTGGGAAACATCATATTAAGGTATTAGAGTAGGCCTATATTAGACAATGTCAGGAATATGGTAATATAGCAACGCACTTCTGGAAAGAACTTATAGCTAAAGAATAAGAATGACAATTATTTTACTAAATTAAATTTAAATGAATAACTTGCTCCACATGCATCTGTGGCAATTTATTGTTCATTTTGTGTAAGTTTCTTTCCATGCCTCATTTCCCCAGCCAACAAATCTGAATGGTATGTTTTTACCTTTTAGATGGAGTAACTAACACATTTGATACAAAAATGTGACACCATGGAGAAGCTTTCAGGATCTTAACTGTAAATCAGCTGTAAGTCAGCCATGTAGGTAAACAAGGTTGCCTAGTATATTAGCTTTTTAATTATAAATCAATGTCTCATCTGTTTAGAGTAAACAACAGAATTCATGTAGAATTTAATTCTCAGAGTAGCTACACGTTATACTTTAATTCATATTTTGAAATATAGTAAGGGAGGACTTATCAATAAATCATCAAATAAAATGCTAACATCAAAAAGCGGTGGTTCGAGGGGGCTCCTAAGATGGATTAGTTGGTCCTGAACAAGAAAGACATATATTAACATATCATAAGCTGTTGCCTTTCATGTGTCTCATTCCTTTTGTCCCTGAACTATATTTAGTACAGAGAGAACAACAGCGCTGCCAGGGCGGCCAAGTAGAAAGAGAGGGCATTAATTTAGTAGGACTTGGTCAAGGTTAGGGCAGGAGATAGTGGGCAAGTACATATTTGGCTTATTAAAGTACAAGATAAGGTCATAGTGGAAATTTATAGCAATCCTTAGACCTTATTTATGTTTGCCTATCTTGATGGTGGTCTCATTCAGAAGGATCTGGATTACACAAATATCTGTCTTCCTCAGTCAGTTTCTTCCATCTCTACAACATGCTTCTTGGAAACATCTTTTTCTCCTCCCCTTTCTCTTTACTCAATTTTGTTTCTTCCTCCAGCACCTTGAACTGAGCCCCTCACTCCAGCTCTTCCTTTTTGCTGTCACTACCCACCATTTGGAGCTTGGCTCTTCTTCTCCACAGACCTCTCCCTTGCCAGGCTGCTTCTCTGAGATGGTGGTTATCGTCTTTGCTTCCTCTGCTCTTTCAGGCAGGTTCCTCAACTCTCCTACTAAATTGTGCATCAAACATTAACTATTCTTTCTTTATAAATCTTGTCTCTCCTACCTCTCTTCTTCCTTTCCTACTTTCAGGGTATTTTAAAAAATTATTTAGGGCCGGTGAGATGGCTCAGCGCGAGGGCCCGAGTTCGACTCCCGGAACCCACATACGAAAAAGGGGCAGGTGATATCGCTCAGCGGCACGGGTGCCTGTTGGCGCGCGAGGTCCTGAGGTCGAACCCCCGGTATCCACCAAAAAAAAAAACAAAAAAACAAAAAAATAAAAAAAAATATTTAAAAAAAATTTGTTTTTGGTTTTTTGAGATAGGGTCTTGCTATGTAGTCCAGGCAGGCCTTGAACTCACTATGTAGCCCAGGCTGGCCTTGAACTTGTGATGATCCTCCTGCCTCAGCCTCCCAAGTGCTAGGACTACAGGCATGTGCCACCATGCCCAGGTCAGGGTATTTAAAAAAAATTCCTTTACTCATATTTTGTCTAAATACAATAAAATGTTCCAGATCGTGTAGTAAATTACATTCTACTCCCCTTACTTTATATGTCATATCTTTTCACTTTTCTTTGCACTCTTCCCTTGGACCTATTTCTTTGAGAAGGCTTAGCTTAAACCCTTTAGGACACCAAAAAGAGTAGAATAAGCTCAAATGCAATATAGTACACTCCTTTCTCTGTTCACTCCTATGCTTGAACCTGGTCCGGGTACATAAGCAAAAAGAGTACCCTGGATTGGAGCCCCCCAAACTTAACCATTATCACTGGCTCTAGCTTTTAGTAAGTTGTACATTCTACCTATAAATGGCCTCTATGTTCTGGGATAAATTAACGTTTTCAGGTCTGCCCAATTACTTTACTGTGATCTGAATGGGTAATTTATGAAATTAAAAAGTGTTCTAGAAATCTCACTTTGCTACCAAAATGAGACAAATCTCCACATACATTCAATAGGAGTTTGTAGTATGTCAGGTACTGTTCCAGGTGCTGGGGATATGGGTGAACAATTTACAAGGCCCTGCTATCATGGAGCCATGACTTCCTACTTAAAGGCCAGGGAAATTTATCGCAGTCAACACTGGTCAAGGAAATCAGGTTAAAACCACCCTACTGAGGAGGGGATCAGTTCATTGGTGGATGCATTCCTACGTCAATAAAAGCTCTACCTCCTTGAACTAGCATACACATTTTAAGAGTGGGCAGGAGGTTTACACACACACACACACACACACACACACACACACACACACCACCCTAACCCAACCCAAAAGATAATGGGAATCATCTGTTCCACTCTTATGTGCAAACCTATAATTTATGGAAAGATGGGAAAAAGAAAGTCCCTTAGGAGGCCTGGCCAAGTTCTGTGGTGGAGTCAACTGTACTCAAAGCTCGGGCTGGGAGAGGTGGGGTAGGAAGGAGCAAGAAGCCACAGGAGGAATAACATGTGTCAAGGCAGTCAGCTCGCCACCGTTTCCAAAGCCACGCTCAGACCGCACGGCCTTTCTCCCCTTCTCCTGATACTCCACAGCCCTTCCACATTCACAGACTATTGCTTTTTCTTCTTTATTTTCACTCGTCTTTTTTTAGGGATTGCAAACTGCCTGTAGTACTTGTAATTCTTATCACAAGGTGATACCAGGAGTATGAATTCTAGGGTGTCCTAGGAAATAGGTAATTATGATCAAGTGAGAATGTACATTAATAAAATAAAATGGAGTTACTAAGTATTTTCAAATTTTGGAAAGGAAATCATTTCCTTAAATACATGACTGTGTATAGTATGTGTTTGCATGTATATTTTTGCACACTTACATATAAACTTATTACTAAAGAATAAGAGTCCAGTCAACAGAAAAAGCCATCAATTAAAGACACAATACTGCTAGTGATATCACCTCACCAAACTTAGATTTTAAGTTTGAGCTATGTAAAATGGTGATTACACACTGTCTTCTTTTGCTTCTTCCATTGGACCACAATCACTTAGTTTTATAATATTGCTTTTTTTTTTTTTTTTTTTTTTTTTTTTGTGGGTACCGGGGGGACGACCTCAGGACCTCGCGCGCCAACAGGCACCCGTGCCACTGAGCGATATCACCGGCCCCTTTTTCGTATGTGGGTTCCGGGAGTCGAACTCCGGCCTTCACGCTTGCAAAGCAGGCGCTTACGCCACTGAGCCATCTCACCGGCCCTATAATATTGCTTTTAAGGACATGAATGGCAAAGCAAAACAACTGCAGTGTTACTTTCATTTTATTTCTTTAAATGCCAGCATTGCTGATATCTGCTGGGTCATTTGAAAAAGCATTTTTATGACACTTATTTTCTCACATATGTCAGTATTTATTTTGCTAGTTTATCAGTCATTTGAAACACATTATTATCCAAGTCAGAAACAAAGAAATTGAGGTAATCTAAACTAGAAAAGATTGACAGTAGTGATAGAACTAGGATGTGAAATAAATGTCAAGTTGTTCACATACGGAATCCCCTTTGTAAATATTTCATAGTTAAGGCGTTCTTGTTACTCATGGATAACTGTAGCTGCTGGTCAGAATAAAAAACATGGGGAAAGAAAAAATCTGTGGTCAAAGGGAGCATGATAAAGCCTTATTACAGATTTATTAGCCAAGTGAACCTTGTTCACATTACAGGTAGGGACTTTCTCTAGCAGCACTCATAGAGCATTCATTATATGCGAAGCAACTCCAAGGCACTTTACATATTCGTACTTCACTCAAGCTCACAACTTTGTGAGATAGGTTTGTTAATTATCCTTATCTTACAGAGAAGGAAACTGAGGCAAAACAGATTTAAGGAACTTGCTGGGAGAAACCTAGTAGGTAAGGGGTAGAGACATGATTCAACCCGGCTGTCTGGTTCCAGACTCGATGCCTTCAACTATTAGGCTAAGCTGCCTTTCAAAGGCCGTGCTGAAGTAACCCCCAGACTAGAGTTCTTTACAGCTTTACCTGAAAGCCAACTGTCTACTTTAAGGCCATGCAGTCCTCAAGAAAAAAAGAGAGTACATAGCTCAATTACATTACATAGCTCAATGTAAGTTACCGGGGTCTGACATTCACGAATGCTTGCTTGCACAGTAACGTGGCTTGGAGTTCACCTTAGCCCTGCCTTCCCCGTCCTGTGACTGCTCACTCACCCCCTCCATTTTCTGAGCACTGTCTCTTCCCAGCCGCTGCTCTGTGTAGGGGGATTCCGGACAGATAAGATAAAGACTTGCGTTCAAAGTTGAATCTTTTCTCTCAGAAATTACTTTTAAAGGCACTTGTGAGCTGACCTAAAAACTCACTCAGGTGACATTTTATTTTGGGAAGACATAGCAGAGACTTGGTAAGAACTATAAAGCCCGGCACCCAGCCTGTGCTCCCAGCATGGGACCCCGAGGACCTTGCTGGGTGTGGCTCCGTTAGACCCTGGGTATGAGGCTGGCCTTTCCTCCTCCACGCATCTCTTTGGTCTCAGGTCAGGGGCTCTTTCAGCACACACCCACCTAGAATGTGTGTTTTGTCTTATACCTATTGGAATACACTACATTACAGTGCATGGTACCGAGCATGTAACAAATACTACGAGGTTGTAAAATAAGGTCCATATATCAAGGAGTGCCGGTACTTTCCTGAGGCGCTTGTAACTGTTTGCTTTTAGAAGGGATTTTTTTTTTTTAATTGTGGTAAATATACGTAACACGAAACTTATAATGTTAACCATTTTTAGGTGTATATCAGTCATTTCTGGTTGGTTATGCTGCACTGATTACTTTCCTAAACACTATAGCTTCTCCACTGCTAACCATTTCCTGAGTAACACAATTGCAGTTCTGACACTACGCTGGTTTTCTTCACTAGCAAGGCTGGCCACACTAGTTTCTCAGGAGGACTTCAGCCTCTCTCCTAGACGGAGATGACTTCGACCTTGTGGCCCCCTCGCCTCTCCACCTGCCACGGATTCCGAAGCTGCCTCTGAGGTCTGAAGCTTCTTTGCCTCCCTCATCCTAAGCAGCTGAATCAACTTCTCTCTCCACCCCTTCATTATCCCATTCTGTCCACCCCATTGCCATCAGTGGGGTGGAGACTCATCATTTTAAGTGTGCTGAAGAAAACCCAGAAGCAAGAAACTAGAATAACTTGCTGCCGCTAACAAAACAAACCAGAAAACTCAGTAGGGGCCAAGACCTCACAGTCACTGAGTTCCAAATCCTTCCTTATCCCAAGGAGACAGACTGCCTGCCTCTCTATTCTAAGCTTAGGCAATGTGGCTTAGGCAAACTCACAGAAGGAATTCAAACCTCAAGATCTGCTTTCAGCACCCCCATCCCTGTGCCTCTTTTCCTTCCATCTTGCCCAGACTATGTAAAGCCCGTTGCATGTCTCGCTTTGCCAGCACTTGAATGGCCTCATGAACTGACTCCAGCCAGTGGGGTGGGGGTGGGAGGTGTTGTCTCTATGTTAAATTAAACTCAGATTTGCTTAATATCCTGGCCAGCTTATGCCACAACTATTTTGGCCCTTTCTGCCACCCCAAAGCCTTTTATGGCCAAAATGTACCACTGTGCTGCTGTTTAACTCTGTGTGCCAGCAGGCCTCTGGGCCAAAGCCAAGGAACACCCTTCCTTCTCTGGGTTTTGGGGTAGCAGGGGAGGGCTGCTAATTCCTTTTGTGACCACTGAATAAGAGCTGAGTGGTCAACAATTTGGTAAATTATATACACACCTAAAATGCCAGCTGCATCAGAAATACTGCTATCCTTTGAGAAGGAAACCTTTACACTAATGGCAATCCCAGAAGAGTCGGGTTTTCTAACCACATTTGGTGGGAGAGATGCTAGGAGAACTTAAAACATGCAGGACCCTGAGCAGCCAAGAATCATCTTTGATACGCATGTATACCAATGGCTTCAACTAATGGAAGGGATGAGGATTAAAATTACTCACAGACATAAATGTATGGGGCGCATTGATAGAAGTCAGCCACAGTTACAAATACAGAATGTGCTAACCTCAAAGTTTTAAAGATCAAAGCAAAAAGCAAATTTGTAGCATCATAAGTCCACATGTAATTGGCTCACTATCCCCTATGGGAAATATACTCTGTGTATTATGCAGCTTCTTTGTTGTAAAATGCTGCTGACTCCAGGTCATTGACATGGACAGAATGAAAGTGTTTCTACCATTAAGGCACTAGTTAAAACTCGCCTGGAAGTAATTTTAAAAGTTCCAGCCTACTTGGGGGAACGTGGGCATAACCAGTAAGATCACAGTGTTTGCGCGGAGTTCTGGGTGCTGGGTTGTTTGCTGTGTGTGTTGCTGGCACTCTGGGCTAGTGATGGGCACATGTGCCTGCCTCTCTCCCACTTTTTGCCCCATTACTCTCTTCTTCCACCCAGAGAAAGGCTTAGTGGAGCTTCGGCTTAGTGGGATGCTGTGCTCTGCTGCCAGGGGACTCTGTAGCAGTTTACCCCTAGAAAGAGGGAATATTCCTGCTGAAAGAAAGAATCCAGTGTAGTGGTTTGGAGTGAGTGTGTTTCTCCAATGAAGGGAACCCTTCAGCTCCTGGGCGATCCCGTAGCTGGCAGCATTTGTTCTTCTTTACGTGTTGGTAAGTCTGAACTGTTTCATACAAAATTGAAAAACACAAAACCTAAACAAGGATATATGATAGGGCAGGCCAGCTTGGGTCTGAACGCCAGCTTCTCCGCTTTAGCCAAATGTTGGGCAAGTTCATCGCATCGGTAAAATATGGATAATAACAGTACTGTGTGGGAAGGCCACTGTGAGGATTAAATGAGATAATCCGTATAAAGTCTAGAATAGAGTCTGGCCTAGAGTCAGTGCTCAGTAACAAAAGCAAATAACATTTCTTGGGTATATAATAAAGAGGAGCTATTATTAATCTAATTTTTAAGTACAACCTTCTCATTTTACAAAGGTTTTAAGCACCTTTAAAGAGATATTATGTGACTTGGTAAAGAACAAACTGTTGTTGTCATCTTGGACAGTGGTTTTTGACCTGCCCCTCTCTTTCCCCTCTTGGCTAAGTGCTACGAAAGGAGAATCGAGGACACAGGTCCCTTGCCTTCAGGGAAACTGCGCCTTGACGGTTCGGGGATGGAATGAGCAGGCTGAGAATTCTGGCTTTTCTTTTTTTTTTTTTTTTTTTTTTTTTTTTTTTTTGTGGGTACCGGGGGGACGACCTCAGGACCTCGCGCGCCAACAGGCACCCGTGCCGCTGAGCGATATCACCGGCCCCTTTTTCGTATGTGGGATCCGGGAGTCGAACTCGGGCCCTCGCGCTTGCAAGGCAGGCGCTTACGCCGCTGAGCCATCTCACCGGCCCTGGCTTTTCTATTCCTGTCTGCCAAGTGATCAGTCCTTGTTCCCAGCAGGCAGTAGGCAGAGAAGGGAGAAAAAGGTGAAATTCAAATCAGTAGTTTTATTACCTGCAATTGCCTTGCCTACTTTCTCTATGCACCCTTGACCTCTGATCCAGCCAGGAATTTTTTCAGTAATCTTCCTCTGACCTTTATTCCTCAGCTCTAAACCTTCTCTTAGGATGCCCCACTCCCTCAGTGTCTCTGCCCTCTCCCCCGAGCCCTCACACAGCTCACCTCCTTGCACGACCAGCCTGAAAAATGCTGCTGTGAGCTCCAGCAAACTCCTGGTCCACAGTAACCTGGTTGGTGTTGCTTGTTTCACTAGAAAACCTACTAGATGCCATGTTATCTTCCACACATTTTTTTGTATTGGTCAACTTTTATGTACTATGTCCTTAAATAACATACTCTGCATTATTTTAACTACCACTGGATTGTAAGGTATTAAGAAGACAATGTCTTCAAAGAATAAGTAAAATCAGTACAATCAGGCTGTCACATGAAGATGTTTTAGTCAGCAGCAGACCACAAATACAATGGTGGTACCAGAAGATCATATCACCCAGTAATGTAGTAGCCATCCTAGTTTGCAAGGCATACTCCATAATGTATACACAGTGACAAAACAATCTAATGGTGCACTTTTCAAAACACCCACTGGTAAGCGATACAGGACTATGAAGTATATACAGTTATGAACAGTACACAATACTTGATTGTAAATGACTGCATTGCTTGTTTATGTATTTACTGTATTTTCTATCATTAGAGTGTACTTCTTTTACTTATTAAAAAAAATGCAGCACTTGAGAGGCTGAGGCAGGAGGATTGCTGCAAGTTCGAGGCAAGCCTGGACTATGTAGCGAGTTCAAGTCTAACCTGAACTACATAACAAGACTCTGCCTAAACAAAACAAAACAAAAACAAAAAAAACCCAATAAATAAATAAACAAAAAAGATTTACTATAAAACAATATGGCGGGGCCGGTGAGATAGCTCAGTGGCATAAGCACCTGCCTGGCAAGCACGAGGTCCTGAGTTTGACTCCCGGTACCCACATAAAGGAAAAAAGGGCCGGTGATATCGCTCAGTGGCACAAGCACTTGCTGACAAGCGCGAGGTCCTGAGGTCGACTCCTGGTACCCACATAAAAACAAAAAACAAAACAAAACAAAAAAACAATATGGCGTGTTATGTTGACAGCCACCTCATATACCTATGTTTACTGAGTCTTTTGACTGCATCAAGAGGCTATGCCATCTGACTGACTTGTACTTTCTACATTTGTGTACGTACAATCCATGAGGTTCTCAAAACAGTGCAATTGCCACACCATGCATTTCTCAGAAAATATTCCCATAGTTAAGTGATACCAGATTATATATTTAACTTGTTTTTGCAAACTATCCTTCAGACTATATTTGTGAAAATGCTTCCAAGTGCTGCTTAAAGAAAAAGTTGAAACCATTTACCTTTGGCAAATGGAAATCTTGCTCTTGTCTGTAGAACTGAGGGTGCTGTGCTCACAGCCAGAGATCTGGCTCACTCCAGGTGCCTGCCACACCTGGCTGCTTCATGCAAACTGGCTGGAATCCCCAGAAAGTACATACCTGCTGAGTGGCTTCAACCTTTCAGTCACTTCTCAACAATCATAAAATCATAGAACTGGGGTTGAGAGCTAGAAAGGGCTATAAAAATTGCTTAATTCAAACTTCTCATTTTATAAATGAGGAAACTTGGCACCTGAGACATACAGTACCAAAGACAGTTTCTATCCAAATATACGCCTGTGGACCATTTCTTGGGAACAGATAATCCTACAAAGCCAAAGCCAGAGAGAGAGAAAAAAGGTCCAAAGGGGATGTATTATATGAATTTGTCACATACAAATGCCGTATATCTTTAACAAGGGTTAACAGGGTTCAAAATAATCCCTACAAAGGTTAAATTTTAAAAATCCATTAAAAAAAAAAAGAAAGAAACCCAGCTTTTATAATGTGCTGAGAAATGATAGGGATGAGATATTTTCAGAGGTAAGCTGTGTTTCTACTTTTCATTAAGACTTAATGGAACACATGGATTCAGGGAGATGCACAGAATTTAAACACAATTCAACGTGAGTTAATTCTAAGAGTAAAGGCCCTTCAGGCCAGCTCCCTTCCACCTCAGTGTTAAAGGAAGCTAGAAAGCCAATTACATTCACAGCAGGGCCTCTCCCCTGCTGCAAGGGAAGAACGTACCGCACATTCTGTGTGTGCTTTACAAGCTAGTAAAACTATAATTGCAGGTGGGAAGAAACAGGGCTTCTTTTCATTTCTGCCAACGTTTCAGTCTAGTAAGATTCTCCTTGCAGAGCCTCAGAAGCAATATGGACTCAGTGGTTTTCCTTAGGCAAAAAAAATGTATACTCTACAATTCTACAAAACTTGTAATTTTGTTAAAATTCAGAAGATACCTGTGCACAATCCACCAAAAGGGCACGCATTCTTCAGAGAAACAGGTGTGGAAGGCAGTCATCTTTTTCAGCAAGGCAAAACTCACTTGTGGAAGCAAGCTCTGAAGACCTCTTGGCAAAAGCACGGAGAGGTGGAGGGCTAAGTGCAGTACCTGTCTCACTTTGATGAGCCAAGGGGAGTGCACTGCCTAGGGACCAGGGGCTGTCCAGGTGCAAGTCGAGGACCAGGCAGGAAGCAGGAGGGAGCCTGCCCACGGTTGTGTGGCTTCCCTACCAAGATGCTGCTCCATGTGGCGACTGCAAAGCAGGGGCTACAGAAGGCTCCTGCGGCCTAGACTGCCCTGTAGAATCCGATAGGCAAAACCGGGACACAGCATGCATTACTTCTGCAGTGACAGCTGCAGTCTAGTATCCACAGATGTGGTATCTTGGTGACACTGGAGGATGCTCCACATTTCCCAGCAACACTAATACCAATACTCGTACCACTAGTAAAGCCTGGCCTCCTAGGCCCTTTGAGTCAGGCCGAGTTCTAAGTGCTGCCTGTGCTTATTCTGCTGGGGCAGGCACTATTATTCTCACTTCAGAGATGAAGTGCTTGAGGCCCAATGAGAAGTGACTTGCCCAAGGTCACTCGGTGCATCTGGAGTGAGCTGGCATTTGAACACAGGCAGGTGGCCTCCAAAACTCTCCTGGGAAAGCCTTGCAGTGGCCAGATTGTCTGTGATGCCCAGTGTCAGGTATCATCGCCTCTCCAGAGACCTCTGCTCCAGGCAGAAACTTCGTCCTGTGTCAGCCTCACACTGGTGAGCTGGCCCCCTAAAACCTCCTGACAGCCATCTTAATTTTGATTTCTATTTAATTTTCCACCTCACAAAGCAATGCCAGGCGGTGGGAGGCTGCTGATGCCTTTCGAATATGATTTATTAACCAACAGCTCGAGGAACTGCGGAGCTTCCTTGCTGCCACCTGACCTCTGTCTTCAGCCTTCCCAATGTTTGCATTGCTGCCCTGACCTTTCAAAGTGACCTGGAATAGCTCGCCTGCTTCCTTGTATGTGTCCACTTTCGGAGCCCAGCTGTCAGCCTGTGCAAGTCCGTCAATTAGTACCTCAAGGGTCTGCGATGGGACCTGCTCCTATTGAGGAGCACAAACCCACACTAACCTCAAAATTCCTTCTCGTAATTGAGCATTCATTAGCTTGATGGAACAAAAGCAGGCATTCTCTATTATAAAGCAGAGGTCAAAACTGGTGGCTATGTTTTGTTTGGCCTGCGGTGTATTTAAATATTGAGAAATTTCACATAAAAATACGGATTTCCGGCTTCTCTTAGAAAATGGGCAGAGCTGACAACTTTAGGGCTGCTAAATAAGAGCTGCCCCCTTCTGAGGGAGATGCTCTCTGATTCATGGGCACAGTCTGAAGTCTCATCTCAGGTCTGCTCCAGGCACCAATGCCACTCCTGTGGCCTCTGCAGGAATCCCAGGCGACGCAGCTATGTTAAGAGCCATACTTGTCTGCTTTAAAATGTGGAACAGATTGCTAGTCTGCTTCTCTAGAACAGACCCAGAGGAGACTGGGCTCTGAGGGTCAGTTTTCTACACTGGCCCTGTCACAGTAAGTGCCTGATCCATAATAGATGTTTGTCGCTTTCTTTTTATATGGATGAATATATGAATGACTAGCTTAAAGGAAGACAGTAAATTTCTGAGTGACATGAAACCAATGTCAGCTATAGAAGTCCAGGCTTATGAATGTCCTGGCAGCCTTTTGAGTGACCAGTTGCTGCTTCCTAGGCATTTTCTTTATTTGTTGTGCTATAAAGATCTTTCCCAATGTCACAACTGATTCCTAATCCTGTTCAAAATTCCAGGAACAAATGTGTTGATGGCTCACTAGAACTTAACCAAGATTTAAAAACTAAATAGCAATAGGAAAAGCTGCCCCTGACAGCCTGCCTATTCCTCCTCAGAAAGAGGGGAGTGCAGATTGAATTGCGGGCCACTGTCACAGGTAGACTTGCTAATTTTGCCTACAGGGCTGCCATACTTCCTGGTTTCTTCTGTGGTGGTGGTGGGGCATCATCAAGTGAATGAACTTTGTGCAGTGCTGGAAACTTACGTGGCCCTCAACACCTGTCGAGGGCCTTCTTGTTATTCTTCTGGTTCCCTGAAGACCAACTACAAACACGGGATGGTTGGCAGGAGGCACTGAGGGTACAATCCCAATGGACATTGCTAGGCTGAGCAGAGTCATGGCAGCTGTACTAGAAGTTGCTGCCAGACAGTAGAGCACAATAGTAAGCATCACTAGTCCTTTTCTGAAAAATGAACTCTCAATTTCAGGACCAGCATGGCTCCTGGCATATAATATGTGCTTAATATATATTTGCTAAAGGAATTAATTAATTTGGAGAAGACACCCAGCCAGGAGGAGTTTGATGACATACAGTTGGGCTTATGTTTCATGTACATACTCACTGCATGAAAGTTTTGTTGAGATAATTTATCTAAATAATCCTGAAACATGCAGACAGAATGTCCTTTAGAAATGACAAAGTCAATAATGAAAAATATCTCCTGCTTGTCTCCATGAGAGAAATACCATGGATTAGGTCATTAAGGGGTTTGAGGGTACCAAACCCTAAAAGTCCTCCCCCATTCCTGTCTGCCTGGCTTACATCTATAGGGCCCACATCTTAACTTATAATCATAGCCTGCAGGAAGCCTTCCCTGACAGTCAAATTACTGGATGTTCCGGTTACTATTGCTGCAAAACAAATTATCCCAAATCTGGTGGTGTAAAACAATCATTTTATTATGCTCACAGACTCTGTAGGTCAGGAGTTCAGGCAGGACATGGTGGAGATGGCTTGTCTCTGCACCATCTGTAGCCCTGACCAGGAAGTCTTGCAGGCTAGGAGTTCATCATTTAGAGGTGCCTTCATTCACGTATCTAGAGGTGGGTGATGGCTGGCAGCCTGGGCTCAGCTGAGCTGTCAGCTACAGTAACTACATGTGGCCTGTCTGTGCAGTTCTCTGAATGGGCTAGTTAGGACTTCCTTATAACATGGTGGCTGGGTTCCAAGAGTGAATGTCACTAGAGCACCAGGTTGAAGCTTTATCTCCTTTTATGACTTGGCCTTGGAAATCTCTATATCAACACCTTCATGGTCATGGGCCCACTCAAATTCTGGGAAAGGGAACAAGACTCCACCTCTCAATGGGAGAAGTGTCAAAGTCACAGTGAAAGAAAGGCATGTGGGATGGGAGATACTGTTGTGACTGTCTTTATAAAATACAGTCTGCCACACCAGGTTAGATGTGTTTCCCAATCACTCTGTCAACTCCGCTGACTTAAAAAAAAACAAGGTCTGCCTTTCTCATTTTATTGAACTCCGTGAGAGAAAGAACTGACTTATTCACCTTTGTCCCCTCTGTTCCTTGCACAGTGCCTGACACGGAAGGCCTTCAACATATATTTGTTGATCTGAACTGAACAGGAAGGAAGGAGAAGGACTCTTGGGGCCTCCTCTCATGCTGCTTGTGGTGGCAGAAGGGAAATCTGACCAAGACAATGAAAAGTGAGGAAAAAGTGCCAAAACACTTTGCTGGGGCCCAAGGCCAGTCCCCGTGAGTGTATCACATGTGACAAGGGAGCTTTTGCTTTCTGATGCCTCCCAGGCTGTGGACAGGAAGTAACTATAAGAATTATGACTGACTTCATAGTTCCCTTTTCTTGTGCTTTTTGAAAATATTATTTTATTCGGTCCTTGAGTATCTCTGTGTCATAAACATGGGAAGTATGAGATCACCCAAGAGGCTGCCTGTTTTTGTTCTTTTTTTTTTTGTTTTTTAATGCATACACACCCATCTGGTACAGCAGAAAGGGCCCTGGACAGTCAGAGCCTGGCCAGGGCCCAGTCATCTAGGAGAAGCTGTGTAGCTGTGGCAAGCCAGCTAATTTTTCTGTGTCTCAGTATTTTTGCCTATAAAGTCAGCGTTTTAAAAAGGCAGGCTTATCTCACAAAACTGTTTCAGGAACAATGCTTTTTAATGTATAAAACAATATGAAGATATAAGATGTTATTATTATAGATTGTAGTGGCTTAAAAATATATACATATATTCTTTACAATGTCTTCTTTTAAAAGGTGGAAACTAATTCTCTCCTTAAATATAAGCCAGACTTAGTGATTAATTTCTGCTGGGTAAGTACTGTGCACTAAACAATTCTGCTACTGTAGCATGCTTTAGTGATTCATTTCTTTTTTTTTTTCCTGTGGGTACTGGGGGTCGACCTCAGGACCTCGCGTGCCAGCAGGCGCCCGTGCCACTAAGCGATATCACCGGCCCTTTTTTTTCCTTTATGTGGGTTCCGGGAGTCGAACTCAGGCCCTCGCACTTGCCAGGCAGGCGCTTATGCCGCTGAGCCATCTCACTGGCCCTAGTGATTCATTTCTAATGAAGAGAGTGTGGCAGAAATGAGGTGACCGTAACTTCCAAGGCAGGGTCATAGAAAGGATGGCCTTGCCTGGCTTTCATTCTGTCAGGTCATTGACAAGCCAGCTATCACCTCATGAGGACAATTAAGTGCTTGTGGAGAGGCCCGTGTAGGTGGAAGCGGAAGGCCTCCCATAAACAGCTGGTACTGCCATGCAGCTACGGGACTGGCTCGCCCTCAGCTGCAACTGGTAACTGCAGCCTCAGCAACATCTTGCCCACAACCTCAGAACAGACCCCACATGCAAACTGTCCGACTAAACCACTCTGCTGTTCCCAACCCATAAAAACCATGAGAGACAGTTACTGTTCACTCACGACACAGTAGATATAACTAACATACAAAAAAAAAAAAAAAAAATGCCTTACCAATCAAATGATAATATGGTAGGCACTTCCATTTCTCTGAATATGTAACGAGTTAGTCTTGACCCAAACCCTTTCTCACCTGCCCCTGGTGTCTAATAACATTTCTGCATGAGATGGCAGGCTGAGCAGTTAGGCAAGGACCAGTCCAATTCCATCACTGGCAAAATCAACACTAACCTTACTCTGTGTGTTTAGATAAATATTCTTTAGAAACAGGTCATTACCTAGGCTTATGGTATTATGGGCACTATAACTAGGTATTTTGACTTTTTTTTTGAAATAAATAGGTAACCACATAAAGCCAAAAGAATAACAGTGCCCAGATAACTGGAAGCTGAAGTAGAAGTGGGAGGCAGGAAACTGAGATCCCTGGAAACTGATTTTAGCACTAGTAGACACCATGCAGCTCTGTAGATGCACCCTAATCCATTTGGTGCTGCTCATGCCTGAGGGCCTTCTGGAGTCTCAGCCGATCTCTTTACCACCTGGATGATGGGGCTGTGTATCCAATACTCTCACACTGAGTCATCTTCCTGATCTGGTTTGCCAAAAAGGGCAGTAACTTTGTGCTTAGCTGTCTACGCTTTCTGCCACTGTCCCTGCCCACCTCTCCCAACGCTTTAATGTATCTATCTGTGAACCAGGCTGTAGTTGGGTATGGTGTCTGGGTCCGTAGAATAGGGCAAAGACTAACTAGTGTGTGTACATAATAATCTGTACCATCACCTTGTTAACCAGCTGCTTTAACCCCCTCAGCGAACTGCCACCAGCACCAAAATGCAAATAACCGGTAGTTATGATTACTGGTGGGTGGTAAGGGAGCCAAAGACTGAAGATCTCTGGTCTGGCTCCGGTCCCCAGCACTTGTCACTCTGCCCTTTCCACTCCCCAGAAGATCTGCAACGGCCTGGGAATCCGAGCACGAGGCACATGCTGTTCAGAACATTCTCAAGACACACCTGCTTTCCTGAGAAGCAGTGACTGTCCGCTGCTCTGCTGCCAACCAGTTGAGCCTTCAACGAATAACATTTGGTCCCTTCCCTCCACCCAGGAAAGTTCTTTGAGAGAAATGCACATTCATTTTCCAAAAATTCGCTTATTTAGAAGGCATAAGTTGATCCCCAAATAACATATGATCCTCTTTCCTAGCTCATTAATTGGTTGGAACAACCCTGGCTGAAGCCGCTAACAGAGATTTAGTGACGTTTTACTGGAGGCTCATTTCTGTCTTGCCCCACACTACTCACGGGTTTCTGAGGCAGTGTGGCCACGGCAGACACAGGCAAGCTGTCATGCTTTGTTTTTCTGCTCGTTAAATCTGAATGCTCCTAATTAGTTATCCCGCCTGCTAATGCCCAACTGGACAATGGTGCAGGGATCAGGGCGCTGAGAGGCTATGAATACAAGTTCCTCAGGCTCCGGAGGCTTGGGGACTGGTGACTTGGTTGTGGGTACCGAGGTACTGTGTTTCTGTGGGTTGTGGATTCACAGATGTCAACCCCTGTGTCACTAAAGGTCATCACCTGTTGCTTTTTCAGTGAAAGGACGGCTGTGCTTGGGTGCGCACTTAGGCCTGGCCTTTGTCTGCTGACTCTATGAAGGGTGCCCACAGAAAATAACATTCTCTCTGTGTGTGCTTGCTTGGCGGGGCAGGGAAATGCAGAATAATTTACATAACATCTTTGAAGAATTCTGCAAAGTGTTTTTAAAAAGTGGCCTCAAAATGCCTTGAACATTGCCTTTTAGGGACGCTATTCACTAGCTAGAATACGCTAGGAAGCCTCGGAGCTTCCTCAGAGCAAAACGCTGTTTGCAGTATTTCTGTAGGGGCCAGTTCGACAGCTGTTTAGGTCACACAGATGACAATTCCTGAGCTCTGTGGGCATGGGGACTAGCAAGAAATTGAAAAGTTTGCTATTCAGGAATGTCTTGTGGGTATGCAAAAGTTTGCAACATTATACAACTCACTATTATTCTAATGTATAAAAAACAGAGCCTTTTTTGTTGTGGTTATTTCATAACGGGCATTTTGTTTTGTTTAGGGGATAACATTAATTAGTTTGCTTTTTTTGGGGGGGAGAGAGCAAGTGAGTTCAAGAGGGTATGTGTACATATGTATATATCCATATGTATATATATATATGTGTATATATCTGTCCATCAATCCAGTGACCAAATGCTCTCTGAGTTACGTCTGTGAGTTGCTTAGTGTAAGCGTTCACTGCTTTAGTATAAGACAAGCAGTTGGGACCATTCTAGGCAACTCCAGAAAGATGGTGTGCATTTGATTTCATGTATCTCCAGTGCTGTGGTTCCTCTCCTTTAGCATCCCTCCCACTTTACAACTCTTTACTCTAAATTCCAGACTTTTCCATCTGTTTCCATTGTTAAAATCAGTTGATGTCTTTCCTCTGAAATATCATGTTGTGTTTTCAACTTTTTAAGGAAAAATGAATTTGTGCCAAAGTAATACTTTATTCTTCTTTGACAATTTTATGTTGTTACTAGAACCTAAACTGCCTTACTCTAAAGGTAGGGTCTAGTTTAGAAATTCTGGGCCCAGGAAAGGTGAATAATGAATGAAAATGCTCCTTAGATTGTCTCCCAAGAGGGGTGTGTAAGGGGTGAGGTGGTAGGTGAATAGATGGAAGAAGGGAAGGGGCTACTCTAACCAAATGCCTCACCCTTGGGACCATCCAGCACCCTTTCTCTCAAATCACATACAAATATGTAGAATCATTCAGTGCTTAACTTACAAATGCCCCAAAGGTAAGTAACACTGGAAGAGTTTGTCATTAATATGCATTTTAGGTTTTGTCACAATAATATTGGTAGACAAAACTTAGAAGTCCAATCTGACCTTTTCTTTTAGCAAGTAGAAGGAACATTAGAAGAATTTTCCTATCACTTACAGTCTAAGGAATAACACATTACACCAAGATTCTGATTTACTCTGTAAGAACTAAGAATTAAAATTTTTTTTATTTTAAAGAGAAAAAAATAAAAACAATGATACAGAATTTCAAAACAATAGGAAATTAATAATGATTAATATATTGCGTATTGTTATCTTCAAAGTAGTTGCTTGGATTACAAGTTATAGGCATGCAAAATTGATCAAACAATGTAAGCACAAACCATTCTTTCCAATGAACTTAAAGAAATTAATAGTATAATTATATTAACTATCTTGCATGTGTGTGTACATATATATTTTTTTTTTCTTTTCTTTTCCCTTCCTTCTTTTCTCCTTTTCCCCTTCCCTGTTGTACTTTCTTTTTGAGCAATTTCTTTCCCTTTCACAATGTCTATTGTAGATTTTGGATCTTATTTACTCTTCCAATTTCTTACACTAGGGAGACAATATGATGTTTACACATGTGAGTCTGATTTATTTCATTTATGAGTATAATCTCTAGTAGTATCCATTTACCTAAAAAAGCCTTGAGTTTATCCTTCTTTATAGCTGAGTAGTACTCCATTATATAAAAATACCACATCTTTTTTTATCCATTCCTCGGTTGATGGGCATTTGGGTTGTTTCCAAGATCTAGCTATTACAAATTGTGCTGCTATAAACATGGGTGCACATGTATCACTGTGGTATGAAGTTTTTAATTCTTCTGGGAAAATACTCAGAAGGGGAATGGCTGGGTTGAATGGGACCTCTAATCCTAGTTTTTTAAGGATTCCTTAAATCTCTTGCACCAGTCTCCACTCCCACCAACAGTGGAGAAGGGTTCCTTTTTCCCCACAGCCTCGCCAGCATTTGTTATTGGTTGATTTCTTGATGACAGCCATTCTCTCTGGGGTGAGGTGGAATCTCGGTGTTGTTTTAATTTGCATTTCTCAAATGACCAATGATGTTGAACATTTTTTCATATACTTATTTGCCATTTCTTCATCTGAGAATTGTGTATTCATCTCAGATGCCCATTTTTGGATTGGGTCTTTGAATTTGGCGGCCTAATTTTTTTCAATTCTTTGTATGTTCTAGATAGAAGTCCTCTGTCTGAGGGACAATTGGCTAAAATTTTTTCCCAATCTGTGGGTTAAGAACTAAGAATTCAGGGCCAGTGAGATGGCTCAGCGGCATAAGTGCCTGCCTGGCAAGCGCAAGGTCCTGAGTTCGACTCCCAGTACCCACATAAAAAGGAAAAAGGGGCCAGTGATATCGCTCAGCAGCACAGACACCTGCTGGCAAGCACGAGGTCCTGAGTTTGACCCCCGGTACCAATATTAACCAAAAAAAAAAAAAAAGAACTAAGAATTCTTGGACAGTAACTTACATATACTCATGTATTCTACAAGTAAAATTTGGAAATTTCTTATTAGTGTTAAAAAAGCCAAGACGACATGAATAAGGGGATGGTTTCTCATATACTCAACAGGGAAAGGGGAAAGCTAAGACACTAAGAGCACAGTATGAAGTGAAATTTTAAAAATATAGTAAATGTTTAAATTTTTAAAAATATTCATTACAGTAAAAGATACGTTGCCATTAAACCCCTTCAAAATATTCTGCTCGCTTCAACCACACTCTTGTCACTTTCTGAAGCAGTTCTCGAAGTCCCCTTTTGTGCTGTCGTGGCTGCCTTGATGTCCTGAATCCATTCAAAGTATTTATCTTTCATGGCCATTTTGACTTTGGGGAAGAGCTGGAAGTTACATGGTGCCAGATCTGGTGAATAAGGTGGACGAGGACACACTGTAATGCTTTTATGAGCCTGCCTTTCTATTGGATGACACACAGCAGCAGCACTCACTGTATTTTTGATCACACCTTGTAAAGACACTCACAAAAGAGGACTTTCAGAACTACTTCAGAAAGAATAATGCCACTTGTCTGAAGAAAGAGTATTTTGAGGGGTATTAATGGCATTGCATCTTTTACTGTGACAATTTTTTTTTAGTTTAAACAATCACTATGTATTTTGATCACACTTTGTACTATTCCTACTTTCTTATTTGAGTATATCTTTTTATTGTAATCCTGTCTTACAGCATTCCAAAGGATTTGTGCTAAAACTAGATAGGATGAAAATAATAAAACAAATTCAATTCTACTTCTCAAAGTATCAAACCAAAGAAAAGCTCTTAAAAAGAAGTTTCCCCATTAAAAGCATACACCAATAGATGTCTATTTGTTTATATAAGCTTAGTAATTGCTCACTAAATCCTAAAGAGCTAGGTTGTCTGTTTAAAAAACCACTGTACAGTCACATCTTAAAACTTTTAAGATTGTATTTATAAAAAAAATTAACAGTATACTGCATTAGGTTTACATTCTAAGCGCATGGATTCACTGTGCTTTTCTAATACCCGCTTTTTTTTTTTTTTTTTTTTTAGACAGGGTCTCACTATGTAGCCCAGGCTGGCCTCGAACTCATGGCTGTCCTCCTGCCTCAGCCTCCCGAGTGCTGGGATTACAGGTGTGCGCCACCATGACCGGCTCTAATGTCTACTTTGTTGAACAGAAACTCATCCAGAATTCCACACTAGAGAAATGAGTGAATCAAGCTCCTCTGAGGATCTGGAGGGCCTTTGCTTCACTTTCATGCCAGTTCTTGGGTCTGCCACTAGGTCAGAAGGGTTCTGGGCTCTACTTCCGTGTTAGGGCTGAATGCTGCCAACTGATTACTGTCAGATAATCACTGTGTGCTGCTCAACCACCATTTTTTCTTTTGTTTTTTTTTTTTGTTTTTTTTTTTTTTGCTTTTTGAGACAGGGTCTCACTGTGTAGTTCAGACTGGCCTTGAACTCACACTCACTATGTAGCCCAGGCTGGCCTCGAACTCATAGCGATCCTCCTGCCTCAGCCTCTTGCGTGCTGGGATTACAGGCGTGCACCACCACGCTCGGCAACCACCACCTTTTTGATACACATGCTAGTAATACTCAGAAAACAATTTAATCACCAGTGAAATAGACAATTAAGGACTTAGTACCAGCATAAATTTTGCCAATAAGTGGCCCTTTCTGTCCAGTGACAGGTGACTGTAGCTCCCAGGACAACAGGAAAGAATATCCATTGCTAGGCAATTGCCAATCCATGCTTTTTATTCCTTCCCTTCCAAGTATACAATATTAAGACAGAATGCATGCAAAGAGGGCAATAAATTCAAATAATGAGGAGCGAGGGGATTGTCTTGAATGTAACAACACATGCATTAAGGCAGTTTGAAATCTTTAGCCAAACTGTTGATTGAGTATCTGTTAAAAGTTTAGGGATCGTTACTTGGATATAAATATGAACCCAGAGAGAAACAAGAAGGCTGCAATATCTTTTGGTACCAGGATCCTCTCAACATCTTTGAGTATGATTAGTGCTTTGTATAATATATTATTCTTACATTATCTATAAGTTATATATCCTTTTTACTATGTTCATTAAGTTCTTGCCTTTTTCCTTGTTGGGGAGGAAAATGTATATTTTGCTTTTTAAGTAAAAGCTAATGGAAAAATCGAATTTATAGAAAGGTATTTGTACATCTACGAAGGATATTGGTATTATTTTTCAGGATCTATGACTCTTTAATCACTTGGTTTAATGTATCTTCCTTTTCCATGCAAAATCTGTACACCAAAATTCCTTTTTCTATAATTATTTTATAAGATAGAAAGATCTGCTCTTATAGACACATTTAGGAGAAATTAAATCAAACAAATTTACTCTAAAACTCTTGAATCTGACATGAAATAGGGTGACAAGGTAGCCAGGGAGAGCCAAGATGGTGCGGTCACATGGGACTGGTGGTTGGGTGTGTTAGGTAGGGTTTCCTGCCATGGCTGATGCACTCTTTCACAAAGTAAAGCACTTTTTTTGTCTTTCTCCTTGTGTCCCTTCCCTTCAATATTTCTACAACAGTTCAGACCTAGAACACATGGTAGTTATTTACTCAGAATCCAAGGAAAGATAGGTCTTCAGTGTTGATAGCCAAGATGCAGACAGATCAAAAGCTAAATCCAATTTAACCCACCTCAGGCAGAAAAAGTAATTGAATTAAATTTCCTCTAAATATGATAAGTTTGGGGCTCTTAAAGCCAGCCACAAAGAGCCAGGTTAGAGTGAGCTGCTAAGTAAATGGATGCATTGAGCTCCAGCCACCCCGCCCACAGAGAGTTTGATAAGCTGCTGATTGCCTCTATCACTTTACTACCCAGGCTGAAAACTGATTAAGCTGCTTATGGGGATCTGAGGCTAATGGCCTGGCCTACCAAGAACTCCACTGCCACCGATTTAAGTAAGATGTTTGGCACGTATGGCTTGATTATTACGAGGGGGAAGAAAAGAAAAAGACAGCAGGATATAGGAAAGATTTAAAAAGCAGGCTTTATTATTCCAAATGGATACGTTACTTTGACATCCTAAAATGAATTTGGAATTTCTCTGACGCTTCATCTGATATCAAAATTTGCTTTTGAATGGCCTCCTCAAAGAGTATTCACTCTGGAGTCCACATGTTCTACTTTAAACCACCTTTACAAGAATATTTCCCGCCTTTAAACACTAAGCAATGGCATCTGGGTATTTAGATACTATGATCAGACAGATTCAAGAAAACAGATAAATGTATAATGGGTATTCTAATTGATTTCCCCCCTTGAACACCATTGGATAATTATAATTAAAAATATATCCCTTTCGGCCTCAGCCAGCAGATAACTGCTGCTTGACTATGCAGGCAGCTGGCATGTGCAAATAGATCTAAACTGGATGCACAAGTAGAAATTAAGCCCTAGTCTTTTCTCAGCCCTTTCCAACTAACTGCTCTAAAATTATTTCTGCCATTTAAAATAACTTTCCTACCTCCAGAGGGACAAAGAACACAAAAGTCTTAATTTTAAAATTAAAAAAAAAAAAGGATGTACACACAAGAAACCTTGAAAAGTAAAGTCTGAAAAATGACTGAAGGACATGAACTTGGTTTTTAAATTGACCCCATTACTCTGTTAAAAACAATGAGAAAGGAAAACAACACCAAAAGAATAGAATCCCAGCATTTGAGATGTTCTGAAAGTTGTCATAATTATCTTTTTTTAAATGACTCTTGGAAAAATCAGTACCTATATAGAAAGGAAAGCAATGTTTTCACGTAGTGTCTAACAGCTTCTTAAGGAGTTGATTTAAATGATTAACAAAAGCATAATACATTCAGAACTTGGGGCTGAAAACAGGAAATCTCAGCTTCTTCCAACTGCTAAGCTGGCCAATCATTAAAAGTACATGTACTACTAAAGTTAGCAAACGTGATTGGACTCTTACATGCTGTTATATTTTATTAAACTTTAAAAGCTATTCAACAATTTGGCTTCAGCACAAGTGAAAGGATTTAATGCATTCAATGCCTTTCGCATTTTTCTTTAAATAATTTTTTAATGAACTATAATTCACATACTATAAAATCTACTTTTTTTTTTTTTTGGTGGGTACCGGGGGTCGACCTCAGGACCTCACGCGCCAGCAGGCGCCCGTGCCGCTGAGCGATATCACCGGCCCCTTTTTTCGTATGTGGGTTCTGGGAGTCGAACTCGGGCCCTTGCGCTTGCCAGGCAGGCGCTTACGCTGCTGAGCCATCTCACCGGCCCTATAAAATCTACTTTGAAAGTAAACAATTCCTTGATTTTTTTTATATCTAGTCACAAAATTGTGCAATCATCTTCACTATCTAATTCCAGAATACTTTCATCAGCCCTGAAAGAAACTCCGTATTAGCAGTAACTACTTATTTCTTCATTTTCTCCAGATTGTGGCAACCACTAATTTGCCTACTCAGGACATTTCATTTAAATAGAATCATAAAACATATACTATTTTCTATGTGGCTTCTTCCACTTACCATGATGTTTTTTAAGACTCATCCACATTGTAGCATGTATTAGTACTTCCCTCCTTTTTAGGCTGAATAATATTGCACAGCATGGCTAACATTTTGTTCAGCCTTTCATCAGTTGACAAACATATGAGGTGGCTCCTGCTTTTTGCTATTACGAATAATGCTTCACTGAACACTTATGTACATGTTTTTATGTGGATGAACACATATTTTTAATGCTCTTCGGTATATACCAAGGAGTGTAAATCGCTTGGTCACATTTTAATTCTGTATTGTTTTGAGGGACTGCCAAACTGTTTTTCCGAAGTGGCCATCCCACCTCACATTCCCACCAGCAATGTGAGAGCTCCAGTTTCTGCACACTCTTGCCAATATTTGCTATTGTCCTATAATATCTTTTTATACCAAGCCCCCTCCCCCATTCTGAATAGAAACAGAGTAAAAGGAATTGGTATGAAAAATGCACCAGTGATGGCAGAATGCAGTGCCAAGACCCTAGTCCACAAAGAAACTTCCCTGGGAAGAAAATAAAAGTGAAATGGGCTGAGCACTCACCTGCTGCAGGTCTGCGAGGGAGTACAGATGGATCTGCTGAAGGAGGTATTCTCGGGGGAAGATTCTGAAAACAAGGGCAGATACACAAGTGGATTGTTGTGCCATGAGATTCGCTTTTTCAAGGTTCAAAATCTCATTCAAAAAATTGCTTTCCTCTGTCCTTTCCCCTTCCTGTGTATTCCTACTCCCCAGACCCTCTGAGAAACCTGTAACAATACCTTTTTCTTATAGTTTGCTTTCTAACATTGATGTCACAGAAGTAAAAGTTTGGTGCTTCTTTTGCAATATTAGGGACTAAACCCAGGCCCTTGAACATGCTAGGCAAGCGCTCTACCACTGAGCTACTACCCCAGCCCTTTTCAAATTTTATTTTGAGACAGGGTTTTGGTAAGTTGCCCAGGCTGGCCTTGAACTTGGCAATCCTCCTGTCTCAGCTTCCTGAGTAGATGGGATAACAAGTGTGCACTACTGCACCTGGCTGGTCTTTTTTTATTTTTAAGGTGCTGAGGACCAAACCTGGTCTTTCATTTTTAATGGAATCTCCTATGCTATAGTACTATGGAGTGGGTCCAAGCTTGTGGACCAGAGCATCAGGCTTCTTGTACCAGCGGTGTTCCTAACAAACTGTAATGTCAGGCAAGTCCCAGACCCACCTGGCTCCAGCTTCTACGCTGTATAATGAGGGCGACTAAACTTGATGTTTCTAAGTGTCTTTCTGGCTGTAATACTGCATGCCTAAATTAACTGATATTAGAGTTGAGTAACACTGGCATGGCAACCTATGTGTTTTTCTAGAGGCTTCTATGGCTTTCATTAATGGAGAACAGTGGTGCTGAGCATCACATTAATGAGCCATCTGAAATACACAGTGATGGTAATTTTTCGAATCCAGGTGTGACGGTTAATCTTTTTTTTTTTTTTTTTTGTGGGTACCGGGGGGACGACCTCAGGACCTCGCGCACCAACAGGCACCCGTGCCGCTGAGCGATATCACCGGCCCCTTTTTCGTATGTGGGTTCCGGGAGTCGAACTCGGGCCTTCGCGCTTGCAAGGCAGGCGCTTAAGCCACTGAGCCGTCTCACCGGCCCTGACGGTTAATCTTAAGCGTCAACTTGATTGGCCTGAGAGAGATTTAGGAGATTAATAAAGCACATTTCTGGATGTGTGTGGGTGGGTCCTAGTGGCTTAACTTTAGGGAATCTATCTGGTCCCTGACTGCTTTCTCTCTACCTTTTCTGCTCTCTGCTTCGTGGATGCACAAGTTGAGCAGCTTTCCTCTGCATCACCCTTCTGCCATGATGTTTCTGCCTTGCAGCCAGCTGACCATGGACTGAAACCTCTGAAACATAAAACTCTCCTCCTTTAAGTTGTGGGTGTCAATTATTTTGTTCCAGCAATGCAAAGGTGATTAATATACCAGGTACAGATGTAAATAATGGGGAAAATATTCTGAATTGGGGCTCCCCAATAAAGTCCTGTATCTTTGGCTACTGTTAGTTCACAGCATCTAGATAGATGACAGCGAATGAGCAGGAAAAAACAACCAAGTATGAATTAGGTGATAGGTATCAAAGTGTATATAGTTACACAGCACCACACAAAGTAAACTCAAAACTAAACTCATGGTGCTAGCACTTTCTCTGATTGTCTTTTGTGGTTCTATGCAATTGTCTTGTGTCTTAAATGAAAGAAACCATTAACTTATTCAATTAACATTTATGACTACCCAATAGATGCCAAGCACCATGCCACATACTAGGAAGATAATTATGAATAAGACAGTTCCAGTGTCTCAGTTTAAGAAGTATAAAGTCAGCCAGGTGTGGGCATGCCTGTAATCCCAGCTATTTGGGAGGCTGAGGTAGGAAGATCACATGTTGAAGCCTAGATTGGGAAACTTAGCCAGACCCAGTCTCAAATTAAAAAGGGATGGGAATGTAGCTTAGGACTCCCCTGGTGGGTCAATCCCCAGTTCTGGGGGGGTGGGGAGCATAAAGTCAAATGAGGTAAGGACACATAAATTGATAATTATAACACAGAAATGGAAAATGGTAAGAGTTATGTATGGGATACACTTTTTTACAATAGTCTAACATGGTAGATTCCAACCCTGGCTGTCCATTGGAATCACTTGCAGAGCTTTTTAAAAAATGACAGGGAACATACATGGTTAGAGCCCAGAAATCAGTATCAAACAAAAAAATAAGACAAGTACTCTCCTAGGGATTAGTACATCCAAGGTTTAGAACCACCGGCTTAATATCCAGGTCACTGGGAAATTCATTATTCAGTCTTCCAGTTAAGTATGCATTCATTGCCAAATCCTAGAGATTAAACTGTCTATACTCCCATCCACCCAATACTGATTAAACACACACTATACACCAGGTACTGTACTGGGCCACAGAAAAGGGGGCATTGGATCAGTTAGACAAAGTCCTTATCCCATGGACGACTGGGCTGGTGTAGTCTAGTTTGGAGCTCTCCTGGATAGTAGGACAGACACTGAAGAGATCTTTGGAAAAGCATGGCTTTCCCCACAGAAAAGAAACTAGGCCAAGAAAGCGACAAAACATTATATTCTGGGAAATGGAGTACAGTTCCTGAGGCTGGGCTGTCTTCAACTCTGATGGTTCAGGGCTGTACTCCTGGCAGGAAGCAAAGCACAGACCCAGAGAACTGGGTAAAGTAGAAGGAAAATGCTCAATTCCTCCATACGGCATTAGCTTCCCTAGAGAAAGGCCCTCTGTTGTGGAAAGTGGACCACTGTCCTTTGAGAAACCAAGAAATATAACCAATCTCCATTTCCATAACACACAATATGACAGACGAGTAAGAGAGCTATTCTTCATGATGCTCTTATTATTAAACACTAATAATAAGAAGACCACCAGTTGGGATCTGCACTAGCCATACATATTTCACTCAGCCCTCACAATGGCCCTGCATAGTAAGTATAACCTCCATTTTACATAAGAGGACCAGGGCTCAGAACCAAGACTAATTTGCCAGCGTCACAAAGCTGGAATTCAAGGCTAAGATTTTCTGAGTCCAAAGATCTGTGCTTCTTCCAGTTTCTTGGGTTACAGGAAGAGGAAGGAGGGGTATGGAGTTGAGTTGACTAATTCCAAATTCCCTTTTTATTTGTAAAATGTTCATACTTTCATATCCTTCACCCAGCTTTCCCTAATGTTTACATCTTATATAACCATGGGCCATTTATTTAAATTCAGAAATTAATTATTATGTAAATTACAGACTTCATTCATGTGTTACCAGTTGTTTCTGTTCCAGGATTCAATCCAGAATACAGCGCAATTTATAGATTGTTGTTATTATTGAACATGCTGTATTTTAGCATTTGCAAGGTGACTCGAGATAAATGTGTCAGAAAAGGAAACCTAGGACACAGTCTTTCAGTGGGACTCTGAGGGTGGCAGAGTATGACACTCTAGTATGGGGACAGAGGATGATGTTTGGGGTTAGCTGAATGGGAAGATTGATCATTTTTTTTCCTTTTCTTTGCAGTTTTGGGGGTTGAACCCAGGGCTTCACACCTGTGAAGTGCTCTACCAGCAAGCTATACCTGCAATAATCCTCTTGAAAGGTAACTGCTGAATAATGACACCCTTAAATAAAGTAGAATGAAAGGAGTGTGGCAGCAGTGGGGGGTATGACTAAGGCATGAGTCAGCTGAGTGGGCTGGAAAGTCATTTCAAGATGAGCTCTCACTTCTTCTGCTGGTTTGCAAGAACATAAGTGAGCTAGAGAGTCAGAAGGAAGGTGACTGAAATGACATCCAGCAGGGACAAAAACTACAGGGTAGCATATCTATATCTTGCTACTTACAATTCTCTCTGCTCTAACATCCTAAACGTTCTATGACTGGGACAGCCAGTCAGCTATACAGTCAACAAGCACTTACCGGGTGCCTAAAATAAGCCAAGTGTTGATAGATGTCGGAGAAGGATTCTTCAATGAACACAATTAATAAACACAAAGAGAATCTCCAGTTTCCCCTTACTAGGTCCTTCTTACCTCCAAACACTGTTCATTTTTCTTCTCACAACAGCTAACCAACTTTGGTCATGTCATCTCTAATACTCCTTCAACATTATTTGTACAACTAGTTTATTTAATGTTTATAAGTGTGTAAGTACATTTCACACAGGCTTATTTTCCCTCTCCCTTTAGGAGAGATTCTAAGCCCTTCCAGAAACAACTTTGTCTAATGTTTCCCTTTATCACTCTTCAGTGTCTGATGCTATAATTTACACAAGGTCGTCATGAGAGACAAAGAACTGGAAAATGCAATATATGCAGAAAAGATAAAGGAACCAAGCTTACTGTTGTCTAGAGAACATGTCTCCAAAAGACTCAGTGGTGGTCATTAAAAGCACAGACTTTGAAGGAGATAATGCCAATCAGCTCCTCTTCTCTCTGGAGGAAGGAAGTTGTGGCAGAAAAGCACTGAAGTCAATTAGGAGAATAAATTTCCAGAGAGGGAATCCTGGAGGTATTAAAAGTGAATCTGTTATGTTTTTGGAAGTAAATACAAGAAGAAAAAAACTTTCTGCAGTTTTCCAGGTAGAGCCAAGCTCTTCTGTTTAGAGGAGGTAAGAGTTTCCTAGGCAGGGCCAGGTAACGCTTACTGCCCCTTGTTCCTCTTTCTCCTAAGACAGACTGAACTGGCAACACATTCCCTGAATAGCTCTGGCAGACCAACTGCAGGGAAGGGCAGGTGAATAAGGACAGGACAGGCAAGTCCAGAAAGGTGGACTATGGCCACTGTGCATCTGGGGGACACCTACGGCTCTTCCCTGCTGTGCTCCAGTCCTACAGGATAGGGGCCCTTGAGTAAATGGACTGAACGAGCAGGGGTCCCCGGGTCACTTCTCCTTCACTCTGATGTGTAGAAGGGCTTGTGGAGAGGCTGGAAGCCCAAGGCCTGTGCAGGTAGAATTAAGCTGCCTGAGGCAGATCTAAGCTGGGAAAGACAGGGCTCCTCAGACCAGGCAGGCACTTCGGGGACTGCAGGGGAGCCCTTCATGTCTGGAAAGCAAAGCCTGGTGTCCTCTTAAAATAATCATGTCAACATTATTTTACTATTAATTATTCAATAAAGAATGGATGATTTTTTGCAGTCTTTGTCAGGAAACACTTGTGATCACCTTATCTGCTATGAATTAAATTCAAACCTCAGCATATATTTCATTGCAATAAATGGATCCAGGGTTCATAACATGTGCCTGGCAGTGTGCTGGGGCCTGATGATTTGGAAAGAGTTTTTTTTGTTTTGTTTTGTTTTCTTTTGTTTTGTTTTGTTTTGTTTTGTTGAGACAAGGTCTCACTATGCAGTTCAGGCTGGCCTTGAACTCACTATGTAGCCGAGGCTGGCCTCAAACTGACAGTGATCCTCCTGCCTCAGCCTCCCAAGTGCTGGGATTATAGGCATGCGCCACCATGCCCAACTTGGAAAGACAGTTTTTTAATCCATACACAGATATGCAGGATGAGGGGAGCCAGCAGGACACCTAGTCAGGAAAGGCCTCCAAAAACTGACAAGTCAGGGTGAGGCAAAGCAGCAGAAGGGTGTATTCCTGGTGGAGGGAACAGCAGGGGCGGGAGCGCAGGGGCTAGCAGTACAGTGTTCCAAGGGACTCATTCCTGATGAGATGAAACAACTCTACATGGGTATGTGTCTGGGAGGGCAGCCAAGAGTAACCTTGAGGGCCGGTGAGATGGCTCAGCGGCGTAAGCGCCTGCCTTGCAAGCGCAAGGGCCCAAGTTCAACTCCCGGATCCCACATACGAAAAAAGGGCCGGTGATATCGCTCAGTGGCACGGGCGCCTGCTGGCGCACGAGGTCCTGAGGTCGACCCCCCGGTACCCACAAAAAAAAAAAAAAAAAAAAAAAGAGTAACCTTGAATACCATGCCTAGAGTCTACCCTGAGAGAGATGAGAATGACATAGTTAGCTTTGTGACTTTAAAAGATCACTGACACTGGGCATGGTGGTATACACTTGTAATCCCAGCTACTCGGGAGGCTAAGGTACAAGGAGCACAAGTTCAAGGACTCCCTGGACAACTGAGCAAGACCAGTTTCAAAATAATATAAATAGGACTAGGGATGTAGCTCAGTGGTAAAGCACTTGCCTAATATGTGCATGGCCCTGACTTCAATCCCCAGTAGGAAAAAAAAAAGCTGCTAAAAAAAATCACTGATAGCAGAAGGGGATAGGAAAACTGAGGTTTTGGAAAACTAGGTGAAACATGAGGCTTGAATAGAAATGGTGGCCTTGGTATTGGAGAGACGGCCTAGCCCCAGAGAGATTTCTGTAGCTGATCTGTGGGTCACGGTGTCTGACAGGAAGTGTAGGTCAGTGAGAAGCCTGGGGTGTTCGCAGCGTTCACGCTAGGTAACGTGGGTGAATGGCAGTTCCACTCGCTGACTCAGGAATAAGGAAGAGGAAGCGTCTTGCTGGGGAAGAGGCTGGAACTCTCTGAGGAAGGTGGGAGTGGACTCGCCTGAGTCCAGGGAGGAGGCTTGTGTGCCTCCGGAATACAGGTTTTACGTGAAGCCATGAGAATAAGGGGCAGCCCTGGACAGCACGCACTGGAAAATGAGAAAAGACTGGACCCTGGTAAAACGTTGCTATTTAAGGAGTGGTGTGGGAAGAAGACTGGGAAGGAGCAGTTTGATATGGAGAAGGAAACGCAGAAGAGCTGCATCAGGAAGCCAATGAAGGAGAGAAATTTTAAGAAGGCAGAAGGGGATCAGTGGTAGTAAAAGCAGTGAGGAGGTCAAATGACACAAGGAAGACTCTCATGAGGCCTAAAAAGTGCCAGCAGAACCTGGCGAATGAATTCATCAGGGACCTCAGACAGAGAGGTTTCAGGAGAGGAGGAAGCCAGACTGCAGAATACAAGGACTGTGGATTATAAGAAGTTCACTGTAGGGCCGGTGAGATGGCTCAGCGCCTTAAGCGCCTGCCCGGCAAGCGCGAGGGCCCGAGTTTGACTCCCGGAACCCACATACGAAAAAGGGCCGGTGATATCGCTCAGCGGCACGGGCGCCTGCTGGCGCGCGAGGTCCTGAGGTCGACCCCAGTACCCGCAAAAAAAAAAAAAAAAAAGAAGTTCACTTTAGGGGCCAGGGATATAGCTCAGTGGCACAAGCACCTGCCTGGTAAGTGCAAGGTCCTGAGTTCAATTCCCAGTACCAAAAAAAAAAAAAAAAAAAAGAAGTTCACTTTAAAGGACAGAAGAGAAATCAGGCCATTGCTAAAGAAGGATGTAGGGCTCAGTAAGAAAAGGTTCCTTTTTTTAAAGAAGGGAGAGACTTGAATATTTATATGTTAAAATCAAGCCAGTACAGAAGCAGGAGCTAAAGACACAGAAATAGGGGTAAGTAACAGAGCCTGGCCCTGGAAAAGCCAACAGGAAATGGGATGGGGACCCTGCTGGAAGTTCTTTCAAAGACACGATCGCATATGCACACACACACAGACACATACATGTATTTTCTTAATTGAAATGCTCCAAGTTTTTTACTAAAATGTTACAAAAGTAATTACTAATTTCTCCAATGTAACTCACAAACTTCAACAATTAGGAACCAAATGCTGCAAACTAACTTTAGGTTATCTGGCTTAGCAGTCCTTCGGTACACAGGGACCTTGCTGCAAAAGGCGGCTGTCTTTTGTTTTCTGATGAGCTGCTATGTTCAGGGCTCTCTGTGCATTAAGTGACCTCGCTGCACTGCAGCCCTATTCATCATCAGGTCTGGCAGCATTTCTACAGGCGCAAATCACATGCACAGCAGCACTCAAGCCAGTGCAAGCTCGTCTGGCTGGCCCTGACCCTCAAGCCAGAGGACAAAAGAGATACGGAGGGTCAACTCCACACTTCTCTCGTTCATCAAAGGAAATCACATCACTGGCAGGTAGCACTATTAAGTTCCCTGTTACCAATGAACACTGAAGATACCCACTGAGAGATCATGAAAATCAACTGGCACAATCATTTCTAGTGTCAACATTTTCTATTTTATCATTTTTAAAACTACTTGACACATTTTTAAAACTACTGGGAAAGTAACTTGGGCTTCATTTACAGATGGCTGTAATGAAAGGGGTGAGAAAAGATAAAAATTAAAAAGGACATGGGTCATATATGATTCAGAGCCCTTATATTAGCTGGAACTTAGGGTTAAACATTCAGAGTTACTTGACTATGAAATCAAAGGCAGCAGTCTTAACAAAAGGGAGGGGGGTTCATTCCATTTTGCTCCATGACATTAAGTGAAATAAATCAAGATTCATTTAACTTGAACAATTTCTGAGGACTTCGACTCAGCTCCCACCACAGCCTGATGCTACAGAGAAAAGGGACTGGGGAGGCTCTAAGAAGTAGCTTCTCAGGATTCTGACAGATTTAATAATGCATATTATGATTTTCCTGAAGCTCAGTGCTTAGAGATGCACAACTGGCACTTAAAAAACCAATGGTTAAAATGAGATTATTAAGTTTCTAATGGAAATATCTCAGCTTTTAAAGATGTACAACAGGTTTTAAAGATGTACAACACATCCACAAAAACAACACAACATCAAATGCAAACCTCCAGAATTTGATTAGAAATGATGAGTCTAAAAGGAGAATACTGACAGAGGTGCATAAGGAATAATTTAAAAAAGAAAACCATTTATTCACATAATGTTACTGTTTTTCAAGAAGATGTGCTCCAGGGGAGGAAACTGTGTTGAGTTGAGAGAGCCAGAGTCTACTTGGGAGGGCACACGTACCCACACCAAAATCAGCAAAAAGCTCCACGAAGCAGCCCCAGGGAGAGACAATTTGATGTTCTTGAGATGAGCTGCGAAGTCTTCCTGAAATAGTTACATTAGGCTGGATATGGATAGGACTTATATGTCTAGCTATACTCAGAGTTAATGGAAAAACAATTTTAAATCAAAGGAAGATATTTCGATAGCAACCCATGTGGAAGAAATAAGCTTCAATCATTTCTCTAGGTACCTCATTTCGCTAATCTCATTGGCTGAAAAAGTGGCAAGATTGCACCAGATATTATATCTTGGCAGATAGTTATAGGAAATAAGGGTCTCTTTTACCTGCTCATTCAGAATTATGTTTAAGTTTCTTAGCAACAATCTAAAGCCTAGAGTAGAAATACTTGGAAGTAATTTTGCTTGTGATTAGGCGTCTGATTACAAAAGTGAGCATTTATATCACAGCTCTCATGTATCTAGCTCAAATTCTTAAGGTATATATTTTAACAGTAGTGAGAATACTTTTCCTACAATGACGGTGTCTTTTGTCCCAGAAAATGATTTTTTAAAGTTTATGTGTATTTCATTTAATCTCAGAATAAGACAAAATCACTTCTTAACTTTTTATGAAGACTTTCTCAGTAAAGTTACGTATAAGCTGGGTGTGGAAGTCCCAGCTACTCAGCAGGCTGAGGCAGGAGGATTGCATATTTGAAGCCAGCCTGAGCAATTTAAGGAGAACCTGTCTCAAAAAATAAAAAGGGCTGAGAATATAACTCAGTGGCAGAGTACTTTCTTGGCGTGTACAAGGTCCTGGTTTTAATACCCAGTACCACAAAACACACACGCGTGCGCACACAAACACACACACACAAAGAAAAAGAACTACGTATATATACAGCTTAATACAATTGATATTTATCTTTACAGAGTTCCTTGTTCAAAGTTTATTAATGTTTAATATTGAACGACATTGATTTTTGCAAAACAGTGCTGATGCTGGTTTGTATCTATTTGGCTGAAGGAGACCTCTAGAGGAAGTAAAGGGAGGGGAGGAGCAACAAGGACATTAGGAAGATAGAAGACTGGAAAACCATGCTTCTAAAGGTCATCAAGAGAGAAAGAATTTTTGAAGTAGAATAGAAAGAGTTGCTTTCAAAAACTATCAAAATCGCCAGGCGTGGTGGCGCATGCCTATAATCCCAGCACTTGGGAGGCTGAGGCAGGAGAATCACTGCGAGTTCGAGGCCAGACTGGGCTACATAGTGAGTTCAAGGCCAGCCTGAATTGCATAGACCCTGTCTCAAAAAAACCAACCAAACAAACAAAAAAACTATCAAAATTATGACATCTTATATTTTAGTAGCTTCTGAGTCCTGATAGATTCATGGAGCTGATCTGTTAAGGCTACAGCCCCTACTGCAGTTAATGACATTTTAAATAAACTAACTTGAACACTAGCCACAAAAGTCTGGCTAACTTTAAATCTTCCAGAGAGCATAAAAAGTTATATTCATTTACCGAGCTTAAAGAAGTACTATCTATACACTGGAAGTGTTTCATCACTTTTAATGAGATTAATTTAGCAATAATATTGTTACTAAAATGGGCTTATTCTTTTAAGACTCAATATTAAGCAGACTGTGCAGGTTTAGACCTCAGAGAGTGATTATAAGAGATCCCTAATATGCAGCTCAGGGACACGGCAAGTCCGTCCTGTGTAGATCTTGTTTTAAGAATTAGGCTGCCCTCAGGGACATAGTGTTAATAAACTAGCCTCCTAAGTTGAGTATATTTGATTCGCAACAGCATGTGATATTTTTGCTCTGTCAGACAATCTTTTCACCTATGTCTGACTTTTGGGGGATGAAGAAGTGGTGTTGGTATTGAGATTTTAGCAGCTTATTTATTATTAGACTGCTCACGTGATCTTTTGGGGGAGTACACTGAAAATAATTTTTTTACTTCCAAGGTCAATGACTTGTAGGTATGCCTACACACTAAAACACCATTTTCATTCAGTGTTCATGATGCTTTAGAATGTTTACTGACATGAAAACACATTCACAATATACTAAATAGTAAATGATTAGGTTAAGAATAGTAGGTATAGGCGGCGGGCTGGCTGGGCCGGCGGCGGCGGCGGTACGAGGCGCGCGCTCGGGGTCCCGGTCGCGAGGAGGAGGAGGATGTGGCGCGCGGAGGGGAAATGGCTGCCGAAAACAAGCCGGAAGATGATCATGGGAACAGCAATAGTAGTCATGTAAAAATCTTTTTACCGAAAAAGCTGCTTGAATGTCTGCCGAAATGTTCAAGTTTACCAAAAGAGAGGCACCAATGGAACACTAATGAGAGATCATGATGCAGCCGTCCTTTTGGATTTCTTTTTAATAATGTGTGACCCTTCACCTTTGATCCCCTGACCTGCATTACCTTGGTAACCATTTCATTTTTTAATTTAATTTCATTTTTTAATTTTGGTGTACAAGCTGTAACATTTCATCTCTCAAAGTGTAGCATGCTGATTTCCTCAAATAGAGATACCCCTTTGAGTGATAAATTTGCAAAATGCTGTCTCCATTTTCTGTATTAAAATTCACTTCAGTTTTTTAAAAATAAAGTATAATCTGTGTTTTCATCCTTTAAAAAAAAAAAGAATAGTAGGTATAGTATGAAAACATTTTAATAGGGAAAAAAGCATTTGCAGAGAAGATCTGGAAGGATATATACTAAAGTGGTAGGAGAGTGGGTAACTTATTTCTATTTTCTATGATGAACAGTATCTTTTGTAATAAGAAAAAAAATCACTTTGACCAAACTAAGTCGGCAGAATCTTGGTAACAGTATTTCATTCATTTAATTGACTTATTGAGCAAGTATTAGTAACTCCTGATCCATGTCAGGTAGTGTCCTAGCCCCTGGGGATACGGCAGTGAACAAAACGGATAAAAAGCCATGACCTCGCAGCTTACATCTGGGGACAGCAGGATCACTGCTCATGCATGGTTAGAGCAAAGCACAACTTCCATATCTATACGTGGTGGGCTAAGAGAGGGGGACAAGCAAAATGAAGTACCATGTTGCATGGCAGTACACATTTGCTGAGAGGTAGGTGTTTGGCCTGAATAAATAGATGGATGGTGGTGCCATTAAGTGAGATGGGAAAACTGAGGGGTGGAAGGTGGGGTAGTTTGCAGTGGGGTGGATATCAGGGTCTCAGACATTAAGTTGCTTCTAAATGGCCACAGCCAAAGATTAAACTTGACAAATCTCTAGGACCAAATGTTCCCTGAGAATGGACACAATTTTGCCTTAAGCAACTAGGAAAGTAGGTTTCATAGTGCCTCCACTAGTGTTGGGGAGAAACTAGTTTTAAATTTATATAAAATGGGAACTTTGTATTTACCAGCCACCCCAAGTTCTCACATCACAGATTTGATGATAGGGAATGGGAATACTCAAGCAAGCACATTCCTTGGACTGGATAATTTCAATACTCAGCAGAGAAAAATACAGTATGTCTTGAATTGGGGTTTCTGAAAAGCTAGTCCAAACAGCTGCTGGCAGTCTGGGTGATTTTTTAGCATTCCAAGGTAAAATGAGAGAAAAAAATAGGATGATTTTTAAATCTATTTGCTTTTAAGAAGCAACTGGATTTCTGAGGCTGTCCTTTTTAAATGCTACTATGTTCTTACATGAAACGGTGGTGAAAAGTAGGTAGTAATGTTTTGTTGTTATGTCTGCTTTAGACGTGGGCGACCTACAGATATTGTCATGTTTTTGTTTTAAGTTTTCAGGCCTGGGAAATGGAAAGGTCTAGTAAACAGTGACCTAAAGAAAGTGCACCCGCTGGCTCGAAGCCAATGGTCATGCCTGGGTCTCCATGGCTGACACAGCCTGCCAGTGAGCACAGCAATCCCGCCCCACCCTAGCCCCCGTCTGCCGCCTCCCTTATTTTGTTCACGCTCTCCTCAATGACCTCAGTTAAGGGTTCAAGAGAATTAAAAATGGTTCCCTTTAGAGTATGGAGGCCTCTGGATCTCACCATCACCAACAGTAAATTCACTGGGGAATCGGCAGTGGTCTAAGCATCAGAAAACCTGGTTCCAGTTGGACTCTACTACTTATGAACTTAGGCAAGTCACATAGCATCTCAGAGTCACAGTTCTTCATTTCTTTCTAAAGACCCTCTGTCCTCCTTATCTTAAAGGGCTGTTATATAAACAAATACTATATTCCTAGGGAAGTCCTTATTAATTGATAGAAACATAATTATCTTACATATAATAAGCACTTCTACAAACATGAGATGACGTAACTATTAATAAGCCTTCGCTGTACAACTAGCATGAGTAGTCTTCTATTTTAGGCTATAAGGAAAAGTAGGACAATCTTGGCCTTTAAGAGTCTTCCAATGGAGTCACCAAGAAGGATTTACACACAAAGAGATGGAACTATCCAGGCAGTTAAGTGTCAAATGAGTGGCCGAGAATGATCGTTGCTGGAAGAGCTCAGAGAAGGGATCGGCCACTAAGGACAGGTGGGAAGAGGTGGCACTTGAGCTGGTAAGAGTGGCCTAGTCAAGCAGAGGAGGGAAACAGGTAGTGTGTCAGGAAAGTGAGTATGTCACTTTGGCTAGGGTGGGGTGGAGGTGGTCCATTAGGGACACAGTAGTTGATGTTGATTGGTGATGTAGCCATGTAGGGACCGGGTGGAAGATAAAGTTGTGCATGTAGGTCAGGGTCAGATCACAGAAACGAGATACGCAACCAAGGGTATCATTACCTCCTGCAGGTTGCTGAACTATCCACTGTTCAATAAGACTATTTTACGTTAATATGTATATTAGCCTGGAAAGAGGAGCTGTGGGAGGGAGAATTCCAGGTAGGAAATTATAGAAATAAGGTGCTAAGAGTACAGACTAGGGGTGACCGTGGAGATGGAAAGTAAAGGAAGGATGTGCCTAGCTCTTAAGGAAAGTAAAGGAAGGATGTACCTTTACCCTAAAGTAAACCGTTTGGACTATATAGAGGTTCATAGCTTGGAAAACTAAGACAATGATGTCATGATTAACTGGAATTGACCTGACTACAGTGGATATATTTTTCATAGAAAAACAGTAACTTCAAGTGTTGCATGTCTATAATCCCAGCACACTGGGAGGCTGAAGCAGAAGGATCTAATTTCTAGCCCAATTTAGCAAGAACTTGATTCAAGTATATATATGGCCAGGGATGTAGTTCGGTGCGAAGGCTCTGGATTCAATCCCCAATACCACAAAAACAAAACAAAAAAAACCCAATGACTTCAATTGGACACTTGAGTGGAGATGTCAGGTAGGCAGCTGGACAGAACAAGCGAGTGGTGATCTCTTTCTAGTCAATGTGGATTTATAGCGATCACAACTCTGTCTCTCTTTAGATGCTAAGACAGTGTTCGGAGGAAGAAGTGTTCTCTGCTAATGTGCAGGATGTTGCCACACTGGCTCCTGACTGTCAGGGCTGAAGGGGCAGGCACACAGGCAGCAAAGTGTTGGCCATTCCCAGTGTGAGGGAGCTGGAGGCAGTCACGGAGGCAGTGAGGGTGCAGAGAAGGCGAGATGTGGTGGGCTGGACTGCAAAGAAGGGCAAGAAGAACAAGGAGAAAGCGCTGCCGACAATGGCCAGTAGTTCAACAAGTGAGAGCTGGAGGAAGGGCCAGTGTCAGCAAAGAGTGCAATCCAGTCAGGCTGCAAGGAGTCACGTATGAAGGGATTGGGCAATGAGGAAATGGACACATTTCTGAGAACTTCCACAGCCAAAGGAATGCCTGAAGACATGAGCTTAAGTGGTGGTGTGAGGAGGAGAGGGTGGTTGGTTGGTTCCTTTTTAAGTGGCAGCACAGGTGAAGATAACTGGAATAAGGAAGTAATTAAATGTGCTAGAAGGAGAGGGGCACAGTCTCTGAGGGGTCCTGCTGTGTCACTCCTGGAGGACCAGAGTCTGCATCCGGAGACTGCTACTGATGTGTTCTGCATGAGAGCCGTGGCACAGTCCTGAGTCCCGGCCTCTTCGAGGCTTCTTCCCACCTGCTCACTGCTCCTCCTGAATTTTGACTTGCTTATAAGAAAAATCATAGCAGCTAACATTTACTGAGCACTTCCCTGTTTCAGGCATGAACTCTCTTATTTTTCAGATTTTCCCTATGCAGTGCTATTATTATTATTCCTATTCACTGTTTAGACAGCTGGCTCTGAAGGCTAGAGGTAAGCTCTGAGCTAGGGAAAGTCTAACTTCAGGGCCTACCATACACTCCTCCGTTTGTGCTCCCATTTTCTTCTTTTTCTTGGTTTACCCAGCTATAACCTTGGGCTTTGTAGTGACCAGGATCTCTGTAGAATGCTGTTCCAGGTGTCAGCTCAAGTCACCTTACTGCAAGAGCCTGTGAAGCTCTTAGGCCAAGCCCTAAGACACCCCAACTCATCTTCTGAGGAGCTTCAAAGTTGGTCTGGTGGTATTGCTTCTAGTTTTACAAGCTCATGTTTTTGTTTGTTTGTTTATTTTAAGAGAACTAAATCTGAGATGTCTTCCACCCTGTGAAATGGTCCTTCCACCAGAAATATGAGTGATAGAACTAATATCTGAGATATGCAAAAACTTTACTCTTATTATTTAATTACATGTATTCAAGGTTAAAACCTTGGCACGGTAAATGAATTAAGTGGGCTGCTGTTAAGGAAACCAGGGCAGTCTCCTATGCCAAGTAGCACTGTGTTTGGGAAGACACCAGATATGGCAGAGGCTGTGGAAATTGAATAGCTCCATATCTCCACTTGATTGCTGCTACACAAGAAGGTGCAATCAGAGCTTTTGACTTCCTGAGAGAAATGAGAAAGCTTCATTTTGTGTGTGCATAAAAACTGATTGTTGGGCCGGTGAGATGGCTCAGCGGCTTAAGCGCCTGCCCGGCAAGCACGAGGGCCCGAGTTCGTCTCCCGGAACCCACATACGAAAAAGGGGCTGGTGATATAGCTCAGTGGCACGGGCGCCTGCTGGCACGCGAGGTCCTGAGGTCGACCCCCAGTACCCACCAAAAAAAAAAACAAAAAACAAAAAACAAAAAAAAACAACTACTGATTGTTCAAACGGTGGCAACTGTTTTATCATCTCAAAGTTGTAGGGGCCATTCTTGGAAGGCCAAACGAAGCACGTGTGCTGGCCAAATGTGGCTTTGAGATGCCTATTTGTGACCTCAGATTTACACCTGACTGTTACCATGTTCAGCAGAGCACAGCACAAGCTCTTCTTAGCACCCCTCCCAAAGACTCCCCGGTGGCTGCTGATCTGGATGTGTTCTGACAATGCTAAGTACGTCGAGATTCTCCACAGAGTTCTTCATGCACCTTCATGTGTGAACACGGTAAATAATTCTCGTGAGATGTTAACGAGGCCTTGAACTAATTCAGCAGGGTCGCCATCTGGGAGTCCTCAGAAACAGTGAACTGTCAGCACCGTAAACATTTTAGGCTTCACAGAGGACACTGACTTCTAAACTAATCACTCCTGCCAGTCAAGCTTTGCAGAATAGGTTTAAGAACAAGGCGTCCATTTAACAACAATAACAAAAACAGTGAGGATGAAAACTGGACAGTCATAATAATGAAAGGCCTAAAAGCAAACTGTGACTTCCCTAATAAGGCAACGACCAAAGTTGGCTCCCCAGTGGTGGAGCGCCAATACGATTAATCAGTCTGTTTTCAGTTTTCTCACGACAGCAATATTAACAGTTTGCTCTATTCTGTTTATACGGTGCTGACAGGTCTTCAGCAAGTTGGGCCTACTTGCTGGAGATTAATGGCCACTCTTATACCGAGGTAAAACTAGGCAGGGAGAGAATGCCTTTTATGACTAGATAAGAACTGAATTCTCTTGCCTTTTTTTTTTTTTTTTTTTTGGCCTCCCTATTGTCTCTCAACTCTTCCCTCTTCTAATCTCTATCAGGGTCAGGGATATGTAAGACTACTCAGGTCCCAAGGTTCCTCTCACTGGCTACGCTCCCCTCACTTGGGATGTTATATCCTCAGGTGAAATAAAGGGAACATTAAATACTGATTTTGGATAAGTTTATCATCTCTAGGTATTGTTGGCTCATTTAGTTTAGTTTTATTTTTTTTTTAATCTAATTCCTAATAAAAGTGAAAGAAATAGATGTGCAGTGGTCTCTGACAACAGGAGTTGTAGTTATTAGGTGGGAATGGATTGTATTTAATGCTATTTTTATGAGCACAGGAGAAGGCAGAGTTGATATAAAGGACAGCATGCAGCAGGAAGTATGGGCACCTTAGAAAATCTCTTAGGAGGTTATTCCACTTCATAATCATATTTCAACATAAGTCAAAAAGCTTTTAAATGATACAAGACCAGTCGCCTTCCACTCACTACCTACCCTGTTAAAAGCTAAAGGAATGATGTTTATTACTATATCCTTGTCTCTCTCCCAAGTTAGAAAGAAAAATGATAACTCTAAACATTTTAACAGCATCTAAGTATAGGGAATCTAAAATAACAAAAATTTTAAAAACCTATGTGCCTCCTCTAAAGTTCTGTAGGAATCGATATCCCATTGTTTGTTCTTAGGCAGGTTCTGCTCCACCCAGCCGATGAAACAAACATAAAGATAAGAATGCGTTGTATACCCAGGAACCACAGCCCTGGGCTCACCTAGCTGTCCGGCCGCTTTCCTTGCTCACAGTCTCCTGACGTAGTAGCAGGAGGACAGGACTAATTCCACAGAGAGGCCATCAGGGGGTAGCTTTTAAGTAGAATATTTCATCAAACATTTTTGAAGCCAGATATAAGAATAGTATAGGATAAAAGAAAGCCGTATTAATGACAATAATACTGAGTACTTACTATGTACAAGAACTGTTTTTAAAACTTCAATCGTACAAGCCCATTTAATTCCCACAGCAGAATGCGTTTTGGTAAGAGTTAAACAGTTATTTTTGTTTGAAGTGCAGGATGTTTGTGAGAGTAGAATAATACACTGGGCTAGATATGGGCAGACTGTTAAATCTACACTTGTACTTTAATACTTTGTCTAATGCAAACATTGGACTGGAGAGAGGGAAACTGATGTCAGATAGAACAGTTAGAAGAATACTGCAAGAAACCTGGGAGAAAAAATGGGCATCTGAGATGAATACACATTTCTCAGATGAAGAAATACTAATGGCAAACAAATATACAAAAAAATGTGCAACATCACTAGTCATTCGAGAGATGCAAATTAAAACAACACTGAGATACCATCTCACCCCAGAAAGAATGGCTACTATTAAGAAATCAACTAATAACAAATGCTGGAGGGGCTGTGGGGAAAAAGGAACCCTTCTTCACTGTTGGTGGGAGTGTCGACTGGTACAGCCACTGTGGAAGTCAGTGTGGAGATTCCTCAGAAAACTAGGGTTGGAGGTCCCATTTGACCCAGCTATTCCCCTTCTGGGCATCTTCCCAGAAGAATTAAAAACATCGTACCACAGCGATATATGTGCACCCATGTTTATAGCAGCACAATTTGTAATAGCCAGATCTTGGAAACAACCCAAATGCCCATCAACTGAGGAATGGATAAGAAAGATGTGGTATTTTTATACAATGGAGTACTATTCAGCCATAAAGAAGGATAAACTGGAGACTTTTATAGGTAAATGGATGCAACTCGAGAAAATACTCATAAGTGAAATAAACCAGAAGCACATGTGTAAGCATCGTATTATCTCTCTAGTATGAGAAACTGAAAGAGTAAATAAGATCCAAAATGTACAATAGATATGGTGAATCAAAAAGAAACTGGTCAAAAGGAAAGAGAGACTGGAATAGGGAAAAGAAAGAAGGGAAAGGGAAAAAAAATTGTATATATATATATAAGATGGTTAAGATAGATACACTACCATTTTTACTTAGTTCATTGAAGAGTAAGGTTTGTGCCAATAATGTTTGGACAATTGAATGCTAATGTCTGGTGTCCTGAATAACTAACTTAAAGATAGTAATACGTAATGTATTAACCATTGTTACCCTCCTATTATGTTGTTTTGAAAATTTGTTCTTCTTTTGATTTGTTTTGTTTTTTCTTCTCTTTAAAATAAAAAAAAAAAAAAAAGAAACCTGGGAGAGGAAAGATTTGAGAATTAGCTCAGAAACCGACCAACTAATTGTTTAGACTAATTTGCTCTGTTATCTATCTATTTATCTGTCTGTCTTGCTTTTTATTTTTTTGTCATTCATTCAACTATTTCTGAGGGTTTTTGATGTGTCCGACACTATGCTAAGTGACAAACAGAAGAAAAAGAGGAATTTGAAAATGTCTGTTAGTCGCCAGTGGTAAGTGAAGTTAACATCCATCTATTCCTCCCCTTCCCTGCTCGCTCCATATCCATTCAATACCTCATTTCATACAATGGTCATAAACCAATGGTGGGGGTGAAGGGAAAGGAAGAAAACGCTGCTGTCTTCATTCTCATCTTTTGGGAGTGCCTTCTTCCTAGAACTTCATTTCTTTCCCGGTGGTCTGGCCCTGAAGCACAGTACATGGTGGTAAACCACTAGACTGCTGGAATAGGGTAGGGATTCTTAGTCATCCATGTGAGGAAAAGGCCTCCTATTTAATTTCTAAATGTGTGCCCTGATTTGGCATATTTTAACCAAAGCAAAACATTATACCAGAAAGGTATCTGACATGATTCCCATGTATAGATTTTCATGTAATCTACAAATATAGGCACAAGAAAAACAAGCTCTGAACCAAGTCCAAAGGTACTGAAAATAACAGAATAAGCATACTTTGAACATTAAAAATCTTGTATCTAGTTTGGTTGGTAAATTAATTTGAGACACATAATTCTATTGACTTACAGAGAAAGCTCTGATCTTTTAAAATTAAAATCTGCTTACATGTTATAAGAATAAATCCCAACCACTTTCTGAAAAACAACTAGGTAATAGAATGACTACCACTGAGAAATATTTTGCTCTATGGCAACTGTTTTTTCATTATCATTTTATGAGAGCTTGTCTAGATACTATGTATCCTTCACTATCTACATTTAGCTCTTTTTAAAATACCTTCTTCAGGGGCCAGTGAGATGGCTCAGCGGTGTAAGCGCCTGCCTGGCAAGCGCGAGGGCCCGAGTTCGACTCCTGGATCCCACATACGAAAAAAGGGCCGGTGATATCGCTCAGCGGCACGGGCGCCTGCTGGCGCGCGAGGTCCTGAGGTTGACCCCCCGGTACCCACAAAAAAAAAAAAAAAAAAAATACCTTCTTCAGATGCCTGGGGTTATGTCAGTTTCTTTGGATCTAATTGGATCTCAAATTGTAAACTCTTATTATTTTAACTCTTTCCAAAGGTTCTTATGTAGGTGGGCTTATTTCCAGAAGTATTTATCATGACTAATGTATGCTGCTGGTCTTTTCTTTTAAAACTAAAAAATCAAAAGGTATTTTTGGGGAACTTATGAACATCAACAATCATTTCAAGTACAAACTAGTTCATATATGCCAAGGGTGAGAATTTATATGCCCATAAAATCCTAACTGTAAAAGAAGGAACTCTATGAGAGCGAACACATTTTAACTTCAATTTTATTTTAAGGATTTGAGCCTGGTTTGGACTTGTGTGTTCTGTGAATTATGAGCTAACTCAGTCATGGGAAAGCAGCCTGCACCAATGTTAAGAATAAAAATGCAGAGTCCTGAGCTTGTGCATTTGAATTCTATCTGCACTGCTTGCATCATTTACCAAGCTTTGGTGTTTGTTTCTGTATGGAAAAGAAGATTTGAATAACCACCTACTTATTTCCCACTGAAATGTTGTTTAGTTATGAAACATTTCAAACATGCTATGCTTACTGCTAATAAATAGGAATTGAAATTGAGAAAGTATAAAACACTACGTGAGTGGTCAGTGGAAACATTCCCATGACTGGTGTCTCGGATTAACACGTTAGTGAGAGAAGGCTTCACTGTCCCGGGCACTCAACCCACAGGTGCAAAGCCTGCAATCACACTGAGAATTGTTTTCATTTTGTTTGGTTCAAGCAAGGAGAGGAGAGAGTCATAGATGTGCCCAGAGGGAGGCCCGGTGGAGGTGGAGGGAGACCCACAGAGTTAGAGCAAGTCAGTGTCGCAAGGCCCTTGGACAGCACTAAACTATCCTCCCTGGGTGGGAAAGAAAACAAACTGGAGCTGTCTGACATTTACAACTCTTACCTGCGACGCAGATCCTCCGCGACCGCTGCCCGGCAGCTGAACAAATAGGCTCTCAGTGACTTTAGCCGCTGCCGCAGGCGCACCACAGTAGCCAGCGGCTCGGCGTGTAGGTACAGCATGGGGTTCTCCTGCTGGATGTCGATCAGGGGCTCTTCATACACGTACTCCAGAAACTCTTTGGCCTGCTTAGACACCTACAAAACAAGCTTCGGTAGTCAGTCCTGACGAATCATGCAGCTCATAACACTTGCTCAGTCCAACTAGGAACCTCAGCTTAGATAGCAAAGTATCATTTTTTTCCCTGAACACAGCTAAATGAAAAAGTCCACAGTTGAACAAAGATAAATTTTGGCTTCTCTGTCTGTCTTCCAGAAACTCAACTGGTAAAACTCGGAAGAATTAACTATCTTGATTGTGGTAACAATTATATGAATATATATATGATAAAATAACAGAACTCTATTGATGCCTCATACCAACATCAACTTCCTGGTTGGTTAGTTTCATTTTTATCTCACTATAGTACCTAAGATGTTACCAAAGGAGGAAACTGGGTGAAAGGCACATGGACCTCTCTGTACTATCTCTGCAATTTCCTGTGTTTCCATAACTATTTCAAAGGAAAAAGGAAAAAAAAGAATTCATTAAGACTCTCTTAACATCAATACTGATTTTAAAAGCCTCAAAAAATATACTATGCATATATGGATGTTGTGGTGGTGATGGTAGAATGTCAACTCGATTGCCTTTGGGATCCTCCCTGGGGACTGGTGGGCACAAGTTCCTCCACTCCTGCCACACCTTTCTGCCCTGATGTTTCTGCCTTGGAGCCAGTTGACCATGGACTGATCCCCCTTAAAATGTGAGCCAAATTAAACCTATCCTCCTTTAAATTGTGGGTATTGGTTACTTATTCAGCGATAGGAAAGCTGACTAACACAGAGATATATTCCATAATAAGTGGTCACTTTAAAAAGAACAGGTAAACCACATATATATTACAAAATTTAAAAAGAATAAAAAGAGTCTAAGAAAGAAAGGAAAGGAAAAGAAAAGATGTTATATGCAAAATAATTTGACTGACTAGAAGACAGGCTCAAACACACTATTCAGTAACCAGAGAGTTGCTTTTATTAGAACACCTCTGAACCTGGGCTGACTCTGGCCAATATATCCATCCAACTCTGATCCACTTCTGGTAGTAGACAAGACTGTTCTGGCTTATATCTGGATGTCCCCCCAAAGCCTTGGGCACTCAGAAGTAGGGCTTGTGGAAGGTGACTGGATCCTGGGGGCACGATAGCTGGCTTGGTGTTAGGAGGTAGGGTCTGGTCAAAAGAGGCAAGTCAGCATGGGATGACCTGGAAGGGTACATCTTCCTTCCTGGCCCCTCCCTCTCTCTCTGCTTCCTGGCTGCCATGGCATGAGCAGCTTTTCCTCCACCGTGCCCCTCTGCCATGCCTTCCTGCCTTGATGCTGGCTATGGACTGAGAATACGAGCCAAAATAAACCTCTACACCTGAAAGTCCTGGGACTTGGGTATGGTGTCTCAATGAAGAGGAAAGTGACTAAGACAGAGACTATGAATATTGATTTAAAAATGGCATTGTCGTCAGTACAAATAAATACAGAAACACAATGCACCAAAGATACAAGAAGGAGTAGCTTCAATAATGCATAACATGGGTAATTCTTTTAGAATCTCTACATGCCAATTCACTGATACTGAGATGTAAATTGGATAACAATTTCTACTTATGGAAGGCAAAATGTCCTCAAAAAGTCTCCACTAACATCTCTCTAGGAGCATGGCTGCAATTTAGTACTGAAACAAACAACTCTACTTGTTTAAAAAAAAAAAAAAAAAACTAAAATTCATTATGTTTCATACCCTAGACGAAAGGCTTATTAAATGGAGGTAAATAGGAGACAGCCCCTACCTTCAAGGGGCTTGCTGTTTATAAAAGACAAATATTTAAAACAAAAATAATACATAGCCTGTCATCTGATACAGAGGCATGGGTGAGGCCTACTAGTAGCATAAAGGAGGGAGAAATCAACTTTCCTGATGAATGGGATGAATAGGCTGGGAAAATAGGTGACAGTAGATGCAGGTGTAGAAAGACAAAAAGAAATTCCCTGGGTGAGCCAGGTGTGGTGGTGCATGCCTGTCTCTAATCCCAGCACTCTGAGAGGCTGAGGCAAGAGGATGGCAAGTTTGAGCCCAGAGTGGGCAACTGAATGACTTAGTGAGACCCTGTCTCAAAATAAAAAATGTCTGGGGATATAGCTCAGTGTGATGAAGGTCTTGGGTTCGATCCCCAGTACTGGAGAAAAGAAAAATTCACTTGGCAGACAGGGTAGGACAGAGGAGAGGACAACAGGCAGACACAACCATGAAAACCCCTCAATATGTACATCATTAAATGTATGGCTATTGTAAACTGATTAAAGGCATGCATTTGTATACACACACATAAAATTCATATTATCATTTTCTTAAATTGTAAAAGTCACACGAAAGTTTATGTTTCTTACAAGGATGTAAAAAATTACATCATTTAAAAATGCCTTTTTTTTCTTATAAGCAATTATTTTTGAGATACCTGTTCTATTGTCTGATCCTGCAGAGTTACAGTTAAGGGAGCTTACAAGTTTCTGCAAATCCACCTCACAAAGAGGCATCCGGAATTAGCCAAAGCTTTCGAGTAATTAGCTATATGGGAAATAACAACATGACAGAGTGAGAAAATCCTGGCTTGTGTTCGAGGTTAACAGACACCGGTACTTGCCCAGATAGCGTGGCAGGCATTAGGCCTTTGATGGAAGATAAAACAGGCAGAGCCTTGTCCTCAGGTAGCTCACAGGTCAGTGCAGAAAGGCACAATGGGTTAAACATTTTATTTATCATGTTTAAATATTTGCTGTATTTAAAAGTCTTCAAGGAGGAAAAAACTGATGGTGTTCTGGAAAATGAAGCACAATCCACTTGAAACTGTTGCTAAAAAATGATGTATTGTACAATTCAATTAGTCCTTCTGGCTCTATGGAGCAGTGTTTATACTGAGTCAGGGCCCTGCTGAATTAGGTTAACAATGCTACCTTTTAGTAGGTGAACAGAAGGACAAAGGGCACTGGCTAGTCTCCCAGGCCTTAAAAGGATTCTCTCTTCAGGTGGTGCTCAAACCCAAAAGCAAAGAAAGTCTTTCACAGAGACAGTAAAAGCAGCGAGACAAATAGGTCGGCAGCTACTGACAGCAGTATTCATAAACTGAAATGACAAAAAACGAAACAGCTAGTTTCCACAATGTCAAAGCACAGCCCTCTCAAGTTACTAACCAGCATTAAGCACACTGAGCACATCCCTGACTCCGCAGTTTGGGCAGGTGAAGAAACCCTTGCCACATAGAGCCATTTTTGGCAGGCTCAGGTTTTTAAGAATCAACCATTAAGACTGGTGAGGGGATTTTTGAGAGAAGTCAAAATTTGGCATGAAGTGCTAGTTTTGCAAAATAGAGCACTGTAGCCCTGCTGATTTCTTAAGTCCTAAATGACCCTCCATAGTGGTACAAGGAGTCCACTCTCAAACTCAGCTATCGTTAAAAATATTTTTTAAAAAGAAAAAAAATTAGAAGTTACTTAGGAAAAGTGGCCAATGACATTCAGTGTTTATGTGAGAAAAGTTTCTTTATTAATATAAATACCATATTATATAGAGTTATATGTGAACACTGAATACATTCCAACTAAGAACTAAGAGCTACTGTCCTACTTCTTGCCAACCAAATTATGAAAAACATAAAATGCCTGAGTGTTATTTCAGATGTAAATAACAACTCAGTTCATGAGTCAGGTGCAGCTGGGTGAGCACTGTTTTTTAAAAATGATGGTTTGGCTGACAATTTTCTCTATGATCGCACTCCATTCATATTAGAGTCAATCTTTGCATGCTCAGTGGCTCATTTTTCAAACCCTATGGGCCTACTAGTATTTTACGAAATAATATTTAACATTTATTAGTGATATTTATATTATTCATATAAACAAATCTCTTCGCATTGCTCTTATTACTTATAAGTAGAATAATCTTTTTTGTGTGTGTGTGTGGGTACCGGGAGTCGAACTCAGGCCCTCGCGCTTGCCGGGCAGGCGCTTACGCCGCTGAGCCATCTCACCGGCCCAGGTAGAATAATCTTAAGCCACAAGAACTCATGCCATGACTGTGGATGTGTCGTGGTTGTGAGCGAGTCCTCCCCCACAGCCCCGTAGTCTGCGTGATTCGAGAAGGAAGAAGGAAGAAGTCCAGACGGAGACAGGGCTCCTCTACCTCACACTCAGGGGGAGCCGGAGAAAACAGTGCGATCACACTATAACTACAAACTAATAATGACCAAAGACCACGTAAACACATGCATTGTTTAATTCAAACAGTAAGTATGGTTGCCATTGACTGGAGAATACATGAGTTTTGTTATGCTGGTGATAGCTGCCTCTTGAAAACAAAGTTCTCAGATGCTGTTCAGGTTTGTGTAATACTGAATGAGATGCTCTGGAATGGTGCTCTGGTGTGTTTCCTGACAAAAAAGCCCTGGGTAAAAAGTAATTGGGCAAACGGAATCATTAGCTATAGGCAACAATTTGTAAATAGTGTGGTGCTGGTGGTAGTGAGGGCTTTATTTTCATTAAAGGAAGAAAAGGTATCTGAGCAAAACATACAAGAACAGGCCAGGTGTGGTGGTGCATACCTGTAATCCTACCACTTGGGAGGCTGAGACAGGAGGACTGCCTGGGCTACATAGTGAGTTCAAGGCCATCCTGAACTACACAGTGAAAGCTTGTGTCCAAAAAAAAAAAAAAAAAGAAAATACAAGAACATAATCTTAAACTAACAAGGACAGGTCAAGATAATTCAATTTGGTTTCTCTCTGTGTACCAAGGAACACTAGTCCCACAAAAAAGGTGTTCTGAGGTCCATCAAGAAATACGCCCCACAGTACTTCTCTTCTTGGTGATTCAAAGTACCAGTGATTAGCAAACTGAAACTCTGAGATATCTTGTACTAAAGAAAACCTGCTTAATGCAGTCTCTTCCCAAATCCATCCGGCTATAGACTGAGCAGCTGTTTGGTGTTGTGCCAGATCTTGGGGCCAGAGGGGCGGGAGACACAATCCAGCCTGGGCACTGCTCACCAACTGGAGGAAGGGGCATTACCTTTCTCTAACTTTGCTCCAGTCCATCTATTGCCAAGTGGAGAGCTTGAGAACTGCATTCTCCTGGACAAGCCCTTTCCTAACCCTCACAACGCTGGCCTGACTGTGGCTTTCCTATGGAGCCCTCCTTTTGGGTAACACCTCCTGACACATACAGAACTTCCGAATGCTCCATGGAATCCACTTTGAGAAACACTAGGTATTAATCCATGATCTGTTTTTAACAGAAGAAAATACTGAGCCCAGAGAGCTTCAGAGACTTATTTACGGCTATTTCACTGCAAAACTGGAGCCAAAATTCAGGCTCTGGATACCCTGCTCTTTACATTGTGTATAGACACAGTTTTTTAAAAAGTTTTTCACTCAGCCATAATCTACCAGTTTATTCCTCAATAAAAGAGGTTATTTCAGCCCCTTCTCCATCCTTCTTCTCTGTCAAACAGAAAGCGAGTAGGCTGCAAATTTATAATATAATTAGGCAGTACACTAGCATGTAGGTTCTCATTTGATTTTAACTCTCAAACAAAAACTAAAGTTCAATAACATTATTTTTACCCCCAAATTTTTGTTTCTTACTATCTTTCTCCTTTCACTGGAATAAGAGCATTTAGCATTCACCAAGGCATGAACTATGGCCATATTCCTTAAAATGGTAACAAATGAAAGAGTAATCTACAATGTTCTAACTATGACTTGGAAACATATATTCTTACTTTAGACATAATTCTTGGTTATTTCTTTCTAAGTGTATAACATATTTACACTCAATAAAGAAAAAAAGGGGAAGAACAGCTAGAGGCAGCATAGTTATAACAGAAGTGACAGCTGATATCCTGGTACTAAGGAAAGATATCTGCAAGGAGATATAAGGTAAAAACTTAGTGTACAACTGCAACCCCGACTGAGGAAAGTTGGCATTATCCACCAATCTCACAAATGTACATACCTACATTGAGAAAATTATATAGGAAGTCTGACTCATGAATCAAAGATCTTATATTAAAAATGATTTATAAAGTCATTCACTGAGTCACTGTCTATAATAATAAAAGACTAGAAAAATCCAAATATCCATAAAAAACAACTGGATAGACAAATATGTGATGGGGGTTGAGATTCACAAAGAAAGAGAGTGGATATTTTAAAAAAAGAGAGGGAGAGAGAAGGTTCAAGGAAGAGTTTTATGATCTAACTGGAAAGCACTCCAAGCATAGTATATACTACATTGACCATTATCATTTTATATGAAAAGACACATGAATATAAAACACCTGTAGAAGGATATCCAAGAAAGGAATGATTCGATTACCCATGAGAAGGTGAATGGGGTAGGGTGGAGGAAAATTGTCTTGTATGCCTAGCCTTTTTCACTTTCTGAATCTTGAAATTTGTGAAAGAATATTGAAAAAAGAAGAAAGAAGAAAAGTATGACAGTGTAAGTATAAATAGTGCAAGTCATTTAGGGAAAAACAATCTCCCTTACTACATTAGACTCTCATGTTATCTATCACAGGACAGAATAACCATTCATACTTATAATTCTGAGGCATTGAAAAGATTTCTCATATATATATTATATATTATTACATAATATATAACAATACATATACATATATTAATAATATATTAATAATATTAATTATATATTAATTATATATTAATATATATTAATGATACATATTATATATTCTCATATATATTATATATTTCTCACATATTCTCATATATATATTTCTCATATATAAATATATATATTTAAAATTCTTAAGTGACATTAAAATTTATAAAATTATAATAATCAGAAGAGGGAAAAAAAATCATCCATAATCTCATCACAGGAAAATAACCATATACTGCTTTAGTATAACATTTCGTTCCAGTATTTATTTCTAACTATACTGTGAAAAATAATAACCAAAGTCTTGATAAAATCAATTCCAACCAAAAAAAAAAAAAAAAAATCAATTCCAAACATACTACTCCTCAGTTTCATTCAAACAGGCACTGGGGGTTAATGGAGGAGGAACCTTAAGTTTAATTACAGTTTGTTCTCAAGATCTCCGAACGACTCTGCTCAAGTGCTTTTTCTCATCAGCGTGCTTTTCTCGAGCTCTGCAAAGGCAGTGACGCTTGCCATGAACGCCTCTCAAGATGTAGAAATAGGAAATGGTTTGTGTAACATGGAAAACCCCTAGCTAAATGGAATGTGAATATTCAGGCTAGGACACAAAAAATTTTTTTGAAAAAGCACAACTACAGGAAAATATTTGGGAAGGGTTGAGCTGTTTGAGTTCCTTGCCTCCTCTTTGTCGTGCCTGATTTTTTTGAATGGGGGTAGGGACGTTGCCTTCAAAGAGAATCTCATTAGAAAATGGCTATAGAATTTGATAGGATTTAGTTGCTTCTTAATCTTGGTGCTCAATTTGATCTGCAGGATATATACCAGAAAATAGATGAAATCCTGCTTTAAAAATAATTAGGATTACTAATACTCCAGCGGGCAGACAAGGAAATGCTTAAGATGACAGATATCATTCTGCTCAGCAAAACCATTCTTCACTCTTTTAAGTGGATATGCAAGCCTGTCACGTACTTGCCATTAAGGACAGTAGGCAGATCCAACAGAACAGTGTCTGGTTTTAGAAACTGATAGGTCCAAATTGATCCTCACAATTAGGAGTATTAAGTTAAATGCTGGTGTCTGAGCAAAGACAGAGAGACACTGGGCTAAATGGAATACAGTTACTTAATGCTAGTGAGATGATCCAGATAAAAGTGGCCAGATAGCTTCCTGCTTTAGAATCTTCCCTGGTCCACTGAGATTGTGGGAAGGAGTGATCTGACAAAGATCTTCCTCATGTACAGCATGGATGAAGTGAGTGCACCTAAGAAATATCTTTAATTAGTTATCTGTTCTGTCGAAATCAGATCCAGTTACTTGAACCACCACAACACAACAGCCTGCTTTATAGGATTACAGGTTCAGTAACAGCCACATCGATGGTTTCTGTGGCCTTCAGAACTCAGTGCAAACGGACCCAGGTCTCTCCTTCCACGGCATGCCTTCAGAACCCTTGCCTCACTTTTTCACTCTCTCAGTCAGAGTCGCCTATTTGCTTCTGCTCCACTAACTGATGGTGGATTCTGTTGGCAGGTACCACGGAGTCATCGGGGTGGGACTGCCTCACTCACTTCCTTTGTACACTTAGCTGTCAAAGCCCTCTGCTAAGCCTATTAATCTAAACCCTAAAACAAACTCAACCAGTCTTGTCTCCCACTAAGTATGTTTTTATCTAATATGCACAGGACCAATGTATTTATAGACTATATTTAGTGTCAAGTACAAGGTGCAGAGGAGAGCATGATAATTCTGTCTAGTAGAGGGAAGGAAAGTATTAGGAGAGGAAATGAGATTTAAGGCAAGTTTTAGGATTCGCTGGGCTGAGTGAGAGGAGAGGAAGCCAAAAGTTGTGAAGTAGCCTGACAGGATGGGGAACAGGAAGGATAGATATGATCTCAGTGAAAAGACTAATGGAGAAGGAATGAAGGGGCTAGAAAGACTGGCAGGGACTCAAGTGCACAAAAGGCCATATATATTAGGCAAGAGGAGTATATTTACCTTTTTACCACAACCATGGTAAAAACTGCCCTAAGTGAGGACTTATTACGTACCACATGCTAGGTGCTCTGTGACTCATTCATTTAGGTAAACAGCAACCTTATGAAATAGGTACTATTATTATTTCTATCGTAAAGGTGAAGAAACTAAGACTAGATAAGGGTAAGACATTTACCCGAGGTAAGATCAGGACCACAAGAGGCAAGACTTGGGTGTAAGAAGCACTATTACGAAGCTACCGGCTTCTTTCACATGCATGATACTGAATCTTCAAGCTGGTGTGGTGAACTGGGGGTGTGGTGGAGAACGTGACCTCAGGAGCTAAACTTATGCAGCTGATTTTTGCTCGCTGGTTAGGCAAGGTATCTGTGGCAGGGGGAGGAGTCCAGGAGGTTTCCCGGATCTGGCAGAAGTGACTCTGGGGATATTCGCCAAGGCAGGCAGGCAATGTACAGTTGGGAGAGCACTCAGCGCGATGAGTCAAACTTGGGCATATTAAGCTTGAGGTGCCCAGGAAACATGCTTCACATACCCAGGTATATGCGAGGAACTGTGCCAAGACACATCCCCTGTGCCTAGGGAGTCTCCCTTTATAGAGAAAACAGACAAGCAACCAGCTATTACATAAATATGCTGCCAGTGAAAACACTAACACCTCCCATTCACTGTTTATCATAGTCATTTGCTAAGTGCCTTTCTTTTTCATCCCAGTTTATGCTCCTCTTTTAGGTAAATGTATGAATTACAAAAAGAACAAATGCTTATTTGGCATGCACTGTGTGCTAGGCGCTAAAAACATCACATGTTTGAACCCACTGAACCAGCAGTAGCCCTATGAGGTATTATTATCCTCACTTCACAGGTGAGGAAACTGAAACACAGAGACTAAATAACTTGCCCAAGTTTTACAACTAATAAGCAACAAAGCTAAGACTTGAACCCAGGCATTTTGGCCTCAGTTTATAGAATAGGAAACTGAGTCTCAGCAAAATTCAAATAATTTGCCCCAAATAATCAAGTACCTAGTAACAGGAAGAGGTATGCTTTGGATAAACACTTGCTTTAACTCCAAGCTCCTGCTATTAACCCCTAAGTACATGCAATTCTTGAGACCCATGAATGACATGACGGTGGCAGGGGAGACAGCCAGCGTTGCAACAAGCGGGGAGGGATGGGAAGAAACACAGAATGTTTTACCTAGGACAACACACTTTTATTATGCTGGAAGAATGATATATAAGCTGGCCATGGTGGCGCACACCTGTAATCCCAGGCTGCGGGAGGCTGAGGCAGGAGGATCACTGTGACTTTGAGCTCAGCCAGGGCTACATAAGTGAGTTCAAGGCCAGCCTGCACTTCATAGTGAGACCCTGCCTCAAAAACAAAAAACAAAAAAGCCCCACAACAACAACAAAGAATGATAAATAAGAATGATGGATAAAACACCTGGAGCAGCTGTAGAAGAACGACTGCTAAACAGAAGCAAGTGCCCTTTCTCCTAGGTTAGAAGAGAAAGCAGTAGGGATATGTACAAATAGAGACAGATTTATGGTCATATTTATATCTCATAACTTCGATTTTCTCCTTGAAGCAGTAGAAGTCAGGGTCAGATGCCAAGAAGGATTGGGGTGCAGCACCTTGGGGCCAGTGAAGACGTGAATGAGTGAAGAGGAGACAGCTTCCCAGAGATGTGGAAGAAAATGTGTCACAATAATCATGTTCATTTTTTGGACTTCAAAGATTCTACTTAGACAGCTGTAGGGCCCCTGCCCATGTGATACCGTTACAGTGAAAGTCAGTCTCAGGCATCCGTTATAAGGAGGCATGGAAACAGCCATACAGCTTCCTTCTGAATGAAATACTCTGCGTGGAATATTCATGTTAGGCAGATGTCACAATGATCTGGTAAACAGCAAAAAACTTCTACCCATTAAGTAACAGAATAATTATGCTCTCTGTTAATATGGGTAAGACACAGGACCGGGACAGAATCCTAAGCCTAGAGTTCCACCCCAATAGGGAGTTAGAGTCCTGGATTTGCATTTACACAGTGGTGGCAATGCTATACAAGATAGCTAACCAATTCAAATATCCTGAGGACTACTAGGTTGAAACTAAAATTGAGGTGTCTATTGGCCAATTAAAACCACAGATCTTGATTTCAGTCGCAAAACTGAGCTGGTGATAAAAAGGAGGAATCAGCAGCATATAAATCCCAGTCGGTAAAACTAAGGTCAAGAGATGGAGGGAGTAGAGGGGGAGAGGAAGGGAAGGGGATGAAAAAAGAATTAAAATATGTATACGTACCAACTCCCCACAATTAATATAATCATAATATACTGTAAACATATATAATAAAAATTAGTTTTAAAAAAATCACAGGTGCTGGAGATGTAGCTCAGAGGTAGAGCACTTGCCTATCATATGAGAGGCTCTGGGTTCAATCCCCAGCACTGCAAAAAAAAAAAAAAAAAACCACAGAAGGGAGAGTACGAAGTAGGAAAAAGAACCCAAAGAATAAACTTTAAGAACCCCAGTATTAAAGGTGTAGGCAGAGAACAGGGAGTCAGAGAAAGTGATTAAGAAGAGAGAGAAAAACCAGGGGTGTGTTATCAAGGCTAAACTGGAAGAATTCAAGGAGTGTGGGCAGTCTATCTGGTCACAGAAGCCCAGTAGAATAAAAACTGCCATGGGTCAATCAGATTCGGCAAAAGTACAGTGGAGAAGAGATAAAATCATGAACAAAGGCAAAAGAAATAAACCTACTGTAAGAGGAGCGAGGTTTCTTCTGTCCCTGGCAAGAGGATAATGAGGATGGATGTGGATGCAGACAAGTCTGTGGGTGAGTTGATGGAATTACATAGTCTAATCATCCCAGTTTTACTTATAAAGTAGAAGGTAAATGCAATTCCGAGAGCAACTGGGACTAGGTTATTAATCTCTTGAGGATCGCAGATGCTGAAATAATGGGATCTGATAAAAGCTACTGATAAAAAGGGAAAAGGACTTCCCCTAGCTTCAACAACACATCTACCTGCCCTCAGCACCACATCCAAAGATGCTGCTTTTTCTTTCATTCCATGCTCCATGCCACGGCCGATCCCTCCTCTCGTGTACATAATTCCATGCTCACAGACTCAGCCACATCAGTCTAGCATTTCTCCTCTCTCCTAGGTAGTTCACATCCACACCGAAAATATGCTGTTATTTTTTCCACTAAAACAAAAAATCAAACAGAACTTGACCCCACTTCCCTTTGAGTTACTCTCTCTGTCCTTTCCTTTAGCGCAAAACTTCTCAAAAGAATTGCCTGTTCTTGTCTTTTACTTCTTTTTTCCTATTCTATGTTGAATCCACTCCAACAGACCTTTGCTCCCACCACTCCATTCAAACGGCTCTCATTAAGGTCACTAATTACCTCCGCATTACTAAAGTCAATGGTCAATTCTCAGCACTCATCTTCCGTGACCTATCAGCATCTGTCACAAGTCATCTGGGATAACTTTCTTCACAGGGCTTGTCAGACAGCCTGCATCTTTCTACCTCACTGCTCACTTCTTCTTGGCCTCCTCTGCCTCTCTTCTCTCTATCTTCTTAAGTTGGAATATCGCAGCAAGTCTTCACTCTTCCTCTTCTCTGTTGATGTGCATTTTTATTGCTAACAAACCTGCTAATTGCACTTCTTGTCTGTTAGCAGTTACTTTGCAAAGCTGTGTGCATACACTTATGCTTGTCACTTGCTCCCTTTCTTTAAGAAATAATAGTCCAATGTAATGATTAGGGTTGCACCCCACGTCCTTTGCATGAGGCCTGAAGGTGGCTCAGCACACTGCTCCTTCTGTGGGCTACCACCCAGGTGCCTTCATTGCTTCTCTCATGATTCTAGCCCCAGGGCCCTGAGTGCTTAAAGACTGACCTTCACATGAGTAGGGTGCTACTCTACCAAAAGAAATACCTTGGATTGCCTGTCTATATTATGTCTATAATCCCAGCACTCGGGAGGCTGAGGCAGGAGGATCACAAGTTCAAGGGCAGCCTGGGTTACACAGTAAATTCAAGGCCAGCCTGAACTACATAGTGAGACCCTGTCTCAAAAACGACAACAACAAAAACCTTGGGTTATATAAACCTTCTCTAAAGATTACTAGCACGCTCATGCATTTATTATTTTCCCATTTTTATCCTCCCATAGTGTTGTGATGTTGGAGGCGAGAGCTAATAAAAAATGATGAGGCTCCCTCTCCATTAGAATTTGCTCTTGGTGCCCACAGTAAATTACAGTAAATTTATTTCTTAGGCCTAGAAGTACAAATTGCTATATTTTTTTAAATTAGAAAATTAGTCATAAAGAAGTCTTTAAACTGAGATATATATGAACAATGAGATAACTGAGAGCTTTCATGAGACTACCTAATCAAGTTTGTTTTAAATTGTTTTATCATCTTTACAATCCATTTGACAACATATGAACACCTGAACTGTTATCATTAAGTCAAGCCAGTGCTGTACCTACCTTGTATTTTGAAGTATCCCAGTTGTGGACTATGCGTGCTGGGATGAGGAAGCTGTCGTCCACGTGGCAGCTGCTGCAGTAGTACCACCCACTGTAATTGCACACCTTGGCTTTCCCATTGGAAAGGCCGATAGAGCGCTGGCATCCTGTTCAAGGCAAAAGGAGGAGTCTGACTGTTGTACTTTGAATACCACAAGCCTACACGACCCTCTAGTTAAGTGAAAGAAGCTACAGAGAATACATGCAGATGTGTCCCCTTCTTTCTAGCCTTATGGGCTCTACCTCATTTCCTGGAGATTTACTGTGTCCTCTAACTCATTCCATCTTGGGTCTCTTCTGATTCTATCTGCTCTGCATACAGCTTCTCCACAACCCCGCCTTTATTTCCTCACTTCCTTCCTCAGAACCCTATTTGCATATACACTCTTGTTTAACCAAGACGGTATCTCTATGAAGAATAGATTGTCAGCTCTATTTTATGATGAAGAAATGAAGATTTCTGCAAGATTAAGTATGTTGTCTGAGGTCACCCGGCCCATAAAAGGTGGAGTCTGGATTTGGCTCAAAGCTTGGCTGACATTAAAATGATCCTAAAATCTGATATGTAGCCTTCTTTTGCTTACAACATCAGTGTAAGGAATGTGGTCTTTGACTGACCCCTTCTCACCTTTCCAACTTTTCCTCCCATGGTATGTATGTGATCTCCCACTCACGTACATATTTCCTTCCCATCTGCGGTGGGAATATAATCTCTATTCCAGAGAACTCTCACATTGCCCCCTAGATAAACGCAGTGTGCGCATTCTACCCTGCACATCATAGCACACATTATTTCACCTTCTCTGCTCTCCACTTTGACAAATCTGGCCCATTATTCAAGACCACTGGTTGCTGGCAAGTGACTGCTAATACCCTTTTCATATTCCAGCAAGTCCATAATTCTGTGACCACTGTCCATGCACTGTCAGGAAACCTGGCAATAATCATGACCTTGCCGCAAGGAAGCCATTACTTTGCTTTCAAGAGGAGCTACTACCTTCTACTGATGAGTATAGAAGTTCTGTTACAATCATCCCAAAGGACAAAATCCTAGAAGGCGATCAAGAATATATAAGCCCCTCATTATTCTGATATTTCTGACCTATAGCTTTAATTTTAGAAATCCTTCTATGTGGAACTTTTCATGGTTGAGTACCAAAAACAGTATTAATCAAAGAAATCTGACACTATTTCATGAAGTGGGCATGAAAATGATGATAACAATGGTAATGATCAGCGTTGCACCCCATTTCCTTTACAAGGTGCTTAAACACATTTATTTAACAAACTGCCAACCTAAGAAGATACTGGTCCACATGAACTCCAAGGATAAAAGTATCACAAAACTGCAAAGGACTTCTATCACAAATAAACTGGGGTTAGTAATCAGTTTCATGGTGCATCCTCCAGAAAGAGAATTGGATCCTATTGTTTTTTAATATGAGTGGTATTGAAAGATAATAAGTAAATATATTAATATTCTGCTTCAAATGGATCCCTCCAATGGATTTCTTTACTATTGAGTAGCAACAAAATCATTATAAGCTCCTGTCTTTCAGGCTGGCTGTGGAAGGAGAAAGAATGTGTGAAAGATAAGGAAGAATCAAACGAACTTCTGTTTGACGGAGCAGACAGACACTGTCACAAGCCCAGGGCTGTGAACGCTGGAATGCCGCTTCCTGTCCTTGCCGACCGCATTACTCACTTGGCATTTAGCATGTGCTTTCTTAAAGTGTCGCATCTTTTTATGGGCTTGTCAAGGCAGGCACACCATAAACTTCTTAGCCTCAGCACTTAACACAGAGCTTTTACATACAGCAGATAACAAACGTTTATGTTGACAGGGTGAGGAGCTGTGTGTTTTCAGCACGTGTACACTCACATGCATACAAAGAGACTTCCATTTCCAATAGCTACTCCGAAATTGATCCTTTCAGCCCTGTCACCCGGCTCTTGAAAAGGCCTACTTTCATTAGCACTGCTCTTAAAACATGTATATTGTATATTAGACACTTGTCCATGCATGAGCTGTAGGATAGAGTTCAGTGGAACCTGTTACATCCTAGACACAGGGCATTGCTATTTCCAAAAATTAGCAGATAGCAAATTGAGTTAATATTAAAATGATATGAATACAATTCAACCTTCTCTAATCTTAGGAGGTGACCATGATCTTGCAGAAATTCAGGATCATCATTATAGTTCAATCTCACCATAGAACCTTGAAAAAATGAAATTAGGTTATCTTAGCGTTTTGGTTGATTGAATTTTGGATATAATAAACATCAACAACCGGGCCGGTGAGATGGCTCAGTGGCTTGAGCGCCTGCCCGGCAAGCGCGAGGGCCCGAGTTCGACTCCCGGATACCACATACGAAAAAGGGGCCGGTGATATCGCTCAGCGGCACGGGCGCCTGTTGGCGCGCGAGGTCCTGAGGTCGACCCCCCGGTACCCACAAAAAACAAAACAAAACAAAACAAAACAAAAATAAACATCAACAAGCATTTGCTGGGTATTTATATATTCTTTCATAGGTACGACTGGGTTTATTGGTCTATAATTTTAAAGATATTATTATAACTTTCTGGACACAAAATAGACAATATCAAAATATACAAATACACATTTTAAGAGAGAGATATAGCCTAAAACTACAGTGACTGGGCACACAGGTCCAAAGCGGGGGGTCTAATGTCTGAGCGAACTCAACGAACGACACTCCTGCAACTCTGCATGCGTCTCTGGGCTCATCAGGACAGGAAGGGTTCGTGAACACAGCGAGGAGCCATTCATGCAGGTTTCAGCTTAGACAAAAGCAGCAGCACAGAAGCTGCTACTCCGAGTTGAGTATCTTTCCCTCTCTACCCTATCTAGAACCATGCTATCCTACTGTCGGTGCTGGAATCACCCTCCTGGCCCTGAAGTGAAGTCTGAATCTGTCTGCGTGCTGGTGGCTATTTTGGGCCCGCAGAGCCTAGAGTCAGGCAGATTGGGTCTGCTCTTGCCCAGGATGAACTGTAAGTCTGTCCCAGCAAACTCTCAAAGCCTGCTTCTTTACCACAAAATAAAAGAGGTAGCCCAAAGTGGTGGACCATCAAATTCAGTGAGCATAAGAAATTTCTAGAGATGTTTGTGAAAAATATTGACACTTCCCCTAAGATGATTTTTTTTTTTTTTTGCAGATTTAGGGTAGGGAACAGGAATCCAAATTTCTAATAAACATCCTCTCCTGACCTCCCCCAGAGACCCTGATGGGTAAAAGCTAAGGCTTACTCCCTGATTCCTAAGTGACCTCGAAGGTCCCTCTGAGCCCTGGAAGACTGATTCCACTCAATGAAAGTAGAGGGCAGGCAGACTGCTCAATGAAAAACTCATAATTTTATCACATAGTTTACTTTCTAGGCTTCCAAAATCAACATGTCAGGTTAGGTTCTTGGTCAATTTTTAAGACTTGGGTAGTAGAAGCAACTTGAATTCATTTTATCGGTGTTCTTCCAGAGCATTCTTATCTCCTCTGGAAAGTATCCTACTCAGCTTAGAAAGAATTAAAACTTTTCACCTCCAGATTGAATGTATTTGTTTCTCAAAGGATATGGGATTGCTGGGAAAGAAGATTAGAGGCTGGTTAGGTAGACTCATTTTCTAAAAAACAACCCATACCATCTATTTCAAGAAGGAAACACCCACTGTTTCAATTAACTGCAAGATTACTTTAAATATCACACTAGCAAATTATGGACTAAAAATGTCTGAAACAATTCTCCATAAAAGTACACAATCTGGGATTTTACTTTATCACTGTGAGGTTTTCCAAAGGGAAAAAATGTGTTTTCTTAATAATGACTGTTAAAAAACAGTTTTCAGAAGGTGCCAAAAGCTGGCCTCTGAAAAGCAACATTATGTGAAGAAAAAAAGAGCTGTAAAGTACAGACAAAAAAATAATTAATTGAAATAACTAATTAGAGTTTATTTACATATATTTTTATGTACTTTCAAACAGATTTTTCAACAATGTTTCTAAATTAAAGGGCATTTGTAGAGGGGAACACTCTACATGTTAGATCAAAGCAAATACATTCTTCCCAGTTTCTTTTTGAAACTTTTCAAAGTGTATTCAATTCATAGGAACAAAAAACTATCTAACAAGAGAACCCACTGCCCTTTTTTTTTTATTGCTTCCCACCCCACTTCAAATCTTTAATGAACACATGCTCTGAAGAGCTCAGCTTCCCCTCTGATACACTTTTGGAAACAAATGTCACCATTTAACCAAAATCCTATTTGCTACATGTACAGTCCATTTCCCAAATGGCTTTTCACTAAGACACCCAAAAGAATCTGTTGCTGGCGGTTGAAGGAGAAATTTTGGCCTAGCCCTCTACAAAAACAATCTTTCTTCCAACAAGTGTACCTAGTTAGCTCGGTTGGCTGCAGTGGGGTACTAATGAAGCAAGATCTTGAGCAGGAGCCAACCACCTTCCCTCTTCTTCATGGCTACCAACTTCAGCCTATCCTCCCCTAACCAGCACCGGGGCACCAACGGCCACGAGAGATGAACAACAAGAGCTGAGTCTGGGTCCGTGTGAGTCTCGCTCACTGAAGAAAGCACGCGTACAATGCTAAGTTACTCCAGCCCATTTCCAGCTCCTAAAAGCAAGCTTTTATCCATTTTAGTAAAGCCAGTGGTTTGCGCTTGGGAGGCAAAACGCTCTAAGAAAAAAATAAGAACTTGCCTTTGTAAAAAGGAGGAAAAAGAGATAAAGAGAGTGAGAGGACACATTTTCATTTGCTCTGAAAAAAACAGAAAGGAAAACTGGTGAGTTTCATATTCTCCTTTGCCATACGCACAGGGCATGCGAGATGGGGAGCAAGGAAGAGGGCTTCCGTGTTCCTCACGGCTTCCCTTCCTCCCGGGTCCTGGCGGGGAACAGTGGACTGTGGTAAGTACTTTGTAAAACGTTGCTCGAAGGCCTCAACTTTGATCCTATGCTCTTGAGACCAGACTTTTCCAAAATGAAGGAAAACAGAAGCAGAGGTTCAGAGTGACTTGCTGTTTTATAAGAACTGGAGATGGTGGTAGCTGGGGGTATGGGGGCGTAGTTAAGTGTAAAGCACCTGCCTAGCATGCACCAGCACCATGGAAGGAAGGAAGGGATAGGAGGGAGGGAGAGGGAGGGGGAGAGGGAGGGAGGGGGGGGGAGAGAGAGAGAGAGAGAAAGAAAGAAAGAGAAAAAGAAAAAGAAAGAGAGAGAGAAAGAAAGAGAGAGAGAAAGAAAGAAGGAAAGGAAGGAAGGAAGGAAGGAAGGAAGGAAGGAAGGAAGGAACTGGGGGGAGTCATAAAGAACTTAGCTTCCTTAGCATAAAAATACAGTCTATAACCACTGGCTCACTAAGTAGGTAAGTGCTGAACATACACTTTTTAAAATAAAATGTTACAGTTAGTACAAATTGAAAGTTCTGTTTATTCAGTCTGGGATTAGCAGAAGCTGGGCAGCTTTCAAATGAAGGATCGTCTGACACCGGGCCGGAGTAATTTTTTCAATGTAGCTTTGACATCCACTAAACGAAGTAGAGGCAAAACAATCCTGGGGCCCAGACTTGCATCTAGCACAGCTGGAAGGGACAGCGCTGAGATGGAAAGAGACCGACCACATTCGTGAGAGCGCAACAACACAGTGGGACCGAGACGGTGGCTTCTACTCATTGCAGAATGGAAAGGGGACGAAAGGTGAGGAACGATGAAAAACACCCACGAGATGAGTGGCTTAAACATCTCAAGCATCTGGGTCTATGGTTCAGGAAGGTGACCTATAAAACAGAAGACCTCTATATCATCATAAAATCAGTGAAGACATTAAACATTTGAAGAGAATCTAACGCACATCACTGAATATGCATTTTGTATGTCACAAGACAAATAGTATGCCAGGCGTGGTGGCACATGCCTGTAATCCCAGCACTTGGGAAGCTGAGGCAGGAGGATCGCCGCAAGTTCAAGGCTAGCCTGAGCTACAAAGTGAATTCAAAGCCCACCTGAACTACGTAGCAAGACCCTCTCTTAAAAAACAAAACCAAAAATAAATAAAATTTAAAAATAAAATTAAAAAAAAGACAAATAGTATTCACAAGCATATCAAATGAAACTGAGGAACAGAAGGAGAAATTCAGGAAAAAACAATTGTGTGCCACCTGTAATTGCTAATATGAATAGTATGTCGGGCGCTGATACCCCATTTGATGATTGAAATATGGACTACATTAGACTGCAACTCTTCAAATTTATTTTCTCCATAAGGTTTTAAGTCCCTTGACAGTGAATTCTGTTCCCGGGGATGAGAACGTCATGGTTGGGAGGGAATACATAGGCTCAAATACAATCCTGAGGAATACTTGCTGGTTATTTCCAAAGCTGTACTGAAATTCACTTCTGTGCATCAAAAAAGATTTTTCTTATAGCATCCTATGGCTATACCACCCTGTACGTGCCCGATCTTGTCTTGTGGGGTTCATTTTACATTTATCTGCAAATTTTGCGGCAGTGAGAGGTTATATGTGGGAAACCGCCACTCACTGTTGGCTGAAGCTTTGACTCGCAGAGTCCTGCTGCACACAGAGGGCTGACACGCGCTCAGAAGCTTAAATCATACTCAGCAGGAAACTGTTCCTCCTGCAGCCGACACACACTGAGGCTAATTTAAACTGGTGCTTGTAGAACAAACTGCAGCTGCTGTTAGCAGTTACGACCTTAAGAGTACAGCAGAAAGAGCCCAGCACTCCAGGAGGCTGAGGCAGGAGGATCACAAGTTTGAGTCCACCCAGGGTAATTTACAGATTTAGTGAGTCCTGTCTGAAAATAAAAAAAGAAAAGAAAAAAGGGCTGGGTGACATAGCTCAATATATAAAGGCCCTGGGTTCAATAACCAGTACTGCAAAAAAAAAGAAAAAAAGATCATAACATAAGCAATAAGTCCTCTAGGACAAAATGGATGTACCTGCAGCAATACGGCAAATGCTGGGCCGGTGAGATGGCTCAGCGGCGTAAGCGCCTGCCTTGCAAGCGCGAGGGCCCGAGTTCGACTCCCGGAACCCACATACGAAAAAGGGGCCGGTGATATCGCTCAGCGGCACGGGCGCCTGCTGGCGCGCGAGATCCTGAGGTCGACCCCCTGGTACCCACAAAAAAAAAAAAAAAAAAAAAAAAAAAAATACGGCAAATGCTATGCTTGTGAAGAAAATGTTAGTACCATGCTTGGACGCAGAGACAGCTCAATATCCACTACATCTAGACAGACCGAGACAGCAACAGATGAGACCAAGACACATCAGCTGTGAAGACGGCCATCTGTGCGCGGAACCACGTGCTGCTTGGTTATACCTGCAGAACTCGAGCAAGGGAGGCAACCAATTCAGATTCAGATTGGAAATCCAATGCAAATATTAATCAGTTTAAAGGTATCCTACCCAGCTGTTAAGTGAGTTTTCGTTTTGCATTGAATATTTGGGGGAGGGGCAGTTGGTTTTTTGAGACAGGGTCTTGCTATATAGTTCAGCCTGGCCTTGAACTCACTATATAGTCCAGGCTGGCCTCAAACTCACAGCAATCCTCCTGCCTCAGCCTCCCGAGTGTTGGTATTATGGGTGCAGCTTGCATTGAATATTTAAATAGCTAAGTCAGTTTTGACTTGTAGGGCCTATATTGTATTAACATATTAACAGTGCTAAAGGTACTTTATTTAAGAAATAAAGTGAATATCACATATCAGGTAATTACTGATAACTAAACATATAAACTTGCTAAATACTACAGTGTTTGTTTAATCTCATGGAATGTCATTAAGATTATACATCATGTGAAATAAATTAATAAATATCAAGTAGATTCCAACTCACACTGAGAAGTGTCAAGATTTATTGGTCTTTCAGGTAAACAATGATTGAGAACCTAAAGTCAATATTTAGTCAAAATTTATCTTGAAAGGCAATAAATCTTGATTTTTGCTAAGGCAAGTAAGTAAACATGTATACCATACTAGAGATTCTGGGTGCTTGTCTATCTACTAAATACCTGAGTCATTAATACAATGATCTATAGCAGATTTTCACTTCAAAAAGACATAATTTGAGTTACTTTTAATTTTTCTCACAAGACACTTCAATAGCACTGTTTCTTAGTATAAATTCAATAATAAAAAGTTATAAATTCAGTTTCTAGTATATTTACATAATCTAAATTTAGTATAACTTTTCCATCCTTTCCTCTTAACAGTCCATGACTAGACTTTCTCATTTACTTTTGGGTTTGTCCGTTCCTTCCTCAAAAACTTTCAAGAAAATAGTAAACCAAAAACATGAAATACTGTAATAAATAATAAATAGGTAAATGGATAAACAAACACATACTGCTGATGTTATGCCAGGTACAATTATAAGTGCTTTACACACATACATATGTTTGTGTATTCGTTTAATCTTCACGTCAATTCTATGAAGTAGGAATTATCCTCATCTTGCTGATGAAGAAACTGAGGTAGAGAGTGATAAAGTAATTCTGTTCAAAGTTCTACAGCTGAGCCGGGGATATAGCTCAGCAGCACAGAGCCTGCCTGGTAAGTGCAAGGTCCTGAGTTTCCTGGTACCAAAAAAAAAAAAAAGAAAAAAAGTTCTACAGCTGTTAAAAAGGCAGAGCCTAGTAAGAGTGGCTGATATGATGCTTTATGAGCAACACCACGCAATTATAAAGGTTCATATATAGCTATCTTTGTGGGAGATATCACAAAAATTGTCTCTTTGTGGATGACAAAATAACAAGGACAGAAAAATATGAATCAATTTATACAAAAGAATATAATTTAGTTAATGAATTTAGCCTAGGACCTCAAGCATTAACATGGCACGCCCTCTAAACATTTGGCGAGATGACAAGTGTATATGGGAGAAAGCAAAAGATAGTAAGAGAAAGCAAAGGAGGGAGAATTCACTAATTGTGGCCATTGAGGAAGGCTGTGCAGACATAGAGGCAACTGAGCTGGACCATGAGGAAGAAAAGAAATTTTGGAAAAGGAACATCAGTAAAGAAAGGCTCCAATCAGAAAAATGGGACCATGTTGGAAAACACTGAATATTCTAGATATTTGAGGCTCACTGTAAGTAGGAAAGAGAGTTTGGAATGATAAAGTAAAGCTAAAACATATGAATGCTAAATGCTCAGGGTAAGTGCTCCTTACTAATCAATACGATACAGAAACAGCTTGAGTTGTCTCAAGCAGGGTAGTAATCTGCGCTTTGCAATGATTGGTAAGAAAAACCAGGAGAGCAGAGAACCAGGTGGTAAGTTACTGCACCAGCCCAAGCTTGATGAGGTGTAGTCCTGGGAATAGCAAGGGGTAAAATGGAGGAGTTAGAACAGAGACAACTGCAAACAATTTGGCAACTGCCTAAGGTGAGGGGTATGAGAAAGGGACTGTCCAAGATGCCCATGGTCTAAACCAGACAGGTGCACACTTGTAATCCCAGCACTCAGGAAACTGAGGTAGGAGGATTGCAGGTTTGAGGCCAACCTGGGCTACACAGTAATATGAGGGAGGGAAGGAGAGAAGGAGGGAGGGAATATATCCCATGACATTTTGAACCTGTGACAGTTATATGAGCTCCATTATTTAGAGCAGAAGGTAGTTTGGAGCTGGGGTATGCTATTTGTTTGAGGCATTAAGTCCAAAAACAGAGAACTGGAAAAATTTGAGCTACCAGATCTCCTAATGTCTTTTTTTGTTTTTAATGTGGGTACCGGGAGTCGACCTCAGGACCTTGCACTTGCCGGCAGGCACTTGTGCCGCTGAGCAATATCACCGGCCCTTTTTTTCCTTTATGTGGGTACAGGGAGTCGAACTTGGGACCTTGCGCTTGCCAGGCAGGCGCTTATACCGCTGAGCTATCTCACTGGCCCTCTCCTAATGTCTTTTTTTTTTTTTTTTGTGGGTACCGGGGGTCAACCTCAGGACCTTGTGCACCAGCAGGCGCCCACGCCACTGAGCGATATCACCGGCCCCTTTTCTCGTATGTGGGTTCCGGGAGTCGAACTCGGGCCCTCGCACTTGCCAGGCAGGTGCGTACACCACTGAACCATCTCACCAGCCCTCCTAATGTCTTACAGGTCAGCTGATTGAAAGTAATTACCATTTATTGTACAAAGCAACTTAAGTTGGATATGCTGTTACTTGTTACTGAAAACATCTGATACATTTGATATGGAATGATGGGTGGTGAGGGTCATAGTTCTATAAGCTATTTTTACTTAAATCCACCACTGAAGGTGCTGAGGTATTAGATTATAAGACATTGGGTGGTGGGCCGGTGAGATGGCTCAGCAGCGTAAGCGCCTGCCTGGCAAGCGCGAGGGCCCGAGTTCGACTCCCGGATCCCACATATGAAAAAAGGGTCGGTGATATCGCTCAGCAGCAGGCGTGCGAGGTCCTGAGGTCGACCCCCAGTACCCACAAAAAAAAAAATTGGGTATTATGAAATAATAGGTATTTCAGCAGAAGACACTTATTATTTTAAAAAAACTGAGTGAAGAAAAGAAGGTACAGTTGGCAGGCCTGGTTGATTGTCCAGTGATTCTCAACCAGGAGCGATATCTGTACCAAGAGGGGACACTGCCAATGCTTGCAGACAGTTCTGGTTGTCACACAGGGTGAGTCACGACAGCTATCGTGGTGTCCAGCAGATGGAGAGCAGGGGTAATGCTAAACATCCCACAATGCACAGGACGAGCTCCAGAACAAAGAACCAGGGGGCCCAAAACATCAACAGTGCCACTGTTGAAGCCCTGTGACAGTACAACGACCAGAGTGAAAAATAAGAGCTCCATGTACCGACCCTGCTCATTCACTTTTCCCGGCCAGTGGCAGCTATCCCACCTATTCTGGAAGAGGAAAAGGAAAAGCTCTCCTACCGGCTATGCTTTCTTATCTGAAGAAAACGATTCATGATGGTAGGTTAAAGAGGGGCCATGAAAGAGGCCTTGTCCACAGTGCACCACTATCTTGCCTGCTCTAGGATCAGCTCCAAGCTTGAGGCTCTTTTCTTACATATTAATTACATATTGATTAAGATTACATATTAATCTTTCCAATGAAACACTTGCCCAGCAAGAACTCTTTGAAAAACAGGTGCACAAACAGAAGGGACTCAGCTAAGTGGATTATTTCAGACATAAATGCGGCTGGTGGTAGGCGTAGTACTACAGCATCACTTCACCTCTGTCAGTTCTGTCCTACACATGGGGTAACGGGATTCCTTGTAGGTTCTCCTATGATAGGGAAGGGAGGTCACCCTCACCATCCTTGAAAAAGCACAAATTCTAGGATGGCCTACCTGGAACTTATGCACCGAGACCTTTGGGGGAAGATGTCTTATGAAATAAACTATCTTACTGGAATGCTCCTCCAAACCAGTGTTGAGCCATATTAGAGCTTGAGACAAAAGGAAAAATTAGTAATACTGATACTGTCTCTATTTAAACTTTATATTTTGTTCATTATGGATTTGGGGGCATTGGTTTTATTAAATATTATATTTTAATATTGTTTATCTTGATTATCAAAGTTTTTTGACACCCCCTTAAATTCTGTGCCTAAAGTGCCTTACTCACCTTGCCCTAGTCCCAGTCCTGCTGTGAACACTTTTGTCTTAGATAATTCCTAGTGTACCCCAATTATGTTCTTTTTACAGTTATTTCCTCCAGCATTTAACATTATATTAAATCACCACTAACGCTCTTTTTATGATTCCTCAATCACATCTCTGCTATGATTGATTCGAAACCTTTATTGGCTTTGAAGGTCAGATTATCTTTTTAGGTTACCTAGAGAGCAACTTGTCTTTCCTTACTCTGTTTCTGAAGCCTATGTTTCCATCCAGTGTATTCAGAAGTCTCTTTTTATACAGCCTTATCTGAGCTGATATAAAACACAGGGTCCCATCAGCAACCCCTCCGACTTCCCTGTCACGTCACACCCTGTTCTTGGCACCTGCTTCTCTTTCCTGATTTCACGAGGGTCTCATCTCTTTTACTTTACAGTACCTTGAAGCACAATCTTTCATTTTTGCTAAAACCTTTGAAAAATCCTGGGACAGCATCTCTCAGAGTAATGTCTACTTGAGCTATTTTAGTAATGACAATAATTTGATAAAATTAAAGTCATGAGAGTGGATCCAAGTAGTGCTATGAAAAGTCTCAAAGGGAAAAAGATTACTTTCATCAGCTTCCTGTAAATTGATACTTGAATTTTTTTCATTTTCACCCAAATTTTTTATGTTCTATGAAATTTAGAGACTACCTTGGTTTACTTTCTCCCTTCATTCTTTTCTGTTATGGCTTCTAAGTTTTTCTGTCTCTCTAAAAACACACTTGACCATGTAGAACACTAATCTTTTAACTACATGTTTAGTATTTGAAGATAGGTTATCTAGGTTATTTAGGTATCAGTTTATTTCGACTTGGTAGACAAGATACAAAAGACACCTCCAATGGGGCCGGTGAGATGGCTCAGTGGCATAAGTGCCTGCCCGGCAAGCATGAGGTCCTGAGTTCAACTCCCGGAACCCACATACGAAAAAAGGGCCGGTGATATCGCTCAGCAGCACAAGCGCTTGCTGGCAAGTGTGAGGTCCTGAGGTCGACTCCCGGTACCCACATAAAAAAAAAAAAAAAGACACCTCCAAGTAGGAAATCCTGTTCTCCGTTCCTCATGCTGCTATTTGAAAGAACTTCCTTGCCTACTACTCCCTGCTTCTCCCCCACCCCCATCCAGTCCTCACAGAGGGAGAAATGAGGTATCTGACTGGTGAGTTCAGGCCCACGGCATACTCAGCCTGGCTTTCAGGGAAAAGATTTTCTGTCTGCTGTATTAAGAGGGCATTACCTTCGCAGCATCTCCTGAGACCAAGTGAGTACGTACATCTAATATAGGGGTCCATTTTATAACAATAAATATGATCTGGATCTAATTCCCAGGAGGAGAACAGAAGAGCTATTACTTATCAACCCTATAAAACCCCGTAAGGACCACAGCGCAGACAGAGCATCCAAACAACGGGAGTGCAGAGGAAAGGGGGAGGCAGTGATGTCAGTGAGCAGAGATTACTGAGATGAGGATAGCGCAGGTGAGGCTCGCCGGGCTGCCAGGAAACCCTGGGCATTACCAGGCACCTTTACTCAAGGTAAGATTCGTCATCCTAACAATGGAGGAGAAACAGCATTTTCCAAAAGGTGTTTCATCCATTGTTGGGCCACGAAAAGACTTCTCTTTATCTAAAAGCACTTGGGAAACTCCCCATATTTTCTGGGCAAAAATGCAGTGATGCACACTGTTGGTAGATTAAGATATGTCTCTTTTGGGTCAGCCAGTACAACATTTGAATTGTACACAGCCAAGGCAGTGTGATTTTCCCTCCAAACAGTGTTGAGGATGCTGACCCACAAGTGTGTGGAAAGGCCGGCTCGGGCTGTATAATAAATCAGTGGCAGGGCTACGAGCTGAAGGCCAGCTCTCGTGCTCCTAATTGACTACTTACCCCACTGATCTAGACGCCTCCAGACACCACATCATGTGTGTCCACTATTTGGTGTGTTCTCTAATAATCTGGGGCTTGAGAAGAACATCTTTATTGACGAAGATGGAGACAGACTTTCAAACTAGTGTCCTCCTTTGTGTCACAGGTACAAGCCTGGTGCACTGAAAGGGCAGACATTTTCAGCCAGTCTTTTGGTTCAATCCCACGTGACTGACTTTACTGAAACAACATGAGTAAGGCAGAACCCTTGGTATCACCTGGTTAAAATGTGGTTTGCAGTCTTACTGGAAATTGATACAAGCCCACAGGTCTTAGGTTTTGGAATCCTAGTTCCCTTCTAGAAGCAGTACACAGCAAAAACTAAATTGCTCTTTCAGCTGGTTATGGTGGCCCATACCAGTGCTGCAATCCCAGCACTGAAGAGGTTGAGGCAGGACAGCCATGAGTTTCAGGCCAGCCTGGGCTCCAGGTAAAGGTAATAAATGCAATTTTGTTTACTTTTACATCCATTAAAAAGGAAACTCCTGGGGCCAGGGATGTAGCTCAGTGGCACAGTGCCTGCCTGGCAAGCACAAGGCCCTGAGTTCGATTCCTGGTACAAAAAAAAAAAAGGAAATTCCCCTCTATTTTAAACCAAGATTTGAGATGGGTATCTGAGTAAGAAAGGAAAGATGACTTTGTCACCAGACATCACCCTACCACCCTGAGTTGGGCTCTGGGAGGGCTGCAATGAGGCCAGGCAGTTTGTCTACTTCTGAGGCTGCTTGGTCCCAAAGGCACCCTGAAAGACATCACCAGAAATCTCTCTTCCCAGGCAGATGTAGTCAGTTGGAAGCTGCACCCCACTAGATGACTGGAAATGAGGAAATAGAGCAAATGGGCTGATGCTTCCTCATTCTCGGAGTGTCAACCACATACTTCATTCAACCTCTTCTTATCCAGTGCCATTTTTGCTGTGGAATTGGTCCATTTAATGTCCAGTGCTACTGTATAATAATGAATTTCTCTAGTCTTTGACCCTGGTTTCTGGTAAGGAGCTTCTAAAACCCTAGGAATTTCCCCCAAATGATATAAGTGTTTTATTATTGATGAACCCTTTAGATCACACCTGAGTTCATGCTAACGGTGATTCACAGTGCAACAGTAAACATCTCCAGGATGCAGTTTGATCACCAGGAAGAACTACCATCTGATTAGAGGGTTGGGACTTACAGCCAGCCTGATCTCCAGGAGAGGAAGGGGCTGAGGAGTGAGTTCAATCACATGGCCAAAGATGCAATCAATTGTTCCTACCTAATACAATTCCAGTAAAAACTCTGGACACTGAGACTCAGGAGAGCTTCCTTGCTGGTGAACACATTGACGTGATGTGCCCGATTCCACTGGGAGAGCAAATGGAAACTGCATTTGGGGTGCTCCTACACCTTGCTCTCTGAGTCTCTTCATTTGGCTGTTCTTGATTTGTATCCTTTACAACAAAACTGTAAGTATAGTGCTTTCCAGAATTTGAGAGATGTTCTCACAAATTAGCAAACCTGAGTGGGTTGTGGAAACCCTTGAATGTGGGAACCCTTGACCTGATAATCCCTTCGACCTGAAGCTGGCATCCAGTGACAGCAGTCTTGAGGAGGACTGAGCCCTTACCTTACCTTATGGGGTCTGTGCCAGCTCAGTGCCAGAATTGAGCTTCAGTATACCAGTTGGGGTTGAAATAGAATTATGTGCAAATATATCAAACTCTGAAAGAGAAGGGGGCTGCAACTTATGTTTGAGGAATCCTAGCCCCATTAACAAAGGTTATTATGGTTAAATACATTTGGAAATGTTGCACACTAATCCATCACATTAGCATAATAAAGTTTGAAAGGGTCTTAGAGTCACACCCCCCCTGCACACAAAAAAAGTCCCAGGAAATCTGGAAGATCATAACTAGTTTGTCAAAAGAGTAAGTTTTGGGCCCATTGCCTATTAATAATTTTAAACCTAGATGATTGAGTAGAGAACATCTACAGATGATTCTAACCTAGTATTCCTAGAAAAGATGGTGATAGCAGGAAACCCAATGGTGGGATTGGAGAGGGAGGGTTCAAAACAGAAGATGATCAGGAATATTTAGTATGTGCCTATTGTGTGCCAGATGCAGAGCTAGGGAGATGGCAATGAACAAGACCAACAGAGGCCTCCCATTACAGAATTTGCAATGAAATGAAGAAGGAGAAGGCATTATATAAGCAATTACACAAGTGACAATACTATCTGAATGATGACCAGTACTACAGTAAGCAGCACTGTAGTACTAAGTCAGTACTACCGTGAAGGGAATTTAATAGATGCTAAGTCAGTCTGAGGATTTGGAAAAGGTGTTCTTGACAAAGGAGCATTGAAGTAGTGACCTGAAGAATGAATTGGGGTAGTGGTGGGGTGGCAATATTCCAGCACAGGCAACTGCACGTGTGAGGGCTCTAAGGTAAGTGGGAAGGAGAGGTCTCGTTCAAGGAACAAAGTAAAGCCAATGTGGTTGGAATTCAGTATGTGGGGAAAGAGTGGCAAAGTAAGCGTTGAAACCGAGGAGGTGGGCAGGGTCATGGAAGGACGAGAAGTGAGAACCCACTGAACAGCTGTATGTAGAAAATTACCAGGTCAATCCGAATTTTAACAAGCTCACACATGTTACAAGATTTGGGAAGGGTTGGAATGAAAGCATGAAGATTGGTTAGGAGGCTGCTGTGGTCATCTAGGTGAAAGATGACCCAGCTGATAGCAAATAATGTGAGGGAGGGAAAGTGTGTCTTAAAATTCAAATACTAAATATACTTACCAAGTATACGATAAAATTTGGCATGACAATAGGATGTATTAAAAAATGGAGTCAGAATGTAGGTAAAGGATTTGAGCTACCCCTTTACTTTCTTTGTACTACTACATAGAACCTTGTTATAATACCAGTGAAGTTTCCAGAATGTAAGAAAGACACAGGAACCTGGAGATGTTTCAGCAGATTAACACCTCAACAGTCAAAGCGTTTAACATATGTAGAAGAATGTTTAGGGAATATGCTTATATAACCTAGAGAAAACTGAAGTATGGTTGGATTCATCCATTAAGAACATTCGATGGGGGACTGAGGTATAGCTCATTGGTAGATTATTTTCCAGCATGTGCGAGGCCCTGGGTTCAATCTCCAATAGTAAAAAAGAAAGCACATTTTATAGGTTAGGCACGTACTTTCTCAAACTTTGTATGTAACCAAGAAATTGGAAAGCTTGTTAAAAACCCTAGAGATTCTGACTTGAACAGGTCATGGGAAGACTGTAGCCATCCCTCCTAGTATCACACTCCTGATTCTGATGTAGATAGCACTCAAACTACCCCCTTGGAGAGATCCTGGGGGAGACACACTAGTGTTGGGGTCCTGCCCTCAAAAAAGTAAGGCCATGACAGAGGTCCATGACAGTGGATAGAGTTGGGATCATGAGAAGCCATGGTCAATTCTATCGGGGAATTAAGAGTGCAGAGAGGTCAGCCAGGAGTGGGGGCACATCCCTGTAATCTCAGCAATCGGGAGGCTGAGGCAGGAGGATCACTGGGAGTTCGAGGCCAGCCTGGGCTACATAGTGAGACCCAGTCTCAAGGAAACAAGAGTGGGGAGTGGGAAGAGGAGGAAAGAGTGGCCAAGAAAGGTTTGGAAAAAAGGTTTGGAAAAAAATCTGTAAAGGTAGAGAGGTTTTTTAGCACCCAGAAGTCTTAAAAAAAAAAAAAAATATATATATATATATATATATATCCAGAACCATAACTAACATGCAAACACTGGCTGTCAGGGCTCATTGCTATGTAGGGTGGCTCCTTTCTTCATCCAAAATAAGGAAAGGAGTTTCATGCTCTTTGTTTTTTATGTGATTTAATTAAAACATTTTCTGTCTTATAGGTATAAGGTCATATAGACATATAGTCACATTTTCTTCTACAAAATTTACTTTTAGGTTACCCATAGGCCTCAATTTCTGGGACTGTAGTAGCCTAATGTGTTGAAAATACTAATGGGAGAAATAAATTGGTATTGCTAAATTACCAGATTTCCTTATCTAGAGATTTATTTTTTTTTTTTTTTTTTTTTTTTTTTTTTTGTGGGTACCGGGGGGTCGACCTCAGGACCTCGCGCGCCAGCAGGCGCCCGTGCCACTGAGCGATATCACCGGCCCCCTTTTTCGTATGTGGTTTCTGGGAGTCGAACTCGGGCCCTTGCGCTTGCAAGGCAGGCGCTTAAGCCGCTGAGCCATCTCACCAGCCCCCTAGAGATTTATTTTAAAATGGCAAAATTTTCACTCCAGTATCTGCCTTCAGACAGTATAATGGGTTTTAGAAAACCTCTCAAGTAGTTCTGACTCTTGGGAGTTCATGAAAACCTTAGTTTTTCAAGGAACTTAGCTAGAAATTAAGAAGGATCTTCACCTACCCCAGTCTATCCTAAAACCACACCTAGACCAGTTTCTCCCCCAGTGAAAGGTCAGTAAATAGAAACTTTTAACTCAATGTGGAGTCCAGTAGTACATTAACACTTTCTTTAGAAGTTTAGCCAGAAATGAACCTGGGATGAGAACAATGTTAACCAAAAAGGAAGCTACAAAAAGGGACAAGAACTTTCCAGACCAAAGTATAGCAACAAAGACTGGAGAAATGAACGGCTAAAAAAAAAGAGCACAGCGATGGCCTATGAAGTTCAGGAAGGTCTATCAAAAGATCTACGTCTTCTGAAATTCAAAATGATTTTATTCTTCTGAAACATATCAAAGGAGACCATGTGACTTCTGTGATGAGAATACCAGGAATAAATCAAAAAAGCAAATTTAAGTCCTATAAAATCAAACAGCTTACTTATATAAAGTGATCAAATCTCTTTGAACTGTAGGATGTGAAATAGTTTAAAATACAAATTATATAACATTCTTCTTCTTCTTCCATAGACTCACATTACTATTTCAGTGTGTATTCATATTCTTCTCGTTCATTTATTTTTATTTAAAATGATTTCCTGGACCTACAAACTCAGACTGCAAAACAGTAAAAAGTAATTCATCCAATAATAGACATCAGAACAAGAAAAAGGACTCCTATCTGCTGTCTTCTCTGTCAACTGCTTTTTTTACTCGTTTAAATTCTCTTCCCTAAAGGAAAAAGGTATTACTTATTAAATGAGATTTAAGTGGAGGACCTTAATCCCAATTTCTCTAATCTTCTACAGACAATGAAAGAATCACAGAATGCAAGACAAAGAGACTGTACAGAGCACAGTCATGCCCTCTAAAATACGCCAGAGATGAAAAGCGTGACCGTCAAAGACCTTCAGATTCAACTGTGTGGTATGATTACCTGTTTATTTGGCTCCTAATTCTTCATGTTCTGTGAGGACACATGATGGGATTATCTTGTTTCTATGCATCAAGCACAGAGCTCAGTATATCGTAAGACATCAATAAACATTTGCAGAAGGGCTGAATAAATCTCTTTATCTTGAAAATGAGAAAACTCTAGATGAGGCAATTTAAGCATCCTGTCTTGAGGCCAGAAATTCCAGGTTTTCCAGTCTCATTGGCCAGGCTTCTTGCTGTTCTATGCATTTCCATCCCTGGCCTTGGGAAATCCGTTCACTCTGGGTGTTTCTGTTACCTTAGTCCAGTGGAATTACTACACGGACTATGTATATTTTCTAAGTGGCAGCCTTCGAATATGTGGAGATGATACCGACAATGTCCTCAGTCTAGGTTACATTTGCAGTCCATGGTTTTTAGTCCTTTCACTATCTTATCACACATCAACAGATGTGGGCATTTGTTGTTAAAGTACAGCACTTACGGTGGAAATTTCCAGATGCGGTCTGGCCAGGGCAGAGAACAGTGAGGACATTATCTCTTCTTTCTGGACCTGTTTTGTGAATGCTTTGGATGGGGCCATGGGAGCACAAATGCTGGCTTTCCTACTGCCTCACTGGTACTGCCTCCCATGTGGGCTGTTGTCAGGTTAAGTTTCCTTGCTTTCTATCTTTGCAGGTAATTTTCTGAACATAAGTATAGGTCTATCTATCCCTCTAAATCTCATTTGGCTTGTTTGAAACCATTCCTCTGACTTACATTTCAGAATATCAATTCTGTCATTCTACACATTAGTTGTCCAACCTAGTTTTATAGTAGCCGTGATTTTTATAAGTGCGCCTATTGTATCTTTATCCAGGTAATTACTGTCATAGGTGGACAAATACTAATGATAGCTAACGCTTGCAGTATTTACTATGTGCTAGGCACTGTTCTAAGCCCTTAAACTCAATTTATTTGCACTACAAGCTAACAAGGTAGATGTGATTATTTTCTCACATCTGAGATGAAAACATGGAAGTAGGAAGAAGTTAAGTCACACAACCAGTGAGTAGCAGATCTGGAAACCCAGGCAGAAGGACCCAGTCTTTGCTCTTACTAACCTATGCCGCTTCTCATTATTATCGTGTATCTTTACGGACAACCTTTTGGGCGGCAATCCTTGGGTAAAACTGTCAGTCATTCACAAAACATCAGGACTATAATTTTTTTTTGTGGGTACCGGGGGTCGAACTCAGGAACTCGCGTGCCAGCAGATGCCCATGCCACTGAGCGATATCACCAGCCCCTTTTTTTTGTATGTGGGTACTGGGAGTCAAACTCAGAACCTCACGCTTGCCAGGCAGGCGCTTATGCCGCTGAGCCATCTCACCGGCCCATGACCATAATTTCTGATAACCCCAGTTTCTCTGTCTTGGGGATTCTGGCAAATACTTTTCTAAACACTAAGCAATATATAACATAGTCCTAGTGTAGCTGTCTAGTACCTCTCATTTTCCTTTGTGTACCCTCAGCCAGACTACAGCATCCTAAGGTTTCAGACCATAACTATACTTCTCTTGTGCCTCCCCTAGCGCCCACTACGTAATGACTCACAACAGAAATTATCTTTGATAGGTGGTAATAAAAGCCAAGGAAATCTCTGAATTTAATTCTGTGGGAAATATAAAATTTGTTTATTTATGTATTTAGTATTTTGAGACAGGGCCTCACTATGTTGCTCAGGCTGGGCTTGAACTCACTATGTAAACCTGGCTGACCTTGAATTTGCAATCCTCCTGCCTCAGCTGCCCAAGTATAGGATTAAGACAAAAATTTAAATGGAGTAGGAGGGTTGGATGCAGTGGCACACACCTATAATCTTAGCACTCTGGGAGATGGAGGCAGGAGGGTTACAAGTTTCAGCCTTTCATGGGCAACTTATCAAGCTCTGTCTTTAAAAGAAATGGTTAGGGATGCAGCTCAGTGCAAAGGCCCTGGGGTCAATCCACTGTGCCATACACACATGCACACAAAGAGAGGCAGTAGGAGGTCACTTTAGCTCTTTGGCTTTGAAATTCTCTGTAACAGGGATTTTCTGACATACATAGAGACAAGGATGTATGGTCACCAAACCAGTTACCACGATGGTTTGACCCTGGTCACCCAGTCCTATTCCCTTGCAAACCCCCTTCAAGTCCTTTATATACTTTTAAGGAGGATTCTGCAAGTCTTTGAAGAGGACAGCCTGCTCCTCATTCCTATTTGACAGGAATGAGTACCCTGCAGAACATGTGCAGCACACATAAGGAGTTTAATAATTGCTTGTTGAAATAAACCCTTCAATAAAACTATCAGCAACCCTCCATGCTGATATTTAAGGTTGAGAAAATAAAATAAAATTTAGCCTTTTAGCAAAACAAAACAAAAAACCCCAGAGATTTTAAAAATAGTAATAAAGGTAAGAATTGGAAATATCAAGGAAAATCAATTTCTGTTTCTCCCTCTATTTCTTTAGACAATCTGGTACTTTAGTTACTAAAAACCTCCTAATTTTTACATGAGAATGAAAACAAATTTTAGCTACCCAAGAACTTTTTAAATTTTCTCCAAGAGCATAATACACAACTGCCCTTCTTGGCACTTAGAAATCAACAGATTGTGTGTGTGTGTGTGTGTGTGTGTGTGTGTGTGTGTGTGTGTGTGTGAGAGAGAGAGAGAGAGAGAAAGAGAGAGAGAGATTCACGTGCTGATTCATAAGCACCTCCAAATTCAATTTTTCTTTTTCTTAGCAACTGCTATTCTGCATGATTTACCCCAAGGCCAATAAGTACCAAGGCCCAACACAGAAGTATTGCTTACTTCCACGCTAGCAGCTATTTCATGAATAATTAACCACCCATACTTTCTATCAGAGATGCTTGTATTGCTAGGGTAAAGGTATTCTTTATGTCTAAACAAGTAATAAAACAGGCCTTCGCCAGAAAAAAAACGCTCATTTATCACATGAAACGCCATGTGGTATTAACAAGGTTGATACTGTTTAATATATTTTGCTTTCATAGGGGCTTGAAATGATTTGTTTTTGCAGCTGTAACTGAGTTAAACTAAGGATTTACCTTCAGCTTAGCCAGTTGAACACATACAACCAGGAGCTATTAATTATCTGCCTAGAAGCCTTTGGTCATCTTCCTACACTTTACAGCAACATCCTTGGGGTACTGAGTTACACCACAAGCACCCAGATTTGATTTCCAAATAATCAATCCTGGCTTCTTGGGAACTGAAACTAAAAACTTCTTATTTCTCGCCTCATAACTCCCTCTTCCCTGCCACATGTAAATGTTACTAGTGCACAGATTTTTTTAAAAGTTGTCTAAGAAACCGAAGAGAAAATCTTTGTGCAAAGCCTAACTTCAAACATCTATTCCCACACATAAGAAACAAGCACTTTTCTGTCCTTAAAGCACCAGTAATCACTCCTTTTCCCCCCTCTCTTCTCACACTGCCGTTCTGCCTCACAAAAAGCAGGGGGAGAGCGGGGAAATTGTCACCATGGATAAATTTGTCAAAAGACCACACCACCATTCTAATTCCCCTCTACCTGTTTGTGAATGCCAGGAGGGAAGAAAAAAGGCAAGAGGGAAAATAAGGCAAGGGAGGGAAATGGGGTTGGGGGGAGTAGGGTGGGGCAAAGAAAAACCAGAGTGCAATTCAAACAAAAATGAAACACACGCTCTCAGACAACCCAAGGGGGTGGGGTGCTCCCCCCACCCCAGGTCCTAACAACATACTTTTTTATCAGAGGTTCCTTGTCAATCAATTAGCCCAGACAGCAGGGGTCTGTGAGGTGGGGGCATCCAAGGAAACAATGGGCCTCCCTGTTGTATTACTATTTAATCACTTTTGCTAAATAAATAGAGCAGCCCTGAGGTGCTGTCATGTCAAGGGAATTTATAACAAAAAAAAAAAAAAAACCCAAAAACAAACAAAAAAAAAACTTCATTTTTCATTGGTCATTACTTTTTTCCCTTCAGGACACAAGAGGGTTATTACTGTAGCCTTAAGTTCCATCTTTGTATTTCTTGCCTTTGATTCCCCTTTGGACCCTGCCACTTTCTGGCACTAATTTGTCAGGCTCAACAAAGAGGGGATTTGTACCTCCTGTAAGGTCTCAATTAGGAATGGCTTCTGCTGTATTATGTGCCATTCAGAGAAGACACAATGCCGGTAATTACAGGAATTTGCACTAAATGGCTGAAGAATTCATAGCAAAACTTTTCCCCCCTTTGGGTTTACCCCTCCCCAGGGCTGGAGGGGAAGAAAAAGGAAAGCAAAACGTTCTTAATGCCAGAGAGATGTAATTACCAACAGCAGTCCCAAGAGGTTAAACAGCAGCTGAAGGAGTAAAACCCTAAAAACTGACAGTTTGAAAATGGTGGGGGATCCCCTCGGCTCCGTTTCTTCCCTTAACAGGTTCGACTTCAGTTCAGAATCGGGAACACTGCCGCGCAGTGGGCCATCCAACTTCACCTCCAGATTACAAAACAGTCACACAAGGAACAGTTCACAGGTGAGCTCTGCATCTTGTCACACCTACAAACAAGTCCTGGGACCCTGTGATTACAGCGCTCAATTGCTAGGTTTTTTGATTGCTGGTAAATTATAGGAAAAACATGTGTGTGTGCTAGTGCCAAGAAAACTATGTATCTATTGATTGTGACTAGGTGGTAGGTACTCATGTCGAACAGGAGTTGCTGCCTTTTAATCTAATTTATACAGCATTTAGCAATAAATCAGTTTAGAAACTTACCAGCACATATTCAGAAATAATAATTTGTTTTAGCATTAATATTTTAACATCAATCCTCATTGCCAAACATAATTTTTTTTTTTTTTTGAGATAGGGTCTCCTATGTAGTTCAGGCTGGCCTTGAACTCACTATGTAGCCCAGGCTGGCCTTAAACTCACAGAGATCCTCCTGCCTCAGCCTCCCAAGTGCTGGGATTACAGACATGGGCTACCATGCCCGGCTTTGCCAAATGTAATTTTGAATTCCAACCAGTAATTTCACTAAAGAAGCACATTTTGCTTTCTGCTACAGAGTTGTTCCTTAAAAACTCGACCTAAGTACCCTCAGAGTTTCAGTACCATCCTCAGCATGGGTTCCTCCACTCAAGAACCTTCAGGCTCAAACGTAAATTCAAAAATGACTGAAGATTTGCAACTTCACATAGTTCTACCTGACAGCACCTCTGATGCTTCTGTAGTCTGGTATGTTGGTTTCACTTCTGTCAGTTGCCCTTTGATAGTCACTGCCGTGATTATTTCATTAACAATTTGTCTTCCTTAGCTGACTGCAAGTTTCCTGAGGGCAGGGACCACGTCTGCTTTCCTGCGGCACTGACTTACGTGTCTAGGTGTGCGCAAGTCTCTGGGCAGACAAGAAATGACAATACATGGAAGAGGCTGAGTTTCACATTTCGGGAAGCAGGACCAGCCAGTGTGAAACCCCTGGTGGCAGGCAGGACCACAGTTAAGTTCCAGGAACAGCGAGAAGAGCTCGATGGCTGGGACTTCCCAAGCTTGGGCAGCTATGCGACTGGCGAAGAAGCGATGGAGCAACCACACGCAATCAAATGTAACGATCAAAAGTCCAAGCACGGGTTAAGAAATATGCAGTTAAGTATCAGCATATATTTTCAAAACCATACCTCAGGCATTTCTGGATGGTCACGGTCTATTTGCTCTGCAGGGACTTTAAATTTTAAAGAAGGCTATAGAAAATCCTTCACTTACAGAAAGAATTTAGTGAAATAAAGCCAATGGTACTATTTTATAGATTTAAAGGCCAACATTTGTGGTTCCTCTGAACAGCAACTAAATGATATCATAATAAGGAGCTGCTCAGTGTAATCTTCTAGTTTTAAAGTCTACTCATCAAAAGTATTTTTTAAAAAGGAGGACTAAGTAGACATAAAAACTTATAAAGAGCCATACTACTAAAGCCAAGAAATACCGTGAATTAGCTTTTTAAAATAAGACATAAAGCTCCAGCTCACTAAAAAACAATGTACTGGAACTTTTGGCATTTGGCAGGTAAACATGCTATAAAACCAGCTTTTTCACTGCATGTGTGTTTTTATGAGGATACAAAGTTAGAAGACACAGGTACAAAAGCCAGAAGCAGCTGGTAGAAATTAACTGTGTTTGTGAGAAATACAGATCAATTTTTAAAGTTCCATCTGCTATAATAATCTGTGATATAATGAACAGCCTCCTGAGTAATTTAAAAAACAGAGGTTTCCTTAACAATTTTTTTCCCTTTTCCTTTTGAGACTCTGCCCCCTACAGGAGATAAAGTATTCCTACCTGAAGCAGGAAACCAATTCTCCATGGAACAACCAGTATTAAGAATGAAAGGCAGGTAGATGGGCCACGAGTCACAGAGCAACTCAGTATAGCACTCTCTCATGCAAGAGGAGGCATTTAATGAAACAGATTTGTATTTGCTTTGGAGTGTGTCACACTATATGAGTTAACATTTTCCCCAACCCAAATTAGAAATCTACCTGTGCCCCATCAGAGCTCCAGACCAGAGCATGAAGGTAAAAGCTGAGCAAAGCAAAGCAAAGCAAAGGATTTCAGACTTGTTCCTTCTGTCCCCTGGGTCCCCCCCTTCTGTTACCCTTCCCCAGGCTGTCCTCCAAGCAGACAAATTTAAAGAGCACCAGATTTAGACAGCAAAGAGAGGAATCCTACCGCATGGAACTACAGCAGCTGCCAGAAAGCTCTCTTCCTGCCCATTACATAATACCTTTTCTCTTCTTTTCTACTTAGCTTCCTTCTCCCTGCCTCTTTTCAGCTCCTTGTCTTTTTCCTGTTTTCACTTCTCTGACCGCTAGATGCAGCGGCCTTCCTTTACCTACCCTTTCTCCTTCTGAGTGCTAAGAACACTACAGTGTGCACTGCCCAGGCTGAGGAGGAGGTGAATTAGGTGACCGACCCTTGTATGGCACCTGGCTGCAATGTTTCTTTCTTTTTTTTTTTTTTTTTTTTTTTTTTTTGCGGGTACCGGGGGTCGACCTCAGGACCTCGCGCGCCAGCAGGCACCTGTGCCGCTGAGCGATATCACCAGCCCTTTTTCCGTATGTGGGTCCTGGGAGTCGAACTCGGGCCCTCATGCTTGCCAGGCAGGCGCTTACGCCGCTGAGCCATCTCACCGGCCCCTGCAGTGTTTCTTGATTCAGGTACTCCAGGGTCTACCTTGAAAACTAAGTTTTTGGGCAAATGATAAATGTTCTCCCTTATTCTAAAACAACAGATTTGTTGATCTTATCAGTAATCTAATGCCATAGAAGTGTATTGTAGTTTCAGGATGTCCACAGAGTTAGCAGTTAACAAATTACTGAATGCCTGAACTTTGAAATGTAATACCTATACCAGTATAAGACACTAGAATGCCACAAATGTTTGAACTGTGCCAAAACGAATGTCTCCTTATTTCAAAATGATTTCCTAAAAGCAGCTGTCTGACTTGACACAAGGCCTGTCACACCCATACAGTCTGATAACCCACTGTGGTTTAACTGGCTCTTTTCTCGAAGCAAGCTCTGCAAATTTCTGCTCAATACTGGCTGAGGCCCTCAGGGCAAAGCAAGGGTGATTCACATAATCCTCCCCTTTAAATTATTTTCCAATAGAAAAGGTCATCATTATAACTAACCTAAATTTACAATGTGGTTATTAAAATTTTTTCACCACCATCTGGCTTTTTCCAATCCAGGAGCAAGAATAAAATTTAAAATCTGGTATTGGCTGAAGGTGAGCTTCCTGTTCATTTTTAAATAACATTCTCAAGTACTGAATTAAATACTTGAATTAAAACCTTCCCAGTCAGGCTTCTGATTAAAACTATCTTCATGGAAAAAAAATTTATTGTCCCAAATTGTGGGGTTTAGTGAAAGGAAAGTAATTTTGATCTAGTTTATAGTAGATATAGATGTGGCATAGTAATGTTTTCTATTTTAGCGTTTGGAGGAAGGTAGGAAGAACGGGGAGTGAAGAGGAAGGCAGTAGTGATAAGGTTTTCAGATACAATCGATCGCTGGTCCTGAACTCTACTTTGTGTCACCTTACACAGCAGTCCCAGGAAGCCTGTGCTTCCTGGGGATGAGGCCCAGCGGCGTGGTCACCTGATGAATAATCCTCCACTGCTCTTTCAGCCATCCGCACACTTCCTGTCGATGCTGACTTTCTAGACTCCACCTTACAGGGCTTGACAAGGTCATGATCAACAGCAGCTACCAACTACCAGCGTTCGCCTTCCTAAGGAGTGTGAGTAGTCAGTTTGGACCCAAATGTCACTCGACACAGTCCCCGTGACTGCAAACGGAGTCCCAGGCAATTTAGGAAGCCCAGTCTGCTTAGGCTTTAGCCAAATCCTTCTGACCTAGTAGGGTGTACCGTATCTGTCTCTATTTACTTTACCAACACGGTCTGCGTGGTGTAAGTATGGACAGATTTAGTATAGCAAACACACTGCAGGAGAGAGGATTTTCATAAACAGCGTTTCTGAGACTCTCAGTGAGGAAATTTAAAAGTGGATTCCAATTACGGAATTCGGGATTGCTGAAAAGTTGCTCCGTACCTGCGCACTTGAAACTCTGAGCCGTGAGTCCTCGCTCCAGAGACAAAGTTGTCAGGATGCTCAGGAAGCTGGCAGTCACGGACTGACGTTTGTTCTTCCGGAGCTCCTGCCCGCCCACCTGACCCTTGGGCTTACTCCTCAGTGTGACCTGCAGGCTCTGCTCCGGACTCCTCGCCGCATTGGCAGCTGTCTTCAGAGCCTCCATCCACTCCTGAGCCCTCCGCAGGGTCTCAGCTCGGAGGCGGAGGACATCCTGGGGGAAAATGACTTGAAAGCAAGAGTCACAGCCATCCAGGTGGTCTATCTGGACAGCCAGACACACATCTATGTTGTAGCTCAACAGGGGATCCTCATCTAGCTTGCCGGGCTGAAAGGCCATAAGGTAGGCCTTGCTTAGCACGAACGTAAATGCCTTCCAGTTATTCTGGACAGTTAGTCTGTAGAGTGTCCCTGATTTGAGGATGTTTTGGTACTGCTTGGGGCTATCCAAGACAGGGGATGGTGGTAGCAGCCCATTGGCTTTCTTCTGTGAACAATGATTCTGCGTGCAGGTAACATGATGGCCGAGCCCTGGTGAGTTCGCCAGCCCATCCTGGCGTCCCACGTAACCAGGCACAGCAGCATGCACGACCTCCCAGAGCTTCTGCCCCCAGTCCAAAGCCTCCCACGGTGACTCCGCCTTTAGCTGCAGCTGAGTGTTGTCACAGAGGACAGTATCCACCATCCTGGCCTCAAGGTGACCCAAGACAGATATGCTCTGGAAGTGTGAAAGCTGGTATGTGGCACAGAGGTTTTGATTCCCACTGCTGTCGAGACTGTAGAAGCATAAGTTATAGGGTGAGAGTTCTGCATAACAGCTTTGCCAGTAACTGTCGTGGTCCTTCCTAATCTCCAGGTAGCCCTTCTTCAGAATGTTTGGGAATATTTGTTTGTGCTCTAAAAAAAAAAAAGAAGCAAAGTATTAATTACTTATGAGAGGGTAGATGCAAGAAACCAAACAGAGCAGAGGTCACATCTTTCTGGTTCAAACTAAACAAAACAGAAGTAGTAAAATTTCAAGATAGTACCTACCTGGCAAAATGTAGCTAAGGAAAACTCTCTTAGCTAAAAAATTGAACTGGGATGATAGTGAATGAGTGCAAGAGTAAGTATGGGGTATGCAACGTCAACATGACTAGTAGATGTTTGTGGAAAAAAACAGAAATACTAAATAACTATGACTAGGTATGCCCTGTGGGCCCAGGACCCAATCCTACTTTGCCAGGATTTCTTGCTTCTAAGTAATGTTCTGCAGGGTACTGAATATACAAAAGAGAAGGCTCCTTCTGCCACATAATTCCCTGCCAAGTTCTTTCCTTGGGTTGGTGAAGCCCGAAAGGGTCAATGAAAGAGTCTGAAATGCACTGTTCACAAACTCCTATTTCTCAGGCAGGCCCATAAGAACCTAAAGCAGTTTATGGGCCTTTTGTCTAGTAACTAGAATTGCTCCCAGCAGCTCACCGTTTAGACGGTGGTTTTCTCTCTGAGCCTGAATGTGCTTATACTATTCCTTTAGCTTGTAACGCTCCTTCCTTCTTCAACCAGTGACTGCGAATTTACCTTTCTCCAGAAAGAAAGTCTGTCCTGATCCCCCAGCCCTTTCCCCCATCTCGACTGTACACATATACCCAAGTCAATATCGGGTATCCCAACTATATTATTCCTTTCTCATAGGCTCTTTATCAGACTGCATTATAATAGTTTATTTAAATGTCTGAACAAATAAGTTTTAAGTTTGTTTTTAAAAAGTCAATCTTTTCTATGACAGTAAACTCTCTTTTCATCTTTATGTCACAGCATATAGTACAGTGCCTGGTATATAATAGGTGCTGAAAAAGTCAAATTAGAAATAAAGCTCCTAACACAATGCTCAGCACAAAGTAGGTATAATTCCCTTCCCCTCTGTTTCACAGTTTATCTAGTCATGCCATCTTTAATCCACAATGAGCTGTAGTATATATCAGTTTAGGTTTTTTTGTTTTTTGCAGTAGGGGGATTGAGCCCAGGTCCTCTGCACTAAGCTACATCCCAAGCCCGCCCACCCGCCCACCTATCTATCTATATATTTTTTTAAATTTTGAGACAAGGTCTCACTAAATTGCTACATTGCTCAAGCTGCGTGCAAATTTGGGATCCTCCTGCCTTGGCCTCTCAGAATGCTGGGATTAAAGGCGCACACCACCATGCCCGACTCCAATTTAGTGTTTTAATAAAATGGGACTATCACCTGAGAGACCTCCTGAGACTTTATCAGATATGAAAATTATATCCATGCAGAGGTGAACACTCTTCCCTGGTAGAGACTTTCCCTTCCGAGATGTTTCTCAATGTCTTTGCTGACACACACTGGAGAGAGTCAAAAACTATAAAGTCGTTCCCTAAAGAAGACAAATCACACTCCCAGAGAGCAAGAGTTCTGCTTCTGGCTACAGGCAAAGAAAAAAAAAAAAAGAAAAGAGAATAAGATCTGAATCTTAAAATAGCAAGCCAAAAGAGAAAAGGAGAAAAATGAGGCAGAAAAAAAGCCTATTTTACCCATTTTACATCCCTAGTCCTGACATTCCATTAGTATTTCTGTGGTAACTCAAAAGCCATTAATTTCTTGCAACCCACCCTAATCCCTGTGTAGAAAGAGATAATGGATGCCTATCCTCAGCTATCTTTCTCTCTGACAATGCAGCAAGGGCGGCAGTGCTGTTAGAAACCCTTGCTGCTGCCTATCCCCTTCTCATTTCCACGGGCCAATGATGGTTCACCCTTCTCCATAATAAGGCTTATGACCCTCCCTGGTCTTCCCTGTGACCCAGCAGCCCAGCTATGATTCCCTGAGTAAAAAAAAAAAAAAAACCACCTCTCTTGCTTTTAGAAATTTTGTCATCTCTTCTTCTTAATTCCCTGAGAGCTTTTTACAACAATTGCCGTGAATTAGAAGTCTTAATTTATTTATTTTTTAGCACTGGGATTGAACCCAGGACCTCAGTACTGAGCACTAACCTCCATCCGCAATCTACCTATTTATTTATTTATTTATATTCTGAGATAGGACCTGGCTAAGTCACTGTATGGCTTGTGTCTAACTGTCCTCCCAAAGCCTCATGCAGTCATAGCTGGGGCTTTTCCAGAGGTGGCTGGATCTGGAGTGTGAGATTGATTCATGGCGCAATGCTAGGATTAAGGGTGCTAGGATCAAGGATCTGAGTGCTATTCATCCTAAGGGCGGGTGGCCTGGGTACAATGTAAGGCACAGAAAGAGGCTTGCTTGTAGTTTGTCGCTTGCTTACTTGCTTGCTTTGCTACCTTTTGCCCACCATGAACTGTTTCTCCTCTGCAATGACTGTCTGCTATGCCACCCCGCCTTGGAGCTAGCCAATTATGAACTCAAACCTCCACAAACCGTGAGCTGAAATAAATCTTTCCTCTTTTAATTTTGGGTGTTGGGTATTTTGTCTCAGCAATGAGAAAAAGTAACTAAGTCACTAAATTGCCCAGGCTGGGTTTAAACTTGCAATCCTTCTGCCCCAGCACCCCACAGTGCTGGGATTACAGGCATGTGCTACCATGTCCAGCAAGATGCCTGTCTTTTAATTACGCCCCAAATCCAACAGCAAATCTGATCAAAACCTCACTTCTTTGAGGTGGAGCTATAGCTCAGTGGAAGAGCACTTGCCTAGCAAGCTAGAGGCCCTGAATTTGATCTTTAGCATGGCAACAAACAAACAAACAATAACAAAAATATGCCACTTCTTTCTGACTGCATAAACTAGGTTGTGGATGCCAGCTTGGGTGATGGGAGCGAAAAGTCCCGCTAGAGAATCTCCAAAGTAATAAAGCTAAAGGATACACTGGATTCCAACATTCTTTTCCCACTCAATAAGCAAAATCTCTCATCTCTGTTCCCCACCTCAGCTTCAGTGCTCTGTAGATGGGTGCTGAGAAAGCATGTTAAACATACGAGTGGCTTTTCTTAGGGGATACAATTTGTAGTGGAAGAAGAAAGCAAAGGTGTTCAGGAAATTATATTCTAGGTTGGCTATAATGGGGAGAGGGGTTATATCAAACTTTCTTAATATTTCGTGTGTGAAGTAATTATAAGATGGCTGAAGAACTATTATTTCTCTCTTAAGCTTTAGCAACTGTTATTTTCTATTTGATCTGGTTTATTTTGAATATTTTTAATAGTCAGAAGCTATTATTTAAATCTAAACTTTCATTAATTTGCCAAGTTCTGTTTTGTTTCCCCATGTATCATTTCAATTCATTTAATAACACCACACATATCCTTGTGAAGTGTTCAACTTCACAAATGAATCATACAATCTCAGTCTTAAATAATATAAATGACTCAGGATCGCTAAGAAGATTTTCACCATTGTGCAAGTGAAAATAGAAAAAGAAGATCAAAATAGGGCCGGTGAGATGGCTCAGCGGTTTAAGTGCCTGCCTTGCAAGCGCGAGGGCCCGAGTTCGACTCCCGGATCCCACATACAAAAAAGGGGCCGGTGATATC